>BSBN01000237.1:13750000-15000000 GCA_027924645.1 Cunninghamia lanceolata | reverse complement strand
CATAGTTCCAATTGTTTGATATGAAAAAGGAGAATTATAGAAACTAGCACAAACTAGATCAAACTCTTTTCCATATAACATCCAAGGACAAGGCCGAGCCAAATCACTACCAAATGAAGGTGGACTCAGCTGCTGACCTTGTTCTCATGTATGCTATAGATGGATCATATTTAACTTAGTATTTTCCTCAAACCCTAGGTTAACAATGCATGAAACCCTATTTCTACAATGATCTGCTTATAATAGAGAAAGCACAACAGAAACCTAGAAACTAGTTGCACAGGGATAATCAGGGGAATGATAGAACTTGTCTCCCAAAAGCAAAGGTGTCAGAGGACCAAGGTGGGACCACCTAGGTCCTAACTGAAAGAATTTGTCGGAGGTGTGAACTGAAAAGTTGTTGCAAATGATGTCTTGATGCCAGATCTAAACTCAGAAAAGGCAGAAGGATATAGGTGGTACCGCCCAAGTCCTTGGTGAAGGAATATTTTGAAACTACTTTTGGATCCTAAAACCCTGTTCTACACACAGTCTTCCTATAACTATGTATTTTCTAGATCTCACTCCTATAACCTGCACACAAAACAAGAGAGGGGTTTGGGGGTTTTAGTGTTTAGGGACTTGCCTCAGTAAAATCCCGAGATAGAATTCAAGCTTCGCAACACTGTTGATTGATAAAGAGTGTGTGCCCTCATGGGGGTAGAGGATGAAAACAATGATAATATGATGATTTGAATGATGATAAACAAACAATGATATCACATATGCGATGAACCCTTAGAATGATGAATATCCTTCAACTCCTAAGGAAGAATAGATGATAGCTCCATATCTGCGACAACACACAATAACAATACACAAGTCTGCTCTAGAATCACAATGAATGCTCTTGCTTCCTTCCTTCAAGCTCTCAAGTTATGCCTTTTTCCAACCTAGTAAACAATGAACTCAAAAACACTCTTATATATGCTTTCCCACTCATAATCGTAAATTCAAACCAAAAGAGCCGACAAGGAGAAACCTTTAGAAAGGTGTTAAGCCAACATGCACTTAAATTAGCCTTGACCTAAAAGGGGGGACATGGGTAGTACCTCCCAGGTCTTTTAGCCCTATTTAGATCTGGGGTAAGCTAAAGTAAGGGGCCCATATTCCAATTTTGTCTTGGTGTCAGACAATTTTGCATCGGGAGAAATGTTTTGAATGTATAATGCAATCAAGGGAAACAAGGAGGTAAAAAGACATGTGGCCACTTTTTACTCCATAACATTTAGCCCCCACTTTAATGTGTGTATGATATTATGATTAGTACATGCTTTAAAGTACAGTCAAAGCACATCAAGCACGCCAGACACTAGAGCCAACAACACACCCAAAGTTTGGAAGACCAACTCTAGCCTCCTAAGCTTAGGCAAAACATAAGAAGACACTTGACAATCACACAAAACATGAAGAAGATAGTAAAGAAGCATGCAATACATGTAGAATACATGAACGTAGTCACGCAATACACAGAGCATACACGAAGAGAAGACATGATTAAACAATTATATAACACTAAAGGGCGATGGGGGGAGCTCATCTCTATGTGCCACCATCAAAACACATAGAACACATGGCATGGGGGGATCTCATCACTATATGCCACCACAAAACATGCAAGACACATGACATGGGGGGAGCTCATCTCTACGTGCCTCTACAAAACTCGCAAAACACATAGGGAAAACATGTGAAATACACAAGTGCCATAGAGTGTATTATTGACCCACTATACATCTTATACACAGCAAACATGAGTGATGGGGAAGAGCTCATCGCTATGCTCCACCATCTAAGACATGCCAAACACACCTAACGATTGAGCTTATGCTACAACAACCACCACAAGCATGCTTAAGGGTGAGTAACTCAAGACCCGACCCCGCCTCCCGCGAGAGGAATTTTTCAAAAAGGATGTGCAACCACTCAAGGGAATACATAACCCCACCTTCCGTAGAAGGGATTTCAAAAGCATACAACCCCACCTGCATTACAGAGATGCCTTACAGTGAAAAGGAGGAATGCGCACAAAGTATACAACCCCACCTACATCATGAAGATGTCTTATAGTGAAAAGGAAGCATACGCTACACACAAAACAAAGTATACAACCCCACCTGCATCATGGAGACATCTTACAGTGAAAAGGAAGCATACACAAACACACAAAGTATACAACCCCACCTGCATTACTGAGACGCCTTACAGTGAAAAGGTAGTATACGTAACATGCTTTATCACAATATCTAAGATATCCCAACATTTACCACAATATATGCCCCCACCTTAAAATGGTTGCTCCCGCTTATCGGTAGCAATCACGTTTAAGGTAAGGTTGAAAACACGTGAGGGAACAAGAGCTTTCGCAAATCCCATGCCTCAAGGTGACATGTGCTTACAATCGTTGAATTGTTTCCAACAACCAAAATAAAAACACAACAATATCTTTTTCTAACAACCATTGATCAATAATATGCATGTATGAATGATAATCAAAACAAGCTTTGGTTAGAAAATCTAAGCTAAGAGATAACCAAATCAATTCATGGAACTGATACAGAAATAAGGAAATATGCCACTCAAAGAAACCAAGGCTATACTTACAGGTTTGGAACCATATAGCCGTGAGGTTATACTTTAGGTATCTCAGAACCAAGTGTAGCTACAAGGTGAAACAAAAACATTTCAAAAGTGCATAGCCGCAAATTTAGAGTATTGCAAAGGTTTGTTACAGCAATTTCACAATATGATACATGATCACATCACAACACAAAGTGATTCTACTAGTCAAACGCCATTAACTAATTACCCCCATCTTCATATATGGACTAGGTCCATTTTTATTTTCTTTTTTTAGGGACACATGGTCCTTAGTAGAAGTGTATATTTGGTGTCATCATCCATCGACTAGTAGAGCCACAAGTACAACGAAAGAATGAAATCATGAAAAATGAGAGAGGAGATAGAAGTGATGTAGGGCCCCAACATGGAAGGATGCCCCAAAATCACCCTCCACAACGTTATGCCCCCAAGGCACCACAATTATGATGATAATGGGGCGAATTGTCATAAGATCCCATGAATTTGGCTGATGTTTCATTTGTTGAAAAAGTTTCTAACGGGATATTTGGGTTAAAGCAAGAAGTTGAGTATACATTTCACAGAAGTCTCTTGTGGATGAAAAATACTGCTTGGAATGGGTACCCGTTTAGGATCGGGCTCCCAAAGCAAAATGGGTACCTGTTTCAAAACGAGTACCCATTTTCAAAAAGTAATTTTTTTTGCATGCCTATGGCTAATTTTTTATTTTTTAGAAACAGGTACCTATTATTTTTAAAATGGGTACCCGTTTCTAAAATTTTTAAATTTCAAACCCACCAATTTGCATTGGTTTTAGGCTTGGAAACCCAAGCCTTAGCTTTGGACCTGCAACTAGGAGACCATGAAAATAGCAAGAGAAAAAACTAGTTTCACCACTGTGGCTGACAACTTTTTTTCAGAATATTTTAATGAAATTAAAACCCATTATAGATATGAAAGTCTAGTTTTCAAATATGTAATTTTTTCTACTATTGAACATAGTTTTCCATTTATTATTTATTTTCCAAACAAACTAACTCATAAACTTGAAATAACATAGGTTACTATTTTTTTTATAACTTTTGATTTTGAAAGTTTCTTGAAAAACAATTGTGTCTAACCAAACTAGACATATTTCTCTACATGATGAAAAAAAATTAGTTAATTGATTAGTTTAGCTCAAATTATGTTGGTCGTACATGAGGGGTTTTAAAAAACACTAATTAGGGCCATTAAAAATTAATAAAAAAATATTAATAAAAAAATTACAAAAAATATCCTGACCAAAATTCAACATCCTAAGAATCTTTCCATAAAAGAAATTAGAAAAATACATTAAATTAGGTCAAATTATGTTGGTCGTACACATGCATGCTTTGCAAAAAATAAGGGACTTTTAAAAAGCCACTTTTGTACATCCAATAAAAAACCAACTTGCATCATTTGGGTATTAGAAAAATTTACATATTTGAAAACTAGAAACAAAATCTTACATTTCTTATTTTTACATCATCTTAATATTTTATGTGCAAGTGCTTCAAATTGTCACTCCAGGTATGACAAAATTTGAAAAACAAGAAAAACACTTTCACTTTTTAGCCAAAAAGTGAACTCATCTTCTTGCACTTACCCATTTCCTGGCAGACAATCTATGTCTATCATCTTAGGATATATCAAATTGAGTGTTGGACTTGTTGATATTGTGTTAACATTAAGAGTAGGATGACGGTAAGCTTTGGTGGGCTTCAAAGTATGGTATCCAATACTGATCAAAGAACTATGTGTAACAACTTCTAAGGGTACTTTGTGATGCAGAGCGCACAGTAGTAGCGCACAATTGATCTAACTTATGATTGGTGAGAGGGTGACTTATGTCTTGGTGATATATTATTATCAGCCAAACATACCCCGTCGGCCACCTTGAGACTTATCTCTCCAATAGCATAACTCTTTCTGATGAGTGATCTATGTTTCTTGCCTATCGTCAAGGAAAATGCTATCGGCTTCGTTAGAATCTATCTCGCCAATATACCGATCACCCCGATGACTCCTTCGAACCATACTTGTCGGCCAGACTCTTCTCATCGGCGACAGCCTACAAACTCTAGCCGATGCGCCGTTGGACACACTCTAGCATCAACTTTGACTTTTGCTTATCGGCAAGACTTAGGTCATCGGCGGGATCCTTTACTGTCCTTCCAATACGCTGATACACCAACTTTGTATATGCTTGGTGTGACTTACTATTACCGGTGAACTAAAGTTTCTTTACCATGATTTCACCGTTACGGCTGGTCACCGTTTGTATCTGACGAAAGGTGCATTCTCAACATACATTCTATTTCACCGTTACGGCCGGTAACCGTTTGTATCCGACGAAAGATACATTCTCAACATACATTCTCAACATACATTTGTGATATGCATTCGCAATGTACATTTGGTGAAATGATACGAAACTTACGCCGATGCACCGATGAACTAACCCATCGGTAACACTTCTCTCTTATCACCCCGATATGCCATGATCGGCAAGATCAATGCTATCGGTCCAACTCCAAGCTATCTACCTAATGGTGTTGTCACTCCGATATAACTACACAGGCATCAAACAACTTATATAGAAACAATAAAACTCAACAGAATGGAAAACTATCTAACCCTAAGGAAGGCATTCCATTGATTTCAAAGAAATCTCAACCAGTGGAATGCTTCTGATCTACATCTCTGCAATTAAACCAAACATAACTTTTTATTCCTTCTTCTCAGAAATATACATACAACAATCTTCTCTACCTCTGTGTCTCTTCTTCTTCTCTCCCTCTCTATCTATCAACAAACACAACCCTACTATATAGACTCATGTTGGTAGTTACATAAGATGGAAGGCGAATCGCCCTACAACCACCTCTGCCATTCGGTTACATCCATTCAGTTCGGTTACAATCTTTCATGAAATGTATACAGACTCAACGTTATGCCGTTACTCGGCCAAGTATGACTCAATATGGCGCTAAGGCCTTACAAACATGACACGTTGGACATAACAGAATATGCATGGAATCCTCCTGATTCTTAGGTCTTGAGGTGCTCCTGCACCACTTTGATTCCTTGTTGTTTTATTCCACAACCATTACCTATGTAGTTACAATTTTTGTAAAGGATTTGAAATCCACGTTTATAGAGAGATGCCATCTATTTAGAAGAAGGTGGGGCCTCATAAGTCTCATGTTTTGTAGTGTAAGAGTGTTGTCTTTGTTTGATACTAAAGAAACTTTAGGTTCCTTAAGTATTTTCAAAGATTGCTTGGATGAGATCGAGGCAACTTTTGATGTTTTAGGATTAGGTTTAGTAAGTTTATATTCCCCCATAAAGGAAGTAGTAATATCTAATGAACCCCAATCGTCATCAAGAAGTGCATTCAATGGTGATTTGCAATCTTGCACAACATTATCTACGACAGAGGTATTGATGAATCAACTTTTAAGTTATTGAGAACTTGTGATTGACAACTTATTTTTGTGCCTCAACTTGTAAACAACTTTCTGGATCTGCATCAACTTCAATGGTTTGAAGTTTATTTGCATAAATAAACTTTATTAATTGATGAAGGGTAGATGGAACCGCCTCCATGGCATGAATCCACGGTCTACCAAGAATGATGTTATATGAAATCTCATCCGGCAAGACATGGATAAGGGTAGATAATGTCATAGGTCCAGTCTTTACGAGTAAAGTTATTGTACCTAGTGATTGTCTACCAATGTTATCAAAGCCATGAATGTTAAGTTTATCTAGTTTGATTAAAGTTATGTCAACCTTGACTTTGTGTAGCACATCAATGCTACAAACATTAAGAGTTGATCCATTGTCCATCATAGTTCACTTTATCAAGTTTTTATTTATTATGATAGACATTACAAGAGGATCATATTGGTTTTGAACTTCAATTGACGGTAATTCATGTTGTTGAAACATAATATCCATTTTTGTCGCGTACATACAATCTAACAGAGCTACTACATCATTTGGCTTAACAACTGTGGTACAATCACCTTTTGTAAAGCTTCTTGGAGCATTATGTGGTATGCAGGTGATGTTTGTATGAGTTCCAAGAGAGAGATCTTAGCAGGAGTAGCACGAAGCTGCTCAACAAGATCATTATCTCGACCAACATTATGAGTAAGACGAGGTGCTTGAGGTAGGATAGGTTGAGAAGATGGAAGAGAAATAGGCACATCTGGTGCTTGCTTACTTTGCTTGTTTTTACGAGTGTTATATGTGTGAGCAATCGTGTGATACTGCGACACATATTGAACACCTTGATTTCCTTGAGTAATTTATTTTGCATAATTGAGAATATAACCTAAGGGTCGAGGTGGTGTTGGAGCACCTTGAACCATAATCACTGGTTTGATGCGAGGATGCACAATGATTTTAGGAACATTAGTACACTTATCCACTATCCCCTTAGTGGGTTGAATAAGTCTATTAATGATGATTGAATTAACATTGTTTTTACTTTGATTAAGATCAACATCCATCCCCAAAGGATTTAATGTGAGAGACCTTTCTTCATCCACCAATGCTTCGTCTTTTGAAGGGAGAACGAAGGGAAGGTAAATTGTTGTTAAGAGAATTGTTGATGATTGTATCTTTAGTGATGTCAAAGGGGTTTGAAGATGCAACCAAAGGAAAACTACCCATGGTCTTCACATTCTTAGTGATATCCAATGTGCTTGAACATTCAATCAAAGGTGGGAGATCCATAGGATGAGCCATAGAAGCCTCATGTACTATAGAAGATTTAAGATTATTAGATGAAGGCCCATTATCCACCCATGGAGGATCCTTTTTTAGAAGAAACTCTTCATCCACTAATGCTTCATTTTTCAAAGGGAGAGCATTGGAATGAAGAGAGGGTAGGGTGATGTTAAGGAATGTATCAATGATTTCATCTTCTTGCACCAAAATGTCCTCACAAGTGGGAACAACTTTGGGAGAGGGATCTAAATCACAAAGTGAAATAGACAAAGCTAGGTCACCATCACATGTATTAGAGAGTATATCCATGGGAATAGGCATGACATTATCCTAACTTGTAGTAGAAGAGCCATCACGCTCATCTTTCTTATGACTATTCATGGAGATGAATTCAGTTAGATCTTCTAATATTGAAGGATGCTCACCCATGAGGGTTATGAAGCTATCAAAATCAGATATGCAACCAAGGATTTCATATAAATAGCCTTTAAAGATATCAATAACTAAAACATAAGGATGCATATTAATGAATTTGTAAAACTGTTCAAGATCTTTGATATATGCATGCAAAGATACCAAAGAGAAAGATGCCATTATGAAATGTCTTGGAACACCAATGTACAATCAGATCTATTCATTTATCAAGTACCACCAATATGAGAGACTTTTGTACACCAAGACACTAGTTTGAGGAAACTAAGTTTTTGAAGTTTTTGCAAAGATCAAAAACACACTAGTGTCACTACAAATGAAGTGATCACAATGTTAAAAGTGTTGCACAAAAAGGCAATATAGACAACTTTAATATTTCTTGCAAAGATATGTGAAAGAGATGTTGAAATGCACATTGTGTAATTGCAATAGTATGAATTTTCAAATTAAGGATGTGAAATGATGCAAGATTTTCAAATGAATAATGAGAAATATGCAATAAATCAATGCAAGATCTGATTTGAACAATCAACAAGATGCAAATGCTCGAAGCTACGGGCTCACCAAAATGTTTGATATGAACAAGGAGAATGATAACCATTACAATGCAAACTAGATCACACCCTTTTCCTTATAACATTTAAGAACAAGGCCAAGTCAAATCACTACCAAATGAAGGTGGACTTAGCTACTGACCTTGTGCTCATGTATGATATAGATGGATCAAATTTAACTTAGTCTTTTCCTCAAACCCTAGGTTAATAATGCATGAAACCCTAGTTATACAATGATCTTCTTATAATAGAGAAAGCACAATAGAAACCCAAAAACTAGTTACACAGGGATATTCAGGGGAATGATAGAACGTGTCTCTCGAAAGTAGAGGTGTTGTAGGACCAAGGTGGGATTGCCTAGGTCCTTACTAAAAGAATATGCCAAAGGTGTGAACTGGAAAATTGTTGTAAATGTTGTCCTGATGCTAGATCTAAACTCAGAACAAGTTCAAGAATCCATACTATAGTAGGTCTAGGAGGTCACCCAAGAGGGTCAGGGTTCCCCAATAGGCTGCCAAGGATAGGGTTAGGGCCACCATATCCTCAAACAACTCCCAAATTTTACTAGGAGGTGTATAATCTAATTTCCATCAACATCCAAAACTAAACCAACTCATTCCAAGTGCATCTAGACCTCCTAATTTGTAGTTCTCTATAGCATATCTTAGCTTTTCATTGTTCAATTCTTTGATTGCATACATAACATAGTTTCATCATCATTTAATAACTTATCTCAGCTGTTTGAGTGTGTAGTGGTTGTCCTTAGGTTTCATATGACTACATTGCATCATTCATTACCTAACATAGCTCTAACTTACATCATATTTACATATCATAGTTCACATCACACACACAACCACACACTTATGTAAATTTAGAAAAAAGTTCTGTTTTTCTACTTTACAACTTCAGAGATGAGATAGTGCAGCTATGAGATGGGGGAATCCTTTATAGTTAGTGCCTTGAAAAATTAGGTTTTGTTCACTATTTACAACTAGGATACGTATATCAGAGCTCGCCTATAGATCAAACACACATAAACCTAGTATTTCCCAACAAAATTCTAGTTACTTTTAAAATCTCTTTATTCTAGATTAGTTGCATGCTTGATTTGGGTTTTGTTTTAGAAAAGCATAGAGAGATTCAATTTCAAAAAGTATAGAGAATACAGAGGGTTATTTTTGGCAAAAACAAGAAAGTGGAATTTTTTGGTCTATGCAAAATTTTGCAACTTGCATGAAAATTTCCTATAGTCACAATTAAAAAACTATAGTACAATTTTTACTTTTTGCTTATTGGGTGATAACACCATTGTGATTTTCTCATCGAGGTGATCATTTTTGCATGTATTTTTTTTTTTTAAAATTCCCATACAAAAAAGAAATATTTTTTGTAGTTCCAAAAATATTTTGAGAGAAAAACTTTTGCACATAGGTCAACTACACCATTGTGATTTTCTCATTCAGGTGATCATTTTTACATGTATTTCTATAAACACTTTTTTGGAAAAACAAATCCATACAAATTTCTAGGCTATTTTTTACTAGCAACAACATTTTGTGCTACACGATGGCTGAAAAAATGGTACTTCTCATAGGTTCAAAATACTTTAGTTGAAAAAGGTGCATCACTAATGTACTACCAAGTAAGGTTCTTTACCACATGGAAATGAGTGAAGAAATTTCTTCTACTAACATTTGGAAACAAATCAAGTGGTAAAACCATAGTGATGAACCCAGAGGACTCATAGGTCAATCAATTTCCCCTAAACTAAAGTCTCACTTTTAGGGAAACATGTTGTCATAGGAAGTTTAGATACTCTTGGAGGATCTTTTGGGAAGCATAGTAAAATGAGGGCATGTTAGTTACAAAATGAGCTTGGAGCTCTTAAACTAGATGGCTAGCCTTAGATTAAGGACTGCATAACATAAGTCAAGTGCTTGAGACTTCTGTAGAAAATGGTGAATCAAAGTCTGATGAAAACTCATTATTGTATTTTATCAAAACTAGGTCGTCATTACTCAATATTTGTTTCAAATCAATACACATAGTAAGATTCTTTGAGCACTGCATATGTGACACCAAATTTTGATAAGTTATGTGAGCAACTTTAATGAGAATAAGAAAAACTAATTTTTATTGGTGAAATTCAACCTGGAGGAACCAAGCAGTAGGCATTAGTAGTTAATGACTCTAATACTTGATGTCACAGTCTAACTTTGGCCAAGGCAAGGACCCTACCAAAGAAAAATGTAAAGCAAATTCTAAGCCTAAGGGCAATAAATTAGCTCTGTAAGACTCTTCCCCTCATTAGGGCAAACATAAAAAAACAAATGTAAATGCTAACAAAGAGGATTGCAGTTGGTGTAAGAAATTAGACCATCAAGGAATTCGGTGTTTCAAAAAGATGACATACTTGGAAGAGATTAGAAAATGCAGATTCCTCCCCCTAAGATACGAGTTTCTCTTTTTTCTACAATAGTTAAATTGCCTATATCTAGATGGATTATGGATTCACAAGCCTCTCACCACATGGTGCACAATGGCTCACTATTTGACAATCTTGACCAAACCCTCACAATTGAATTTTTTGTGGGCAACTCCACTCCTCTCATTGTTGAGGGTGAAGGGTGTGTTGAGATGGAGAATGGTGTCTTCAACAAAGTTATCCATGTTCTAGACTTGTTTGCAAGCCTTCTATCCATTTATCAAATCACATAATTAGTTGAAGGAAAAACCATCGAGTTTACACCTATAGATGTTGTTATCAAAAATATCAAAGACCAGTCAGTTATTATGGCCATTAGCAAGGTTAATCACCAAGCAAGGTTTTACAAATTTGACTACTTTGTGTTTAGTCAACCTTCACACATCATGATTGCACATGAAAATGCCTTGAATAAACTTTGGCATGAGCATTTTGGTCATCTCAACTATCACTCATTACAAGATCTTAGTAAGCATAACATGGTCATTAGTTTGTTTAAAGTTTCTTTCATAGATGGCATTTGTTCAAGTTGTGCACTTGGCAAACAACATATGGATCCATTTCACAAAGGAAATTTAAAAGGGCAAGTGACATATTACAGTTGGTTCATAGTGATCTTATATCCTTGCTAAGTGTTTATTTTTAGAAACATAAACATGTGTTTACATTTATTTATGATTTCTCTCATAGAAAACTTGGGTATACTTTCTAAAACACAAAATTGAAGTTTTTGAGCACTTCAAAAATTTCAAAGCCCTTGTTGAAAACACATTAGAGAGAAAGATTCAATGACTCAAAATAGATAATGGAGGAGACTGTGATGTCCCGATATTAAGGTTCTATTTAAATTAAAGATTTAAAAATCATGATATACAATTGCTTGTTGAAACTTGGTCAATTCAAATGATATATACGTATATATAAAATAAATAATATCATTATACAAATATTTTTGTAAAATAATAAACATAAACATAAATATAAATATAAATATAAATATTATTAATTTAGATATTATTATCATTATAATAATAATATAATATAATATATTATTAAATACTATATATATAAATATTATATTATTATAATAATTATTAAATATAACATATATTATATAAATATAAATATAAATAATATAATATATGATATACAATATATAAATATAATAATAAATATATTATAAATACAATGAAATATTAGAGGCATCGCTGACCATTCAAAGTCAGCAATTAAACCATTATAGGTTGAATATTTAGAGGCAACGATAGTAATGAGTGGCTATTAGTTAAGGTTTAAGACTATTATAAGGTTAGCACTGATGGACCGTCTCCCCTCCATCTCAAGTGTTGGCAACAATTACAAGTTAGAATGCAACCCATAATGAATAGCCACGACCATTGGGAAATATAAAGGTTCATGGAGAATGGTCAACGATGCCAAGAATCATCAAACATAAAATACCAATTCTATTAGCAGATTTCAGCAATCTAAAGGTAGCATAGAATAAGGAGGAGAAATAAGGTATAAAAATTGTCTATACACCAGCAGAGATACCCTATGAACATACAGAATTAAATATATACATATTCTAATTTTCGTCAAGAACAATAAGGAATAAATCTAATTTAGATATATATATGCAATTCTAACAAAATATATATTACTATTACTACACTTATATAAATATACCATAGAAGGATAGAACAAAAGGGAGTGTCAAGGAGATAGTCAACGCTAAATCTCCAAGAATACAAAGACAAGGACTATATATTTGGTATGTTATATCTAACCTTTGTTTATGATGATGAATGACATATATTAAGTAAAGACATATAATAGAGAATTATCATTAGTATCATACATGTGTATAAATATACATTATGAAACTTGCTAAGTGATGGCATGTTCATCTCATTACTTCTATTGCCTACAACCGTAGGGTAGGATGGTTTGTTAGGGAGAGGTGAAGTAATTCCATCCTAATGGATTGGAGATGGTTTAGCGTGCCCTAAACAAATTTTTTAGGGAGAGGCGGAGTAATCCCATCCCAATTACATTCGAGAAGGTTTAGTGCACCCTAGACAAGTAATTCCCCATCCATGGTTGAGGATTAGGAGATGTGAACATAGTCAATACCTAGTTATTTCTATTGCCTCTAACTTTAGGGTAGGTGGTTTTGTTAGGGAGAGGTGAAGTAATTCCATCCCGATGGATTGGAGATGGTTTAGCATGCCCTAGACAAGGTTGTTAAGGAGAGGCGGAGTAATTCCATCCCAATTACATTGGAAAAGGTTTAGCGTGCCCTAGACAAGTAATTCCCCATCCAAGGTTAAGGAATAGAAAGAGAAATAAGAATTAAGAGTTGAACATAGTCGATATTGAATTGTGTTATGAATTGAACTAAATATTATCTTAATTTATTGATCTTTAATATTTCTAATGTCCCTTTCTAGGTGTACAGAAATCACTTCCTACACTAATCTAATGAGGAGAGGGCTATGTAAATTCAAATTAATCCTTACAACTACAGGAACATAGAACATCTAACAGAGATATTGCAGCAATACACATGAACCAGAAAGAAGACAGAAGAAGAGAGACAAAAATATAACGTGGGGAAAACCCTTATCGGGTGAAAAACCCCACACTCAGAAACCTGCACAATGTATTATCAAAACAAAATGTTGTTTACAATACACTTGCAATGCAAGCTTCGATGGTCTTCGACACTTGTATCTGGAGTCAATCCGGCAGCATAACAGTACCTATCAATCCTGTAATACATTTCCCTCTCCAAGCATCTATTTATATAGAATATACAAGGCAATATTGGTCCAAACTTGGAATGGGCGTCCAACTTGGCCTCATGGCCCAAAACCCACGCCTAAGGACACTTGGTCAACATTGTAGAATGTGCCCGACACTTGTCCATAGCTCCCATCCCAAAGAGGTCACCTATTTCCAAAATGGGCTATGACATATGCTCTTACAACACTTACGATTGTCATAGAATCTGTCATAGCGGTTACAACTTATAGCTGTAAGAGAATTTGTCATACACATGATATAAATAGCATATTCTCTTACAACATGTCATAGTCTACCTTGGGGTGCCCAAATATGCCTTTTTCAAAGATGCTTCATGACACATGTCTTCACCTGTCTTACAAGCTTCTATTTCTGATTCTTACATGTCATAGATTCTGTCATAGGAATTGGTCATAACTGTTTCGGTCAATATTCCTGTACACAACATCTAAGATGCCGACACATGGAAAATGCTCCTACCACAAAGTGGGATGCCTATCTCCTCATGTGAGGACAAAATTACAAGTTGTCATCTTCCATGTAGGATGACACATCACCGTGCCACATCCCACAATATGACAATATAGAATTTACAATTATTTACAACATAGGCAATGAATTAATAAATACAAACATAAATAATGCAAGGAATTACCAAGGTTGAGACACCTTAATTCCCAACATTCTCCCACTTGTTGAACACCTTGTAAGAGCCAATAGACTAACAAGGTTTAACTGCTATAGGCCGAGAGGCCCATAGACTTTGGACACCATCTGAACTTCTCTGTGCCCACTGGTTTCGTCAATGCATCTGCAATGTTACATCCCTCTTTTTGGAATTGATTATGCTATTTACTTTTTTTGCAAATTTTAGTTATATAATGTGTTGTGGACGACAAGGAAACTAGTGATGTAAATAGACAAGTTAGTTCTATGAAATTTTGGAATCTATTGATTATGATCAATGTGATATTGTAAACTAAAATGTCTTTTTGTTAAGAGAAATGATGTTTGGATATATTATGCTTTGATTTGGAACATAGGTGCTTTGACCACAAAATTGTATGTGAGACTGTCGTTGCAGGAACAGGTGGACCATGTTCGACAGGAAGAGAAAGTATCTTTGAGAGAGAGTATAGACTCTGGAAATTAACCATGGGTGTTTGTTACTGAAAACACCAAATAGGTAGATAAACCTTGAAGCCATCAATTTTAGTCATGTTTTCGACTGAGACAGTTTGATACTAGATGTCGATGTTTGAAGATAAGGTTTAACACCCTTTTCGTAAGTCATCATATAGAATTTTGGAATCAACGTTGTTGTCGCAAGTCCATCAAAACGAGTCATCTTATATAGATGATTATTATTTCATTTGTAGGTAAATAGATGAACCTATTTGTGGTGGATTTGTGTATCACGTCTCGTAGTCGAAAGATGCGAGAAGTCGTTTTGTGCATCTAACGATTTAGAAAACTTGTGTTGTGTTACACCCAATCCGTCGTGATTGCCATCAAAACGCATTAATCATGTGTTGTGAATTTATTCCCTTTTGTAAATCGACGGAAGTCGAATGTTAAGTCGATTTATGCTATAACTGTTTTGGTCGTCATTTGGAAGGATATTCCAAAATCGCTTTAGTCTTAACTTGGTTAACGGGAGGTGTTTTCGTCAGTTTGCTTGATGTCGGTTTTCTCGTCAAGTCAAGTTGGTACGCCCAAGCTCTGTCATTTTGGACGTCTTCCCTTTGAATGCGCTTTTTCTCTTCGAGTTTACGACTTGAGTTGTCTTAAATCAAACCCATACTCTCTTACTTTAGTCAGTTTTGATTCTTTACCTCTTTTTCAACCTTGGAGTCACCTTGTGCATTTATTAGTTATCACCTTGTAAGAGTTTCATTCCTCTAGCGGTGTTAGGTTGCATTTTTCGAAGGTTAGAAAGTCTTCTTATGGAGGAAATGGACGAGGTTGTTATGCCACGTCGCCATTTAGAAACCTCCATCTTGATTGTGGCCACTGCAAGTGAGGAGTCGGGTAGCTGTAGTTATGTCGACCCCTTGTGTATAGGCATGTGACGGCTGTGATTTGAATGCTCTATCTTCCATCACCATGGGTGGACGGGTAGGAAGTTGTGCCATTGAGAATATAGTGGAACAGTGAGTTCAATGCATATTCTCCATCATCATGGGCACAGGAGGCAGCAGTTATGTTGTGGTTTAGAAATTGAAAACGAGGAGTTAAATGTGAGATACTCCATCGTCGTGGGGCAGAGAGAGGACGGTTAGTTCTTGGTTGTTGTTTAGAAACTAGAAACCACAGAGAAAGACAATTTTTATCTGCTTCGCTATGCACGACTAGGAGAGTAGTGAGGGTTTTAGAAACCGTAGAGGGGGAGCATTGATCTGTTTCACTGTGCACGACAGGAAGAATAGTGAGTGTATTAGAAACTGAAAACCAGAGGAAGCACGTCTTATTTGAAGAGGACGTGGATAGGGTGTGCAGAGAGTCGAGAGTTTGAGAAAGGAAGCCTGCAAAGGACGCCGAGAGCTTGGTGAGAATGAGCTTGCAACTGCAGTCTTCAAACCCCGTCGACAGGTTTTCCCATTCTCTCTTATTTCGCAGTCTATGAACAGTAGTTGTGTCTCTTCTCTGCATCGATAGTGTAATAAGTTTACAACGTATGGATGCAATAATGATAATGTCTTTTAATGAAAGTTCTGTGTGAGGTTAATCACAATGAATACGTATCATTGCTGTCTTTTAGTATTCAAAATCTCAGAAATAATATCATTGCATGTCATGAACGACACCATATGATAATATAACACAGTTCTTCAAATGTATACACATCTATGATTGATCAATGCATGATGCAAAATGTAAACTATATTCTACAAGCGGTCGGCAATGATGTATGTTTAGAGAGGTTCCTTTATGACTATATTATCAACTTTAAACTATCTTTTGTTCACTCGAAATGTCAGTTTCATAGTGAGAAGCCACATTGCACCACGTGCATGCTGTGTAGGAGTTTAAAACCTCAGATTTAATGCATGTTTCGATGTAGACTTTAGTTTGTTTGATAGCCGGAGATGTAGTTGTAACTAGCTGTGGTGTCAGGAGTTAAAAACCAGAGGAAGACGAGGATTTAAAACATCTCTCAGTTCTAATAGATAAAGATTCTGAAAACAAGACATGGAATGTCAACAAATGTAACTAGCTAGTGTCTTATTCGTTTTATACCTTTAGTTAGAGGTTGACAATGTGTTTGGTCATCTCTAGTGTCATAAGATAGATTCCAAATCCTTAATTATCTTATTTTACGACTCTTACCTCATTGAACCATGTGAAACCATTTGACTTGGAAGGAGGAGTAGAGTTAAAGTATTAGTATTGGTCGAAAACCATCATGATTTTTGTAATGAAAAGATAAGGGTGGGAATCCCGCATTTTGAGTCTAAATTAAGTTGCATGCGATGATTCTTGTGTCGCTATTACCTTGTAGACCCTTATGAGTCTGAAACTTTAAATTCTGGGCTTGCGGGAAATTGTTTTATATACTTGAGTATGTTGTATAAACATATGGGAACCGAATAGCCAAGTTTAAAACCACTTAGGAGTGGGTGTTATTAAATGATGTTTTATATGAATATGGGATTATGAATCCATAAACTCAGGAATAGAGTAAATGTTTGCGCCATGTGCTATAGAATGAGAAAATCCAAATACCTTGAGGTCATCGAGGTCAACATTTGTTTAAACCTTACAAATAGGAAACTGTAGGATTGTGATCAGTTCAAGTTGAGTAGGGTGGGTGAACTAAGTTCATGCGTTCATACAACGCTATTTAAAAATAAATCCTTTGGCCAAGGTGATGCATGATCCTCAAGTGCATTGAATGTTCATTGTGACTGGATGGCGTTTCTTGTGGAGAGTCGTGCATGACTAGAGGGTATCTAGGGATCTGCATGATAACAAGACAAGTAAGTTACAACACCAGAGCTCAGATGGCAAACACCGATGGTTATCCTAAGTCTATCCTCTTGAGTAGGGTAGGGCCACTTCCGGTTAGGAAGGAGTGCGGGAGACCGACGGTCTGTGGTTGGAGGTTAAGCTCCTTGAAGATACTTTCTCTTCCAAATACTGAGGATTGCCGAGTCTCGAATGTGATGGGTCGACAATCGAGATGCATGATAATGGTATGTTTACAATATTATATTTGTTTCAAGAAAATTTCAAATTGTTAGAAAACAAAATGTCTATTGTATATCATTTCTTTCATCTTTGTGAAAAATGAAATCATGTTTATTGTTTAAGAGAAAAATGATATACTTGATAGTAGATAAGTTCTTTTGTATTTGATTACCTAGAAAGAAAAAAAAATTACCTTTGTTAAAACCTAGTTTTTCTAGTTAAATCGAATATGGATGTATCAGAGCTAACCAGGTTCAGCACTAGGGCTGATGAGTCCACTAACCTGATTAGGAAATCAACATTATGCGGGTAGCTAATGATTTGATTTACTGTGCTAGGATGGTACGCATCAAGAAAACTGTAAGAAAATCCTTCGCGGGTAAGGAATGTTATCTGCAAGCTAAGCGGAAACGGCTTGCGATGATCAAGACCATTGAGAAAACTAATGACGAAAATGACATTTGGCTTGATGATGTGGAAACCTTAGCCAATGCATTGTCACGACTTAAACGAATGAGGAGAGAACTCCTAGAGGGAGCGTTGACAGCAGCTCGAATCATGATCAACTACTGCCCTATTATTGTACCTAATAGTGTACTTGTTAGTGTACTAGTTAGTGTACCTGTGAGTGTACCTATTAGTATACCCATGATCACTAGGGATCCTCGTATAGAGCCTAGAGCTGAGATCATTGAGCTATCTTTTGATAGTGAGTCTGAGGGGTATACACCTCGTGATTATGTGTCGGACAATGAATCCGAAGGTTACACTCCACTAGATAATACATGAAATATGTCTATCTCTAATGATGTTGGAACAATTTTGCAAATTGAATAAAGACAAAATTTTGGTTTGAGAACAATTATGATTATGATCAATTGTTGTTTTCTTTTGATGATATATAATATGATAAGCATAAAACTGATTAGTATATGTTTAATCAAGTGAGAAACTAAACTACCATGGACCAATCAAAGTTTAACGAGGGGGAGGATCGGGAAGGTCATAACTCTCGGGAAAACTACACTGACAAGTTGGATAGGATTTTAAATATGCTTACTGAAACCAAGGAAAGGTTGAACAAACTGGAAAAGAAAATGGATGAAACTAGCAACACAGAGGGTGAAAATGAGAACTCACATTATTCAAGCAAAAGTAAACATTGGGAAAATGGCACGTCAAGTGAAAATCCTGACGACACTGAAGTCCAAAGAAAAACCAAAGATAAACTTGCATTAGAGTTATCTAAGGATATGAAGAAGGTTAACCCTCCTAAGTTCGATGGAATGAGAACCGGAGATGCAGCAGAAGCATGGTTAACGGAAATGGAGAAATATTTTGAGATCAAAAATTACTCTGAGGTTACTAAAGCCGTGTGGGGAGCATATCAGCTATCTGGGGAAGCATCCACTTGGTGGATGAATAAGAAAATGGAGCTGGAATTAAGTCCCTTAAAGGTGACATGGAATGAGTTCGTGGAACTATTCTGAAAGCGGTGGTTACCTCAGTTATATTTTGATCAGAAGTTAACAGATTTCCAAAACCTCAGGCAAGGTGAACTATCTGTAGTTGAGTATGCAGAAAAATTCACTAGGCTACTGAAGTATGTTCCTCAATACCAAAAGGATGAAAGATTCCGTATCAGAAAATTTATCATGGGACTCAATCCTCAGATTGGCAGTGAGGTGGAGGTGCATGGTCCAAGCACAATGGATCAAGTATATTTAAAAGCTCAGTTGCAGGAGCTATTGTCTAAGAATCTAATTAGGCCACGTGTATCACCATGGGGAGCCCCGGTTATATTTGTCAAGAAGAAAGATGGAACTCTAAGGCTGTGTATAGATTATAGGATGCTTAACAAGGCCACAATAAAGAACAAGTATCCCTTGCCACGTATTGATGACTTATTTGACCAAATGCGTGGTGCATCAGTCTTTTCTAAGATAGATTTGAGATCTGGATACCATCAGTTAAGGTTGAAAGATGAAGATATTCCCAAGACAGTATTTAGAACGAGATATGGTCATTATGAGTTTACAGTGTTGCCATTTGGATTGACCAATGCACTTGCTGCTTTCATGAATCTCATGAATAGTGTTTTCAGAGATTGTCTTGATAAGTTTGTGCTAGTTTTCATTGATGATATTTTGATTTATTCCAAAAATGAAGAGGAGCATAAACAACATCTTCAAATAGTCTTGCAATGATTAAGATAACACAAATTATATGCAAAACTCTCAAAGTGCACCTTCTTTCAAAAAGAAGTGCAGTATTTTGGGCATATAATATCAGCCGATGGGATATCAGTTGATCCAACTAAAATAAAAGCTATTATGGAATGGCCTGAACATTCCAATGTGTCAGAGGTGCGAAGCTTCATGGGATTGGTAGGATATTACAGGAAATTTGTGTTGAATTTCTCAAGCATTGCTAGCCCAATTACCTCCTTGCTAAGAAAAGGAAAAAGGTTTGTTTGGACGGAAGAATGTCAAAAGGCTTTTGACTTGTTAAAAGAAAAATTAACAACCGCTCCAATTCTGAAAGTTGTTGATCTTGAGGGAGATTTTGAGGTTATCACTGATGCCTCGGGGGAAGGATTAGGAGGTGTGCTTATGCAAGATGGCAGGGTAGTAGCCTATGAATCAAGGAAGTTGAAGAACTATGAGTAGAACTACGCTCCTCATGACTTAGAAATGGCAGCAGTGATTCACACCCTTCAGATGTGGCGACATTATTTGTTGGGAAGGACTTTTATACTAAAATCCGATCATCAAAGTCTTCGCTACATATTTACACAACCTGATCTCAATGCAAGGCAAAGGAGATGGTTGGAATTAATATCTGATTATGACTTTGAGATTTCTTATATCAAAGGCAAGGAAAATCGAGTAGCTGATGCCTTAAGCAGAAAAAGGCACATAGCCTCTATAATCTCCATACATGCTAACTTTAAAGATTTAGTAATGCAAAACTTATCTGGAGATGAGTATTATGAGCAAGTGAAACAGGCTCTACACTTAAACCCTAAGGACCCAAGATATGACAGATTCAGTTTTGAATCCAATGGATTGAGGAGATTCAAGGGAAGAATCTACATTCCTGATTTAGTAGAACTTAGAAACCTTGTGTGGAAGGAAGTTCATTGTGCTCCTTACTCTGGACACCCTGGTGTAACAAAACTGTTAGCGGATGTCAAGCTGCTATATTTCTAGAAGGGAATGAAAAGCGATGCTGCAAGGTTTGTAGCTAGTTGTCTGGAGTGTCAGAGAGTTAAGGCGAAACACCAACATCTTGCTGGATTATTATACCTGCATGATATTCCGGAATGGAAATGGCAAGTTGTTAGTATAGATTTTGTCCAGGGGTTACCAATGTCTAAGAATAGGCATGATGCAATATTGGTTGTTGTGGATAAACTAACCAAGGTCGCACATTTCATACCGGGAAATTTGACGGATGGAGCTCATCTTTTGGCTCAGAAATTTGTGCAGGAAATTTTCAGATTGCATGGGGTACCTGAAAAGATTATATCTGATAGAGATGCTCAGATAACTTCACGGTTTTGGCAAACCCTATTCTCTGCATTAGGGACTAAACATAATGTGAGTACTGCTTATCATCTTGAAACTGATGGACAAACAGAAAG
Source organism: Cunninghamia lanceolata (assembly GCA_027924645.1). Classification (NCBI taxonomy): domain Eukaryota; kingdom Viridiplantae; phylum Streptophyta; class Pinopsida; order Cupressales; family Cupressaceae; genus Cunninghamia; species Cunninghamia lanceolata. Next base: position 14,978,498 of record BSBN01000237.1, on the reverse strand, counting down.
GGTGAATCAGGTATTAGAAGACCTCTTGAGAATGTATTGCATGGATCAACAATACAGATGGGAGGAATATCTACCTCTTGTCGAATTTGCCTATAACAACTCCTATCATTTTGCCATTAAGATGGCGTCATTTGAAGCATTATATGGAAGGAAATGCATAACTCCTATAAGCTGGGATAAGCTGGAAGATAGGATAAGCATTGGACCTGAAATGCTTGCTGATATGGAAGAAAAAGTAAAATGATTAGGAAGAGGTTGGCAGAAGCCAATGACAGGCAAAAGAGTTATGCAGATCGCAAACGAGTGCCTAGACACTTCTCTGTTGGCGAGAAGGTGCTTTTGTGAGTGAAACCCCAAAAGAGTTCAATAAAATTTGGTAAATCATTGAAATTGGCTCCTCATTATGTCAAACCTTTTGAAGTTCTTGAGATTATCAATCCAGTTGCCTACAAAGTTGCTCTACCTCCAGCCTTGTCCAAGATGCATAATATTTTTCATGTTTCATATTTAAAGAATATTTTGTAGGTAATAACTACATCCTTAACTGGAATTCCTTACAGATGCAAGAACCCGGGGTGGTTGTGATCGAGCCACTCAAGGTGCTTGAAATGCGTAAACTTCGTTTACATAATCGAGAAGTTTTGCAATGCAAAATTCAGTGGGACCAATATGGCAAGGATAGTGCCACTTGGGAAGACTATAAAGACATTTACCAAAGATTTCCTAAACTTTTCAAAGACATTAATGTTGAACTTTAAAAAGTTTGATTTAAGTTTAAATTTTTGCTTGATAAACTTAATCATCGGGGACGATGATTTTTAAAGGGGAAGGATATGTTACATCCCTCTTTTTGGAATTGATTATGCTATTTACTTTTCTTGCAAATTTTAGTTATATAATGTGTTGTGGACGACAAGGAAACTAGTGATGTAAATAGACAAGTTAGTTCTATGAAATTTTGGAATCTATTGATTATGATCAATGTGATATTGTAAACTAAAATGTCTTTTTGTTAAGAGAAATGATGTTTGGATATATTATGCTTTGATTTGGAACATAGGTGCTTTGACCACAAAATTGTATGTGAGACTGTCGTTGTAGGAACAGGTGGACCATGTTCGACAGGAAGAGAAAGTATCTTTGAGAGAGTATAGACTCTGGAAATTAACCATGGGTGTTTGTTACTGAAAATGCCAAACAGGTAGATAAACCTTGAAGCCATCAATTTTAGTCATGTTTTCGACTGAGACAGTTTGAGACTAGATGTCGACGTCTGAAGATAAGGTTTAACACCCTTTTCGTAAGTAGTCATATAGAATTTTGGAATCGACGTTGTTGTCGCAAGTCCACCAAAGCGAGTTGTCTTATATAGATGATTATTATTTCGTTTGTAGGTAAATAGATGAACCTATTTGTGGCAGATTTGTGGATCACATCTCGTAGTCGAAAGATGCGAGAAGTTGTTTTGTGCATCTAACGATTTAGAAAACTTGTGTTGCGTTACGCCCAATCCGTCGTGATTGGTGTCAAAATGCGTTAATCATGTGTTGTGAATTTATTCCATTTTGTAAATTGACGGAAGTCGATTTATGCTATAACTGTTTTGGTCGTCATTTGGAAGGATACTCCAAAATCGCTTTAGTCTTAACTTGGTTAACGGGAGGTATTTTCGTCAGTTTGCTTGATGTCGATTTTCTCGTCAAGTCAAGTTGGTACGCCCAAGCTCTGTCGTTTTGGACATCTTCCTTTTGAATGCGCTTTTTCTCTTCGAGTTTATGACTTGAGTTGTCTTAAATCAAACCCATACTCTCTTACTTTAGTCAGTTTTGATTCTTTACCTCTTTTTCAACCTTGGAGTCACCTTGTGCATTTATTAGTTATCACCTTGTAAGAGTTTCATTCCTCTAGCGGTGTTAGGTTGCATTTTTTGAAGGTTAGAAAGTCTTCTTGTGGAGGAAATGGACAAGGTTGTTATGCCACGTCGCCATTTAGAAACCTCCATCTTGATTGTGGCCGCTGCAAGTGAGGAGTCAGGTAGCTGTAGTTATGTCGACCCCTTGTGTATAGGCATGTGACGGCTGTGATTTGAATGCTCTATCTTCCATCACCGTGGGTGGACGGGTAGGAAGTTGTGCCGTTAGGAATATAGTGGAACGGTGATTTCAATGCATATTCTCCATCATCATGGGCGCGGAAGGCAGTAGTTATGCTGTGGTTTAGAAATTGAAAACGAGGAGTTAAATGTGAGATACTCCATCGTCGTGGGGCAGAGAGAGGATGGTTAGTTCTTGGCTGTTGTTTAGAAACTAGAAACTGTAGAGAAAGATGATTTTTATCTACTTCGCTGTGCACGACTAGGAGAGTAGTGAGGGTTTTAGAAACCACAGAGGGGGAGCATTGATCTGTTTCACTGTGCACGACAGGAAGAGTAGTGAGTGTATTAGAAACTGAAAACCAGAGGAAGCACGTCTTATTTGAAGAGGACGTGGATAGGGTGTGCAGAGAGTCGAGAGTCTGAGAAAGGAAGCCTGCGAAGGATGCCAAGAGCTTGGTGAGAATGAGCTTGCAACTGCAGTCTTCAAACCCCATCGACAGGTTTTCCCATTCTCTCTTATTTCGCAGTCTATGAACAGTAGTTGTGTCTCTTCTCTGCATCGATAGTGTAATAAGTTTACAACGTATGGATGCAATAATGATAATGTCTTTTAATGAAAGTTCTGTGTGAGGTTAATCACAATGAATACGTATCATTGCTGTCTTTTAGTATTCGAAATCTCAGAAATAATATCATTGCATGTCATGAACGACACCATATGATAATAGAACACAGTTCTTCAAACGTATACACATCTATGATTGATCAATGCATGATGCAAAATGTAAACTATATTCTACAAGCGGTCGGCAATGATGTATGTTTAGAGAGGTTCCTTTATGACTGTATTATCAACTTTAAACTGTCTTTTGTTCACTCGAAATGTCAGTTTCATAGTGAGGAGCCACATTGCACCACGTGCATGCTGTGTAAGAGTTTAAAACCTCAGATTTAATGCATGTTTCGACGTAGACTTTAGTTTGTTTGACAGTCGGAGATGTCATTGTAACTGGCTGTGGTGTCAGGAGTTAAAAACCAGAGGAAGACGAGGATTTAAAACATCTCTCGGTTCTAATAGATAAAGATTCTGAAAACAAGACATGGAACGTCGACAAATGTAACTAGCTAGTGTCTTATTCGTTTTATACCTTTAGTTAGAGGTCGACAATGTGTTTAGTCATCTCTAGTGTTGTAAGATAGATTCCAAATCCTTAATTATCTTATTTTACGACTCTTACCTCATTGAACCATGTGAAACTATTTGACTTGGAAGGAGGAGTAGAGTTAAAGTATTAGTATTGGTCGAAAACCGTCATGATTTTGTAATGAAAAGATAAGGGTGGGAATCCCGCATTTTGAGTCTAAATTAAGTTGCATGCGATGATTCTTGTGTCGCTATTACCTTGTAGACGCTTATGAGTCTAAAACTATAAATTCTGAGCTTACGGGAAATTGTTTTATATACTTGAGTATGTTGTATAAACATATGGGAACCGAATAGCCAAGTTTAAAACCACTTAGGAGTGGGTGCTATTAAACGATGTTTTATATGAATATGGGATTATGAATCCATAAACTCGGGAATAGAGTAAATGTTTGCGCCATGCGCTATAGCATGAGAAAATCCAAATACCTTGAGGTCATCGAGGTCAACATTTGTTTAAACCTTACAAATAGGAAACTGTAGGATTGCGATCAGTTCAAGTCGAGTAGGGTGGGTGAACTAAGTTCATGCGTTCATACAACACTATTTAAAAGCAAATCCTTTGGCCAAGGTGATGCACGATCCTCAAGTGCATTGAATGTTCACTGTGACTGGATGGCATTTCTTGTGGAGAGTTGTGCATGACTAGAGGGTATCTAGGGATATGCATGATAACAAGACACGTAAGTTACAACACTAGAGCTCAGATGGTAAACACCGATGGTTATCCTAAGTATATCCTCTTGAGTAGGGTAGGGCCACTTCCGGTTAGGAAGGAGTGCGGGAGACCGACGGTCTGTGGTTGGAGGTTAAGCTCCTTGAAGATACTTTCTCTTCCAAATATTGAGGATTGCCAAGTCTTGAATGTGATGGGTCGACAATCGAGATGCATGATAATGGTATGTTTCCAATATTATATTTGTTTCAAGAAAATTTCAAATTGTTAGGAAACAAAGTGTCTATTGTATATCATTTCTTTCAGCTTTGTGAAAAATGAAATCATGTTTATTGTTTAAGTGAAAAATGATATACTTGATAGTAGATAAGTTCTTTTGTATTTGATTACCTAGAAAGAAAGAAAAAATTACCTTTGTTAAACCTAGTTTTTCTAGTTAAATCGGATATGGATGTTACATGCAACATTCTTCAAAGTATCTACCTTCTCTAAATTTACCTTTCCATCCTCAACCATGTCTCGTACGAAGTGAAACTGAACATCAATGTGCTTTGTTCTAGCATGGAAAGTTGGATTCTTCGCAAGGCAGATTGCACTCTGACTGTCACAACTGATCGTGATTTGACCTGCATCAACACCAATATCTGAACACAGTCTCTTAAGCCAAATGGCTTCCTTACAAGCATGAGTTGCTGCCATATACTCAGCTTATGTTGTAGACAAAGCAACCACAGGTTGTCACTTACTCATCCAACTAATAGCACCACCAAATAGTGTAAACACATAAGCACTGGTAGATCTCCTGCTGTCAATGTCACCTGCCCAATCTGAATCCACAAATCCACAAATATCAATGGAATGCGGAGGTCCTGTAGCATTACCATGATAGCATATGGAATACTTGGAAGTACCCCTCAAATATCTGAACACTCACTTAACCGCATCCCAATGAACTTGTCCAGGATTAGCCATAAATCGACTAAGGATTCCTATTGCTTGGGCAATGTCTGGTCTTGTGCAGACCATAGCATACATCAAATTGCCAACAACACTAGCATAGGGTACTCTGCTCATGTCCTCCACCTTACTAGGAGATTTTGGACAATTCTCAGCAGACAACTTTGTCCCCAAAGAAACAGGAACACATAATGGTCTACAATCTGCCATGCTGAACCTGTCCAACACAGTCTTCACATACTTACTCTAGCTTAACCAAAGTCTTCTATTGGTTCTGTCTCTTCTGATTTCCATTCCTAGAATGTACCTAGCTGCCCTTAAATCTTTCATTTAAAACTGTGCTGACAACTGAGATTTAAAATTAGAAATCATATTCTTACCCTTCCCAATGAGCAACATATCATCAACATACAGTGCAACAATGGGAATATGATCACCATCAAACTTATAATACACACAGTGATCCGATTTTGATCTCATAAATCCAATTGACAACACAAAGGCATCAAACTTCAATACCATCTCCTAGGAAACTGTTTCAAACCATACAAAGACTTCTTAAGTTTGCAAACCAAATTTTCTTTACCTTTCACCATGTAATGCTCTGGCTATGACATGTAGATTTCTTCCTCCAAATCACCATGAACGAAAGTTGTCTTCACATCCATCTATTCTACCTCTAAGTCATAAGCTACTGCAAGAGACAATAGGAATCGAATGGATCTCAGCTTTGCAACGGGAGAGAAGATCTCACCATAATCTATACCCTCCACTTGTGAATACCCCTTCGCAACGAATTTGGCCTTATACTTCTCAACACTGCCATCTACACCAAATTTCTTCTTGAACACCCATTTGTATCCAATGGGTTTCTGTCCAGGAGGCAAAGGCACCAAGTCCCAAGTTTGATTCTTTTCCAAATAAGCCATCTCATCCTCCATGGCCTCCTTCCAGGAACCTGTATCTTTCATGTCCATAGCCTCTGATACAGTTCTAGGTTTATCACTATTAGTAGGCAAAGCAAAAGCACAACTAGAATCAAGCAATGTAAAACCAAACCTTTCAAGTTGCTTTCTTGTCCGTGTAGACCTCCTCAAGAGCTGAGGTTGAGGTTCAACTTCTTCATCTGAGCTGCAAGAGCTCTTCTCATCATTAGGTCCAACATTGTCTTTCTATTCAGTCTTCTCAGGGGTAGCAGGAAACTGAACAACATCCTCTTTCTTTTCTTTTTCTTCTGGCTATAAAACAGTGGAAGAAGGTGTAAGCTCTCTGAAGATGACACTTCTACTATACAACACTTTTTCAGCCACGGGGTCCCAAAGCTTGTATCCTTTCACACCGACACCATAGCCAATGAAGATACACTTGACAGCCTTGTTCTCCAACTTTGACCGCTTCTCCCTAGGCACATGTGCATATGCCTCACAACCAAAAACATGAAGATGCCTTATTGAAGGATTTCTACCAGACCACACCTCCATGGGTGTCTTTCCAACAAGAGTTGATGTAGGAGATCTATTTACAAGATAGAAAGCAGTGGTAACAGCTTCAGCCCAAAACTTTTGTTCTAGGCCAACTCCACTAAGCATACTCCTAGCCTTCTCCATCAGTGTCATGTTCATCCTTTCTGCAACTCCATTTTGCTGCGGGGTGTATGGAGTTGTCTTATGTCTTTCAATCCTAAGTTCATTGCAATATTTATCAAATTATGTAGAACAGAACTCACCACCGTTGTCAGTTCTCAAACACTTAATCTTTTTACCAGTCTGATTTTCAGCAAAGGCCTTAAACTCCTTAAACTTACTATAGACTTCAGATTTACTTCTGAGAAAATAAATCCATATCCTTTTACTGTAGTCATGTATGAAAGATACAAAATATATAGATTTTGATAACGAAGGAACATTAACAGGACCAAATACATCAAAATGAACAAGGTCCAATACACCAGAAGACTTATGAGAACTCAAATAAAATAGAACACGGTTTTGTTTGCCATATATGCAATGTTTGTAAAAGTCAAACTCAAGATTACAATCATCGAACCCCTCAACGAGGTTTTTATTTTTTAGGGTACGTAGACCCTTCTCACCAATGTGGCCAAATCTCTTATGCCATAACATTGTCTTTTCAGCAGGAAGCTTAACTTCCAAGGCATGATTACAAACATCAGAACTAGAAACAACAGATTTCTTAACTGCTCATTCAGATGGTGGGGATGAAGTGACTACTGCCCTCTTCCTTGAATCAGAAGAACTATTACATTGTGAAATGTATGCCTCCAGCTGAAACAGAGTACCTCTCCTAGTACCCTTAGCAAGCACCATAGCTCGTCTAGTCATCTTGCATCCTTCTTTCAAAAAGACAACCTGCACACCTACATCATTCAACATACTTACAAAAAGCAGGTTCCATGCTAAGCCTAGGATATGCATAACCGTAGAGATCCCTTTCACTCGTCCATCAGGGAATCGGATAGAGACTCTTCCATGACCAATAATCTTCAGATGAGAGTCATCACCCAAGTACACCTTTCCACCATCGAACTCTTCATACTTAGTGAATCAGTCTTGATGCGAGGTCATGTGGAATGATGCACCAGAGTCAATCAGCCACACATCATCAGATGCATGGGTTGCTAGGGCTGCGATGAAAGCATCACCATCATCTTGTGACTTGTCAGAATCTGAATATGGGGTCTTCTTCTTCTTTTTCTTTTCTTCTTTGCATTCCTTTCGTAAATGCCTAGATTTACCACAGTTCCAATAGATAGCCTTGGACTTTCTAGGTGATTTGGATCTCCCATGGGATTTGGATCTACCCTTCTCAGCTTTCTTGTCCTTCTTTTTCCCTTTCTCCTTGGGTCTTCCATGAACTGCAAGAGCCTCTTTGGCTGCCTCAGAAGACTTTCTCCGCATCTCTTCGGATAACAACGAAGAAACCACTTCATCCATTTTGAATGTGGATGTGGTGCTTCCAATAGCCATGACAAGTTGATCCCACAAGTTCGGCAAAGAACAAAGCAAGGTCATACATCAATCCTCCTCCATCTTCACACCAATAGATGTCAATTGTGCAACCAGCATGTTAAAAGCATTCATATGTTCAGCAACGGATCCTCCATCCTCTATTCCAAGGGAATACAATTTCTTTCTCAGAAAAAGTTTGTTAACCAGGGATTTGGCTTCATACACATCTCCCAACTTCTTCCAAAGCAAGTTTGCAGTTTTCTCCTCATGGACATTTAAGAGGACAGAATCAACAAGACTAAGTCTTATGAGACCCTTAGCCTTCCGATCCTTCAGATCCCAATCAGCTTGTTGCATTGCAGCTGGTTTAGTTCCATTAAGAGTTTCCCAAAGGTCTCGATCAACAAGCATGTCTTCCATCTTGAGCTTCCACGGCTCGAAATTAGTGCCATTGATTTCTCCACTTCCATTCTTCTGGATGTGCTTGCCATCTCCTAAAAACTGGCCAGGCTTTTATACCAACTGAAAGGAAGCTAGGTGTGCAGAAATCACTTCCTACACTAATCTAATGAGGAGAGGGCTATGCAAATTCAAATTAATCCTTACAACTACAGCAACATAGAACACCTAACAGAGATATTGTAGCAATACACATGAACCAGAAAGAAGATGGAAGAAGAGAGACAAAGATATAATGTGGGGAAAACCCTTGTTGGGTGAAAAACCCCACACTCAGAAACCTACACAATGTATTATCAAAATAGAATGTTGTTTACAATACACTTGTAATGCAATCTTCAATGGTCTTCGACACTCATATCTGGAGTCAATCCGACAGCATAACAGTACCTGTCAATCCTATAATACATCTCCCTCTCCAAGCATCTGTTTATATAGAATATACAAGGCAATATTGGTCCAAACTTGGAATGGGCGTCCAACTTGGCCTCATGGCCCAAAACCCACACCTAAGGACACTTGATCAACATTGTAGAATGTGCCTGACACTTGTCCACAGCTCCCAATCCTAAAGAGGTCGCCTATTTCCAAAATGGGCTATGACAGATGCTCTTACGACACTTACGACTGTCATAGAATCTGTCATAGCAGTTACAACTTACAGCTGTAAGAGAATCTGTCATACACAGGCTATAAATAGCATATTCTCTTACAACATGTCATAGTCCACCTTGGGGCACCCAAATATGCCTTTTTCAAAGATGCTTCATGACACATGTCTTCACCTGTCTTACAAGCTTCTATTTTTGACTCTTACATGTCATAGATTCTGTCATAGGAATCAGTCATAACTGTTTCGGTCAATATTCCCATACACAACATCCAAGATGCCGACACATGGCAAAATGCTCCTACCTCAAAGTGGGATGCCTACCTCCTCATGTGAGGACAAAATTACAAGTTGTCATCTTCCATGTAGGATGACACATCACCGTGCCACATCCCACAATATGACAATATGGAATTTACAATTATTTACAACATAGGCAATGAATTAATAAATACAAACATAAATAATGCAAGGAATTACTAAGGTTGAGACACCTTAATTCCCAACATGCACAACCACAACAACCTCTACCTAAATGGGTCCGCACAGTACACACTGAGACTAGTACATTAGTAGGGGATCCAAGTGATCCAAGTAAGATGAGATCATAACTTTAGTATGGTGTTGCATACTTGGCATAGTTGACAGTGAGAAAAGATCCTAAGACTTATCATAGAGCTTCTAATCATCTTGAATGGCAAGCAACTATGGAAAAAGAACTGACAAAGGAATACATTTGGGTTCATTGCTTACAAAGTAGCTTTTGCCTACTCTTTTCCTGCACACCACCACTGATAATCAATCCCTGAACGACGAGTGTATGTCAAGGGGGGAAGTCCATTTGGGTATTGAGTTCAATGCTCATAAGCAACACCTTTCCACTTTTTCGTTGCATAACACCACTGGTAATCCATATCTTTTTTCTTTTTTATTTCATTTTTCTAAGAAATAAGTCCATGTGGGTATGAATTCTATGCTTATACAACAGCATTTGTCTGCTTTATTTTCTAGATTTGTGAATGTTAATATAATGACAATGTCATTTTTGATCTTGTATGGGGTCACTGGAGCTTCACTAACCCTGAAAGCTTAAATTGTTTAACATCAACTTTATGCTTTTCTTCAATTAAGCAGCTAAACCAGGTTGCTCAAGCCCAGGGATAATTTTAATTCTCCTTTACTGTAGGGAACTGTCCATCCAAGGGACTAAAATGCAACAAATACAGATCCAAATGCACGAATTTGGCTATATATAGCTCTGTTTATACTGAGTGTCAGATATGTGGAGCTGTATATAGCCAGTATCAAGCATATCTTTTGTGGTTTGGTATTCTAGATAGTCAAGACCCATGCCAATGGTAGTTGATAACTGGGGGAAACATCATACACACACAAATACCCTTGCTTTCTTGAGTGATTGCCTACTTGTTTGCATACCTGCTTAGACATCATGCATATAGTCGAGTCCATATACGTCACTGAGAATATGATTATCAAGTATATAAATAAACTCTAAAGGCTTGTGCTACTGTGTATATTTGAGACTTAGCTTACCTTAGTTCCCTCCCTATCAGGTTTTTCTGTAAATCCAAATAATTGGGTTTTGCATTTGTCTGACACAAACCAGTCAACGAATAAGAGGTCCAAAGCTAGTTTCACTCATTAACAGGCTTAATGTTAGATTGTGCTTGAGTGGAAGGGTTAGGCCTCAGTGACCAAAGAGCTTGCAAATCATTGTTCAGATTTTAGTTGTTTTGGAATGAACAAGTTTAGTTTTCCCTTTAAAATAGCATAAAGTAGGGTATTTAACAAGAGGCTCAATAGAAGCACAAGATTGTACACAAAACTATGTGGTGCTAGTGGCAAAATTTATTGGGATCTAAAGAGTCAGGGTATTGGTCATTATTATTGTAGTTGGACCTGATTTGCAAATATTATAATTTTGCTCAACTATTTTTCTTATGTTAAAACAAATGAATGAGCAAGATACATCTGATTGACCTGACAGGCTTTGAGATCATAGCTATTTACGAAGGCTAACAATATAGATTAAGGATTTATGATCCTACTCTTAAAAGGAACCACAACAAACTAAATTTTGTGGAAGTTAACAGTAGTAATTTGAGCTCACAGTTATTTAAAAGGGCTAGTACATTAAGAATTTGGAGTTATAACCCTCCTTATTTAAGGAGTTGTAACAAACCATACTTGTGAGTTAGCAGCAGCAGTTAATTACCCATAATTACTTCATTAGAGAAGTAAGACAATTGTATTCCTAAGCACTCAAGAAAGCATAGTTTTGGTATTGAAGTTTTGGCATTTTGATACAGATTTTTCTTTGATCCACAAGGAAAACTCATAAACTGATGTAGACCACCTCTGTGGCTGCAAATTACATATTCTAGTCTAACTGATAATGGAACAAAAATAATAGCCACAACACAACATATCATCCGATTTAAGCTCTACAAGTATTCATGCCATATGAACTATTAACTCACAATGGATGCAAAAAACAATATAGTATACATCCAATCAGCTGGTGGAAAAATCATCCATCTATTTCTTCTCTTCAGCAGCAAATTCCTCTATTGTCCATGGCTAACAGTCTAGACCCCCAAAAAACTCATAGCGAAGACCAAAAACTATGAGACTACAAAGGGGAAATCCCCAAAAATAATTCCACAACAACCGCCACTAAAGGCAGTTACAAACCAAAATTCAAAACAACTAAAATAAAAGAAACTGGCAGAAGAGTGGGGGGCCTGTCACGAAAGGGAAGTTACATCATCCTCCCCACCTTTTGAAGATTCCGAACCTCCAAGTTCGGAGGAATCTGATTTTGTAAACTTTTGTTGAATTTCATCACTACTAGTACGGGGGTGGATTCCTTGGCACAATCTGAGCCACCATTAACTCTTCCAATCCATGCTCTTTCCGGGTCAGGAGTCCAGTGTTGATTCCACCATGCAGTTGGGCAAGCAAAGCCAAGTTAATTCTCAAGATAATCGCTACTGCTGTCACCAATAGACCTGAAACTCCTCCCTTTTTTCTAATCTTGGTTCATATGATTGCTCTCAAACTGAGTTAGGTTGTCACCTTTGATCAAACTCTTGATAATATTCTTGGAGTATTTTCTATGATCTTGCTCATACTCCCATAATTCACTATCCTTCTCCATCCAGTGAGAATTATTTGTAGGATCTTCCAGTGTTTTCTTTGAATGAAGATCACAGCCAACCAAATCATCAATACCTATCTCTTGATATGTGCTTTCAACCTTGTCAGTTGAGTCTTGTTGTAGCTCCACTTCTTTTTCATCAATTCTCTATTTTATCTCTCTTCATGTCATTTGCAACTTTGGTTCGTAAACATGCTTCTATCTTACTTCTTGGCTTTTTAAGCACAAGTCCGGTTTCTTCTATAAGAGACAAAGCTATCATTTCAAATGCTCCTTTCTCTTTCCATGATTCTAGGAGATGTCTCCTTCCTTCATGTTGTACGTCATAAATGTTCTCCTAGCCATGATGGATTACTTTCAGTTTCTGATCATATTGCCAGTGTCTTGCCAATAGCAAATGATATGCATCCATTGGCATCACATCACATAGCACCTCATCCACATATGGACCAATTTTGAAAGCAACAAGACAAGATTTATCCACAAGTACACTATGATCCTTCTTCAACCAAGCAATCTTGTAAGGATTGGATTTTGGAATACAAACAGGGAATTTGCTAACCATTTATGTACTTACTAGATTGTTGGTAGATCCACATCTGCAATCAGCTTGCACACTTTGTCCTTATGCTTGCATTTTGTTTGGAAGACGCTCTCTCTCCTCCAATCAAATCATGGTCCTCTTTCTTCCAAGATATCAAGTTGCCTCTCAACATCAAGTTCTCTCTTGTCTCTGCTTCAACTTCCTCTGTTGGAAGTTCTTCTTCTTCCTAGGTTACCATTGCCCTTTTGGTGTTTTGAGGGCAGCCTATGGCCTTACGGGTTTCATTACAAATAAAACATCTCAAGGGCTTCCAATCTCTAGAAGATTGTTGTCCTCGTCCCCTACCTCTGAAGCCCATCCTTCCTCTGAAGTCGGCCTTTCCATTCTTGCCTTCTTCTGGCTCTTCACTCATGGCAGGTTTTGAGGAAATTTCCTTCCCTCTATTTTGGTTACTATCACCCCTTTTATTCACCATCTCGTTTTTCTAGTTCAGCTTCTCCTCTACCCTTAAGACATATTCATATATCTCGTCCATAATAGATATCTTCACCAAGGTGAACTCATCTTGAACTTGAAACTTTATTCCATTCACATACCGGGCTGCTGCTCGCCCTTCATTCTCTTGTATATTTGTTAGAATTGGAGGCCTTATAAATTGCTTAGTATAAGCTTTGCACTAACTGATCCCTTTGTTTTCAGTTCTAAAATTCTTTAAATATTTTTTGTTGATAATTAGAAGGCAAGAATTTAGCTTTTAGATGTTTCAGCATCTTAGATCATAGTCTAATTTTTTCTTTTCCCTATCTTCTACTCAAACTTTGCGCGTTCTCCCACCATAGTGATGCATTCAACTTCAATTTGGATGCTGCAATTTTCACTCTTTTAGGATCATCCCCATCAATGTCTTCCATCTTGAAATACTTCTCCAACTCTTGGACACTGTCTCTAAAGGCTTGTGCTGCTGTGTATATTTGAGACTCAGCTTACCTCGGTTCCCTCCCTATCAGGTTTTTCTGCAAATCCAAATAATTGGGCTTTGCATTTGTCTGACACAAACCAGTCAATGAATAAAAGGCGCAAAGCTAGTTTCTCTCGTTGACAGGCTTAATGTTAGATTGTGCTTGAGTGGAAGGGTTAGGCCTCAGCGATCAAAGAGCTTGCAAATCATTGTTCAGATTTTAGTTGTTTTGGAATGAACAAGTTTAGTTTTCCCTTTAAAATAGCATAAAGTAGGGTATTTAACAAGAGGCTCAATAGAAGCGCAAGATTGTACACAAAACTTTGTGGTGCCAGTGGCAGACTTTATTGGGAACTAAAGAGTCAGGGTATTGGTCGTTATTATTGTAGGTGGACCTGATTTGCAAATATTATAATTTTGCTCAACTATTTTTCTTATGTTAAAACAAATGAATGAGCAAGATACATCTGATTGACCTGACAGGCTTTGAGATCATAGCTATTTACGAAGGCTAACAATATAGATTTTGGATTTATGATCCTACTCTTAAAAGGAACCACAACAAACCAAATTTTGTGGAAGTTAGCAGTAGTAATTTGAGCTCACAGTTATTTAAAAGGGCTAGTACATTAAGAATCTGGAGTTATAACCCTCCTTATTTAAGGAGATGTAACAAACCATACTTGTGAGTTAGCAGCAGTAGTTAATTACCCATAATTGCTTCATTAGAGAAGTAAGACAATTGTAATCCTAAGCACTCAAGAAAGCATAGTTTTGGTATTGAAGTTTTGGCATTTTGATACAGATTTTTCTTTGATCCGTAAGGAAAACTCATAAACTGATGCAGACCACCTCTGTGGCTGCAAATTACATATTCTAGTCTAACTGATAATGGAACAAAACAGAACAGCCACAACACAACATATCCTCTGATTTAAGCTCTATACAAGTATTCATGCCATATGAACTATTAACTCACAATGGATGCAGAAAACAATACAGTATACAGCCAGTTAGCAGGTGGAAAAATCATCATTCTATTTCTTCTGTTCAGCAGCAAATTCCTCTATTGTCCACGGCTAACAGTCCAGACCCCCAAAAAAATCCTAACGAAGACCAAAAACTATTACCTAAATCTTGGAAAAGGTTAGTAATAAATATTACAAAACATCCTGCACCAGAGGCTATAGAAAAATGTGAAGTTGCTCTATGTGAGCACATATTATGGGATTCATATCATTCTTCAATTGGTTTATATTCTCACGCAAGTTTTCGGAATCTAAACTGTATCATTTCTCTCTTCATATTGTTTATATGTCTTTACATCTTTGCGTGTGCACACAATTTTTAATACATCTAACAAATTAAAAAACTTAATATCATATAAAGAAATTAATAGAACTAAAGTAGTTTAAAAAGTGGTAATAGATAAAGTCTTTCTATATTGCATCTTCATGTTTATTATTAGATATGCATATACTATCTTTTCACACTAACTTTTTGGGTACATTTAATAAACTTTCACCTAAAAGCTATTTATATATGTTCGCTTACATTGTTGACATTTCTAACAGAGTTTCCATCTCACTCTTCATTTTGGAGATTTCAGTTGCTTTCTCAACTTGTTTGACTTGAGCACTCACTATTTTTCTCTTGATTTCATAAATATGATCTAACATATTATGGGGATTCATGTCTTTCTTCAACTGGTTTATATTCTCTGCTCGTGTAAATTGTTCGAATCTAAACTCTATCATTTCTCTCTTCATATTGTTTATTTGTCTTTGCATCTTTAGAAATTGAAATTTGAAGTCTTCCCAATGTTGATCAGTGGAAGATGTCACTTGATGGGACAACATTTTCTTTGCCCTGAAACCAACAATTAGATCTAATCACATTTATCATTTGTATCACAAGTTTTTTTATATATTAATATAATCAAATAGAAATCTATGAAAACATTTTATTTAGCTTTTACCTAGTTAGGGGTTGCCTTGTTGGACATGAAGACCCAACCTCTTCAATAACTCTTACTTTCTTGGGCCTTCCTCTCGGCTTCTTCATTGGTTTTACAAATTCATCCTTCAAGATTTCCACTTCTGAATCAACGTCTCCCTTTTCCTTTCCTATAAAATAAAAGAGATTTTTCAAATTATAAATGAAGAGAGTACTATGAACTATTTTTATTTTAACTTTAATTTAAAGATATTGATCATCACTACATAGAAATTCAGACAATCCAATATAATCTTCATATTTAATCTAAATTATATGGTTAGCCTAGAATAATAGGACATATATTATAAAGTATAAAAGAAAGGAAAATGAATGAGAAATAAATACAACAAAAATATTACTTAAACATAAGAACATAAAAATTTGGATTCAGATTTCTCTTTGATCCGCAAGGAAAACTCAAACTGATGCGGACCACCTCTATGGCTGCAAATTACATATTCTAGTCTAACTGATAATGGAACAAAACAGAACACCCACAACACAACATATCATCTGATTTAAGCTCTACAAGTATTCATGCCATATGAACTATTAACTCACAATGGATGCAGAAAGCAATACAGTATACAGCCAGTTAGCAGGTGGAAAATTCATCCTTCTATTTCTTCTCTTCAGCAGCAAATTCCTCTATTGTCCATGGCTACCAGTCCAGACCTCCAAAAAACTCCTAACAAAGACCAAAAACTATTACCTGAATCTTAGAAAAGGTTAGTAATAAATATTACAAAGTATCCTGCACCAGAGGCTACAGAAAAATGTGAAGTTGCTCTATGTGAGCACATATGATGAACAGTGTTGTAGGAGATTTGTTCAAACACTTGGCGTCCATAAACAGAACAAAAAGAAAGCCAGCACTCATTATATTTATATACATTTTCCTGATGTCAGTCCATCTCACTTGTCTCAATATTTTGATTTTTATAAAATCTCCTATCAGATGTTCCTACCATCCTTCAGTCCATTCAACTTCATCTCGCCTATCTTTTCTATTTCAGATTCAGAATAACATCCTTTCTCAATCTATAATCTCTCAAGTTTCTTATGCTTGATAGAAACTAACAGATTACTCTATTGTCTGATTGTAACTTGTGCTAGACTTAATGTTCTTTGAAGTCGATTAATTTCCCCAAATATAAATAGTTGGAATTTGTAGTTATCCCTAATTGTCCGCCTATATTTCCTGTTTGTTGTTTTAGGCATCGAGCCGAACATGTCCTTCATATTAAACATTCCTTATAGCACAGGTGCCAGATCTTACATTAGATGGGTCCTACCAATAGAGTTTTCTTTCTGTTGTTTAACCTTAAAGTTCATCTATTCCGTAGATTTAATCTGAGCTAATAATGATCTCGTCTGTTTTGCCACTCTCTTTTCACAATCATTTTGCATGCAAGTGCAGGAGTGTAGTCTGCTTTACCCCAAAAACAATAGTTGGGATGAAACAGATTAGAGTGTTCATGATTCTATAATTGTGTTAACTCAAGGAAAAAAGGTTTAAATATACCAGTACTGGATTACCCTCCACCTATGGCACGTATTGCCAATGGAATCAAGAGCCCAAATGGCACTCTGCTAATGGACCATGGAGGACTTGCCATAAGCGACACTATGCAATCCAACTGTAGATTATATGCAATATACTATTTGATCAAAACCTTGTAACTCCAAAGAAGAATCGACATATTACTACTTTCCTTTGTTAAACTACCACCTCAATCCTTGAGGGTGAGCTGAAGGAAACTGCACCACTTGCACACCATAATCATGGCATAATAAACAATGGCTCCACATATAGCAAAACAATGCACACCATAATCATGGCACAATAAACAATGGCTCTGCATATAGCAGAACAACAATAGGGAAACTAGCACAAATGAGTTTGGCACAGCCATAAGAAACCATACACAACAGTCAAGTTAGAAAATAGTAACAACACAACCATTGTGTAGCTAAATGTATAGTTATATGCAGTAATTAGGTGCTCTGCACTTGCATAAAAATTCTGGTATCCTATACAGGAACACATGCCAAGCACCGACTCTTCATTAAATGAGAGTGACAATGACATTGCTAATGCCACCGAAATCGAAGCAGACACCTTGATACATGGATTTATTGAATCAAGAACTATACATTGTATTCAAGATAAAATCATATAAATTGCACCAGCAGAAGGAAAACAACCCCTCAGAATCTTTCAAGATAGATATGTAGAAGAAATGAACTATGATGAAAAATACATTGTTTCCAAAATAACCTGATATACACAACAAATCGAGTCTGTTGGGTTGGTAAATTCTTCAATATGCCAAAAAAACGCTCAACCTATAACTAGAGCAGCCTGCTCGATGAAACCAGCATATAGTAACACACAAAAACACCTTGGAAACATAGAATTACATAAAGAATGACATCTAGACATGCAGCTACAAGCTACTACATAAAATCCTGAAATAAACAGATTCATATTTATAATCTACTATATGAAGTCCAAATGCAGAGTCAAGACAACCAAATTAAGTCCAAAGAACTTCAGAACTATAATCCCTAAAAATGTGGATACCATTTGGCATAATAAGATGTTAAAAGTCCACTCGTCTCATCTTTTCCTTAGAAAGGGGTAAACAAAAAAATACATAAAATCTTGGCATATGTTGGCGTTCAAGGAAGAGACCTCAGAAATTTCAAATACAGTACCTTTCAAATAAAATCTTAAAACAAGATGGAAACATAACCCAAAGTGAGGGGAAGCCCTTTTCACCTTTAAAATCAGTAACACTACAGAGAGCCAAGGCCAATATCATTTTACCACCACCGCTCGTGCACTGCACACCAACAACGGACACCTTAGTGTTGAACAGAAGCTCCTTCAAATCCCTAATGGGTTTTTGCAAACCCATGACAATTTGAGATTTTCCAGAACCATTATTATGATAATTGCTTGCAGAACCTACTACAATTTCAGTACAGTCAAACAAATCATCTAAACCCATTTGTTGAAGCATCATGGCGTTTTGTGGTCTGGTTCCCACCATCAATGTACTTTATATGATATTAACATAGGACATCAGGATTCCAACCTGATTCAATAAAACAACCAAAAAGTTATACATAGGATAAACTAGTCCGAATATCGATCATGTTCTTTTTTACCTTTTACCTTAACTTATGCTATACCAATATTGAACGGGGAATGTGATTTCCATATGACTTAGTGAATTCGATTACAACCTTTGCCTGCCTTTGGAGAGATTTGATCTTGAGTGGAAAGCTTGAAAGCTCTTGCTTGCATTGTTGCAACCAACCACTCTAGTTCTAATATCATAGACACTGTTTTCTTTTCACATTTTAAATTATTATTTTTGCACAACCACGCTTGTCTGCATGTGACTTGTTCTTGTTTTACAGAAAGCCTGACAGTGGAATGGCCATGGAGGTTTTTCACGGCAGTCGCATGCTTTAGCTCTATGCCATAATAGACACAACCGTAAGGCTTTTTTTGCCGTTAGCTTACATTATGGGTGGGAATGGGGATACCAAAACAACAAGACACTTAAATATTTGAGATACACAACAGAAATGTTGAGGTAAAACAATGATACTGACGATCAATTTCTCCAGACTGCATAGGTAGTTGTCCAAACTACTAAAGGAAAAATGACGACAATGATCCCTTTAGTACTTATTTGACTGCCTGGCTATGAAGTGATGCTGAACCACTTGATTCATGGACCGCCTTGCACCTTCACAGACAAATGTTTTGTAGACAAAGGATTTGTAGTATGCAAATTCAGTGTTGCTTGGAGATTTCATAGAAACAGACAAAAACAGCCTCAGGCCTGTCTAATTAAAAAACATTGCAAGATGTGAGGGCAGGAGGTGGGCACTGGGTAACAGCTGCAGAGGGCATGTAGGTGTTAATTGTCATTCCTGTACACATGTAAGGCTATGGAAAAATCATCCTTCTATTTCTTCTCTTCAGCAGCAAATTCTTCTATTGTCCATGGCTAACAGTCCAGACCCCCAAAAAACTCCTAACGAAGACCAAACACCATTACCTGAATCTTGGAAAAGGTTAGTAATAAATATTACAAAGCATCCTGCACCAGAGGCTATAGAAAGATGTGAAGTTGCTCTATGTGAGCACATATGATGAACAGTGTTGTAGGAGATTTGTTCAAACACTTGGGGTCCATAAACAGAACAAAAAGAAGGCCAGCACTCATTATATTTATATACATTTTCCTGATGTCAGTCCATCTCACTTGTCTCAATAATTTGATGTTTATAAAAATCTCCTATCAGATGTTCCTACCATCCTTCAGTCCATTCAAATTCATCTCATCTATCTTTTCTATTTCAGATTCAGAATAACATCCTTTCTCAATCTATAATCTCTCAAGTTTCTTATGCTTGATAGAAATTAACAGATTACTCTATTGTCTGATTGTAGCTTGTGCTAGACTTAATGTTCTTAGTGTTGCTGGAGGGAAACAACTTCTGTAGTTGCATAAACAAGATCGAAGCAGCCATGAAAACAGCAAGTGCAACAACCACAACAAATTTGATACAAAGGTTTTAACCTAAAAACTTCAGTGTGGGGTAAACCAACTAGACTGCAAAATACTCAACTTTCTCTCCTTTTGGCCAAAACAGTTACGGAGAACTCAAATAATGCATGCAAGAGAAATCTTACCATAACACTTGTTCAAAGTACTCTCTACACCACAATTCTTAATCCGACAACCAACTGAACTTTCTCACTTTTCTTTTCACACTCATTCACTCCTGCTTTACAATTGGGCTTGTACCTCCTAGATATAGCAGTGTTGGCGGTGCTCTTTCATACCCTCAAGGACCCCCAACTATTATGGAACATGAAAGACATTGTCCTCTGCCATTACTCTGCCTCTTTGCTTGAAAGAGGCAAACCGCAAAACCACCACATTTGTCTGTACGAAGTTGCCATGACACTAATGAAACTATCACAATACTTATGGAATTACCATGAGATGTGAAACCACCATGACACATTTGAAACCATCCAAAAACAACTCAATTGCCACCTTGTATCTGGGTGGTTTTTTTCACTATGCAAATCATTCTCTATTTCATCTTTGTTTCTGATGGAATTAACCATGTTCTGACGACATACTAGATAACAGGATTTCTCTAATGACAACCCTAGTTTTGCCCTGGATTTTGTCAAAAACTTTGCATGCTGCATGGAATGTCACTGTATTTTCCAATCTGATTTGTGTACTATAAATGTTTGATAAAATGTATTGGAAAGAAGAAACAATGTTGCTTAAAATATTCACATATACATGCAAACTAATATAGGACAGCACCATAGCAAGACTTGTGATCAACTGAAAACTGCCTTTAATCTGAATTATAACAGCTGAGAAACAAATGCACATTTATTGATAATACTAACCAGTCATCCCATAAATGATAGATGCTGTAAGACTCATAACAGTGATCAGACGTTGAAAGAACGGTTGTATGGTCTATTATTCACCAAATATGTTTGCTGCAATAGGTTACTAAAGTCTGATTTTACAAACTAGTACTGCTGTAGCATCAAATCAGAACATAAAAGAGATTGGGAGACAATCAGTACCTCCAATGCCCATGGCTCAAGTCAATATGTTTCTGCGTATGATCAATGAAGGCTCTTATATTAGCCCAGAAATGATTGCAGCCCTAGGTCTGATGTAAACCCGAATATTGAGGATGCTTAGAAATCATAAACTGCTCGCAGTGGTTGAATATCAGCATACACCTCTCCAAACTTGTTGACCATACGTTCCTATTTCTTTGCATACATTCAGATGGCATGAGTCAGGGAACGTCCACTTTTAAGTTGTACAATTTTTCAATGCTCTGAACATACAATCTGCGTGAACATACTCTGCACTGACAGAAAGAAAGGGAATGCAGAACTGTCACCGTATGATGGAGACTAAAAACAACTTAAGTTCAAATGCAGTTGGGGATAGGGACGCAGAACTGTCACCGTCTGATTACGGACTGAAATCTTTAAAGATTTGGCAACTGATTTATGACCATGACAAAAAATTGATATGCACTTTGCAACACTTGGATTGAGCAGATCATACATTGAAGGACAAATGGCTATCCTAAAACCCTAGAAGAATATTCACTCAATTTGTTTATACGTTGACAAAAAAGAGCAGATTGAAATTGAGATGAACCATATTGGATCAATCTCATACATCGATTCCAAAAATACATGACAGTGGAAGACCTTGAGAAATTCCAAGTTTTAGAGTTGAAACCCAAACTTCCATAAAACATGGTGTTCACTATCAATATCTGCAATATGCGACACAAAACTCAAACTAAGGTAAGTCTGTTTAATCCAAAATCCTTATGGTTAGGGAATTAGAGATCCATGTAGAGTTTATCAGAAAGTAGAAATGAAGTATTCGAAATAAGGGAAAAGCACGATTTGATAGGAGAGTTTAGGAAGGAAGAGTGTTGAATCTTTATGGTTTAAAAATCAACCCATTCTTATAGAAGAAACAAGCATCCCTTTTGACAATGATAGAATTGGACCATGTGAACAATTTTAGTTTTTAATCTGCATCAACAGGACTTGGATTTGGGTCCTGTTCAACTTTGATATATGTATGTAGGCTTGGTCTCCATTTAGTCACCTCTAAGAGCTTTTCCATTTGATTCTAAGTTAGCAAAGTAAAAGAATGCCCAGGATTAGTAAATATTGAGGACAATGGTGAGTGTATCTTCACGAATAAATTCTATTTAGTTGGTGTTAATCAACTAGATGTGGGTTTGGATGTTCAATGGTTGCACTTATTGACAACACACTCTACCAACCACTAGAAAAGGTTCTTGACATTAAGTATTGGGATTGAAAGTAGAATATAAAATCCCAAACCTTGAAATAAATTAAGATTGTTCATAAATTCAGTAAAAATAACAAAAGATGGAAGATGGGGCACTTTGGATTTGTGTCCACCTATATTATATGTGTGTGGATGCCTCTAATCTATGTAATTGATTCTTTGAATTTTTAGTGTTTCTTTGCATGGTTAAGATAGTCTTCCAAAACTTAATGAAAAACTTACCATCAAATAAGGGATCACAACATAGTGTCAAGTTTGATCTACAAAAGTATTATCTATAAGAGATTTGAAGCAATTCTAGTAATATAATGGTAGTTAGAAAATTCAGTACAAAACCTCCATCTCAAGCACCCAATAAAGAGGAGAAGCAATACATGGAACCATTAAATGGTAATTAGGAAACTATGAGCTAAAACCATTCAAAATGTGGTGCCCAAATCTCAAGAAAAAATCAATGCCCAAATCCTAAGATGAGTCCATAGGCTAAAATAACATATTTATTATACCTATCATAAGCTTGTCATAATCCATTCACCAACTTGGGCACTCCATTATTTCCATTCGAAGATGCCTTATGACATGTCATAAGTTGGTCAACAAGTGTAACTCTCTCTTATAGTTTTTTTTTATGTGGCATAGTTGCTCTTACATTTCTGATGTGGTAGGCCTAACTATTAGGGGCCATAACTTTTGATTTAGGAAGCTAATGGAGTCCATTTTTTTAAATTGGAGGTCTTGAAGAGCTCCATGTCACCATAACCTGCTTGCTCTAATTAAATCCCATTTTGATATTTTAGGGACAAAATCAACTTCTATAGCCCAAAAACTACATTTTTGTGTTTTTAACATTAGGATGTACGGTTGAGACACATTTCCTAACATTCCCCCATTTTTTAAATACCTTGCGGGAGAAAAGGGAATACCAACACTATCACCTATCTACTAGGGGCCATGAGACCCATATATTTACTACACCACTTGAACTTTTATGTGTTGATTAGCTTTGTCAATGCATATGCAACATTCTGCAAAGTGTCAAATTTCTCCAACATCATCCTCCTATCTTCTTCCATGTCATGAAAAACGGTACTAGACATCTGTGTGCTTCATCCTTGTATGAAAATTTAGGTTCTTTGTTAGACATATAACATTTTGACTATCACAAATAACTCTGATAGCTTCCTGACTCAACTCCACATCTAAATACAATCTCTAAGCTAGATGGACTCCTTATAGGCATGAGTAGCTAGGAGGTCCTCCAAATGATCAATACCAACAAATCTTCTCTTGATAAATCAAGATATTTGGATAAGAGAGACTAGATCATAATAGAAGAGACTGTTAGAGTAATAGGTTAATTACTTAATTAATTTAATCATATTGATTAATTAATTAAGTCACCTTTACTTTATTTTTCACTTAAGCTAAACTTAGGCACTTTATTATTTAATAATTCTTTTATTAAATCTTAGGGTTCACTTTAGGGTTTTGATCTCATTTCTTAAGGATTGATCTCTTTGTAATTATTCATTCTTGTCTATATAATTTTACTGTCTTGGCTTGAAGAGCAATATCTGTGCGTTGTTCGAATCTCTTCTACGTGAGGTTATTTTGCTTGCAAGTGATCACTGGGATTTGTGAGGTTGGCTTTAACAACTTCAACATGGTATCAGAGCTTCAGATTTGTAGCTTCATGTTCGCCTTTTGAGGGATTCAAACCTTGAAAGAGCATTTCAGTACATCTTGAGTCATTTTTTATCCCACCATTGCATTCCAAGTGCTGGAAATAGTCAAGATTGGCCTTTGTTTTGTCAATTTTGGACTCACAGGCTTGGATCTGCAAAGGGTTAGTGAGGGTGCTTTTTCCTTAGATCCAGAGGGTACTTACATTTTTGAAGCATTTTCAGCTCGGATGGACCTCACCATTACGTCCAGAGTGGCCCAAAACCTATAAATTGACTATAAATTTGTCGAAATCGGCCTCAGGCTCATCTGGGGAAAGTTATTTCTGTCAGGCAAGTCGTACGGCTTGCCCAACACGCAGATCGAGGTAAAATAAAAAATATCTATATTTTTTTATTGCCGTAAAAAAAATCAAAAAATAATTTTTTTAAAACATTGTAAAGTTTTATTAAAACTAACAAAAACAGAAGGGGCAAACAAAAAAATTTAGGTATTGGGGTACCTGTGCATGCAGGCCACTGTACCTGTTCACGTGCTTGCATGTTGCAGGCTTCCTTAAAGGCTCCCGTACCCTTTGTTTGGGCTTTGGCCTTCTTAACGGGGTTTAACCCCTTATAATTTTTTTTATAGTTTTTTTAAATTAAAAAAAAAAAAAACTATTCTATTATTTGTTGTACCAGTGCCCACCTTGGGACTCGTGCCTTTTTTTTTAGTAGATTCTCTAATTCTGGTGGCAGTTCTCCCAATTTTAGCAGCAAGGGCCATTTTTTGGCCTAATTTGTGCTTCCAGGGCAGTTTTCTTATTTTTGCCATATCTTGAGCAAACAGTATCAGTTTTTCGAAAACAAATAGGCGTTGAAAAGCTAGTTCTGAGCCCAATCCAGTGGTATGGGTGATTTTTTCTAGTTTTTCTGTTTTAATGCCTTTTTTCCAGTCAAATTCAGATCATCATTTTCACGCTTCCGGGGGCATAACTGTTGCATACAACCTCCATTTTTTGCAAACGAATAGGCATTGGAAAGGTCTTGCAGTGCTCTTTCCAGATCTGTAGAGTATTTCATCAGAAAATTTACCAGGTACATAGAGAATAGTCTGAAATGATTTTTTCATTTTCTCGCTTTCTAGCTTTCAAATTTGTACTGGGGTTTGGTTCTTGTGTTGTAGGGGTGTTTTTTTTCTTGATTTCTATATATACACATCAAAAAATAGAAAACTCTTCCCTTAAACACATTTCAAAAACTCAAACATCATGGCAGACACCTCATCAGTTAACCATCTTTCCCCACACAATTATCACACCTGGAAGGCACATATGACCTGACTTCTCATGTCAAAGGGGTTATGGTCTTGTTTGGATGAGATTCAACTTCAGTTGCAATATCAGTTTGAGATTATGTAGCATAGAAAGAAAATGGATGAGGCCATGGGTTTGATATCATTGCATGTTTTAGACAGTCTTTTATTTCACCTTGAGAGTTGCACAACTCCTCAGGAAATGTGGACCAAGTTCAATGATCTCTTCGGCACCATCAATTAGTTCAGAGCACTTTAGATTGAGGTAGAATTGACTTCCTTGGTACCTGATTCTTTTCCATCTATTGAGGATTTCTTGATGAAATTCAAATCACTCAGATCTTTGTTACATGGTTGTGGTAAGAACAAAACAGACACAGAGTGTATATACCTGATTCTATGTAAGCTCCGAGGTTTATTTCAGACATTCTCTTCTACATTCTACTCTGCCATGGATGCTTTGGGTCCACGATTTACCATGCCTACATTTGAGGTATTCTATGATCGGTTGTCACGTCAGTAGTCCAAGTTATCACAGTTCGATGCTCTTCCAGGATCACAGAACCATGCATTGGTAGCTTAGTCATCTCAGGGGAAGAAGCAAAAGTAGAAGCAGAAACCAAAGACTACAGAGCATGGGAAGGATTTCAGTTCACAGAAAACCTCTGATTCTCATTCTCCTAAAGGGGAGTCATCGAAGAAAGAAAGACCTAAGTGTGCTTATTGTAATAAGTTAGGACATGATGAGTCTAAATGTTATGAGAAGAAGATAGATGGATATGCACAACAAGTTTCATATTTGACAGCTCTTCTTATGAAGAACAATATTCATCCCTCTTCTTCATCTACATCAGGCGGGTCTTCTTCTTCACCATCATTCCAGACAGATGGACATACTCCACACAAGGGTCATGCATTATGTGCAACCACCAATTCACATTCATCTAGATGGCTATTGGATTTAGGTGCTTCACACCATATGGCATCTTCTCAGGACATGTTCTCATCTTTTGAGGTTGCGTCATGTTGGCCTTGTTTTCAAACTGCCCATATTTTTGAAGGCATTATGAAGGATAACCTACAAATTTTTAGTTATAAACTACGTCTAAAATGCCGATGAAAAATGTAACTGAACTTATTGGCAATCTCATCGAGTTTTAAAACCACTTAAAAATGTTGATGAAGACTTAATAAGAAGAGTATTGAAGCAAGTAGTTATTATAACTACTCGAAGTCGTTGTAAAAGGATAACCGTCTTGGAAAGATGAAATAAAACATGATCAAAAGAAGATTTTATTGAGCATACGAGTTTTGCAAGATTGACCAAGGCATAAATTTGTTAAGCATTACAATTATAAGTGCCCTCAATGCCATCATTACAAAATATGTGGAAAAATAGGTATGTTGTAAAGGCTACAGAAACTTTCAAGTAAATGTAGGCGGTAGGTGTACAACTAAGTTCCACAATTTTCACAGCGACTTGTGAAGCCAAACTCCATATCCTTGCTAACATTCTACTAGATTGTTGATGATGATGTTAGTCATACACAAACATAGAATAAAAGTTACACAACAACCTTTACTCATCTTAAAAGATATGATGAATTCAGAGAATTCATGATCCCAAGTCTCCATTGATTAGTTCATAATCTACTGACGTTACTCAATGGTTGATGTGTGTTGCTGTTAATCATTTAGGGGCCTTACATTCTTCAGTAATTTCTGCAAATTTCATCAGTATTTCTCCAGATATCCTGTCCTTTATATCTGCTCTACATAAATCTCCAACAATTCTACCTCTACACTATAAATTCACTCAAATAATGTGCCTACAGGTTAATATTTGCATGATTTTTACCATTATTTGCAATTCTTTGGATGATATACTCAACACTACATGCATTTAGCTCAAATATGCTAATGATATTCAGTTATCTACGAGATGTCAGTATATTTCTCTATTCTGCCTATTATTTATCATGATTTGCAGTTATGGAAGTGATTTCAATGAAATTAAAATGAGAAAAAGGGGTTTAGAGAATGAGATTCCCAAAATTACTTGATTGAGATCACTAATCCACATACATGTTCCCATATAGCAATGAAGAGAAGAAAACTAGAATCATACTTCACTAGGACATTCCACAAATCTGCATGATCCAGTGCAAATCTTTGAAGGAAAAGTTGACAACAACATGCAATAAAATGAAAGCGCTTCCGGTTGAACACAGCATTCACCATTACATATCCAGAAGTCAACTTGAAGATTACGTAAAGTTTACAATCAGGATGTAATCTGAAGCTTCATCTCCATTCAGTATGCTTTAGAACAAATACATTTACAATGATCTGAAGAAAGAACCTTGACATTTCAACAATTCAGTCCTTATTAGTCTCAGTAATCTGATCTCTTCTTAATTCTACAGTAATTGGCCTTATTTTGCCAGATATTCTCTCCTTTAATTTGAACAAGTTCTGGCCCTTTTATAGAACAAAGGCCAGAAAATAGTTACATTGATTCAATGATCTGGATCCTCTCATAACATTCAACAGTCCAGATGAACAGCATGTGCCTGCCAGTTGGCAATTACACAGCTGGCACAGAATATTCCAGCATCTTTGACCTGGTCCATCCTTCAGCTGGCAAACAACGCATTTGACAATATCCTCCTCAGCTCAAGTTCATGTTGCCTCTGCGTCCACAACTCTGTAATTTTCAGCCAAACTCCAAACAACTTCAACCTCCTGCAACAAACAGACAAGAATTAAGCATCATCATTCTATAAACTAGCAGGAAAATAAACATTTATATTTTATCAGGCTGTGAATGTGCAAACCTATATATATCGGGTTATGAATATTGAGCATCTGTGAAAATTTGCGTATCTAAATGTCCATAGGTAATCAAGAGGGTCCGATTGACTATTGTTGATTGGAAAACATGCTATTAGGCCCTAGAATGGCTTCAATATCTGATTAGGTCCAAGTATGCACATTAGTTAATATGAGGGATATTAACTAATATGACTCTCTTCATAGATCAGGATATGATGATTATGTCATCATCATGGACGGGCTTCGTTAAAATGTGAAAGGTTGACGTCATGGTCATACTGAAGAAAATCAGGATGTTAAGAAATATGACCCTGATATTGAGGAATATCACCCTCCGAATAAGATGATGTCACGGTCATGTCAAGATTTTTATATATCAGGTCAGAATGATGTCACCGTCATGTTAGGAAAGATCAACCATATTAGAAAAGATGACATATGTTAGAAATTAGATGACCTCCAGAGTTCAAGCCGATTGATGATGTCATCGTCATATCAGGTCCTTTGTGGAATGGGATAAGCTGACGTTGTCATCATGTTAACAAAGATGAGTCATATTAACGAATGTGACCCCCTTTCAAAAGATCAGGATGATGTCATTGTCATGTTATTTAAAAGGGTGATCGTTGGATATGTACCTCCACGAGGTAAAAAGGATAGTGACGTCATCGTCAGGGTGATTTCCCGATTTCTTTGTTCATCGGGATTGGATGATGTCATCGACATATTGGCACTAGGTTGATATTCTGTGGTAGGGTGATATTCTATGGCAGGGTGATATTTGAAATATCGGGTGATATTCGCAAGATTGAGTGATATTTGAAATATGACCCTCGCAAAATATATGAAGTTGTTTGACGAGCAAATAGTTATTACCTAAAATTGACGTCCGGAGTTTGCGGACCAAATGATTATCGAGTGATAAACTGGCATCGGGGTGATCTAACGTAAGGTGACTGATGTTAAGGAATATGACCCCCCCAGGAATATCAGGTTTGACCAGGACTTTGACTTGTCATAACTTTCGTTCCCCAAGGAATATCAAGGTGATTCAAAAGGCAAACCTGCATGAAATTTTATACTCTTTTCAACCATGAGGTTATTGATATGAAATATTAACTTTGACTAACTGACCTCATCATGATGACATACCCTCTTCCCTTATGCAGGGTCACCTGCATGACTTACTTTTACCAGACCGCCGAAGAGCAGAAAAACAACACAAGCCAAAGCAGCAAAAAGTTGGGTCCCTATTTTGTCAAGTCAAAATGGGACGTGTTGTGTAACCACACAACATAGCTACACTAAAATGGGAGCTTTAGAACAAGGTAGGGACGTCCGTGAAAGCATACTGGAATGCATATTTTTGTTAAATGTTGCAGTTAAAACCGCCAATCAAAGCATAATGAAATGGAAGGATTTTTGTCAGATTTTATAGTTGTAAATATGTTGATAGATAGGGGTCGCACTTAGTGAAATATCATGCTATCTAATGATCACAGAATATATACAAAATGGTTTTTGTTGGAAAGATCTTTTGAGATTTTCAAGAAAAGGTGATTGGCTGTTATAAGGCCATCATTCTACCACCTTTCACTAGCATGCTCGTGACTCATGCCTAAAGAAGAAGCGCAAACTGGAATTCAAAGGTTTATCAAGTAGCCTCCAAAATATAGAAATATGGTCTCACAAAATGCAATTATTGTAGCGTATGCACAAAATGCATTCATTGAAAAGACTTTAGGAACTACCAAACAAATACAGTTTACCAGTATAAACCATTTTCTGCTTAACCTTCATTCCATGCTTTAGATCCATTTTCCTACTCCACTCCCAGCTGGAAATCAGAGCTGCTACATTTCCCATGAATTTAGCTTCCACCAATGCTCTCATTTGTTTTGTGTTGTCTTTGCAATGCAAGTGTTGCTAAGTGCCTGAAAAACTTAGAAGATGAGGATAGCAAACACCCTGATTCCTAAGGGCAAATCTATCACCCCAGCCATTTGAATTTTCAGAATGTTTAGAGAAAGAGAATCTGGTCTGCAAAATTAGTTTCTAGAGTTCACCACTCTGTCAACGGTGCCATCGACAAGCAGAGAATAAGTGCAGTTGTTGCATATTGTATAGTTTCCATTTTTGTTGTGTTTGTGTGTAGCTCAAGTCATGATTTTGCCTTGTTTTGTAAGTAATGCTCATGATTGAGCTTTCCCTTCAAGTCTAGACTTTTCTCTCTCTTTGATTGTAAAGTTAGGTTCATCCTAACTATTTCTTGTATGATAGTTATTTCAAGTGCCTAAGCGAGGTAGTTACTCTAAGCGACTAGTTGTTTGAAAGAATGTTAGTTATTCAAAATTAGGGCACTTATGAAGGTAGTTACATCAAGTAGTTATAAAAAGTGGTTGAGGTAGTTACCCTAAGTGGTTACTAAGCTCACCTATAAATATATCATTGTGATTCAATCAAAGAGGGTTCCACTTTTTTGCAAGGCATTGTATGAAGGACTTGAATAGTATTATTCAAGTAAGAATGCAATAGAGAAATGTTTTGGATGTGTGTTCAATTCAATCTTATGTGTTGTTGTTGATATTCATATGTTTCATCAATGATAACCATTTGCTTTCCTTTAAACGTTGCATGTGGAAAAGATTATCATGTCAAGTTTTGGTATCTCAACTTGAATGTGTGGAACTTGAATCAATAAGATTACTTCTCATTTCTTCATTAGTTTTCGTTATTCAATTTGTTTTGTTCTTATAACCCTAGAAAATCTATATACCCCCATCATACGAGGGAGCTGCCCCTCTCAAACACGGAGAGGAATCAACATTGTTCTGCGATTCTTCAACTGTTGTGAACAGGTTGTTGCTGATCCAAGGGAGAAACAAAGTTATTCAAGAAGATTACTTAAGAGCAACAGATCTTTTTACCAACAGATTTTTGGCGACTCTACTGGGGACTACGAGCTGAAGCATTGGTACCTTTTGATTCCTCAAGAATATACAAGTATCTCCCTAGAAAAGAAGTTGGCGACTCTATCTGAAAGAAGAATCCTGAAAGATGGTTTGGTATCGAAGAACCCAGATGCATAACTTGTAGTTTCCTGAATCAGACAATGATAGTGATGATGAAGATTATCCTTTTTCTGCATCCTCCACTCAGCAAAATCAAGTTCTTGATGATCCTAAGCAAGTAGAGTTTTTGAAGAGTTTGTATGGTGGCATGCAACTTGCTACTAATTAGGTTCATCCTTCTTTGCTTCAAACATTGCAGAAGATTGAAGAAAAAGATGGGAAGGAGACTCATTTTCTTGCTCATGATCATAAGCCCCTATCAAAGGAAATTCATGCACCAGAAGATAAAAGAAAATATGTTGATGAGGACATCAATGAAGAGACAAAGATTTTTCCTACAAATGAACATGTATTGAAGGAAGTGTTTAAAAGAGGCTCATCGGAACATGCACGTACTAGAGAAGAAGAAGTTATTACATTTCCTCATAACAGGACATCTCCACTGAAGCAAGAAGAAAAAAGAAGAAATGATGGAGACGAAAGAAGAAGATTGTATGGAAACATGCAATAATGAAGAAGAAATCTATCCAGATGATGACACGTTCTTAGTCTCTTTGAAGAATGTCACTCCTCTCATGACAACTTGCTCTGGTTCCACAACTACAACCTTTAAGAAAGATTTATGTGACATGATTAATGTTCAAGAGAGTGTAGAAGAAATTTCAGACCAAAGTACGAACAAAGATCACGGAGACGAGTTGCAAGGTGTTCTCTTGACATGCATGCAATCTGAACAAGAGGGAATAATGAAGAAAGAATGCTCCAAGAGCTCTCTCATGAGGTTTTCATTCCAGATTGGTGTCTTAATACACTTGATGATGATTTTCTTTGTAGAGAAGATGTTGTCATTTCTCCTTTACCATTTGTTGAAGAAGAATACTCAACTATTGAAACTGAAGGTATTATTCAAGATGAAACATTAAGTACTCCCACTCCAAATATGCAAGAAGATCATAAGGATACTAGTATTCAAAGGCTTGATGAAGAGTTTCATGTTTTAACTTCTCCTTCACTACTTCCAAGAGAGGAAAATATTATTTCTTCATCGACGATACAAGAAGACTTTCAGGAGGATAAAGTGCATAATGTAGATTCATCACTTTCTCTTCCTCATGTGCAACCCTCTGATAAAGAAGATCCTGAACTAGTAATGGTAAAGAAGGAGGAATTTTCTTTTGCATGTGATGATTCAATGATAAATGAGGATATTCTTCATAAGAAAGATCAGTGATAGGATATCAAGTTTTCTTCACTCCTTACTTCACATGAAGGATGCTTGGTTTGTGGTACAATTTTCTTTGGTTCAAACTATCAAAAATATCTTCAGATAGAGAAATTTGGTATGCTCGACATGATACCTAAAGACATGATCAACACTACATGGGTCAATACCAATATGAATCAAAAGGAATCAGAAATTTATGATGAGAAATGGTTGTTCGGTGCACTATTCAAGGAATCCTCACATTTCGTGTATTTTATTTTTCTCATCATCTTGAAATATCTATTGAATCCGTAGGTACCTCATCCATGCACATTTCTTTTCCAAACAGGTGCCTATTTTCCTCAACCCATTAATGGTTTTACATGATCATCCTGAAGCAGTTTTCAAGTAGGAGTCACCTACCATGTACATAGGTTAATTAGGAGTTTTTGTTGCGTCAGTCTTGTTTTAGTTGATGTTTGGTTTTTGTCATTTGCCTCATCTCTATGTGTCCTTGTCTCCTTGCTCTCCTTGCACAATGTGTTATCTCCTGACTCTATAGCCCAATGGATAAAGCACTGGTCATTTTCAGAGATTCTAGGTTCATCCTGCATCCACAAGGTCCTTGTCCCCAATTAGAGCCAGTTATTGGCCTTGTTTCAAACTGCCCATATTTTTGAAGGCATTATGAAGGATAACCTACAAATTTTCAGTTATAAACTACGTCTAAAATGGTGATGAAAAATGTAACTGAACTTATTGGCAATCTCATCAAGTCTTAAAACCACTTAAAAATGTCGATGAAGACTTAATAAGAAGAGTATTGAAGCAAGGAGTTATTATAACTACTCGAAGTCGTTGTAAAAGGATAACCGTCTTGGAAAGATGAAATAAAACATGATCAAAAGAAGATTTTACTAAGCATACGAGTTTTGCAAGATTGACAAGGCATAAATTTGTTAAGCATTATAGTTATAAGTGCCCTCCACGCCATCATTACAAAATATGTAGAAAATAGGTATGTTGTAAAGGCTACAGAAACTTTCAAGTAAATGCAGGCGGCAAGTGTATAGCTAAGTTCCACAATTTTCACAGCAACTTGTGAAGCCAAACTCCATAACCTCGCTAACATTCTTCCAGCTGCACTAAAATGGGAGCTTTAGAACAAGGCAGGGACATTCATGAAAGCATACTGGAATGCAGATTTTTGTTAAATGTTGCAGTTAAAACCGCCAATCAAAGCATAATGAAATGGAAGGATTTTTGTCAGATTTTATAGTTGTAAATACACTAATAGATAGGGGTCACACTTAGTGAAATATCATGCTATCTAATGATCACAAAATATATACAAAGTGGTTTTTATTGAAAAGATCTTTTGAGATTTTCAAGAAAAGGTGATTCGCTGTTATAAGGCCATTATTCCGCCACCTTTCGCCAGCATGCTCGTGACTCATGCCTGAAGAAGAAGCACAAACTAGAATTCAAAGGTTTATCGAGCAGCCTCCAAAATATAGAAATATGGTCTCACAGAATGCAATTATTGCAGTGTATGCACAAAATGCATTCATTGAAAAGACTTTAGGAATTGCCAAACAAATATAGTTTACCAGTATAAACCATTTTCTGCTTAACCTTCATTCCATTTTCTAGATCCATTTTCCTACTCCACTCCTAGTTGGAAATTAGACCTGCTACATTGCCCATGAATTCAGCTTCCACCAATGCTCTCATTTGTTTTGTGCTATCTTTGCAATGCAAGTGTTACCAAGTGCCTGAAAACTTAGAAGATGAGGATAGCAAACACCCTGATTCTTAAGGGAAAATCTGTCACCTCGGCCATTTGAATTTTTAGAATGTTTAGAGAAAGAGAATCCGGTCTGCAAAATCAGTTTCCAGAGTTCACCACTCCGTCAATGGTGCCATCGACAAGCAGAGAATAAGTACAGTTGTTGCATATTGTATAGTTTCCATTTTGTTGTGTTTGTGTGTAGCTCAAGTCATGATTTTACCTTGTTTTGTAAGTAATGATCATGATTGAGCTTTCCCTTCGAGTCTAGATTTTTATCTCTCTTTGATTGTAAAGTTAGGTTCATCCTAACTATTTCTTGTATGATAGTTATTTCAAGTGCCTAAGCAAGGTAGTTACTCTAAGTGACTAGCTTTGTGAAAGAATGTTAGTTATTCAAAATTAGGGCACTTATGAAGGTAGTTACGTCAAGTAGTTATAAAAAGTGGTTGAGGTAGTTACCCTAAGTGGTTACTAACCTCACCTATAAATATATCATTGTGATTCAATCAAAGGGGGTTCCACTTTTTCGCAAAGTATTGTATGAAGGACTTGAATAGTATTATTCAAGTAAGCAAGCAATAGAGAAATGTTTTGGATGTGTGTTCAATTCAATCTTATGTGTTGTTGTTGATATTCGTATGTTTCATCAATGATAACCATTTGCTTTCCTTTAAACATTGCATGTGGAAAAGATTATCATGTCAAGTTTTGGTATCTCAACTTGAATGTGTGGAACTTGA
Organism: Cunninghamia lanceolata; assembly: GCA_027924645.1. NCBI lineage: Eukaryota > Viridiplantae > Streptophyta > Pinopsida > Cupressales > Cupressaceae > Cunninghamia > Cunninghamia lanceolata. The sequence goes on along the minus strand of BSBN01000237.1, from coordinate 14,943,309 downwards.
ATCAATAAGATTACTTCTCATTTCTTCATTAGTTTTCATTATTCAATTTGTTTTTTTCTTATAACCCTAGAAAATCTATATATCCCCATCATACGAGGGAGCTGCCCCTCTCAAACGTAGAGAGGAATCGACATTGTTCTGCGATTCTTCAACTATTGTGAACAGGTTGTTGTTGATCCAAGGGCAAAACGAAGTTATTCAAGAAGATTACTAAAGAGCAACAAATCTATTTACCAACATGTCCTCACCACACATATTGATGGGTAATAACACTTATATGAGTGTATGTGGGAAAGGTTCTATCAACATTGATGACGGTACCTTCAATGATGTACTATGTGTACCATCTTTGTCCACCAACCTTCTCTCCATTTATCAGATTGCTCATAGTGGGACAGGGAAGATAGTTGATTTCACACTAGATTCAGTGCACATCAAAGACATTCAGACTGGCAACATTGTTGCAACAGGGATAGTTGATCATTCTTCTTAATTGTATGCATTCACACTTTGGTCCACCATCTCCACTGTCTGAGTATCACTCTCTTTCTCCAAGAGAGCATGTTGTATATGAGGTGAAGTTTGGTCACTTGAACTTATGTGTTCTTCCATTTGTTCATGAGACTAGTGTTGAGACTTCTACACCTCCACCTCCTATTGAGACCACATCTGTTCAGCAGGATCCCTCTTCAGCTTTGACTGACATTGTAGCTCCACTCATTGAGCCATCTAGTGCAGTTGTTGGGGCCATATCAGAGGATATTCATTTCCTCATAGATGATAGATTCAACACATATGTTATCCCATCTTCATTGGAGATTCCATTTCAAGATCATCTTGAGTTGTTTGATGTTGATACATTTGATTTAACATCCTGTCATTCAGACAATGTTGCTACATTTGATTCAACATCCTATCATTCAGACACTCATGCTTCAGTTTAGTTCTCCAGTGAGCATCATTTAAGACTTCCATTTTCACCTCACATCTAGGGATTTCCTCATCATCGATCATTGGATTGGTTTCTTCCTCAGAGGAGACACATTGGTTTGATCATCGGCACATGGGTTCTCTCATTTTGGGGGGGCTTTGGAGTCTCCACTCTCTCTCATGGGGGGGTATCTGATTGTATATCTACATATGTTCTTGAGAGAGTCTCTTGAGACATTTCATTTGTACTGTCTTTTAGCATCTCTTTTAGGAGAGGAGCTTTTTCCCACTGGGTTTTCTCCCTTTCTCCACTTTACAGAGATTTCATTGTACTTGGGTACCTCATCAGGCCTAGTTGCCGGGACCCATCTTTGCTTTCTTGCATTTGTCCTTAGTTTTTTAGATTCTCCCTAAGTTTATCTTAAGGGGGGGTGTTAGAGTAATAGGTTAATGACTTAATTAATTTAATCATATTGATTAATTAATTAAGTCACCTTTACTTTATTTTTCACTTAAGCTAAACTTAGGCACTTTATTATTTAATAATTCTTTTATTAAATCCTAGGGTTCACTTTAGGGTTTTGATCTCCTTTCTTAAGGATTGATCTCTTTGTAATTATTCATTCTTGTTTATGCAATTTTACTCTCTTGGCTTGAAGAGCAATATCTGTGTGTTGTTCGAATCTCTTCTACGTGATAGGTTATTTTGCTTGCAGGTGATCACTGGGTTATGTGAGGTTGGCTTTAATAACTTCAATAGAGACTAGATCAATAACACAAGATATTAAGTTTAATAAGTTGTCGTTTCCAATACTAGGGTAGATAGACTACAATCGAGGAGGTGAAACCCTAGATAAAAGAGGACGTGGAACAAGTTTTTAAAGCAACTTCTGTGTAGATTGATTAATGTGAAGAGAACTCCAATCCCCAAGGAAAGCACTCAACCCCAACCATAGAGAGTAGACAAAGCGATTACAATTTGTCACTTATTCATCCCATTGATACACTATTAAATAAATTGAACACATATCCACTAGTGGATCTTCTATTATTGACATCTCCTACCCAATATGAATCTATGAATATGTTGATCCCCTATGGAATCATCATGATAACAAGTAGAGTATTTAGAGGTATTACACAAATGTCTAAAGACCCTCTTAACTACATCCTAATGATATTATCAGGATTAGCCATAAATAAGCTCAAGACTCCCATTACTTGGGCAATGTTTGGTCTAGTATAGACCTTAGCATATATCAAACTCCCAACTACATTAGTATAAGGAACATGAGGCATATCATCCATTTATTTGGGTGTCCTAAGACATTACTCAACTAAAAGTTTAGTTTCCACAAAAAGTAGGAACATTTAAAGTCTTTTATCTACCATGTTGAAATGTTGTAGTTCTCACAAAAATAAGAACATTTAAAGTCTATTATCTACCATGTTGAAATGTTGTAGTTCTCACAAAAATAAGAACATTTAAAGTCTATTATCTACCATGTTGAAATGTTGTACAATTCTAATGAAAATAAGAACATTTAAAGTCTATTATATATCATGTTGAAATATTTTAGTACAAAGTTCATACACTTACTCTAGCCCAACCAAAGCTTTCTATTCAATCTATTTCTGTTCAAAGGGGAGATGGTGCTACTATTCTAGAAATGCAGTTCATGTCCCAGAGATGGCCAAACTTCCTCTTAACAATCTAGCTCTTTTGTTCATGTCCCTTAGACAGTCAAGAGACGTTGTCATGTCCCACATCAAATCGATTATCTCATCCCAATTAAAGATTAGAATGATAAAACTAACTTCATCAATCAAAGAAGATCATCGAGGTAGCACTATTGATTGACTTGTATTGTCATGATCTATCACTAAAGACTTAATGAGAAATTCTTATAATAGAGTTGGCAAACTCATCAACTCATCGCAGATATTGAAGCATGAAAATATAAATTACAGATCCTATCCATTATGCATCGATTATATATCTGATGACATCTAACAAAGATCATCGATGGAGGATGGGTCAGTTGTATTACAACTACGTGCACATTCGAGCATCATCATACATTGCCAAGGTGATTACCGGCACTGATAAAAGAGAATGGGGATCTAATGTGGGAAGCATACATGACACTTAGTAACCATTACTAATCCCATGTGGCATAATCCAAGTCAGCCAATAAAGACAAAAAGAATAAAAGACAAACTAAATCAACTAAGGTCATCCAAGCATCATGGAACAATCTCAATTCATTTTATATTTGTAATCTCTAGCTTGGTAGATATATAGATCAACAATCATCATCTAAAAATTCCAATTTACTTCAATACATACACTCATCAAATCTCAAGAAAGTTAATTGATCTTCATATAGCAGATCGTAGGTCTTTATCAGCAATAAGGTCAGCAAAAGCATTTATATCAGCAAGTATTAATAAAGAACAGATATATATATACAATAGATCCAACAAATCAATCATACAAAGGAAGAAGGACAAGGTCCAATTCCTCTAAGAAAGAATGATGTATGATGCCATAGTAATAAATATGATATAGATATATGGCAATCAATGTATTATACTTAACCATCATATGAGATAGTATAATGACAAGTTCTCGTAGAGGAACAATGTGATCAAGGTACTATCTCGTGATCTATGGGATCACGAGATCGTAAGGACAAGTGTCCTATAAGGTATGATTCCTAACTCTAATCATGATTTACTCGGGATGAAAGTAAATAGTCTCACCGTTAATCTATTTATCACCTTAGAGTATGTGTAGTGAGTTAGGGAAGGGTGGCTTAGTGATCTAGCACCTAGGTGACTCTCAAGTGGGTGAAGTATCATCGGGTGTAGCTTGAAGCCCCTTGAGCCAAGTGGTGAAGTATCGTCGGGTGTAGTGTGAATCCCTTGGGCATAAGGTTGCATAGATTTAATTATTATTAAAATGGCTTACATGGTAGGTGACTCTCAAGTGGGTGAAGTATCACCAGGTGTAGCGTGAAGCCCCTTGAGCCAAGTGGTGAAGTATTGCCAGGTGTAGCATGAAGCCCTTGGCCCTACAGCAGTGGGGTCTTGTATACCAGTGCCCTAATGAAATGATGACCATCTCCATGGGGTTAGTGGTTAGAGTAGATTAACGATCAGGCACAAGAATGACTCTCCCGAGGTATATCATGGAATCTCCATATGATAAGAATGAGAAAATGTGAATTGTATATATGTTAATATGCTTTAATATTGATCATGATTATGTGGTTACTAACCCTAATTACGAGGTTTATAATATTATAATTGAATTATTGGTTACTAATGTTCTCTTTAAGAAGTTATATTGTGTGCAAGGTAAAGAGATTTTGAGCTTCCTAATAGGGGACATTACAGACGTCTCAGACATCCTCGTCCGTCTCGGAGATGGCCAAACTTTCTCTTGACAATCTGGCTCTTCTGTTCATGTCCCCCCTCTGATCAGTAGAGTTTTAAACTCAACCATCCCATTCATGTTTTGCTATGTTTTGAAGGTATAACTATTGATTGCATGGGATTTCATTAGGGCTTTTTGGCCAAAGTGTTCCATTCTTGTCAGAGGATTGTTGAAATTTTCATGAAGATTAAAATTCTCATCTTCACAAGATATATAGATTAATAAAATAGATAATTGTCAGTCTTCTATTAAAGGTAAGAGATAACCTGGTTTTTAAATATGTTTTTGATGGTTTGCTCTTTATTAAACTAAATTTATATATTAAAATTAATAAGGATTCATAGTACAAGTGAAAATTAATATTTATGTTTTTGGTGTATTTATGTGTTATTATATGATTTTATACAATTTTATGTTATATATTGTGATAGTTATGTTTATTCAAATATTAATTTTATAACTCACATCAAATGTTATAGTTTTCACATTTTTCTAACACCTAATTATTATATGTGTAGTTAGATCAATTGTATATTTTGATTATTTTTTTGGAAATGATTTATAAAAGGATTTGGTCTTGTTCTTTGTGGTATGTTTGAAAAGGTTTTAGAATAAGAGCTTAACTTTTGGAAGTTAGAGAATGTGCAGAGTGGTATGGGACATCTATGTGCAAGCTTTTGTAGAAGATAAAACTTCAAATTTTGTGTATTTTGGTCGAGTTGTGATGGAATTGTCAGTTGACATAGGTGGTGAAATAAAAATTGCTACAAAGATTCCAAAATTGTCAAGAAATTCAAAACTATCAAGGAAAATTGAAATTTCCAAGCTAAAGAAAGTAGTGGTTTTGCTCTATGCAAAAAATACACCCCATGACATTCTAATTTCTAGATTTCACTTTTGTAGAAGATAAAACTTCAAATTTTGAGTATTTTGGTGAAGCTGTGATGGAATCATTGGTTGACACAAGTGGCAAAATCAAAATTGCTACAAAGATTTTAAAATCATTAAGAATTTCAAAATTGTTAGGGAAAAAATGAAACTACCAATATGAAGAAAGCAATGGTTTTGCTCTATGCAAAAAATACACCCCATTCTAATTTCTAGATTTCTCTTTTGTTTCTTGATTACTTCAACTTCCTTATGCTTTTTAGAGCTTTATATAGTTATTGTACCCTTGAAATAAATAACTTTGATGCATTTTATGTATTCTAGAGAGATAAAAGGAGGGGTTTAGACTGTAGTTTATAAGTTCCTAGTGATTGTTGTAAAGAGAAATAGTAGGGGAGTTGATTTGAGAGATTTCAAAGGTCATTTAGGTAAACACAAAAGTTGTATCAAGCTCCTATACTAAGTATACAAGGCTTAGACCAATTATAAATGCCATTTGAGTAGTTTAAGTGAGATTATACTCAAATTTACTAGAGTTTTCACCCTCAAGTGATTTTTTCTAAGATATATCAATCTCATACTCTTCTTCACGAATTATTCTCTTTAGTTTTCCTAAATTTCCTTGTCTAATCACATTTGTTAATATCTGATGCAGTCAAGGTAGGAGGGTCCGATGAGGGACTATCCAACCTTGTAGCCTTAAACTATTAACAACATGACTAATCAGAGATGCAACAAAAGTAAATAGTTAACAACAAAAAGAAAGAGATATTCATCAACACATGACACCAGATATATCCTAGGAAAACCCTAACAGGGAAAAAACCAGCATTCAAAGATCATTCTTCTTATATTTGATCTCAAAACACATTACATATGCCACCTGATCTTTTACAGATGCTAGGTTGCAACCCAATTTTACAAAAGATTCATATTATAACACTCTTCGATGAATTCCTTCTTCTACTTCTAAATTCTCTGCTCTGATACTTATCCTGGTCACTACTCTGCTCCTTGCTTTAGTTCTACTACTTCTTTGGATCCAAACACTTATGATCTTGCTTCATATCTTCGTATACCTAATCATTATTCATTCACTACCTTGAAACAAACATTTACCTTTCATTTATATTCTTTCCAGGCCTTCATAACTTGGTCAAGTCAGCCTAATTGCAATGACTAGAATGAAACATGTAGACATAGATATGTTGGACCTAAACATAAGGTATTGCTCTGCTAGTGCATAGAACTTCATGCAGATCTCCATGAAGGTTGGCCAGGTCCTAAACTTCCTTGAATTGTGTTCCTTTTAGCTCCACAAGTCACATAATTACTCTGCAAGCAGTTAGACTCCACTGAACACTATCGGCTCTACTTTGTGAAAACAAGTAAAAATAGGTAATCTTCTGATAGTGATATCTCTCTGGAATCAAACCCAAAATGATCTAAATTTTGGATATGATGTAGATGATTATGTCTAGATGCTAAATCCAACTCCACAACCTCTGATATGCAAATGTGGTAATCTCCAAGGTTGCTCTCTTGATACTTTGCAACTTTACTGTTAACTGTCCCAATTGTTTTGAATGCTTCCAGATGCTCCTGCATCAAGATCAATCTTATTTCTCTCTATGTTTAAAATCAAGAATAAAAAAAATAATAGAAAAATATCCACTTCAATGTATAATTCAAGTGGTTTAAGAGCAAGTTATTTCTTTCATGAAGTTTTTGTGAGTATTTTGTAGGTTCATGCCCATAAGAAGATCAAGTGGAAAAGATATTTTACCTTTGCAAATAGATATTAAATTTTATAGGTGGAGAAGAGAGATGAGAAGCATAAAAAGAAGAGAAGAGGAGTTTGTAGATGCTTAATTAAGATTCCTCAAGTTACAGGCTAATTTAGATTGCAAAGATTGCTGCACACAAGAACTGATAAATTTTTTTATCTCATTTGAAGGTACAAAACCATGCATTATTTCATGAAGGGTAAAGAAATTTTGTTTCTCTTAATATTTATAATCATATACAATGTGTGTGGGTTGTTTGTCAAAACATGCCAATGCAAAATGTAGGAAGGACATAAATTTTGTTGCTTTTAATATTTATAATCATATACAATGCATGTGGGTTGTTTGTCAAAATAGGTACCAATGCAAAATGCATAAGCATAGATAGTTTGTCAGTGTTCAATATACATAACTAATAATATTCTCATTGTTTAACAATGTTGACAATGGAATTGTTTATTGCTAGTGTAAACATTCCATGTATTTGGAATCTATGTAATAGGAACACTGTAGGTGAAATGTCATCTTTTTATTGCTCATATGTGATTTCTGCAAGCTCTTGAAAGATTTGTTGAAGGAGATCTCCATGTAAGCAAAAATCAATGTTACCCTCCTACTTATGCAATGTGCAAATCAAATTGTGATGGTAGAAAAATTGTATGGCTCTTTTGCAGTTTGTGTAGTGGGAAGAACCCTTTTCAATAGGATTGTCGAACAACATTGAGTAGTGACATATATTGCAACAAGCTTCATAGGTAGGCAAATGGACATTATTTTCCTTTAGTGTGCCAATTACCTACAAAGGGAATGTAGTTGTTATGAATTCTATGGAGTAGTCAAAGAACGTAATGTGTTGTGTGATATAACAATGAAATTACAACAATGATTTTTTTGTTTCTTGCTTGGATGTTGCATCTAGCAAGAGTTTGCAAGTGTGCTTTTGTGCATTCATCATTAAGCTCCTACAAAAAAGTAAATTGTGCTATGTGTATGATATTTGTGCCTTTTGGGCCTCTTCTAACAACATTTTAAAAAAGTAGGAGGGGCATTTTTGTTATTGAGAACGTGTGCTATAAATTTGCACACAATTATGTATTGTTGTTTGGAATAACAACCTACAAAAAACATTGTGTTTTTAAAGTATTTTCAAATTGGAGAATACATAATGTGCCATGCAAATGCATATTGGAAGTATGATAAGTAGCAATGAATATGGAAGAATATGTGAATGGTTAGATATGTATAGTAGCCATGTCCTATTGGAGGTTGCCATCTTTGACATGCACTTCATATTGGTTTTTGTTCACATGGAAACTTGCAACTATTGCTCCAAAGGAGCCAACTAAATAGTTGTATTCTGCCTCTACTAGCTGGACCTATGTCGATTGTAAATGGTGGGCACACTTTCAACTACACTTCTAGGGGTCAAGACAAGACAACAATTTACATCATCTCTTTCAAATTGTGTTTTTATTTTGATTAAGAAGTTGCTAATGTGAATGCTCAACCTAGGTGACATACGTGGCAATCTAATGCATCTATCAAATTGTTGTTGATGTTGATACCATAATGCTTCAACAAATGGGTTGGTCGGACAAAATTGACTTGACAATAACTAATTTGGGAATCTAGGTACTAATTTATAAATCACCCATCTTGAATGTAATGATTTGATATTAAATACTACTAGAAAGCAAATGAATGGGGAATACAGATTTAGAGGAGAATTTACAAGCTTATTTAAAAAAAATGAATGCATAGGAACAAAGATATCAAGAGTATTATGACCTATCTTCTTAGTATAGAATAAAAGATTTGTATTTTCTATCAAGAGTATTGTGACATATCTTCTCAATGTAGAATAAAAGATCTGCATGTGTGCCTCCGTACATTGTTAGAATAGCTAATCTACTATTGTTGACAATGTTGAACAAATGAAAAAAACTGCTACATGTTCTACATGTAAAAGTTGTTTTTAACTTTATGAGCAATATACATCTTATATTTGCATTAAAAAATAGAGCACCTCTAAGAGTTTTGAAATATGTCTAGGAATCATGTGATATAATTCAAAGAAAAATGTAAATTAAACTCTTGGCACTCCTTAAGGCACATAAAAATAGTAACCATGCATTTTCATTATCCATGATGCAGCACCCCTCTTTCTTTAAGGATGTCACAGAGGTTAATTTGTTGAAAACAAAAATAAATGAAAATATCTATTAAATGGCCTCAAGAACAGGTGATTAAATCCCATAATTTTCTTAACAAGATATGAAACAAAAAATATAGGGTGTCTCCAATTGGTTTAAAAGAAGTGGCATCATTTTATCATTTTTGAACGACACAGAAATTGGCTGCAAATATGATTTGATGCCCACAAAATGGCTCATGTTAGCTCGTGTGTAATCTTTTGGAAAGTGCATATTGAATTCAAGAGAACCATGAAGAGGTTTTTGAAATGTCATTGCTTTATCTTTTTTAAATGTTAATGTAAATTTCTTGGAGAGTCAAGACTATGCAATTGGTAGGTGTAAAACCAAATTCCATAACCTTTGCCAGCTTCCTCCCTAGCTATGCTAGAATGGGTGCTTTGGAATAGGATATGGACATCCATCAAAGAATAATGGAAGGGGGATTTTGTTAGATATTATAGTTGGAAATCCTTTGGTAGACATTTAGGCAAAATGTGGAAGCATAGACAAGGCAGTGAACTATTTGACAGAATGCCTCAAAGAAATGTGTTCTCAAGGAATGTCATGATTGTAGGATATGCACAAAATAGTTTTTTAAAAAAGGTTTTACAAACTTTTAAGCAAATGCAATTGGTAGGTGTAAATCCAAATTCCATAACTTTTGCCAGCATCCTGCATGCCTATGTTAAAATGGGAGCTTTGAAACAGGGTATGGATATCTATCAAAGGATAAAGGAAGGGAGATTTTTGTTAGATGTTATAATTGCAAATGCCTTGGTAGACATGTATGGTAAATGCGGAAGCATAAACAAAGCACATGAATTATTTGATAGAATGCATCAAGGCATAAAGGATAGAGAAATTTTGTTATGTCATCTTTGTTCCTATTGTTTCTTTCTAAAAAGCTCGGTATACTAGTTATGAATAGTAACTAACAGTCCTAGAAGAAAAGATTTGCATTTGTGCTTATGTACTTTGTTAGAATAGCTGACCTACTAGAGGTAACATGTCATCTCATATTACTCAGAATTACACAACATTTTACTAGGAAAGTAAATGGACATGGTAAACATGAAAGAAATTTTTCTTTAAACATTTGCATAATTACAAAGAAATAAATATATATCTTTTCTGAATATTTTTCAACCTTGAAATTCGTTATATTTAAAGATAAATCATAGTGAAAAACATTTCACTTTACATTTACAATATAAATTGCACTTGACAAAAACAATAATTTTACATCATAACATAAAGAATACTGCATCTGGAATCTTGATATTTGTCACTCAAGTCTCGGTGAGTCTTCTGCTACAGAGGGAGAACATCATCTGAGTGCTTTACCTCCAACCACAGAACGACAGTCCCCCGCACACCTTCCTTCATAGAAGTGGCCCTATCCTTCATGAAGAGTATAGATATATGGAAACAAGAGGTTTTCCATCTGAGTCCTAGTGTTTTGTCCTACGTAACATAATCAACCATACAACTCTAGACAATCTTCTAGCTAAGTATGATCATATTGACAGGTCACGCCATCTAGACATCGTGAATCGACTAATGCATGTAGAGACAAATGCATCACTTTGCCCAAAGTTTATATATGTATAGATGTTTGCAATAAATGTAGTCATGCATTCACACACCTCTAACTTGACTTGGAAACTATCTCATCCTACAATTTGACTTGCTTTGACGAATAACTTTATCCCTAATTTATTTTGATTAAACTCAATTTTCTAGTCAATCTGACTTAGGATTTTAATACCTAAATCTAGGATATAAATAATGTATAGACTTAGAAGATTTAACATTTTAGAGATTTCTTCATTACATTCTTGCAACATTAGGGTCTATGACTTCCTATCATTCTACTCATCGACTCAAGACTAAGCACTTTTGTACTATTAACTGTGTCTTGACTTTTAACAAGAAACATTAAACTTTAACAAAATATTTCTAAGACTCTTTCAAATCTATATTGTCTTAATCTATGCTTTTCTTAACCATTTATTGTCGACCATTTTAATAGACTTAGATCATAGTCATAACCAACTTGAAAGCTTTAGGTTATCTAAACCCCATAGTTTAATTCTAGGGTTTTGTTTTCTCTAACCCAATACATTAATGAAATCATTTCTCTTGTATTTCCCAAAAGTAAAGTTTTTAATCCTATCATGGAGACAAATACTTCTAGTCTCCTCTAGACCACTTAAGTATATTTCCCATATAATAATATAAACATAAAATATGAGGTTCATACTAGTTCAAATAGGATCTAAAGGGATTCCAATGTTATCAAATCCAAACTTGGATCTAAAACGATCTTCTAACCTAGATAGATTTGCATCAAGTACAATATTTTCTATCTCTTGTCTTCTTAAGTTAACCCATCTTTGATAATTGCCAAGGTTAATATCTCAAGAATAACATCCTATGAATAATACGATAATACTTATCTATGGTAAGTGTAGCTACGGAAAATCAGATTTAGTGTTAAAAACAACAAACTAACTAAATCCTAACAAGCACCATAAAGCACAAACTAGCATGAAAATGAAAACAAAAATATAAAGCAAATTGGTCTTCAGGCTAGGTTTGATTTATCTCCATGGCTCTTCTCAATCTCACATAAGAATGCAAGATGTCGAAGGATTGTTGATTACACATTGTTGCAGCATAATAGAGCTCAAGTATTGCATGAAAATGACTTGTGTGAGTGAGTGAGTCAGTGAGGGTTCTGGAATGAAAAATGAAGTTTGATTTATAGAGGGAAAGGGAATCAAATGAATGGCTAGGATTGGAAGCCAATTGTGTGATGTGGATGGCTAGGATTAAAAGGCAATTTTAGTGCTTATGACACACATTAAATGGGTATGATAGGAGGCCAAAATTTGGAGAATAGTGGGAATAAATGGGATTTTTAATTTATTTTGGAGACGAAGTGCTTATGACGCACAATGAATGAGGATAAATATAGGGATGTGAGTGGGAATAAGTAATTTAAAAAATAAAATTATTTAAATCATGATAGACAAGTGGCATTTAAATAAATATTTAATTTATTTAAATTGGATGATGGAGGAAAACGAGATTAAATAAATAAGATTTATTTAATTTGGTGCAAATGGAGGACAAATGGAATTAAATAAATAAGATTTATTTAAGTTGATGCAAGAGGAGGATAAATGGATGAGGAATTATTTAACTAATGAGAGTGATGGAAGGGGTCATGAAGGGGACTTAGAAGAAAATATGTCAAAATGTAATGTCATAAGATATAATCAATTTTAGGTCTCTACATTTTGCCCCTCTTTGAGATGATGTTTGAGATGATGAGATTTATGTCAAGTAACATCATTTCAAAGAAGTTAAGGTATGGATAGAAGATGAAAGGATAGGATGATGATGCCCCCTCAAGAGGATAGGTGGGTTGGATAAATGCAGGTAGGCTCTCGAATAATGAAAGGGGTTGGTCAAGGAGAAAGATAAGGGAATGGATAAAAGAAAGGGAATGAAGAGTTATGCTACAATGAAGGTGAGCAACCATAATGTTTGACATAGCATTAGACATCATGCACCAAGGTATAAGGACCAAGGTGACGATGTGTCTCGTGCCCCAGCGTAATAGAACCTTGTCTAGATACAATATATGAATATTAGCTGGGAATGATTCAGATTTGATACAAATGCAAGATACAATGATAACACACACACACAAGCAAGCAAGCATGTACAAATGATTCAAAAACAAACAAGGTATTGCCCCTGTCAAGTTGTAAACCAATGATTGATTGATTGGTACTAGTGTTGTTGGCCATGCAAGTAACACTAGGATTTGATTGATTTAATCAATTGATTTAGTGTTGTCATTGCGGGAACAATATATCCCTAGATCAACACAAGGATGCAGGAACGATATATCTCATTGATTATGATGATGATTGATTGATTGATTGATTTGGTTGGCAGCAAGATTGGAACAAAACCAAGGATGTGATTGGATGATGTGTGTCGATTGGTTTTATTTAGATTAGTATGGATTAGCGATTGACTTGCATTTAGATCATGGCTTGGATTGGTTTGATTGATTTTGATTGGATTGAATAATGATGATGAATTGAATTGATTAGAAGTGATTTGATAAAGATTCTTTTGATTGATTGAATTGATTAGAAGTGATTTGATAAATATTGTTTTGATTGATTGAATTGATTGGAAGAATTGATTTGATTGATTGAATTGAAAGGAAGAATTGATTTGATTGAATTGAATTGAAAGGAAGAATTGATTTGATGATTAGGTTGATTTTATTGCTTGGATTTTTGGAATGTTGGATTTTTTTTTGGATTTTTGGAATGTTTTGATTTTTTTGTATTTTGACATGTTTTGATTTTTTTGGAGTTTTGAAATGTTTTTATTTTTTTGTGTTTTTTGACATGTTTTGATTTTTTTGGATTTTTGGAATATTTGATTTTTTTTAATTTTTGGAATGTTATGGTGATGGTATTGGATGACAATTTGGGTAGCTTTTATGCTAGATACCAATGACAAGGGAAAACCAAGTCTAGGTGCAAGGATAATGTAGGATGGATAAACGAATGAGTGATAGTAAATGAAATGGAAGGCCCATGATAGGTGAATGGATAAAAGAAAAGGCCATGGAAAAATCATGATGAATGGATATATAAAAGGATAGGTGATAGTGGAAAGGATGTAGGCTTCATAAGGGAGTTGGGATGTGATCTCCAAAGACTATGTCACATAGGACTAACATGCCCCATTCTAGGTGTAATACTTAGGATTTTTCATGACAAAGCTTATGAGAATATGATAATGATAGGCTTGTTTGGAAGGATGAGGTATATCAAAAGATATCTAAAGCATGTTTCAACATTTTGCCCCCTATCTTTATCAAGATCAAAAGGAGGAAGAGAGGATGAATGGACTCAATTTGATAAGTATATGGGTATGATGGCCAAGGATGGTAAGATGGTAAGGCAAGATAGGATATGGTATGATAGGATAGAGAATGATAGGTTGGATGAGACAATGTGCCCCCAAGTTTAAGTGACATAGAAGATTAATCTACACATGACATCTGTTTGCTAGGGTTTCATCATGATACTTATCCAAGGTGCCACCAAGGGTTGTTTTCACCGTTGGACGAAGGGATTTCTCTTTACTTTTTTTTTTTGACTTTTTTGAATTTTTGGATGGAAGAAGGGGAATATGGATAGGAGGGACTCAACTATCTAGTTCCATGAAAAGTGGTAGTGTCCCATTAGAGATAAATGTCACACATGGACCATGTCAAATGTCATTATGCTCATAGATGTTGGTAAGGGATTGCATGAGAGGAAGTGGGATTAGGTAGATGGTGGATTATGATGTAGATTATGTAGGGCTTATGCACAAGGATGGATGAAAGGCTTATGCAAAAGCATGGACCATAGGGATAGGATGGGGAAGATATGTAGGATACTGGATGAAAGATGGGGAGATGGAAGTATGCAAAAATGTTTTGAAATGAAAGGGAACCATGACCAATGGTTGCACACACCGTGATAAACATTGAAGCTTTTGATTTGGTGGAGGTGTAGGAAGCAATGGGGATGTTTTCTTAGGAGATGGGTGATGTAATGATTTAGGGACGCACATAGACTTAGAATTTTTATAATTTTTGCTTTTTTTGTGGGATGGAGGAATTTGGGATTTTGGAATAGAATGGGATTGTTGGGATGTGGATGCCTCTTTTCTTTTGACTTCTTTTTTCTTAGGTACCCATACCATTTTAGTTTTGGCCTTTTATTTTGAAGCTATGGGCTTAGATATCCTTTTGGATGTACTTTGCTTTGATTCTTTGCATTTGTACCCTAAGGCATGAGGACCCTTAGGACTTTTGGTTTTATGGGTAGATGCATCCAAATTTTTGCTTTTGAATCCCATGGACATGGTGGAGGCTGCATGTTTAGATGATGTGTGCCTTGATTGGTCATGATTAAGATATTTAGGGGGCTTATGAATGGAGGATTTATGAATAAATGGATAAGGGGATTGGATGATAGGGACATTAGGTGTTGGGAGGAGTGGAGGTAAAGTGGATGGAGGGATATTAGGAGTTGGAAGAAGTGGGGGTAAATTGAATGGTGGAAGGTGTATGGTCACATACTTTTGGGATTTGTAGGATAATGGAGGTGGAATGGCAACATATGTTTTGGGAGTGTGATAATATTTATGATAGAAAGTGGTGGACGTAGGAGGAATGGAGGAATTACCAACATCTTTAGATTGTTTACCTTGGGGTGTATAGCCAAGGCCATATGAGCATGGAGGGACTTTGACATGGATTGGCTCCAAAATACCTTGTTCATGAAGGCCTAAGCCTTTACCTTGGTAGTTCATGTTTTGGACTATGTGATGGACTATAAGACTAGGTGTGGTTTGGACACTAGGCTTGAGCTCATTATTGGATGGAGAAGGTGAAGTGGTGAATAATGGTTGCTGCTTTGCTAAGGAAGAACATTAATGAATGAAGGTGGATAGACCAAGTGGATATGATGGTGGATTTGAAATGGGGTTGATAGTGGGTGTGGAAGGATCATTAGGATCTTTATTATCATTATGCTCATTAAGATCCAAGTTATTGGTTTGATCTTCTATATTTTCTTGGGAGGCATGTCTCTCATTGTGACAAGTGGATAATGTGGGATCATGGATAGGATTAAGTGAATTATGGATAGGCTCTTGATAATAGATAATATCTTGATCATAGAAAATATATAGGTTATGGATAGGTTGAATGGAAGGGCTTTGATCTTGATTTGGATAAGGGGTTAATGTTTCCACATGCTCAGGACTAGACTCTTGACATAACCCTTGATTTTGGATTGGAATGGAAGTGGAATTTAGAGACTCTTGGATAGGATTGAGAGGCTCTATATACTCAATGACATGAGGGTATAATATATCTTGACTTGGACTCATGGTGAGAGACTCTTCAATGGGTTGTGGACTACATTCAATGGATTTGGAGAAATAGGCATGACATTTGAAGGTTCTTTGGTAGGCTTAGGGATAGATGTATGATGACATAGGGACGTTTTATTCCTTGCTAGTAGCTCTTGGATCACATCCTTTGTAGGTGGATGGGTGATGGAAGTTGAAGGCTCATGATTAGGATTAGGTGGAAGGCTAATTGGATTAGGTGGATTAGGACTAGGAGTGGATAGATCCCATGGTGGAAGGACAAGAGGGTGTTAGATGGATTAGACTTAGGGCTTGAACTTTGATTAAATAGAAGGTCAAAGGGATTAAGTAGATTGGTGGATTTGGATAACTCCATAGCTTTTCTTTTGCTTTTAGATTTTGCAAAGAATATTTCAAGAAAATCATTCAAGGATTTGTTGGTTGATGGATTAGATCTTGGAAAGTTTGATGGTGGTGTTGGTGTAGGCATACTAGGCTTTGAGATAGGCATTCTATTGGATAGTGATGGAGGACTAGTAGATGTAGTGGTGTATGATTCCAAACTTGAGATGGTATTTCCCTTGTCAAGAGTAGCATTAAGACGGCATAATGACTTCCATATGTGATACCTCTCTTCCATCCTTTCTTCCATCATACATTTCCTTCATCCTTTCATTTTTCGTCATGCTTCTTATCTGAAAGATTAAATAATTACTCTATCCAACTGATACCTTCCTTCTAATCCAAATATCAAATCAATCAACTTGCTTTTTAGTCTGGGATTCCAATGCTCCCTGATCACTTGATCTATTAATCAGACATTTGTTTTACGCTAGCATCAATCTCAATCAACTTAATCAACTTATCAACCTGGCTCTACTAAGCATTTCCATCAATTGTTCAGTTACACCAATTAGCTATGCATTTTCATCAAATGTACATCTTTGCTTATTAGTTGTGCATTTTCATCAAATGTGCATATCCACTTAATCACTCGTGCAATATCAATAATCAAATTCTCTCCCTGTGATCTATCGAGAGATTCATCTTATTACAACTTGTTTAATCAATCTCTCAAGGGGACATCTCATCCTTATCATCATCCTTTCTAGGATATCCCTGGGGCATATATTAGTTAATCAATTCTTTTTCTTTGAAAAAACATGACAAGCTGCATTGTCTCAAAGAGGGGCAAAATGTAGACACTTAAATTTATCCTTACAGTCATCCTATTTTTCTTCTATTAATTAAATGGATATTATTATCTATTTAATTAATTTACTATATACTTTCATCTATTTATTCATTAATTCAATTAAATTATTAAAATATCATTTATCCATTTTATACATACTCTATTTACATAATCATTAAATTACCCATACATTTATCCATTGCCTATTTCATTAAATCATTTATAAATTCATCATATTCCCTCTATTGCAAATTTAATACACAAATCCACTTTCTCCATAAATTCCTAAAAATCCACTATTCCACAAATGCTCCCATTTATTTCTTTTATTTATTACACGTACAGTATGGGACATTTGTCCCATTTCTCCATTTCACTCATTAATTCCCCATTTCTCCATAACCTGGATTTTCTTCTGTGAGGGCATCTATATAAACCCTCTTTCTTCTCACCGTGAGGATATACAAAATCGATGTACTAGAGTTTGATCATAATTTTTTCATCCATTCATCATAGCTTCTTGTTGCATTTGTGCTTAAGAAATCTGAGAGCATTAATGTACATTTCAAGATCTTGGTGATAGGAAAACAATGGAGTTACTGTTCTTTTTGAATGCTTATGTTTGGTTTTTCATAGTTTAGTATTAAATTTCAGCAATAGTGTTCATTTAGGATAGACTTCATTGGTGTGATGTTGAAAATATTTTGATTCTGATTGTAGATTCATTAGTTTTTCATTTTTAGCATCTACAGTAGGATGTTTGTATAATAATATATACTCCACTAAGTGTTTTATAATAATACCCATATCAATTCTATAAATATATTGAGTATATGTCTAACCTCAAATCATTTGATAATAACAATAAATATTATCCCATACTTAGGAAAAGAATGTTTATCTCTGTCAAAACCTAACAAAAATCTTGTTCTTCTCAGTTTCTATGTTTAAATAGGTTTATTAAAAAATCAAAACTAAGTGTCTGCATGAACTTAGAATAGTTAATCTCTTAGGCTGAAAAGAATTTGATCACAAGATTTCTGATATGATCTTTATATATTCTAAGTATTTGGGTACACATAAGAATGATATATTGACAATCGACAAAACTTAAACAGTCAAGCACTATATTCTTCTAAAGATTTGAAGGAAAAAAAGGGCACAAAAAGAAATGTCTTCACAATCTTCCTGTGGTGAAACTAACAATTTTCTATTGTTTAAACTTACGATTTCCTTTGTTGTTCGATAGCATTTCGAGGAGTCAGGCTCACATTGAGTGCAATCCAATATGAATCATGCTACATCATTATTTCTAATGAGACATAGTTTATATAGTTGTCTACGCTTCTAAGATACTATGTCTACATAGTTAAATCAACACAATTTTTCTGAGTTTAAAAAAAAATCATAAGCATGTAAAAAATATTACAAGAGGTAACCATACCTCTATTCCCAAACTCTAAATACTCTATAGAGATGACTATGTCACATACAAGCTTATTGTGTTTCTCTTGAACTCACTATGTCAACGATGAACTTGTCATGCTTCTCTCAAGCTCACTGTGTCAATGATGAACTTGTCATGCTTTCACAGAGCTCTAAATCAATAACATAAACTTGCCACCACTTATGAATATCTCACTGTATATCTTAAAACAATCTCCCTTAACTTTACACTCTAAGATGTTTTTTGATCACTCAATAAATAAATGTCCTCATCTCTTCATGAGATAGCCTTATTAAAGGATTAACTCCTCCATAACGTCATAGAGACATAGGCAGAATCTTTGCCTATTAACAAGTTTTGCTAGCATGCAACCTTAATGGAGTAGTTGGTCTTAATGACCAATCTCAAACTCCTCCTTCATGATAGCAATCTTAATTGCCCACATAAAACATGCAGTGCTTCACAATAAAAGTCACTAGAACACGACACTAAGTGGATCTTCAACAACTTAACATACATTTAAACTTAAAAATAATACTTAAATAGATATAGACAACATAATGTAAGTATATTCAACATATACTTGCATTGTTCTTATCTCTTGATAAGATTGCGAGAATGGGGTTGAGGTATTCTCCTCCTCTTGATCTTGTGTAAATGTCATCAAAGACAGGCTATCAAAAATGGAAAACTTATCGGAAATCACCAATAAAGAATTAGTTTATCTACTAATATCTAATTGTTATAATAATAACTATACTTAAATCACCTTAAGAAAAATAACGACAATCAACCATAACTTGTTGATAGTCATACTATCCAAACTTAGCTTTTCCTAACAAAACTTAAAGGATTACGATGCCCAAATCGATGATTGTCGAATCGAAGCCAACTTAGACCAAAAAGGACTGAACACAACTTAACAAACTAGACAAAGGTTTACTAACTAAAGCAAGCACAAGACTTAGATGACAACAACCTATTCATATCCATATGTCTATTCACTTCTCTTTGATGATGCTCTCCCTCTCTTTCTTGGAGGGTGGAAACCTATTTCCTTATTACAACTTACAATCAACCAAATTGGGATTAGTGCATCATTAGTCACTTCATATATCTTATGAATAATTAATCACCATAATATAATCTCATGTCTAAAATCTAAACATATAATCATAAACTCTTAAAATCATTGATTTAGCTTGACATTTCCACAAATGCCAAATCATTAATCCATGCAAAATTATCTACTAATTACTTACAAGTAAAAAGTAAAACATAGTCGAAATTTGGGGATATGACATATCTCCCCCCATAAGATTCATCGTCCTCGATGATCGAATGTATCAAAATAATAATAACATAATTTTTTTGTGTTCAAATTTGAAAAGCATAAAACAAATGAGGAAATTTCTAATGAAAATCATGGTAATCTTCCCACGTGGCACTATCCTCTGCATACTGGTCCCATTGGACCTTGCACTGAGTAGCCTCTCTGTTACGCAAGAGAATCTTATGAACTTCAAGCACTTTGAGAGGCTCGATCATGACCACTCCTAGGTCATGTACCTATAAAGCATTCCAATCAAGAATATGATTATCACCTCATATATACTTTTTCAACTATGAAACATGGAAAACATTATGCATCTTGGAAAGAGCTAGTGGTAAAGTCATTTTGTAGGCAATCAGATTGATTACTTCAAGAACTTCAAAGGGTCCTACATATCTAGGAGATAATTTGGAAGACTTTCCAAACTTTATAGAACTTTTCTAAGGTTTGACCCTCAAAAGGATTTTTTCTCCAACTGAGAATTATCTTGGTGTACGCTTGGCATCAACGTAACTTTTCTGTTTATAATTTGCTTCCACCAACCTATTTCTGATCAGTTTTATCTATCCTTTCATTTCTAATAACATTTTTGGACCAATGCTAATCCTATCTTATAGCTTATCCCAACTTATAGGAGTTTGGCATCTTCTTCCTTATAATGCTTCAAATGGAGATATCTTGATAGAAGAATTATAGGAGTTATTATAAGCAAACTCCATAAGTGGTAGATACTCTTCCCACTTGTATTGTTGATCCATGCAATACATCCTCAACAAATCTTCTAGAACTTGATTTACCCTCTCAGTTTGACCATCTTTCTTAGGGTGATAAGCCAAGCTTATATTGAGTTGAGTTCCCAGCATTGAAAACAAAGTTTGCCAAAATCTTGATGTCATGTGCACTGTTGGTTCTCAAATCTACATTTTACCAAACCCTAAAAGGATGCCAAACTTTGTGATCAGGTCTGGTAACTAATTTGACCAACTGACAAAATCAATCAAAATGATTGAACTTCCCTATGCTTTAGGCTCTGCATTGCCTAGGTGGGTGTACCTTTCTATCACCGAATATAGTTTCTCCAATATTGACCGGTGATGAATAAGTAGATTATGTGCAATTTTACTAGTTAAAGCACCTTTTCAACCACATTCAAACTAGCATGAGATCTGAAAATGGTTTTATTTAACTACTTTATTCATTACTCCTATAAACAAAAAACCAAAAATATTTTTGAAAAATATACAAGGGATGATTTTGGAAGTTGTATGATTAGTGCCTTTTCCTCAACTGGGCAATAGAGTCAAATACAAAAAGATTCATGCCTTTCTTCTGGCTACAACTTGGATTACTTGGCACTACAAGGTCTATGCCTGGCATAGACATGCAAAAATGTCAATTATCTGGTCATTCTTAATTATCCAATTGAATCTTTCCAAACTATTGTGAAATGCTTAAAGGAATTTAATTTCTTCCTTGAAGAAAACCAGTAAACAATCCACACAAAAATAGCAAATGTGCTTCGATAAATCAAAAATATCCTTGATAAAACTGATTTAAATAATATGGGAAAACCAAGTTGGAGACAACTAGATAAAATTTCAGCAATGAATTTAACAAACAATTGAGACCAGAAATCAGGCACCAGATTGATGCAATCATTCTATTATCGTGCTTCAAAATATTAGCCTTTACAAAGTTTTGCTCTTCCAAAATCAGATTCCCCCCCTTTCTTTCATTTTTTATTTCACCATATATACATTGTCTTTTTGACCCTTTAAGTACAACTCGTCATATTCACCAAAATAATTATCTTATTTCCTTTAACTTCATATCCCCGTGAAAAAATATTCGCCCATACAATTATCAAATAATAGTCATTATGACTATTAATATCCCCTTTTACATTTACATATCACCTATATGTCCTGGGTAAAATAATTATCCACTCCCTATTTCAATTGGTGAAAACATTTTTACAAAATTTATATTTTTACCTTTCAAAAATGCATATCCACCCAAATAATTACCTACCCCACAACAATATTTTTTTAAAAAAATCTCTTTTCCCGTGCAAAATATTTGCCTTCCTTTCAAATATCCTCATTTTATTTTCACAGCACAATATATTTTTTTTCACTTTGTTTGTTCAGGAACCACCGCTACCCCACAAATATTTCATTTCCCTTTGCGGGAGTGCAGGAAATACTCTGAATCCACCCGCAATACTGCACACCCTCATCCTGACAACTATGGTAATGCGAGAAACACTTGAAGTTCACCACACACCCGCACTAGTTTTTGGATCCCCCTACGGGAATGTGGGAAAGCCTTTATCAGATTCCTGTGCCATAATTTGTGATCATGGATTTGTAAAATGCCGCTTTTAAAGCAATCAAGCATGGCCTAGAAAAGAGGAATTATTGAATCACATTGTCAAGCATTTCAGACGTCTCCACATCTCACATACAATGTCCACCAGAGCATATAATATTTGACAAAAAACCATTTCATCATACTTTAATGGACGCTCATACTCTGTTTGAAGACTCCCATTTTGGCATAGGTGGGGAGTAAGCTTGCAAATGTGAATCATCATCACTCCATGCCTGTAAACCATTGCCTGTATATGCTATATTTCAAGGAACTTTTACATGATCCACCTCTTGAAAGAAATGTGGCCAATTCATCTCTCTCTTTATCATTGAGATTTACCTGCTATCCTCAATAGCTTCTCACATCCATCAATGGCAGTATGTGTATTGAGAAGGAAAGTCACACACTAGCAATAGTGCCTCTTCAGGATGTCATCTTTGTGACCCATGCGCAAGTGATTTAAGGCCAAATTCTTCATTTTCTTCTGATTTGTTGCACATGTGTTGGCCCCTTTTGCCATCGAGCCATTCTAGAATAGACTTTCATGACAATTTTGTCAATCTGCATCATATTACTCACCACGGCCTTAGTTGGGCATGCTTGTACGCTAGTATACTTACTCTAGTGTTGCAACTTGAACTTTTTTATCCTCTTCCTTGTATTCTAGCCCCCATGGTTCACATTTATTAGTACCTTGGATTCATTCCTTTAGACCTCAATTTCAGCCAGAGATGGCAATATAGAGTTTGAAGGTTTGCTTTCAGATTTAGATGACTCTACATTATATCTTTTCCTCTATCTATGGCAGCTAGCCCTTCTCTAAAGTGGAAGGAAATTGTAGCAATCATAATGTATGGCCAGTTGGAGCGGTATCAAACACTATAACTGAATAATCCATTGTTTGTACTAATTTCAACATCTCAACCAAGCTCATTGCCTCATCTATACCAAGAATTGCATTTTCCAATTCTGTTACAAAATTGCCCATTCCTTCAAAATTTGCTAATTCATCACCATTCACATTAGGATCCACCTCCAATTGAAAAATGAGATCTTGTGCATTTTTTCCTTTGGATGGAAATCATTGAACTGATTTGCACTGAAGGTGGAGACATTTTCTCTGGTCCCTCCTTGACCCAAAGCAAGAAAATATAAAGAAAAATAGAAAATGCCAATTTGAAAAGATGTAGCCTTTAGAATTTGCTCCAACACTCTATATGTGATTCACATTGGATTCTTGGTGACACTTCACATAACTACAACTCTCACATATAGCACCTAAAATGTGGATGCAAGTAGTGATCTAGTTTTATTTGATATTTTTCTTGAGTGAGACTCTACCCAATGAGATGATACTGGTCAGCATCAATAAAGTGCAGAACTCACACTCTTAACACCTTGTGCCTTGTATTTCCCAATCATACCTTCCACAGTGAACACCTTTAAATATCTCAAAACCCAAAAGATTCATTCATTGATCAACTTTATTCATTTCAAGAAGAGAAAAGGAATGAGAAAAGTGTCTCTGAACCCTACCATAAGCCTCACCAACAATACTTATGTGACACATGTCGAGTCCCCCTATGGGCCCAGCTAAAAAACTTTTCGTTTTGAAACAAGTTTTTATCCTTAATTAACCTAGGTCTACCTTAAATATGCTCCTGAAGTGAAAAATTGAAACGGGTTGTCATTAGAATTTTCTTTCTGACATATTTATACAGTGACCAAAACAAGCCAAGTAGTCTCCAAAATTGCCTTGGAAAATTGGTCAAACCATCTCCTGGAGGCATGAAAATGCACAGGCATGTAGACATTTGAACCAATAATTCAATGCAACAAATAGATTGGCAGAACTCATCCCAAGGTGCAAGATCTTAACATTAAAATGGCTCCTTTAGCCTTTTCTGCAACTGCACTTGTCAAAAACCAACTAGGGCTCACCAAGTCACCCTCCCTGAAAAAATACCAAATCTCCTCCTAGGAAGCTGTCACTTGGGAAGATGGTTCATTTAGGTCCATTGAGTATGTGTGCAAGAGGGTCTTCCTTCAATCCACATTCTTCACAAAATATTAAGGGTCAAAGTTGACCTCCATGAAACATTCTGGAAATGCAGATGTGAACACATGACAAACTGCATTTGCTTTTGGCCTTTAAAAAATATCAAACTTGATCATGAGGCTCTGAAGCTGGACTAGTGAGCATATGAAGGTTAGGGGAATGCACAATACCAATCCATTTGCCATGATGATCACCAAGTTGTGAAATACCGATTTGAACAGGAGGCCACTTCGCAGGCCTGAGATCATGTAAACAATAGAACAATCCCAGAACCCTCCAACTTGATGCTTCAAAACCCTGTCAAAATGGATCACAAGAAGATGAAATCAAACATACATGTTCACATATGTCAAATGAATACACTCACCAAGTGATTTGGCATGAAAGAAAACAGGCTCCAAATGATGACCCTCTAAAGTAGGTCACTCGGGCAGATTTTTTAGGTGCATTTCTGAGTGTTCAAAGCATTTTTTTCAACACAGGCACTATAAATTTTGCAAAATTTTATAGTGCCAACACGTGCATCTCTATATGAGATAATCTTCTCATGAACTCCATGCAATGTAAACACCTCTTGCACAAACTTGTAAGCTATGATTGGTGCTCCATCTATTAAATTCCCAAGTATAAAGTGAGCTACATTGGTGGGTTTGTCCACCACCATTAACATAGCATCATGTCTATTTCAAGACATTGGAAGACCTTGCACAAAATCCATACTAATAACCTGCCACTTCCATTCTGGAATATCATGCGAATACAAAAGTCCTGCGGGATGCTGATGCTCCTACTTATTCTCCTACATCCAACATGAATTTCTTCTCTTGTTCTTGTAGTCCATCAAAACCTTAGGAGGACAAGGAGTTTGTTTATGAAATTATATAAATTTTCAAAGCTCAATCATTTTATGCATGTTAAATTAATATATTTTTTCTAACAACTATTTGGTATGCGATGTACTAAAATAGAATATGAACCTCAATGTTGATCTAGGAGGATATAGGACACTCAAGAGTACATAAATCCATTAGCACCGACATTTGGATTTTGTGGCTTCATTGACAACTTAGTCAGCACCTACAAAACTTGTAGTAGTGATGTGATAGTCTAATTCTTGTCCAATCTTAGCACACATCTATTAGAATATATTAGGACATACTATGTCCCACATAGATGGTTGTCATGTGATTCCCAAATAAGGGTAACACAGAGGAATCTCATCAATGAAGTCCACATTGAATAGAGTTGTAGACAATCTTATAATTGCCTAACTACTCCTTCACCCTCCTTATGTATTTAACTACATAATACTAAATGTTTGTAACAGAACAAAAATTAAGGAGTTAATAAGCTAGGAAATCAGGTAGCTTAGTGGTAGACATGAGGATAGTTGAGGAATTCAACACATCTAACCTCTTGATCGTGTAAAAAACTATTGTATGATAAAATCTTATATTATAATTTTCATTGTGCCCTAACTTTTTCTATTATTATTCTTTCCCTCATTCTCTACACTCCAATATAGTTCTCATCATCTACACTTGGATAGAGTTCTTTATCTCTATTATTCACATTTATGCTTCTTTTATAGCATATTTGGCTTGCCAACTGTATTTATCCACTAAGTTCCATCCTGGGCCCCAAATTGAAATGGTATCATAGTAGATACACCTCATATCACATCTAGTGGTATTGAGGTCTACATCTATATCATTTGTATCACATCTAATAGTATCAGTTTGTATGCTCACCCATGCAATTTTAGACTAAAAGAAGTTAGGGCTCAAGAGTTCTAACACTTGTACACACCTTCCTCTTCAGTGAGCCAAGATGGAAAACAAATCTTCATAGATATCAACTATAAATATGCTCCATAGAATGATAGAAGATGCATTGCAATGATAATGAGAAGATTTGGAAGAGAAATAAGCATGTGATAGAGCAAGCATTATGGATCACTTTTCCCAACTTCTTGAGCATGTGCATCATCCTCTCAAGAGTTCCACCTCCTCCAAACCCTTTTACAGTTTCACATTATACAAGGAAAAATTCAATATAGACATCCCTACTTTTGAAGGCCATATAATCTCATGCTCTAGATAGTTTACTTAATGTTCTTTGTTCATACTTTGTAGTAAATCAATTCTTTGATAGAGGAAAGATTACCTTTTCCCTTCTAAAATTTTCCTTACCTATCAAACATTAGTGGTAAAACAACTATGCATCTCACAAGAAAGAAATTATGTCACAATCTCTAGATACCTAGAACATTTCCATTGAATCCCTTAAAGAGACCTAAGTTATCTAGTTGAGAACTAAAAGGATCAATAAATCAAGTTTGCACAATTACACTAAATAAAAGACCAACCTATACAAGAATACACTAATATCTTTCATTCGTAATAGTTTCCAAGATATGCATTAAAGAGACCAAACATAATCTCAATCGCAAAGTATAGGTCAAGTGAATCTGCCATTACTTTTTTCTTCCACTGAATCTCTATGATTAAAGTTTTGAGGAACATAAATAAACTAGCAATCGCACCTTAGTGTGCAATGGGTACCCCAAAAATTATTGTAGAAAATTGTATAATGTCACATGTAAATTATAATAGTAATTACAATTAACAATTAATTATCCATAGTTATTCCTAGAAATGCAATAATAGTAATTACATTTTAGAATTAAATCTCCTAAATAGATTGTAAGGAAGCTTATCTATCTTGGTTTCTAGATGATTCCACAATGAACATTGAAAAGTTGATAATATTGGAAACAAAAAATAATAGAGCACATGATTTTTTTTGGAGAGAAATTAGAATTGAAAGTTCTATGTGAAAAATCAAACCAAATATAGTATGTTTTTTTTGGGTGACATACTATATCGTACGAATGTGCACACTTTACAAAATATTGAAATCTATAATGCAAGAAGGTGCTAGTATAGAATTGATATTGAGAACATAATCCATAATAGTCATTTGTAAAAAAATATTAAGTAACGAAATCAAAATCATAGTTGTGACCTGTCTATGTACACAAAGGTAGGAAAATTGCATATGTACAAGAATGTTTTGTAAATTTACTTATTTTTATTTGTGAAAATAGTAGAATGGGTTTTTTTCCCTTTCTACTAATATTAGTATCCTTGAAAAAAGAGTATCCAAAATATATGCATTTATGTTTTAATAATTGACATCTTTGTTTCCCATTTTTATTACCTACTATCACTCCATCATTTTAACTCTCTTGTCCTATAATGATATGCATTATTGTTCTGCATTAAAAAAGAAATGGATTAAAATAACCATGCATATATGATTGCAAAAATACATTCTTGTAAATAAGAGGAAAATGCTTCATAGTGGACAAATAAATAGTTATAAAAATCACAAACCTTTTTTTGGTGTTGGTTACCTATTTCCATTTGAAAGTGCTCTTAATCAGTCCTCTTCTTGCTTTCTTAGTGCAACGTATGGACTACGTTGCATACATGCATATCTTTGGAATGTGAATCTAGTTCATATTTTGAATACCTACAAAGTTACGTACTCTTGATATAATTGTGAATGTGAGTCTTATCGATCAATGTTGTCGATGTTGATTGTTGCCCTTTCAAGTGTTAGACCTTATGATTTATGTATTTTAAGGCCTATGCCATTTATAGAGGAGTTTGGTGACACACACCATGGCTTAGTGGGATGATGGGAACATTTTTTGGTTGGGTGTGATCCTAGGGTGGGCCTATGTAATGCTTGAATTGTGTACTACAACAAATAAGGGAAGGTATGGAGGTTTTTGGTCATTTTTGTATACAATTTCTTTAACCTAGCCAAATGCACCATTCACAAGGCTTTCCTACACCCACAAATTAGAACATAGCATAATTTTATGGCCAATACATAAGAGGATCTTATCTTCAATTTGTTCATCCTTTGGAGTTGGGCATGATGTCCTGTTAAGTTTCTCAACATTGGACTTGGCAATTGGAACTGCCAAACATTGGAGCATATGTTTAATATGATACCAACTAATTTGTTTCAAATAAATGTATAGTGGATAAAAAATGTGATTGCTTAGCAGAGGTAAGTGAAGAACTTGAGCATGACATTATAACCTTCCAATCTATAATTGTTGGGTCTACATTTTGTTGGTAGGTGGCGACTGATGAGGAAAGTATTGTACACTAGCC
The DNA here is from genome assembly GCA_027924645.1 of Cunninghamia lanceolata. NCBI lineage: Eukaryota > Viridiplantae > Streptophyta > Pinopsida > Cupressales > Cupressaceae > Cunninghamia > Cunninghamia lanceolata. The sequence goes on along the minus strand of BSBN01000237.1, from coordinate 14,914,498 downwards.
ATGTATCCTCGCTGGGGTTCGGGGGCGGCAGCCTTGAGAAATTTTTTTAGGGCCGACATAAGAAATCCTATTTTTTATGACCGACATAAGAAAACCCTAATTTTTGTAACCGACAAAAAGGCTTGATAAAAGCGGCTAAGGGTTAGGGTTTTGACATATTGTATTGTAGCATTTGCAGTGGTATTGAGTTGTAGGGATTGCTGGTTGTAATCAGTTTGATTTACTGGATAATAATATTGGCTCTCTGTTTGGTGGATGTAGCCCGAGTTTGGGTGAACCACGTTAAAACTTGTCTCTTGTTGTTATTATTTCTGTATATTTCCATTCCTCTGTTTAATCTTTATTTGCATTTAATTGATATCTTCTGCTGGCTAACCCTAACAAATGGTATCAAAGCGGGTTGTGCTCGATTATCATCTGCAGGAAGGTCTCACAGTTGAGTGGGAGCAATGGTGGACGAGTGTAAATTGAAGGTCAATAAATTCAATGGGCAGAACTATCAGTTATGGAAGATGCAGATGGAGGATTACCTCTATCAAAAGGATTTATGGATGCTGTTGGAAGGAGTAGCCAAGAAACAGGCAACAATGTCTGATGAGGATTGGAATCTTCTTGACAGAAAGGCACTGGGAACCATTCAGTTGTGCTTGGCACCATCGGTGGCATTCAATATAATGGAAGTGAAGATAACAGATGGTCTAATGAAAGCTTTGGCAAAATTATATGAAAAACCCTCAACCTCAAATAAGGTATTTCTCATGAAGCGTTTGTTTAATTTAAAAATGGTTGAAGGTGGATTTGTGACAAGTCATTTAAATGAATTTAATACGATTGTTAGTCAATTGACTTCTTTAAATGTAAAATTTAATGAAGAAGTTAGAGCTCTCTTGATATTATGTTCATTGCCTGAAAGCTGGGATAGTTTGGTAATGGCGGTTAGTAACTCTATTTCTGGTTCAAATACCCTAAAATTTGATGATGTTATTGGTGTTATTCTGAGTGAGGAAATTCGTAAGAAAAGCTCAAGTGGATTTACATCAGGTAGTGTTTTGAATGCAGAAAGCAGGGGCAGATCAAAGGAGAGAGGAAAAGGTTCTGGAAGTCATGGGAAGTCACGAGGAAAATCAAGGGACAAAAGATCCCAAATCAGAGGACAAAAGGATTGCTGGTACTGTGGGAAACCAGGTCATCTGAAGAAAGATTGCTGGTCTCAGAAAAAAAAAGGAGACAAACAAGAAGGCAATAAGGAAGCAAATGTGGTAAGTAATAAATCTGAAGATGATGCTTTGATTCTTTCCCTAGATAATGCTGATGATTCAAGGGTTTTAGATTCAGGGGCCTCATTTCATGCTACGCCCCATAGAAGTTATTTTCTTGATTATGTCCAAGGGGATTTTGGGCTGGTTTATTTGGGAGATAACGAACCTTGTCAGATTGTTGGAAAGGGAAGAATCAAGATTAAGTTACAGAATAGGAATCATTGGCTACTACAAGAGGTAAGGCATGTTCCAAGGCTCAGTAGGAATTTAATTTCAGTAGGGCAGCTAATTGAACAAGGTTGCACTGTTACATTTACTGATAAAAATTAGAAGGTTTCAAAAGGTGCCTTAGTAGTAGCAAAAGGTGTGAAAGTAGGCACCTTATATCTTAGTATAGGTCATACTATTCCTTCTACTTTAGATGTTACAGAGGAAAAACAAATAGGTTTAGGAACAGTTGCTGCAGGTTTGCAGGAAGAGATTGTAAAAGTTGTTGCAGGTTCTGAAACAACACTATGGCATATGAGTGAAAAAGGTATGAAGGTACTTCATTCTAAGAAAGTTTTACCAGGTCTGAAATGTATTAATATAGATTTCTGTGAAAGTTGTGTGTATGGAAAACAAAAGAGAGTCAGTTTTCTCAAGGACGGGAAGCAAAAGAAAAATGAAAAGTTGGAGCTTGTGCATACTGATGTATGGGGACCGGCTCAGGTATCTTCTCTTGGTGGCTCTCGATATTATGTTACATTCATAGATGATGCAACTAGGAAGGTATGGATTTATTTCCTTAGGCAGAAATCTAATGTTTTTGAAACATTTAAAAAATAAAGAACCTTGGTTGAGAATGAGATAGGTAAAAGATTAAAATGTCTTAGATCTGATAATGGCAGTGAGTATTGCAGCAAAGAATTTGAAGATTATTGTTCCTTTAATGGAATTCGTAGGCAGAAAATAGTTCCAGGGACTCCACAGGAAAATGGAGTGGCTGAACGCATGAATAGGACAATAATGGAGCATGCAAGGACCATGAGATTGCATGCTGGGCTGCTCTTAAATATGTGGGTAGATGCTGTCAACACTGCTCTATATTTAATTAACAGAGGTCCTTCAGTTCCTTTGGGCTGTGGTATTCTAGAGGAAGCATGGACAGGTAAGAAGGTGAGTTATTCTTTTCTAAAAACCTTCGACTGTGAAGCTTTTGCACATATAGATTCTAAAAATAGAACCAAGCTGGATGCAAAATAAAAAAAGTGTACTTTTGTTGGATATGGCATTGATGAATTTGGTTATAGGCTTTGAGATTTTGAAAATTAGAAAATTGTGAGAAGCAAGGATGTTATATTCAATGAGAAGGTGTTGTACAAAGATCAATTGCAGCAGCATGAGAAGAAAAAAAAAGATTATGTGGTGCTGGATGATACTCCAAATAGTGATGTTCCAGTGGTTCCTCATGCTCCGCAACAGCAACCAGAAATACCACAAACTCCAGTGAATGTTAGACGGTCAACAAGGCTAAGTAGACCTCCTGAAAGGTTTTCTCCCTCTTTGTATTCTATTTTATTAATAGATGTTGGTGAACCAGAAGGGTATGATGAATCTATGCAGGTGGATACACAGGTTCAGTGGGAGCATGCTATGAAAGAAGAAATGGACTCCTTGCTGAAAAATCAGACTTGGGAATTATGTAAGTTACCTGCAGGTAAAAAGGCTTTACCAAACAAATGGGTTTACCGGTTGAAAGAGGAAGATGGAGGTAAGAAACGATATAAGGCCAGGTTAGTTGTAAAAGGATTTGCACAGAAAAAGGGCATTGATTTTGATGAGATATTTTCTCTGGTTGTCAAGATGACTTCTATTCGTACTGTTTTAAGTATTGTGGCTACTGAAGATTTGCATTTGGAACAACTAGATGTGAAAACTGCCTTTCTCCATGGTGATTTGGAGGAGGAGATATATATGGAACAACCCCAAGGATTTGAGGTCAAAGGTCAGGAGAAACAAGTGTGCAGATTGAAGAAGAGTTTGTATGGCCTGAAACAAGCACCTCGACAATGGTATTTGAAATTTGATAGTTTTATGGCTGAGCAAGGCTACAACAGGTGTAATTCTGACCATTGTGTTTATTTTAAGAGGTTGGATAATGACAGCTACATTATTTTATGTTTATATGTTGATGACATGCTTGTAGCTGGGTCTAACATGGATCACATAAGAGAGTTAAAACAACAGTTAGCACAGTCATTTGATATGAAGGATTTGGGGGCAGCAAAACAAATCCTTGGTATGAAAATTGGCAGAGATAGGATGAACAGACAATTGACTCTATCTCAGGCTGCTTATGTTGAAAAGGTGTTGTCGAGATTCCACATGGAGAATGTAAAAGCTGTCAGCACACCTTTGCCTAGTCATTTGAAATTGACTAAGGAGATGTGTCCAAAGACACAAGAGGAGGAAGAAAAAATGTCCAAGGTACCATATGCTTCAGCTGTAGGAAGTTTAATGTATGCCATGGTATGCACGAGACCGGATATTGCACATGTTGTAGGAGTCATAAGCAGGTATATGAGTCATCCTGGATTGGAGCATTGGAATGTAGTAAAATAGATTCTCAGATATTTAAGAGGTACATCCAATAAATATTTATGTTTTGGGGGCTCTAATACTGATTTAGCAGGTTATGTAGACTCAGATTTGGCAGGAGATATTGATAACAAGCGGAGTACTACAGGTTATGTCTTTACTGTAGGTGGGACATCAGTGAGTTGGATCTCACGGTTGTAAAAGGTGGTTGCTTTATCCACCACAGAGGCAGAGTATGTCACTACAACAGAGGCGAGCAAGGAGATGATATGGCTGCAATCTTTCATTAAAGAATTGGGCACACAACAGGCTAACAGTTCTTTGTATACAGACAGTCAGAGTGCCATACATCTTGCAAAGAATTCTACTTTGCATTCAAGGGCCAAACACATACAGTTGAGGTATCACTTTATTCGGTCGGTGTTGGATAATGGACAGTTGAGGCTGGAAAAGATACATATAGATGAAAATCTAGTGGATATGTTTACAAAGGTAGTGACAAGGGAGAAGCTGAGCTGCTCTTCAGCTTCAGTTGGTCTTCTAGACTGAAAACAATAAAAATAGAACAGTAGAGTCCAGGGTGTCTATTTCCAGTGGGAGCTGCACGCGTAGCGGTGTCGTCCAGGATCAGTCTCCAAGTGGGAGATTGTTGGTAGGTGGCGACTGATCAGGAAAGTACTGTACACTAGCCATGTATCCTCGCTGGGGTCCCCCGAGAAATTTTTTTTAGGGCTGACATAAAAAATCCTATTTTTTATGACCGACATAAGAAAACCCTAATTTTTGAAACTGACAAAAAGGCTTGATAAAAGTGGCTAAGGGTTAGGGTTTTGACATATTGTATTGTAGCATGTGCAGCGGTATTGAATTGCAGGGATTGCTGGTTGTAATCAGTTTGATTTACTGGATAATAATATTGGACTCTCTGTTTGGTGGATGTAGCCTGAGTTTGGGTGAACCACGTTAAAACTTGTCTCTCGTTGTTATTATTTTTGTGTATTTCCATTCCTCTGTTTAATCTTTATTTGCATTTAATTGATATCTTCTGCTGGCTAACCCTAACACATTTCTTATATTTGAGGGAAGAACATGAAAAGCAACTTGTGTTGGGTTTTGACTAATTTGGTAGAATATATTGCTTAATTTAACTACTATGGAGAAGCTCTGGTAGACTATTCCCCCATATGATGTTGCAGCATACATGGGAATGCATTTGACTAGTGGGAGATAACAAAGGTCATAGAAGAAAATGATTGAAGAGGCTCCAAAAGGGATTTGATTATGGTTGGGGAATGCTTCACACAACCTGATGTTAATGCACTCCAACAATTTTGGACCAATGAAACTCATTTCATCTTTTAGATAAAATAGATAAAAGTAATTAGTGGTTTTCTTATAATTTCACATTAAACATTAAAATTTATTGAGAAGAGAGCTTGCAATTTTGTTGATGGTAAATGGTTGTTTTTAATTTGTCATTTGAACATTGAAAGAATGTAGTGACATAATTTTCAATACTTGTTTTTTCTAGCCTCTTCAATTTGGGAGAACATTAGTATGCAAAAATAAGAAATTACTAATCTATTGAAGTGTAGACAAGTACAAAATAAAGAAATCGTTAGTGGGTAAGAGTAGGTATGGAGATAAGAAACCTTTTTTTTGTCTTTTTCTTTGGTCAATTATTTGCAAGTGATAGTGCACTTACTAGTCCTCTTTGTAGAACACACCGAAATACTGAGAGGGGGATGAATCAGTATTCAAACAAATCTCAAACCCTTCGGAGAAACATGAAACTTAATCTTTACAACATTAACATAAACATAAAAGATCAACACAATGCACAACACCACATAACACCAGATATACATGGAAAACCCTAAAGGGTAAAAACCATGGTGAGAAAAGCTACTAGGAGCTACTGTCCTAATCCAACCTCACAAAAGAATCACAATTACAACTTTGTTTTAGGGCTACAACCCAGGTAAGCTACTACTCCATGTGGAAAGGTTTTAGGGTCACTCCCAAGGAAGCTACAACTCCCTACAGACTTTGTTTTAGGGATTCAACCAAAGGAAGAAACTACTCCCTGAACTTAGAGCAAACTCAAAAAAGATTAGAACATGACAGTCCTATTGTTTGAATTTGACAATGAATCTCAACCATTTTGATAATTGCAATTCTGCTTTTTCACTTCTGCAACTTCTTCAAATGTCTTCTCTACAACTTACTGACTCACTACTTTTAGCCTTCAAGAAGTTTTGCCTTTGGCTTATTGCCTCCAATAATCAGTTAGGCACACTCTTCACTTCCTTTATGTCTCAAAAATATCTTCAAGATGAATCTGGACAGGATCTATTACTTTTGCACTTTCTCTTTCAGTCGCACATCATAATGCATTACACATCCACATTCTACTCCTTACCCTCACTCTCACAATCACACCTCACCTAGATCCACTAGGTTTACAATATATATGATATTATATTGATTGCTTTACATTTGGCTAAAGACAACAAGAATAGTACAATTACAAGTCAGCCAAAGATCAAACAATATGAAACGTGTAGAGGGCAAGCCCTAAAATGAACCACACACAACACTAGGAAGACGAACATGCCTTGTGGATTCCAACACATGCTTAACCTAGTCCTAAACACCCGTCACCATGTCATCCTTAAAATAATAGCATCTGCATGCTTCACACATTTGAAATAGGTCAGTCTTAAGTAAGAAAATGTGAAGCTTGTAGCATGTCGGCCATTACAACTTGGTGGTACTCGTGGAAGATTAAACATTACTTGTGCTTCTCCTAGATGAGTTGGCATGACCCATACAACATCTCTAAACACTCCTTGAAATCTGCACATTAAAGACTTTGTGGCACACACCTTCAACATACCTCAGTCGGCCAGGTTAAAGCATAACCTAGCAACATGTTCATTTCGGATCACAGCTTGTTCTAGAGAAACCATAAAACACATTATGGAGTAATAGGAAACATCACAAGATCCTCAAGATCATTCTCCACCAACCAATTCACCACTTCATCTAGCAACAAGTTGGCGCTGCAAGCCAACAAACACTGAAACTAGCCACCAAACAATATAGTCATGCACTCTGTCACTTACAACTTTCTTTGTGGAGGGACGAATGATATGAAACTTTTAATGTAGCACCTTTAGAACCCACTGAACTTAACTTCTGAACTACATGACCGTATCTTCAAGGGTGGAGGAATGTGGAGCATTCTCCCAATCAGTCTTCAAGGAAAATTCTTGTAGCAGAAACCTTAACCAACATCTGGAGACCAAAGACTCCTTGTAGCAACACATACTTGCTTAGGAACAATAGGAGAGAGCATACAACATGCTACAAACCATCAGTAACATCTCCCCAACATCATCATTACTTCTCATCCTCATCTTAATATTTCCAATCCTCATCTTAATGCTTCTAATTCTCATCTTAATATATCATCACGATATCATCTCTGCTGATAACAAACATACTCAATACAACTTTAATTGACATTAAACAAGGCATGACATCCAACCATGAACATCAAGAACATCTATGTTAGTACACCATCATAGTTTATCATCAACATAAGCATCAGTGACAGCCCAAACTAAGTGTTAACATCAATGACAACCACATCAGTGACAACCTTAGGTAACATATGTGCAACAATCTCGCCCTTTGGCATTGATGGAAAAACACACATGTTCATTCTCCCCCTTTGGCATCAAGGAAAAAAGGCAACTAATTCTCCCCCTTAGGACACAAACTCTCCCCCCAAGGTGCACATTTTCTCCTTTTCAACCTTCTCCCTTTTTGATGTACATACACTCCTTCTTGAAGCAAGTGATAGGCTCCCCTATCAGCAACAACCACTACCTACTCCCCCTTAGAGGTAGCCACCATCAGTCCAGGAAAAAGATATAGCATGAATTACTACCCCTAGACAGATGCACCAACTATGCATCTAGCAAGGAGGGACAATTACCCCTAACTTCTGCCAGAGATACTCAAAAGTATCCTTTGCAAGATCCTTTGTGGAAATATTTTCAATCTGATTCTTTGTTGAAACATATTCCAACTTCACTTCTTTATTTGCAACCTTCTCTCTCAAAAAGTAATACCTAATTGATATGTGCTTGGTTCTAGAATGCATCACTAGATTCTTGGAAATATTGATAGCACTTGTATTATCACACAAAGTAGGAATAGGCTCATCATACTATATCTTGATATCCTTCAATGTTTGCTTCATCCAAAACACTTGTGTACAAGAAGATGCTGCAACAATATACTCTGCCTCTACAGTTGATAAAGATATTGAATCTTGTTTCTTACTATGCCAATCTGCTTCCTAAAAAGAAAGCACCACCACTTGTACTTCTTCTATCATCAACACAACCAGGCCAATCAGCATCAGTGTAATCTCTCAAATCAAATTCATTATCTCTTGGATACCATAAGCCATAATCAGGAGTTCCCTTCAAATATCTGAATATTCTTTTTACTTCCTTCTCATGAGTTTACATAGGATTAGCTTGATATTTGGAAACAAAACATACTACATGCATAATATTAGGTCTAGAAGTAGTCAAGTACAATAATCCTTCATTCATAGATCTATAAAGAGTCTGATCAACCTCAGGTGACTCATCAGCCTTGCTCAAGTGACAACCAGTAACCATAGGAGTACTTGTTGGTTGGAACAGGGTTATTACCTATCTAGTTTAACCTTTGTTGTGTGGATAATTCATATTATTTAACTATTTATTAGTTAAATAATACTCACACACATGTTCACATGTTAAGTTGACTTAGTGAGTCTACTAGATGTTTCTAGTTGTCTCTAGTTGTGTCTAGTTGTTGCTAGGTGTTTATAGTTGTCTTATCCTACACATGTGATCTAGTTGGCATCCTATCCTCTAGTTGTCTCATGTGATAGGAATATGACACTTGTCACATGACTACAACATCCTACCTCTCAACCTTGGTCTTTATAACTGAGGCCTCTCATTGTATCATATAATTAATCTTGTATCAAGTCATCATCTTGTGTATGGAATATTATTCTATCATGTTGATCTTCTTTGATTCTTGTGATTAGCTCTTAGACATCTTGATCCTGAGATAGCTACCTCCTTAGCTAATCCTAACATGGTATCAGAGCTTGTTGATTGTCTAGAGTTAGTTCATTTTTAGAAGATCTTAGATACTGATTTATTTTTCTTTCTTGAAACCAAGTATGCTCTTCTCTTGCATCCCTGGATGAACTGGAGAATCAGAAAGGTTGAAAGAAATAACAGTTTTTAGGGGCCTTCTTGTTTGTGATTTGAAACTGTAAGTTTCTTTTGGTCCATTTTGGAGCAAAACCGACCTCACCATTGAAATCAAAAGGGTCAAATCTGCTAAGATCAACTGTAAACTCAACATACTTTGGTCACAGTCAAATTTGAGATTTTTTACCCATTCTGCAGATTTCTTGTCCAAAAGGTAAAAAAAATTTAGCAGAGGGCAATATTGCCCCCTGCAAATTTTGTGGGTATTCCATTTTCCTGGTTGTCTCATCTGCCAACAGATCCAGTCACGGTCGCTATCAAACATTTGTCATTTGAAGGTGTTTTTTTTTTCATAGCGGCTTGTTCTTGGTCGATTTTGGACTTGGATCGGATTGCCTATTCTTTCAAGTGACCAACCTTCATATTTGGCCCCTCAACCCTTAGCATTTTTGGATTGGGATTGTTTTTTGAATTTGACACTACTCTCTATGCTATTCTAGTTTTTAGAGTTCTTGTATATCGATCCGCAGTTCCAGGATATTTTACCATGCTTGGATCTCATCCCATTTAGTTTGCAGAAAACTCCATCGATCACTTGTCAGTGGTTTCTTCAGGCCATCATTGTTTTGTTGCAAATTGATTTCGAGATCTCCTGCAAGGTCGTGGTTGTGTTTTCTTTTGTTGATCAAAGCTTATCCTCATCTGATAACTGCCATTTGCATATTTATGGCTCCATTTTAGATCAGTGAAGGATTTGCAAAACAACCATTGGAGGTCTTCGTCCATTTTATGGTCAAATTCCTTGTTCAATGTGAAGATTGTGATTTCTTCTGCAAGGTCTCTTAAACATTCAGGCATGTTCATTGGTTGTTTTGGGCTCTTCTTTCTTTTTGGATGGCCACAGTGATCATCACCCAGCCTGATCTGCCACCATTTTCATTGGTTCGACTCCAAGATCAACATTGTTTTTGGCTTTTTGGCATTTTCAGTGATCTACAGCTCGATCGGATCCAGGTTCTGTTGGATCCATTTTGGTATTTGGCTCCTCAACTAGTGGTGTTGCTTTTAACATTTCTTTTGAAAGATCTGTAGTTCGTACTAATTCGGGCCCTCTTTTTTTTGTATTTGGCATTTGCTAAGTTTCACAAGCTTGTTCCGAGTCTTGCAGCTCCTTCAAGGCAATTTGTTATTGATCGACAGTCAACTTAAGTGTTTCGGTGTTCTCTCACTTCACTGGCAGCCGTCGATCTCTATACAAGCGAGGGTTCAAGAGGTCTTCAGGTTGTTTTTCAAGGTAGTTTATGATATGCATCAACGAATTCTTTGATCTCGGCGGCAACTATTACATAACAATACTCACAAGCCTAGGTCGCAGTCCTTGGTGACCATTTTGTTTGATGTCAATGGGTAATTGTAGTCAGGTTGGCGTTTGATATTCTATTTAGCCAGCACGTCGACTATAATTGCCTGCAGTCTAAAACACTTCACTGGCTATTCTTAGACCTTCTCCGGCCTACACACGATCATCGGCAATTACATGACATTTTTGGAAAGGCTTCTGTTTGTGGCTTGTGATTCCCATTTGAGGTCGTGGTTTCATTTGCTTGTTCACAGTTGACTCTGAAAATCATCACATACTTCAGTCGACCTTATTGCCTTTGTTACCGGTGGCTTGCAGTTCTAGGCACCCCTTAGTGGATTCATATGTCGGTTTTGATCTGGCGATCTATAATCTTTAGATAACGAACAAACAACTTTCAAAGTTTCGTGGTCTTTTGCATATACGCCAGGCACTTTGAATCCAACCTCTTGCAATGGTCAAAAACTTCGGTGATCAAACTGTGGTCAAGCTTTACATTCCATTCAGCCTTTAATATCTTGCATTGTATTTCATATCAGCAGGTATATCGACGGTCTTAAGTCACTCACCGTCGGGCTCTTAATAACCAGCAGGTTCTTAATAAAGATTTGTTGGCAGTTTTCTTTATTTGTGGCAGTCTTAATACATTGATCCAACTTTTTTGGCAATGGTTTAGATCTCCACGTGCAGCAATCACTGTAGATTCCACGGTAGTTTCTTACCATCACGGTCGGCATTGTTTTAATCACCCGTGGTTTCGCCAAAAAATAGGTGGTTTCAAACAGAGTCAATAGTTATTTTTTGACCCCGATCCTTACGAGAAGTTTGTGGAGACCATCTTGCCTAGTAGGTTTTCCTCCCAAAGGTGGTTTTACTTCTTTGGCAGTTTTGTTGTGTATACACCTGTCAAGGCAGTTTTGACCTGTGCATTGGGTCAGACAAGAGGTGGTTTTAAGCTAGCAATCCAGGTGGTTTTGACCCACAGTGGGAATTTTCTTTGCAAGGCCGCTTACAGTCCCTCATAGGCCCCTCGGACTCCCTGTCCCAAAATGGGACAGGTAGTCCATTTTTTTGCAAAGTGCCAAAGGAGGGGGATTTTTTCTTTTTGCCACAACTTGAACCCGGTGAGTCAATTTTTCACATTCTTATAGTCGTTGGAAAGATGGTTCTGAGTACTTCATCATAACATAGGTGATTTTTCCTCAGCTTGCTGTATTTTTCCATAATTTGCCTCCAAATGTCATTTTTGCTTTATTTTTTCAACATTTTTCGACAAGGCATAACTTTTGCTCACGATGTCGAAATTGAGCAAACTTGTTTTTGAAATAGATCAGAAAAATGCAAGGAATTTGATGGTATATGTCATTTTTTGTTTTCGCAAGCCAATTTTCTTGAAAATTTGTAAAATCACAGTATGTTATAAACGGTTGATTTCGGTTTCCACATTGACTACATTGTACTCAATCTTGTATTTCTTTCTTGGGGGGGCATATTTTGCAGCATTATTTGTTATGGGGGTTCCTTATTTTGTAGTTTGTGTCATTTTTTTGAGGTTTGTAAGGCATGCATGCTTAATGTCTTCATTGTTCACCTCATGACATCAACTCATTCAGTCCTTGTTTTGGACATTGCATGTATCCATTGAACACACTTGTTGAGTTGTAAACGCATTGAGATAAAGTGCCACATATTGTATTTGTAGTTTGGGGATCTTGCACATCATGTTGTGCCATTTTTTGTACTCGTACTACTTATAAAGTGCCATGGGGGGTGTGTTAGTGCCTTGTTATTTGCCATCACAATCTTGTCTGGTGAGTGTCCCTCCACGACAACATTTTAGCCTCGTGTGTGTGTGCCTTGTTATTTGCACACCCTTTATTAGTTACAGGTACTACTTTGTGCATCTCCTGATGTTGTTTCTTCACCTTCTTGCACTACATTGTGACACACAGTTTCAGTGGAGCTGTCATACCTCTCCCTTGTCAGCATTATGGGGGGTATTATACTAATGCTAATGCTTCCTTGGTTTCACTTGGAGTGAACTATGTATCCAGTTTTTGTTCCTATATACTAGGCGGATGTAGCGGCTGGTTACCCATTAATTTCAGAGATAGAACACATACCATATAGACACTCTTGCATTCCTGTTTATGGAGGCAACCTTCTACATTCTTTAGATGATTAGATTTCTTGAGACTATTGGCACCTATATTTTCAACTATCACATTGGTTGAGTAGTGTCGTTGGAGTCACGCATATAGATTGATGTGCCATTTGCATCTTCAACTATCAGATTGGTTGAGAAGTGTCGTTGGGGTCACTCATGTAGATTTGTCTCTTTGATCATGATCTTCATCCTATTTTTTACTGAAGGTTCTTCAGCAGTTTAGCAGTTCTTCGGCAGTTGTTTGCAACTTTTTTGTGCTTTAGTGGAGTTCTTCATGTTCTTAATCTTTTTGGGACATCCTTTGTGGGGGCTTCTTAGTCATTCTTTTATCTCCTATGGGTGGATACCTTTTGTATCTTTGTGATGGAAGTAGTCCTTGGGGGGTCATGTTGAGTCCTCCTTCCTTTCTTCCTTCACTATTCTCTCTTTTGGAGAGGAGATTTTCCCACGAGGTTTTCTCCTTTTCTCCGCTTGTGAGAGATCTTTTGTACATGGGTACCTAACATGGCCTTGTTGTCGGGACCCATCTTTGCATGTTTGCATTTGTTGACTTCTCCCTAAGTTGCACTTAAGGGGGGTGTTGGTGTGAATAGGGTTATTAGGTCTATCTGGTTTAACCTTTGTTGTGTGGATAATTCATATTATTTAACTATTTATTAGTTAAATAATACTCACACACATGTTCACATGTTAAGTTGACTTAGTGAGTCTACTAGATGCTTCTAGTTGTTTCTAGTTGTGTCTAGTTATTGCTATGTGTTGATAGTTGTATTATCCTACACATGTGATCTAGTTGGCATCCTATCCTCTAGTTGTCTCATGTGATAGGAATGTGACACTTGTTACATGACTACAACATCCTACCTCTCAACCTTGGTCTTTATAACCAATGCCTCTCATTGTATCATATAATTAATCTTGTATCAAGTCATTATCTTGTGTATAGAATATTATTCTATCATGTTGATCTTCTTTGATTCTTATGATTATCTCTTAGACATCTTGATCCTAGGATAGCTACCTCCTTAGCTAATCCTAACAGTACTTACTGGTTTGGAATCCTCCATGCCAAATTTCTTCAACATCTCTCTAACATACTTAGCCTGAGAACTAAAGATACCATCATTTAGTTGAGAAATTTGAAGCCCAAGGAAGAAAGACAACTCACCAATCATAGACATCTCAAACTCTTTCTGTATCTCTTCTACAAATCTCTTACACATATTATCATCTCCACCAAATATGATGTCATCAATATATACAACTATCAAAATCTTATCTTCCTCTACCTTAATGTAAATATTACTATTTGCAGTACCTTTCTTGAAACCTTGCTGAAGTAAGTACTTATCCAACTAAGCATACCAAGCTCTAGGGGCTTGCTTGAGTCCATACAAAAATTTCTTGAGTCTACACACCATGTCTGGATCTTCTGACAGTTGGAAACCATCTAGTTGCTCAATGTAGACCTCTTCCTCTAAATCACCAAATGTTCAAGAAGGTTGACTTGACATCCATCTGATAAACCTTGAAGTTCTTGTGAGTAGCAAAGGCAAGAAACATCCTGATTGCCTCCATCCTGGATACTGAAGCAAAAGTCTCCTCAAAATCAATACCTTCAACTTGTGACTAACCCTTACACACCAATCTTGCTTTGTTCCTTACAACTTCACCATCTTCATTCATCTTGTTCCAGAACACCCACTTTGTTCCTATAACATTCTTATCAGCTGGTCTGGGAACTAGTTCCCATGTCTGATTCTTTTTTATCTGATTCTATTGTACTTCCATTGCCTTCGACCATCCATCATCTTTGCTAGCATCAACAAAGGTTTTGGGCTCTACCTTTGATAGTAAGCACAAATTCACTTGCTCACTTTTGCAAGCCTTCTCTTGGTCTGCACACCTTCATTCTTATCCCCAATGATCTGATCTGTTGAATGATTCCTCTGAACATACTTTGCTAGAGCTTTAGGGGTCTTTTCTAATTCTTGTTCCTTCTCTTCTTTCTCCTCCTCCTCCTCCTCCTCCTCTTCTTCAATGCAAGGAGGTATATCAGATCCACAAACCTCTAGTTCTTGTGAGATTTGACAGAAATCTTCATCTACCTTAACATTTGTGCTTTCAATCATCTTTCCCAATCTCTTGTTGTAGCATCTATAGGCCTTGCTTCTGGTTGAGTAACCAAGAAAGATCCCTTCATCACACCTTGAATCAAACTTTCCAAGGTCTTCTTCATCTCTCTTGATGTAGCATTTGTTGTCAAAGATCCTAAAGTATCTAACAGTAGATGTCTTCCATACCATAGAACATAAGGGGTCTTAGTGCTATTGACCCTCAATTGTACTCTATTCAATAGGTAGATAGTAGTGTGAACCGCTTCCTTCCAATACATATCAGGCATATTTGCATCTTTCAACATTTCCCTAGCCATCTCTTGCACAGTCCTATTCTTCCTCTCCACTACCCCATTCTACTGAGGGATCCTAGGAGCAAACAGATGTCTCTTAATACCATGATCTTCACAAAACTTTTCAAACTTATTTGAAGTAAATTCACCTCCTCTATCAAATCATAAGAATTTGATCTTAACACTCATTTTATTCTCAATGTTTTCTTTGAAAATATTAAACTTATCAAAGGTTTCTGATTTTTCTCTTAAAAAAGTAACCCAAGTCATTCTAAAGAAATCATCAAAAAGCAACATGAAATACCTTTCACCTTGTTGACTTTTTGTTCTTGTAGGTCCACATAGGTCAATGTGAATCACCTCCAATGGCATTGTAGAAGAACACTCCTTGGTCTTGAAATTTGTCTTTGTCTTCTTTCCCATTTGACATTCCTTGCTTAACATGTTTGCAAGCTTCGTTATCTTAGGCATACCACATGAGTAGACTGGATCTTCACCATATTGTCAAAGTTGATATGTCCCATCCACTTGTGCCACAACCAACACTCACCAGATTGAGCCAATAAATAGTTTCTTCCATTTACCTCCTTTAGATGATAGATATCTTCATTTGTCCTAGTACCTTCTGCAACTAATCCTTCAGACCCTGCCTTCTTGATCTCACAACCTTTGGCATGAAATGTAAGATTGTATGCTTTTCTACACATCTGACTAATGCTAAGGAGATTGTACTTTAATAGCCCTTTAACATAGAGGACATCCTCAGTCTTTTTCTTTCCATCAATAGTTATAGCACTCTTTCCACAAATTTGTGCTGACTCATCACCACCAAACTTGACAACTCCACCATTCTACTTCTTAAGGCTGATGAACTTCCCCTTGTCACCAGTCATGTGATTAGAGCAACTATTATCAATTACCCAAGCATTGCTTCTTCTTTTGCATGAAAGGCAGTCCACACAACCATTAATTTTTCATTATCTTTGTCAGCCTGCAAGGTACTAGACTTTTTACATTTTCCAATATCACTGTCTTTGTCACCAATTTCAAGGCCATGAAAAGCGTTTCATCATTTGAATCATCAAGATCTACATCTTCTGAAGAACAACTGTTCTCCATGGAATAAATACTTATTTTGAACTTCTCTCTTTTGTTGTTATCCCCTGATTATTTAAAAGGACATTTAGAGGTAAAATGACCAATTCTCCCACAATTGAAGCACTTGAAAGGTAACTTACCTCTGTATTTGTCAGTACCCTTCTTTAATCTTCTCACAAAATTCGCCTCTACCTCATCAAGGTCATCATCTTGATTAGTTGTTTCATCTTCTATCATCCTACTGACTTTGAATGGTGTTTCCTTCTTTGGAGCATCTTTGTCAAACTCTCTCATTTCAAAGACTGTGAGATCATGAAACAATTGATCTATTGAATAGGTATCCAAGTCCTTAGATTCCTCAATAGCAGATACCTTATGACTGTAAGATTTAGGGAGAGATCTTAGAACCTTCTTCACAATCTCGTCTTCTTTCACTTCTCCACCAAGACCTTTGATGCCATTAACTACTTCATCCACCCAAAGCTTAGAACTAGCAATGCCTTCATCCTCTGTCATCCTCAGGGTCTCAAATTTGCTCTTGAAGATTTGCATCTTGGCTTGCTTTACTCTATTATCTCCTTCATAAATGCTGCTAAGTTTTTCCCATACATCCTTAGTAGAATTGTAATTCATTATATTCAGAAGTTCTGAATCAACTAGCCCACTCATGATAGTATTCTTTTCCTTGGCATTGTTATCATACAACTTAATCTAAGCCGGATCTATAGGAGTATCAGCAGGAGCAGTGTAACCATCCTTGATAGATTGCCAAACACCAAACCCTAGAGAGGATAGATAGCCTTCCATCCTTAGCTTCTAAAAGATGTAATTTGTTCCATCAAACTTAGTTGCGTTGTAAGATCCATCATGAGCCATGTCGGACCTTCCTTAAGCGGTTAAACTCCTTCTGAGGAACTTGGCTCTTATACCAATTGTTGAACAAACCTGGATACTGAGAGGGGGGTGAATCAGTATTCCAATAAATCTCAAACACTCTGGAGCAAACTATTACTTAATCTATATAGCATTAACAGAGACATAAAATATCAACACAATGCACAACACCGCATAACACTAAATATACGTGGAAAACCCCAAAGGGAAAAAACCACGGTGTCATAACCCCTATTTTCAATAATTAATTTTCAAATTAATATTACTATTTTAATGATCATTGACCAAACTTTGACTTATGTGCGTGACAGGTATATACGAGAGAGAGAGAGAGAGAGAGAGAGAGAGAGAGAGAGAGAGAGAGAGAGAGAGTATCATCAAGGAGGGGGTGTCTAGCTGAATAATAGCGACTATGGTGAAAGAAATCTGCACACATAGGCACTTAGATGGCATATAGTTGCATAGTTATTGCATAAATTAATTTATTGATATATTGTCTTTTTATTTTACTAGAAAAGAAAATCATTTAATAGTATATAGTTTGTTGTTTAATCAATTGTTAGTTAAAAATGCTCTTGGTAAAATAAAAGTAATTTAAATTATATATATATATATATATATATATATATATATATATATATATATATATATATATATATAATTTGAAATTGTATGTGAGGGAAAGAATTATATTTTTATTAATTATTATTTTTAGAAATAATTATGTGGCAATTTAAGTAATAAAATTATGTTTAGTTATTAAATTTATGACATTTTCAAAATTAAAATATATGTTTTATTTTATAACAATACAACTAATTCATAGAAAAAAAAAAAACTTAGAAAAATAAAATAAAAGATAGAAACAAAGAAAAACTTAGAAAATGACACAAAATTAGAAAAAAGAAAAGAAAAACAAAGTAAAAATTAGAAACTGGAAAAAAGATAGAAAGAAGGAAAATTGTGAAGGAAAGAATGCATTTTAAAAAGAGAAAAACCCTCTCATTCTTGGGGGGGGGGGGGACAGAAGAGTCATACAATATTGATTCTGGATAATCAAGACACAGAGGAAAAAGGAAATCAGAGAGTTACCTAGGAAACAAAGAATGGTGGGAAGGAAAGGAATACAGGAAAAAGATTTAATCATCAAAGAGCATATTATACAAGTTTTTATCCAATTTTGTAATGCCATATTATGAGTTCTCAATCTTTGTGAATGGAATTATTTCTCTATTTCTGAGAAATTTATTCCCACCCTAAACCTTATAAAACTCCTTCTGTTTTTACTTAAGTAAAGTTGTACAAAGTAACTTGTGCGTGTGGAAGCTATGATATGCTTGGATGAAATCATGAAAGTTTTGCTTTGATAAGATCATACAATGTCTTGTTTAAAGTTTTGAATTGAATTAAGGATCTTGATATCATGAATTTGATTGATTATAATATGATTGAGAAAATACTTCTTTGAAATGCACATGAAAATATTATTATGTAATGAATGTATCGAACTATTTATCGGACTAATCACCTTTGTTTTCTAAGTGTTTGAGACAAAACAATCAAGTACCCTCAGAGCATAAGAGGGAAAGCATCATCTGGTAGAAAGGATTTGTTGACAAGACCCTAATGTTACCATCTGAGCTAGGGTCGGCGTGAGATCTGGGAAGCCCGATAAGTTTAGGTCATACCTTTCGTATTATCAGTCGAGGTAAGTTATTTTCATAACTACTTCACTCTCACAACTATTAATCGAAACGAAAATTTTAGTCTCAGCAAAGTCAAAAATCGAATAAGATCGACTTGACGTCTGAGGACGCAAAAGACTTGTGTCAAGTTGCGATCATTTAGTAGTCGAAGATATCTTACTTCAATTCTCAACATCATTATTGAATAATGATATTAAATTCTTATAACCTAACTACTTCTCTATTAACACGTTCACGCGAAATATGACATGAAGTGCATATTATATAACATATATTTATTTTGTCTATCACATAAATCTTAGGAAACATAAGGTTAATATTATTATTGTAACTCCCTATCATCACGAGGCTCATTACCACTTAACACTTAGAGCACCACATTTTATCTTGAACTTTCAACCTATCAAAGACCCAAAGGAGATCTAAAGATGATTATTTTCATGTATAATGTCTTGAATTTTAATCTTTTGATGGTGCATCATAAGTGGGCTGATGGCATCGGGCCATAAAGATACACACCACACCATCATAAACCTTCGCAGGAAGAGATCTATGTTATCAGTTATGATAATCGAATTTAGCTAAGACCCACAAACCCCAGCCAATAGAAAATAAGTTACTCATTATATCAAAAGTCTTTTGCCTTGACGGCATCGTCTCACTGTGTTTTCTGTTCTATAAGACCCGATAGGGGCCCATTGTATTGATGCACTCGCATATATGTCGAGAGCTACATTAAGACTTAATTGACATTATATATGGGTGAGCAATGTAAAACTATCGTTCAGACAATATGAATTCCACGAAGTGACCCTGTGTACTATTTTACTTTGTAATAAAGACTAATAGCTATTATCTGTCAGGCTGAGAGTGAGGGTAAGGAAGTATCACATACTCCATATATGTGGAAGAAGTTAGTTATAATAACTACTTTTGAGTTATTAGAAGTCTCTTTTTATCTTCATTAGATAACCCAAGTCAAAAATATGTTATATTAAACTCAACTACATATTTCTAGAAGTTCTTGTTACTTAAAATAATATTGCAATGGGAACCCATTTAAGTTTATTAATATTGCCTTGTGTTTCATTTCATATGCATTAATTATAAAGGCATGAGTTTCTTTCTCAACTTCTCTATCTCAAGAGGATAGAATCCCTCACAAAATCTACAACCAATATGAAGGTTTTCCTATCAAGGAAGGGAATTTTATTCTGACGTTGTTAATAAATTTATACCCAAATCTTGGACAAAACCTATTCATTTCTAAAGTATACAAAACCAAGAAGACCTAGATCTAATGAACAGAATCGAGTTTCAAAGATTGATTCAATGGTTCAAGGATATTGCTATCAATCATCAATCTATCGATTTTGCAGTGATAAAACTAGTCATAAAACGTAGAGAATCTTGTCTTATCATAGTGGGTGGATAGGAATCTAGTAAACCCTAGAACCGATAATCTCTCAAAGTTTAGAAGGGTGGTGAACCATGACTATGTTCACTGCGTAACGTCTATATATATAGAAACTATGGCCATAGTGAGTGCCAATGCCACCTTGTGCACTCATCAATTCACAGTACTCCAGTCACTTAGTTAACCAGAGTGGTCATACTTAGTAGGAGGGTATCCTTAGTAGTGTGACAAAGTTAGCCGAGTGGGGGTACGCACCAGAGCTCATATGGTAATTGAGAGGGTTCTCAACTCAACCTTTCATTGAAGGGTAAGACCGCTTCTAGTCAGGAAGTGTGCAGGGGACGGCTTAACTCCATGGTTAGAGGTAAAGTTCAACCAAATGATGCTTTCCCTCTCTACAGTGGCATGCCAAGTCTTGGAGATGAAATAAAACTAGATAAGGGATTCTAATCTCTTCCTTTTTCATATTTATTTTCAGCATAAATATTCTAATGAATGAATGATTGAAAAATTATATACATGATGTTTACTCCTTAATTGTGACATGAGAGTTAAGAATTAACCTCATTCCTAGATTAATGGCCAACATCAATTTGTTGTTTATATATGATTATCTTTATAAGATGTTTCTCTTTTAACTCTTAGTGAAATTTTCCCTTAGTTAAATTGGGTTCGGGTTGGTTGGTTGTTACACTAAGGAAACCTGGTATCAACGAATATATATAATTATGGCAATGGATTTAAAGCTGAGTATATATCACACTAATCATTGTGCAAATTGCATTGTATATATGTTAAACTGGTATTTCTTTTGTTTTCATTTGGCATTCATAGCAAACATTTAAAAAAAAAAAAGGGCAGCAATAGTATTTATTTTTTAAACTCCGTTATACATAAGGAAAGGCATGGGAGGGTTACGACCCTCCCCACAAGCCTTATGACCTGTGGGGAAGGCTACTACCCCACCCACGACCTCCTTAATGGAGGTCGATGCCATTTAAACTGATCCTTACTTATTTCAAATCTAATACATAGCCTTGAATTCTATTACTTGAAATGTATATTCCTTAAAACTTATCACTGGTATAATGAGAGTGCTTCTGGATACAATTGTGTATGTTTTTGATTCAACATTTCAAATCATGCTCAATGATCCATCATCAGGAAGAGGAGACTCTCCTCTTCCTGATGATGGATCATTGAGCATGATCTAAAACATTGAATTAAAAACATACACAGTTGTATCCAGAAGCAATCTCATTATTATTGTCATGGACTGTGGAAAACTCATGCCTACTTTATCACTGGTATTTCAAATATGATGTCTGTGATGGGCGATGCCACTTCTTGGTTGAACCAGTCTTAAGATACTCAGTAACTATATATATATCTTGTAAGGCCACTAAAAACCTTGTTTGATAACTATTTGATAGAATTATCGATATTAGTAGGATTAGAAATATTACGAATGTTATACAATTAAATTTTCGCAATTGAAATAGTTACTTGAAAGGTAGAATATCATATCTACTTTAATTAGTTTGGGATAGACAAAATTAGTTATGCTAGTCATAAATAAATCTATTCATTTATTAGTGCAAAATTTGCTTATTGGTAATAAATATATTTAAGTTCTAGTTGTACATATTTTTAGAAAAATGTTCTAATTATGCTTCTTCCAAAATGTCATTTAATAGCTATTTGTTAGGGTGAAAAGGTAATTATTTCTATAAACTAAGTTGTTGGTTATCTTTGAGTTGTGTAGAAAAAAATCTTACTATTTTTAATAAAAAGATAAAACTAGTTCTTATTGTAAATTTGAGATTTAAAAAGATAAAGATAGTTATGTTTTATTATTAAGATTCAATAATAAATTAAAACAAATATAAGGATAATAATAACATAAATGCAACTACCCAACATAACAAAAAAAATGAGGAGCACTTCAATTTTTATACTCATCTACTCACTCTGAGAAGGCTTAAATTTGGTGGTGGACCTGCCTGTCAAGCAAATTTTTGTGACAATCATCTATTTGAAGTTGCCTTTCCAATATTAAAGCCTACCTATTTTAGAAAAATATATATAGACTAAAAATAAATATATAAGAATAATTACATAGAAATTTTGACAGTTTACCTAAAATATTATCTTTCAAGTGATACAGTATTCCTAAAATTTTAATTGTATTTTACTGCTAAAATGACTAAATATGCCCATAACGCCATCAAATTTAGGCCCTGCACGAGTCCCTATTACATGGACATGGATACTTGTGCCTTTATAAATGTTGGAGAAAACTATAAATATTTAACTCAGAGATTAGATAAAGAAACATAGTTAATGCCATGTACGGAATGGTGATTAATATTGTACATGATCTTGACATTGCATAAAGTCTGTTACCTATTACGCATATGCCTGTCAAGTGTTTGAACCCTTACCGGTTGATTTTGACGAATGAAAATGAACGACCAGATCTCCTTCAATAATATTATACTAGCAATTGTACCTTAGTGTGTAATGGGTATGCCGAGATAGAATGTGTATGAAAAGTAATAAGTAATTTCTTGAGAATAGAGCATACAATTTTTTTGGTGGTGAATCATTGTTGTTCATCCATAGTTAATTGAAAGAATGTAGTGATATGTTTTGTTGAGACATTTTTGAAAACACAAAAATATATCACTCACCATCATGGGATTACAAAACTAAGCTTAATTGTAGAAACATAGTGGGAAAAAGTTACATTGTGTGATAGACTTGGGGCTACGATCACTAATTCTAATGGAAAACCCTATATTGAAGATTAGGCTATACCACTTTTACAATGTAAAAAGTGGAGCTTGGTATGAAAGGGCACTTTTACAAAAATAGAGAGAGAGAAAGAGAGATAGAGTGAGAGAGAAATAGAGATAAGACATATAATGGGAAAGAGAGATAAAGAAAAGTGAGAGTGACTTTTTCTTTATATTTATTGCATTTCTCTCTCTCTCTCTCTCTCTCTATGTATATATATATCTTATCTCTATCTCTCTCATATTCTATCTCTCTTTCTCTATTCGTCCTTGTCTATCAATATACCTCTCTAAATATCTCTTTGCCTCTCTCACTCTCTATCGTTATATCTCTCTACCTCTCTCTAGATCTTTTTGTCTCCCTGTCTATCTTTCCATATCTCTATTTCTTTGTCTCTTTATCTTTCTATTTTATTTTGTACTATTCTAGACTTCAATAGATTATAAATTTTTTATTTCTCATAGCCAAGTTACCACCCAAATTGAAGAGGCTACCAAAAAAGTATTGAAAATTATAGACATATTATTAAATTTTGATTATGTGTAGCAAGTTTGTTTGCACAATTAGCATGGGATTAATTGCAAGTATGAATGTTTCCAATTGTAGACTCACACATGGACATTATTTTGATTATATGGAGCAAATTTGTTTGCACAATCAACATGGGACTAATTACATGCTTGGATGTTGCTAATTAAAATCCTAAGGTTATTAGTTTGATTAGTCATTCTAACAATGGTTTCCTTTTGCAAGGATTGAAATAAAGCCTAGAGGGTTGTAAAAAATCAGATTTCATAAAAGAAAGCACTTAGATCTAGAAAAGGATTACTATGAAACCCATCACAAGAAACCATTTTAGAAGATAAATCTTAAAGAAAGTAAGTATAAATTTTTGTTTACCACAACATGTTAAAGGATTGGTTAGATTTGGAGTTCTAGATCACCTTGTGGGTTAGTATTGGAAGCTTAAAGATTTTGAACAAGGCCCAACATACTTTTACTTTGAATATGTGTATAGTATGCCAAAGGGTAACTAAAATTTATGGATTCAAAGTACCTTTTAGTTTCAAGTAGAAAACATGGCTACATACATAACCTTCATATGAATAATTATTTTCAGATTTACTATTAGGTTGTGAGATAAAATTATTTCATTATATCAAACTAAGTGTCTTGTAAATAAGTTATTTTTGAAAAGAAATTTGTATTCTTTAAAGATGCCAAACACAGTGTGAAATATGAAACATGTCATGACAAGTCTCTTGAATTTCAACATTTTCAACTCTCAATAGGTATGATATTCAACAACTCATCTAAAATTGAAATCTACATATGAAATTCAAAGATCTCCCCTTCCAACACTAAATGTCTTCTATAAAATTTAAATATATTAAAATAGTTTTTATTGGGTAAAATACTATATTGATTAAATATTTTATAGCTTTAATATTTACATATTTATTGTATACACTCAAAAAATATAAAAAGTAAACATATAATATGTGTAATAGATATAATTGTAATATATGTGAAAATAAATAACACTTATATAGCAATTATATAATAGTTTTAGTTATATATAGTTGTATTAAATATTTTATGTATTTTATATTTACATATTTATTGTATGCACTTAAAAATATAAATAGTAAATAGAGGGGAAACATTCCACTATTTTATATGAATTTTCATGGATTGTGAATTATTTAAGGCATGCAATGCATTCAGGTGTAACTTGACAGAATAATGAAACCTTCATTTTGTACTAATTTAGAACTCAAGATTACAAATTCATTATTTTTCATAGCCAAGTTTTCACCCAAATTGAAGAGGCTACTAACAAGTATTGAAAATTATGGATATTATTATTGTTGGCAATATGCATTGTCATTGATGTCAACACTTAGAGTGAAGTCTGCACTCTATTTGTGGTTGTCTGATGTGGTTGATGTGAATGCTTAGATGTTGTGATAATTGTTGATGTTCATAATTGGATGTCATGCCTTGGTTAATGTCAATTAAAGTTAAATTGTGCATGTTTGTGGTCAACAAATATGATTTCATGATGATATATTAAGATGGGAATTAGAAGCATCAAGATAAATGATGATAATATTAAGATGGGAATTAGAAGTTATGTTGAGGTTGAGAAGATGTTGTTGATCACTTGTAGAATGTTGTATGATCCTTCTTGTTGTTCCTAAGGAAGTATGTGTTTCTATAATAAGGTTCTGGCCTTTAGATGTTGGTAAAGGTTGCTGTTGTAGGAAGCTACCTAGAAGACTTCCTGGTAAATGCTCTCCATTCCTCCACATTTGCAAATATGGTCATGAAGTTTAGAAGTTAAGTTTAATATGTTGCAAAGGTCCTAAATCTAAAGTTTTAAATCATTTTCTCGTCCGCAGTGAAAATTCTAAATGATAGAGTTTTGATCTATGCTCTAGCAGGATGAGGTAATAATAAAGGATTGTTGGTATGCTCCACATTCCTCTGCAGTGATAGATATGGCTATCCATTTTTGAGGATATGTTCAAAGTAGTGCATGTTAGGGTTAGCCGGCAGAAGATATCAATTAAATGCAAATAAAGATTAAACAAAGGAATGAAAATACACAGAAATAATAACAGTGAGAGACAAGTTTTAACGTGGTTCACCCAAACTCGGGCTACATCCACCAACAGAGAGTCCAATATTATTATCCAATAAATCAAACCGATTACAACCTGCAAGCCTTGTAACTCAATACCGCTGCAAATGCTACAATATAATATCAATAGAAACCCTAACCCTTAGCTGCTTTTAGCAAGCCTTATGTTGGTTACAAAAATAGGGTTTTTTTTTAAATTATGTCGGCCAATAGACAAATAACTCCCGACGCCTTTATAAAATAATAAAAAACCATTTGAAGTTTCGAGGGCGCTACCCCTTGACCTCGTTAAATAATTTGGGAGGAAACCACGCCAATAAAAGTGGGGTAAATTTAACCTTCGAGTCTGATTAGGCTCCATATAACAACAATCTCCCACTTGGAGACTAATTAGACTCCACACCATATCATCTCCCACTTAGAGATTGATCATAACACCGCTGGCCCTATAGCTCCCACTGGAAATAAGCACCCTGGACTTTGTTGTTCTATTTTTGTTATTTTCAGTCTTGAAGACCAACCAAAGTTGAAAAAGAGCTCAGCTTCTCCCTTGTCACTGCCTTTGTAAACATATCCACTAGATTTTCATTTGTATATATCTTTTCAAGCCATAACTATCCATCATCCAACACTGATCGAATGAAGTGATACCTCAACTATATGTGTTTGGTTTTTAAATGCAAGGCAAAATTTTTTGCAAGATGTATGGCACTTTGGTTGTCCGTAAACAAATAATTGTTAGCCTATTGTTTGCCCAATTCTTCCATGAAAGATTGCAGCCATATCATCTCCTTGCTTGTTTCTGTTGCAGCTACATACTCTGCCTCCGTGGTGGATAAAGCAACCACCTTTTGCAACCTGGAGATCCAACTCACAGTTGTCCCACCTACAGTAAATACATAACCTGTAGTACTCTGCTTGGTATCAATATCCCCTGCCAAATATGAGTCTACATAACCTGCTAAATCAGTATTAGAGCCCCCAAAATATAAATGTTTATTGGAAGTACCTCTCAAATATCTAAGAATCCATTTTACCGCATTCCAATACTCCAATTCGGGATGACTCATATACATATGACCAGCGATTAGAAAAAGAATTACTATAGCCAAATGGTGGTGTGCAGTATCAGTCAGCCATAGACCCCCCATTACTGGCATGAGTCCTCCACGAAAAGTCATAAATTCTAAATATTCCAACCAATTCAGGGTGAAAAATGGGGTCAATCTCTTAACAAAACTGGGATAAAGTTGAGATAAAAGCTCACGATTTAAAATAAATTTATGAGGAAGTGGTATCTCTTTAGGGTCCACTCCAGCATCTAGGAGTTGATTAATAGGTAAAGAAATGTGCATTTGGTGGTCTGCCCAAGCTAGAGACCCAAGTCCTAGTAACCCTACTAAATGGTGGTTCAACATGGATTCTACATCTTGGAACCAAGCCAATTTTGGAGCAGCTTTATGATAATGGAACTAACCAGCGAAAAGCATTAACGCTACAAAGATCAATGCATATGAAATCTTTGCAACACCTTTTCAACATAATCACCCTGAGATAGAATCAATTTTTTGTTCTTCCTATCTTTGCAAATTTTCATACCAAGGATTTGTTTTGTTGCCTCCAAATCCTTCATAGCAAATGATTGTACTAACTGTTGTTTTAACGCTCTTATGTGATCCATGTTAGACCCTACTACAAGCATGTCATCAACATATAAACATAAAATAATGTAGCTGTCATTATCCAACCTCTTAAAATAAACACAATGGTCAGAATTACACCGACTGTAGCCTTGCTCAGCCATAAAACTATCAAATTTCAAATACCATTGTCATGGTGCTTGTTTCAAGCCATACAAACTCTTTTTCAATCTGCACACCAATTTCTCCTTACTCGTGACCTCAAATCCTTAGGGCAGTTCCATATATATCTCCTCCAAATCACCATGGAGAAAGATAGTTTTCACATCTAGTTGTTCCAAATGCAAATCTTTAGTAGCCACAATATTTAAAATAGTACGAATAGAAATCATCTTAACAATCGAGAAAAAATCTCATCAAAATCAATGCCCTTTTTCTGTGCAAATCCTTTTACAACTAACCTGGCTTTAAATCTTTTCTTACCTCCATCTTCCTCTTTCAGCCTATAAACCTATTTGTTTGGTAAAGCCTTTTTATCTGTAGGCAACTTACATAATTCCTAAGTCTAATTTTTCAGCAAGGAGTCCATTTCTTCTTTCATTGCAAGCTCCCACTGAACCTTTGTATCCACCTGCATAGCTTCGTCATACCCTTCTGGTTCACAAGCATCTGTTAACAAAATAGAATACAAAGAGGGAGAAAACCTTTTAGGAGGTCTACTTAGCCTTGTTGACCATCTAACATTCACTGGAGTTTGTGGTATTTGTTGTTGTTGTTGTGGAGCATGAGGAACCACTGGAACACCACTATTTGGAGTATCATCCAACACCACATAATCCTTTTCTTTCTTATCATGCTGCTGCAACTGATCTTTGTACAATACCTTCTCATTGAATACATCCCTGCTCACAATTTTCTAATTTTCAACATCCCAAAGCCTATAACTAAATTCATCAATGCCATATCCAACGAAGATACCTTTTTTGATTTTGCATCTAGCTTGGTTCTATTTTCAGAATCTACATGTGCAAATGCTTCACATCCGAAGGTTTTGAGAAAAGAATAACTTGCCTTCTTACTTGTCCATGCTTCCTCTGGAATACCATAGCCCAAAGGAACTGAAGGACCTCTATTAATTAAATATACATCAATGTTGATAGCCTCTGCCCACATATTTAAAGGTAGCCTAGCATGCAATCTTTGTTGGTGGAAAATTATATTTTCACTATTACATAAGTTAATTAGGGAGATTCTTTTTCTATTTTGAGCCTTATGACATGTGTCATAGGATTTCTTTTATCTTGAAAGCATTGTGACATGTCTCACATGCTTTATTTATGCTTTCTTTCCCACTTTGTCTATTCTTGGACAGTGGTTGTGTATATCCTTTGTATTTATTTCTGAATAATGCAAGGGGAATGTGAAGTACTAATTCATGCATTTGGCTTTTGCAATATTTTCTTGCAACTCTCTCTTGTAGAAGTTTTCCTGCAGATGATTTTGGGAATCTAACATGGTATCAGAGCTCCAGATCTATCAATTTCTTCTCAAATCAAAGAGGGTTTTATCCATGAGCAGATAATCTATGCATCCTGGAGCAAAACAGACTCACGGTTGTGCTCAGAAGGTGTCAAACCCCCTATTTTCATATAAGGCACTCTATATTTTGCTGAAAAAAACTTTTGGGTATTTTTTGGGGTTTTGGTTTTTTATGTGGAGAAAAAATTCGTACGACTGCCTTGATTTCTATGTCAATTGATTTGTACAGTCACCTCAATTTCTGTGCCAAAATTTTTTGAGCTTATTTTGATTTTCGAGCTGCCTCAATTTGCGTGCTAAATTTTTTTGAATTTGCCTCAATTTTTGTGTCGCTTGATTTTTGTCTGCCTCGATTTCTATGTCTCTTAATCTCTGAATCTGCCTCGATTGCTGTGTCGTATTCATGTGCAGGCCTAAAAAGATAGTTTTCTTCCAGAGGCCATAACTTGAGCATACGGACTCGAAAATTGGAAAACAAAAAAGAATTGGAAATCTGGTTTTGAGCACTATCCAGAATGCTAGTCTTTTTTCTAGATTTTTCTGTTTGAAACCTATTTTTTTTTGTTTGAAGTCAAAACATCATTTTTGGCTTCTGAGCTCCTTTCTTGCACCCAGAATCTCTGGTTTTTGAAAATGAATACGCATTGGAAAGGTATCAACAAGCTCTACACAACCATCTGTGTTATTTTTTTAGATTCAACACCAAGTATCTTTTATTCAGTTTGTCAATTTTATGGCTTCTGTTAGATATCCTAGACATGCTACCTTCTAGAAAGGTTCTATTTGCTTTGATAGGCTTCTATTATCAGCATAAATCTATTTGTATGTTTTGATCTCTATCATTTTGAGGAGGTATCATGGGTTTTGCCACTCATCCTTCTATGGTCAATCTGATTAAGGATAATTATGAGTCATGGCAAAGAGGCATCTTGACACATCTCAGGTGGCTACATCTTTTGCCTCATCTTTATGGGCTCATACCTAAACCAGAGACACCTATGAAGAAATCTGTTTGGGGTAACAATCAAGATCATGTTGTAGGTTTAATTTCTACCACTGTTGATTATGATATTGCATGTGATCTTCCCATCTATGAGAGCCCACACACACTTTGGACAAAAATTTGGGAGTTGTATGGAGACCCTCATGTCTCACCATTTCCAAATGATCCTACAACAGATTGTCTCATTCCACTTGATGATGCAGATAATATACCTTATGATGATGATACTTTAGAGGAGCTTGAGTATATGGCATGTCTTGATTGTTCAGAGATAGAGACCTCTCTTGCTCCCTCTTCTCCTTCTATTGAGATTGCATCATCTCCATCACCTGTTGCTACTTTAGAATTCAATGTTGCATCATCATTGGCTTCTAGCAATTCTATGCAGCAGGTCAATATCAGTCTTTCAGATCCACCTCATTGGGCCTTTTATCTTACAGATATATCATCTCTGTTTGTGGAGTCTCACATTGTTGATTTGGAGGACACATTTGAGGGTTTATCTCTCTTGTTTGATGCTATCTCTGGTGGCTTTGCATCACCACCTTCATCTTCTGTGTTTCTAGATACAATTCAGATTATATCCTCTCCTGGTTCTTCTTCTCTAATTGGGCAGACAATTTCTATTTTGGAGAAGACATATTTTCCCAGTATGAGGTCACTTGAGTTGCATTTAGAGGCACATGTTTCAATATGGATTCCCTATTCATCTAAGATGTGGGAATGGCTTCTACATTCACCAGTGGATTTGTTTCTTCTAAAAGGGAGAAATGTTGTTTGTAGGTAGTGGATTGGATTCTGTCTTCAAGATCTTTTCATTGGTTTTGGAGCTTCTTCTTGGAGGGATTCATATTCTCTATTCACTCTCTCTTATGGGGGGGCACTCATGATTGTACTCTTGTGATGGATTCATTCCATGGGGGGTCTTAGTGTCCTTCTTCCATCACATGTTCTTGTACTTTTCTTGTTTTTTCTCTCTTTTGGAGAGGAGTTTTCTCCCATGTGGTTTTCTCCTTTTCTCCACCTTATGAGAGATTCTTGTTGTTCATGGGTACCTAACATGGCCTTTGTTTCCGGGACCCATCTTCCTTTCTTTCTTTTTAGCTTGTGTAATCTCCCTAAGTTGCACTTATGGCGGGTGTTGGTGAAAAATTATATTTTCACTATTACATAAGTTAATTAGGGAGATTCTTTTTCTATTTTGAGCCTTATGACATGTGTCATAGGCTTTATTTTATCTTGAAAGCATTGTGACATGTGTCACATGTTTTCTTTCCCACTTTGTCTATTCTTGGACAGTGGTTGTGTATATCCTTTGTATTTATTTCTAAATAATGCAAGGGGAATGTGAAGTACTAATTCATGCATTTGGCTTTTCTAATATTTTATTGCAACTCTCTCTTGTAGAAATTTTTCTGCAGATGATTTTGGGAATCTAACAATCTCATGGTCCTTGCATGCTCCATTATTGTCCTATTCACGCGCTCAGCTACTCCATTCTCTTGTGGAGTCCCTGGAACTATTTTTTGCCTACGGATTCCATTAAAAGAACAATAATCCTCAAATTATTTGTTGCAATACTCACCACCATTATAAGATTTGAGACATTTTAATCTTTTACCCGTCTCATTCTCAACCAAGCTTCTCCATTTCTTAAATGTTTCAAATACATCAGATTTATGCCTGAGGAAATAATTCCAAACCTTCCTAGTTGCATCATCTATGAATGTAACATAATACTGAGAGCCACCAAGAGAAGATACCTGAGCCTGTCCCTATACATCTGTATGCACAAGCTCAACCTTTTCATCTTTCTTTTGCTTCCTATCCTTGAGAAAACTAACTCTCTTTTGTTTTCCATACACACAACTTTCACATAAATCCATATTAATACATTTCAGACCTGGTAAAACTTTCTTAGAATGAAGTATCTTCAGACCTTTTTCACTCATATGCCCAAGTCTGTTATGCCACAGTGTTGTCTCAAAACCTGCAGCAACTGTTTTAGTCTCTTCCTGCGAACTTGTAGCAACTGTTTCAGTCTCTTCCTGTGAACTTGCAACAACTGTTCTTGAACCTGTTTGGTTTTTCTCTGCAACAACTAAAGTAGAAGGAACAGTATGACCTATACAAAGATATAAGGTGCCTACTTTCACAACTTTTGCTACTACTAAGGCACATCTTGTAACCTTTTAATTTTTATCAGTAAATGTAACAATGCAACCTTCATCAGCTAGCTGCCCTGCTGAAATTAAATTCCTACTCAGCCTTAGAATGTGCCTTACCTCTTGTAGTAGCCATTGATTCCCATTCTGCAACTTAATCTTGATCCTTCCCTTTCCAACAATCTAATAGGGTTCATTATCTCTCAAATAAACTAGCCCAAAATCCCCTTGGACATAATCAAGAAAATAACTTCTATGGGGCGTAGCATGAAATGAGGCCCCTGAATCTAAAACCCATGAATCATCAGCATTATCTAGGGAAAGAATCAAAGCATCATCTTCAGATTTATTGCTTACCACATTTGCCTCCTTATTGCCTTCTTGTTTGTCTCCTTTATTCTTTTGAGACCAACAATCTTTCTTTAGATGACCTAGTTTCCCATAGTACCAGCAATCCTTTTGTCCTCTGGATTGGGATCTCTTATCCTTTGATTTTCCTCGTGAATTCCCATGACCTCCAGAACCTTTTCCTCTCTCTTTTGATCTGCCTCTAGTTTTTGCATTCAAAACACCACCTAATGTGGACCCTCCTGAGCTTTTCCATCACATTTCCTCGCTAAGGATAACACCAACAACATCATCAAATTTCAAAGTATTTGAACCAGAGACAGAGTTACTTACAACCATTACCAAGCTATTCCAGCTTTCTGGCAAAGAAAATAAAACCAAGAGAGCCCTCACCTCTTCATCAAATTTTACTTTTACAAAAGTTAACTGACTAGTAATCGTATTAAACTCATTTAAATGATCTATCATAGATCCACCTTCAATCATTTTTAGATTAAACAAACACTTCATGAGAAATACCTTATTTGAGGCTAAGGGTTTTTCATACAATTTAGCCAAATCTTTCATCAATTCACTTGTTGTCTTCGCTTCTATTATATTGAATGCCACAGATAGTGCTAGGCACAACCGAATGGTTCCCAGTGCATTTTTATTCAGAAGTTTCCAATCCTCATCAGTCATTGTTGCCAGTTTCTTGGCTATTCCTTCCAATGGCCTCCATAAATCCTTCTGATAGAGGTAATCCTCCATTTACATCTTCCATAACTAATAGTTCTACCCATTCAATTTATCGACATTCAATTTACCCTTGTCCACCATTGCTCCCACTCAACCGTGAGACCTTCTTGCATATGATAATTGAACACAACCCTCTCTGATACCACTTGTTAGGGTTAGCCGTCTAAAGATATCAATTAAATGCAAATAAAGATTAAACAGAGGAATAAAAATACATAGAAATAATAACAGTGAGAGACAAGTTTTAATGTGGTTTACCCAAACTCGGTCTACATCCACCAACAGAGAGTCTAATATTATTATCCAGTAAATCAAACTGATTACAACCTACAATCCTTACAACTCAATACCGATACAAATGCTACAATACAATATCAATAGAAACCCTAACCCTTAACCACGTTTATCAAGCCTTATGTCGGTTACAAAAATAGGGGTTTTTTTAAATGTTGGCCAATAGAAAAATAACTCCCAATGCCTTTATAAATTAATAAAAAACCATTTGAGGTTTCGGGGGCACTGCCCCTGAGCCCCCCGCAGGTGCGCTACCCCTTAGTCCCCCGCAGGTGCACTACCCCTCAACCCTACCCTGTATCATGATAGGGAGCGCGCCAAGGACACTGCCACTAGACCCCTTAAGGGGCGTTGCCCCTTGACCCTGTTAAATAATTGTTGGAATTAGCCTAAAAAATTGAGAGGGGGGTGAATCAGTTGTCCCCAAATTAATCTTTTCTTTTCTTTTAAACTTCTTTGACAATTGTCAAATTGATTAATGATGCAAACATTAAAGCATATAACATCAACATAGAAGTAGAAACATAATCAACACATTTGACACTAATATTTTTGATGTAGAAACCCGGTTAAGGGAAAAACCACATTGGGTGTTAGCCCACAAGATTTGTACCCTGTTAAAAGTACTTAAAAGAATGGGAAGGCAATTGCCTTTGGGCTCATTGCTCAAAAGAGAGGTTCATTGCCTACAAGAATTTATGTTTTACACAGAAAGAACAAACTAATAATTAGCACCTTTTCATGCTTGGTTTGGTTTCATTGA
Organism: Cunninghamia lanceolata; assembly: GCA_027924645.1. Taxonomy (NCBI): domain Eukaryota; kingdom Viridiplantae; phylum Streptophyta; class Pinopsida; order Cupressales; family Cupressaceae; genus Cunninghamia; species Cunninghamia lanceolata. The sequence continues at coordinate 14,880,377 of BSBN01000237.1, read as the reverse complement.
ATGCTCACAAAAACTTCTGCTTCTATCTTCAAATTCTTCTTCATTGACTCTTCACTCTATACTCCTTTCGTCCCTCTTCTTCTCTGCTCTGCTTTAGATCCTTTCTTCAGATTAATTCATTTTACACAAGGATAATTTTCAACAACTCTTCAACAAGTATTTATACGCTTCATCAACCTTGGAATGATCACCAAGGTCGACTAAACTTAACGCAGATCATTACACTATTAGCCAAACATAACTGAGACTTGAATCTTCCTCTACTAACATGCCACACTTCATAAAATGTGCTTTAGATCATCCGCAACATAACTGGGAAGAACAACAACCTCAAAGAAGAAATCTTCAACAAGCTCAAACTTCAATGGGGACCTCCAACATAGTAGCCACAAAATCCAGAGACCTCCACAAGCACATTGAATTCACCAATACCATCCACTCTATACCAAATTACCAGAATCATTTGTATCTTCCTCTAGAATCTCAAGAACACTGTCTTTCATGATAGTCAAACTAGAAAGATAGCTTTCAGACCTCCAAACCATGAACCACTGGAGTTGATGATACACACTGACTTCCCAAACATGCCTTCATATCCATAGACAATAATATTTCACTGCGAAGCAATCTGGACCAACTTACTATCACTCTATCTCTTCTGAACACAACAAAATCTGGTTCTACTCAAATAGCCATAACTTCTTCAAATCTTCATGTGGATTTCTCAATTCTTAACTGGAACAACCTCTGATAATCCTCTACATAGCCATATGGTCTGCGAACATTGAGTCTTCATTAATTTTCTCAATATCCTCAACATTCCAATCTCCTAAACAGGCAACAAAATAAGGCACAATTGATACCAATGACAACAAGAATATGTTGACATCAATGACAACACTGCTTAGGCACATATTTGCAACAATAATTTGGGAGGGAACCGCGCCGATAAAAGTGGGGTAAATTTAACCTCTGATTTTGATTATGCTCCATATAACAATAGTGCATGAGTGCATCCATATGAGTTTCATATGTTTGGGAGGTCCGCAAGTTTAGTTTTCAAATGACAATGTGCTACAAATGGTTTCGGATGACTAATTATTTTTAGGATATATGTTTGAGTGCTTGTGCCAGTGGAAGAGTATATAGATCAGTTATATGAGTTTGTGTGGACACTCTTCATGTCTCATAGTGTTTCTAGTTCTTAGGGCATGCGGATCTTTCAAGTTTCTAGTACCACACAATGTTTTCAAGTTAGATTGTGAATAATTGTTGTTGTTGAAGTCACCTTGAGTATGTTGATGATGTGCACCAACTTGTTGTTGCATGAATGGTAAATTGGTTTATGAAAGATAATCATGATGATCTTGTGATGTTTCCTATTGCTCCACAAGATATTTTCTGGCTTCTTTGGAACTAGTTGTGGTACAGAATGATGACAGTGATAGGTTATGCCTCTGCCTGGTCGACTGAAGAATGTTGGAAGTGTGTGTCAAAAATTTGTTGCTATGCAGAGTTCAAGGAGCATTTGCAGATGGTGTATAGGTCATGCCGACTCATCTGGGAGAAGTGCAAGCAATGTTCAATATTTCATGAGTGCCACCAAGTTGAAATGACCGTTGTGCTTCAAGCTTCATGTTTTCTTGCTAAATGACGACCTATTCAAATTTATGAAGTGTACAAATGTTGTTCCTTGAAGGATGATGATGTGAAGAATGTTTAGGAGCAAGCTACTTAGTATGTATTGAGGTTTGCAAGGCGTGTTTCACTTCTTGAAGTTGCATCCATGTAGTTCATGTTAGAGCTACTTATAAAATGTAATATTCTTGTTTGTATTATCTGACTTGTAATGAAATCAATATAATATCGTGTATATATTGTAAACCTAGTTGATCTAGGTGAGGTGTGATTGCAAAAATGAGAATATGAGAGTATAAAGAGTAGAAAATGAATATGATGTGCATTATGATGTGCATTATGATGTGTGACTGAAGGAGAAAGAGCAAAAGCAATAAGGGATATCATTATTCATCTTGAAGACATTTTTGTGACAAAGGGGAAGTGAAGAGTGTACCTGATTGATTAGATCATCAAAAAAGGAGTGAAAAGGAAAAACTGCAATCATCAAAGGTGTGTGATTCAATGTCAATTTTTAGATAGTAGAATAAATGTCATATTGTAATCTTTCCAGTGTTTGTTCTCAGTTCAAGGAGTTGTTGCTTCCTTGTTATAGCTCTAAAATAAAGTTTGTAAGGAGTTGTAGCTTCCTTGGGAGTGACCCTAAACCTTTCTTTAGGGATTTGTAGCTTCCTTGGGTTGTAGCCCTAAAACAATGTTGTAATCTTGTTACAGTGAACTTCATATATTGTGAGTTAATCATCACCATGGTTTTTCCCCTCTTGGGGCTTTCCACGTATATCTGGTGTTATGTGTTGTTGTGCATTGTATTGATCTTTCATGTTTATGTTAATGTTGTAATGGTTGAATTTTTGATTTACTCCAGAGGATTTGAAGTTTGTTTAGATATTGATTCACCCCCTCTTAGTATCCTGGTGTGTTCAATAATTATTATTTTGATTCTATGTAGCAAATTTGTTTGCACAATCAACATGGGACTAATTGCAAGTATGGGTGTTGCCAATTGTAGACTTGTATGAACATTATTTTGATTATATGAGTTAATAAATAAGATTATATATATCTCCTAGTATCTCGATGTACTCATTGCTTCAAAGAGAGATAGAGCAAAAGAGAGAGGTAGAGAGATAGAGAGAAGAGTGAGAAACATAGGGAGAGAGATACTAACTTTTGATAAATTGTCTAATGTTAATAATCCAAAGTTAGAAAGAAAAAGAGGTATAGATAGAGATAGAGATAGATAGAGAGATAGAGAGGAGTGAATAGAGAGAATTAGATAAAGAGGGACACACATAGAGGGAGATATAAAGAAACAAAGAGCTAGATAGAAATAATAGAATAGAAAGTTAGAGAGAGATAGAAAGGGAGGGAGAAAGATCTAGAGAGGGGAACAAAGAAGTAGAGAGAAAAGGGTGGAGAGAGAGAGAGAGAGAGATCAATAGGGAGGGAGAGAGATAGAGAGGGAGAGATAGAGATATCACAAATCACCAACACGTATCATGCTTATTAGTTGATCAATGACCCATCATGTTCAACCAATAGTAGAGCATGGCCATTGGATTGACCCAATTAACACATCAGGATCGAGTCCAACAACATGATAGACAAGGACTCATTAGTTTCTCTCTTGTAAGTTATCAAATCAACACACTTACATATTGGAAATACCTAAGCTGATATCCCTATATAAGTATCACTAATCTAGATGAAATGAATACCAACATACTATTTATCACTTGCATAGCACCCCTATCCTTATATATAGAACCCTACCCTTATGGATAGAGCCCTATCATATGGTAGAACCTTGGAATCCATTCCAGAAAACCTCATTTATAGGACTTCATTAATCAAATATCTCTTAGGAGATAGTTGTAGATGTATACATAGATATGAAAGATTCATGCTTATGTCCTCTATACTCTATTAAACTATGCCTTCATGTGATGTAGTGTGTATATAGTGAGATATACTATCTCTAGCTATGTATCCTAGGAAACATGACATCCTCTATTCACAATTTAACCTTGTATGCATGTGATGTAGTTATGAGAGATTAATTGCATGTATGCATTCTATGGAACAACCCATGGTCTTATGCCAAGTCTTTAAAAAGTGGTAAGAAAAAAACCGCGGTGGCTATTAGCCTTGAACCCACCACTGATGATCTCACCCCCACTTCTCCTGCTACTACCCTGACAAAAAGAAAAATTAGTTATGATAGCCCTTCCCTTCATAGTAAGAAGAAACGGGGGGCCTTCAAAGAAGGCTATGACACTGTTAGTGAGATTAGGACTTTGAAAGCTACCCCGGTGGTTGAAGAAGTCAGTATTGATGAAGATAATGGGGACTCTGACAGTGCTGAAGATGAGGCTTATACCCCCACTAAAAGTAAAATGCACATTCCGACCACCAGGAGGTCATCTAGGCTGACCGCTAAGCTGACATCCTTGCCCAAGGGGAAAGCTACTATGACTGAGAAGGAGGGGGTTGAGGTTATGTACGAAGAGGACCAGCCGGAGGGGAAGAATTCTGAGGTTGAGGAGGATGTGCTGGGAGAGGATAACTCTGAAGAAGATAACAAGAAGGGTTCTACAAAGGTCCAAGGTTTGAAGTCTGGGGCCAATATCAAAACAAAAACTGTGGTGGAAGAGACAGAGAAAATGGGTGGTGATGTTTCTGTTAACAAAGGCAACAAGATTGAGGTGTTGGAAGCTGGTGAAGAATGACCCAGCAACTTCCTAGATTTTAATGTGCAAGGCTCGGATACTGACAGCATTGAGGAAAAGACTAAAGAGACCAGTAAGAAGAAGAAAGGTACTAAAAACAATAAGGGCAAGGCTAAAGAGACTCTGGAGACTAGGATGACCCATTTGGAGTAGAAGTTTAATACCCTGGCCAATTTCTCTGCCAGGGTCATGGACAGGTCTGCCACGACTCTATTGGCTCTCTAGAAGAAGGTTCCCAAAGGTCAAGAGAAGACAGACAAGAAGATGGAGTATGAGGATGTGCTCCAGTGCCTAGTTGATGACTGGGACAAGATGTTCAAGTAGCCTTTGGAAGCTTGGGGTTTGTCTGTTGTCAGTTCGTGGTGGGTCTGCTATCCCTATGGCATCCAGTTTCTCTTATGTTTTGTTTCCTGGTTCTATTGTCTTTTGTTATGTTGCTTAACTTTAATGGTTTGTTCTGAACTATTCAAGTTTTAGTGAGCCCTTGGTGGCTATTTTGTCATGGGATCGGCACCCTTTTTTTCTGCTTATCTTATCAAAAACATGACATCTTATGTTCAAAATTAACACGTAAGTGTGGTTGTAGCACTAGGATTATCATGCTTATACAAATTCTCTCACACTCCTAAGAGTTAAATAAACATATCAACTTCAAACCCTTTTTTTTTGGAAGATTCCACTAAGGGAAGTATTCATTATTTTATGACAAATGTATCAATAAAAGTTAGAAGTTTGTTACTCATGACCTCAAAAAATGCATTTTAGATAATTTTGTAAATATTGCTTATACAAATTCTCTCACACCCCTAAGACACAAAATAGTTAGTTTTATGGAAAGTTAAATAAACATATCAACTTCAAACCCCTTTTTTTTAAAGATTCCACTAAGGGAAGTATTCATTGTTTTATGACAAATGTATCAATAAAAGTTAGAAGCTTGTTACTCACAACCTCAAAAAATGCATTTTTAGATAATTTTGTAAATATTGTGGTCCTAACCTATTCAATATGGTCTTGACCTATAAAGTGTGTTCCTGAACTTATTTCTCGTTGCAAATTATGGTTTTGACTCACAAAATGTATTAGTGGCCTTGACTTGAAGGTCACTATTGAGACTTGCCTTGGTCTTACTTTGATGCTAGGTTTTGGGGGAGGAGGCGAGCGCAGGTGAGACTAATCCTTTGGGGGTTGATGACAGGCCCGAACCACGGACAACCATTCAACTTGGGGCGGCATGAGTTGACCTCGGGACTTAAACCGTGGACAACCATTCAACTTGGGGCGGTGTGAGTCGACCTTGGGACCTATATGGGAAGAACCCAAAGCCCTTAACCGACCATGCTACCCCATCGCGATGTATGTAATTTTATTTTATAATATTATATTAAGAGATTTTGGCTAAAGTATATTTTATTTAAAGTCAATTCAAAAACTTACTGCATATAAGGCGGGTCCCTCTTCACATTGAAACATTGAAAGAGACAGACATACTATTTGTATTGAAGCTCAAAACTCATTCATTATCCAAAGCCAAAGTGTAGTATATGTATGTATTTTAGTAATATAATTATTATTTAGTTATATATGATTAAATTATTTCACTAATAATACTGTATTATAAAATTGTATATTTACATTAATTATAATTATATTAAATATTTAAATATTTTATATAAAATAAATATATAATATAAAATCTATATTAAATTAAATAACAAATATATATAAATATTATATATAAAATATTTGATTAACTTTAATGTTGTATATTAAAATGTATATAAATATTAAATATTAATTATAATATTAAATTTATAATATTGTATTTTAAATATTATATAGAATATCCTAATATTAAATTTATAATATTATATAGAATATACTTAAAACATAGTTGGATGGAATGAATATTGCGGATTTTGAAAAAGATTAAAATACATTTCAATCCACACTTTTCACTTTCTCGATGATGAAAACCATTAATGTTCTTGTAGGCTCTGGCAGTTTGTGTGTAGCTTACAACAGTCCAAGAATTTTTGCAAGAAAGAAGAAAGGCAAAACGATGGAGAAGGAAAAAATGGAACTGTGAAATCGAATGGATGACAAGATTTCAATCATCTTGCATGCGTCCAAACTTCCTGTCAGTTGTTGATCCATCAAGCTAGGGCTTTGTTGGTTGTTTTGAATTCCCAACCTGATTCTCGCAGCAAATCTATAAAATAGCCATTTATTAATGATGGATCTGCCTTGATCGATTGGCCAACGAATAGAAGATTTAAGGGGAGGAGGCCTTTTCTCAGTCCCCTTGTTCTTCCTCTGCACTTTAGGCTCTGTGAAACCAAGGAGGGTATTTCCTATGTAGAATGGACTTATCTCTAATTCTCTAGCTATTTCTCTTAACTGATGTCTTCCTTTCTTGGGGATAACAACGTTCTATTCAAAAGGGATGGGGTTTTCTAGAGATATTAGATTGTCATCTTTGTTTATATCTGTAATGTCCCTTTGATGCCAACTGGTGATTATTTTATTATTTTATTTTAGAAAGTAACTTTTTGCCAAAATAAAAGAAAATAAAATAATAAAGTTACTTTTGGAGCTATAAAAATAACTTAAAGTTGGAGAATGGAAAGTTGGTAAAATAACTTAAAGTTTGGAGAATGGAAAGTCACTTTACAAAAGGAAAAAGAGGGAAAATAGAATAACATGACAAATAAAATAATATTTTAATGCCAAGTTAAGGAAGAAAAAAAAGAAAAAAAATATTATTTTATTTTGGAGGTGGACTTGAAAGCAAAATAAAATAAAGTGAATTTGGGCACCCAACTTGTGGGTTATAAAAGGGGTGTTTGGGAGTCATTTGGATCATGGTTGTTTTTGTAATTTGATATTGGAGATTTTCTCTTTGGCTACAACGGAAATTGAGCTACAAAATCAAGGACGAAAACCCTTGCATTTCAAGGTGAGTTGGACGAAAACCTAGCTCATCAATTGGAGATTCCGTGATGGTGATCTATTTGTGCTTCATTGTTGATTGTTGGAGAAGAAGAGAAGAATTATACATCAAGTTTAAAGATCAGATTTTTAAGAGACATCATTTGGCGAGATTTGTTGCATATTAGCTAGGTTTTACCTTATGATTTGAGCACCACCTTCTAGGGCGAGAGCGACCAACTTTAGAGGGTGTTTTTTGGTGTTTGTTGTTAGGGTTTGAAAGAATATTCAGATTTTGGAACAACAACAAATTAGACATGTTCACCCTTATTTGTTGGAGTTATTATGATTATTATGACAATAGTACTTTCACTTGAAGAAATAAATATGGGTATGTTTCTGTAATTGGTTTTGAGCTATTATGTGAACTGGGTCTTTGCCTTTTTACTCATATCTCTTGTAAATTTTCTAGGTATTATTGTTTTAGATAATAGGGGATATTTTATGAACTGGGTTGTCAATATTTTGTGAAAATACTAAGTATTTAAGCTGATATAAAAATCTAGAATTTTCAGTCATGTATTCCCTATGTAATGCTCAATTTTTAAGTTGAAAATTATTATTGCAATATCTTCTATTTTGCTGCATTATATTGTTGTATCAAAACATAGTTAAAAATTACAAATCTTTTAGTGGTTTGAGCAAAATCTTGATAGGGGATATTTCAATATCACAGATATGTTCCTTGTAAAGGATTGGATAGATTCTTTAAGCTCTTATATTATTCTTTGCAAAGGAACATGCAAGACATAACTTAATCAAAATAAATACCAAAGTTGAAACTACTCTTTGATTCATATGGAGTGATCAAGGAGATTTTAGATTTTTTGAGAACAACAACCATCAAAAGATCAGTGCCTAATCTTGGGGTTACAGAGTCAAAAACAAATATAAATGAACTTAGCATAAAAGCACACTTGCAACTCTATTGAGAACATTGTAATGATGCATTACATCACCACATCTTGAAATTGGATCATAGCATTCATTCTTACTTATCCCTGCATACATCTATTATATTCGATGTCCTCCTTAAAGCAGTTAAATCTACTCCTTGAGTAGAATCCTTTTGGATTGGATATCCTTACATAGGAAAAATTGTGAAGATGAATAATACTGATGATTTATCAGTTCATTCAAAAACATAATAGAAGAAACAACTGTAGGAGACAATATGTTATCAACCTCAACAATATATTCAAAATACTGAGTTAGTGTAACTTCATGCTAACAATTGCAAATACAAACGATATTATCTTCTTGAAAACACACCTAAAAATAGTGATGCAAGAGCATCCAGTGGTGTAAGGGCAATCTTGCATCACCCAAAAATAATTTAATTCAAAATCATTGTAGTTGTTTTCATTTCTTTCCATAATTAGTGTTTCTAGTTCCATAATATCTAGAATAATGATGTAGGACTTTCAATTTTTCCAAAACTGCTAAAAATAGCAGCTTGCCTATTTTGGAAAGTGTACTTGCCATTTTAGGAAAGTTTACATTTGGGCATGGATTGAAGAGAAAACTTATAGAAAGTTACATAACGAAAATATAAGACCTTTGGTGAAGGAATCAGGCAAAGATCATTTGTGAGCTGAAAGATATTAAAGTTTTTGTTTTTCGAAAAGCCCCTGAAAAATTTTGAAACGAGATATGAGGCACTAAAACATCCCATAACATCCCAAAAAGTTGAGAAAAATCTATTTACAAATTTTCAACATGACAGTTCACATCGCGAGCTTTCTAACGCTTAAAACGGTTCGTTAATTGGACACTCGGATCAAACGTTATGCTTCCCAGAAGTTGACCTACTTTTGGAGGGGGTTGCAAATTTTAAAATTTAGTTGGAGGCCGCCAAAAAGTGCTATTTATGACTATTTTGGGAACCCTGGGTAGTAGTAGAGTTAAGGGGGCAAGTGTGGAGTCAAGAATAGGGGGAAAAACAAAAACCCTAATGGATTTGGGGTTACAGAAGGTAGAAGATTCCAGAGCCTGGGATGTGTAGCTATAGTGTGTTGCAGCCTGTGGAGAATTGATTCCTCGAATTGTAATTGAGCTTCTATAATGTAATGAGTTGCCCAGATCAATAAAGAAATATTCTATTTTCTATGTTCTATTTCTGTTGTTGTGTATTTTATGATTTACCCCCTTCATCAAGTGGTATCAAAGCCAAGTTTTCCTGAGTGTGTAGACAGATCACCGACTGTGAGGCAGTTTGCACCAGGACTTGAGGTTGTGGGTTTGCTACGAAGATCAAGATGCCTCCATGAAGAAATCGTATTGGGAGGAATGCTTTGATGGAAGAGGGTTTTAGAGTCCTGGAAAGGCAAATCGATGCATTGCAAGAGGATTTGTGAAGAGGGTTTGATCTGACAACAAGAGAAGAAAGTGGATGAAGCTGAAGAAGAGCTATCTGAGGAAGAATAAGAAGCTGGAGGAGATCCTGCAAAAGTTAGGTTGTTGAGGGCCATTTCGAAGATCAAAAAAAGGCCCAGGATCGAAGTTTCTACATATTCTAGAGATTTGAATCCGGAACAACTTATTGATTGGATAAATGACATGGAAGAGTATTTCGAGTATGAAGATGTGGAGGGCCCAGATCGGGTCAAGTTTGCAAAAATAAAGTTGAAGGGCCATGCCAGTATTTGGTGGAAAGAGGTCCAATTAGATAGGAACAGAAGAGGAAAGGAAAGATCACCAGATGGGATCAGATGGTGGAGAAACTAAAGAAGTAGTTCATTCTTGTGGACTATGAGATGGAGTTGTTGAAGAAGCTGCAAGGACTAAAGCAAGGTAACAAGTCTATCAAGGAGTATACAGAAGAGTTTTATAAGATTACTATCAGGACAGGCCATGCAGAGCCCAACAAGGAGAAGGTAGCCCATTACATTAATGGGTTGAGGCCAAGTATTCAAGAAGAGCTGAGCCTGGTTAGAATGACCACCATAGAAAATGCATACCAATTTTCCCTGAAGGTGGAAGAGAAATTGAATAAAAGATTTGACAGCAAGCAAAGGGGAAGAGGTCAAGGCAGAAGGACTGGTGGAAGACCCTATGGGGGCCGAAATGAAGATGCAAAGAAAAGTGAAGAAGCTGGCACCAGTCGAAATCAGAGAGGAGATAATACCTACCGCCCTCGTGACCAGAACAATGGTGAGCAAAGAGAAAGAGGAAGAGGCAGACCTGGGCAAGGACCTGGAAGAGGAGGTTTTAGAGGAACCTGTTTCCAATGTGGAGAAGAAGGGCATCGAGCATATGTGTGTCTGCAACATCAAGGAAGGACAAATAGAAGACCTGAAGGTAATGCACGAGTTGCACATGTAGATAAAGATGTGCAATTTGGGCGTTCTGAAGATGCTGAAAGGGGAGAAACCCTAGTTGTCAGAAGAACTTTGCTGAATGAGGAGAAAGAACCCAATCAGAGGAAGAGTTTATCTTGCACAAGGTGTAAATGTGAAGGTAAGTGTTGTGACATCATTATTGACAGTGGAAGTACTGACAATATTTTTTTAGAGGAGATGGTTTACAAGTTGAAGTTGACAAGAAGAAAGCATCCACATCCATATCAGATTGCATGGTTGTAGAAGGACCACCGAGTTTTGGTCAATGAGCAGTGTTTAGTGAAGTTCAAGATTGGGGACTACCATGATGAGATGTTGTGTGATATCATATTGATGGATGCATGTCATATGCTGTTGGGGAGGTCATGGCAGTATGATAGGAGTGTTGTCCATGATGGTCATGCAAACACATATTCCTTAACAAAGGACGAAGTTTGCCATAAGTTGAATCCCTTGAAGGAGGTGGAAGAAAAGGTATGTAGTACTGCCAGAATTTGCTTGGTAGATGGCGGAAAATTTTTGGAGGGTATGAAGCATGAGCATCATTGCTATGCATTGATTCCTAAGATTAGTTAAGAGAAATGTGAAGATGTACCAGCTAAAGTCTCAAAGATGTTGGAAGAATTTCAAGATATTGTCTCTGATAATGTACCAGAAGGTTTACCACCAGTAAGGAAGATAAGTCATCAAATGGATTTGATACTAGGAGCCAGTTTGTTGAATAAGGCAGCCCACAGAATGACCCCTGCAAAGAATGAAGAGCTGAACAGACAAGTTCAGGAGTTGTTGAGGAAGGGACTGATAAAGGAGAGCCTAAGTCTATGTGCGGTAACTGCAGTACTAGCACAAAAGAAGGATGGAGAATGGAGGATGTGTACCGATTCTCGAGCCATTAATAAGATAACGATCAAGTATAGATTTCCATTGCCAAGAATGGATATCATGGATTGTTTGAGTGGAGCCAAGTACTTCACAAAGATTGACCTAAAGAGTGGGTATCACCAGATCCGTATCAAAGAAGGAGATGAATGGAAGATAGCCTTCAAGACAAAGGAAGGTTTGTATGAGTGGTTAGTCATGCCATTTGGGCTAACCAATGCATCGAGAACATTCATGCAGCTCATGAACGAGGTACTAAAAGAATTTTTGGGAAGTTTTGTTATTGTTTATTTAGATGATATTTTGATTTTCAGTAAGACTTGGGATGAGCATCTGATGCATATCAGAAGAGTTCTAGAGAAGCTGAGAGAGGAGAAGTTGCTAATCTAAAGAAATGTAGTTTTTCAAAGAAGGAGTTGGTATACCTGGGATTTGTTGTCTCAGAGGAAGGTCTTAAGATGGACCCAGAAAAAGTAAGGGCTATCATTGAATGGCCTACGCCAAGGAGTGCAACGGAGGTAAGATCTTTTCATGGTTTGGCAAGTTTTTACAGAAAGTTTATTAGGAATTTTAGTAGCATTTGTGCACCCCTAACTGAGACAATGAGAGGGGATAGAAAAGAGTTTAGATGGACTAAAGGAGTAGACAAGAGTTTTGATACATTGAAGCAAAAAGTCATAGAACAACCTGTTTTGGCACTTCCAGATTTCAATAAGGTATTTCAGGTAGATTGTGATGCTAGTGGTAGTGGTATAGGAGTTGCTTTGAGCCAAGAAGGTAAGCCCATTGCCTATTTCAGTGAGAAGCTTAATGATGCCAAGAAAAAGTATTTTGTTTATGATCAGGAGTTTTATGCAATAGTTTAGGCTTTGAAGAAATGGAGGCATTATTTGTTGCCAAAGGAGTTTGTTTTATATACTTATCATCAGGCTTTGCAGTATCTTAATAGTCAAGGAAAGTTAAATCAAAGGCACTTAAAATGGGTTTAGTTTTTACAGAGCTATACTTTTGTTTTGAAGCACAGGAGTGGGAAGTCCAACAGAGTTGCAGATGCCTTGAGCGGAAGGCAAAATTTGTTGACAGAAATGAAGATACAGGTTGTTGGGTTTGATGAGTTCAAGATTTTGTATCCAGAAGATCTAGATTTTGCAGAGGCTTGGAAAGCTTGTTTGGAACCTGTTACTTTGGACAGGACAAAATGGTTGGATTTCATTATCCAAGATGGCATGTTGTTTAGAGGAAGCTAGTTGTGCATTCCAAGGAGCTCCATGAGAGAGAACCTGATTAAGGAGAAGCATAGTGGGGGATTGGCTAGACACTTTGGTCAAGATAAGACCATTGCTATTGTTGGTGAAAATTATTATTGGCCATAGTTGTAACAAGATGTGAGAAAATTTGTGTAGAGTTGTAGAGTGTGTCAAATGGCAAAAGGAACTAGTCAAAATATAGGGCTATATCAGCCATTACCTGTACCAGAGAAGCCATGGGATGCTATTAGTATGGATTTTGTTCTTGGTTTACCAAGGACACAGAGATGACATAATTCTATTTTTGTGGTGGTGGACAGATTCTCAAAGATGGCACATTTTATTCCTTGCAAAAAGACTAATGATGTTGTTCATATTGTAGAGTTATTTTTCAGGGAGGTGGTGAGATTACATGGTCTACCAAAGAGCATAGTTTTGGATTGAGATGCCAAGTTTGTTGGTTATTTATAGAGGACATTATGGAAGAAGTTGAAGATAGATTTGAAGTTTAGTTTTGCACACCATCCACAGACTGATGGACAGATAGAAGTGGTGAATAGGAGTTTGGGTAACCTACTACGATGCTTAGTAGGAGATAAGCCCAAGGGATGGGATTTGATTTTACCATAGGCAGAATTTGCTTACAACAATTATGTCAATAGGAGTACTGGTAAATCACCATTCCAGATTGTATATGGCAATAGCCCGAGAAATGCTTGTGAGTTAAGGAAGCTGGACAAAGGAGAAAAGACAAGTGTTGAAGCTGAAGACTTTGGAGAACATCTAAAAAATTTGCATGAAGAGGTGAGAAAGCACATTAATAAGATGAATATTTAGTACAAGGCTAAGGAAGATTAGAAGAGGAGGTATAATGAGTTCCATGTAGGAGATGAAGTCATGGTTCACTTGAGAAAAGAAAGGTTCCCAATTGGAATATACAATAAGTTGAAAATAGAGAAATTTGGATCATGCAGAATCCTGAAGAATCATGATTCAGGAAATGCATATAAGGTAGAGCTGCCGAGTGGGATCAATATTTCTCCTATTTTCAACATTGTTGATTTATCAGAATATCATGAAGGTGGAACAGAGGATGGACCAATAGAAGCACAGTGGACTATTCTGGCATCTACTTCAATGGAGGAGATAGAAGAGATCTTGGATAGCCGTGTGGGAAGAAGTACTCAGAACAAGCAATATGAAGAATATCTGGTAAAATGGAAAGGAAGGCCTATTGAAGATTCTTCTTGGTTGTCTAAGGCAGAGGTTGACCATTTAGGTTTTCCTCACACAAACATCTGAGATGTGACAGGGTCACTTCTCAAATTACCCTGGGTGTCTGATGCAGGAGCATCCAGTAGTGTAAGGGCAATCTTGCATCACCCAAAAATAAGTTAATTCAAAATCATTGTAGTTGTTTTCATTTCTTTCCATAATTAGTGTTTCTGGTTTCATAATATCTAGAATAATGATGTAGGACTTTCAGTTTTTCCAAAACTGCTAAAAATAGCAACCTGCCTGTTTTGGAAAGTGTACCTACCATTTTAGAAAAGTTTGCATTTTGGCATGGATTGAAGTGAAAACTTACAAAAAGTTACATAACAAAAAGTTACATAACATAAATATAGGACCTTTGGTGAAGGAATCAGGCAAAGATCATTTGTGAGCTAAAAGATATTAAAGTTTTTGCTTTCTGAAAAGCCCCTGAGAATTTCTGAAATGAGATGAGGCACTAAAACATCCCATAACGTCCTGAAAGGTTGATGGAAATGAAATGAGATATGAGGCACTAAAACATCCCATAACGTCCTGAAAAGTTGACGGAAACGAGATATGAGGCACTAAAACATCCCATAACGTCCCAAAAGTTGACGGGAATCCGTCAACTTTTCAGGACGTTATGGGATGTTTTAGTGCCTCATATCTCGTTTCAAAAATTTTCAGGGGCTTTTCGGAAAGTAAAAACTTTAATATCTTTCAATTCACAAATGATCTTTGCCTGATTCCTTCGTCAAAGGTCTTATATTTCTGTTATGTAACTTTCTGTAAGTTTTCACTTCAATCCGTGCCCAAATGTAAACTTTCCTAAAATGGCAGGTACACTTTCCAAAATTGGTAGGTTGCTATTTTTAGCAGTTTTGGAAAAACTGGAAGTCCTACATCATTATTCTGAATATTATGGAACTAGAAACACTAATTACGGAAAGAAATGAAAACAATTACAATGATTTTGAATTAACTTATTTTTGGGTGATGCAAGATTGCCCTTACACCACTGGATGCTCCTGCATCAAATAGAAAACTAACTGTTTATGAAACGACATTGTACTATAGAAAATTTCTCCAAGATCCCTATAACTAGGTCTTGAATTCCCTTTTATAAGAACAAGGGAGCAAAAACAAGCTTCAGACCTAGAAACAAATGTCACCCTCTAACCATAATAGATTTCACAAAGACAACTGACTCCTAGATATTTGTTATGGGAACAAAAGTTGTTGCAAGTTTGTTCATAAGGTTCGTAGCCTTTGGGATTTGTGCGTTTGAAGAAAATATAACGACTTTGGCCCACTTCAACTTCCTACTTACATTTCATAACTATCTCATGAAACAGACGATAGTTGCATAAGAGAACAAAAGGATTTTCATGTAGAATAGACAGGTGTCCACATTCTTCGAACAAAAAGATTTTACAACCAATACCTCAAATATCAGGCAACTTGTTGTATCTTTTATCCCATGCTTGATATTGGTCTTCTGTGGGCCATTGGAAATTAATTAATTTATCCACAGAGGATAAACATCTGTTGTTGTATTTAGCCAAAACTAAATGTCCTCTTGTGAAATTGGCAGCTAGTTGACACAAATCCCATAATTTGTAGATACTAGTTCTAAACATGGGAATTTCTATCTTATTGCTTTGGCAAAGAAAGAAAGAGATGACAGGGACAATATTGTCAAACTGAAGGATCCATAGTTGGGTTGGCTTGATATCACCGCCTTCATTCTTTATTGGAGGAGTTATCCCCACTGTGTCGTTATCAAATGCTTGAATCAAATTCAATGCCTTCTCTTCAAGGAAATTTATGAATGCCTAGAGATCTCCTGCTTCCTTTGTTGCTGCATAGACTTGTTTAACTTCTTTGGGGGCGTTAGGATCATGATTAGCTCCTTTACAAATACCTAATAAAGATATAATCCTAGGGATCCATCTGTCGAATAGAGGCATTGTTCTTTCCTTGTCATCTGCAATTTTCTTGGTAATTAATGACAAATCATAATAGCACTTGTGAATGCTGACAACCTAGCCAGACACTTTGTTCATTAATAATTCCAAAATCCCTAAAATAATAGACCAATTCTCTTCTTGTTGTCTATCAAAAGCATATGTATAAATATCTTCAAATGAATCAACCTGTTGCTTTAAGTCTTCAATTTCTTTTTCGAGCATAGACCTTGATGGAGAAGATGAACCCAGAAAAAGTAAATTAGAATCCCTAACCACTAGTGTTGTTTGTGATGAGGCCGATGTTGAAGCTTGATGCTACCACTGTATCTCCTTTTGTTTCAACCTGTTATATTCTGGCAATATAGCCATATAGTCCTTTAACAAAGCATCATATTTCTCTTGGAGAACACTTGTGGTTGCCTTACTGAACTTTGCAACTTCTACCACCAATTCCAATGCTTCTGTAGTAGGGGTCTTAGAGGCCCTCTTTACTATTAAACCACCCTTAAATTCTTTATCAAGTTCTGCAACTAGAGGTTTGTTAGTGTTGGGTGCTAAGGCCCATATGGCTAAAGTATCCCATTCTGGGTTAAACTTAGCACCTGTTAGTGCAGCCTCAGCTTCTTCTTCTGTGGAGTAGACCTTCTTATCTTGCCTTCGTGTAGTATCCAGGATAATAGCAAAGGCTATGTCCCACTCAGGGAGTAATAAGATCCCACTTTCTCTAATCATTTGCCTGCCTTGATCTGGAAAGATGTTTTTGACTTCATCTTTCATCTGTGTGAGTACTCTAATAGATACTTGATCACATATTTCCTGGGGAAACTGGGATACTTCTTCCTCCAATCTTTTCTCATATTCACCTCTTCTTCTTTTCCATAAGAACTCCTGAAATTCCTTAGTATTCACAAAATCATCATCAGTAATAAAATTCCTACATGCAACAATCCTGATAGCATATGAAATATCATTGTCTTTCATGGTAATATCAGAAATTCTATCTAAAGGAAATCCTTCTAGCACATCTTGGCTAGGAAATGGCATTTCAGCATGTATGTCTTCCTCTGTTATTTCCATATCTCCTTCATCATCAGGGTAGTCCACTAGAGGGCTTATTTTAGTCTTTGCTCTTTTAACAGGAGGTTCTTTAGAGAGAGATACATCTTTAATTGTTGGTGCAGAAGGGGAAGAGGACTGAAGAGGTGGTGGTAGAGATAGTGTTAATTGAGTTAGTGGAGGGGCTTGAGAGGCTTGTGCTTTGGCTTCTCCACTTTTATCTTTTCTTTTGAAAGTGTACTTTATCAGATTTCTATCAGGGGGCTGGTATGACAGTCTTTCCTCCATAGGGACCTAAGAAGATTCACTGTCTTGCACATCTATTAATTCATCAATATGAGATAGAATCTTTTTGATTTTGTTGATAGGGTCACTAACCTCTGAGAAAAGTCCTTTGGAAGATGGATTCTTCCTCTTTATTCTGTCTTCATATCTTGTATACAGTGTCCATTTTGCTCTTTTTAATTTCACTTCATCATTAGAAAGAGAATTTCTAATAACATCCTCAGGAAAGAAAACTTGATGGGGAAGATAAGACCTGCTAATACTCTTTCTAATGTTATTGATAAATCCCTCGGGATCAGAAAATCTAGGCTTTTCCAGTGCCATTCTGAAAGGTAGCAGTTTTGCATTCAATTTAGGGAATCCTTCCTTATTTAGTTTGAAGTTAGAAAACAATATTAAGAATGGAAAGAAGGATCCTTTCCTTTGCCCTTTCAGGTGGGCATTCTCTATCTCTATCAATTGCCAAAAGATTTCCAAGAAACCCAGCCTCAAAGGTACATGCTTGGGTAAATAGTACAGACCAACAGGGGTGCCATAGATTCTAAAAATTGTACCTTCTTCATGGGGGATGAAATCACCCCAATTATGCTTGATATCCAGAGGAGGGAGCCTTACTGCAGGTCTGAGGAAATTCATCAATGGTTCTGGAATCCTTGGTATATCCATTTGGAAGTGTCTTAATATTGTAACCACAAAGTAATCAATGAAGAACCTATAATTAGAATGGGTGTCATGTTTATCCCAAATGTGAGTCCAGCATTGGACAAGCAATTCATTTCCCTTGTCATCAAGAGGGTTGAGCATTAGTTTAGGGTGCCATACCCTATGGGTTCTCCCATGATAAAAGCACATATGGTAGAGCAAAGAGAACCATCTAAATTTGACTGACTCCTTGTTGTTTTTGATGTCTACTAATCCCTGGTGGATATGTTGTGCCAAATAAGAAGCAAAATCAAATTGGACATTTAGAGATGGGTGTTGAATGTTTGCAGCCATATAAGTAAGATCAATAGGGATGCATTCCCTCTTATCTTCTCAATATACTAGACATAGAGCATTGTAAGTTTTAGCAAAATAATCTTCAAAAGTAATTAGCTTGAAGGGTTCCTGCTCACTATAGGGGATTTTTACCAATTTAGCATTCAGCCCCTTTTCCTTAAACCTAGGCAAATACATGGTTCTATAGATGCTCTTGTCTTTTGCATACAGGGCTTTAAATCTATCTCCATCAATCTCTGTCGAAGCACCTAGAAGTTTAATCCAAAAACTGTGGCAATGGTTTCTTCGTTAATTTCTACTAGAATTCTTCCCTTCATGCTTCTAATTGCTTTGGATGTTTCATCATAATGAGCCGCCGTGGCCTGGAGCAACTCAATGTCTTCAAATACATTAGTAACCACCAATTTTCCCAGGTCACTCTCCCACACATATGATAGTGGTGCTTGAGCATTCCTTTTGCCCCACCAGTGGCAGAAAAGGGACCAACCATGGATAGGGATTTCGACATCCTTACAATCAGGATATTTATCAACTAACCCCTCATTTCCTTCCAGGCCAGTCACCCTTACCCTTTGTAAACTAGAACCTGGGAGCTACTTCACTAGGTCTTCATGCAAGGCTCATTTTTGGGTACCAGAGGAATCCCGAGTTTTAGGTGGGGCCATTATTTTAAAATGGAGGATTCAGGAGGAGGATTCTCTCTTCTGTTTTTCAGGGGTCGACTCAATTCTTATCACAGGACAAAAATCCTTCAATCAGAGGGAAATGGAAAACCCTAATTGGAAAAGCAAAATGCATATGAGGGGAACAAATGACTCACAAGGCTTGCCTCATATAGCTTACTTCGAACCACATAGCAGAGGTATTGCAGCAACCTTTATCTTCAATTCTCTAGCACTTCGAGGCTTTCTGACTTAGCAAGTGTTTGAAGGATTTTGGGATATGCCTTATATTAATAACATTTGTCCAAGACTTGAAGTAGTCACGTCCATCTTCACTTCGTTTCAAATGAACTAGATCATGCAAGATTATGCACTATGGGATATTTGAATACCAACCGTCAGATTTTATGATTTTGACAGCTACTCAACGACCATGATCAATCCTGAGGATTTTGATGGTATGGACACATCCGGAGACATTTATTGAATCCTTTAATAGAGTTACTCCCTTTCACATTTTTTATTATATTCTAGAATGAGTAATCCATCAATATTATGCCATCTCCGCCACGTGGCAACTTTCCGTGATTCTGCCATTCGGCAGGGCACACTGATCAACAACCCAACGGAATGTCGGAGGACCAGAAATTTGTGGTGTCAGAACATGCCCCTTCCAGTTGGATATCTTCTTTCATATGTAATAGGTAAATATCATACTTTCGCATTTCCACGGGCGCTGGCTGGGGCCCTTGAGTGAAGTTTGGCGGAATGGCGGAAACACATAGAAATTGCCTTTATCTGGGAGAGGGAGCCACCTTTCATAGTATGCGACACTTCTTAAGGAGCTAGCAATCATTCCACAATTCCACGGTCGTCTTGGTCGATCATCATTGAATGTCAGCGGATTGGCGCAAAAGCACATATTGATGTGGCCTACAAAAAAGGGTTAGTGGTACCTGACACCTGACACAAAATTAGTTTTCAAAAATGGCTTATGTCCTACTAGGATTAGATACGGACACAGAATCACTTGGTTATCAAAATACAATTTTTTCAGTTACGGGAAAAGTGGCGGTTGTAGGATAGGAAGTGAAAAAGGGGCCTAGACTTTCCCTCAAGGATTTTAGCCTGGACTTACACTTATTTTGTAAAAATCCTAAATCACAGACCTAATACATAATTGCAAACAACTAAAACCATAGAAAAATTTTATATGGTTCCATAGGCTTCATTAAAAATCATACCTTACCATGATCTTTAAAAATCTTCAAAAAGTAAGGAGTTCTTTAATATTATGAATGGCGCTTTACCTATAACTACATCTATTAAAAGAAAAATGGCACTTCTTCATACGATTAAGTGAGAAGGTAGAATAGTGAGACAAATGTTAGAGAGGATCGTGGAAGGTACAAATCCTGGCGGCCAAAGAGGTGGTGTCAGGAGGCCTTTCTTTTAATAGGATAAGCCACAAATTCTATGGAGGGCCTAAGTTTGCTGAAAATGGCACTAGGTACTTTGTGTGCAAATGACAGGAGGAAGAAAATAACATGCAATTCATGTTTAGTCAAGTTCACATTATTTTTACCTGTACTATCTAGTATGGCATGAGTCAGGGAACGTCCAGTTTTAAGTTGTACAATTTTTCAAAGCTCTGAACATACAATCTGCGTGAACATACTCTACACTGACAGAAAGAAAGGGAATGCAGAACTGTTACCGTATTATGGAGAATAAAAACAACTTAAGAGGAAATGCCCTGATTTGAAATGGGATACCAGTACCCATCCCATCTCTCTCAAACTAACCTTTAAGGTGCAACTAATTTATGGCCATGACAAAAAAATTGATATGCACTTTGCAACATTTGGATTGAGCAGATCATACATTGAAGGACAAATGGCTATCCTAAAACCCTAGAAGAATATTCACTCAATTTGTTTATACGTTGACAAAAAAGAGTAGATTAAAATTGAGATGAACCATATTGGATCAATCTCATACATCGATTCCAAAAATGCATGACAGTGGAAGACCTTGAGAAATTCTAAGTTTTAGAGTTGAAACCCAAACTTCCATAAAACATGGTGTTCAATATCAATATCTGCAATATACGACACAAAACTCAAACTAAGATAAGTCTGTTTAATCCAAAATTATTGAAGGTGTTATCCTTATCGTTAGGGAATTAGAGATCCATGTAGAGTTTATCAAAAAGTAGATATGAAGTATTCAAAATAAGGGAAAAGCACAATTTGATAGGAGAGTTTAGGAAGGAAGAGTGTTGAATCTTTATGGTTTGAAAATCTAAACGTGTACTAAAAAATCAACCCATTCTTATAGAAGAAACAAGCATCCCTTTTGGCAATGATAGAATTGGACCATGTGAACAATTTTAGTTTTTAATCTGCATCAAGAGGACTTGGATTTGGGTCGTGTTCAACTTTGATATATGTATGTAGGCTTGATCTCCATTTAGTCACCTCTAAGAGCTTTTCTATTTGATTCTAGGTTAGCAAAGTAAAAGAATGCCTAGGATTAGTAAATATTAAGGACAATGGTTGACTATATTTTCACTAATAAATTCTATTTAGTTGGTGTTAATCGACTAGATGTAGGTTTGGATGTTCAATGGTTGTACTTATTGACAACAAACTCTACCAACCACTATAAAAGGTTTTGGGATTGAAACTAGAATACAAAATCCCAAACCTTGAAATAAATTAAGATTGTTCATGAATTCAGTAAAAAGAACAAAAGATGGAAGAGGGGGCACTTTCGATTTGTGTCCATCTATATTATATGTGTGTGGATGCCTCTAATCCACGTAATTGAATCTTTGAATTTTTAGTGTTTCTTTGCATGTTTAAGATAGTCTTCCAAAATTTAATGAAGAACCTACCATCAAATAAGGGATCACAACATAATGTCAAGTTTGATCTACAAAAGTATCATCCATAAGAGATCTGAAGCAATTCTAGTAAAATAATGGTAGTTAGAAAATTCAGTATGAAACCTCCATCTCAAGCACCCAATAAATAGGAGAAGCAATACATGGAACCATTAAATGGTAATTAGGAAACTATGAGCTAAAACCATTCAAAATGTGGTGCCCAAATCTTGAGAAAAAATAAATGCCCAAATCCTAAGATGAGTCCATAGGCTGAAATAACATATTTATTACACCTATCATAAGCTTGTCATAATCCACTCACCAATTTGGGCACTCCATTACTTCCATTCAAAGATGCCTTATGACGTGTCATAGGTTGGTCAACAAGTGTAACTCTCTCTTATAGTTTTTTATGTGGCATAGTTGCTCTTACATTTCTGATGTGGCAGGCCTAACTATTACGGGCCATAACTTTTGATTAAGGAAGCTAATGGAGTCCATTTTTTAAAATTGGAGGTCTCAAAGAGCTCCATGTCACCATAACCTGCTTGCTCTAATTAAAGCCCATTTTGATATTTTAGGGTTAGAATCAACTTCTATAGCCCAAAAACTACATTTTTGTGTTTTTAACATTAGGATGTAAGGTTGAGACACATTTCCTAACATTCCCCCATTTTTCAAATACCTTGCAAGAGAAAAGGGAATACCAACACTATCACCTATCTACTAGGGACCACAAGACCCATATATTTATCGTACCACTTGAACTTTTATGTGTTGATTAGCTTTGTCAATGCATATGCAACATTCTGCAAAGTGTCAAATTTCTCCAACATCACCTTCCCATCTTCTACCATGTCATGAAAAATGGTACTAGACATATGTGTGCTTCATCCTTGTATGAAAATTTAGGTTCTTTGTTAGACATATAACATTTTGACTATCACAAATAACTCTAATAGCTTCCTAATTCAACTCCACATCTAAATACAATCTCTTAAGCTAGACGGACTCCTTATAGGCATGAGTTGCTAGGAGGTCCTCCGAATGATCGATACCAACAAATCTTCTCTCTTGATAAATCAAGATATTTGGATAAGAGAGACTAGATCATATAATAGAAGAGACTAGATCAATGGCACAAGATATTAAGTTTAATAAGTTGTCCCTTCCAATACTAGGGTAGATAGACTATGATCAAGAAGGTGAAACCCTAGATAAAAGAGGATGTGGAACAAGTTTTTAAAGCAACTTCAGTGTAGATTGATTAATGTGAAGAGAACTCCAATCCCTAAGGAAAGAAATCAACCCCAACCATAGAGAGTAGACAAAGTGACCACAATTTGTCACTTATTCATCCCATTGATAACACTATTAAATAAATTGAACACTTATTCACTAGTGGATCTTCTACTGTTGACATCTCCTACCCAATATGAATCCAGAAATATGTTGATCCCTTGTAGAATCATCATGATAGCAAGTAGAGTACTTAGAGGTATTACACAAATATCTAAAGACCCTCTTAACTACATCCTAACAATCTTGTCAAGATTAGCCATAAATAAGCTCAAGACTCCCATTACTTGGGCAATGTTTGGTCTAGTATAGACCATAGCATATATCAAACTCCCAACTATAGTAGTATAAGGAACATGAGCCATATCCTCCATTTATGTGGGTGTCATAAGACACTACTCAACTAAAAGCTTAGTTTCCACAAAAAGTAGGAACATTTAAAGTCTATTATCTACCATGTTGAAATGTTGTAGTTCGCACAAAAATAAGAACATTTAAAGTCTATTACCTACCATTTTGAAATGGTGTACAATTATAACAAAAATAAGAACATTTAAAGTCTATTATCTATCATGTTGAAATGTTGTAGTACAAAGTTCATATGCTTACTCTAGCCCAACCAAAGCTTTCTATTCACTCTATTTTTGTCCAGAGGGGGGATGGTACTACTATTCTGGAAATGCAGTTCTTGTCCCAAGATGGCCAACTTTCCTCTTAACGATCTGGCTCTTCTGTTCATGTCCCTAAGATAGTCAAGGGACGTCTCAGACATCCTCATCTATCCCAGAGATGGCCAAACTTCCTCTTGACGATCTGGCTCTTCTGTTCATGTCCCCCCTCTAAATTAGTAGAGTTTTAAACTCAACCATCCCATGCACGTTTTTCTATGTTTGGAAGGTATAACTATTGATCGCAAGGGATTTCATTAGGGTTTTTTGGCCGAAGTGTTCCATTCTTGTCAAAGGATTGTTGAAATGTTCATCAGGATAAAATTCTCATCTTCTCAAAATATATAGATTAATAAAATGGATAATTGTCAGTCTTTTGTTAAAGGTAAAAGATAATCTAGTTTTTAAATACATTTTTGATGGTTTGCTCTTTTATTAAACCAAATTTATAGATTAAGATTAATAAAGATTCATAGTAGAAGTGAAAATTAATATTTATGTTTTTGGTATATTTATGTGTTATTATATGATTTTATACAATTTTATGTTATATATTATGATAGTTATGTTTATTCAAATATTAATTTTATAACTCACATCAAATGTTGTAGTTTTCACATTTTGCTAACACCTAATTGTTATATATGTAGTTAGATCAATTGTATATTTTGATTATTTTTTTGGAAATTATTTATAAAAGGATTTGGTTTTGTTCTTCATGGTATGTTTGAAAAGGTTTTAGAATAAGAGCTAAACTTTTGGAAGTTAGAGACTGTGCAGAGTGGTATGGGAAATCTATGTGTAAGCTTTTGTAGAAGATAAAACTTCAAATTTTGAGTATTTTGGTCAAGTTGTGATGGAATCGTCAGTTTATACAGGTGCACTTGAAATTAAAATTGCTACAAAGATTCCAAAATCATCAAGAAATTCAAAACTATCAAGGAAAAAATGAAATTGCCAAGCTAAAGAAAGTAGTGGTTTTGCTCTATGCAAAAAATACACCCCATGACATTCTAATTTCTAGATTTCTCTTTTGTAGAAGATAAAACTTCAAATTTTGAGTGTTTTGGTCAAGTTGTGATGGAATCATTGGTTTACACAAGTGGTAAAATTGAAATTGCTACAAAGATTTCAAAATCATTACGAAATTCAAAATTGTTAGAGCAAAAATGAAACTACCAATATGAAGAAAGCAATGGTTTTGCTCTATGCAAAAAATACACCCCATGACATTCTAATTTCTAGATTTCTCTTTTCTTTAACTTCCTTATGCTTTGTAGAGCTTTATATAGTAATTGTACCCTTGAAATATGTAACTTTGATGCATTTTATGTATTCTAGAGAGATAAAAGGGGGGATTTAGACTGTAGTTTCTAAGTTTCTAGTGGTTGTTGTAAAGAGAAATAGTAGGGGAGTTGTTTTGAGAGATTTCAAAGGTCATTTAGGTAAACACCAGAGTTGTATCAAGCTCCTATACTAAGTCTACAAGGCTTAGACCAATTGTAAATGCCATTTGAGTAGATTAAGTGAGATTATACTCATACTATAGTTTTCACCCTCAAGTGATTTTTTTTAGATATATCAATCTGATACTCTTCTTGATGAACTATTCTCTTTGGTTTTCTTAAATTTCCTTCTCTAATCACATTTTTTAAGATCGATCTTATTGTTGTCTATGTTTAAAATCAAGAATTGACAAACTAATAGAAAAATATCCACTTCAATGTACAAATCAAATGGTTTAAGAGCAAGTTCTTTCTTTCATGAAGTTGTTGTGAGTAATTTGAAGGTTCATGCCCATAAGAAGATCAAGTGGAAAAGATATTTTACCTTTGCAAATAGATATTAAATTTTATAGACCTGGAGAAGAGAGATTAGAATCATAAAAGGAAGAGAAGAAGAGTTTGTAGATGCTTAAGTAAGGTTCCTCAAGTTACGGGCTAACTTAGATTGCAAAGATTGTTGCACACAAGAACTGATAATTTTTTTATCTCATTTGAAGGTACAAAACCATGCATTATTTCATGAAGGATAGATAAATTTTGTGGCCCTTAATATTTATAATCATATACAATGTGTGTGGGTTGTTTGTCAAAACATGCCAATGCAAAATGTAGGAAGGACATAAATTTTGTTGCTTTTAATATTTATAATCATATACAATGCATGTGGGTTGTTTGTCAAAATACCCCCAATGCAAAATGTATAAGCATAGATAGCTTCTCA
The DNA here is from genome assembly GCA_027924645.1 of Cunninghamia lanceolata. Classification (NCBI taxonomy): domain Eukaryota; kingdom Viridiplantae; phylum Streptophyta; class Pinopsida; order Cupressales; family Cupressaceae; genus Cunninghamia; species Cunninghamia lanceolata. Next base: position 14,854,240 of record BSBN01000237.1, on the reverse strand, counting down.
GTGTTCAATATATATAACTAATAAGATTCTCATTATTTAACAATGTTGACAATGGAATTGTTTAATGCTAGTGTAAATGTTCCATGTATTTGGAATCTATGTTATAGGAACACTGTAGGTGAAATGTCGTTTTTGTATTGCTCATATGTGATTTCTGCAAGCTCTGGAAAGTTTTGTTGAAGGAGATCTCCATGTAAGAAGCAATTAATGTTGTCCTCCTGCTTATGCAATGAGCAAATCAAATTGCGACAATAGAAAAATTGTATGGCTCTTTTACAATTTGTGCAGTGGGCATAACCATTTTCGATAGGATTGCCAAACAACATTGAGTAGTGGTTGTTGGCAATATGTGTTGTCATTGATGTCAACACTTAGAACAAGGTCAGCACTTAGTTTATGATGATGGTATACCAATGTGATAACAGAGATATAGTGATGATGCTGATGTTCAAGGTTGCTAATGTTTAGTGATGTTCCTGATGTTCATGGTTAGTTTCTGATGTTCATGGTTGGATGTCATGCCTTGATTAATGTCAAGTAAAGTTGTGTTGAGCATGTTTGTGGTCAGCAGAGATGATTTCATGATGAAATATTAAGATGGGAATTAGAAGCACTAAGATGAATGATGATATGTTAAGATGGGAATTAGAAGCTATGTTGAGGATGAGAAGATGTTGATGATGACCTGTGGCATGTTGTATGATCCTTCATATTGTTCCTAAGGTTGTATGTGTTGTTATATGAAGGTCTTGGCCTCCGGAAGTTGGTGAAGATTTGTACTGTAGAGAATTGCCTGAAAAGACTATTTGGTAAAATGCTCTGCATTCCTCCGCATTTGAAGCTATGGTCATGTAGTTCAGAAGTTAAGTTAAGAATGATGTAAAGGTGCTAAATCCAAAGTTTTAGATCATTTGTCCCTCTGGAGTGAAAGTTATGAAAGATAGAGTTCCAATTTGTGCTCTGGCATAATTAATTAATGATGAAGACTGTTTGGAATGTTTCGCATTCCTCCACAGTGACAGATATGGTATGCGGTTTTGAGGATATGTTCATAGAAATGTATGAGTGCATCCATATGAGTTTTAGGTGGTCTGGAGGTCCGCAAGTTTATTTTTCATATGACAATTGTGATACAGTTGTTTCAGATGACTAGTTGTTCTTAGGACATATGCTAATGATGTGCACCAATTTGTTGTGGCATGGAATGGTACATTGAATGATGGAATATGGTCCTAATGATCTTGTGTTAACTCCAGTTGCTCCGCAAGGTGTTTTTCTGCTCTCTCTAAAACTGGTTGAGGTCCGAAATGATGATGTTGTTGGGTTATGCTCTTGCCTAGCCAATAGAGGAAGACTAATAATGTGCACCACAAAGTTCTTGCTATGCGGAGTTCAAGAAGTGCTTGGGGATAGTGTTTGGGTCCTACTGACTCATCTGGAAGGAGTGCAAGCAATGTTTTATTAATGAGTACCACCAAGTTGAAATGACCGTTGTGCTACATTCTTCATGTGTTCTTTCTTAAGGGTGACCTAATTCAAATTTGTGAAGCATGTGGATGATTATTCCTTGAAGGATGATTCTATAAAGAATGTTTAGGACCATACTAAGCATTTGTTGGGATCCACAAGGCGTGTGTTTCCTTATGTAGTAACAAGTAGTTCATGATAGGGCTTGCCCTATGCATGTTTCATGTTGTGTGGTCTCTAGCTGACTTGTAACATGTAATATTCTTATTATATTAGCTTACTTGTATTGAAATTAATGTAATGCCATGTATATATTATAAACCTATTTGATATAGGTGATGTATGATTGTGAAGATGAATATGTGAGTGTGCAAAAGAGCAAAATATGAACATGTTATGCATTATGATGTGCGACTAAAGGAGAAAGAGCAGAAGCAATAAGGAATGTCCTGGTCAATTTGAAGACATTTTTGTGACAAGAAGGAAGTGAAGAGTGTGCCTAATTGATCCAATCATTAGAAGACGGAGAATTGCAATCATCAAAGGTGTGAGCTTCAATGTCAGTTTTTCAGACAGTAGAAGGACTATCATACTGTAATCTTTTCTGAGTTCATTCTTAGTTCAGGGAGTAGTAGCTTCCTTGGGTTATAGCCCTAAAACAAAGTCAGAAGGGAGTTGTAGCTTCCTTGGGTTATAGCCCTAAAACAAAGTCAGAAGGGAGTTGTAGCTTCCTTGGGAGTGACCCTAAAACCTTTCTTCAGGGAGTAGTAGCTTTCTTGGGTTGTAGCTCTAAAACAAATTCAGGAGGGAGTAGTAGCTTCATTGGGTTGTAGCCCTAAAACAAGGTTGTAATTTTGAGCTTCATATATTGTGAGTTAATCCTCACCATGGTTTTTCCCTGTTTGGGTTTTCCACGTATATCTTGTGTTATGTGTTGATGTGCATTACGTTGATCCTTCATGTTTATGTTAATATTGGAATGCTTAAGTTTTAATCTTCTCTAGAGGATTTGAAGTTTGTTTAGATATTGATTCACCCCCTCTACGTATCCTGGTGCGTTCAACAATTGGTATCAAAGCCAAGTTACTCAGAAGAATATTAATCGCTTGAGGAAGGTTTGGGATGGCTCCTAATGGATCTCACAAGGTATCTATGTTTGATGAAACAAATTATTCATTTTGGAAGCTAAGGATGGAAAACTATCTATCTTCTCTAGGGTTTGGTGTCTAGCAAGTTGTTGTGAAGGGTTACATTACTCCTAGTTCTGAACCTACAGATGCTGATGGGATTAGGTTGTATGATAATAATGCCAAGGCAAAGAGTACTATCATGAGTGGATTGGCTAATTCAGAACTGTTGAATTTGATAATTAATTCAAGCCACAAAGATCACCTGCAAAACCTAAGATTTACCTTCCACAAGAGAAAAAAGCAAAGAGGAATAATTTGCACAATAAGAATGAATTAATGAAATGGATTAAAGAATTACATGTGAAAACTTGCTTTTATATTTGCAAGTTAGAGAAAAACCCTAATATGACTTAAGAATAACCTAAGACTAAAATTAGCCCTAGGTAAACTTAATAAAGTGTAATTAAATATTTAATTACACCAACACCCCCCCATAAGTGCAACTTGGGGAGAAATGAAAAGCATGTAACTAATGCAAGAATGGGTCCCAGCTACAAGACCATTTTAGGTACCCATGAACAACAAGAATCTCTCATAAAGTGGAGAGAAAGGAGAAAAACCCAGTGGGAGAAAACTCCTCTCCAAAAGAGAGAAAAATACAAGTACATAAACATGTGATGGAAGAAGGACTAAATCTAAGACCCCCCAAGAAGTGAATCTATCACAAAAGTACAATCAAGAATCCCCCCCCCATAAGAGAGGAAGAAGAGAGAAGGTTTGATGACCCCCCCAGAAGTGAGAAGGATGAAACCCCATGCGAGGAAATGCTCCCTCCCAAAATACAGATGAGAAGAGAACTTTTAAAGGTAATGGGTTGTGAATCTACCAAGGATGTCTGGGTGAAACTTGAAAGCATTTATGAAGGAGATAGTAAAGTGAAGCAAGCCAAGATGTAAATATTCAAGAGAAAATTTAAGACCCTAAGGATGACATAAGATGAATACATTGTCAGTTATATGCTCTGAGTGGATGAATACTTAATGGCATCAGAAGTCTTGGTGGTGAAGTGAAAGAAGATGAAATTGTGAAGAAGGTATTGAGAACTCTTCCCAAATCTTATAGTCATAAGATATCGGCTATTGAGGTGACTTAAGTTTTGGATATATAGTAGATCAATTGTTTGGCTCTCTCATAGCTTTTGAAATGAGAGAATTTGACAAAGGTGTTCCAAAGAAGGAAGCAACATTTAAAGCAAGTCAAAAGGTAGAAGATGAAGCAACAGATCAAGATGATGACCTTGATGAAGTAGAGGCAAACTTTGTAAGAAGATTGAAGAAGGGCACCGACAAACACAAAGGTAAGTTACCTTTCAAATGTTTCAATTGTGGGAAGATTGGTCACTTTGCTTCTAAATGTCCTTTTAAAGAATCAAGGGGTAGTAACAGGAGAGACAATTTCAAAAGAAGCTTGTATTCCATAGAGAGCAATTGTTCTTCAAAAGATGAGGATCATGATGAATCAAATGATGAAATTGTTGAACACAAAGAATATTGAGAGGGGGGTGAATTAGTATTCTACAAAGCCACTTATTCACATGTTCTTTAAACCAATTACCAAATTTAATAACATGAAAGCAAAATAAACATAGGAACAACAACCATAAATACATAACACATAGACACTAAGATTTTTACGTGGAAAACCCAAAAAGGGAAAAACCACGGTGAGTGTTAGCTCACAATATATTATGATAACAATACCGAATTACATAAGGCTCACTGCCCAAAGAAATGCTCACTGCAGGTGGACTCACTATCCAAGTGGGCTCATTGTCCACTGAGGAAGAAGGATAGAAGAGAGGAGGAAAATGGCTCATTGTTAGTGATGAATTGCTGCTGATGCATCTACAAAATGTTGGATTACAATTCCATTGATAGCTCAATATACATATTCAAACTCTTCATCATGACTATTCTACTTTTCTGCTCTGTCTACACATACTCTGTTTTGCTATCTTTTGAACTCTTACTGCACTTGTCAAATCACAAAAATAGAGTTAGATCACATACACATATTTTCCACAACATGTTCCACACACTCAACATCGAATTCCTTCAAGTCTATATATCTGCAACATGATTTATCTTACAACTAGGTCGGTAGGCCAAGCATGAAACGTGTACACAAATATTATACCATGTTGGCTTGATCTTATGCACAAACAACAATGCAAACTCAAACAAACATTTAAGAAACTTCATTTAGATTGAGACCTATTATACGGCCACTTAGATTGATAATCCAAACAATATATCTTACCGCATATTGATCTAGCATGAGTGTCGGCTTTATCCTTAAGTGCATACTCAACTAACTTGACTATCATATTATAACTTTCAATGCGAACCATATGAGACTCTAAAATTCATAACCAACATTCATTATGGGCCTCTTGTCATACCTTCAGAACTGCAGAGCATAATAATCTTTCATAGAAGAATGCAGATCTTAGAATTGTTGTTATGTCACAGAGAAATACTATCAAACTGGAAGTCGATACTAGAGAACTTGTAAAATGTGATCCGATGAACTTCAAGCTCTACAAATCTGGATTTAGATGCTTATGCCATGTATCTACATTGCCTCAAAACTACAAATCAAAATATTCTCCAATGAATGAATGTGAACCACTTTACTCAGATACTCTGCACTGTTTCTGACTCGTATTTGTTCACCCAGACTTAGACAAATCATAGTATGACTTCCAGAGGAAGTCAGGACTTGAACACTGGAACATAACATCACCAAATAGCTATGAATAACATACAAGAACTGCATAATACCTTCAACTATGGAGGCATATCATCACAATTACTGTCACTCACTCCTTGTTTTGTATACCATCCATACTTAGTCATTCTGACTAAGTTAGTCTTCCAAACTAAAATCCCTTTACCATGCCTTGTTGCCAAACTGAGTTAGTCTTCTAGAGTAAAGTCTCTTTGCCATGCCTTGTTTCCATCAATGACAACATACAATAATTCTACCTTAACCATCAGAGCAGTGTCTCTTGACTATGCTGCCAACGGAAACTCTTTTCATGGCCTTGAATGTTGGTGACAAAAAGTATGATTTTGGGAATTATGAAAATTCTGATATCTCATAGAATGATCAAAATAATGAAAAATCAATGGTTGTATGGATTGCTTTTCATGCAAAAGAAGAAGCCAATATTTGGGTAATTGACATTGTTTTCTCTAAGCACATGATTGGTGAGAAGGAGAAGTTTATCAGCCTTGAGAAGTGGAATGGTGGAGCTGTTAAGTTTGGTGGCGATGAGTCAGCACAAATCTATGGAAAGGGTGCTATAACTATTGATGGGAAGAACAAGAATGAGGATGTTCTCTATGTCAAAGGACTAAATCATAATCTTCTCAATGTTAGTCAGATGTGCAGTAAAGGATAAAATCTTACCTAAATCATGCCAAAGGATGTGAAATCAAGTAGGGTCGAGAAAACTAGTTGCAAAAGGTATCAAGATATATGGAGATATTTATCATCTAAAGGAGATAAATGGAAGAACTTGCTTATTGGCTCAATCTAGTGAGTGTTGGTTGTGGCACAAGAGAATGGGACAGATCAAATTTGACATGGTAAGGATCATCTCTATTTCATGCAGTGAGAGACATGACTAAGATAACAAAACCTGCAAACACATTATGCAAGGAATGCCAAATGGGAAAGCATACTAAGACAAATTTCAAGAGCAAGGAGTATTCTTCCTCAAAGCCATTAGAGATGACTCATACTGACCTATGTGGTCCTACAAGGATAAAGAGTCAACAAGGAGAAAGGTATTTTAGGTTGCTTATTGATGATTATTCTAGGATGGCTTGGGCTACTTTCACATGACTATGCAAGAAATGTCTAGGGCAATATTGAAGGATGCATATCTACCTGACATGTACTGGAAGGAAGCAGTTCACACTGTTGTCTATCTGACTAATAGAGTACAATTGAGGGTCAATAGCTCTAAGATCCCTTATGATCTATGGTATGGAAGACCTCCCACTATTAGATACTTCAAGATCTTTGGTAGCAAATACTATATTAGAAGAGACGAAGAAGATCTAGGAAAGTTTGATTCAAGAAGTGATGAATGGATTTTTCTTGGTTACTCAACCATAAGCAAGGCCTATAGATGTTACAACAAGAGATTGGGGAAGATGATTGAAAGCACAAATGTCAAAGTAGATGAAGATTTGTATCAAATCTCACAAGAACCAGAGGACTCTAGATCTGATATTTTTCCATGCATTGAAGAAGAAGAAGAAGAGAAAGAAGAAAAGGAACAAGAGCCAAAGCAGATACCCAAGACTCCAGCAAAGTATGTTTAGAAGAACCATTTAGCAGATCAGATCATTGGGGACAAGAATAAAGGTGTGTTAACTAGGAGAAGTCTAGCAAAAGCATGTGAGCAAGTAAACTTGTGTCTATTATCAAAGGTGGAACCCAAAGCCTTTGTTGATGCTAGCAAAGATGATGGATGGATAAAGGCAATGGAAGAAGAACTAAATTAGATAGAGAAGAATCAAATAAGGGAATTAGTTCCTAGACCAGCAAATAAGAATGTTATAGGAACAAAGTGGGTCTTCCAGAACAAGATGAATGAAGATGGTGAAGTTGTGAGGAACAAAACAAGATTGGTATGTAAGGGATATTCTCAAGTTGAAGGCATTGATTTTGAGGAGACATTTGCTTTGGTAGCTAGGATGGAGGCAATCAGAATGTTTCTTGCCCTTATTGCTCACAAGAACTTCAAGATTTATCAGATGGATGTCAAGTCAACATTTTTGAATGGTGATCTAGAGGAAGAAGTTTACATTGAGCAACCAGGTGGTTTTCAGATATCAGAAGATCCAGACATGGTGTGTAAACTTAAAAAGGCTTTGTATGGTCTCAAGTAAGCACCTAGAGCTTGGTATGCTAGGTTGGATAAGTACTTCAACAAAGCTTCAAGAAAGGTACTACAGATAGCAATATTTACATCAAGGAAGGAGATATGATATTAATAGTTGCAGTATATGTTGGTGACATCATCTTTGGTGGAGATGGCAATATGTGTAAAAATTTTGTAGAGGAGATGCAAAAAGAGTTTGAGATGTCTATGATTGGTGAGATGTATTTCTTCCTTGGACTTCAAATTGCTTATCTAGATGATGGTATCTTTATTTCTCAAGCTAAGTATATCAAAGAGATGTTGAAGAAATTTGGTATGAAGGACTCTAAACTAGTGAGTACTCCTATGGTCAGTGGATGTCACTTGAGCAAGAATGATGAGTCTTCAGAGGCTGATCAGACTTCCTATAGATCTATGATTGGAGGATTGTTGTACTTAACTGCTTCTAGACCTGATATTATGCATGCATTATGTGTGGTTGTCAGATATCAAGCTAATCCCAAGAAAACACATGAGAAGGCAGTGAAAAGAATATTTAGATACTTGAAGGGAACTCCAGTTATGGCTTATGGTATCCAAGAGGTAATAATTTTGATCTGAGTTCCTACACTGATGTTGATAGGGCTTGTTGTGTTGATGATAGGAGAAGTACAAGTGGTGGTGCTTTCTTTTTAGGAAGTAGATTAGTTTCATGGTAGAGCAAGAAATAAGATTTGGTGTCATTATCAATTGCAGAGGTAGAGTATATTGCAACATCATCATGTTGTACACAAGTATTGTGGATGAAGCAAACCTGAAAGGATTTCAAGGTACTGTATGATGAGCTTATTCCTATTTTGTGTGATAATACAAGTGCTATCAATATTTCCAAGAATCTAGTGATGCATTCTAGACCCAAGCATATAGCAATCATGTATCATTTTTTGAGAGAGAAGGTTACAGATAAGGAAGTAAAGTTGGAATATGTTCCAACAAAGGATCAGATTGAAGATATCTTCACAAATGCTCTTGTAAAGGATACTTTTGAAGATCTTCAACAAAGGTTAGCGGTAATTGCCCCTCCTTTCTAGATGCATAGTGGTGCATCTTTCTAGGGGCTATATCTTTTTCTTGGACTGATGGTGGCTATCTCCCAGGGGGAGCAGGTAGTGGTTGTTGCTACTAGGGGGAGATTGTGAGTTACTTCAAGAAAGAATGAATGAATATCAAAGGAGGAGAAAATTAGGGAAATGTGCACTTAGGGGGACAATCTGTTCCCTAAGAGAGTAAAGCAGTTGTTCTTTTCCCTTGATGTCAAAGGGGGAAAGAGAGAAACATATATCTAAGGGGGAGAATGTGTTGCCATCAATGACAAAGGGGGAGATTGTTGGAAATATGTGTTGTCATTGATGTCAACACTTAGAATAAGGTCAACACTCAGTTTATGATGATGGTATACCAGTGTGATAACCGAGATACAGTAATGATACTGATGTTCAAGGTTGCTAATGTTTAGTGATGTTCTTGATGTTCATGGTTGGATGTCATGCCCTAATTAATGTCAAGTAAAGTTGTGTTGAGCATGTTTGTGGTTAGCAAAGATGATTTCATGATGAAGTATTAAGATGGGAATTAAAAGCACTAAGATTAATGATGATATATTAAGATGGGAATTAGAAGCTATGATGAGGATGAGAAGATGTTGTTGATGACCTATGGCATGTTGTATGATCCTTCTTATTGTTCCTAAGGTTGTATGTGTTGTTATATGAAGGTCTTGGCCTTCGGAAGTTGGTGAAGGTTTCTACTATAGAGAATTTTCTAAAAAGACTGGTAAAATGTTCCCCATTCCTTCGCATTTCAAGCTATGGTCATGTAGTTTAGAAGTTAAGGATGATGTAAAGGTATTAAATCCAAAGTTTCAGATTATTTGTCTCTCCATAGTGAAAGTTATGAAAGACAAAGTTTTGGTCTATGCTCTGGTAGAATTAAGTAATGATGAAGATTGTTTGGAATGCTTTGCATTCCTCCATAGTGATAGATATGGCTATGCGGTTTTGAGGATATGTTCATGCAACAATGTATGAGTGCATCCATATGAGTTTTAGGTGGTCTGGAGGTCCACAAGTTTATTTTTCATATGACATTTGTGATATAGTTGTTCTGGATGACTAGTTGCTCTCAGGACATATGCTGATGATGTGCTCCAATTTGTTGTGGCATGGAATGGTACATTGACTGATGGAAGATGGTCCTGATGATCTTATGTTAACTCCAGTTGCTCCACAAGGTGTTTTTCTTCTCTCTATGGAACTAAATGAGATCTGAAATGATGATGTTGTTGGGTTATGCTCTTGCCTGGCCAATAGAGGAAGATTGATGATGTGCACCACAAAGTTCTTATTGTGTGGAGTTCAAGAAGTGCTTTGAGATAGTTTTTGGGTCCTTCTAACTCATATGGAAGGAGTGCAAGCAATGTTTTATCATTCATGAGTACTGCCAAGTTAAAATGACCATTGTGCTACATGTTTCATGTGTTCTTTCTTAAGGGTGACATAATTCAAATTTGTGAAGCATGCGGATGATTATCCCTTGAAGGATAATGCTGCGAAGAATGTTTAAGACCAGACCAAGCATGTGTTGGGATCTACAAGGCATGTGTTTCCTTCTGTAGTAATGTGTAGTTCATGATATGGCTTGCCCTATGCATGTTTCATGTTGTGTGATCTCTGGCCAACTTGTAAAATGTAACATTCTCGTTGCATTGGCTGAATTGTAATGAAATCAATGTAATGTCAAGTATATATCATAAACCTAGTTGATCTAGGTGATGTATGATTGCAAAGATGAATATCCGAGTGTGTAAAGGAGCAAAATATGAAAATGTTATGCATTAGAACAAGTGCAAAGGCTTGGTTGCGAGACAATTTTATATTTTTCTAAAGAAGGTGGCAGTCTTGAACTTATCATAGGAAACAATTTTTGTCCATGCCTTGTTCAACTTCTCTTTCATGAATCTCCAGTTATACTACGTCTTTTTGCCATGGAAACTATGGCCAACATTGTAGAGTATGGGAATTATAAAAAGATTGTGAATGATAGAGTACTCTTACGTATTGTGGAAATCATTTCAAGTGGTGACAAGAGAGATTTGAACATAATGAGATAGCTTCATATAGAGATTTGTAGGTTCATTTTCAATATCACAACACTCACCCAAGATGACATTGAGATTACAATAAATATAGGGGTAATTTTTGCACTTGTGGGGCTCCTTGCAAAAGCAATAGATTGTGTAAAGGAAGAAGTAGCTTATGCTATTGTTAGTGGTATTTTAGGTGGCAATGATGAGCAAGTGAAATACTTTGTCGATTTTGATTGTATAAATCTCCTTATTAATATGATTACACCTATCAACAAAGGCCTTACACAAAATTGCCTTAAAGGCCTAGAGAGGATGTTGAAGCTCACAAAAGAGAAAAACAAACACCCACATCTTTTCCAAACTACTAAGCTCAAGTATTTCATTAAAACGCAAGCACAAAGCACTCTTTTTAATTATTTTGATCAATGGCTAGATCCAAAGCACTACACTTTTATATTTCCTCCTTCTAAGAAGCCTTGTACTCGTTTGACAATACATCCAAAAGAATGAAGTTGGGATAAAAACTTTCAAATTATAAAGGAATAATATTTTTGGTTTTAGTGTTAGCAAGATGGTTACAGTTGCACCAAAAGGTCAACCTATTAATGCCTGATACAACCGCCAAAGTTAATGAATCCATGGGAGGTGGTTAAGCCTTGTCATGAACCCAAGAATTGTGTTGCACAACACAAGGAGACCAAGGGCACACACCTTGTAACAATCCCACCCCAACGCAAGTGAGGGGTTCAAACCCATGACCCAGGCTCTGATACCAATTATTAGCAAGACAGTTGCCATTGCACCAAAAGGTCGACCTGTTAATGCCTGATACAATCGCCAGCGTTAATGAATCCACAGGAGGCAGTTAAGCCTTGTCACAAACCTAAGCCTTGTATTGCATAGAACAAGGAGACCAAGGGCACACACCTTGCAACATTTAGATTATTGAATGTTGATATTAAAATTTTACATTGGGAATTTTCCATCTTTGGAAGATATTAAATGCATGATCCTCCAAAAAGTAAAATTTTCTAACTACTATATTAATTGTTCTATTTCTATCAACTCTAATATAAAACATTCAATTGAATTATTTTAGCAAACATCATACTACGTAAAAAGAGCTTAGAATCATACAATTCTCCAATATTATAATTATGTCAATTGTTTGTATTCTATCTCCCATGGTTGCATGAAAGATTGTCAAAGTGAACAAATATGAAGAATAAACACCATTAAAAAGTGTTTAACAAGATACATACCAAATTGTTTCAACAAGAACTAACATTTTTGGTGCAGTCGTGGTTAGGAGGGTCCTCAAAGAGAACAGTCTAGACCGTGCAGCAAGAGTAAACACAACAGAAGCAACTCAAATAGATAACACAAATGCATATTTAGTCATTTAGTATATCATAAAATTCAAATACAAATTGGTTGGCAACATGTGGGCTTACAATTACGGCTCACATGCCTGATTACAGAATTACAGAATATGTACAAGATATGGCTTTAAAGCTCCTTCCCAAAGAATTCAAACTATCAAACTTGTAAATTATACCAACTACTTTCCTAGGCATCTATTACATCAATATATATCATCTCTGGAACCTAAGATTCCTCTATGTCGGCCAAGGAAGATCACAAACTCCAATGAAGAGCTGTAATGTGTGTACACGGATAGGTCAGACCTAATTGAATAGAACTCCTTCATGAATGAATAGAATTGTGTGTGGATCTCAGGGAAGGTCGGCCATGAACCAAACAACATTGAATGATGTGTAATTTAGCTCCACGAGTTGTGAATTGCTCTGCAGGTCTTCTCCTTTAGCTGATTATGTGAGACCATCAAGATGCTCTATTATGAGAAAACAATTGATCTTTTGATAGCGATATCTTACTGGTACCAGATCCAAATGCTCTAAAAATTGGATATGTTGTGCATGAATGAATCTAGATGCTAAGTCCAACTCTACAAAATCTAAAATGCAACTATGATAGAATGCAGACGAAAATACAAAAACTGCTACTAACTAAACTGCTTGAACTAAATTAGAAAATGAAAAGAAACAACTGAAATGCAAATGTTTTTGGTTGATGCAAGATTGCTCTTGAACCAGGATGCTCCTGTATCAAACATCTGAGGTTATTGAAAAAGTGAGTCCCTCACTTTGTTGGGGATAGAGAGAAACCAAGATGGTCTACCTCATCCTAAGAAATCCAAGATGAGTCTTCTTTTGGTCTACCTTTCCACTTCACAAGATATTCTTTGTATTGTCTTCCTCTGGTGTTGTGTCCAACTCCACTGTCCAAAATGTCCTCAATCTGCTCTGGTGCTTGTTGTGGAAATTGCTTCTTCAATGTTGTCACTGAACTCTGCTTCAGGATACAAATATAGGTCTGCAATGTTGAAAATAGGTGATATACCCAATGTTTCTAGTAACTCCACTTCATATGCATTTCCTAAATCAAACTTTATGAGTATCTTACAAGGCCCAAACTTCTTCATCTTCAACTTGTTATATGTCCCAACTGGAAATCTTTTTTTTCTCAGGTATACCATCACTTCATCTCCAACTACAAATTCTTTGTGTCTCTTCTTCTCATCTACCTTCTTCTTATACTTGCTATTCATCTCCTCCAAATGTTTCTTCACCTGATTATGTATTGTCTCCATGTGTCCTACAAATTCTTCTTCTTCTGCACTTCTCTTATCTTCCATACTGATATCTCTCAACTCTATTACTCCTCTAGGGTTTACTTAAGTAACAATCTCAAAAGGTGTTCTTCCAGTACTCATATTCAATGAATTATTGTATGTAAACTCTGCTTGTGAAAGAATCAAATCCCAACTTCTTGCCTTCTCTACAACCAAACATCTCAACAAGTTTCCCAAACTCCTATTCACTACCTCTATCTGTCCATCAGTCTATGGATGAAATGTTGAACTAAACTTTAAATCTGTCTTCATCTTTTTCCAAAGTGTCTTCCAAAAATATCCAAGAAATCTTGTATCTATGTCTAAAATTATGCTCTTAGGTAATCCATGCAATCTTACAATCTCCTTGAAAAATAGGCCAGCTACATGCATTGCATCAGTTGTCTTCTTACAAGGTATGAAATGTGTCATCTTTGAAAATTTGTCCACCACTACAAATATTGAATCATGTCTTCTCTACGTCTTTGGCAATCCCATTACAAAATCCATACTTATGTATTCCCAAGGTCTCTTCGGTATTGTCAAAGGTTTATATAATCTAGTATTCTGAATACTCTGTTTTGCAACTTGACAAACTCTACAACTCTGCACAAATTTTCTAACATCCTTATATATTTGAGGCTAAAAGTAGTTTTCACTCACCAAAGCCACTTTTTTTATCAATGCCAAAATGTCCTGCCAATCCACCACTGTGTTTCTCCTTGATCAAATTATCTCTCATGGAAATTCTAGGTATGCATAACTAATTTCCTCTAAACAACATATCCTCCTGAATGAAATAGTCCAACCACTTACTCCTATTTGTCAACAGGTTCCTTACATGCTTTCCAAGGTTCTGCAAAATCAAGATCTTCTTCATACATGCTCTTCAATTCATCAAATCCTAACACTTCAACTCTCATCTCTGTCAACAAGTTCCTTCTCCTACTCAATGCATCTGCAACTTTGTTTGATTTTCCACTCCTATGCTTCAATACAAAAGTGTAACTTTGCATGAACTCTACCCATCTCATATGTCTCTGATTCAACTTTCCTTGACTGTTCAAATACTGCAAAGCTTGATGATCTGTATACAACACAAACTCCTTAGGTAACAAGTAATGTCTCCACTTCTTCAAGGCTTGAATTATGGCATAGAGCTCCTAGTCATAAATTGAATATCTTCTCCTTGCATCATTCAACTTCTCACTAAAATATGCTATAGGTCTATCTTCTTGACTTAACACTACTCCTATTGCATTCCCACTTGCATCACAATCTACTTGAAATACCTTATTGAAATCCGGTAATGCCAAAACAGGTTGCTCTGTCACTTTATGCTTCAACAATTCAAAACTCTTATCTACTCCTGATGTTCACTTGAAATATTTTATGTCACCTCTCATTGTCTCTGTCATAGGGTTACATATTGAACTGAAATTTCTGATGAACTTCCAGTAGAAACTAGCTAATCAATGAAATGATCTGACTTCTCCAATACTCTCTGGTGTAGGCCACTCAACAATTGTTCTCACTTTCTTAGGGTCCATCTTCAATCCTTCTGCAGAAATCACAAATCCCAAGTATACCAATTCTTCCTTCATGAAGCTACATTTATTGATGTTTATCAGCAATTTCTCTTCTCTCAGTCTTTGGAATACTTGTCTCAGGTGCCACAAATGTTCCTCTTGTGTCTTACTAAAAATTAGAATGTCATCCAAATATACAATAACAAACTTACCCAATAATTTATTCAAGAATTCATTTATCAATCTCATGAAAGTACTTGGTGCATTTGTCAATCCAAAAGCCATCACTAACCACTCATACAATCCCTCATTTGTCTTAAAAGTAGTCTTCCATTCATCTCCTTCTCTGATTCTGATCTGATGGTATCCACTCTTCAAATCTATCTTTGTGAAATATTTTGCTCCACTCAAACAATCCATGATATCATCCATCCTAGGTAAAGGAAATTTATACTTAATTGTGATCTTGTTCATTGCTCTAGAGTCTGTACACATTCTCCATTCTCCATCTTTCTTTGGTGTTAACACTGCAGGTACTGCACAAGGACTCAAACTTTCTCTAATCAAACCTTTCCTCAACAATTTATGTATTTGTCTATTCAGTTCTTTATTCTTTGTCGGTGTCATTCTGTGTGTTGCTTTGTTAGACAAACTAGCTCCAGGTATAAGATCCATGTGATGACTAATACTCTTAATTGGTGGCAATCCTTTAAGTACATTGTCTGATATGATGTCTTCATACTCTGCCAGCAATTCAGTTGTCTCCTCCAGTTGTGATCCTTCAGTCTCCTTCTTCAATGTTTCAGGCTTATTAGGGATCAAAGCATAACACATATTCTCATGTCTCAAACCATCCAAAAATCTTCTTCCATCTACCAAAAAAATTCTAGCATTTCCACATACTTCACTCTTAGGATCATCTTCCAAAGGGATCAAAGTAATTATCTTTCCATTAGATGTTATAGTGTAAGTATTATTTCTCCCATCATGTATAGCTTTTCTATCATACTACCAAGGTCTACCCAACAAAATATGACATACATCCATAGGCATAATATCACACAATACTTCATCATGATAAGATCCAATATGAAATTTCACCAATCATTATTCACTCACCAGTACCTTATGATCATCCTGAATCAATGCTATCTGACAGAGCTTAGGGTGTTTCAATATTTCCAACTTCAGCTTAGTCACCATCTCCTATGAAACTAGGTTATCATAACTACCACTATCAATTACAACTTTACAACATTTACTTCCTAATTTGCATTTGGTTCTGAACAAACTTTTCCTCTGCAGTGGTTCTTCATCTGTCTCTTCTTGAAATAGTGATCTCCTCATCACGAGTGATTCTCCTTTCTCAGGTTTACCAACTGAACAGGGGTCACCTAGTTCAACAGGTTCTTCTTCTAGATAGGATGCTCTTCCACTGTTCTTTGTTCTCTTGTTTGTACTCCCTTGATTACATTCAAATGCTCTATGTCATTCACCTCCACACTTGAAACAAGTTCCTCTGAATGTTCTCCTATTAGGTTTTCTTCCTTCTCTTTTGTATCCTTCACTCCAGTATGGACTAGGGTTTCCTCTGTGGTAGAAAGTTTTGTCATCTCTCTGGTATGCATTATTATCTTTGTCCTCCTTCTTGAATGTGTTCTCTTGTCTGTTTTGCTCCACATATGATCTCTCTCCTCTGGAAAATGTTCTACCTCTATGAAATTTACCTCCTCTACCTCTCCTTCTCTGATCATGCCTCTTATTCAACTTTTCTTCAACCTTCAAAGAAAACTGATATGCTTCTTCCAGTGTTGTCATCCTTACCAAACTCAGTTCTTATTGAATGTTCAATCTCAGTCCATTGATGTATCTAGCCACTTTCTCCTTGCTTTCTTCACTATGTCCTATCCTTATGATCATCTTATGAAATTCTTTAGTATACTCCATAGATTTCTCCTTTTGTCTCAGGTTTTGCAATCTCTTCAACACTTCCAACTCATAGTCAGCAGGTATAAACTAGTTCTTCAATTTTGTCACCATCCTATCCCACATTGTAATCTTTTCTTTTCCTCTTCTATTTCTATCCAACTAAACTTCTTTCCACCATATAGTGGCATGTCCTTTCAACTTTGTCTTTACAAATTTCACCTTCTTCGGATCTCCAATTTCTTCATACTCAAAGTATTCTTCCATGTCATTTATCCAATCAATCAACTCTTCAGGGTTCAAATTACCATTATAATTCGGTACATCAACTCAAGGTCTTTTCCCAATCCTTGAAATAGCTCGCAACATCTTGACTTGATCTAATTCTTCTTCTTCATCATCTCTTAGGGTTTTGCCATTTTGATTAGTAGATTGAAATTCTTCATCATCATCACGTTCAACATTAGGTCTAGGTGTAATTCCTCTTCTCTGATCTTCTTCAATAGAATCCAAGTGAAATCACATGGTTTTCATCATTTCCATCATCTCATCCATTCTACTAGCCATTGTTCCAACAATAAGGATTCTCCTCAGCAACATTCTTCCTACGATCAAGTGTAACTGCCTCAAATTCAGAGATCGGGCTACAAGGTGACAACTACATCACAATCAACAATCGGTTGCAACACAAGTAACCTGCCTCAGATTTGATGATTTGTTTACAGCAAAACCTTATGGAATTCCCTCACCAACTTCACTCAATTCACTCCCAAAGATTCAAACTTTTGCTCTGATACCACTTGGTGTAGTAACGGTTAGGAGGGTCTTTAAAGAGCATAGTCCAGACCGTACAACAAGAGTAAACACAATGCAAGCAACTCAAATAGATGGCACAAATACAGATTCAGTCATTCAATATATCATAAAATTCAAATACAAATTGATTGGAAACATGCGGGCTTACAATTAGGGATCACAGGCCTGATTACATAATTACATAATATGCACAAGATATGGCTTTGAAGCTCCTTCCCAAATAATTCAAACTATCAAACTTGTAAATTGTACTAACTACTTTCTTAGGCATCTATTACATCAATCTATATCATCTCCAGAACCTAAGATTCCTCCGCATCATCTAAGGAAGATCACAAACTCCAATGAAGAGTTGTAACGTGTGTACACGGATAGGTCAGACCTAATTGAATAGAACTCCTTCATGAATGAATAGAATTGTGTGTGGATCTCAGGGAAGGTTGGCCATGAACCAAAAAATATTGAATGATGTGTAATTTAGCTCCACGAATTGTGAATTGCTCTGCAGGTCTTATCCTTTAGCTGATTATCTGAGACTGTCATGATGCTCTGTTATGAGAAAACAATCGATCTTCTGATAGTGATATCTTGTCGATACCTGATCCAAATGCTCTAAAAATTGGATATGATGTGCATGAATGAATCTAGATGCTAAGTCCAACTTCGTAAGATCTAAAATGCAACTGCGATAGAATGCAGACCAAAATATAGAAACTACTACTAACTGAACTCCCTGAACTAAATTGGAAAATGAAAAGAAACAACTAAAATGCAAATGTTTTTGGTTGATGCAAGATTGCTCTTGAACCAAGGATGCTTCTGCATCAATTTCCAAGGTTTAAATGAAAATATAAGTGTTAAGAAAATGGGTTTTGGTATCCAATTCAATTGTATTATGAAAAATTCACACAACACAATATAAATAAATTACTAATTGGAAATAAATTGATGCAGGATCACCCGGGGATGTTGGCAATCTTGTGTCACCAAAAAAATTTAACTTTTTTTATTTTGTTGTTTAACTTTTGTTTTGGTAAGTTTGTCTCGATCCAATTTAGAATGGTGATAAAATGTTCACAGTTTATTGTTGGTGCAATATGTTTGCCGAAACGCCGCAAAGGAGATATAGCATCCATGTATTTTGTTGCAATTGGCCAATTCCATGCTGCAGAAAGAAACCATGTGGAGCATATCAGAAACTCATGTATTGCATTGAAAGAGCCTATGGTGCTTGGGCATGAAAGTGTTAGTGGTGTCGTCATGCTAGCATTCAAGTTGGTACACATGTTTTGATATTGGGAGTTGGTCCAATTGGTTTGATGACTACTTGTTGTTTGTGCCTTTGGTGCTATTAGAGTTGTATACTGACAAATATTGATGAGAAACACTTATCTACAGCAAGGGATTTGGAAGCTGATTCTACCATCCTTGTTAGATGAAAAGGATTGTGATGGTGAATATCAGGCAATACATAGTGCCATGAGGGGTCTAATCGATGTAACTTTTGAATGTGTTGGAACTATGAGAACAATGGCAACAACATTAAATCTAGAGGAAAAGTTTTTTTAGTTGGGATGCTTCATGATAAGATGACACTTCCATTGACTGCTATAGCTACTTGATATGTTCAAGCACAGGAATGCATATGATTTATGCACTAAACTATTGCAATAAAAAGAATTGATATTCAAAATTTTATCACTCATCACTTTGGATTCTGTCAAGATGAAGTGATGGAAGGCTTCAAGGTAAGTGTAGGTAGAGGTTCGATTTGGTTTCATCTTAACCCACGCAGCCTCAGCTATTGAAATGCATGGCAAGGTAATAGAGACAATTTTGAAACGCATGGCAAGGTACTAGAGATAATTGTGTTCACTGTATTAATAAGTTAATTGCATTTCATAAAGTAAAATTGTGGCTTAAAGAAGATGCATAAGAGAAATCTAAGAGGGTGAATAATAATCCATTGAGAATTTTATTTAAACCTCCACATCCACTTATACAAAGAGGTGATGCTTCATAAAATGGTCTTTTCATTTTCAAAGAGAATTTTGTTGCTTTTGAAAGAATCAAATTTTGTCCACGAATGTTAACTGGTGAATAACATTATATTGGGGTTCAAAACTTCTTTCCGTTCATTGGAGTGAGGTCATGGACCTAAGAAGAGTGTGAGTCTTTGACACAAAACCAATTTAATTTTCATTGTGATATGTTGACCTTTCAACTTCTTGGGGTGATGCTTCTATTGCTTAAGGCTGATCTAGATTTGGTCTTTCATTTCTCATGCTATGTACTATAAAACCTAATCTCCAGATCTAAAGGAAGTGTGGTCCAGGAACTGAGAGTGGGATCAGCCAAGTGGAAGAAATAAGATGAGAGTATGTAGAGAGTGAAAAATTTGAGAGTGTGAACTTGCAAATACGAAGTGTTGGAGTTGTGGAAGAGGCCATTGAAGGCTGGTATTGTAAATAAATTGCTTGTAGATGTATTTCTAAATTTGAATATAGATATCAATTTAGTTTTGTGTGTTGTAATTTGAATGTTTGAATTGCAAACAATCTGACATTGTTAGTATAGATTTGTTGTGTGGAGTTGTAAGGCAAGAGGAGGTGTCTTTTGCATCAAATGGTATTAGAACAGGGTATCTTGAGCATGGAGAGCATCCACCAGGACCGTGGGTGAAAAGTTTGTGAGGAGTGAAGAAGCCTTGAGTGGCTATTGGTTCCATGGGAATCATGTTGACTGTCCTCCAACAGAGATGAGGTTAGGTAGAAGGTGTGCATATCACTTCCATTGAGAGGAAGTCAGTAGAAGAGATTGTGAGGGTGCATCTTCCAGAATCTTGTTGGGTAGAGGATAGTGGTGAGAGTTTGTTGCAGGAGGAACCTGCAGAGATAATGAGTGTTGATTTGCTGGTGGTTGCAGATGGAGAGTGTGTCATACTTTTTTGGCAAAATATCTGGAAATATGGAGAGAGTTTATGGATGAAGAAGGAATATTTGAAGCCACAGGAAGTGAAACAAGAACCCATCTGAAGGAGCGATGTGTTCCGAACTGTATGCAAGTCTGGTGGAAAATGTTGCAAAGTAATGGTGGACAACGATAGGAGGGATAATCTGGTTGTGTTAGAGATGGTTGAGAAACTAAACTTGAAGCGGAAGAGGCACCTGAAGCCCTACTATGTCTCTTGGTTACAAGAAGGTCATCGACTTTGGGTAAGTGAACAAAGCATTGTGAGTTTTCATATTGGTTGATATGAGGATGAAATTGTGTGTGTGATATAGTACCAATGGATGTTTGTCATGTTTTGTTGGGACAACTTTAGCTTTGGGATAGGGAGGCTGTACATAATAGCAACAGAAACACTTATAGCATAGTAAAGGATGGGAAGAAATATGTGTTGAATCCGTTGCGGGATAAACCAGAGGAAGTGGTTAAGGAAATTGCATCAATATGATCTAGTGAGTGTATGAAGGAAGAAAGCAACATCAAGGTTGTAGTAGGTAAGAAAGAAGTGGCTGAGAATCCTTTGAGGGATATAGAGAAGAAGGAAATGGTTGCAATAGGTATGCAAGTTGAAGAAAAAGAAGAGGAGGTTGTTGTGTAAAAGGATCAAAAGGAAAGAGAAGAGATTGCAACTAAGGTTGTGAAGGTTGAAGAAGATTTGTTCCTGAAGATGATGGTGACAGAGGGTGAGTAGAAGGAAAAGCTTGCAACTACTGAGAATGAAGATACAATCTATATTGTAGATATTGCAGCAGATGATGAAATTGCAACAGTGGAAGAAGAGGTAAGAGAAACAAAGGTGAAAGAAAATGAAGAAGAGATTGCAGTAGTAGAGGATGTAGTTGCAGCTGATGAGAACGTGGAAGACATCGTAGTAAAGTTCAATGTTGCAGTTGTGAATGTGAATGAGGTAAATTAGTTATGTGATGTTATTTTGTTTTCAGATGTGGTAGTAGAAAATGAGATGAATAGAGGATGAGAGAATGTTATCTGGTTGTGTGTAGAGATGGTTAAGGATGTTGGAGTATATTGGTGGAGGTGGACGATTAAAAGTGGGTTTAAATACATGGAGGAGGAGAGGAGTGAGGAAATAATTTGGTGGAGGAGGTCGGGCTTTGATGGACATGAGTCCACAAGGATAAAGAGGAGGAAGAAGTGGTGTTTTTGGAGGAAGGTGGTGCGTGTTTCGGCACGATGCTGGAATAGGTGAAAGAAAGATTGATTTTTAGCCTTGGACAATGAAGGAGTTCGTTGCAGGGTGATGGCAACCTGGAAGAGTAGTGCAACTACTCAACTCCACCTTTGTGAGCCCATGCTCACAAACTTTTTACCCAACATGTCTGATGCAGGAGCACCCAGGGATGTTGGCAATCCTGTGTCACCAAAAAGATTTAACTTTTTTTATTTTGTTGTTTAACTTTTGTTTTGGCAACTTTGACTTGATCCAGTTTAGAATGGTGATGACATGTTCATAGTTGATTGTTGGTGCAATATGTTTGTCAAAACACCGTAAAGGAGATATAGAATCCATGTATTCTATTGCAATTGGCTAATTCCATGATGCAGAAAGAAACCATGTGGAGCATATGAGAAACTCCTGCATTTCATTGAAAGAGTCTATGGTGCTTGGCCATGAAAGTACTACTGGTGTTGCCATGCTAGCATTCAAGCTAGTACACATGTTTTGATAGTGGGAGCTGGTCCAATTGGTTCGATGACTATGATTGTTGTCCATGCCTTTGGTGCTATTAGAGTTGTATACTGACAGATATTGATTAGAAACACTT
This sequence comes from Cunninghamia lanceolata, assembly GCA_027924645.1. Classification (NCBI taxonomy): domain Eukaryota; kingdom Viridiplantae; phylum Streptophyta; class Pinopsida; order Cupressales; family Cupressaceae; genus Cunninghamia; species Cunninghamia lanceolata. The sequence continues at coordinate 14,831,800 of BSBN01000237.1, read as the reverse complement.
ATCTACAACAAGGGATTTGGAAGCTGATTCTACCATCCTTGTTAGATGAAAAGGATTGTGATGGTGAATATTAGGCAATACATAGTGCCATCAAGGGTCTAATCGATGCAGCTTTTGAATGTGTTGGAACTACGAGAACAATGGCAACAACATTAAATCTGGAGGAAAAGTTTGTTTAGTTGGGGTGTATCATGATAAGATGACAGTTCCATTGACTGCTATAGTTGCTTGGTATGTTCAGGAATAGGAATGCATATGATTTATGCATTGAACTGTTGCAATAAAAAAGAATTGATATTCAAAAGTTTATCACTCATCGCTTTGGATTCTGTCAAGATGAAGTGATGAAAGGCTTCAAAGTAAGTGAAAATAGAGGGTTGATTTGGTTTCATCTTAACCCACGCAGCCTCAGCTAGTGAAATGCATGGCAAGGTAATAGAGACAATTTTGAAACACATGGCAAGGTAATAGAGATAATTGTGTTCGTTTTATTAATAAGTTAGTTGCATTTCATCAAGTAAAATCGTGGCTTAAGAAGATACATAAGACAAATCTAAGAGGGCGAATAATAATCCATGGAGAATTTTATTTAAAAATCCACATCCACTTATATAAAGAGGTGACGCTTCAAAATATGGTCTTTTCATTTTCAAAGAGAATTACAATGCTTTTGAAAGAATCAAATTCTGTCCACGAATGTTAACTGATGAATACCACTGTATTGGGGTTCAAAATTTCTTTCCATTCATTGGAGTGAGGTCGCAGACCTAAGAAGAGTGTGAGTCTTTGCAACAAAACCAATTTAAATTTCATTGTGATATGTTGACCTTTCAGCTTCTTGGGGTGATGCTTCAATTGCTTAAGGCCGATCCAGATTTGGTCTTTCATTTCTCATGCTGCTATGTACTATAAAACCTAACCTCTAGCTCTGAAGGAAGTGCAATCTAGGAACTGAGAGTGGGATCAACCAAGTGGAAGAAGTAATATGAGAATATGAAGAGATTGTAGAATTTGAGAGTGTGAACTTGCAAATATGAAGTGCTGGAGTTGTGGAAGAGGCCATTGAAGGTTGATATTGTAAATAAATTTCTTGTAGATGTATTTCTAAATTTGAATATAGATATCAATTTTGTTTTGTGTGTTGCAATTTGAATGTTTGAATTGTGAACAATCTAACATTGTTAGTATAGAGTTGTTTTTGTGTGGAGTTGTAAGGCAAGAGGAGGTGTCTTTTGCGTAAGAAATGCACCTAGATTATGGAAATATTTAGACTACAAGCTTATTAAAATAGTTACTAATTTTTTTAATATATGAATTTTTTGGGCTTTTAAATAAGCAAAGTTAGAACCAAAAGAGTGTAATTTTGGAGTTAAAAAGGTAAGATCCTAAAACAAGGCTAAGAGATCCAAACAAAACATGAGTGATTTGTAGAAATCAAATCAAACAACCATGATATGAATAATTTGTATAACTTTGAAGAATACAAGTATTTGCAAAGAAATAGATAAGAATATTATGTGCACAAATACTATTCTTATGTGTACAAGTACGAGGGTGACAATGTACATGTGTTTGAATACTTCATATTATATGTTTATCTTATGATGTCAAATGATGTCTTTAAACACTTACTCCATACCAAATGGTTTTATCTATTAATATAAAAAAATTAGGAATTAATATTGAACCAATGAAATCATTTGAAATGATCCAACCCTAACCCTAACACTAACTCTGGTATTAGAATTAGGGTTAGGGTTAGAATCAGTGGTATATTAAATATGAAAATGGATAGCTAATGGGATTGGCAAGGGTGGCTAGAATGGGTAAAGGATAGATCTCAACAAAGCACAAAACTTTAAAAGAAAAGATATAATAATGGAATAATGATTTAAGTAAGAATATAATCATATCTAAGACTCTAAAAATGATAAATCATACAAAATGTGTACCAAGTCAGCTCATGGTGGGAAAGAAATGTGTAAGAGTTAAGAAAATTATAAGTTTTAAATTAGGGTTAGGATTAAGGTTCAGGTTAGAATTAGGGTTAGAAATATGGTTAGTTTTAGGGTTGGCGATAGAATTAGGCTTACGATTATTATTAGAACTAGAGTTAGAGTTAGAGTTAGAGTTACAATTAGGGTTGGGGTTAGGGTTCAGGTTACAATTAGGGTTACAATTAGTATTACAATTAGGTCTAGAATTAGGGTTACAATTATGGTTAGAATTCGGTTTGGGCTTAGGGTTAGAATTAAGGATAGAATTAACGTTAACTAGATCTAAGGGTCGAATTAGGGTTAAGGTTAAAATTAGGGTTAGGGAGAGAATTGGGGTTCTTGTTAAGGTCAGAATTATGGTTGGAATTAGGATCAAGGTTAGAATTAGAGTTAGGGTTAACATTACTATCAAGATTCAGGTTAGGGTTAGGGTTATAGTTATAATTTGGGTTGGGTTAGAATTATAGTTAGAATTATGGTTAGTATTAGGGATACAATTAGGGTTAGAGTTATAGTTACATTTAGGGATATGATTAGAATTATAATTACAGTTATGATTAACGATAAAAATAAGGTTAGGATTAAGGATAAAATTAAGATTATTAATACAATTACGATTAGGGATAGAATTAGTGTTAAGTGGATCTAGGGGTAGAATTAAGGTTAGAGGTAGAATTAGGGTTTGGGTTATAATTAGAGTTAAGTAGATCTAGGCGTAGAATTAGGGTTAGGGGTAGAATTAGGGTTATGGTTAAAATTATTGTTATTGTTAGGGTTAGAATTATGGTTAACTAGAACTGGGGTTAGGGTTAGAATTAGATTTAGGGTTTGTATTACTGTTAGGATTAGGGTTATAGTTACAATTTGGGTTCAAATCAAAAGTTAGGGCTACAATCAGGGTTAGGGTTAGGGTTTAGGCTCAAATTAGAATTAGGGATTGTATTACAATTTGCAAAGGACAACACACTAAAAGATTAGGATTATTGGGGTCAAGTAATACTCCCCCTATATCAACTATAAACCTTAGTCGAATGACTAGGAATATAGAATTTATATCCCCATATAAAAATAGGGTAACGAGAGATCTCTTCATCTCTTAAAAAATGACTATCTCTCAACTTGTGATGATGTTCTAGCTAGGAACATTGTCTAGTCATTATATCTTGTCGTGATAGCACCATCGACAAAACAACTCACAAAGAACACAAATACTAAGAAAGTAGACATGACTCATGACAACTTACAAAGTGATTCAGAAGGACATAGAAACTGATACTCAGATGACTAATCAACCTTGTTTTCTCTACATCTAACCCTTCCTCCAGGATGATACTCTCCTTCCTTCTTCCAAGGATGTTACATTTACCTGTTCACAGTTAGGACCACAAAACCATCATTAGTGCATCATTATCATATCCCATAATATAAATTAATTAATGTTCAAAATTAATTAACATCAATCATTAACCTCATAATCAAAGATCAAATCAGATATTTATGTGATAGGTGAAAATCATTTATGCAAACATAAACCAAAGACAATCGAAACCAATACAATTTTACCTCCTTTGCACAAACGAAGTCCCTACACCAATCGAGTGAATTGAAATGCACCCTATTCCAATTGATTAATCTTTGCTTTTGATATGGATTGCTCTATAATTATCAAGCATAAATGTGATCTCCTAAGAATGATTACAACAACATGAGTTTACTTCAACAAGAGATCCTAAAAATGGAGAATGAAGCTTCTTTCTATAGACATGTAAGGAATTAGATCTACGATTGAGGAAGATTGGAGAGATCAATGGTTGAGGACGGTTGAGAGAATGTGCACGAATCAAAAAAGGACAAGTGTCCTTCCCCTCTCATGCATTAAGGGAGTTAACGGATCTGATTAGGCAGTTGACTAAATAGATTGATCAGTTAAGTAAATTGATTGATCAGTGAACTAAATTGATTGATTAGTTGACTGAGTTGATTGATCAGTGAACTCAATTGATTGATTAGTTGACTGAGTTGATTGATCAGTGAACTCAATTGATTGACTAGTCAACTGAATTGATTGACTAGTTAACTAATTTGATTGATGAGTTAGCTGCTTTGATAGATTGTTATCTGATTTTGATTGGAGCAATTTATGGTGGGTGATAATAAATGGGAAATTAAATAAACAATTATTTAATTTCATGTGCACATGGGATAATTGAATTAAATATTAATTTTAATTCAATTTGGAGGAAATAGATTATTTAAATAAATAATTTGAATTTATTTCAAGTGGAGGGAAATTAGAATATTTAAATAAACAATTTTGATTTTATTTATTTAAATTGGACAAGTAATGATTTAATTAAATAACTTGGATTATTTATTTAATTTAGAGGAATACATTGGATTAATTAAACAATCAGAGATTATTTAATTAACATAGAGGAATAAATTGGATTAATTAAACAATCAAGGATTATTTAATTAACATGGAGGAATAAATTAGATTAAACAATCAAGGATTATTTAATTAACATAGAGGGTTAAATTGGATTAATTAAACAATCAGGGATTATTTAATTAATGTGGAGGAATAAATTGATGTGATCAATAGATGAACTTAATCAAATAATTAAGAATTATTTAATTAGTGAAGTACAACAAATGAAAGCCTGATCTAGGAAACAGGTCAATTTTAGGTGTCTACAATTTCCACAATATCTAATCATTAGACTATGGTTATTCCTCCTGATTACCACACAAAATAAGATTAATACTAAATCATAAGCTGGGGATGTAACAATAAGGTAGAACCAAGTTGTCACATGTTTTAGCAATAGGAGTCGTAGTGGAATGTTCAAGAGAGATAAAGTCATCTAAGGTTTCATCTAACATATTGAAGTCATCACTACTAAATGTATTTTTGGCTATGAATTTAATGAGATAATCTAATATCAAAGGATATATTCCCATGAGATTTGTGAAGCTATCAAGATCAGATACATAACAAAGGATTTCATATGTAGAACTCATGGAAATATCAACATCATATATGTATGCTATTTGTTCCAAGAATTGAGGATATTCATGAGTGAATTTAGAGAAATGATCAATTCTATGATGTATGTAAACAAATCTTCCAAAGAAGTAGCCATGAGATTTGCAAAACTATGTATGAATATGACCTAAAATGCTTGATTTTTCAACTTTTTTCAATGCAAATGAATGAAAGAAAAGGTGTTGTAAAGAATTTCAAAAGGGACAAAAAATAATGTGCCTAATAAAAGTCCAATTATGCATCAATATCTTTCACAACACACATTTAATGCATGTCTAGAGTGATGACAAGTCAAAACCTAGTGAAAATGTGTTAAAATATGCAATTTTTCAACAATTCTCAATGTAAATGAGCAAGAGAAAGGGTGTTGTGAGAAAAATTGTGATGGATAGAAGATTTTAACAGTAATATCAATCCCCTAATGCAATAAAATCCATCACAACATGTATATAGCGCCAATCTAAGTCAAACCCTAGTGAAAATATAGCTAAAATATGCAAATTTTCACAAATTTTCAATGCAAGGGCCTAATAGAGAGGGTGTTGTAAGGAATATGATGAAGGGAAGTAGATAATAACCCTAATAATAGCCAATTAATGCATAAAAATCTCTTACAACACTCTTGTGATGCAATTCTAGAGAGACGATAAGGCCAAATCTAGTGAAAATGCAAGGTTTTCAAACCCTAGACATAAAATTTTGCATGTAAACCACTATGAGGCAACACTAAAATTATAAATCAGTCTTAATGAGTGTTTAAAAAGGGTAATAAAATCTGAAACAAGATTTTTACTACAAACCCTACCTAATGCAAAACTAGGTTTTTATGAAAATGCATAATTTCTAGCAATTTTTATCAATTTAAGCATGAAAATGCAATGCAAGTGAATACTAAATGATGAATTTCTATAATTTAAATTAGATATAATGAAAATGATAGAAATTTAATGAAATTAAATGCCAAATAATTCAAATTATGCTAAAATGCAAGCCTAAGATGCTAATTTTTTCAAATTTTTCAATTTTTTTGTAATTTTTTAAATGTAATAAGATGAATGAATGCAAATCTATCAAACAACACTCAGTAAGGTGCCAAAAAGTTCAAAAACATGGGTTCACCAAAATGTTTAGGGTTGAAAAGGGGGGAAAAGTTTTGGTTTAAGTTTCAAAGGCAAATCCTCCCTTCACACCAAACATTCAAGGGCATCTCAATCGAGTTGAATCTCCACTAGTAGGGGCAATCACCTATCAGGTTAGGCTACCACTTGGAATGATGCAGAAGCTCAGATGTATCAAACAATATCTTAATTTAATGCTCAACACTTAAAACCCTAAATATGCAAAATAGTAAGTAAATTGTCAAATTACGAAAAATTCTTTCAGACCAAGGTGACGGATAGAGATATTTAACTCACTATTTTTTGAAGTTCAGAAAGTAGAACAGTTAGGGACACATGGAATAATGCCCTAGTGTAAGGTATATTTTTGGTCATGGAATCTAGAACTTCTCCCAACACTGATCTGCACTATATCTTCCATTTTTGCCTCAGAAAAATGGAGGACACATGGACTAACACCCTAGTCTAGGAATGTTCACCGAAGTACTCTACTTCTGAGATCCTAAATCTTTGATGTCTGCCACTCCCTTTCTACAACTCCACTTCGTGAAACTTGGTACATGTAACCTGCAATCACAAAGGAGAGTGGGAGGGGGTTGTGGTGTTTAGAGGCTTGCCTCGGTCAAGCCTCAGAGAGACATTCAAGTCTTTCGAACACTGTTGTCAGATAAAAGTGTGTATCTCGATGGGATAGAGGCAAAAATCCAAATGATAAATGATTTAAAACATAATAGATATCACCTTGTAGTGTAGATCTCATGGAAGGAAGATTCTCCTCATGCCATGAGGAGATGGAGTCAAATCTACAAATACAAACACAATAACAACAAAGTACTGCTCTGCAAAACAATGAATGCCTTGAATCACTTTCAAAAAATCACAATGCCCATCTAATTTCCTTCTAATGTCCATCTAGTTTGCAAATGAAACCTAATCATGCTTATATATGCAACTACAAACATTCCCGCTAAGAATTTCATAATTCAAACTTGAGATGTCGGCATAGGACATAAATAACGGTCATAAAACTAACATTTAAATTTAGGGCAGACCCAAAATAGGGCAGGACTAGGGTGCTAGCACCCAAGTCCATCCCCTTATTTCTATTCAGGGATCATCAAAATAGCACCCCCTAGGTCCTATTCGCCATAAGACTTCAAGGTTTTCTCATCGGGAGTCAAAATTAACACACACGATGCTCTAAATGAAATTTAAGGACCCAAGAGCTAAACCTTAAGAGGGAAAAGCCCCCAAGGGGACATTTTATGACAATAATATCAATAAAGCACAAAATTCTAAAAGAAAAGATATTATAATTATGATTAGGGTTAGAATTAGAATTTTGAAAAAAATTAGGGTTAGGGTTAGTGTTATAATTATGGTTACATTTAGGGTTAGAATTAGGATTAGAATTAGAATCAAGATTAGGGTTTGAAATAGGGTTCAGGTTAGTGTTGTGATTAGTGTTAGGGTTAGGTTTAGAATTAGAGTTAGGATTAAAATTAGGGTTCGTGTTAAGGTTATAGTATGGATTAAAATTAGGGTTGGCGTTAAGCTTAGAATTAGGGTTATAATTATAATTATTATATATTATAATATATAAATATAATTATTTTATAATATATTATAATAATATATCTAACCTATATTAGAATATTAAATATATAATTAATATATAATATATTATAACAATATATCTAATCTATATTATAATATTATATTATATAATTATAATAATTCTTATAATTATATAATATAGTTAGAATTAGGCTTGCACCTATCTTTTAATCAATAATCATAAGTGTTAAGAAAATGGGTTTTGGTATGTAATTCAATTGTATTATGAAAAATTCACACAACACAATATAAAATAAATTACTAATTGGAAAGAAATGCACCTAGATTATGGAAATATTTAGACTACAAGCTTATTAGAATAGTTACTAAATTTTTTAATATATGAATTTTTTTGGCTTTTACATAAGCAAAGTTAGAACCAAAAGAGTGTAATTTTAGAGTTAAAAAGGTAAGATCCTAAAACAAGGCTAAGAGATTCAAACAAAACATGAATGATTTGTGGAAATCAAATCAAACAACCATGATATGAATGATTTGTGTAATTTTGAAGGGTAAAAGTATTTGCAAAGAAATAGATAAGAATATTATGTGGACAAATACGATTCTTATGTGTACAAGTACGAGGGTGACAATGTACATGCATTGGAATACTTCATATTATATGTTTGTCTTATGATGTCAAATGATGTCTTTAAACACTTACTCCATACCAAATGGTTTTATCTATTAATATAAAAAAATTAGGAATTAATATTACACCAATGAAATCATTTGAAATGATCCAACCCTAATCCTAACACTAACTCCAGTATTAGAATTAGGGTTAGGGTTAGAATTAGTGGTATATTAGATATGAAAATGGAGAACTAATGGGATTGGCAAGGGTGGCTAGGATGGGTAAAGGATAGATCTCAACAAAGCACAAGACTCCTAAAAGAAAAGATATACTAATGGAATAATGATAAGTAAGAATATAATCCCTTAAAAGATCTAAAAAATGATAATGCCATGAAATGACATATCTAAGACTCTAAAAATGATAAATCATAAAAAATGCATACCAAGTCAGCTCATGGTGGGAAAGAAATGGGTAAGAGTTAAGAAAATTATAAGTTTTAAATTAGGGTTAGGGTTCTGGTTCAAGTTAGAATTAGGGTTAGAAATATGGTTAGTCTTAGGGTTGGGAATAGAATTAGGCTTGCAATTATTATTAGAACTAGAGTTAGAGTTAGAGTTTCAATTAGGATTGGGGTTAGGGTTTAGGTTAGGATTAGGGTTACAATTATGGTTAGAATTAGGTTTGGACTTAGGGTTAGAATTAGCGTTAACTAGATCTAAGGGTAGAATTAGGGTTAAGGTTAAAATTAGGGTTAGGGATAGAATTGGGGTTCTTGTTAAGGTTAGAATTATGGTTAGAATTAGGGTTAGGGAATAGAATTAGAGTTAGGGTTAACATTACTATCAAGATTAACATTAGTGTTAGGGTTATATAGTTATAATTTGGGTTGGGTTAGAATTATGTTTTGGTTATAATCAAGTTAGAATTATAGGTAGAATTATGGTTAGTATTAGGGATACAATTAGGGTTAGGGTTATAGTTACATTTAGGGATATGATTAGAATTATGGTTACAATTACAATTAACGATAAAAATAAGGTTAGGATTAAGGATAAAATTAAGATTACCAGTAGAATTACAATTAGGGATAGAATTAGTGTTTAGTGGATAGGGGTAGGTTTAGGGTTAGAGGTAGAATTAGGGTTTGGGTTATAATTAGTGTTAAGTAGATCTAGGGGTGCAATTAGGGATAGGGGTACAATTAGGGTTATGGTTAAAATTATAGTTATTGTTAGGGTTAGAATTATGGTTAACTAGAATTAGGGTTAGGGTTAGAACTAGATTTAGGGTTTGTATTACTGTTAGGATTAGGGTTAGGGTTAGGGTTATAGTTACAATTTGGGTTCAAATTAGAAGTTAGGGCTACAATCAGGGTCAGGGTTAGGTTTTAGGCTCAAGTTAGAATTAGGGTTAGAAATATGTTTAGGGTTAAGGTTGGCAATGTACATGCGTTGGGATGCTTCATATTATGTGTTTGTCTTATGATGTCAAATGATGTCTTTAAATAGTTACTCCATACCAAATGGTTATATCTATTAATATAAATTTGGGATTTAATATTGCACCAATGAAATCATTTGAAATGACCCAACCCTAGCCTTAACCATAATTCTAACCCTAACCCTAACACTAACTCTAGTATTAGAATTAGGGTTAGGGTTAGAATTAACGGTATATGAGATATAAAAATGGAAACCTAATGGGATTGGCAAGGGTGGCTATGGTGGGTAAAGGATAGATATCAATAAAGCACAAAACTCTAAAAGAAAAGATATTATAATTAGGATTAGGGTTAGGATTAGAATTATAAAAAAATAGGGTTAAGGTTAGTGTTATAATTATGGTTACATTTAGGGTTAGAATTAGGATTAGGGTTTGAATTTGGGTTAAGGTTAGGGTTGTGATTAGTGTTAGGGTTAGGTTTAGAATTAGAGTTAGGATTAAAATTAGGGTTGGTGTTAAGATTATAGTATGGATTAAAGTTAGGGTTGGTGTTAAGCCTAGAATTAGGGTTATAACTATAATTATTATGTAATATAATATATAATTATAATGATTGTATAATATATTATAATAATATATCTAACCTATATTAGAATATTAAATATATAATTAATATATAATATATTATAACAATATATCTAATCCATATTATAATATTATATTATATATTTATAATAATTATTATAATTATATAATATAGTTAGAATTAGGCTTGCGCCTATTTCTTAATCACTAATCATAAGTGTTAAGAAAATGGATTTTGGTATGCAATTCAATTGTATTACGAAAAATTCACACAACACAATATAAAATAAATTACTAATTGGAAAGAAATGCACCTAGATTATGGAAATATTTAGACTACAAGCTTATTAGAATAGTTACTAAATTTTTTAATATATGAATTTTTTTGGCTTTTAAATAAGGAAAGTTAGAACCAAAAGAGTGTAATTTTAGAGTTAAAAAAGTAAGATCCTAAAACAAGGCTAAGAGATCCAAACAAAGCATGAGTGATTTGTGGAAATCAAATCAAACAACCATGATATGAATGATTTGTGTAAATTTGAGGGGTAAAAGTATTTGCAAAGAAATAGATAAGAGTATTATGTGGACAAATACTATTCTTATGTGTAACATCCATGTTCTAAAAGCATAATAAAGTAGAGAATTTACCATAAAGTAATTCAACAAGGTAAAAATGAGAGAAATTTTTTCTTTTATTTAACATATAATCAAGTAACAACAAATTGCAAGATTCTCTTACACAATACAATATATCATATTGTCTTTTCTCAATTACAATATTTGCAAAAGTAAATCAATTACATAAACAAATTTGGAATAATTATTACTTTTGAATATCTGACATCTTTATCACAAGCCCTGGCATGTTTTTTGCTGGAGAGAGAGAGAGTATCTTCCCAGTGATTTACCTCCATCCACAGACCGATGGTCTCCCACACATCTTCCACAGAGGAAGTGGCCCTACCCTTCACAAGGAATATAGGCCAAAGATGACCAGTGGTAATTTGCCTTCCCGAGGACATAGTATTGTATCCTACACAACTCTATTAACCATACAACCCTAGATACCCTCTAGCTAAGTATGATTTCTGATAGGTTATGCAATCCAAATATAGCGAACTGATAATGCATGTAGAAAATGAATGCATTACTTTGGCCAAAGTTTTAATATCAATAACGTCTGTAATGAACGTGGTTGAATTGTTCTCCCACCCCTACTCAACTTGGATACTGTATTATTCTCGCAGTTTATCTTCACCAACTATGTTTACGTAAATTTATAGTTTCAATTTCTGTCATGATAAAAGTCTACATGACTTAGATGAGTTCATATGAACATAACCAATCATTTGTCTTTATATTTGACACTAGGGTTTTCGTTACAACCTTGAATAGTACAATATTTCAAAATATCCATATCTCATATCTATGAGACTAAGGTTTATAAAAGGCCCTTGGTTTAACTAAATATAGATTAAGAATAATATGGTTTCTAGAATAGATATCTCCTCCTACCAAAAGGAGTATGAGTACTTTTCAACTTTCCCTAACGTGATATCATTGATAATCACAATATATACTTATATATGTTTCCATACAAGGTCATTTTCTAGTTAGACTTAGTCTATTCCATCATAATGGTTTTCAAACGATATCTTAAACAAGATTAGTAAGATAGATAATAAGGATTCATCCAATAGACCTTATTTCTTCTATCTAAATATTCCTAGTGTTTTATCACTTGATTGGATACAAGATAGTTTTCCACAGATTACTAAGAATCTAAGTTCTTTTGAAAATAAATCATTTTACCATAAATAAATAGACTAAAGCAAGAATGGTTTTAAAATGATAAAATCACAGCCTAATGCTTAAACCTCATTACTCATAGCTAATGAGTTTACCTATCAAGTTTCATTTGCACTAATTTCACCGAAAGTCTATTACATGATTAACTTATAACTATATCATCGACTTGCTTCATGAGGAAACTTATTCATTTGATCGACTGGTTGATAAGGCATACAATATCTACAACAACCTTATTTAGGTATGTGGTTGTAAAGGTCATTTAGTTCACCATATGATAGTTTGACATGTCTATCAGTTTATAAACAATAAGCATATTGTCGGCTCTGAGTGCTATGAAATAGTATTCAATTGCATCAGCAAGCATCAACCATCTAGGCTTATTCAATGTTATAATGAATTCCTAAAAAAGATCTAAATAGTTTACTGACAATGCTAACAGTATTCTCCTATAATCGACTCCATTAGTTTTTAACAAAAACACATTGAATTCAAAAGGATAAGCCTTACTGGCATATTCATTTATCTACACTTGACGCTATAGTGGATAACCATTAAAGAACAGTCAATTTTCACAATGCTATCAAAGCACACATAAACCAGAGGAATACCCGATAGCGACGGCTTAGATTATGAAAGAGTTATAGATAAAATACTTCAGTCGATGCCTAGAACCCATGATACCTCCTCAAACTAGTTATCTCTTCTCCTGCTCACTGCGATCCCTCTAAAACATTACAACCCAATGATAATGTCCATCGACTTTGTTGAGTTGTGTCTATAAAGACTTAAGCATGACTCTTTGTGAGTCACCAGATTATCACTCCTCCACTCTTGCAGTTGGAAACATATTGAATGCAAGGCGATCCACCTATTGATTCGGTTACAACTGATACCTCTAAAGTTGCAAAGCTTTATACATGTCAATGGAGAGAGCATCCTTTGAAGGGAGCTCATCGAATGTGGTTGTTATTACCACCTCTCCTCTTCCAAAGAGGCTGACATGATATTTAAACCATCATTTGATCATTAATGATCACTTTAAGTGATCTGATCCATCACTTGATATAGTGAAGGTACTCCTATTAGTATGCCTATGGCTGCTCATTAGTAAGCATTAATAACAATTATGAGGTATTAACCTCAATCAATGCATATACATCTTGGTTTATATAATTAAATATGGTTTAACATGACATCTATCCTATTTGATGGTTTATGTTTTGATCAATAAATAATAATAATAAGTCAAAGGCTTACGGATAATGTGAATAGGTCGAGCTTGTCTCCCCTTCACAATCCTTCATTAAATCACATCAACTTGTTTTGACGAGATCGTCATATGACGTAAATATCGACAATAAAACCTTATATAACTCAAGGATATTAACTTAACAATTTTGCAACAATGACGATGTAATATTTACGTTAATAGTTAATGGACACCATTCTAATCAGACGATGTCTTTTTCTTTACAAACGATAATATCGACACACACACACAACTTGACTAGAAAGAATCAAAAGATATCGACTACATGTCGATTAGATCCAAAAGTATACTGTCAAGACATGACTTACCTCTATCGATACTAGTTCACGTTTTTTGTTAAACACTCATACTCGTTTTGGAAAATAATCACTCGTAACCCAAGGTCTATATTTCTCTCCTTGAAAGATACTCTCTCTCTTTTCTTTGAGAGTCATCCAAAACCTGTAATACTGCATAAAACGTGAAATCAATAGATTAGATCAGTGCATCATTATTCAAATGATAAACCAAATTCTCATAATGCAATTATTAAATCGACATAACATATTCATTTCCATAATTCCATAAATGACATTCAATAAAATCTATATCTTTCCTTGATATTAATCTAAACATCAAAATAGATTTACTTATGCCCAAGTAAAAGCAAAAAGTATTAGCAAGACAAAAATTAGGGATGTAACATATCCTTCCCCTAAAGATTCATCGCCCTCGATGATATAAAGTATCAAAATGTAACTAAAAAGCAAGTTCATTATTTTCAACTTGTAAAAGTATTAAATAAATGAGGATTCAACTTTTGATAAAAATTCATGGTAGTCGTCCCATGTAGCATTTTCCTCAGCATACTGGTCCCATTGGACCTTGCACTGCAAGACCTCTCTGTTATGCAAGCGGAGCTTGTGAGTTTCTAAGAATTTGAATGGCTCGATCGTGACCACCCCTAGGTCCTGCATCTATAAAGAGTTCCAATTTAAAATATGATTATCACCTACAATATATTTATTTAAATAAGAAACATGAAAAACATTGTGCATTCTAGACAAGGTTGGTGGTAGAGCAATTTTGTAGGCAACCGGATTGACCACTTCGAGTACTTCAAAGGGTCCCACATATCGAGGAGCTAGTTTAGAAGACTTCCCAAACTTAATAGAGCTTTTCTAAGGTTTGACTCTCAAAAGAACTTTCTCTCCAATAGAGAATTGTCTTGGTACACGCTTGGCATTCGCATAACTCTTTTGTCTATCATTGGCTTCTTCCAATCTTTTTCTGATCAGTTTAACTTTTTCTTCCATTTCAGCTAGCATTTTTGGTTCGATGCTAATCATATCTTCTAGCTTATCCCAGCTTATAGGAGTTCGACATCTTCTTCCATACAATGCTTAAAATGGTGCCATCTTAATAGTGGAATGATAGGAATTGTTGTAAGCAAATTCCACAAGTGGTATATATTCCTCCCTTATATTGATGATCCATGCAATACATTCGCAACAAATCTTCCAAAACCTGGTAAACTCTCTCAGTTTGCCCATCGGTTTCAGGATGATAGGCTGTACTCACATTGAGTTTAGTCCTGAGTGTAGAGAACAAAGTTTTCCAAAACCTTGATGTTATACGCGCATCTCTATCCGAGATAATCTTTTCAGGAAAGCCATGCAATCTAAACACCTCTTGTACAAATTTGCAAGCTAGCATTGGTGTTCCATTGGTCAAATTCCCTAGTATAAAATGTGCTACCTTTGTGAGTTTATCAATCACAACTAAAATGGCATCATGTCTATTCCTAGACATAGGAAGAACTTGGACAAATTCCATACTTATGACTTGCCATTTCCACTCTGGTACATCATGTGGGTACAACAATCTTGATGGGTGTTGATGTTCTGCTTTTACCCTCTGGCATTCTAAGCAACTTGCTACAAATCTTGCAGCATCATTCTTCATTCCCTTCCAAAAATAAAGATGTTTTACATCTGCTAGAAGTTTGGTCACTCCTAGATGTCTAGAATATGGTGCGGTATGAACTTCTTTCCATACTAGATCCCTTAATTCAGCTGAATCAGGAACATACATTCTACCTCTAAACCTCAATAGTCCATCTGACTCAAACAAAAACCCATCATACCTTGGGTCTCTAGGATTATCTTTCAGAGCCTGCTTAACTTGCTCATGATATTCATCACCAGACAAATTTTGTAGCACTAAATCCTTGATATTTCTACAAATAGAAATAATAGAAGATATATGTCTTCTACGACTCAAAGCATCAGCTACTCTATTCTCTTTTCCTTTGATGTAGTTTATCTCAAAGTCATAGTCAGATATCAATTCTAACCATCTCCTTTGTCGGGAATTCAGATGTGGTTGAGAGAAAATATACCTGAGACTTTGATGGTATGACTTAAGTATAAAGGTTTTCCCTAACAGATAGTGTCTCCACATTTGCAAAGCATGAGTTACTGCTACCAATTCCAAATCATGTGGTGCATAATTTTTCTCATAGGGTTTCAATTTTCTAGACTCATAAGCTATAAATCTCCCATCTTGCATAAGCACTCCTCCTAATCCTTCTCCCGAGGCATCTATAATTACCTCAAATTGTCCTTCGGGGTCAAGAAACTTCAGAATTGGAGCTGATGTTAACTTTTCCTTTAAAAGATCAAATGCCTCCTGACATTTGTCTGTCCATTCAAATCTCTTTCCTTTCCTTTGTAGGGAAGTGATTGGACTAGCAATATTGGAGAAATTTGGAACAAAATTTTTATAATAGCCAGCCAGGCCCATGAAACTACGCACTTCATGCACATTTGTGGGTACAGGCCAAATCTAGAATAGCTGTGATTATTGTAGGATCAACAAATATTCCTTTTGTAGATATAATATGCCCTAGATATTGAATCTTCTTCTGGAAGAATGTACACATTGACAGTTTTCCATATAACTTATGTTCCCTTAACTGTTGCAAATGTTGATGATGTTCTTCTTCATTCTTAGATTAAATGAGTATATCATCCAGAAAGACTAGAACAAACTTGTCTAAACAATCTCTAAATACATTTTTCATGAGATTCATGAATGCGGCAGGGGCATTCGTTAAACCAAATAGCAACACTGTGAACTCATAGTGCCCATATCTGGTTCTAAAAGCTATCTTATGAATATCCTCATCTTTCAATCTTAACTGATGATATCCTGATCGCAAATCAATCTTTGAAAATACTGCAGCTCCATGCATTTTATCAAAGAGATCATCAATACGTGTGTAACGTCAGAAAATGTCCCTTGGGGGCTTTCCCCTCATAAGGTTTAGCTCCCGGGTCTTTTGCATGCATTTAGGACATCTTAGTTCATAATTTAGCATCCCGATGGAATGAGCCCTAGGTAACATGACAAATGGGACCTAGGAGGACCCCTTGAGCTGTACCCTGCCCAAAACAGGGGGTGATGAGTGCCAAGTTACACCCATGAAATACATCTTTTTACCTCTTTTTTTTCTCCTTCCTGATTCCATCTTTCCTAATGTCTGCACCCGAATAGGCTAGCAAGATTGTTCTAGTTAATGATTAATTGAGATAGATTACTTAAGATCATAATTTCTGATTGAGTGACTAATGTGCATGGGATTGATAGAAAAATGTAGAAACTTCTCTCTTTTTAAATCAACAGGTGTAGATGCTCGGAACAACAATTTTGTGCATCTCTAGAGGTAGTCTTCAATGATCTTTGGAGATAATACTAGAAGTACCATGACACCAAAAGTTTTAAAGTAAATAGAAAAGCCTCTCCAAAGATGGACAAAAAGGTCACAATGGTATCTCCAGAGCTACAGACATATCTCCGGAGCTACAGATAGGGACATATATCTCCAGTGCCTCCTGAGAGCATGGCATATTTATAGCATAAGCTGCTGATCAGGCACTCTCAGCAGTGATCATAATACCCCTCATTTCACTCAAATCATCACCTGAGTGGTGAAGGGTCATCTTTAGTTAAATTACTGGAGTTTTTATCTTTTTAAAGTTTTTGCATGAGTTACGGATAGAACTGATTCAATATCCATAATTTCAGGGCCTCACTGCCCAAATGAATTAAGACTCAAACTTAGAATTCTGAGTGGACTTCTGTTCCACTCAGTCTACTTTTATTGCATGATTATTTTCCATAGTTAGACAGCTAGTGTAATAAAGAGATGGATGTCATCTCATAGAAGAACTGGTAGATAAGATAAGTGATATGTCATCACTCAATTTCATATATACTGATAGAAACAGCAAAAGAAATATACATTGATTGATTTATTATGATTCTCAGTAATCTCAATTCTGTGATATCAATATTTTTCATGAATGCAAAGCGAATGGAATTGGATTGAATTTAGTTGTGATCTTCTTCTTTTGTGTTGATTCCCTACTATAGTATTCAGCCCCAAGGGTGTGGAGCAAGGGCCCACTCTCACCACCAAGGCAAAAGGCTAGTACCACTGTTTTATTACTTTAGATTTTGTTGTGAAAAGTATTCACTGATTTTGATAGATAGATGCATGTTACTATTTTTAAGATTTCTTTAAGTAACTTCCTGTTTAATTCTATTTTTAGCATTCCTTAAATTCATTCAGTAAGTAGACAAATTAATTTCTTCAAATTAGTAGAAGTTGTTAGGATTAGCTAGGGAAACTGGTAACTGTAGAATCCCTAATTGCAGACAGCCGAGGACACAGCCCCTGGATTTCTAACATCTAAAATATGATTAAATGATGAGGTACAATGACACCTTGTCATTTTTGGTGCCGTTGCCGGGGATGTATTGTGTTAATTAGGGAAACTTAGTTAAAATAGTTTTTAGGATAGATTTGTATGGTTAGAGCTAGAGATTCGAAAGGAAGATATATAAAACATACACCCTATCAACAAGCCATAGGGGAAAGCAGTGGGGTGGTACAAGATCTTGTTGAAGAGAGAAACCTAGAACCTACTTTGGAAGCTGCACCTCAAATCAATAATCCCTTAGATCCTCCAAATCTTCCACTTGCCGATTGTATCCATGAATTACAACAAAAGTTTCAGGTAGATACTTTGATAGAACCTAATTTCCTAAAACCTCAGGGAGAAGAACCAGTACTAAACATGGATAATGATAATCATGAAGAAGAGGAAAATCAGGCTCCAAGAACTTTCACATATCCTATTGTGTTGGCTGCTGGAGATAATGCTCCTATGAAGAATATCTCACCAGCACACTTGCCAAATTTTAGAGGACTTTCTTATGAGGATCCAGACAAGTTTTTGTTTGAATTCAAAGTAGTCTGCCAAACTTATGATTATGGATTAGATAACCAAAAACTCAAACTATCCCCTTCAACCCTGAAAGATTCTGCGATGCGATGGTTTATGGGTTTACCCCAGAATTCTATCCATTCTTGGGATTAGATGAAAATAAAATTTTTGGGAAAGTATCAAGATTACTGTAGATCCAGTAATAAAAATGAAGAATTGTTTAAATTAGGCAGGGGGAGGAAGAGACCTAAGAGGACTATGTGGATAGGTTTAATTTCACCTTGAGAAGGTATGGCAACCCGGTAGATCACTCCTTGGCCCGAACCCTATTTGTAAAAGGATTGGATAAAGAATCAAAACATGCACTAGATCTAATGGGAAAAGGAAATATCAACAAAATGGATATACTTGCTATAGAAGAACTCTGCAGGAACTATTCTAGAACCCAAGATGGAGTGAGGTCATCCAAAACTTTTAAAGGGAAGAATGAAATAGGACATTTAATGGAAGAGATTGCAAATCTAAAAATAGACATTTTGGTCCAATTAAATACCACATTGGATGGGATTCAAGCAAAAACTAGAACAACTAAACCACTCTCCATCTATTGTCCTAGGTGTAGAAACAAACATCTGTTGAGAGAATGCCCTTTGGACAAATCAGAGATTTGTCAGATTTGTGATAGGGAACATCCTACCAGTCAATGTAGTCAACTTCCAGCCTTGAAAAGATTGAGTAAGAAGAATGCTGTAATAGAAGAGGAATTGAACTATGTGGGACAAAAACAAACTAGGAATTTCCCTTATAATCAATATCCAAACCAGCCTTCTTACAAGGGTCCTTCTAATTGGGAAAATAATTAGTGGAATCCAACTTGGCATGGGCCTCAAAATAATCCTCCTTGGGGACAGCAGGATTGGCCAAGTCAACATTGGCAAAACCAAAATTGGCAAAATCAGCCTTGGGGAAATCAACAGTGGCCACCACAGTTTGGATCACAAAACATGCAACCTCAATGGGGTTCTCAACAGGGATATAATCAACAATACTAGGGACAACCTAGACATTTCCAACCTCAACAACAAGATTTACTAACTGGACTCTCCAACACACAAGGTCAATCACAAAATGAACCAGTTAGCCAACCACCTTTACCAGCTTAGCCTATACCAAACCCACATAATAAACAGGGAACCGTTGTTTACATGACAAAGCAAGAAAATCTGGCTGGAATTAATGCTATATATTCAAATAATCTCCAATTACGTTCTGGGAAAGCATTCCCAAGACCATCTCCTCTAACTATAGTTGAAGTAACCAATGATGAGGAACCTAAAAATTCATCCACTCAACTCCCGGAGTAGATTACTAACGAAAAAGTGCTAGAAGAATCATCCTTGGACAACTCCGGAGTTGCTCCTAAAAGACTGACTCCGGAGAACATTCCTAAACACAATTCTGACAAGAGTTCCGGAGATGCTCCAGAGATGGAAAAACTAGCACCATATCCAGAATGGCTTAAACAGTATGTTCCTTAGAAAAAGATCTTACAAAAACAAGTCCAAACCAACCTAGAATCAGAACTTTTACAAGAAATCAAGCAACTAAACATTGAAATTCCTCTTCTCCAAGCAATTAGAGATGTACCAGAACTAAATTAGTTCATTAAATAGTATTGTATCAAAACGTAGGGCAGGAAGAAAAACTTTCCCTCCACAATACAGGTGGAAGGAAAAGTAGTAGATCTATTGATGGGAGAAATTCTCCTCCCAAAATATGGAGACCCTGGAAATCCTGTCATAACTATTTTCATCTCAGGGGTAGAAATTTCAAATGTTCTGGTTGATCTAGGAGCAACAATTAATGTGACGACAGTTCACACAATGAACAAATTAGCTCTATCAGGTATCCACTCCACAACTACAATTCTTCAACTTGCTGACCAGTCAGTAGCTATTCCAAAAGGAGTAATCACTGATGTACCAGTTGTGATAGATTCATGGGAATTTCTAGTGGACTTCTTGATATTAGAACCTAGAAACTAGAGAAATTCTTATCCACTAATTTTAGGAAGACCAAGGATGGCTACAGCAGTAGCATCTATTGATTGTCAAACTAGAGATATGGTCATTTCTAATGGGATAGATTTGAAGAAAATATCTTTGTATCCTCCAGCTAAACCATCAATACATTATACAGGAAGAGTATGGGTGGATGAACTAGAGAACAATGACAATAGTGCCTCAGTAGCTATGGTAACCATCAAGGAACATCTGGGAGAGTTAGAAGAAGAAATATACTATGATACAATAGAAGACATCACTCACATCCTAATCAATAAGGATGTGATGGAACTCGCCCAAGATTCTAGGAGAGAACTTACTTCTTCTCATTGTACCCTTGCCAACATCATTCCTTGTGGGGAAACCTTTTACAGAGACTTAGCCACTTTCCACATGTTGCTTCCATATTCTTGTCCTCTCAATACCATGACTCCAATGTATGGATTAACTACATCTATGGATCAAATCACAAAATAGGTCATGATTTTACCAGGGAAAACACTTAATATCAATACTCAGTTAACAACAAATTAGGAAGAAAAACTCATCCAACTTCTGATTTCTCATTCAACAACTTTTGCTTGGGAATACAAAGATATGAAAGGCATACCTCTTGAGATCTGTACCCATCATATATAAACTGAGGATATTAAACTGTCAGATAGCCCCAGAGAAGATTGAATCCTGCTTTAAAAGACATTGTCAAAATTGAAATAGAAAAATTACTTCAAGCAGGGTTTATATATCCAATCTCAGATAGTCAATGGGTCTCACCCCTTGTCATAGTGCCTAAAAAGAATGGGAAATGGAGGGTGTGTATTGATTATAGAGAACTCAACAAGGCCACAAAAAAAGACTACTTTCCCTTACCATTCATTGACCAAGTACTGGACAACCTTGTTGGGAGAAAGTATTTTTCTTTTCTAGATAGATTCAGTGGGTATAATCAAATTCAAGTAGCACCTGAAGACCAGGACAAAACCACCTTCACATGCTCTTGGGGAACTTTTGCTTACAAAGTTCTTCCCTTTGGACTATGCAATGCCCCAGCTACATTTCAGAGACTTGTTTTAGCTATTTTTGTTGAACTAGCTAATGAATGCATGGAGGTCTATATGGATGACTTTACTGTGTATGGGGATAATTTTGAAGAAGCTCTCACAAACCTTGAGAAAGTACTAAAATGTTGTGAGAAAAATCAATTATCCCTTAGCCATGAAAAGTGCTTCATGATGGTGGAGGAAGGAATTGTTTTGGGACACCACATTTTAGAAAAGGGGATCAAAGTGGATCAAAACAAGATAGAAGTAATCACATAGTTGCCTTCACCCAAAAATCAGACAGATGTTAGAAGTTTTCTGGGTCATGCAGGCTACTATAGGAGATTCATAGAAAAATTCAACAAAATAGTTGCCCCCCTGTTTACCCTACTTAACAAAGACACATAATTCCTATAGACAAAAGAATGTCAATTAGCATTTGAAACCTTGAAAGAGAAGCTTATTGTCACACCAATTTTGAGAGGACCTAATTGGACTTTGCCATTTCACATACAGACTGATGCTTCAAATGAGTCTATTGGGGCAATTTTAGGACAAAAGGAGGAAGGAGAAAGTATGCATGTCATTTATTGCATCAACAAAAACCTTACCTCTGCAGAAAGAAATTACACCACAACTAAAAAAGAATTCTTGGCAGTCATCTATGCTATAAATAAATTTAGGCATTATATCATTGGATATGAAATATTTGTACACACTGATCATGTAGCCATCAAGTACCTAATGAACAAACCAGTAGTGGGTGCAAGAATCATTAGGTGGTTATTGCTATTGCAGGAATTTGTTATTACCATAGTTGATAATCTAGGTAAGTTTAATTTGGTTGCTAATTTTTTGTCAAGATTGCATACAGGAGGAGAAAACCAACTAGTGGAGGACAAGTTCCCAGATGAACATCTTTTTGCTATCTCCTCTACTACACCTTGGTTTGCTGACATAGCTAATCTTTTAGCTACAGGCTTGTATCCATCCCATTTTACCTCAAAACAAAAAAAATGTTTAGTTAAAAAAAGTTTATCTTACAAATGGTTGAATAGTTTACTATTTAAATGTGGTCCTGATTTCATTCTACGCAGGTGTTTAAAAGCTGATGAGATTTTTGATGTGTTGAGAGCATGTCATGATAAACCATCTAGTGGCCATTACTCCTTCCACTGGACAGTCCATAAGATCCTTGGAGTTGGTTACTACTGGCCCTCTCTTCATAAAGATACAAAGAAGTATGTGCAGCACTATGACCAGTGCCAAAGGATGGGACAACCAACCTTTACCCAGGAGATGTTACTGCATCCTCATGTCATGATGGAACCATTTGAGCAGTGGGGTCTAGACTTTGTGGGACCAATTTCTCCACCATCATCAGACAAGGAGTACATTCTAGTATGCACAAACTATGTTACTAAGTGGGTTGAGGTTCAAGCATTACAATTTGCAAGAGAAGAAAAAATTGTTGATTGCCTTTATAATAAGATTTTCTTAAGGTTTGGAGCCCCAAGATCAATAGTTTCAGACAGAGGACCTCAGTTTACTTCACAAGTAATCAAAGCATTCACAGATTTATATCAAGTCAAGCACAGAAAATCTTCACCTTACCATCCTTAAGAGAATGGGCAAGTAGAAGTAACTAATAGGGAACATGAAAATATTCTGACAAGGACAGTAGCAATGAACAGAAAAGATGGGGCTAGCAGATTACCTGAAGCAATTTGGGCTTACAATACCACTTGGAAGTCCACAACAAAGTTCTCACCATATGAATTGGTTTATGGGAAAAACCCTATTTTGTCTATAGAATTTGAACTCCAAACACTTAAAATTGTATTAGATATTGGTCTACCATTGTCTATAGCTCAACAGAACATAATTCTTCAGCTCAATGAGTTGGATGAAATTCAGACAGAGGCCATTCAGCAAACAGAACTGGTTCAGTATCAGAGGAAGCAATGGCATGACCAACACATCAAAAGGAGGACATTTCAACAAGGTGATTGGGTTCTTCTTTATGATTTTAAATTCAAAGAGTTCAAAGGGAAATTACAAACTCACTGGATGGGTCCTTATCAAATAAAAGAAGTTTTTGAAAATGGAACAGTATTATTGGAACCTATTGACGAAAGCACAGACACATTCCTAGTAAATGGTCACCGAATCAAACTCTATAAAAGACCATCTACTAAACAAGAGTTTCTTAATGATTTGTGTTTTGATACAAGGGATACCTCCTCTGTCACAGTGTTAGATTGAAAAAAAAGGAAAAAAAAAGAAGAAAAAAGGGAAGGTTGAAAACCAGCAAATGGCGGCCTTCTAAAAAAAAAGAGAAAAAAAAATAGAGAAAGATGGAAAACCAGTAAATGGTTGTCTTTCTCGACCAAGGGAGTTGAAAACCAGCATATGGTGGTTCCCTTCTTCGAGACAGTTGAAAACAATCGAGCTACGGAGGTGATAAGGTGTTGGGAGTTAGTCAAATGCACCTCCGGCACTTCCCAAATGAGGAGCACCTCTGGTACTTCCCAAACCAAGAGCACCTCTAGCGCTTCCCAAACTAGGAGCACCTCTAGTGCTCTATCAATAAAGAAGTCAATTTCAATAATAGGAGAGGGGACCCACCTCTCCAGGCAATAAAGTTGACACATCACATGATGAGGTCATCATGACTCATCCTTTACTTTATCACAGGAATAAAATAAAATTAGCACGTATTTCATTTGTAGGGGTATTCACAAAGACGACGCTGACATCATCCAAGGAACGTGGATTCTAGAACCACTCAGCACAATGATTGCAGTTTATGTACCAATGGAGTAGTGGGCATCATCTCAAGCCACCAAAAGCTGCTCATGTGCCGCAACGCATGCAGTCTCATAAAATGATGCAGTATCTCTGCCATGTACATCGTTCCTCAATTAAAAATGATCCAGGTAATTCTATCTTTAATTAAGCATTAATAGCAACTATCTTGTCTTTCTATTTTTGGGTGTCGCCACTATGACACGTCCTCCTGCCATCATTTCCTTTTCCAAATTCACACATGCCGCCATCTGTGTTGTACTGCCACCTTGCCTCCAAAGTGTCCTATCACTTTGTTGCATTTATGACTGCCTAGGTACTCTAACTAATCTGCAAATCTTCTATAAGCCTAAGTTGAGAGACATCCTAATCCTCATTCGAACCTCCAAAATACCTTGAAGAATAGAGAAAATTGAATAGTCCTCCAGAGCCTACGGAGTTAAGAGGAAGGGACAAACTGTAGAGAGGAGAGTGAGGAATTAAGCACATAAGGTGGAACCAATTTAGCGTGGTAAAGAAGAAGTTTGAACCAGAGAGTGTTGTGGGTCTTCTGCAAGATGAAGCTACAACAAACATTCTAAGAACTGCAGGATGGTTGGACTTTCTAGAAAATTTTGAAGGGTTTCAGGAAGATGTCGTGGATGAATTCCTCAGAAATCTAAGGGACAATCAAATAGTTGTTAGAGGAGTCTGAATCAATCTCTCCTCAGCCACTATCAGTCACATTTCTGGATTGCCTGATAAGGTGAGAGGTTTTATCACCTGAAAACCTTATACACTGATTTAATTAAGAATTTCTCTATTTGAGGTGAACCTGCAATACAACTGCATTCAAATAAAAATGAAGTAAAATGAATTCTTAGGTCCACCCTTCCAAACCCTTGGCAATCTATTGCCACCTGGATGATGAAATATTTTACTTGTGATGGTCAATTCTCTCTAGTTTTAGGACCAATCATGAAAATGCTGATTTTTCTAAGACATGGGAATGAACACCCTAAGTTTAGCATAAACATTCCCAATTTCTTGTATTCTGCCATCAGGGCAATTGCAGAAAAATATCAGCAAAATAAGGGTCCCATGAAACATCATGGCCTCATTTTTCTAGTAGTCAAACACCACTTCCTGTCTCAGGCCAATGGGGAGGAATTATGGCAAAACTTTCTTAAATAGAATTCCCAGGACATAGGACTAGAGATGGCACAGCCATGAGGTGAGAGTTCTCCTACTCACCAAGAAGAAGAAACTGAGCCTTCAGCCTCCTCCATAGTTGTTCAAAGAAGAAAGAAGTCCTCACAGGAGGCAACTTCATCTGCAGTCTGTGTTCCTGATAAAAAGAAGAAAGGCAAAGAAATTACAAAGTCTTCTCCTAAACAAACCCTATATATGACTCGATCAGTTAGGAGAAAGATGACTATGACTGAGGAATCTTTCCCTAAAGAATTTAGAGGGGAGAGGTCAGGACAGAAAGCAGAGAAAACCTGGGCTGAAGAACTGTCTCATGATTTAGATGAGATCCCTCTAGTCAAGAAAAGAAAACAAAGAGAAGTTTCCCCAGCACCATCTGTTCATTTGGGGTCAAGTCCAATTTCAGAACCATCATGTGCTCTAGAGATAGAACATAGATAATCTCTTACTGTTTCCTTAGATTCTGAGGATGAGAGACTTGCTCTGAAGGCACCTGCCCCACCTCTGCTATAGAGAAGCAAAAGAAAAAGACAGCTCTCATAGGCTGAGAAAGATACTGCTCTCCTAGCTGAGGTAGTCTTGGGTTTTAGACCATATGAGGATAAGGTTGGGCCTTCATCGGTGCCAGCAGAAGCAGAGGAACCCCAAGAGGACCCTCAGGATAGGTAGTCTATAGAAGAAGATGAAACATGGCAAATGGGTACAGTTGACAGTATAGGGCAGATGGCCATGGAAAACCCTGATGATCAGCAAACAGCAACAGAAGCAGAAGCAGAAACCTTCTTTCATCCCTCTGATCAAGAGGATGTTGAAATTTCAAAAGAACAACAAATGTTAGAAGAAATTGAAAACCTAAAGAGACTACTCTGGGGGAAGAATCTGATTATTACTGACCTCAAGAAGGTCATAATAGAGGTAGAAATGGAGCAAAAACAAGTCATTGAAAATCTACAAACAGAACTCCAAACCAAAAACAAGATCATCCAGGAGAAAGAAGTAGAATTAGAGGCCCATAAAATTGAGAAAGAAGCAGAATTGGAGGTCCAAAAAATTGAGGCAATTTAACTATTGGAAGAAAAAGAGAAAGAAGCAGCACAGAGTGTTTCTAAGCTCACCATGGCTAGAGACAATAGCCTCACAATAATGGCAGCATTGACTGAGAAAATACATCGCCAGGATAGACAGTTAACTTGGGCCAACAACAAACTAGATGACCAGGAGGAATATATTCAAGAGTTGGCTGGCCCAAGGGCAACCAATGAATAGGAAATCTAAATAGATGCATATGTGGGTCCAATCCCCATTGACATTCCTAAATCCCTGTTCCATTGGGAGAAGAAGTGTAGAGAATATGAGGCTTCCAAGCCTATGTTGCAATTACAAAGGGCAGTCACTGCCAAACCAAAAAGAATAGAAACTCTGGAAGGCAAAATCATTGAAATGGCCTCCCTTTCTTCAGAAATTCTATCCTGTAGGCCTCCAAGTGCCAACTATTCTATGTTCTTACAAGAAAGAGTTCTGCATAGGAAATTCTCTTTAATCCTATCTGACCTGGTTGAGGATACAAAGACAGTAGAAGGATTCATGACAGCATATACAAGGAGTAATGATGAGGAGAAGAATTTCCAATGTGAATTATATTTACATGGTCTCTGTGTTAATGATATAACTTTCATTCTTAATCATTTTGTGGGGGAATGCCAGCTTAAAGCATTTATGTCCCTAATGAGGAATCATCAGATCTGGAATGAATGAATGGAAGATCATCTCAAGAAAGATTTAGCAACAAATCTCTTCATCAAGAAGGAATGTCCCAATCCCAATGCTTTTAAGATCTAATTCAGGTCCTATATCTATCACCCTAAGAGTAAGAACAAAATTTTGCCATTATACCTAAAAAGTTTGCAAGAGTGCTCCATCAATTTTGGTTTTTTCATGATCAGTTCAACAAACCCAGTACTTGCCATAGCAAAGAAAAGATGGAATGTTTTGACCTCGGAGCAGAAAATGAGAGAGGTGGTCACCCCTGCAAACTTAAGATTATTTATGAGAAAAGCAAAGTTGATATCCAAACTGATGGATAACCATAAGCAGGAATGGATAGGTGGATGGTTCAGGCCCCCTCTCATAATTGAGCCACTTCTTGTCTGGGCTGAGCAGATAGAAGATGAGAAATTGCAGGACTGGTTGAAGCAGGTTGATCAATACAGAGGCAATGGTAATACCAACTGCACAACTTGGACCACCTATGCACATGATTATAGCTTGAGTGATAAGCTACTTCACCAGAATAAGTCCAGATTGCGAGAAGCAGGAGGACCTGCCAAACCTTAGGTATGGGGGGATGATGAGTGCCAAGTTGCACCCATGAAATACATCTTTTTACCTCTTTTTTTCCTCCTTCCTGATTCCATCTTTCCTTTATGACTGTTGTTTGGGTCCTTTGGTGACACTGTAAGTTTGAATTTATGAAATCTTGGTGGGAGTGTTTGTAGTTGCATATAAAATCATGCTTAGGCATTTATTTAGAAACTAGGGATTTCAATTAGATGATCATTGCAAACTTTAGGCATTCTCAAGGTGATTCAAGGCTTTCATTGTGTTGCAAGAGCAGACTTGTGTAGTTTGTGTGTTTGTATTTACAGATTTGAGCATCAATTTCCTCATGGAATGAAGAGTATCTTCCTCCCATGAGAGCTTCACTACAATGTGATATTATATTGTGTTTTTATGATTGTTTCCTTTAGCTTTTGCCTCTGCCTCACAAGAGCACACACTTTTTATCTGACAACGGTGTTCAGAGACTTAAGTGTCCTCTAGGGTTTGACTGAGGCAAGCCTCTAAACACCACAACCCCCTCCCAAAGTCTTGTGATTGTAGGTTATAGGTGTCGTATTCAGGAGAAGTGAAGTAGCAGGAAGGATTGGCAAGCATCAAGGATTAGAGATCTAAAGAGAAGCAGGACACCAGAGCATTTCTAGGACTTGGGCACTCGCTCTAGTGTCCTCTGCAGCTGAGTTTCTAGAAATAAAAGTTACAGGGATGATATGTGTCAGAAGGAGGTTCGGATACTGCAAAGAAACTGGTACCTTGGATTGGGTGCCCACTCCAGTGTCCTCGATTGTTCCTTCCAAGCACACTTGTCTAGACTTGTGACGCATTCACACTCTGTTCTGACGCATTTGTTTTGCACATCCAAACTAGTAAGCCTTTCCAGCCTTGTGTCAATGGCAAACAAATTAGAATATCTTGAACAAAAACTTCAATCTCTGATAAGACAAGCAAACGTAGGTCCCTCGCCCCAAGAGTGTATAGCAATTCTTCAACAAATGGACACCTTACAACAAGAATTGACAAGCTTGAAAGCTGAACAGGCCAGTACTAGCTATGCCTCGTCCCAAAACCATACCTTCTTTTCCTGTCTTAATGATACTATTGACAAGGCAACCACCACTTCAAGAGGGAAATCATATATCACCACGTCTACTAGTCCTCCTTCACCATACTCTAAGACACCTATTCCAAAACATACCAGTTCTACACCAAGACCGACCTCAAGTTCCCCACCATCTAAACCGACAAACAAAACATTCTCGGATGATTTTTGGGAAAGATATGCAACATATGAAAAGCTAGGGAGAATTCCAAAATCCTCATATAAAACCTCCATTACCTCATTCATCTACCCATACACCTACGAAGGATGTGATCCAAGGACTATTAGCTGAGAGTCAACCATGTCCCCAAAGTCTGGTCCTTGACCTCACCACAGATTCTTCCGATGTCTTGTCAACGCCTACAACGCTTTCATGTCATCCACAACCCCTTGAGCTTCTCAAAGAGCCTTCTACCATGCACCAGAGTCAAGGTCCATCACACCCTCATATTGTTGACCAAGAGCCTATCCAAGAGCCCTCAATTAACATTCTTAACCCTTCAAGCCCATCATGTGACCAACAAGCCATCAAGCCTATTCAAGAGTCTCCTATTATGAATCCAAGTCAAGAGTCATCATGTTCTCATGTTGTTGACCACGAGCCTATTCGAGAGCCTTCCACTTCCATTCAAGCAACCCAAGAGGTATATCAAGAGTTTAATCCTAAGCATGTGGAAACATTAAGCCCTAGTCCAACTTAAGATCAAAACACTTTCATGCAACCCATCCATAACCTATATCTTTTCCCTAATCAAGATACTAGTGTTGATGAAGAAGCTATCCAGGAGCCACATGATCCGATACATGAGCAAGAGATTCAGTTTCCAACCATGCATAACCTATATCTCTCCTATGATCAAGATATTATAGCTAATGACGAACCTATACACGAGAACATTAATCCCATCATGCTAAATCCTATCTATGATCAAAATCCCATCTATGATGAAGAACCTATCTATGATCAAGCAGACCATGATGATCCTCTTAGCCCACTTTATGTATTCCATGGTCCTGAGCCTAGCACCCCATCTAGTCCTACCCAAGATCCAACAAATTCCACTTCCTTCGATGAGACACTTGCCTCCCAAGCAAGCATAGAAGATCAAACCAGTAATACTCCTCTACCATCCATTATCGACCATGCTGCAAATCCTCAACCATATATCCTTGGTCTTACTACATTCATGCATGAATGTTCTTTCTTAGAACACCAGCAACCATCATCATCTATCTCGCCTTCTCCATCCAATAAAGAACTTGTGTCTAGTGTTCCACCTACACATAATCCCACTGTCCACCGCATACTCCAGAAGATGAACTATTAGGGTAAAGGCTTAGGCCTTAATGAACAAGGTATTTTGGAACCTATCCATGTCAATGTTCCTCCACCTTCATATGGCCTTGGATACATACACCAAGGTGAGCAAACTCAAGATGTTGGTACTTCCTCCACTTCTCCTAAGTCTACCACTTTCCATTGCAAACCCTATCATATCCCCAAAACATATGTTACCATTCCACCTCCATCATCCTATAAATGTCAAAAGCATGTGACCATACACCTTCCACCATCTAAATTACCTCCGCTACTTCCAACTCCTAATATTCCACCATCCAAACTCCCTCCGCTACTTCCAACTCCTAATATTCCACCATCCAAACTCCCTCCGCTACTTCCAACTCCTAACACTCCTCCATGCCGTTTACCACCACTGCTTCCAACACCTTATCCATACATCTATAACTCCTCTAAATATCCCAATCATGGCCGACAAATGCACATGGTGTCTAAACAAAGAGCTTCCACCAACCTCACTTCTACCATCCCACGGGGATTCAATGACAAATATGTGGATGCCTCTACCTATAAAGTAAAAAATCCTAAGAGTCCTCATGACCTAGGACATAACAGCCAAGAATCAAAGCATTATCCATATCAAAAATTGCATACACCCATACACCTCAATGCCAAATTGAAAAAGGTGTGGCCCCAAGCAACAAATGATTACTCCAAAAGCTGCACAAAAGCTGCATACACCCAAACCCATACCTTCACAGGTACTGCCCAAAAGCAAAATGGTTTGGGTACCCAAGAAAAAAGCCCTCAAGATACATGAGGCATCCACCTCTCAAGAATCTCAACCATCCACTTTCTCCCATTCCATCCATAAGTCTGAAATTCTTCCATCCCACATGGCAAACAAAAATCAAAAAAATACTAAGTCTATGTGGGTCCATAAATTCCTAAATCATTCATCCACAAGCAAAAGTCTCCGTTGCCTCCTACACTACTTTCCCATCACCAGCTTCAATGTTTACCATGGTATGTGCAATCGTTGGTCATGATTCCCTTCCATTCCACAACATTTTCATATACCTCCATCTCCCCTTCCTTCTACTATTATCCTACATATCTTCCTCATCCTATGCCTATGGTCCATGCTATTGCATAAGCCTTCCCTCCATATTCTGCATCATAATCCACTATCTACCTATGCCATATCACTTTCATACGATCCCTTACCAACATCTGTGAGAGCACTGGACATTGTCCATTCGACAGTATATATCTAGCGGGACTATCACCTTTCAAGGAACTCTATACTTGAGTCTTTCCCTATCCACCTTCTCCAATCTCAATATTCAGAAAAACAAAAAAAAAGAGAAAAAAAAGAAAACAGTAAAGAAAAATCGCTTCATCCAATGGTGAAAACTTGGCAAACAAGCGCCTTGGATAAGTACCATGATGAAAACCTGGTAAACAGGCGTCATGTGTAAGTTGATCTTCTATGTCACCTACACTTGGGGGCACCTTGTCTCATCGGCATATCACTATTCTCCTACCAGTTTCCTTTCATCCCATTTCCTATCCTATCCTCTATCCGTTGCATGCCTATCATGTCTTGTCCATCTATCCAAACTTCCTTTCCTCTATTATTTGGTCTTGATAGAGATTGGGGGTACAATGCTGACAAATGTTCTAGATGGCTCTTGACATACCTTATCCCTCCAAAACATGCAAATCCTTCATTATCCTTTCATCCTCCTCTCATCATAAACATTGTCATGACAAATCCCACGTACTCTACCTGCAATGGGGCATGTTATACTTATGCGACATAGTCCTTGGAGATCACATCCTTGGTTCCTTCTACATACCTGTTCTATTCACCCATACATCTACCTATCCGTGGTGGTTCCTTGTCATCAGTCTTATTCGCTCCATATCTTAGGTCCATTAGGGTTCTTGTCAAACTACGTTGCCTCTGCGTTGTCACGTAGGCAAGGCCATTATCAATGTGCCCCCGAGGCTCCACTTTCCCTATTCATCCCATGCCTAGTCCTTCTATCTGTCTAAGTCTGCTCCACTTCCCTGTCCATCTCATATCTTGTCATCTGTCCTCTATTACATCCATGGTCCACGTCCCCGAACTACGCTACCTCTGCATTGTCACGTAGGCAAGGCCATTATCAATGCGCCCCCGAGGCTCCACTTTCCCTATTCATCCCATGTCTAGTCCTTCTATCTATCTGAGTCCGCTCTGCTTCCCCATCTGTCCCATTTCTTGTCGTCTTTCTTGTTGTCTTTCTTCTAGTCCATCCATGTCTTGTCGTCCGTCCCACCAATAAGGATTGTGATACCTTCTGCTAAACAAACAAGAGCAACAAAGTCCGCTTCCAAACAAAAATCCCTCATCATCTTCAATTGATACACGGTTGTGCATCCAAAAACTCTCAAGTTAATTGAGCTACCATTTGTCGATGTCTTCCGAGACCTCTTTGATGTGCACCATTCAACATTAGATAAAGACCCAGAGGAAGCTAAAATGGACCTAGGAGGTTCTTTACCTCAAAAAAGATGTATACAAAGCTCCTCATTTCTATATTCCAATTTACACATAAATTCACAGCTTTCTCTATCCTCTATGCACTCTTTACAGATCTCTGGTTGTGTTCTTAGAGTATGGATTTCACTCATCTTACACTCCTGATCATCAACATTTAAGTCCTCCTTTGTTATTGGCACTCCCTTGCAGCTTCCATAAATATCATTTGCTTCAGAATTACATCCAAACAAAAATCTTGACGAAAAACATCAACCTGTCCAAGGCAAAATAGAGCACCATACTGAAACACTCAAGCTAAATCTCATATCAATTATAGCAAAAAGACACATCTAAATGCAAGAATGTTTTGTGTTGGTTAGATTCAGAGTCTTGATTTATGCTATCATGTCTTTCTATGCTACTCGAGGATGCCAAAAGCTAGAGATGCTAGGATGGGGGCATGATTATTTTCTTTGTCTGCTGCTTGTGGATCAAACTTTAGTAATGTGATGACTTTTGTCTAACGACATGATCGATAAAAGATCATCAAGGACTCCGAGGTCTAAACATGAAAAAGGGCAATCCTTGTCTGTTGAAAAATTCATGTAAGTAATACTCAGGTCATCTCGGTTCCATTATACCTAGATGCTTGTATTTTCTTACAACATAATAAAGCCCAATGATGAAAGCGCTTCAAAATACTTGCTATCTCAAGGTGACAAATATTCATATCACATCCCATATCTATACCATATCCAATTGCGTCTCATATCCATATCCATATCCATACCATATCCAATTGCAAGTCTATCCTTAATCCATATCAATCACGTCAAATCAATCTTGTCAAATGATCCAATCACAATCAGTGGTCTTGATCCTTGTCCGGTCGTAAACCAATTCGATCAGTTAATCAATCAATTGTCTTAGACAGGATGTTGCATTATCAAAACCAGACCAACACACGAGTCTTACAAGACATGCTTCATTTCCTAAAACCAGACACTATCCTTCGTGTTGCTCTAGGGATATATCATTCCTTGCCATGACAACACTATCGTACCAAATGTCTTAGACAGGATGTTACATTGTCGAAACCAGACCCGAAGTCTTATACAACATATTTCATTCCTGAAACCAGACATCGTCGATCCATATCATTGGTTTACCACTTGAAAGGGGCAATACCTTGCTTGTGCTTGTATCATTTGTGCATACTTGCTTACTTGCTTGTGTGTGTCATCTTTTTATCTTGCATTCCATATCATTCATCCCTTTCTTTTGCATTCAACCATTTCATTCCTGTCAATATATCTTATCGTGAGATTGTCCGTCTCACGCCTGCCGCCTTCTCCCCATCCAATCTCCTGAGGGGGCATCTTATCATCACAACCTGTACCAGGGCCAAACTGGGGCATGCATCATTATCAGACTATTTATTCTTTGAAACAACGTGATAAAACACATTGCTTCAAAGAGGGGCAAAATGTAATAGCCTAAAATTGGCACAGGTCGAATTAAGTAAATATTCTGATATTTATCTTAATTCTTATTTTCCTCTATCAATCAAATAAATATTCAAAGTTTATTTGATTGGTTCATTTAATTGAGATCCCTAAATTCTTCTAATGTCTCAAATCCCAAATCCACCTCATCCTTCCACCTCATCCCTTCCACCTCACCATGTTGCACATACAATTAAATGTTCCTAATATTTAATTAACTAATATCCTCCAAAATCCAAAATTGAATTCTTAATTCAATGTTCCCCATTATCCTCCACTTTGAATTTTCAATTCAATTGTCATAACCCATTGTCCTCCACTTTGAATTTTCAATTCAATTGTCATAACCCATTGTCCCCCACTCTGAATTTTCAATTCAATTGTCATAACCCATTGTCCCCCACTCTGAATTTTCAATTCAATTGTCATAATCCATTATCCTCCACTTTGAATTTTCAATTCAATTGTCATAATCCATTATCCTCCACTTTGAATTCTTAATTCAATTGTCATACCTCACTATCCTCCACTCTGAATTTTTAATTCATCCATTATGAATTAAAGATTCAGAAATAATGAGAGTCATTGATCTCATCAGTTGATCCTGACCCTCTGTTCTATTTTCAGAAAATCTATAAATAGAACCCTCTTCTAAGCCAATTACAAAGACTTCTTCTGACATCGAATCTATACCCAATTTTCTCTAGTATCCTCTTCTCCATACCATTGTAATGTAGGAATCATATCATTCTAGCCATTTCCCCCTTGTCATCTTGAGGAATCGAAGCAAGGAAGCAAGCTCCCTAAGGGCCCATTTGCATCATCCAAGATCGAGAGAGAATAGGCGACCAATGGAAGCCGACAGGTAAAGGTTGTAAGTATCACTTGTTAGTTCTTTATATCTCCTTTGCTTGCACATTTCATTTTTATTTGGGTTAATTATCTTATTTGATTTACCTCATTTTCCCATTCACAACAGGTATTCTATGATTTTCTATTTTACTTCTGTCTACAAGAACATTTTCTGTTATTCGTCAGTTTATTGTCGTATCTGCATAATTAGGGTTTTAATGGTCAATTGAGCATAAGAGAAGAGAAATTGATAATTAAATTCCCTAATCCAAGTTTCGATACATCTTGCAGTGATCTAGGGTATGATAGTGAATGGCCACTCGACCCTAGATCCTTGAATGTAAAGTGGAAAGGAGGATTTAAACATAAAAACACTAAAACATTAACAAATCCAATTTTCCACTAAATATTTTGGTGATTCTATGTTTTTGGACTTAAATTACAACTTGCTGAGTGTGTGTCTTCATATTTGGATTAATTTCATTCATTCATATAGTCATTTATTTTATTGCATTGAGAAAAATCCAAAAAAAATGAAAATTTTGAAAACTTAAAAAAAATTACATTGTTTGGCTTACTAAATTGTATCAATTCTTTCTAAATTTTCCTAATTCATGATTTTTGCATTAGATCTTATATAAATTACAGAAAAATTCAAAAATTTGCATTGCGTTTTCATCATTAATTTGCTAGGCTTTTGTAGAAATTTTGACAATTTTCATATAACATAGTAATTCCAAAATCTAGGGTTAGTAGGCAAAATCTTCTTTCATATTTTTCTACTAATTTTAGAGGCTCATTCAAATTTGCATTTGGCTGTAGTCTTGCATTTTAGTGTAAATTTGTATTTAGATTTAAAATATTTGCAATTTTGCATAGAAAATTTTAACAAAAACTAGCAATTTTGATGCAGTTTCATTTGCATTGGCATTTTGCATGTTCAAGATTGAAAATAAGTTTCAGATCTAAGAGTATTTAATTTTCATCATAAATCAGACCTCAAAACATTCACATAGCATATTGTGTCAACATCTCAAACCTAGGGCTTCAAAAACAACAATTTTCAATAAATTTGGCCTTATCGACTGTAAAAACTTGCACCATAGGCATGTTGTGAAGAGTATTTTTGTATTAATTTTCTTTTATCAGGGTAATCATTCGCTACCCCTCCTAAAAAATCTTCACAACACCCTTTTAACAGGCTCTTGTATTGAAAATTTGATAAAAAAACTACATATTTTGGCTATTTTTGCCCTAGGGTTTGACCTAGTTTGCACTCCAAGCGTGTTGTGATCAATTTTATGGATTGAGGTGACTAAAATTATTGATATTATTTTTTGTACCTCCTAAAATTCATTACAACACCCCTTTTACTAAGTCTTGGAATTGAAAAACCGTGAAAAAATTGCATATTTTGCTATATTTTCACTACGGTTTGACCTTAAGTGGCACTAAAAGCATCTTGTGTTGGATATTTTGGCACCAAATGGCTGTTATTACTAATATTATTTTCTTTCCATCATCATTTTCCTCACAACACCCTTTGTTATGCTCTCTTGCATTGAGTTTTGGTGAAAAAAGTGCCTATTTCAACATATTTTGACTATAATTTAACTTAACATTATCTTGGATTTGCATCAAGAGTCTGTTGGGAAGGATCTTATTGCTGTTTTGGACTGATATCAGACATAGAAATCACTTACCTTGATCAAAATCCTTACAACACCCTTTGTTTCATTCATTTGAGGCTATTTTGGGGTATATCGCTTTGCACTCATCTTTGACATACTTTTGGAAAAAATTTTAAATCTGATTTGAGAATAAAAACATGGCCTCTAATCACAAAACAATAATAGGTTCTCTCCTAGACCTTAAATGAAAATAAAAGCACCTGAACCTGAAATCGTGTTTACACCACATGATAGAACAACTAGAGACAAGGAAGGACCTCTTTACATCACTGTAAAAATAATGGGAAACCCTGTGGATGGAACTCTTATTGACCCTCATTGCATGACTAATGTTGCTACCAAAGAGTTCCTCTTTTCACATCAACTAATGCAAGGTTCTTATGACCTCTCGAGCATGATGATTAAGACACATAAGGGAACCTTTATCAAGCCTTTGGGTAAGATATCATTGTTAGTAACACTATCCGGAAAACATGTCAAACAATGGTTTGATGTTGTCCTTGTTTCGGACCCCTTTCACATTAAATTGGGACATCCTTGGCTAAAATAAATGAAAGCTATCCCTTCAACAATACACCATTGTCTGAAATTCCCTTTGGATGGCCGTATAATCATCGTCCCTCACAACAAGTTTAAACCTTTGGTTGAGAAACACATTACACATTGAATTACTTTTGGGATAAAACTGAAATACCTAGTCCTCCTATACAAGAAATGACAAAAGAGAAACAACCCACATGTGAAGAGAACTTTAGACCAAAAGGACAAGGTCCCTATGCTAAGGTTCCTCCCCCGAAATCCTTACAAGGATCGGGAGGTCATTGTCAACAGCAAAATATTCCACCGCGTCAAATAAGATTTGACCCCGGTGCTTCATCTTCTAATTTGCAAAAACCTATGAAAGAGCAAGGCCTTGTCCTACAAGAGATAAGTGGTCGAAGTAAGAGAAATAGAAAAGCGAGAGAAAGAAGAAAAAGAAGACAAGAATATGCCATAAACCTTGCCTCTCAACAAGAAAATGTTGATCCCAACATTCAACCAAACAATAATGATCCTAACGACAAACAACATGATGAGCAAGACATGAATTTAACTATGATACCTTATGTCCCACTTTCCTCCAACATTAGGGAGTGGGAAGATGACGACAATGATTTTCTTATAGACAACTTCTAGCCCTACAGGGGCCTACAGGTAAGTATCTCTAATCCTTTATCTCTCTCGTGATGTGCTTCCCCTATGATGTGTTGTGTTGTTTAGGCCTCCTGGGATGATGTCAGATTCTCCCGTAAGGTCCGTGATACCAGGAGACTACCTCTGTTATGACTTTCTATTTGTATCATCATTCTTCTATATTGCCTCTTTCTCTGATTTCATTGTTGTGTGTTGTGTCTTATGGACATAGCGTTGCAGTTTTGGCGACACTGGGGACACCCTCCTACACAACTATCCCTAAGACACTTGTTTCTCCTCTCTTATTTATTGTTTCCCTTCCTCTAGTGTTTCCATCTAGCGGGTGGATGACGATAAACATTTATACTGATGCGGACCTAGTGTCCCTTTCGAGAGCAATAAAAAATGGACTTAGTTCCTAATATGATGATGGAGTTGTATATCTTATTCGATGCTTGGCTAGTGGAAGCACTTGTACTTTCCGCATAGTGAATTTGATGATGTTTCTGTCGCATTTACATACCTCAACAATATTACTGCTCTATGCACCTTTGTTTGTCTTTGAATCTGGCCTTGGTGGTACTTGATTCGGAGAGCTTCGTGATATAGCCCCATGGTTATCCTCGAACTCCAAATTCGTAGTATAACCTTGGCTCTTTGTGTGGTTAATCATATGTATTTGTTGGCAAGAGACACTATATGGATTCATGATTGTTGTCATTGATGGCAACAAAGTTCATCCCACACATCCGCAGGACATGGTGTGTCTCTACCGGAAGTCAGAGTGAAGAATGTTGTGGTTCGGTTAACAAGAACAGAGCATGTGGCAAGGTCTGACAGATAGGTCCAGATCTCTTAGAGGAAGTATCTTGGTAAAGTGCAGATTTGGGGAAGTCGAGAGGACTACCTTGAGTGGTATATTCCAAGGATTTAGCCTCCGGTGATAGATGAGGAAAAAGATATGAATAGTTGAGTACCAGATTCCTGAGTGATAGTGTGAACAGAGGAAGAACTGACTGATAGAACATCAAACTACTTTCTGGATGTGTTACTGATTGTGGTAAAGGTTATGAAGGCATGAAACATGTTTGGCCGACATGATTAATGATTTCTACAAGCATATACTTGATTCACATTACTTGATGTGCAAGGATTCAGCCGACGGATCAGATTTAGTGAAAAGATTGACTATTCCGGGTGCCGACTAGAAAGGTGATGAAATTACTTGTGCGGATATATATACACGATGGATTTAGTTGTGAGAGTTGTTGTTGTTGTGTTGTGCGAAGAAAAGCAGAAGAGCAGAGCAGAAGTAGTAAGGAAGATCCGGTATGTGAAAGGAAAGCAGCAAAAGAGAAGAGGAAAGATGAAGTGCAGTAGATCAGTGTACTGGGCCTAACTGGAACTGAACTTCAGCATTTGTAGATGTTGCCAATCAGTTCAAGTATTGTATAACATTCTTTTGTAGACAGTGAGTCTCTTGTAGGCAGTGTGCCTCTTGTGAGCAGTGTGCTCGGGCAGTGAGCCCTAATTGGCAAGTGCCATTTTGTATTTCCTTATTCTTGTAACGGAGAATAATCTTTGGGTTAATCACCTCGTGGTTTTCTCCCTTAACAGGGTTTCCACGTCAAAAATATTATGTCATGTGTATCTTCATTTCATGGTTATGTTTGCTTGTTTGAATTAATGCTGCATTGATTAATAAGAAAAGTTCAGAAGAAGAAATAATTAGGATAACTGATTCACCCCCCCTCTCAGTTATCAACAGTATTGATGTTGTTGTTTATCATGATCTTGTAGACACTAACATGTTTCTTGTTGGGATGTGTTTGTGGGAACATGTGACAATCATAAAGTACATGTCACCTCCTGGGGGCATGGGCTTTGCGAAAGTCTGTGTTCCCTTGTGTGTTTTCTTCCTACCTCAACGTGCTTGATATCGATACCTGATATCTACCACCTTAAGGTGGGGGCATATATAAGGTAAGCTGTCTGTTATAGATGTTAGCAATGTGTTTGACCACGGGTGTAAAGACCTGCGCGATGAGTGCATCATGCATCCTGAGTGTGTTCGCAATTAATCAATCAATCATGTAAGCCCTCTGCGGAGGTGAGATATCAAGCATATCCTTTTTCTTAAGCCCTATGCGGAGGCAGGGATGGTGTACTTCTCAGAGCAAATTGCATCATCCTGTCATTTTCAAAAGTCCTCTGCGGAGGCGGGGAGCGGTTCTGTG
Source organism: Cunninghamia lanceolata (assembly GCA_027924645.1). NCBI lineage: Eukaryota > Viridiplantae > Streptophyta > Pinopsida > Cupressales > Cupressaceae > Cunninghamia > Cunninghamia lanceolata. The sequence goes on along the minus strand of BSBN01000237.1, from coordinate 14,791,233 downwards.
ACTAACTCAACCCTTAAGCGTGTCTTCGGTGATTGTTGTGGTGAAGCCTAATCATCGGTGTGTGCATGTAATGTGCCTAAGATGGTGATGAGCCTAGAAATAGGGAACACACCATCACTTGTTTACCGTGTTTTCTCAGTGTCTTCAAGTGTGTGTGTTTTGGTGTGCTTGTTTTGTTTGGCGTGTTTGTTGCCCCATATGTAGAATAAAGATCAGTGCCTTAGGGTAGTGCTTCCTACATTTTGGGAGGTTTTGCATGTCTTGCGTGTGTGTTGCCCCATATATACAGAGACCTATGCCTTAGGGTAGTGCATCCTATATTATGGGAGGTTTGTTTACTTTCATGTACTTGCATTTGCATTTCATATATATGAGAAAAAGAAAAGAAAAGATATCATTTCTGTCTTCCATGCATTAATATGTCTTCTATGCATTGACTGTATTCTGCATGACTGTAACTGTCTTCTCCATGTTTTGCGTGCCTGTTACTGTCTTCTATATGATTGGCGTGTTTTCTCCGTGCTTGATGTGTTTGTTGTGTTTGTGACCTTATTTTAATGCATGTTTTGGCCTTGCGTTTATACATACATTAAAGTGGGGGCTAAATGTAATGTCAGAAAATGTCCCCATGCGGGCTTTTCCCTCATAAGGTTTAGCTCTTGGGTCTTTTGCATGCATTTAGGACATCTTAGTTAATAATTTAGCATCCTAATGGAATGAGCCCTAGGTAACATGACAAATGGGACCTAGGAGGACCCCTTGAGTTGTACCCTCCCAAAATAGGGGGGGAGGACTTGGGTGCCCATGCCCTAGTCCTACCCTATTTTAGGGCAGCCCTAATTTCTAGGTGTCAGTTTATGACTGTTATTTGGGTCCTTTGCCGACACGGTAAGTTTAAATTTATGAAATCTTGGCGGGAGTGTTTGTAGTTGCATATAAAAGCATAATTAGGCATTCATTTAGAAACTAGGGATTTCAATTAGATGATCACTATGAACTTTAGGCATTCTCAAGGTGATTCAAGGCTTTCATTGTGTTGCAAGAGCAGACTTGTGTGGTTTGTGTGTTTGTATTTGCAGATTTGAGCATCAATTTCCTCATTGAATGAAGAGCATCTTCCTCCCATGAGAGCTTCACTACAAGGTGACATTATATTGTGTTTTTATCATTGTTACCTTTGGTTTTTACCTCTGTCTCACAAGGGCACGCACTCTTTATCTGATAACGGTGTTCAAAGACTTAAGTGTCCTCCAAGGTTTGACTGAGGCAAGCCTCTAAACACCACAACCCCCTCCCAAAGTCTTGTGATTGCAGGTTATAGGTGTCGTATTTGGGAGAAGTGAAGTTGCAGGAAGGATTGACAGACATCAAGGATTTAGGGTCTGAAGAGAAGTAGGACACCAGAGCATTTCCAGGACTTGGGTGCTCGCTCTAGTGTCCACCACAACTGATTTTCCAGAAACAAAAGTTATAGGGTTGATCTGTGTTGGAAGGAGGTCTGGATCTCGCAAAGAAAATGGTACCTTGGACTTGGGCACTTGCTCCAGTGTTCCTGATTGTTCCGCCTCGGAACCCCGAAAACAAGTATTCTGTGATTTGTTATTTTACTTATGTCTGTAAGAACATTTTCTGTTATTCGTCAGTTTATTGCCATATTTGCATAATTAGGGTTTTAATGGTCAATTGAGCATAAGAGAAGAGAAATTGATAATTAAATTCCTTAATCCAAGTTTCCCTACATCTCGCAACGATCTAGGGTATGATAGTGAATTGCCACTCGACCCTAGATCCTTGAATGTAAAGTGGAAAGGAGGATTTAAACATCAAAACACTAAAACATTAACAAATCCAATTTTCCACTAAACAATGTGGCAAAGGATATTTGTTGTTTACCATTGCTTTATTAAACATACGCTAATCTATACATAACCGAAGGGTTCCATCCTTCTTCTTAACAAAAATAACTGGAGCACCCCAAGGTGAAACACTAGGTCTAATCAAACCTTTTGCCAACAATTCTTGTAATTGGGCTTTCAATTCCATCTTATTATTCATCCACCAAGTGGATGCTTCTCCTGCCAGTTGGTATGCTCCCCAAACTACCTTGGTTACTTCCAAGTAATTTCTTATCTCGAAATATTTTTCCATTTCTGTTAACCAAGCTTCTGCTACATCTCTAGTCACCTTTCCATCAAATTTTGGTGGAGTGACCTTCTTCACATCCTTAGAGATTTCTGAGGTCAGTCTATCCCTTGCCTCTTTATGAGGTTTCGTACTCTTACTTTGATCTTCATGATTCTCTCCACTTTCTCCATGAGAGTTTTCACCTCCTCCCTCAGTATTCCCTTTATCATCCACCTTCTTTTCCAAATCACCCAGTCTTTTCTTAATTTCCTCAAGCATGGTTATTATTTGGTCCAACTTATTATTTGGCCGGTGGTTTTCCTCTTCACTTTCTCCTTGGTTAGTTCTTGTCTGAACCATGCTTATCATTTTTCTCACACCTGAGAATATTGAATTCTCTATTAGTTCATGATTATAATGCATCCCATTAAATCAAAACATAATAAACTCAAATCAAACAATAGTTTGGTACAAAAACAACTCTTTTATTTATTTCATTTCAAAAGTACAAAATATTCTTCATTTATACAAGAAATGACTTCAAAAGTCGTGCTCAAGAGGAGTATATTCTTCAGATTCATTTTTAGATACATAATCTCGAGGTATATAACCTTCTGATTCACTATCGTACCTAACTTCTATGATCTCAACAGATGGGGGTATGCAGGGATCTCGCCTAACCATAGTTGTTTCCTCATCTGACATATATTCTATGATTTTAGCAGTGATCTTAACTCTTTCAATGTTTTCCCTTCTCACTCACTTGATTCGAGTTAAGGCATTTCCAAGGTTTTCAGTATCACTTAACCAAATGTCACTCTCATCATTAGTTCCCTCAAAAGTTTTAATAATGGCCTCACGTTCTGTTTTTGCTTTAAGGAAACGTTGACTAGTATTAACTGACTTTCTTGATGTCTTCTTAAGATGTACCATCCTGGCACATAAATTTTCAAACATTAGCTAACCGCATAATGTTGACTACAGGTAAGCATAGCGGTCTCATAAGCCCTAGACTGAACCTGGTAGCTCTAATACCATATGTAACATCCACGTTCTAAAAACATAATAAAGTCAAGAATTTACCATAGAGTAATTCAACAAGGTAAAAATGAGAGAGAAAAAATTTCTTTTATTTAACATATAATCAAGTAACAACAAATTGCAAGATTCTCTTATACAATCCAATATATCATATTTTCTTTTCTTAATTACAATATTTGCACAAGTAAATCAATTACATAAACAAATTTGGAATAATTACTACTTCTGAATATCTGATATCTTTATCACAAGGCCTGGCATGTTTTCTTCTGGAGAGAGAGAGTATCTTTCCAGTGATTTACCTCCATCGATAGACCGACAGTCTCCCACACATCGTCCACATAGGAAGTAGCCCTACCCTTCACAAGGAATATAGACCAAAGATGACCAATGGTAATTTGCCTTCCTGAGTACATAGTGTTGTATCCTACACAACTCTATCAACCATACAACCCTAGATGCCCTCTAGCGAAGTATGATTTCTGATAGGTTATGCAATCCAGATATAGTGTTCACTGATAATGCATGTAGAAAATGAATGCATTACTTTGGCCAAAGTTTTAATATCAATAACGTCTGTAATGAACGTGGTTTAATTGTTCACCCATCCCTACTCGACTTGGATACTATCGTATTCTCGCAGTTTATCCTCACCAACTATGTTTATGTAAATAGTTTCAATTTCTATCATGATAAAAGTCTACTTGACTTAGATGAGTTCATATGAACATAACCAATCATTTGTCTTTATATTCGACTCTAGGGTTTTCGTTACAACCTTGAATAGTATGATATTTCAAAATATCCATATCTCATATCTATGAGACTAAGGTTTATAAACGACCCTTGGTTTAACTAAATCTAGATTAAGAATAATATGGTTTATAGAATATATATCTCCTCCTACCAAAAGGAGTATGAGTACTTTTCAACTTTCCCTAATGTGATATCATTAATAATCACAATATGTACTTATATATGTTTCCATACAAGGTCATTTTCTAGTTAGACTTAGTCTATTCCATCATAATGGTTTTCAAAGGATATCTTAAACAAGATTAGTAAAATAGATAATAAGGATTCATCCAATAGACCTTATTTCTTCTATCTAAATATTCCTAGTGTTTTATCACTTGATTGGATAAAAGATAGTTTTCCACAGATTACTAAGAATCTAAGTTCTTTTGAAAAGAAATCATTTTGCCATAAATAAATAGACTAAAGTTCCAATAATGGTTTTAAAATGATAAAATCAATGCCTAATGCTTAAACCTCAATACTCATAGCTAATGAGTTTACCTATCAAGTTTCATTTGCACTAATTTCACCGAAAGTCTATTACATGATTAACTTATAACTATATCATCGACTTGCTTCATGATCAAACTTATTCATTTGATCGACTGGTTTATAAGGCACACAATATCTACAACAACCTTCTTCAGGTATGTGGTTGTAAAGGTCATTTAGTTCACCATACGATAGTTTGACATGTCTAACAATTTATAAACAATAAGCATATTGTCGGCTCTGAGTGCTATGAAATAGTATTCAATTGCATCAGAAAGCATCAGCCATCTAGGCTTATTCAATGCTATAATGAATTCCTGAAAAAGATCTAAAAAGTTTACTGACAATGCTAACAACATTCTCCTATAATCGACTCCATTAGTTTTTAATAAAAACACTTTGAATTCAAAAGGATAAGCCTTACTGGCATATTCGTTTATCTACACTTGACACTACAATGGATAATAAAAGAACAATCAATTTTCATAATGCTATCAAAGCACACAAAAATTGGAGGAATACCTGATAGTGACGACTTAGATTATGAAAGAGTTGCAGATAAAATACTTCAGTGGACGCCTAGAACCCACGATACCTCCTCAAACTAGTTTTCTCTCTCTGCTCACCACGATCCCTCTAAAGAATTACAACCCAATGATAATGTCCATCGACTCTGCTGAGTTGTGTCTATAAAGACTTAAGCATGACTCTTTGTGAGTCGCTAGATTATCGCTCCACTCTTACAGTTGGAAACATATTGAATGCAAGGCGATCCACCTATTGATTCAATTACAACTGATACCTCTAAAGTTGCAAAGCTTTACAAATGTCGACGGAGAGAACGTCCTTCAAAGGGAGCTTATCGAATGTGGTTGTTATTACCACCACTCCTCTTCCAAAGAGGCCGACATGATATTTAAACCATCGTTTGATCATTAATGATCACTTTAAGTGATCCAATCCATCACTTGATACAATGAAGGTACACCTATTAGTATGCCTACGACTGCTCATTAGTGAGTAAGCATTAATAACAATTATGAGGTATTAACCTCAATCAATGCATATACATATCGGTTTATATAGTTAAATATGGTTTAACATGACATCTATCCTATTTGATGGTTTATGTTTTGATCAATAAATAATAATAATAAGTGAAAGGCTTACGGATAATGTGAAAGGGTCGAGCTTGTCTCCCTTTCACAATCCTTTGTTAAATCACGTCAACTTGTCTTGACGAGATTGTCATATGACGTTAAATGTCGACAATAAAACCTTATATAACTCAAGGATATTAACTTAACAATTTTGCAACAGTGATGACGTAATGTTTATGTTAATCATAAGTGGACACTGTTCCAATCAAATGATGTATTTTTCTTTACAAATGACAATGTCGACACACACACACGACTTGACTAGAAAGAATCAAAAGATATCGACTACCTATCAATTAGATCCAAATGTATACTGTCAAGAAATGAGTTACCTCTATCGATACTGGTTCACACTTTTTTTAAACACTCATACTCATTTTGGTAAATAATCACTCATAACCCAATGTCTATATTTCTCTCCTCAAAAGATACTCTCTCTCTTTTCTCTGAGAGTCATCCGAAACCTGTAATCCTATATAAAACTTGAAATCAACAGATTACGATCAATGCATCATTGTTCAAATGATAAACCAAATTCTCATAATGCAATTATTAAATTGACATAACATATTCATTTCCATAATTCCATAAATGACATTCAATAAAATCCATGTCTTTACTTGATATTAATCTAAACATCAAAATAGATTTACTTATGTCCAAGTAAAAGTAAAAAGTATTATCAAGACAAAAATTGGGGATGTAACATTATGTGTATAAGTATGAGGGTGACAATGTATATGCATTGGAATACTTCATATTATATGTTTATCTTATGATGTCAAACAATGTATTTAAACACTTACTCCATACCAAATGGTTTTATCTATTAATATAAAAAAATTAGGAATTAATATTTCACCAATGAAATCATTTGAAATGATCCAACCCTTATTAAGAAAGAGTAAAATGCTTTATTCATTTTATTATTTGCAAATACAAAACAATGCATATAGATCTTGAGGGTGACAGTTATAATGCTAACTTCCAAACTGACTCAACAATGTAGTAACTAATGCTAACATTCCCCCCCTTATTACATTGTTCCTGCAATAGTACCAAGGTTCCCCCCTGAATGCTAAAAAACTCAACAAAGTTGATTACATAATATGAATACATATTTTGTAGAAGATCTTCCCCCAAAGAACAAATCCTGAACCAAGTGAGGCTCCATCATGCTGTCTCGTCTACCCTCAGAAAGGTGTAGCTTTGAGCTGTGTTCTCGAGCTCTTTAGTCCCAAGCTCTCAAATCACAGAGTCTTGAATTATTCAACAAGGGACCCTAAGAGATACGACAGATCTCTGCTATGTTGTCTAGTGACCGCGAAAGGGTATAATTCAAGATCATATACTCTTTGAAGCTCGCTGGACAACAATCCATATTGAGCTCAACACCAAACCCCAAACCTGTCTCCAAAACAAAATCTTCACAAAACATACATTCTTCAAATTTGTCAGCTCCGTTAGCATCAACAAAGAAAAGCAAAACAACCAAAACCAAAAACGCTTCTCATGCAAAGCATCATCTCAAAGCGAGAAGCTAACTTGAGATGATGGAAAATTCTCCATCCTCCGATTCCACCTGCCTCCAATATGACCTGGTTACACTTTATCCACCTGATCTTTTGAGAGCCCAAATAGATTTAACATGGATGGTCCCGAAAGCACAAACAAGATCTTCAAACATATTTGTAAAACCCATGAGATAACAGAATGTCAGATTCAACCAATAATGCACCCTTTTTACAATATGACCAAAATCCTTTACTGAAACTTCCACATATAAGTCCGGGGAAACTATTAACCATACAATCCCATGCTGGAATACTAATCACCTTAGTCTCTTCAATAGGGTAACAACAACAACCACAAAACTGCTCTCTTCTATGTAGAATTTCCAAATAGAAGTTTGCTATAATGAATGTGTTTACTTCAATTATTCTTCAGATGCCACCATTGCCATTATAATGAAACCCTAATACCTTATTTAAGTTTGAAAACTTCTTCCTCTTTCACAATGTATAGATCTTTAAACTCTTTGAATACATCTAAAGTGTCGCTTCCAATACATAGAAAACTAATCACAAAACACATATTAATGAGAGAAACAAGTGCAAGTACTCATCTTGAAAAATCCCATTTCTGCAAACACCACAGCAATTGAGATTTTGAGGCCAACTTCCCATGCACAACATCGGATTCATCATTAATCAATCAACATTCTACTTCTAACACGCATTTTCGCCATACTTGTACCAGTTTACCAGGAATGAAAATGCCTTCTTCACTTCTTCACAACTTCACACAGCATTCGTTATATCTTTCATGCGCAACCTTGAGCATATGTTATACCATAAAGGGTCTGAGAATAACTTTCCTTATATGCAGCAAGAGAATGCAGCTTTATATGGCACGTTCCTTCAATGTGGATTTCTGAATAGAATGACTCCTCCTTCGGAATGCCTCTGCATATGTCTGGATCTCTTTCAAACTTTCTCCCTACTGTCTAAATCGCTGCAAACATTTCCTCATTTATACGGCACCTTCATCACGCCTGGTCCTATCTTCCACACAGGTAATCCCTTGGCAACGTTTTTCAACAACCTTACATAGGATTTAACAAATGCACATCTATCTCAAACATACTATTACTATTTGGAATCTCTAGAGAACCTCACATTCATCTTCTCATGGACACAAGAACAAAGTTCGCTCTTAATGGCATACAAGGGTCTTTTCAAAACCTACGAGCCATGCTTGGAAATAGAATACAACTTCAATCTGTCAAACCTCTCATTGCACAGATCAAATACACAGACAATTATGAGACCAACATCATATTTCTATGCCCAGACGGAAGAAGAGATGAAGTTGCGATTAATAGAGTCATGTTCAGATTCCAATACCATGCAGGTCGCTACCGAGCCATCTCTATGCTTCCCTGGATTCTAACACACAGGCACAATGAGCTCTGATACCATATTAAGAAAGAGTAAAATGCTTTATTTATTTTATTATTTGCAGATACAAAACAATGCATATAAATCTTGAGGGTGACAGTTATAATGCATTACAGTTACAATGAATTGAACTGACTGAAAACCAATGCTAACTTCCAAACTGACTCAACAATGTAGTAATTAATGCTAACAACCCTAACCCTCACACTAACTATGGTATTAGAATCAGGGCTAGGGTTAGAATTAGTGGTATATTAGATATGAAAATGGAGAGCTAATGGGATTGGCAAGGGTGGCTAGGATGGGTAAAGGATAGATCTCAACAAAGCACAAGACTCTAAAAGAAAAGATATAATAATGGAATGATGATAAGTAAGAATATAATCCCTTAAAAGATCTAAAAAATGATAATGCCATCAGAAATGACATATCTAAGACTCTAAAAATGATAAATCATACAAAATGTGTACCAAGTCAGCTCATGGTGGGAAAGAAATGGGTAAGGGTCAAGAAAATTATAAGTTTTAAATTAGGGTTAGGGTTCTACTTCAAGTTAGAATTACGGTTAGAAATATGGTTAGTTTTAGGGTTGGGGATAAAATTAGGCTTACGATTATTATTAGAACTAGAGTTAGAGTTAGAGTTACAATTAGGGTTGGGGTTAGGTTCAAGTTAGAATTAAGGTTACAATTAGCATTACTATTAGGTCTAGAATTAGGGTTACAATTATGGTTAGAATTAGGTTTGGGCTTAGGGTTAGAATTAGGGATAGAATTAACATTAACTAGATCTAAGGATAGAATTAGGGTTAAGGTTAAAATTAGGGTTAGGGATAGAATTGGGGTTCTCATTAAGGTTAGAACTAGGGTTAGGGTTAGAATTAGAGTTAGGGTTATTACCAAGATTAAGGTTAGTGTTAGGGTTATAGTTATAATTTGGGTTGGGTTAGAATTATGTTTTGGTTGGAATCAAGTTAGAATTATGGTTAGTATTAGGGATACAATTAGGGTTAGGGTTATAGTTACATTTAGGGATATGATTAAAATTATGGTTACACTTACGATTAACGATACAAATAAGGTCAAGATTAAAGATAAAATTAAGATTATCAATAGAATTACAATTAGGAATGGAATTAGTGTTGAGTGGATCTAGGGGTAGAATTAGGGTTAGAGTTAGAATTAGGGTTTGGGTTATAATTAGGGTTAAGTAGATCTAAGGGTAGAATTAGGGTTAGGGGTACAATTAGGGTTATGGTTAAAATTATAATTATTGTTAGGGTTAGAATTATGGTTAACAAGAATTAGGGTTAGGGTTAGAATCAGATTTAGGGTTTGTATTACTGTTAAGATTAGGGTTATGGTTAGGGTTATAGTTACAATTTGGGTTCAAATTAGAAGTTAGGGCTACAATTAGGGTTAGGGTTAGGGTTTAGGCTCAAGTTAGAATTAGGGTTAGAAATATGTTTAGGGTTAGGGTTGGCAATGTACATGCGTTGAAATACTTCATATTATGTGTTTGTCTTATGATGACAAATGATGTCTTTAAATAGTTACTCCATACCAAATGGTTTTATCTATTAATATAAATTTGAGATTTAATATTGCACCAATGAAATAATTTGAAATGACCCAACCCTAACCCTAACCATAATTCTAGCCCTGACCCGAACACTAACTCTAGTATTAGAATTAGGGTTAGGGTTAGAATTAGTGGTATATTAGATATGAAAAGGGAAACCTAATGGGATTGGCAAGGGTGGCTATGGTGGGTAAAGGATAGATATCAATAAAGCATGAAACTCTAAAAGAAAAGATATTATAATTAGGATTAGTGTTAGAATTAGAATTATGAAAAAATTAGGGTTAGGGTTAGTGTTAGTGTTATAATTATGGTTTCATTTAGGGTTAGAATTAGGATTAGAATCAGGATTAGGATTAAGGTTTGAATTAGGGTTAAGGTTAGTGTTATGATTAGTGCAAAGGTTAGGTTTAGAATTAGAGTTAGGATTAGAAGTAGGATTAAAATTAGGGTGGGTGTTAAGCTTAGAATTAGGGTTATAACTATAATTATTATATAATATAATATGTAATTATAATTATTCTATAATATATTATAATAATATATCTAACCTATATTAGAATATTAAATATATAATTAATATATAATATGTTATAAAAATATATCTAATCTATATTATAATATTATATTATATAATTAATAATTCTTATAATTATATAATATAGTTAGAATTAGGCTTGCACCTATTTTTTAATCATTAATCATAAGTATTAAGAAAATGGGTTTTGGCATGCAATTCAATTATATTATGCAAAATTCACACAACACAATATAAAATAAATTACTAATTGGAAAGAAATGCACCTAGATTATGGAAATATTTAGACTACAAGCTTATTAGAATAGTTATTGATTTTTTTAATATATGAATTTTTTTGGCTTTGAAATAAGCAAAGTTGGAACCAAAAGAGTGTAATTTTGGAGTTAAAAAATTAAGATCCTAAAACAAGGCTAAGAGATCCAAACAAAACATGAGTGATTTGTGGAAATCAAATCAAATAACCATGATATGAATGATTTGTGTAATTTTGAAGGGTAAAAGTATTTGCAAAGAAATAGATAAGAATATTATGTGGACAAATACTATTCTTATGTGTACAACTATGAGGGTGACAATGTACATGCATTGGAATACTTCATATTATGTGTTTGTCTTATGATGTCAAATGATGTCTTTGAACACTTACTCCATACCAAATGGTTTTATGTATTAATATAAAAAATTAGGAATTAATATTGCACCAATGAAATCATTTGAAATGATCCAACCCTAACCCTAACACTAACTCTGGTATTAGAATCAGGATTAGGGTTAGAATTAGTGGTATATTAGATATGAAAATAGAAAGCTAATGGGATTAGCAAGGGTGGCTAGGATGGGTAAAGGGTAGATCTCAAAAAAGCACAATACTCTAAAAGAAAAGATATAATAATGGAATAATTATAAGTAAGAATATGATCCCTTAAAAGATCTAAAAAATGATAATGCCATCAGAAATGACATATCTAAGACTCTAAAAATGATAAATCATACAAAATGTGTACCAAGTCAGCTCATGGTGGGAAAGAAATGGGTAAGAGTCAAGAAAATTATAAGTTTTGAATTAGGGTTAGGGTTCTGGTTCAAGTTAGAATTAGGGTTAGAAATATGGTTAGTTTGAGGGTTGGGGATAGAATTAGGCTTACGATTATTATTAGAACTAGAGTTAGAGTTAGAGTTACAATCAGGGTTGGGGTTAGGGTTCAGGTTAGAATCAAGGTTACAATTAGTATTATAATTAGGTCTAGAATTAGGGTTATAATTATGGTTAGAATTAGGTTTGGGCTTAGGGTTAGAAGTAGGGATATAATTAGCATTACCTAGAATTAGTGTTAAGGTTAAAATTAGGGTTAGGGATAGAATTGGGGTTCTTGTTAAGGTTAGAATTATTGTTAGAATTAGGGTTAGGGTTAGAATTAGAGTTAGGGTTAACATTACTATCAAGATTAAGGTTAGTGTTAGGGTTATAGTTATAATTTGGGTTGGGTTAGAATTATGTCTTGGTTAGAATCAAGTTAGAATTATAGTTAGTATTAGGGATATAATTAGGGTTAGGGTTATAGTTACATTTAGGGATATGATTAGAATTATGGTTACAATTATAATTAACGATAAAAATAAGGTTAGGATTAAGGATAAAATTAAGATTATCATTACAATTACAATTAGGGATAGAATTAGTGTTAAGTATATCTAAGGGTAGAATTAGGGTTAGAGGTAAAATTAGGGTTTGGGTTATAATTAGGGTTAAGTAAATCTAGGGGTAGAATCCGGATTAGGGGTACAATTAGGGTTATGGTTAAAATTATAGTTATTGTTAGGGTTAGAATTATGGTTAACTAGAATTAGGGTTAGGGTTATAACTAGATTTAGGGTTTGTATTACTGTGAGGATTAGGGTTATGGTTAGGCTTATAGTTACAATTTGGGTTCAAATTAAAAGTTAGGGCTATAATCAGGGTTAGGGTTAGGGTTTAGGCTCAAGTTAGAATTAGGGTTAGAAATATGTTTAGGGTTAGGGTTAGCAATGTACATGCGTTGGAATACTTCATATTATGTGTTTGTCTTATTATATCAAATGATGTCTTTAAATAGTTACTCCATACCAAATGGTTTTATCTATTAATATAAATTTGAGATTTAATATTGCACCAATGAAATCATTTGAAATGACCCAACCCTAACCCTAACTATAATTCCAACCCTAACACAAACACTAACTCTAGAATTAGAATTAGGGTTAGGGTTAGAATCAGTGGTATATTAGATATGAAAATGGAAACCTAATGGGATTGGCAAGGGTGGCTATAGTGGGTAAAGGATAGATATCAATAAAACATAAAACTCTAAAATAAAAGGTATTATAATTAGGATTAGGGTTAGAATTAGAATTATGAAAAAAAAAAGGTTTAGGGTTAGTGTTATAATTATGGTTACATTTAGGGTTAGAATTAGGATTAGAATCAAGATTAGAATTAGGGTTTGAATTAGGGTTATGGTCAGGGTTATGATTAGTGTTAGGGTTAGGTTTAGAATTAGAGTTAGGATTAGAAGTAGGATTAAAATTAGGGTTGGTGTTAAGGTTATAGTATGGATTAAAATTAGGGTTGGTGTTAAGCTTAGAATTAGGGTTATAATTATAATTATTATATAATATAATATATAATTATAATTATTTTATAATATATTATAATAATATATCTAACCTATATTAGAATATTAAATATATAATTAATATATAATATATTATAATAATATATCTAATCTATATTATAATATTATATTATATAATTATAATAATTCTTATAATTATATAATATAGTCAGAATTAGGCTTGCTGCTGTGGATGCTATTAGCATACCTATATTTAAAATATATATCTAAAGCACGTCGAGAGATATCCTTCTCGAGGCACCTATTTTTTAATCACTAATCCTAACATTAGACGCCTTGAAAATATATATCTAAAGCACGTCCAGAGATATCCTTCTCGAGGCACCTATTTTTTAATCACTAATCCTAACATTGGGTATTTTTTTTAACTCAAAACACAAACTAACTAATAGTATATTAAATGTATATCGGTGCTTCAAGAGTTAACTGTGTGAGAGTTTTTAACGCCTGAAGAACTGATATACATTCATTATGGACTATGGAAATCTGATGTCTATAATAGTATATTATTTTCTATTTACTTAAAGCAAAGGTTTTTTAACCTTGTTATTTTATATACTTCAAGTAAAGGTTTTTTAACCTTGTTATTTTATATATTCCATTCCACAAATATATTAACTATTTTATTATCTAATTTTATAAAATGTTTAACAATTTTGAATTTATATTATTCTCTAAAAATTGAATTATATTAAAAACATTTTCTATAATAATTTTAATAGTATTATGAAATTTAATATTAAAATATTAAAAAAATTCCTATTAAAATATCATAATTTAAAAACAATTTAAAATAATAACTATATACATAAGCAAATCAATAGACAAACCCTTCTTTGCCAAATAAACTTTCCACTAAATGCTCCCCCAAATTTAAATACTCCATCAATTTGGGTGGTGCCTCTCAATTTACTAGAAAGTCTCTAATCTATAATAATTTTAAGTATTACGAAATTTAATATTAAAGTATTGAAAACAAAAATCCCTATTAAAATATCATAATTTAAAAACAATTTAAAATAATAACTATATACGTAGCAAATCAATAGACAAACCCTTCTATGCCAAATAAACTTTCCACTAAATGCTCCCTCAAATATAAATACTCCATCAATTTGGGTGGTGCCTCTCCATTTACTAGAAAGTCTCTAGGATTAGAAAAATCTTACCTTACCATGATCTTTAAAAATCTTCAAAAAAAAAGTTCTTTAATAAATCTACTTTAAAAAATGGCACTTGTTTATAGAATAGGTTTTAGATTTCCACATTCCATAATGAAATGTAGATCAATGCTTCAGGATTTAGCCTAACTTGTTGATAAGAGTAAATGAGAAGGCAGAATAGTGAGACAAATTTATTGCCTCTGAGATAGTACCAGTCATGGCGGCCACAGAGGTGGTGTCAGGAAGCCTTTCTTTTAATAGGATAAGGCACAAATTCTATGGAGGCCGAGGTTTGCTGAAAATGGCCCTGTGCAGAAAGATACTTTGTGTGCAGGTCTTCAGAACTAGTACAAAGTACTACTTTTCTTAAAATCTCTCTAAAATTTTCAATGAAAAAAAACTTTGTAAAAACAAATTGTCTTTCAATAGTAAACCACACTTTCGATCAAATGCAGTTGCTGCGCAGAGATCACGCAGATGAAGTTGGGGTACGAAATAATATCCTGTCATACAAAATACTCCACAGTACTAGTACAGGTAAAAATAATGTGAACTTGACTGAACATGAATTGTATGTTATTTTATTCCTCCCGCAAATGACAGGAGGAATAAAATAACATGCAATTCGTACAATTCGTACCCTAATTTCTGGAAGAACGGCCACATCTGCTTCAATATGCTGTGAGCATTAACGTGCATGGGATGGTTGAGTTTAAAACTCTACTGATTCATTGCACTTAAGTTGTTTATAGTCTCCATCATACGGTGACGGTTCTGCATTATCTTTCTTAATGTTAGTGCAGAGTATGTTTCCGGAAGAGTCTGTACAACACTAAAAAATTGTACAACCTAAAACTGGACTCATGCCATGCGAATGTATGTAAAGATTGTGTGACCTTCAGTCTTCAAAGAAATATAGAACCGACTCCATTCCATAGCACTTACTACCATACCACTTAGTATT
This sequence comes from Cunninghamia lanceolata, assembly GCA_027924645.1. NCBI lineage: Eukaryota > Viridiplantae > Streptophyta > Pinopsida > Cupressales > Cupressaceae > Cunninghamia > Cunninghamia lanceolata. Next base: position 14,775,737 of record BSBN01000237.1, on the reverse strand, counting down.
TCAAAGAGAGTAGAGTTGAGGTTCTCTAAGGATTGCCTGGCACACCATTGGGTATCAATCGGCCCTATATCTGAATCTTATTATTTCTTTCAATGTTTTTCATTCATATACTATGTAGAATTTATGTTAAGTTTCTTGTATAATTAATTGCAGGTTTAATGGCAGCTGAAAGTAATGGCAGTGCCGACCTTGGTACCGGTCAGTTACATCTGTGTTTGTTTTTTCCTTGATAATAATGCCATCTTTACAGTTTGTCAGGATTGTGTTCTATGTTTTTCATATTGAATAGTTGGTAGTTGGGATGGGATCAATCTCATAAGTGATCCAAAAATCTTAAAAAATTTGGGTTTTATTTGGATTTTTCCTATTTTTTTCTATGTTTTATAGCACTCATGTTTATCTATTGCATGATTTTATACAATATGTAAAACTGTTTTTGATGTGTATATTTACACATGCTTAAGGGTGAAGTAAGAGAGATTCATTATTGTATTGCAGAACTGTTAAATTTTGACAATAGTGAAGGATTTTACTACTAATACATTGCCTATTAGAAACTTCATACACTTTGTCTCATAATTGGCCAATGAAGCCTCGAAACACATTTATATGATTAAACTAGAAAAAAAACAAGAAATTGAGTTCAATCACATTTGTCATCAATAACTCAAACATCTCTACCAATTCTTAATTTGATGTGAAGGTATTAGGATGTCCCCTGTGTTACAGAGTCTGTTTGTTTGGACCGGATGTCCCCTGTGTTACAGAAGGATGGGTGTTTGGAGGAGTCCCCTTTTGCGGGGGCTGCTATTGCCCGGGACAATGGTGGTTCTATCTCTCTCTTGGAGTCAGCTTGCTGTGGGTTCAGGGACGGTCAGGTCAGTATGGGACAGTTCTTGCATTGTAGGCGATTTGTCCTCTGCTGGTTCTTTGTCTGCTAGTGCTTCTGCTGGGCATGTGTCGCTGCTGGTCTAGGGGCTTGAGTTAATTGCCCTGCAATTGGCATATCTGCATCCTAAGGGAGATGTGCCTAGGGAGGCCATTGTTTCCCTCCATATGAATAGGGCTGATATGGTTATAGGTGCCCGTCCTCATAGCACTGCTCTGTCTGCAACTCTGTTGAAAAGGGTCAGATTTAAAAGGGTCAGATTTGACAGATTTTTATCTCTGATCCTGTCATTGGCAGATATTCCTCCATGTGGACCAATGCTCTAGTGGGGAAAATTTATAAAATAGAACCAATGTGGACAGCGTTAGGATTTGGGATAAGAGGAAATGGAGTTTAAAAGGCCCGCTGGAGATAATGGTGATGAAAAAGGGATTCTTCTTTTTTTCATTCTCTCTGCTTTAAGACTGCTTGCAGACCCTATAGGGTGGTCCGTGGTTCTTTGGACCTCGGTAGATCTCGCCTCTTCCTCAAGAAATTGGAGATAGGATTGGACCTAAAAAAAAATTGCATTGATAGTGTTCTTGTTTGGGTCAGACTCCCCAGATTACTATTAGAATATTGGGATGAGGAATTTTGGAAAACTATTGCTTGCTTGTTAGGTGATTTCATTGTGGTTGATGAGGTGACTAGGTCCAGAAAGTGGTTTCTATTTGCTAGATTTTGTGTCAACACTACTATTGACAAAGTGCCCCCTCTTCCATAACTCTTTTATCTAAATTTGGGGACTCGATGCAGCAAAATAATGTGTCTCAATTGTCACAAGTCGAGACATGCTTTGGCTGTGTGTGGAGCTTCTAAAGGATGGAATCACAAGAAAAATATTCAGTAGAGTCCTCCTCCTCTTGAGGAGGCAATCAAACCCCTGGAGGAGATTGGGAGGTTGGATAGCCCTCTCTTGCACAAGACTAACTCTAAGACTCTGGTGGTGGAAAAGAGTAACGAAAAGCAAGTAGTGGTGTTTTCATTTGGACATTGAAGTTCATCCCTTGAAAATTTTTGGCTTCAAACCACCTTGAATTGGTGGCCGTGGCCCAGTTTTATGGGATGGTTCCACCTTAGTTTTGTTGGCTTCTCCGTGTGTGGAGATTAGTTTTTTGCTGCTGTTTGTTTTAGTGTTCCTTGCTATTTCTTGGCGCAGTTTACTCATTGTGGTTGCTCCTATTTTTTTCTTTGGGGTGTGTTCCCTTCTTTACAATTCCCGTTCATAACTACAGTCAAAAGCATTTACCATAATCAAAAACATTCTATATAATTCTCTGATTTAAAAGTTAACAAACGTTCATTCAGTTCAATAATAATACATTTTACTATATTGTTGACCCTTAATATTTAAAAGAAATAGCATACAATTTTTAACCAAGAAAAGGAGAAATAAAACCATTGCTTTTGGAATCAATTCATTGGAAGTGTTACTGTTATTCTGATCAATCAAAAAGCAGAAGGATTCAGTGAAAACAATGTTTCATTTATAATTTACGAGTTATACAAAAAGCAAATTCCACATAGATTCTGAGACCATCCATAAGAAAAAGGTATTTTTTCCAAGACTGAACAGCAATGTGCCAGAAAGAGCTGAGTTGGTCGGTCCATATGGTGATTGCCATTAATTGCCACACCATCAAGTGCTCTTGCTTGTTATTGTGGAAGCTTCAGTGCTGAAAGGTGGATGTGAGGCGTCTTTTTCATCTTGTTTATTACCAATATTGAATTTTCCATAAATGTCTTGCTTGTAGAAATGATTTGTTCTGTAGACGAGAACACCCGCTACTGCACAGCCCACCATGCTAAGTGCTGCCATTATCAAAAAGGACGTGCAGAAGCACCTTCTCCCAACACACATGAGCTCATCTAAAGCATTATTCCTCCCCACTTTTTCTGCTTTTGCACGTTTGTCATAGAGGTACCCAGCAAGCCTAACAGAAAACAAGTAAGATCCCAGAGGACTGGAACTTTGACCTATATTGTACAGAATGGCAAAGTGATGAAGCACAAATAGTTCAGAAATGATGGAGAACATGAGAGGCCACTGTGCACCGAAACACATGCCAATGAGAATGGAGGCCATATAGATTGAGCTTGAAAGTGCAAAAGCAATTAGGAGATGACCCACACAGGCAATTGCCAGAACCAGGCTCAGCAGGAAAGGCTTGGGAATGGAGTGCTTTTGTACAAGTATTTCTGAGATAGAGTCTGATCCCACTCGCCCTAAAAAGTTCCATATGCTAAACAGGGAAACAAAAGTGCTGATGCTTTCTTTTGGGTATTGCAGGGATTTTCCAATTTGTCCCATGTTGTCTATTGCAGTGATTGTAGAGCCCAGGCCACATGTTGTTGCCAAGAACAGTATCCCGAAGTCTATGCTCATCAGTGCTTGAAAAAATGTGTGATCTTGACCTCTCACAGGACATTTATTTTGGGATTTGATATTCTTCTCGTTTGATAAGTCTTTTCTAATACAATCTGAAACACCGGTAAAACATGAAATAAGTTTTATTAATAGTAGGGATCTCATCCTTTCTCCTCAAGCTTAGCTGCTCTATATAAAACACCAAGAACTTGAGCACTGGTTAAAATCAATTCAATCATATCAACATTGGATGAAAATTTTCTCACTGACATAAGTTAAATTTGCTGCAGCCTGGTTTTCCCATTTCAATAATTCAAAAGAAAACACAAAGTGGGATGCATCTTTGGTGCCTTGAGACACTTTGTTTTTATTGTGTTAGTTCTTTGATATTGTTTATAAGTAGGACGTATCAGTGTTGGCGTTTTAGATCATTAGTAGGACAATTATTTCTACCTTAGATAGTTAAAGCTAATCCCATGGGGGTTCAGAACTTTATATCTCATGAAGTTTACGATCCTCATGCCTACAACTGTGAGCACAGCTTTAACAAATATGATGATTTGAATGTAAGTTAAAATGGAGGCATCTTATCAATAAGATCTAGAATACCACATTAAAAAACTAAACCTTTGTTGTATTTGATTAGTCTATTGAAAATAGACTTTTGCTATACTAGATTATATAATTATACCCACCTGCTTGGAGGCATGAAATGATTATTCTAAACATCTTTGTTCTTTTTTTACTGCTTTTAATTTCTTTCCTTAAAATTAACTTCTCTTTTTCAATTTTCTCTATGTTAAACTTTTCATGTACCAATTAGCCTCTTTTGAACTATATTGGGATGCTGGATTCTTATCCTAGCTTTAGTATCATGTTGAACTTTTTGTGAATTAATTATGACTTAAACTTACAACCTTCCATTTACTACTGGACTGCTTTACCACTGAGCTACCAGCTTACTTCGTGACCTGTCCTTTTATGATTCAAATGTACATCATTTCTCCACCACTATAATTGTAACTGTTCTTAGCAAATATAAAAGATTTTAGTTAATATTCCCCCGTTTAAAAAAATTATAAATCAGTACTCTTTAGTACTTTATATCTATATGCTCTGCCATATAGTATTCTCTATTCTAGATTCTAATCAATATATAAATCTATTATAAAACATATATGTGAAATTCACCGGTTGAAGAATCTAATCCTTGACTTCTGGCTGCATAAGTTGCCATGTCCTTGCCGAAATCATGATTCTTGGATTTCTCTATATCTGACAGCGTTGTTGCTTCATTGGACTGTAGCTTTTGAAGCTGTGAGCGTATGGCAGGAAGATAGTCAGAATTGTTATTACAGCAAATAATCGAATCACAGCCAGTGGAGGATGCAGCCTGTTTTCCAGTAAATGAACACCATAAGGAAGCCCGCCAGCACCAGAGCAATGACAAGAAAAATATAGAAATTCTTCATCTCATTCTTCTCCTTTGGAGACTCCTCTATAGGCCTGATGAAAACCATGAAGGCAAACACAACAGTAGTAGGGAGCGTAGCAGCTAGAAATACGAGAAAGCTGGGGTTGTCTCCATTGACAGCCAGGTATATCTGAGTGATGATTACCCCACTCAGACCTACAAAGCCCTTTAACAACCCAATAACCAGCCCCCTAGGGGAATTCTGACTTAGGGGAAGGGGGCTGGTTATTAGGTTGTTAAAGGGCTTTGTAGGTCTGAGTGGGGTAATCATCACGCTGTCAATGGAGACAACCCCAGCTTTCTCATATTTCTAGCTGCTACGCTCCCTACTACTGTTGTGCTTGGCTTCATGGTCTTCATCAGGCCTATAGAGGAGTCTCCAAAGGAGAAGAATGAGATGAAGAATTTCTATGTTTTTCTTGTCATTGCTCTGGTGCTGGCGAGCTTCCTTATGGTGTTCATTTACTGGAAAACAGGCTGCATCTTCCACTGGCTGTGATTCGATTATTTGCTGTAATAACAATTCTGACTATCTTCGTGCCATTGCTGGTGGTCACACGCTCACAGCTTCAAAAGCTACAGTCCAATGAAGCAACAACGCTGTCAGATATAGAGAACTCCAAGAATCATGATTTCGGCAAGGACATGACAACTTATGCAGCCAGAAGTCAAGGATTAGATTCTTCAACCGGTGAATTTCACATATATGTTTTATAATAGATTTATATATTGATTAGAATCTAGAATAGAGAATACCATATGGCAGAGCATATAGATATAAAGTACTATAGAGTATTGATTTATAATTTTTTTAAACGGGGAATATTAACTAAAATCTTTTATATTTGCTAAGAACAGTTACAATTATAGTGATGGAGAAATGATGTACATTTGAATCATAAAGGGACAGGTCACGAATTAAGCTCAGTGGTAAAGCAGCCCAGTAGTAAATGGAAGGTTGTAAGTTTAAGTCATAATTAATTCATGATTACCCCACTCAGACCTACAAAGCCCTTTAACAACGCAATAACCAGCCCCCTTTAACAACGAAATGCTGGAAAAAGGAAGCATTCAATCAAAAACCATATCAAATACTCTTGTAGCCATAACACTCTTGGAATCTTTTAGAATCAGCCATATCTAAAAGGAAGAGATGTGAAACAGTCAATGACTGTAGCAGGTAAAAGGAATGCCAACAATAAGCACTGAAATGCGACTTTAGCACAAAAGAATTGGAGATTAAAGATAAAACTAAAGACCTAAGTTAGGCCAACAACTATTTTTTGTCCAATTTTGGTATCAAAGGTTACCAATATTTGCATGTTGTGCAACAAAACAGAAATCACTCTCATTATCATGGAGTTGTTTTTAACGCATTCCCCGTCTTCCCACAAAAATAACAATCTAAATTTAAAAAGATGAATCCCAAAACAGAAATCACTCTCATTATCATGGAGTTGTTTTTAACGCATTCCCCGTCTTCCCACAAAAATAACAATCTAAATTTAAAAAGATGAATCCCATTGCGACATAATGGCTTTGTTGAAAAGGCTTTAGAAATTTTCAAGCAAATGCAATTTGCAGGTGAATGTATGCCTCAAAGAGGCATCAACCCATGAATTGCAACCAGTGTTCCACGGGGACCCGCCCCCCCCCTAAAACCCCCCATCCCTCCATCCCAGACGTTTCCGAGACTTGGGGACTCCTGCGACACGTCCCCTGCCGTCCCCCCCACCGCCGCCGGTATGCCGGAAACTTCAGAGAAACGGCGGGTACTTCTGGACGTCCCTCGAGAGTCTCGGGGACTTCTGGGCGTCCCCCACACTGGGCAGCGAAAAAGTGCATTTTTTATTTTTTTTTATTTTTGTTTTTCCTTGGACTTACAGCCTAGGTCTGAACCCTAAGGAGGTGTTTGACCATTTTCAAAGCTAAAAACTCCCATTAGACTCTCATTCTTCATTTTATTTGCTCAATGTGCTATTTCATGTTTTGCAACAGTTAGGTGAAGAAGAGAAAAACCAGTGAGAAGAGTGGGTGAAAGAGTGAGTTCAAATGCAGGGCTGGTTGGTATTAGTTTGGCAAAGCTTGACCGCGAGAATTCCAGTAGTTCGAGTGATGAGGAGTTTGGGGACAATTAGAGGCCTCCCTTCACTACATTTTGATTTTTGCATTTTGTAGTTTGTACTTATTTTGATATCATCATATGCTACTCATTGTGATTGTAACCATCTTTAAGACTTTATGATACATTGATATGATATTATGATGTGACATCATTGACATGTTATATTTTTCGTTTTCGATATAATAGAAACTAAGAAATCTCAAATTCGACAATTTCATTTGTCTTTTAGTAATAGACTAATAGTATTCAATTATTTAAAACGTTAGTATTTGCAATTTTGCTAGTTTACTAATTTGCCATTTGAAATGTTATTCTTAAACATCTTTTTATAATTAGTTATTCAAGTACCATATGTATATCAGCGCCGCCGCCCCCCCCGCCATCCCCACACTTAGACCCTTTGTCCCCCGTCCCCGAGACCCGTCCCCTTCAGGAAACTCCGTGGAACATTGATTGCAACTATTGCAGGGTGAAAAAATAACAATCGAAAAGGATTTATTAAACGTCCTTAGAAACTTTTAAGCAAATGCAACTCACAGGTGTAAGTCAGATTCCACGATCCTTTTTCCAGCATCCTCCTTGCCTTTGCCGTCCATCCCCCCCTGTTTCAGACATTCCTCTCCCCTCATCAAAAGCGAGCTTTTACGGATACCCCGTTGGAAAAATCTTTGCTCCCCATGTATGCTGAAAGAGGAAAAACAAAAACCATGCACCTCAACTATTTCAATGCCATGGCACATGGTTTTGTTTGACAAAAAGCCTCAAAGAGGTGTCAACTCGAGGAATGCGGTGATTTTGGAATAAGCATCAAAGCTTCAATATTAAAGAAGAGTTGAAAAATCTATCAAGATTTTAGCAATTGTAAAAATACATGCCAATGGGCTCAAAAATCAAATGACCAATCAAAAAATCAACAAACTCGAATTTCCAATGTACAAAATTTTCAAGGAAAAACTGAAATTTTTGCCTTGGCACGGATGCCCAAGCAGGATTAATAGTTGGAGGTGAATACAAAAGTATCCCTGCTGCAGGCAGGGACTAATTATTGTGATACCTGACTATAACTTGAAAATTGTAACCCCACATAATAGCTTCCAATAAGATTTTATAACCACTATACCAAAACATCCTTAATAATGTAAATATTTGCTAAGCATACCTCCAACAACAACAATCACAACACCCCCCTTACTGCTTTTGTGCATGAACTTTATGGTCAACACCCTCTTGGTTGATATGGACAGGGAAGATATCTCTATCATTTCACAACAGTACAATTACATTTCTTTATTGATTTGTTTTATACTTTTCCATATTTGGATGATGAGGAATGACAACAATGGACCACAAACCAATATCATCCTATTCTTAGTATACATCTTCCCCATTGTCAAGGGTACTTCAAAAGTATATATGCTAGGCATGTTCCCAACACTTATCTTACATAGAAGTGGTTATGGCAGATGATCTTTCTCATAATTCAATACCCTAATAAGAGGAGAATATTATGAGTAGTGGTGGGTTAAGATGTAAGCAATAAGATTGGAGATTTGTATAAAGCAAGGTAAAAGGATGAATTCATTTTTTATGTAGAGTGGTAGTTGGATGCACTACAACGATATACTATTTTTTTTTAAATCGTAAAGAGGTAGGAAATTCTTTACTCTGATAGAAATGTGGGGAATCAGCTAGAGTCAACCTTTGTTCACCATCTAGAGTCTTTATGATAAATGAAAATTTGTAGATTGAGATCGTGAGGGTGCTTTTGAAGTCTTGGAATTTTTGGTAAATGCCATTTAAAATAGGAAGGTCTAAAGAGTTTTTATGATAGATAAAAGTTTTGGAGATTGAGATTGTGAGGGTGCTTTTGAAGTCTTGGTCATTTAAAGTAGGAATGTGGTCAATTATTATCTACATCCATTTAATATAGGTAGTTGAGTGTGAAGTGACATCTTACCGATGTAAAGATTAGAAGAGGGTGTGTGAAAAACATAATTACTCGGCTCGGACTTGGCAAGCTGATTTTGGACTCGGACTCGGACTCGGACTTGGACTTGGACTCGGCAAAAACTTAGCAAATTGAAAAACTCAAGAAATTCAGATATTTTTAAGGATTTAAAACTTGTTTCATGCACTCTTTAATAAATAAACCTTAAAGACACAATAACATCATCAAATAGAAGCTAATTTGATCACATACACAAGTATACATCGATCACATAAGTATAAACGCAAATTGTAGCTGAAGGAAATAACACACTTAGATATATAAATATTGTCAAATGTATACAAAACTCATGGAATATGAAATCCATGGCATGAAAAGTTCCAAACAAATATCAAAACAAAAACTAGAAGTCTATGGCTCAGAGGAGCCTGCAAGTGCACCCTTCCTACGAAGGTGTCTAAGATAGGTCCTAGATGATGGTGCAGCCATAATATTTGACTCTTTCTCTGTGCCACCCACACCAACATCCAATGTGTCAGCTAACTTTGCTCGTGCTCTAACCTCCTCCTCTGCCATGGCTACAGCCTCAGCCTCTCTATCCGCCTGGTCAACCCAATCAAGGTCCTCATCACTAAAAATAGGATCTCAACGTCAGTGATCCAATCAGATTGTGGATCGACCTCCTCTAGCCTAATGGGGGTGGTGTCAGTGCCCAAAATTTGTTTGTGGTGAAGATGAAGGTTGTAATGAACATAGACTAGATCATTCAACCTCTGCACAAATAGTCTATTGCGCTTCTTGGAATGTATGTGCTCAAACATACTCCAATTGCACTCACAACCCGAAGCACTACATGGTTGGCTCAATATTCGAATTGCAATCCTCTAAAGATTTGGTACCTTAGCACCAAACATATCCCACCATGTATCTAAGATGAGAAAAAGAAAAAAATCAATCTCATTATCCAACTTTTTTGAGCTGAGTGGCTAAGTTTTCCCAGCAGGACTCGCCGAGTCTGAGAAAAACTCGGCCGAGTCTAAGTCTGAGTCCCCCAGACTCGACCAGGCTGCCTCACCTCGGACTCACCGAGTTTAGGTGAGTCTCGTAACACTGGTTAAAAATACCTTAACATGGTTTAGTATGCGTATCTTGTAACTTTGTTGAATTTTGAATGGTGTTGACATCTTTATTTCTTTGTGAGATTCATTTTCAAGTCATCATTTTATAGTAATTACTTTTACTGTGTGATAGAGCCTTGTCATAGGTTTTTTTTTCCTTTCTTCTCTACATTGGATGTTTAGTTTATGAACTAGAGCAATGGTTTGTTTAAAAATGTTATAAAGTCCATCTTCTTTGGGAGGAATAAGATGAGAAGAACTAGTGTCTTTTGGTGTTAGAGAACCTCATCAAGAAGGTGGAGTAGTGATAGAGGTCTTTCCATGAGGATTTAGTAGACACTAGAGGATGGGAAAAGTTTGCAAAATGTAGATAATTGTGAGAATGGTTATGTTGCTAGCAAGACACTATTAGAGGAGAGCCAATAGAGAGGAAACTCATGCAACATAGGTTCACAATGTAAGGTTCCCTACCCCAATGATTAAGCAAATTCTAGAGGTGTTGAAAGTCCAACACAAACTTCTCTACCTTGTACTTGAATCTCTAAAATTATCAAAGTGAGAACATTCACTTTCTCATACCAAAACATTGTGAAATAAGCTCATTTATGCCAAAAAATGTGAAATTTCTTTATTACTAGAGTTAAAATAAAATAGAATCTTTTAGAAGTGCCATAAAATGCAATATATCTTAGTCAATTTGTGAAATCCTCAAAGTGAGCAATCCACCCTATAATGAGCTTAGGATGAATGGGAGAGGAGATTGTGAATCCACTTCTAGTCACTTTGGTAATAAGGGCAAGTTTAGATAAAATGCGAGAATGACTCTGACTCAACACCAACCATACACTTGTGATGAGTAGGCCTTAGGTGATGAAGTTTTTCACCAAGTGGAAGGCCTTGATAAACTAGACACCACAAGAAGTGACCCAACTTGGGTTCAATTTTGGTCTCCCAAATATACTTAAAGTGGTGAAGCTAAAGCATAGGCAATGCATTCAAGCCCCACCAACTATTTAACTTGAAACAACTAGGAGAAAGGTATTAAAAGTCTAGATAAAGAAGCCCACGAGAATAATTAGTGAACGGAGCATCACAACTCCAATGCTGGTCATTCCACTAAGCTAGAGGTGGTTGCAATCCAAGCTTATGAACCATGACATCTAGCATAAACCTTTGAATTCTCATAATAAAAGGAAAATATGAAGGACAAAGCTTGATAAGTCTCGACAAATGTGACTAGGGAATCCAATCTTAAGAAGAGACATGTTCTAGTTCAATCTTGATGCCTTTTTGAAAAATTTGAAAGGATTTGATCCTTGGAATCTCTAAGAGTGGAAGAGCACCATTACAAACAAGAGATTATTGAAGGCTTTGATAATTGAAAGAAAGATAAATCTAGAAATCATGCCTAGAACCCATTCAAGAAACAATAAAACTATTTCAAAAACCTTTTAAGATAGTCAAGAAAAACAAGTGTCTTCAATCTTAACTAGAACAAAAGTGATATGAAGAGTACGAAATCCTTGACCTTCTAAGCTTTATTTCTATAGGGAAGACCCAACGAAATATATTGCCTTGGGATAAATTTCTAGACTTACAACCCATCAATGACATCAGACCCACTTAGCATAAAGATTAGTGTTGTCAAATGCCACTTGAGACCACTTTTATCATAAGGAAGGGAACACATATCCCATTCCATTCTATGAAAAACCTAGTTTTGTCTAGAATTATTCCAAAGAAGCATAAGATTGTCTAGATAGTCATATGTAGCTTTAGATGAGGCACAACATGAAGAATTATGGACACATGGTAGCCAAAGCTTTAATGCAAATTTGGACACGAGACAAAGGTCTAGCGATCTAACATGTAATTTTTATCTCAAAGTTTTTTAAAATGTAGTTTCAAAGATTAGACAGGGGGATATCAATGTATGAGATATCATCACAGAAAAAAGGTTTTGTCCTTTATAAAACAAGAGATAAGAATCATCTCTAAACTAGAAATTAATAAATTAGTTTTCTTTTTTAAAAAAATAATCTATTCCTTTCGTAAGATCCTACTCAAATTTACTTGCTAAAAGATAACTGCAAGCCTTTGACATCAAAACATATGAATATGGATTAATCAAGAATACTTAAAACAATGACTTTTAACGATCAAGCAAGCAATATCCTCTGAAAACATGGCTTGAACAACATAAATAAAGAAGTTGTCAAACTCCAATGCGTAAAGCACGGAAAATAAAAGGCCAGACAATATGATCATAGGCATTCTCAAAGTCTAGTTTGATGATTAAAGTTTTCTACTAGGGCTATTCCATTATTTTGGCCATGTCATTATTTTCCCAAACTATAATGATATTATCAAGAATATAACAAATTTTGATCAAACCATCAAATTGTCTATAATTGTAGGAAGAAGGGAGTGCAAACAAAGAGCCAAATTTTTGGCAAGGATCAAATATGAGATATTGGTAAAATTGATGGGACACCAATTAGTGATAACACTAGATCTCTTGCTTTAGAGGTACATTTAATATTTCCTTGATTGATAATATTTCCTAAAGAACAAGACATATATCTTCCTTTTAAGCTTTTAAAAGTCTAGGTCAACAATGTATTTTGTAAATTTATAAAGATCACAAGGAAGTAGATATTAACACTAAGAAGATTTGTCAATGGCCAATGTGCATAACAACATCATGAAGATTATCCAAAGAAAAGGGGCATATTGTAGAATTCCTTGGTAGAAGGGTTGATCTTGCAGAGCACTATGTCCATGCATTCTTGAAGGTATCAAGCATGGTTAAATGTAATCCTCTTACAATTGAAACACTAATTTCTAGTGTTGCAAATATGCCTAAGGGATTTCAAGAAAAGCATTAAGATAACCATAACTATTTTAGATTTCTTTACTCTACAATTTAGAATTCTTAATCCTCATGGAACTAAAAATTTATATAGAGCTAGAATCTTCAAATTTGAGCTAAAAGATGTGAAGCTCTTATTTGGGTGGCTTTAGCAACATACATCTCCAAAAATTTCAACCTTTTTTGAGAAGAATTGGTTGGGAATAAAGTTGATCAAACAGATTGGAAAAAACAAGAGCAGTGATTCTATAACACTCTTTTGAAATATTCAAGTACATGTCCAATTGCAAATTTTAACTACTTGTTTACCATACTATCTAAGGAAATAATTTATGTGAATAGATTAATCCACCATTGAATCCAAAAAGAGGGATGTGGGAGATGAGGAGCTTAAATATAATTTTTATAAATTGAGATCATGATGGTGCCTTCATGTTGTAGAAATGCTCATTAAAAATTGAATGCAAGGAGTTCTCTAAAACCTATCACCCTAGAGTATCAAGAAAATAATCAAAGAGTACTATGAAAGAATTTCTTTTAGATTGACTTTGATGACCCAACCACTAGAAAAATGAAGGATGAATAAATGCTATTACATGCAATCATGACACTATAATATTTTAAGAGTGACCTTTTCCATTGTAAAAGTTCAACCATGTAAATCATAGGTTAGGGGAATCAAACAATTGATAATAGTCAAGACCTCCCAAAACCCAAGGGTTTTTAAACAAATAGAACTCACATTCACTAGTATTAGTGCATAGGATGAGGGCTTTCTTTAACCTCTAGAGATTTAATTATACCGAAGTCACTACAAACAAACCATTTGGCTAGAGGAAGATTATTAGATAACTAATTCCAAAATTTTGAATGATCTTAGCCATAATTAGGCATATAAATGTTGACTATGGCTAATGAATAAACATTAATATCAAATTTATTTCATGTGGCATGGTGTGAAGGGTCGTGTCCCAAAGAAATAAGTATAGAGGAAATGGCTAGAAAAAAGGAGAATGATGGCGCACCACCTCCTCCATATTCATGATAACATATGGAAAACTTTTTTTTATCTCTAAGCCAAATGCACTATAAGGAAGTCTTAAACAAAATATTTGAGAATTTATTTTCTTATAAAAATAATATCAATGGCTCCTAGTCAACAAGACACATCCCATATAAAGTAATTTATTGAAGAGTATTTTAGGCCCAATACAATCTAAGAGTATATTCATGGGAGGAATCCTCCATAAAATATCCTCGTTTAAATCTTCCTTTAACTCCATAGGTGTATAGTAAACTAGCTACCTAGTCAAGCTTGTTGAATTGGTAGTAAAAAATAAAACTATTTGTATAGTAAAGCTTGTAGTAATCTTCTTATTGAGCCAAGATGAATAAATGTGTTTTCCCCTTGACAAATAAGAAGCCCTAAGGGCTTGTCAATTTGGTCAAAAAATTCATAAGTGGAATAGGTAAATTGAGGAACTCAACTTGAATTGACACATTAATATATGTCTTCTCTAAAAGAGAAAGTACCAAGATTACCACAATCATTAAGACATTATGCACAAACCAAAAACATGACTTAGCTAGTAATGTTTGCACATGATGGTCTTTAGCAAAAAGAAAATAATTTCATTTTTTTTAATTAAAGTTAAAGAAGGGGTTTTGAAAGGGCCTCAAGCCTTTTACAACCAAATAACAAAAGCACATCAAACATCTTTAAACTCCTAGAGGAGAGAGGGATACAATAGGAACAACCAAGCCAAGACACAACACTACAACAAAATAGCAACAAAACAACAAGAAGATCACAAAAAATTAGGGCATCTGTTGTCCCTCGTATCCTTAATAAACTCTAGGTGTTTTTCCATAAATTCCACTTCTTGGGCCATAGGGGCTCTCTAATCTTCCATCCATCAAATGTGCATCTTAGAGCTAGGCCCTACCTACTCTCAAGGAGCATAAGATTGAGACCATCTTGTAGCATTTTAATACTACTTGCACAATTTTGTATAGTAGACCTACTAACATCCACCACCTTTTCAAGTTTAGCTTGATATCTTACAACTCCTTTTCCATTCTATCAAGTCTCTCATCTTGTTTAACTTTAGCTTCCTTCAATATGCATATTTCCTCGAGAGAATCCCAATTCTTTTGATTCAGTTTAGCATTGTCCTATTGCAAGATGTCACCTCTAACTTTTGATTACATAGGGAGATATTTATATTCAACCTATTAACTTTAGGAAAGAATCATTTTAGGATGATGTGATGTAAAATGACTTCCTTTTCGAAGATGTAAGCCATATCACCCAAGAGTTCCACTAGAGGCAACATCACTAATGCTAGAAGCTCAAGTACATGAAAAATTACTAGGGCTAGAGGATGGCCCCATGCATAAGCCCTCCACTTGCAGAATACTAAAATTAGTTGATAGGTCCTTAAATCCATCAACCTTCTCTTTACCCTTCTTACTGATAGTCACACCCTTCCCAATTAGACCTTTACACGTAGCATTTTCCTTGTTGCTTGAAGGGTTGCGAGACTGTACCTCTATAGTAGGGGAGAATATTAATGTTCATTGTTCTCTAGAACTTCTATAGCTACCATAATACATTTTCCCACATACATAAATGCAATACAAAAAACCAATGAAAGCTAAATTAATAATATAACATAGATTTAGAACACGGGTAGAATTACTACCACTTTTTATTTAAATACTCTGGGTTTAAATTTGTCAGAATTATGATAACTCTCTTCCATAGTGATACCTAAACTATGAGGTCTCTATGCTCTTATATAGATAAGTTAGAGACCGGGAATAAGATTTGGAGAGTAGTTATATAAAAGAACGAGTCTACTTAAGAGATAGTTAGCTAGTAGAACACAACTCCTTAAGAGTATTTAACTAATAAAACACATGTAAGGAAGATAAAACTTTACTATTGTATTTATTTATAAAAAAAATAATCAACATTTCTTTCTTTTACACCATCTGGATTAATAAGTTTTAATTTAAAATTATAACTAGCATACTTATTTTAGATAAATCTATGTAAAAGATGTTAAAAAATCATTCTCATTCTTAAAGTTAAATGTTTTACTTATGATCACAAACCCATTGAAATATGCTAGTTATGATTTTAAATTAAAACTTATTAATAGAGATGGTGTAGATGAGAAAAATATTGATTAATTTTTTATAAATAAATACAATAAGTACAATATTACATAATAATTTAAATATTTACCTATATATTTACTTTATATTTATGTTATAGCTATTAGTTTTAGTATGTACTGTCTTCAAAGGAATTGAACTTGAGTGGATGCTAAAACAATGCCACCTGTAACCAACAAACCATAGGATCATCAAGAAATTAATTTTGAATCTTTAAAAATCATTAGACTTATATATATATATATATATATATATATATATATATATATATATATATATATATATATATATATATATAACAATAATTTTTTAAAATATTTTACTAAAAAAATGAAAGACAAATCATAATAATATTATCACAAATAAAATATATTTAATACATGATTTTAAAATTACTAAAAAATTGTTAAAATGTCGAATACTTTTATGTATTTTAAACCTTGTGTTACATCCAAAAGAAAATAAGTTTGCTTGATGAATGCTCTTGTATCAATTCTTCAAAAATTGATCAAATGTTTATTTTGATATTAAAGTTTTATTTTGTTTATAGGAAAGCCAAAGGAGGACATACTAAAGTCTCCAATTCTTGTAAAGAGACGTAGAGGTAGACCTCCAAGAAAAAACGTACAAGTTTTCAAAGAGATTGCATGTTCATCTCAAAAGTGGTAAGTTTAAGAGCAACATTATTTAGACATATTTTGTAAATAGTTTCTACTATAAATAATGCTTACGAGAAATAAAATTAAATATATTGGTTGGTTTCAGGAGAAGGGAAAAATTGTCCCAACAAATGTCTTTTACAAGGGAAAATTGGATGGAATTTAAATTTCAACTTCAAGAGATGCAGAGGGATTTTGCCCAAATAAAAAGAGATGTGGTTGAAATTCAATTCCAACAAGTTGTACAAGATAAGAATATGACTGAATTGAAGAATGACGAAAAAAACTATGAAATGATGAAACAGACTCTCCAACAAATGAAGAAAGAAATGTTGGATCTTCAATTTAATCAAATTTTACAAAATGAGGATATAACAAAAATGAAGAATGATATGGATGCAAGATCATCATCCTTGTCTACTTCCATGAATGATGAATAAATGAAACAAGTATAAAGATGGTAGAAAGCTAACAACATTATATACTAAGAAACAAGTAGATAGTACCATTATCCTTGAATTGTTTTTGAATTATCTTTACTTCTATGTGTCCAATCCATAGTGGAAAATCCTTTTTAAAAACTTGTATATTCAAAGACAAAAGTTTATGGTAGTTTTATATTTATATTAGATGAGGAAATGTTAAATACACAATTAACAAATTTTGAAAAACTTATTTTTTTAATATATAAATTGTAGCATGTTTTTATTAATTTCATATTTGGTGTGTCCATTTTCCTTTTAGTTTATATTTTCAATGCTAAGTTTCAATGTTATCTTCTTACATCTTATGGATTACAGCTAAAAATTTCTTATGAATGTATTTTTTGAAATCAAAATACATTATAAACTTTGAAGAGCAACAACTCAAATAAAATTGAAATACTTGTCACTTTATTAAACCTGTTAAGTTTATTACCTCAAAGCAGCAAGTGGGCGTGTTCTTGAATGCTATATTTTTGTTTACTTATGACTATAGTTATCATTTGTAGTGACTTGTTATTATTGACTGTTGTATCCATTTGTTGTTGTCTGTAGGCTAATATTTCTAGTTAGCAGTCAATATAAATTATTATATCCGTTTTGAGTTGTTCTTCAACCTGAATTTGTAACTATTTATTTTTTAATCTAATATAAAAACATTGTTTTAATAGGGATTGACATTATGTAAACTAGATGCCACAATAATGGCCATAGATTTAGTAATAAGTTAAATGGTTACATAAAAATAATATGTTAATATTTTTCCTTCACAAAATATTTATAAAAATTTGATATGAGATGAACTTTGAAATATTTAGGAAAAAGTATTTTCTTTTTAAATCATTGTTTTTAAAATCACCCACTAAAGAAAAATTGTGATTTAATATTTATAACCTATGTTATAATTGTATATAGTCTTGAATTGTATTTTAGAAGAAAGATCGATGGGGTTACACTCATAAGTGTAAATGTATTTAATATTGTTAAAGAAATTTTATTATAGTATGGAAGAAGAAAATGTATTTTTTAAAATTAATTTAAATATAAAATCTTGAAATCTTATGGTGTTTATGGGGGTTCATCTTTTAATTTCATGATGTTAACTTATGTCATTTGGTTCTTAGTTAAATAACTATAATTTCTTTTGTGATTAATGATTTATTATTTGAGAATGATTTGTCATAGATATAGATAGCATTTAGAAACAATATCTAAAGGTGTTATTGAGTGTTTGACAAGCATACATATTCATAGTGTAACGACTAAGTATTTTGTATGTTTTGTTTTTTGGCCATATGTTTATATTTTTTTTTACTAATAAACTTGGATTAGGCACCCAAGGGCTACAAAAAAAATGTCTAAGTGTGGATATTGGCAACTTAGAGTTCACCAGATCTAATCCAAAATAATATGGGGCAAACATGTCATGGATATTGTTATCACATCTAAGAGTTCTTCCTCAAATTGGAAGATCTTGCAATCATTAGATTCAAAATCTTATTATGAGAAGGTGCCTTTTTTTCTATTGTGATCCAATCCTACTCTTATAGAGACGAGGCATATAAATCCATTACAACAACCTTTGTGTGCTCTAGATTACCTCTTGGAGTCTTCTTTATTAAGTCAATTGAAACCCCCATGCTCTCTTGTACCATAGCATCAAGAATTGACTTGTCTGTGTCAAGATCACACAAATTCTTCATTGATAAGAAGCTATATCAAGAGTACCATACATAATTGTGGGAGTGTCAAAATGAGAGGCCTCATTAACCTCTATGACTTTTAAGGAACAAGAATCAAAATCATTTATGGTCATTATCATCCAAATCAATTAGGTGATGATGAGGTTTGGCTCCATCCCACCAAGTGAGTTTAAGAGGATCCCTTAAGCCCTCAACCTCAAAGTTTATGAAACCCTTCCTATCACATTAGGGGGCACTATGTCCATGACCAAAAATATCTACTTACATTTGAAATTTAATTTTTCATAGTCCATTGATTGCCTCTAAGTTCTATCTCTAACCTTCAAGGAAATTTCTTTTGGGAAAACTTTAAACAAATCCATTTCCACACAAAAACATGTCTAGGTTGTATAGGTTTTGTAGGCAATCACATTGGCTAAACAAATAAAACTCCCCTAATGTGTTCACACTAGCAATCAAACCCAAAGTCCACCAATACTATAGTGGAAAATAAGATAGCCTAACCTAGATAAGTGTAGTAGGGAAAGAATCTCTTTTGGGGTTGAATGAAATATTCCATGGTTTGGTGTACAACAAATTATCTTTCAAACACCATGGATTGGACTTCAAAGTATGCTCTTTGTCTTTACTGATTCAAACTCCAAAATGAAAACCCTTGGGCATAGGGGTAAATATATATTTCATATTCCAAGGCATGCTCCCAGGTCCTATAGGTCCACTCTTATACTTTAGTTAATTTTGGGAAACTATAAAGGTGATGCACCATTGGGTGATATTTTTCCCCTGCAATTGCTTAGATCTTCTATGGGGACAATATGTTTACCATGCGTTCAATAAGGGGATGCCCTTGGGATGTTTAAACACTTCGAATTAAGTTCTAGAGGCGCATAGTTTTCATCTTCCATCTAGTTTGAAAGGGAAACTTCGGGAAGTGTTTGTAGCCATCTAGTTTATTGGCCATGACTGCCCCAACAGAGCATTGATGCCCCTATCCTTGGCATTGCCATTGTTCTCTTTGACTCCTGCAATGCCATCATCGAATAATGAGGCTTCAAATTCTTCCCTTCCCTAACTCTGTCAATTATTGGGCTCCTCCGCATTAATCTCATAGGTTTTTTTGGTTTTTCTTCATCTTATTCCCGAGTTGTTGCTAGGCTTGTCCCATTCTTGCCGCCCATTGAAATTTTTATTTTATCTATATAAATTCTTGTGGCCTTTCATGACTGCCTATCATTTATTTTTATACCTATCTTTATCAATATATGGTATGAATAGTCTATTCCACCTTTTCTTAAAAAATAAAAATTTTAAAAAAATTAGGCAAATAAAATTTACAAATTAAAGCATGGTCAATCAAATAATCCTCGCAATCTTAAAATCCATTATAATTAAAAAAAAATGGCTGAAATCTTAGAGAAAAAGATAAAGCCCTTCCCCAAATTATCCATTTCAAATAGAGTGCCACTAGGGTTAATGCAAGCCTTAGGCACCACACCATCTAGGCAGCCAACAAGTGATTTGTGAGGGCAGCCTAGTAAGAGCCTCAACTAGAAGCCTTAGCGTCCATATTGAAAACCATAGCCCCATCATAAGGATTTGGAAACATGACACATTTGCCCCCCATGTACATCGAATGGGATCTCCATCCCCCAATAGGAATGAAGATAGATCACCAATGTTGAAAATGAAGTCTTCTAAACATTCAATCCTAGATCCTTCGTTCATCACCATTTTGCTAGGGCAACACTTTTTTGCAATCACGGTAACTAAATTTGGTTGAGCAAAATGGAGAAATCAAGCCTGGGAATCAAAAAGAACATTATCATTGGCGAGGTGGGAGAATAATTTATTTTCCATTCCACATTTCCCCCTTTTGCCTCTTTATATCATTATCTACATAAGCCATTCTGAAACGGGCGAATGTGTAACCTTTGGGATGCACGTAGCTCCTTCTATGGAGATATACACATCGACGATCTTTCCATATTAGGAAAGTAAAGGATAGAAATCCCTTTCTTCTCTCAATAATGAAATTGTGAATGATTAGTGAGTAGCATCAAGCACTATCCACTTCATTGGCTTATATGGGAAATTGGGAGGCATCATGAAAGTAAATAATAAACTACACCTTATATGTATATTGTTGTTATTTGTGTAGTTGTATAATATAAGTATTGAATATATTAATTTTGATGAAGATATTCAAAAGTCAAGCATAATATGTATTTTTGACAACATGAAAAGGCCAATCACATGGGCATGTTATTTAATATATTATACCAATGCATCGTATTAAAGTTAGTAGCATCATAGTATATTCAATAATACGAACATAATAATGTATAATTAGATTATTTTCATAGTTAAGTTTTCTTACACAAATAAATGAATAATGTTATTAAGCTAGTACATGGATATGGGGGACAAAAATGAGGTCAAAAGTGGCCACTATTTTCCTGAAATAAGCTAAACATGAATTTGGATGAATAATTTGAGATGCACACACTCAAAATTTAAACATATGACAAGAACAATAATTGTAGTACTTTGAATCTAGTTTCTAAACTACTAAGGTTTTTAAAAATAGTTAAAATTAAGAGGGTGAAATGTTTTGTGAACATAAAAGTGTTTCTACTTTTCTCACTAAAATATAACATAGTGTCTAGTGTGCACACCCCTATTTTTTATTTTGCATTCAATATTTTTAAAAACCAGTTGGAAAAAAATATAGTTAAAAGTGAGTACTACAAGTTGTGTATTTTTCATCCTTTTGAATTGATTTTTTTGTGATTTTTAAAAATGGATGTATCCTGAAAATTGTATCACTGAGTGTGCGCATCACATAACTTGCACAAAAATAATCAAAAATGTATTTTTTTAATGTGTAAATAATGAAGCATAGAACAATCCTATATACTTTTTTAAAAACTTCAATAAATGGATCAAAAGTTATAAAGAAAAATCAATACACATGTGATTGAGGAATATGAAGATATTGTTCAAAGAAAATAAAAATAGATACCTTAACTAATTCAAAATATTTTAAAAAATTATATGGTTAGAAAGTTAAGAGTTAGCTTGTCATTTTGGTGGTGGTTTCATCAAATTTTGTTATAAAACAAATAAATCTAATGACGTTGAAGTTTAAAAATATTCTTGACTATGAAAACATGTCTTTAGAAGGTATCGTAGAGGTTTAATCCTTAGGCTTGGATAAAAAGGCAGGCTTAAAATTTGAAAAAAAATGCTATAAAATGCAATTGTGTTATATAACATGATCGCATTTTATTGTAAACAAAGAAAAATTAAAAATGTCATTTTAAGTAGTGTTTGATTTTTGATTTATTCTTTAAAAACATGGTTGTGTTTCTAACTACAAAACACAATCACATTATGACTTGGTATTTACCAAGTCATAATGCAATCATGTTATGTAAATTTAAAATAATGTGATCACACTATTGACAAAATTAGCTTTTTGGCCACTTTTTGTCCCCCATTTTGTTGCACTGCAGTTACAAGTACCAAAACTAAACCATATAGGAAATCATATTGATTTTAGGTTGATAGGATTTAAAATCATGAACAATCGACATGAAGGATATGATAACAAATGCAAACCTCATATCGACTCATGATCCATTGATAGTGTGGAGAGTGCCGCACCCGAAGCACTCTAGCTTTACCCAAAGAGATGAATGTTGGTTGTTCGATTTGGCAACATAACGGTAGGATAGGGATTGGTAGATGAATGAATGGATGATGATAGATGCGAAATAGATGGATTATGGATTGAGAGGAAAATTCGACAGAGTAAGGATGCTAGAAGAAGATTCATTTTTTACAAATGGCTCTAAAGAGGCTACCTTTATAGAAAAAGGTAAATTCAAATAGACGGTTGTGATTGAGAGTTATGTTGAAAGATATGGATAGTCAAGATCAATTAGGGTTAGATTGGGGTTTCCCACTCAAAAAGAGATTGTAGTCACATGACAAGTGTGTGATGGAGAATGAAAGGAATCTAAGTCAAATAAAAGATTATTTAAATTAGTTTGACATGTGAAGGGATTAAGTGGGAGATGAGACATGTTACATGTGTTGCAATTTGATGAGAGGTGAGGGAATAATTCAAATTTTAAATTTGAATTATGTGAGACATGTGACTAGGGGGATTAATTAAATAAATGTGATTTATTTAATTAATTAGAATGTGATTAAGTGGGATTAATTAAATAAAGTGGGTTTATTTAATTAATCAAGAAGGTGATTAAGTTGGACCAATGTGATTAAGATGAACTAGGACCTAGGGATAAATGGGATTAAGTGGGATGAGGTTAGATGAACTAGGATGAACTAGGACCTAGGGGAACATATACAAGTTCATGTCGACAATGTGTTGTGTAACTAGGACCTAGGGCAAAGATATACAAGGTCATGTGTAAACAAGACCTAGACAATTTCTCTACAATCTTATTTCTTCCATCTTTTCATCCATCATCTATCATCTTCATCTTCATGTTATGTTGTTGAATCGTGAGTAATCAACATATCAATCTTGTGGGTATAGCTAGAATGTTCTTGGGTGTGGCATTCTAAACCCTATCAATGGATCATGAGTCGATATGAGGTTTGCATTCTTTTGATTTGCATTTGTTGTCATTTCCTTTATTTCAAATTTTTATGATTTCATTTGGCACGCCCGGTCTCGGATCTAATCGTGAGTTTGTTGTCAAAATTTAGCTTTTTCTCTAACCCTAGGTTGTCAAAATTTGCAAGTTTTGTGGGTAAACTATTACAGGTTGCATCCTAGGCAGAAAATAACCTCATCGTTGCGATTAGGAGGCCAATTCCATAAATTTTGACTATAAATACGCCTAGGTTTGGTGACTGAAATTTTTGAAAATTTTTGAAATTTTTTTAGGCTTGCAAATCCCTGTAGTACGGATCCGTACCGTATAGACCCGTAGACCCCTAGTCCGTACTGTACTTTGTGGCTATGATCGCAGGTTGTGTGAATATTTTGGTTGTTTGGATGAGTCTATTTTCTATAGGATTTAATGGTGGTTTAAAAGGTTTGTTGCAGTCTTAAGTAAACAAAAATATAGCATTCAAGAACATGCCCACTTGCTTCTTTGAGTTAATAAACTTAACAGGTTTAATAAAGTGACAAGTATTTCAATTTTATTTGAGTTATTGCTCTTCAAAGTTTATAATGTATTTTGATTTCAAAAAATACATTCATAAGAAATTTTTATCTGTAATCCATAAGATGTAAGAAGATAACATTGAAACTTAGCATTGATAATATAAACTAAAAGGAAAAGGGACACTAAATATGAAATTAATAAAAACATGCTACAATTTATATATTAAAAAATAAGTTTTTCAAAATTTGTTAATTGTGTATTAGACATTTCCTCATCTAATATAAATATAAAACTACCATAAAGTTTTGTCTTTGAATATACAAGTTTTTAAAAAGGATTTTCCACTATGGATCGGGCACATAGAAGTAAAGATAATTCAAAAACAATTCAAGGATAATGGTACTATCTACTTGTTTCTTAGTATATAATGTTGTTAGCTTTCTACCATCTTTATACTTGTTCCATTTATTCATCATCCATGGAAGTAGACAAGGATGATGATCTTGTATCTGTAATGCCCCTTGCTTTTTGTCTTGTGATAGATGTTGGTTTCATATTGCTTTCTGTCAGTTCTGGAACAGTTGATAGTCTTATATTGCATATTTACAGTTTCGAGATATTTGGACTAGTATGTTATGGTTTATCTTTTCCTTGATCTTGATGGACTATGTTCGATGGATGTATTGAGACATGTGTTATGAGTTTTGATTACTTCAGTTATGATGTGATGGACATGCTTAGTGATAGTTAGAAAATATCATGTTTATGCATCTGACTTTAAATAAGAAATAGTTATAGTCTTGTTTTGGAGCGGGGACGGTGTAGTACTACTCAGATTGAGCACCCTACTACGCAGTGATTCCCTGTCTCGGTGTGTGTGATACTTATACTTGTACAGTTGATCATAGATAACCATTGATTTTCACGCAGGTTGCAGGTACCAAGCCTTGACTCCACCTGATTTAGTAGGTCTGAGCGGGCCCTACACCATGGATATTGTGACGGAGATAACATGAGGTATTATACCACTAGGACAATTCCAGTCCTTGTCATAGTCTTGTGTTCTTGTCGTCATCTTGTGTACTTGTCGTAGTCTTGTGTTCTTGTCGTCATCTTGTGTCCTTGTCATAGTCTTGAGCATGATGCGACGTTGCTCCTTAGTTTCTATTATTGGTCGTCGCGTGTAGTGGAGTGTTGTTGAAGTTGTTTATACTTGTCTATGTGTCCTTTGTATCTTTATGACCTTATAGTATTTGGTATAGTCGTAAAAATTGGAATATTGTTTATGTAAAGCCTTTTATTGACATAATCAGTTATTGTAAGGTTTTAATGTCTATGATTCTTAAGTTGTTGTTGAGAGGTAATTAGTATATATTTGACTTATTATTTATTTTGGGTGAATAATTTAAGGTTGATAGTTGCCAGATATAATTAGAGATTTGAGAATCTCTATGTTCGGAAAAAAATTCAAATTTTCTTTATGGAGTGGGATTGTGCAGTTAATTGGGAGTTATTGGAATTAATGGCTATTGCCTATTTTTGGTCTCGGGAAGTTTGGCATGAGGGGGGGTTTTTATGTCTGTGATTTTGGGATGTTGGGGAGTTGATTTTGTTCTGGGAGAGGAGGCAGGTTACAGAGGAATTCTTTGCGAAGAAAGAGCAGAAGTTTCTGAGAGAAGATTGAGTTCTGGAGTGTTTTAGTACGGGTGTGTTTTGTAAACTTCTGCATTTCCTTGTCTTTGATTGCTCTGTAGTATTAAAGTTCTTATTGAATTCTTTAGATGGTGACTCGGGCATAGAATCGACCTTTTTAGTCATCCTGGTCTCGTTTGTGGAATCCTTGCTTTTGGGTTGGTTGCTCTGAAATTGTCACCTGTAGAGTAAATTAAACTTTTCCCTCCTTGCGAAGACTGAAACCATGAGTTTTACTATTCTCTTGCATCATTCTTCTACCTTCTGTAGCAGGCCACATTAAATCTGTGAGGCACATACAACCTCTATGACAGAGCTTAGCCGAATCAATGCAACTTTGGGAAGAGACCACGGTGTGACCAAATCTTTTACACCTTGGATTAAATCAAAACACTTTCACTTACCTATTCCTTAATGGAGTCTTGTGACCACTTTGACCCTTGTGTCTAACCATTTCCTTGTCATCCTTACCTCGGTGTGATGTTATTTCCTTGTATGCAAATCGATTTTCTGATTGTGTATTATTCCTTCGGTCTGAGGTGAAACTCAGGAACCATCCATTGTGTTGCTCCCCATCAGTTTCAAATTGGATTCCAATGTCTCCTTTTTCCAAGCTTTAACTTCTAATAAACTCTCATGAGTTTTGCGGACCTTAAGAAAGTGATAGGAGCTTTTGTTGTTGCAATTACACCTTCTTTGGCTATTGGTCGACTCATGGCACAACTCGTTTGGGCTGTTCCCTTTGTGCTTCTCCTAAACTTTTACCAGAAAACTTTAACCTGCAAATTATTCGTAGGGGCTGTCGAGTTTATCTTTGCCTATTCGTTGTGAACGGATGACATTCTTTGTCGATTGTTGTTAACCATTTTGTTGGATGCTCTCACTAATCCTTTCTGTTGCCACCGTGCGACTTTCCTACTCCTTCGTAATCAAAACCTTGCTGAAGTTATGTGGCTGGTCGATCTTCATACGCTGTCTGATAACTGTCTATTGCACCGCCGTACGCTGCTACCTCATCCTTGGATTTAAGCCATCAGTCGCTGCCTTTTGAAGGGTCGAACGCAGTCGTGTAACCAAGCTGTTGCCTCACTCTGTGACCTTGAGACCACTGTGTTCTTTGATTTAGGCTCTGAAACTTATTAATTCCCGCAGATCGTTGAATGGAACTTAGTGTTATTGAACTTTGTTATTGTCTGATAGAAGTTAGCGAAAATTGTTAGAGTCGATCTAGGAAGTTACTAATTAAATTCCTTGCATCACAGAAAGCTCGACTTAAGTGATGTTTATTTAGGAAGTAAACTCGACCTAACCATAATCGTTTAGGGTATGTAGTGATAGCCCTATCTTTTGTTACTGTCATTTTTCTTCCAAAACTATAGTCGATGCAGGAGTAGTGTAAAGTTGACCATTTTAGCAATGCAGGAGTGTTGGTAGGGCTTGTTAGAATCTTAGTCTTTGGGCATGTAGGAGAGGCTCATGTGTTTAGGAAATAATTGTATCTGCTTTTGGATCGGTTTATTTGTTATGTTAGTGGTAGTATGATAATAGCAACCCATGCTCGTCTATTTGTGTATTGATTTGGTTATGGGAAGTAATAATTGATTAGTCCTTTCGGATAGTTTTTAGTAGTTACTGAATTGTTCATTCATTTTAAAGACATTAATTTTAGTGGAAAGTATTTAGATGACTTTTGATCTTACCTTAACTCATATGCCATAGCCTAGAATGTTTCGTAATTGTTTGTTATAAGAGAGGATTATGAATTGTGTAATCTATTATTAATATTATTATTATTATAATTAATATTTTTGTTATTATTAATTATAATATCTCTTGGACCTATTTATAGTAACGTAAAGGATAGAAAAGGATTATATAAGTTACCTTCCTCTTAAACCTTTTTGTTTCACTAGATAGTAGAATGTAATGGTGTTATTAATAGCATAGCTTTAATGCTTTGGTATGTTATGGCTCTTCTTAATAATTGAGAATTAGCTAGATTAGATACTTAAGCCTCCTTCCACCCGCTTCTTGTAGGAAATTAGAATTTTTTCTTCTAGATCTTTTGTCGGTTCATGCTAATACTATTTGGTTTTCATTGCATTTAGATGGTTTAGAAGATTGATAAACAAGAGGAAGATAAAATCAAGTTGTGTATTCCATTCCTTAGGAAAGTACTCTTGACTCAATGAGCTTCACTACTCATTGATCTAGATTTTAATAGCTTTGTTGGTCGAAATAGGAGTTACGTGTGTAGTTAATAAATGTAGGGATAGAGATTTTAGAGTTATTGGTATAAATGTTTCTAGCCTCTCGAGGTATCAATATTGTGCTAATCTTGTATTAAGTACCTTGTGGAATATAATTTTTGCTAGTCATGTATTTTACTCTCCATTAGTACTGTGTTCCTGGACCGAAGCATTCTACTGATACTTTTGGCTCATTGCACTCTTCTGGTGTTAAGTTTTGTGAGTGTACCTTGTCTTATTAGTGCAATGGTGTGCCTATGAGTTCCTTAGGGGATTAGATTGGTGTGTGACATGTTGGTTGGTTGAC
This sequence comes from Cunninghamia lanceolata, assembly GCA_027924645.1. Taxonomy (NCBI): domain Eukaryota; kingdom Viridiplantae; phylum Streptophyta; class Pinopsida; order Cupressales; family Cupressaceae; genus Cunninghamia; species Cunninghamia lanceolata. The sequence goes on along the minus strand of BSBN01000237.1, from coordinate 14,747,482 downwards.
CTTGTTGTCATGATAGCTTTGTGTAACTCCAGAGACTTGTCACCTTAGGATCTAGGGTAGTCTAGTGGCAAGGTCATCTTTGTGTTGTACTTTCTCATCCTCTTGATCCCTAGTCTCTTTTTGTTAATTATGGACATGATGGTTGTAACCTAGTTTCTGTTGGGAGGTACGGTGGTGACCTAGTACAGAACTTCTTTATCGACTCCAGAGGCTTCACAGTTGTCTTGTGCTTGTGTCAGTTGGTTTCTAGATGGTGTTGTTTTAATTTTTCTTGAAGGGAATCAAGGGCTTATTATTGAGGCCAAGTGAATGACATATGTTTTGGAATGGTATCTTTTTGTGCCTTTATCTTTGCATGACAGGCATTACAGTATCCATATCATTCTTCCTTTTTGTTATATCCTCACTTTGTAAAATTTGATTAAATTGAAGATCCAACATTTCTTTCTTCATTTGTTTGAGAGTCTGCTTCATTATTTCATAGTTTTTTTCATCATTCTTCAATTCAGTCATATTCTTATCCTGTACAACTTGTTGGAATTGAATTTCAACCACATCTCTTTTTATTTGGGCAAAATCCCTTTGCATCTCTTGAAGTTGAAATTTAAATTCCATCCAATTTTCCCTTGTAAAAGACATTTGTTGGGACAATTTTTCCTTTTTCCTGAAACCAACCAATATATTTAATTTTATTTCTCATAAGCATTATTTATAGTAGAAACTATTTACAAAATATGTCTAAATAATGTTGCTCTTAATCTTACCACTTTTGAGATGAACATGCAATCTTTTTGAAAACTTGTACGTTTTTTCTTGGAGGTCTACCTCTACATCTCTTTACAAGAATTGGAGACTTTAGTATGTCCCCCTTTGGCTTTCCTATAAACAAAATAAAACTTTAATATCAAAATAAAGATTTGATCAATTTTTGAAGAATTGATACAAGAGCAAGTTGCCCCCAAACCCCTACAAGGGGTGCTGCCCCTTGACCCCGTAGGAATTTGGGGAGAAACTGCACCGATAAAAGTGGGGTAAATTTAATCTCCGAGTCTGATTAGGCTCCATATAACAACACCTCTTACCTTGTTACTGGTTCTGCTGGTTTCTTCATAAGTGTGATGGGCTCTAAAAAACCTATCGATGGTTCTTTTTAAATCTTTGGGGGGCGCAAGCTTGTTGATCGATGGTTTATATTTAAACTTGCAAACCTTCTCTCCTCGAGCATAAACTTTGACATGTATTCAACTGTCATTTCTTCCAGACTACAGATAAGATGCTTTATGAAGGCTATTTTTAGCCATTTAAAAAGGCAAAATTTTTGTGAGTTTTAGAGGCTATCTTTGGAAGATTTATTTTTAATTTTAAGATTCTTGAGTGAGCCTCTCATGGTAATAAAATCATAAAGAAGAAGTTTTTTTTAAGGAAAGAGAATTTCATTTTGAAGATATTATTCTTTTTGAGAGTATTGTTTTAAAAGACTTTGTCTTTTTTTTCCTTATCTTATTGAAGAATTTTTTTTAACAATGGATTTGAGGAGAGATTTTCATTTTCTCAAAAGGCAGATTGATTTATTTTTGAAGTTATTTGCAGAAGATGAAATTGAAGGGGTTATTGAAGTGTTATGGAGAGAATTTTTTTTAGGGGCAAAATGATTAAAATTCTTTGAAGACTTTATTTGTAGATGATATTCTTGCAGATTGAAGATTATTTATTGCAGATTGGAATTTGTAGAGAATTTTTTTTGAGAAGGGAAAATGAAGATAAATGGGAAGAAGAATATGAAAAGACTTCATGCAGATGAACGGAGAGATATGATTTTATTTTTGCAAATTCATCATGAATTGAAATGGTCATATAGAGAAGAAATTATCTTATTTTGCAGATGTATTGAAAGGGGAAAGAAGTGGAATATGAAAGGCTTCTTTATTTCATTTATATTTTTATTGTAGGAGAATGGATGTTTGAAGATGATGGAAGATCAAAGGTCTTAATGTTTGAAATCTAATATATATGCAGGTGGTGAAAATGAGGTGTAGTTGTTGTGGTTTTAAATGGCACAAATTGAAATGAGATTTTCTATGAATAAGAGGGTCTAAAGAATATACATTTTGTACAGGTTTCAAGAGTAATGTTTCAATGTAAATACAGATGTTCAGAGACTTCAACATAGAGGATAATAGAGACTTGATTTTGTTGATTGAAAAGGTTGTATTTGAAGTATGTATTGACAAAAGGAGATATAAGGTTGTGAAGTGTAATGTGTTGTAGAGAATCAAGGTAACCTCCTGAATTGATTTATTTTCTTATGCACACTTGTATCAGCCAGTGAGGCACAGTGTATGCTAGTGAGGCATTTTGTAAAGCTAGTGAAGCTTCCTTAGTCAGTGAGACCTATGTGTAACCAGTGAGGTTTTGAATAAGCCAGTGAGGCAATTTTGAGTGGTTTTTCTACCCCATGAGAGTTCTCCACTCCAGTAATCCTTGTGTTATGATTTGCCTCTAGGTGTGCATTTTATAATGTTTTACACATAAGGTCCTGTTCACTCTATTCATCATCATACTTGTGCATATGAATTTGATAGATTATTGATGTCTCCTTTATTCTCTGTCTTGTAAATTAAAAGGTGCAAAAAGATTTTAAAATTAGACAACACTGATTCACCCCCCCTCTTAGTGTTGTCCTGTACTCCAACACTAATACCAATTTTACTATTTTCTACATTTTTACATAGTCATTTCTAGTTTCCATGTCCTATATGATTCCAAGTAGCATTATTTGTCCTATTTTTAGTCCAATTATCAATCCCAACTCACAGTAGTTGTCACTTAAGGTTAGATTGGTTGGAGAAATCCTTAGGTAGCTTAAATTTGCATACTCTATTGATGGTCTTAATTTGCACACACAACCACACACTTAGAAATATAGTAGAAGTCCATATTTTTATTTACTTCACTATTAACTTAGTCTAGTGGAAGTCTTGAATGTTAATCTTTGCATAAGAAGTCTATTGGTGCTTCTTAGAAGCACCAAGTTTTCCTTACTTCAAATATTCATCATGAAAACATACCAAAGCTCCAATTTTCTTAGGACAAAATTGTGTCATCTAGATAGAATCACATTATTTAGATAGGATCATAAATGTGATAACATCTTAGACACAAGTCTCAAATATCATTCACCTTAACACTTTGATCCAAAATCCAATTCCAACTTCAAGTATCATTATTCAATCATAGTGTGATATCAATCAAAGTCAACAACAATTTGTTTTCAGGGTATGCCCTAATTATATCTTATTTACATTTCAATGCATGCCTATATACAATCTTATTAATTCAATTTATCCACCTTATATATTTTGTAGAGGGTGTGTTTATTTCTCCCTCTACACCATAGGGTGTGTTTACTTTCTCTATACCACTATAAAGTAGTGCTTAGCCAACACATACTTCCCAATTTTTGAGGTAAAAGTAATTGTTGTGTGCCTCTGCACTTCCACCTTAGTTAATTTAAGGTCAAAATGCGGCTTTCAAAGTCACCAAAATATTAACTTGTTGTAGGTACCTGCAGCTCGCAGCATGATCAATTGCCACATACTAACAACTTCCTCACTCCTAAAGTATTAACTTACCTATCCCCCTATCACCTCGAGTACATAAAGAAAATGGTAAATATTCCTCTATTTTAAAGGACAAAAAGTAGAAAATATAAGAATTATTTAAGATTAAATTATTCAAGATGCTCTAACTATAAGAGACATCGGATATCCATAGTCCATAATAGTATTAGTAAATGCTTCTAGATATAACTATGCAGTCTATTTTAATGTCAACATTTCAAATCACGCTCCATGATCCATCTTGTTTCTCCTCATGTTTTTCATCATCCTAATGATTGATCACAAAATGTGATCCAAAAAGATGCTTGTTGGCAAGAAATGGAGAGGGATATTGGTTCGGAGATCCGGTCCTCAATCAAGTTTTTGTAGTCAATTTATACCCCAGTCAAGTAGCTAGAGATTGATAGCAAAACATAAAGAATAATAGAAATAGAGTATCACATATAGATCATAATAACAAGACAACATAGAATTACTTGGTACCAGTAGATCTCTAAATATATAAATCAATATCAATCAAATGTCATACATCTAGCCTCCGACAGGTCTAAGTCTCTACTTCACCATCTACATACATGACTTCTATGTCATCTTCGCATCAACATCTATATATCATCCTATCCTCCTATATTATATCATCATATTATGTATCTATATCCTACATCTATTACATATAGGGATGTATCTCCTATCGGCTCCAACCTCTACATAGTGTATGAGCTAGCTTCCGGTCGACTCTGCATCCTGCTAACAATGTTAAAAAAGACTACATAAATATATCTAAAAGTATTTACTAGTATTCTAACTAATAAAAAATAGATTTTGTTAGAGCTATGAATAGTACCTATAAAATTTATGTCCATAGGAAAGTTTGGCTAGTGAATGATACAAATCCATTTGAAGCTTATATTTAGCCTACCATTCATGGAAAGAAAATAATTTATCTTAAAAAAGAAAAATAAGACGAATGCCCCCTTTTTAAAATGAGGCTATTATACAAACATGGAGCTCATTTTAATCAATGGTTGTAAATTTTCAAATAATTTAACTAATTGAGAAATTTGTACATAGTCCCATACAAAATACCCATTCGTTCAAGGTTTAAAATATTACAAGAAAGAAAATGAGGTAGTAGAACTTTCTAGTAATAGGTACTCCTTTCATGCACCAACCATTTCTATCCTTCTTAATTGAGTTAAGCCATGAGAATATAAGGAAAAAAAGGAGAAAATAAATTCCAACATATAGAAAATTCAAGAAGAAATGGATTTGGAGTCTTAAAAGAGATTAATTTCTTGAAATATCAATGAATATTTATATTATCATTTGAAATATCTTAGCTAGTACATCTATCAAACATGCATTTACCATTAGAAATAATTGTGTAAAATACCAGAAACAAAGTTTATCTATAACCAAACAATCTAGCCAAAATACTTTTGTATTTCTATATCAAGGTAAGATAATACCGAGCTTTCTAGTATGCTTATGTGATGCAAGAGCATCCAGTGGTGTAAGGGCAATTTTGCATCACCCAAAAAGAAGTTAATTTAAAATCATTGCATTTGTTTTCATTTATTTCCATAATTAGTGTTTCTGGTTCCATAATTTCCTAAATAATGATGTAGGACTTTCAATTTTTCCAAAACTGCTAAAAATAGCAAACTGCCTGTTTTGAAAAGTTTTAACTGCCATTTTAGGAAAGTTTGCATTTGGGCATGGAATGAAGCAAAAAGTTACAGAAAGATTCATAACCAAAATATAAGACCTTTGGCGAAGAAATCAGGGAAAGATCATTTGTGAGCTGAAAGATATTAAAGCTTTTGTTTTCTGAAAAGCCCCTAAATTTTTTTGAAATGAGATATGAGGCACTAAAACATTCCATAACATCCCTAAAAGTTGATAGAAATCCATTTACACATTTCTAGAATGATAGTTCACATCGCGAGCTTTTCGACGCTTAAAACGGTTCATCAATTGGACACCTGGATCAAAAGTTATGCTTCCTGGAAGTTGACCTACTTTTGGAGGGAGTTGCAAATTTTGAAATTTAGCTGGAGGCCACCAAAAAGTGCTATTTATGACCATTTTGAGAACCCTGGGCAGTAATAGAGTTAAGGGGGAAAGTGTAGAGTCAAGAATAGGTAGGAAAATAGAAACCCTAGCTGATTTGAGGTTACAGAAGACAGATAATTCCAGAGTCTTCCGATAGGAAGCGATAATGTGTTGCAGCCTGTGGAGGGTTGATTCCTTTGATTGTAATTGAGCTTCTATAATGTAATGAGTTGTCCAAATCAATAAAGAAATATCCTATTTTTTGTGTGTCATTTTTGTTGTTGTGTTTTATGATTTACCCCCTTCATCAAGTGGTATCAGAGCAAAGGTTCTTGAGTGTGTAGATAGATCACCGACCGTGAGGTAGTTTGCACTAGGACCTGAGATTGTGGGTTTGCTACGGAGATTAAGATGCCTCCATGAAGAAATTGTATTGGGAGGAATACTTTGACAGAAGAGGGTTTTAGAGCCCTACAAAGGCAAATCGATGCATTGCAAGAGGATCTACAAAGAGGGTTTGAGCCAAGAACAAGAGAAGAAAGCGAAGATGAAGCTAAAGAAGAGCTATCTGAGGAAGAACAAGAAGCTGCAGGAGATCCTACAGAAGTTAGGTTGTTGAGGGCCATTTCAGAGATCATAAAGAGACCTAGGATCGAAGTTTCTACATATTCTAGAGATTTGAATCCAGAACAACTTATTGATTGGATCAATGACATGGAGGAATATTTTGAGTATGAAGATGTGGAGGACCCAGATCAGGTCAAGTTTACAAAAATAAAGTTGAAGGGCCATGCCAGTATTTGGAGGAAGGAGGTCCAATTAGAGAGGAACAAAAGAGGAAAAGGAAAGATCACCAGATGGGATCGGATGATGGAGAAACTGAAGAAGCAACTCATTCCTGTGGACTATTAGATGGAGCTGCTGAAGAAGTTGCAAGGACTGAAGCAAGGTAACAAGTCTGTTAAGGAGTATACATAAGAGTTTTATAAAATTACTATCAGGACAGGCCATGCAGAGCCCAACAAGGAGAAGGTAGCCTGTTACATTAATAGGTTGAGGCTGAGTATCCAAGAGAAGCTAAGCCTGGTCAGAATGACCACCATAGAAGATGCATACCAATTTTCCCTGAAGGTGGAAAAGAAGCTAAATAAAAGATTTGATAGCAAGTAAAGGGGAAGCGGTCAAGGCGAAAGGACTGGTGGAAGACCCTATGGAGGCCGTAATGAAGATCAAAAGAAAAGTGAAGAAGCTGACACCAATCGAAATCAAAGAGGGGATAATACCTATTGCCCTTGTGACTAGAACAATGGTGAGCAAAGAGGAAGAGGAAGAGGCAGACCTGGGGAAGGACCCAGAAGAGGAGATTTCAGAGGAACTTGTTTCCAATGTGGAGAAGAAGGACATTGAGCATACGACTGTCCACAACATCAAGGAAGGACAAATAGAAGACCTGAAGGTAATGCATGAGTTGCACATTTTGATGAAGATGCGCAATCTAAGTGCTCTGATGATGCTGAAGGGGGAGAAACCCTAGTTGTCAGAAGAACTTTGTTGAATGAGGAGAAAGAACTCAATCAGAGGAAGAGTTTATTCCATACAAGGTGCAAATGTGAAGGTAAGTGTTGTGATATTATTATTGACAGTGGAATCACTGATAATCTTGTTTTAGAGGAGATGGTTGACAAGTTGAAGTTGACAAGAAGAAAGCATCCGCATCCATATCAGATTGCAAGGTTGTAGAAGGACCATAGAGCTTTGGTCAATGAGCAGTGTTTAGTGAAATTCAAGATTGGCGACTACCATGATGAGGTGCTGTGTGACATCATACTGATGGGTGCATGTCATATGCTATTGGGGAGGCCATGGCAGTATGATAGGAGCGCTATCCATGATGGTCATGCAAACACATATTCCCTAACAAAGGATGGAGTTTGTCATAAGTTGAAGCCCTTGAAGGAGGTGGAAGAAAAGGTATGTAGTACTACCAGAATTTGCTTGGTAGATGGTAGGAAATTTTTGGAAGGTATGAAGCATGAGTGTCATTGCTTTGCATTGATTCCTAAGATTAGTCAAGAGAAAGGTGAAGACATACCAGCAGAAGTCTCAGAAATGTTGGAAAAATTTCAGGACATTATCTCTGATAATGTACCAGAAGGTTTACCACCAGTGAGGAAGATAAGTCATCAAATGGATTTGATACCAGAAGCCAGTTTGCCAAATAAGGTAGCCCATAGAATGACTCCAGCAGAGAATGAAGAGTTGAACATACAACTTCATGAGTTGTTAATGAAGGGACTAATAAGGGAGAACTTGAGTCCATGTGCGGTACCTGCAGTACTAGCACCAAAGAAAGATGGAGAGTGGAGAATGTGTACAGATTCTCAAGCCATAAATAAGATCATAATCAAGTACAGGTTTCCATTGCCAAGAATGGATGACATAATGGATTGTTTGAGTGGAGCTAAGTACTTCACGAAGATTGACCTGAAGAGTGGGTATCTCCAGATCTGAATCAGAGAAGGAGATGAATGGAAGACAACCTTCAAGACAAAGGAAAGTTTGTATGAGTGGTTAGTCATACCATTTGGGCTGACCAATGCACCCAGCAGATTCATGTGGCTCATGAATGAGGTATTGAAAGAATTTTTGGGAAGTTTTGTTATTGTTTATTTAGAAGATATTTTGATTTTCAGTAAGACTTGGGATGAACATATGATGCATATTAGAAGAGGTTTGGAGGAGCCGAGGGAGGAGAAGTTGTTGATCAATTTGAAGAAATGTAGCTTTGCAAAGAAGGAGTTGGTATACCTAGGATTTGTTGTCTAAGAGGAAGGTCTTAAGATGGACCCAGAGAAGGTGAGGGCTATCATTGAATGGCCTATGCCAAGGAGTGCTTCTGAGGTAAGATCTTTTCATGGTTTGGCAAGTTTTTATAGAAAGTTTATCAGAAATTTTAGAAGCATTTTTGCACCCCTGACTGAGACAATGAGAGGAGATAGAAAGAGTTTAGATAGACTAAAGGAGCAGACAAAAGTTTTGACACATTGAAGCAGAAAGTTACAGAGCGACCTATTTCGACACTTCCAGATTTCAATAAGGTATTTCAGGTAGATTGTGATGCTAGTGGTAGTGCTATAGGAGTTGTTTTGAGTTAAGAAGGTAAGCTCATTGCCTATTTTAGTGAGAAGCTTAATGATGCCAAGAAAAAGTATTATGTTTATGATCAAGAATTTTATGCAATAATTTAGGCTTTGAAGAAATGGAGACATTACTTGTTGCCAAAAGAGTTTGTTTTATATACTGATCATCATGATTTGTAGTATCTTAATAGTCAAGGAAAGTTGAACCAAAGGGATTTAAAATGGGTTGAGTTTTTGCAAAGTTATATTTTTGTTTTAAAGCACAAGAGTGGGAAGTCCAATAGAGTTGTAGATGCCTTGAGCAGAAGGCAAAATTTGTTGACATAAATGAAGATAGAAGTTGTTGGGTTTGATGAGCTCAAGAGTTTGTATCCAGAAGATCCAGATTTTGTCGAGGCTTGGAAAGCTTGTTTGGAACCTGTTACTTTGGACATGACAAAATGGTTGGATTTCATCATTTAAGATGGCATGTTGTTTAGAGGAAGCCAATTATACATTCCGAGGAGTTCCATGAGAGAAAACCTGATTAAGGAGAAGCACAGTGGGGGATTGGCTGGACACTTTGGTCAAGATAAGACCATTTCTATTGTTGGTGAGAATTATCATTGGCCACAGTTGTAGCAAGATGTGAGAAAATTTGTACAGTGTTGCAGAGTGTGTCAGATGGCAAAAGGAACAAGTTAGAATACAGGGCTATATCAGCCATTACCTGTACTAGAGAAGCCATGGGATGATATTAGTATGGATTTTGTTCTTGGTTTACCAAGGACACAGAGAGGACATGATTCCATTTTTGTGGTGGTGGAAAGATTCTCAAAGATGGCACATTTTATTCCTTGCAAGAAGACTAATGATGTTGTTCATATTGCAGAGTTATTTTTTAGGGAAGTGGTGAGACTACATGGTCTACCTAAGAGCATAGTTTCAGATTGAGATACCAAGTTTGTTGGTTATTTCTGGAGGACATTGTGGAAGAAGTTGAAAATAGATTTGAAATTTAGTTCTGCACACCATCCACAGACTGATGGACATACAGAAGTGGTGAATAGGAGTTTGGGTAACCTGCTACGATGCTTAGTAGGAGATAAGCCCAAGGGATGAGATTTGATTTTACCACAGGCAGAATTCGCTTACAACAATTCTATCAATAGGAGTACTAGTAAATCACCATTCCAGATTGTATATGGCAATAGCCCAAGAAATGCTTCTGAGTTAAGGAAGCTGGACAAAGGAGAAAAGACAAGTGCTGAAGCAGAAGACTTTGTAAAACATTTAAAGAATTTGCATGAAGAGGTGAGAAAGCACATTAATAAGATGAATATTCAGTACAAGGCTAAGGTAAATTAGAAGAGGATATATAAGGAGTTCCAGGTAGGAGATGAAGTCATGGTTCACTTGAGAAAAGAAAGGTTCCCAATTAGAACACACAATAAGTTGAAAATGAAGAAATTTAGACTGTGCAGAATCCTGAAGAAGCATGATTCAGGAAATGCATATGAGGTAGAGCTGCCGAGTGGGATCTGTATTTCCCCTATGTTCAATATTATGATCTAACAAAATATCATGAAGGTGGCATAGAGGATGGACCAAGAGAAGAACAGTGGAGTATTCCAGCATCTACTTCAACAGAGGAGATAGAAGAGATCTTGGATAGCCATGTGGGAAGAAGTACTCGGAATAGGCAATATGAAGAATATCTGGTGAAATGGAAAGGAAGGCCTATTGAAGATTCTTCTTGATTGTCTAAGGCAGAGGTTGACTGTTTCGGTTTTCCTCACACAAACACCTGAGACGTGACAGGCTCACTTCTCAAATTACCCTAGGTGTCTGATGCAGGAGCATCTAATGGTGTAAGGGCAATCTTGCATCACCCAAAAAGAAGTTAATTCAAAATTATTGTAGTTGTTTTTATTTCTTTCCATAATTAGTGTTTCTGGTTCCATAATCTCCTGAATAATGATGTAGGACTTTCAGTTTTTCTAAAACTGCTAAAAATAACAAACTACCTGTTTTGGAAAGTTTTAACTGCCATTTTAGGAAAGTTTGCATTTGGGCATGAAATGAAGTGAATTGTTACAAAAAATCTTCATAACTGAAATATAAGACCTTTGGCGAAGGAATCAGGTAAAGATCATTTGTGAGCTGAAAGATATTAAAGTTTTTATTTTCCAAAAAGCCCTAAATTTTTTTGAAATGAGATATGAGGTAGTAAAACATCCCATAATGTCCCTAAAAGTTGATGGAAATCCATTTACGTATTTCTAGCATGATAGTTCACATCACGATCTTTCCGGCGCTTGAAACGGTTCGTCAATCAGACACCTGGATCAAAAGTTATGCTTCCTAGAAGTTGACCTACTTTTGGAGGGAGTTGCAAATTTCAAAATTTAGCTGGAGGCCGCTAAAAAGTGCTATTTATGACCATTTTGGGAACGCTAGACAGTAGTAGAGTTAAGGGGGAAAGTGTAGAGTCAAGAATAGGCGGGAAAACATAAACCCTAGCTAATTTGGGGTTACAGAAGACAGATAATTCCAGAGTCTTCCAATAGGAAGCGGTAATGTGTTGCAGCCTGTGGAGGGTTGATTCCTCTGATTGTAATTGAACTTCTGTAATGTAATGAGTTGTCCAAATCAATAAAGAAATATTCTTTTTTTTGTGTACCATTTCTGTTGTGTGTTTTATGATTTACCCCCTTCATCATTATGATGACCTAAAAAGACTAGTTTGAAACTCTCTAGACCTTTCATTATCTAATTTATTCTAACTAGAAGGAGGATATGCAAGATTTAGACTACATAATATGGATAGTCTTCTACAATGATTTATCTATTGAAAATGTTAAACCCACAAAAAAATGCTAAAATAGGAGCATCTACAATTATTGTGGATTGACATCTCAACCTATGTTTACATTTAATTAGAATATTGTTAGAAATGAAAGTGCAAACCACACAATGGAAATCTGATTCAAACCTTATTAATGTCCTCTAAATAATGTAGAATCAGTAGAGATTGCAACAGAAATAAAACCCACTACACAGAAATAACATGCATTAAGAGCTGAACATATAACACAGTATGTAACATGGAGAAAACCCTTTTGGGTAAAATACTCCACCAAGAAAAGAGACTCCAAGTTGTATTATCTTCAAATATGATATTACAATACATGCACTTCCTCTTCTTCTTCAGTCTTCAATCCAACAACCCCTGTTACTCTTAACTTTGCTAAAAACATAGTACAAATATCCTTATAAAAGGGGTTGCCTTCTAGGGCAAGAAAACTGACAAATATCAATCGTCAAATTTGTGACCTAATGACAAATGGTTCATATTTACAATGATAAATTATAAATAAAATATAGCATTGTAAATTATAGCATACTATATACTAACTTAAAATAAATTTTACACAAGAATACAATAACTATAAAATATCCCTTAGAAATGCATAGAAAAACAAAGGTTTGTTTCCACTGGAAAAGCTCATTCGAACTTTAACTAACCATCTATTTTTTCTTTTAGATAATGGATTTAATAACACATTCATAAGAAAAACACAATAATCTAGTTAGCAATTCCTACAAGTTCAAATGTTACAAGTTATTTTTTCAACTCAACACAATAAAAGTGGACAATAAAATTCCTTATGTTGTAAACTACATGTATACATACTAAATAAAGCAAAAAAGACAATTAAACTTAGGAAATGCAAGCACCCAACATAAATAATGATAGATACTTTCCAAAGAAATTTATATTTCTTCAAAACAACAATAAATCCATTTCATACCAAATAGAAATATGAGCAAGTTGTGTTGGAGTATGTGCGTTATACACTTTGCATAACATTGGTATTCTTTTATTATGTAAAAGAAATATTTATTTGTGGTGCATCATGTGATGTATTTATCCACATTAAATTTTTATTTGGTGCCACTTGTAAAAGTTGTAACATTGGGTTAATTATTTTATGTGTGAGACACATAGAGTAATTAAATATGTATTTGTAATTATTTAATTATTGGGAAAACTTAGTACCAATAATTAATTGTGGGGTCAATGGTTTTGTAGACTCATGGTTTTAGGAAAGATGATTTTACTATACCACATATTGTATTTGTGTAAGCTTATGTTTATAAAAACAAACACACGGCTAGTTGTAGAAGTTGGTTGTTTTTAGCTTGTTGGCTTGTTGGCTAGGTTTAGCTTGTTTGAGCATCTCTTACATGTTGCATTTGTGAGGGTTTGAAGCATGGCATTTGATGTGTGGTTACATGCCTATTCACATGGAGTAGGTAGAGAGCTTGATGCTTCAGGGTATTTATTATGTATTGTAATCTTTATTGTTGAATAATACATGAGAGATGGATGCTTTTGGAGGTTGGGTTTTTCCTTCAATGAGGGTTTTCCCATAGTATATCTTGTGTCACCATTGATGGTATAATTTTCTATTTTTTGCATGTGGATTTCTAGTTATTGTTGCATATTAATCTCTCATTGGGTTATGAGGAATTAGTCTATATGATTACATTTTTCCAACATTTGGTATCAGAGATTTGTTGTTATGATTTGGGAGGAAATCCTTGTTTTATAACCCTAGCTGTGAGTGGATTTTTTGTGCATAGTTGAATCCATGGACTTATAGGAAAATAATGGAGAAATTGCAAAATATGAAGGATTTGTGTAGGTTTTGGTTTGTAGATTTAGGGTTTTGGTGTTGTAGATTTGTGGTTATTTTTTGTAGATCTAGGTGTTGAAAAATCATGGTGAAAAGGGCTTTATTTGGGTTTCAATCAAGAGGGTTTTGAGGAGGATATCTTATAGATGACCTCCTAGTACAAAACGGACCTCACCATTGAGTCTAGGAGGTCCAAGATATGAAGATTCATATAAAATTTGGCCTATTTTGGCCACATGAGAAAAATGCAAAAAATATTGCCCCCAACCCTAGTCGTACGATCGAGAAGGCATTTGTAGGGCACCGCCTAGGAGCCACCGATGCGCCACCGTTGCTAGTGGGCTGTCAGTAGATCCACCCAACAGCCACTGGAGGGCCACTAGGGCTTTTTTTTAAAGCCTAGTTGGGCTTTTTTTCCGGAGGCATAACTTCATTATACAAAGTTAGATTTTCAACTTTTTATAGTCGATGGAAAGGTCTTTCCACATACTATGCCATGGAGTTAGAACATTTTTCTAGATTTTGCCATTTTGATAGTGTTTTGCTAGTTGGAAGTCAGATGTGTGTTTTGAGCTTTGACCGGACATAACTTGTGTATACGAAGTCAGATTATGGACTTCTTATAAGCATTGGAAAGGTATTTCTAAGCACTACATAGTGGAGTACCCTGTTTGACAAATATTTACACATAACATTTTATTAGAAAGAGATATCAGAAATCTAACACCACAACAAGCATAAGAAGGTAGAGATGAACTTGGATCCTAATTCAGGAGGCCAAAGGACTAGGGTGCTTGGGATCCCTAGACCCTGATTAGGGTTTGGAAAAATGTGATGTTTTCTATGTCTTTTCCCTTTTGTGTTCCTATCTCTTGTAGCTTGTTTTCCACAGGTTCTTTCAGATCTGACCTACACACACAAGAAGGAAAATGATTGGGTGTTATTTAGAAGATTGCCTAAGTCAATCTCTGTGAATGGTGTTTCCACCTCCACAACAACAATGATGAGATCTCAACGAGTATATTCCCTAGGAGGGTAGAGGTAAATCTGAAGTAGAATGGAATGCTAGAACAAAGCATAAAGGAAAGAAGTCACCATGAGCATGAAAACCCTAATATGATTGATGTGGCATCACAACATGACTCATGAAGTTGGTGTAGCCCAAAGAAGTAGAAAGATCTTCACAAGACCTGCAATAAGTTAGTGCCTCAACAATAATTCACCATGGAGAGCTTTAGAGAAGAATAGAGAATATAAGAGAGAAGAAGAGAGAGCTAGAATCCTTCAAGAAGTTAGAGATAGCTTAGATATGTTCAAATGAATAAACTAACTTGCTTTTATATGCATTCCTTCTCACAGCCAACGAATAAAACTAGATGGGGCCGACATGAAGAACCACTTAAGATGGACCTTAAGCCAACATACCTTTAAATTAGGTCAGGGCTATATGAGGGACTAGGGCTCTTGGGTCCCTTGTCCTTTAGCCCTAAAAACTCTGGCATAAGCTCCCTGAAGTGTGTTTAGGTCAACCTCATAGTTATTTTGTTAGGTTTTATTATCGAGATTGAAAATTAATTATTTAATGTTCAAAAAGGTGTTAAAATAGGTCTTGATTAACAAGTGTAAACATTTTAAGTCCACCCAGATGCTAAGCTAGGTGTAAAATGCTAGTGTACACATTTTACTCTATAACATTTAGCCTCCACTTTAGCGTGGGTACGAACTTATGTTCGAACTCACACTAAAGGGAGGAGAAGATAGATTTCAAACACAACAAACATAGAAACCATAGAATGTTACCAAAATTGAGGGGTGATCAAGCCCCAAGTTTAGGATTCTAGGAGTCTATGAATAATTGCATACACATAAAACACATGGCATAATTCACTCATATATGAAGCACTTAGAAAACATGAGACAAGACAAGACATACACAAGGCATACACTTGAGAAATCACAATGTATACACACAATACACAAAACATAGATGTCATACACAAAGTATACATGCTTGACACAAAGCATACACATAAGGCATAAAGTATACATAGAATACACATGAATCACATAAGGAATACACAGAAAGAACTTAAGGAGAATACATAAGGAATACATAGAGAAAACACGTGAAGTACACATGAGCCATGAAGAATAAATAGAGAATACAAATATATGAGGAGAATACACACATCATATATCAATCAAAAAAAGCACATAACAGAAGATCTTGAGTCAGCATGAGAAAAGAGACCTAAATTTAAATGGTGTCTCAGTCATCATGCATCATTCCTCAAGATGCAATAAGAAGAATGCTAAGGGGTTAGTTAGAAATAAGAAGCATAAGAGGATACAAACATATCATACACATAATCCACATTAAGAAAAAGTGTTTCAACTCAAGGGAATAAACAAACAACCTCTCGCAAGAGGATTTACATGAAGCCTTGCAGAATAAGAAGGTGAAGTGACCTTACTACCAAACTTTAGTTGGTGGCACAACCCTTCTCCCAAACATGCAAGGAGCTTCAATTTAGAAGGACAAGATAGACTCAAGATCTTGCTTTTAAGCTTGCCACAATCCTTTCCAAGAGAATATAGTAACAAAGATAATCAATGAGTGTTTTGATAGAAAGATGAGAGTAAGGCTCATAGAATGATGTATGCCCCCACCTTAAAGTGATTGCTAACTCCATCAGGGAGCAATTTCATTTAAGGAGAAATAAAAATAGGCACGAGAGCTTTCTAAAAGCTCATGCCCAAATGATATGTGTTCTCCAAAAGCTACATCACAACAAGAGGTTTCCCCCAGGATGAGAAAACCAAGGCAATACTTACAGGCATGATACACAATGGCTTATGTAGTCATGGCATGATGCTAAGCATAGCAACAAGGTGTCACATAAATATGAAGATGGTGGAAGGAAGATCACAAGAGAGTAGAGTACACATAAATTGAATCATGAAAGGATGCTAGATCATCCAAGAAAAATAACACAATTGTACATCACAACATATAGAAGAATGAAGATACACATAGAGGAACGACACAACGCATTCTTACTCCTTGTACCTTTGTATTAACAAGGGTGTTAAGAGAGAACTAACAAAACATCACAATACGGGGATACCATTACATACAAGCATAACACAAATGAGAGGGAGGGACCACACTTGTGAGTTGGTAGATATAATAAATCATCCTCCCCCAACTTGTTTATTATAAAATAGATGAAGGACAAGGCACTTTAGGGACTACATCAAGTGTGGTGAGGAGTACTAGAGCCAAACCTTGTTTGAAGTTGTTGAATTTTGTCACCCAAGACTCAACATTCCTTAGTAGAATGACCAAGCACTCGATGATATGCACAATAATGATGTGTTAAATGATTATTTTGTTGAATCTTTTTGTGTGTTGGAGGAGGAAGAGTAAATAAGAAGTCTTTGAGTAGACTCAGTAACATACACTCTTGTTGAGATAGATGAGAAGATTTAGGGGGAGTAGAAAGCAACCCTCGTTGTTGTGAACGTGGTGGAGAGAACATAGGAGAAGGCCAGAAACCTAAATGATCTACTTTAGACAAGTGTGGTGTTGGTTCCATAGGTCCCTTAATTCCTTGTTCTTTATGTCCTAACCCATTTCCATTGTATCCAAGTTTAGAAAGAATTTTGAATCCATGCCCATAACTCATCTCCAAGTCCACAGGAAGAGGAGAGGTCATATGGGTAGCTTTATTGAAATGAGATTTTTCATCATGTGTTGAAGAAGAAGTAGGAGGATCATTATTTTCATCACGTGGTGAGGAGGGTCCATCTTTGTTTCAATAGTCCCATAGGGGTTGAAATCTAAAGGGACTTCATCATTATTATGACATGCATTAGAAGAAGATGATTCATTAGATCGAGATGATACTTTATCACAAATGGCCACCATTTCTATAGAAGAAGGCGGATCATCATGAATATAAAAAGTTCCATCATTATTACAGTTGAGTTTAAGCTTGTTAGGAGTATGAGATTGTGTTGAAGAAATTTCATTTACTTTCGAGGTTTTCAGGTGTGAGGGTGATTTTTTACATTCATCTGCAAAGGAGGGTGTAAAATCTAATGAACCCTAATCATCACCAAAAATACATTCGAAGGACCAACACTACACTTACCAATAGATTAGCAATGGGGGATAGTGGTTTGTTTTTTTTTAAAGAAGGGATCAAATCACTTAAAGGAATTTGATGTTTCACTTCCATTTGTAAGCAACTTTCTGGAAAAGAATTAGTGATGAAGAGTAGATGGGACTGCCCCCATGGCATGAATCCATGGTCTACCAAGAAGAATATTGTATGCAAGAGAATTAGGCACATGACATGGATAAGGGTAGGCAATGTCACATGTCCAAACTTAACATTTAAGGTGATTGTACTTAATGATTGTTTACCAACATTATCAAAGCAACGAAGGATGAGTTTATCTAGTTTAATGAGAGAGGTATCAACATTGATTTTATGTAGAAAGTCTATGCCATAGGCATTAAGACCTGATCCACCATCAATCATGGTACATCTAGCTCTCATTTTATTAATAATAGAAGATATCATAAGAGGTTCATATTGTTTTTGAACTTCTATGGGAGTTAATTCATGTTGTTGAAATGAAATATCTGATGTTGTCACATGCATACAACTAAACGGAGATGCTACATCATTTGGTCTAATAGAAGGTGGAACAACTACCTTTTGTAGAGCCTCTTGGAGCATTCTGTGGTATGTAGGTAATGTTTGTATTAAATCTGATAGAGAGATCTTCACTGGAGCAGCACGGAGGTGCTCGACAAGATCATATTCTTTACCAATATGTTGAGGAAGATGAGGTGCTTGAGGAAGAATGGTTAAGAAGGTGGAAGAGAAGTGTGCACACTCAGTGCTTTCTTAGTTTGTTTGTTATTGTGGGTGTTGTATGTGTGAGCAACCGCATAATAATGAGGTTGTTGTGACACATTTTGAACACCTTGATTCCTTTGAGTAATTTTCTTTACCATATTGAGAAAGTAACTAGGAGGTCGAGATGATTTTGGAACACCTCGAATTGGATTAGGTGCCTCATGTACCATAATTTTAGGAGTATTTTGAACATTAATGCACTTATTCACTATCCCCTTAGCAGGCAGAATAAGTCTATTAATGATGATATAACTGATATTTTTTTTTAGGTGAATGCCCAATGTCTTCCCATAGGAAATCCATTATAATAGAAGAATCTTCATCTACTAATGCTTCATCTTTTGACAAGAGATCATTGGAATGAAGAGAGGGTAGAGTGATGTTAAGAAAATTGTTGATGATTGTATGTTTAGTGATGTCCAAGGGGTTTAAACATGCAACCAAAGGAAGAAAACCAAGGGTCTTCACATCCCCAGTGATATCCAAGGTATTTGAACATTTAACCATAAGAGGAAGATTAATAGGATGATTCATGTAATCATCATGTGCTATGGTAGAAGAAAAAATAGTATGTTCAACGTCCTCTAATGCCATATCTCTAGAAGAGAGATCATTCAAATGAAGAGAAGGTAAAGTAATGTTAAGGAATATGTCAATGATTTCATCCTCTTGCACCAAAATGTTATCATTTTTAAGAGAGGGATCCAAGGCATCAGGTGATGTAGGAAAAGATAGGTCACTATCATATGCCTTAGAGGTGGTGATATTATCATGAATTGTAGTAGAAGAACTATCTGTAGACACTAAAAAATCTCCTCACATCACAAATGTGACAGGACAATTTCTCCTTCCATTTCCATAATTCATCTAATTCAATTTCATCATTTCTAATCATTTATCCATCTGTCTTCTATAATTAAATAATTAATCCTAATTGATTATTTAATTATTCATAATGTTCCCTTCACTTGATTTATTCAAATAAACAAGTCAAATTTCATCACCTAATTATCCAAAATCCCCTTTCACATGTCCCCTTCCTCAAATGAATTAAATAAACTAACCATGTTTATTTAATTTAAACATCCTTGACCTCACCATATTTGTGAATTTTAAATTCACTTTTGTCCTCTAGTGGTGAGAAACCCTAACACATCCTAGCCCTCCATTTGGCCTCAAAGTCAACTCTAAATCTTGGCCATTCATTCAAATCAGCTCCTCTATAAAACAACCCATTCAACTTCATTTTCACCTCTTAGAAGACATATTTTTCATGCTCTCTAATCTCACACAACTCTCCAACATCTTGCCATTCCCATGAGCTTCTCATGATTGTGCAAAAATATATAAATTAAGAACAATAATGGAAGATTTAGGAGAACAATGGAGATGAGACAATAGTAGCTTAGATTCTATGTTTATTTCTGTTTGTTTGACTATTATCTAGGTTAGATTGCTCTCCATTGGGAGTTAGGCTTAGTTGTTATTTGTTTTTTGCATGGTAGCTAGCTTTTTCCCTATCTTCATTATCACCATCTTTCTCATGTCTATTCATAGAGATGAACTTAGTAAAGTCTTCTAATATTGATAGAAGTAATACAAAGAAGCCAATAATACATGTAAGTATGCTATGGAACAACAATGTACAATTTAATTTAGACATGATTTGAGTATCTAAAATAAGATTGCAAACAATGATCTACAAGTGCAAAACAAGTGAGGCTTTCCAAAAATGTGGTGTTTTTGGTAACCACAACAACTAAGTCTTGCAAATGTAGGATGTGTAGTATGTGCAAATGATTTTCCTAAGTAAACACGAGGGATTTATAAATTTTTTCTTTAAATGAAGATGCATAAGTGTTAAATGAAGCTAGATAGTTTTGTTTATGTTTTTTCTTTCAAATTTTAAAGAGAAGATGAATGCATGAATGCTCTTGATTTCTAATTTAAACAAATATAACACATATGATGATCTAAAGAAACTTAAAATCATATTTATTAATCATTAAACATGACCAATAGCTGAAATAAGATTTTGAATATAACACTAAATGCAAGACTAGCTAGGGTTTCATCATCAAACTCTAGTTCTTAAATGCTTATTCCCTAAACCAAAAGTCTGATGAAAGATTGCTTTTTTCTTCGTAAATTAAATAAAAATGATAATTATGAAATTCTATAGGAATGTAACATCATATTTGACCACTAATCATCAGAAAAATTTAAAACTAGATATGAATCACAAACCCTAGATTTCCAATTAACTAGATTTTTCCAAAAATGCAATTTTTGATAAAACCCTAGTAATGAATATGTTCAAATGAAACATAAATCACTATGAAATGATTAATTTCTGCAATACCAATAATATTTGATGCAAAAATCAGAAATTTAAATCTTGCTATGATGATCTAAAACATTTGCAATGAAAACAATGCAATGAATATGCCTTTTCTAAGCCTCAAATGCTTGATTTTTCACTTTTCAATGCAAATATGCAAGAATGTATTTTCTTAAACACAAAGATGATATGCTACAAAAAATGAAATCAATTTAATCATGTGACAAAGATCTGAAACAACTCACTAATCTACAAACCCTAGGTTCAAGACTAGCTAGATTTTCTAAAAATGCAAGGTTTTTGCAAACCCTAACAATGAAACAATGTAAAATTAAGCTATGAAATTATGTCAAATGATGAATGAATTCAATCATAATCAGATCTAAGGAATAAAAGAACTCATATCTGAAGCAAGAAGGATGCCAAAGTGCAAGAAACAACAGGTTCACAAAAATGTTAGATAGAAAAGAGTGACTTAGCCCAACAAGGTTAACTAGGTCAAACCCTCATCTATTAACATTGGAACATAAACTAATATTGGATTATACCCAAGAAGGAGAGCCAAACTTTAGGGGTTTTGTTCCTTTATTGTATAGAGGAGTGTCAACCAATTCCAATTAAATCTAACCAAGAAAACTACGGCAAAATATCAAACCCTAGTTGACAAAGATTTACTCATAACATACTGTCAGAAAGAGATATAAAAAATCTAACACCATAGCGAGGATAAGAAGGTAGAGATGAAATTGGATCCTAATTTGGGAGCCCAAAGGACGAGCGTTCTTGGGCTCCCTAGACCTTGATTAGGGTTTGGCAGAATGTGATGTTTTCTGTGTCTTCACCCTTCTGTGTCTTGTCTTGTTTTTCACAGATTCTTCCAGATCTAACCTACACACACAAAAAGGAAAATGGTTGGGTGCTATTTAGGAGCTTGTCTGATTCAAGCTCTATGAATCATGTTTCTACCTCCACAATAGCAATGATGAGAACTTAAAGTGTGTGTAGCCCTAGGAGGGAAGAGACAAATCTGAAGTAGAATGGAATGCTAGAACAAAGCATGAAGGAAAGAAGTCACCATGAGAATGGAAACCCTATCATGCTTGATGCGACATCATAACTTGACTCAAGAATTTGGTGTAGCCCAAAGAAGTAGAAATATCTTCACAAGACCTGCAATAAGTTAGTGTTGCAACAATAATCCACCATAGAGAGCTTTAGAGAAGAATAGAGAACATGAGAGAGAAGAAAAGAGAGATAGAATCCTTTAAGAAGTTAGAGATAGCTTAGGGATGTTCAAATGAATAGACTAACTTGCTTTTATATGTATTCCCACTCACAAATGATGAATAAAACCAGATGGAGCTGACATGAAGAACCACTTAAGATGTCTTAAGCCAACATACCTTTAAATTAGGTTAGGGCTAAATGAGGGACTAGGGCACTTGGGTACCCTTGTCCTTTAGCCCCAAAAACTCTGGCATAAGCTCCCTTAAGTGTGTTTAGGTTGGCCCCATAGTTATTTTGTTGGGTTTTATCATTAGGATTGAGAATTAATCGTTTAATGTTCAAAAAAGGTGTTAAAGTAGGTCCTGATTAACAAGTGTAAACATTTTAGGTCCACCCAACTATTAAACTAGGTGTAAAATGCTAGTGTACACATTTTACTCTATAACACATATCACTACATTCATATTTCAAGACTCAGGACCTCATGACTCATGACTACAAACCACAAGCATAGTCAGGTCATCAAAAGCATCACAAGTCACTATAAATGATTATCATTGGTTGTAGTTGGAACCATAGATTGTTTTATGTATCTACAAAACTTCCATTGGACTGTTATCTTTTTATCACCATGCTTATGTTGTTCACCCAAGGAAGTTAGTTGAGACCTATACTAGGTATTTATTGTATAACAATAACTTGTTTGATCAATGTGACATGTATTTGAAACTTGCAATAAGTTACCTACTTCACTATAGGTCCTAACAAGGGTTATATATGGAACCACATTAATTTTGGAGACTCTTAGCTCATTGGGGATAGTAACACATGTTACCAATGAACCTGCATGTTATGTTAGGGTGGTGCACCAACTCCCAAGGCAAATTGTTGGGAAAAACATTCAATTTTTAGGCCAATGATCCTTATCACCTTACTCTAGAAGCATGGAGCATGATGTCAACCATCACATTATGTTCTACATCCCCTATATAAAAAGAATTTTTCTATGATTTGAGGATAGAGGAAGAAGATTGAAGGAAAAGATCATAGAAGAAAGCTAGAAAATAAATTGAAGAAGCTTGATAAGAAGAAGTTGACTGAAAGTGTAAGAAGATGGAAATACATTGAGTGAGATCATTTTAATCTAATTATAATTCATGATTTATGCCTATAACTTGTAATACAACTCCTATTTAAATAAAGCATTGTTGTTTCCTCTAAAGATTTATTATATTTGTAGAATTAAATAAGGTTTAGATATAGAAGTTACATGAGTGGCAAGGTTGGATAATCCTTAATTGGACCCTCCAACCTTGATTACACTTATGGTTTGTATTCTAACTTTTATTGTTGATTTTCAAATTTGAGGTTGATTATATTTTTAAGATTTATGTTCCTCTTTTAGCCTTGATTTACCCTTCTTTATCTTTCTAGGGATTGTTTATACCAAGATCTAATTGAAACCCTAATTTTCCTTTGAGCATAAATGCTTACTTAAAGCCTCATATAAATTCTCACTCTACTAATTATGAGATCCCCATTAGTTCTATGGAAGCTAGTCATAATAAACTTTTAATATGGAAAATGAGGGGGATTTAGTTTAGGGTTGATTTTGCTAGTTTGTGTAAATCCTCCTTTCTCCACTAAACATTCAAGGACTTCAGTCGAGTAGGGAGTCTACTACAGGTCTTCGATCACTCAGAGTATAGGGGAAGATTGGAATTGTGTGATTTTGTCACTCAATTAAGTCCAATTATGCTCAAAACCCTAATTATGCAAACTCAGAAGCAAATAGACAAATTACAGAAAATGCTCGCACACAGAGATATCAAATGACAATCAAATACGTACCAAATTTTGAAGTTCAGAAAATAGAAAAGTCAGGGACTAATGAGCGGGCACCCTAGTTTAGTGCCACCATTTCTGTCGAGATTTGGGAATCTTGTCTGTAACCTATTCCTGTTGTTCTGAAGATTTTCCTATTGCAAGATCCAGAGGATTAATGAGCGGGCGCCCGAGTCTAGGTCCTTGTTTTCTTCTTTGATCTGCAATTCTGACAGTCTGTACTACTATCCTACAACTCCACTTTTTCTATTCCTACAACCTATAACCTTGTAGTGAAGATCTCATGGAAGGATGATGCTCTTCATGCCATGAGGAGATGGATGCCAAATCTATGAATACAACACAAGAACAATGCTTTGCTTTGCAACACAATGAATATTTTGAATGCTTTAATCACAAGAATGCATAAAGTTCACAATTGCCATCTACTTTCCATCTAATGTCCATCTGGTTTACAAATGATAACCTAATCATGCTTATATATGCAACTACAAACATTCCCGCTAAGAATTTCATAATTGAAACTTATCGTGTCAGCATAGGACCTAAATAACAGTCATAAACTGACACTTCAAAATTGGTCCTAACCTAAAATAGGGTAGGACTAGGGCATGGGCGCCTAAGTCCTCCCTTCCTATTTCAGTCAGGAATCATGTCAAGTGCATCCCATGAGTCCTATTTGCCATAAAACTTCAAGGTTTTCTCATCGGGAGTCATCAAAATCATGCAAGATGCTCTAAATGCATAAATAGGACTCAAGAGCTAAACCTTAAGAGGGAAAAGCCCCTAAGGGGGCATTTTCTAACATAACATTTAGCCCCCACTTTAATGTATGTATAAATGCAAGGCCAATACATGCAATAAAGTATGATCAATAAACACAACAAACACACCAAGCATGGAGAAGACACACCAATCACAGAGAAGACAGTAATAGGCACACAAAACATGGAGAAGATAATTACAGTCACACAAAACACGAAGAAACAACATTGAAGACACACAAAACACAGTGAATGCAGTGAAGACAATGATGATTTTCTTTTTCTTTTTCTCATATATGAAATGCAGATGCAAGTACAAGGAAAGTAAACACACCACCCATAATGTAGGAGGGACTCATCGCCACCGGTCTTTAAGACTGCATATGGGGCAACAGACACACCAAACAAATCAAGCATGCCAAACAAATCAAGCATGCCATACAAATCAAACATGCCATACAAATCCAGAAGCATAGGAGGGACTCATTGCCATCGGTCTTTAAGACTATGCTTGGGAACAAACACACAATACACACAAACACTTGGAAGACATGGAGAAAACATGATAGACAAGCGATGGAGTGTTCCTATTTCTAGGTTCATCACCATCTTAGGTACATTACAGGCACACACTGATGATTGGGCTTTGCCACAACAATCACCAAAGACATGCTTAAGGGTTGAGTTATTCACAGAACCGTTCTTGGCCTTCACAGAGGACTTTTTGAAAATGATAGAATGTGCACTCTCTGCAAGAAATACACCATCCCTGCCTCTATAGAGGGCTTAAGAAAAAAGATATGATATGCTGCCTCCATAGAGAGCTTAAATGATTGCAAGTTGATTTAAAACACATCTCAAAGTGCAAGAGAGACTCATTGTCACCAGTCTTTAAGATTGCACCTGAGAACAAGCACATTGCTAACATCTAGAATAGACGGCTTACCTTATATATGCCCCCACCTTAAGGTGGTTGATATCAAGTACCGATATCAATCATGTTAAGGTAGGAAGAAAACACACAATGGAACACAATCTCTCACAAAGCCCATGCCCTCCAGAGATGACATGTACTTTACGATCACCAAATGTTCCCACAAACACATCCCTGAAAGAAACGTGTTAGTGTCCATATACTCATGATAAACAACAATGCATAGAGAATTGAGGAATGCAAGATTCAAGATAGACAAAGTGCACGGAGCAGTAATATTGTTATGTTTTGTAAGTGCGATAAGACACCATCTAGATCACATAAAGTGTTTCTACTAGCCAAGCATCAGATAATATATAACAACCCCATCATCATGTAGGAACTAAGTCCAATTTTTTATTTCTCGCTAAAGGGACACTAGGTTTGCATCAGTATAATATGTTTTTCATCACCCGCCCACTAGATAGAAACATTAAAGGAAGGACAACAATAAATCAAGAGAGGAGAAACAAGTGCCTTAGGGACCGTCACATAGGAGGGTGCCCCCAAGTCACCAAATGCAACGCTATGTCCATAAGACACAACACACAAAAATGAAAATAGAGGAGGAGCAATATAGAAGAATGATGATACAAATAGAAGAAGGGTCACAACAGAGGCGGTCTCTTGGTATCCTTGACCTTACAAGAGAATCAAGGGGCATCCCAGGAGGCCTAAACAACACATAACACATCACGGGGGAAACACATCACGAGAGATAAAGGGTTAGAATTACTTACCTGTAGGGACAACCTAACTATGGGTTGTCATCAAGAAAATCATCATCATCTTCCCACTCCTGAATGTTAGACGAAAGTGGGACATAAGGTACCATAGCCCAACTCTTATTGTTGTCTTCAAGTTGTCCATTCTTAAGATCTTTGTTTGAATCAATGTTTGGTGAGATGTTTTCCTGTTGAGATGCAAGTTATTGGGGATAAGCTTGTCATCTCCTCCTCCTTTCTCTTTCTTGTCTATTTATTTTTGTCTTACCACTTATCTCTTGTAAGATAGTGTTTTTCTCTTCCATAGGTTTTTTGTATTTTAGAGGAGGAAGCACCATGATCAAGTCTCATTTGTCTAGGTGGAATGTTTTTCTGTCGACAACTACCTCCCGATCCTTGTAAGGATGGTGGGGGAAGAACCTCAGGATAGGGTCCATTTCCTTTTAGTCTAGGATTCTCTGCAAATGTGGGGTATTTGTCTCTTGTTATTTCTTGCATAGAAGGACTGACCACTTGATGTAATAGCTTTGTTTTGTAGTTTTTATAGCTCAAGAAGGTAAAATCCATATGTGGCTCCAGTTCCACTTCTGATCTTTCCCAAAAGTAATCCAATGTAAAGTGTTTTTTCATAACCAAAGGTTTATACCTATTGCGATGAATAGTATGCACTTGTCCATCCAAAGGAAATTTTACACAATTATGAATTGTTGAAGGGACAACTTTCATAGCCTTTAACCATGGATGTCCTAATTTTATGTGAAGGAGGCCAGAAATGGGGACAACATCAAACCATTGCTCTACAAATTTATCAAATATAGTAACCAATAAAGATATCTTCCCATAAGTGTTTATAAAGGTTCCCTTATGTGTCTTAATCATCATATCTAAAGGGTCATAAAAGCCTTGTATTAATTGATGTGAATAGAGGAGCTCTTCCCTTGCCACATTAGTCATGCAATTAGCATCAATAAGGGTTCCATCCACAAGATTTCCCATTATTTTCAAAGTGATATAGAGAGGTCCTTCAGTTTCTCCAATTGTTCTATCATGAGGTGTAAACACAATTTTAGGTTCGGTGACCTTTCTTTTCATGTAAGGCCTAGGAGGGAACCTATTGTTGTTGTTGTGATTATAAGCCATGTGTATATGTATTCAAATCAATGTGAAATCATATTTTAAAATCTTTTCAAATTTGATGCAAGAGACAAGTGCAAAACTATGTATGAAAATGACCTAAAATGCTTGATTTTTTCAACTCTTTTCAATGCAAATAAGTGAAAGAAAAGGTGTTGTAAGGAAATTGATGAAGTGTAGAAAATAATATGTCTGATATCAGTCCAATAAAGTAATTATATCCTTCACAACATTTTTTTGATGCAAATCTAGAATGATGACTAGTCAAAACATGGTGAAAATACACTAAAATATGCGATTTTTCACAAATTTTCAATGCAAAGACCCAAAAAATGGGTGTTGTAAATAATTTTAGGAGGTGAAGCAGATTATAGCAGTAATATTAGTCACCTAAATCCATAAAATCTATCACAACACGCTTGGAGTGCAAATCTAGATCAAACCCTAGGGCAAATATAGTGAAAATATGCAATTTTTCACTAAATTTCAATGCAAAAGAGTATGACATAGGGTTTTGTGAGGAAAATGATGATGGATAGAAAATTATAACAGTAATAATAGCCACATAATTCCAAAAAATCCATCACAACATGGTTATAGTGCCACTCAAGGTCAAACCCTAGGGAAAATATAGCTAAAATATGCAAATTTTCACCAAATTTCCACTATGAGAGCCCAATAAAAAGGTGTTGTAAAGAATTTTAAGAGGGACAGAAGATAGTAACTATGATAACAACCAATTAGTGTAGAAAAATCCTTTACAACATGCCTATGGTGTAAATGTAGAGAGACGATAAGAATCTAGTGAAAAATCAAGGTTTTCAAACCCTAGGCATTAAATTTTGCAAACAAACCACTATGATGAAACACTACAGTTAGAAATAAGTCCTAATGAATGTTTTAAAAGGGTAGTAAAATCTGAAATAATATTTTGACTACAAACCCTAGCTAATACAAAACTAGGTTATATGGAAAAATACACAATTTCAAGCAATTTTTAGCAATTCAAGCTTGAAAATGCAATCTGAATGAAAATTTCTATATTTTAAATTACATCTAATAATAATGATAGAAATTTATTAAAATTCAATACCAATTAATCTAAATGCAAGCTAAAAATGCCATTTTATTTTTCAAAATTTTTAAATTTTTTGTAATTTTTCGAATGCAATAAGATGAACAATCGCCGTTAAAGGCATAGTTCAGTGGTTAAGTCACTCGGTTGTAGTGGCAACCACCAAAGTTAAAACCCCCGCTTGGCCAATGAGCTCGTAGGCTTTATGCCTTCGCTGGGCCAATGAGCTCGTGAGTTTGAAGTGTTCCTTCTTGGGGATGAGGTCCCCTGTGTTGTGGCCTCACTGGTTCATCGCTCCGGGCAAACGCGTTAGTGTGGAGCCGGAGGGCATGTCACGCCAGCATCACCAGTCACGTTAAAATTTTTACCAAGCGCATTTAAAAAGAAGATTAACAATGATATGAATGAATGAAATGAATGTAAATCTGAAGCACAACACTTAGCAAGGTGCCAAAAAGTCCAAAAACATGGGTTCACCAAAATTTTTAGTATGGAAAATGAGGGGGATTTAGTTTAGGGTTGATTTTACTAGTTTGTGTAAATCCTCCTTTCTCCACTCAACATTCAAGGACTCCAGCTGAATAGGGAATCTATGACAAGCCTTCAGTCACTAAAAACCATAATTATGTAATTATGCTCAAAACCATAATTATGGAAATTCGGAAGCAGATGAACAAATTATGGAAAATGCTCGCACACAGAGATATCAAATGACAATCAAATGCATACTAGATTTTGAAGTACAGAAAATGGAAAAGTCGAGGACTAACGAGTGGGCACACTAGTCCAGTGTCACCATTTCCTTCAGGATCTGGGAATCTTGTTTGTAACCTGTTCCTATTGTTTCAAAGATTTTCCTATTGCAGGATCTGGAGGACTAATGAGTGGGCACCTGAGTCCATGTCCTTGTTTTCTTCTTTGATCTACAATTCTGACAGTCTGCACTACTCTCCTGCAACTCCACTTTTTTTTGCTCCTACAACCTATAACCTTGTAGTGAAGATCTCATGAAGGGAAGATGCTCTTCATGCCATGAGGAGATGGATGCCAAATCTATAAATACAAACACAAGAACAATGCTCTGCTCTGCAACATAATGAATTTTGAATGCTTTAATCACAAGAATGCATAAAATTCACAATTGCCATCTACTTTCCATCTAATGTCCATCTGGTTTACTAATGATAACCTAATTGTAATGTCAAAAAATGTCCCCTTGGGGGCTTTTCCCTCATAAGGTTTAGCTCCTGGGTCTTTAGTGTGCATTTAGGGCATTTTAGTTTATATTTTAACACCTCTATGGAATGAGACCTAGGTTCCTTGGAAAATAGGGCCTAGGTGGACCCCTTGAGTTGTACCATGCCCAAAATAGGGGGGGAGGACTTGGGCGCCCACGCCCTAGTCCTGCCCTATTTTGGGGCAGCCCCAATTTCTGGGTGTCGATTAGTGACTGTTATTAGGTCCCTTTGCTGACATGGTAAGTTTGAATTTCAAATATCTTGGCGAGAGTGCTTGTAGATGCATACATAAGCATGTGTAGGCATTCATTTGTAGACTAGAGCATTATTAGATGATCATTAGCAAGCTATTATGTTCTCAAGGTGATTCAAGGCTTTCCATTATGTTGCAAGAGCAGACTTGTATGTTTTGTGTGTTGATATTTGCAGATTTAGGCATCAATCTCCTCATGGCATGAAAAGCATCTTCCTCCATGAGAGCTTCACTACAAGGTGACATATCATTGTGTTTTTATCATTTATTCCTTCATTTTTTGGCCTCTGCCTCACAAGCACATGCCCTTTTTATCTGACAATGGTGTTCAGAGACTTAAGTGTCCTCCAGGGTTTGACTGAGGCAAGCCTCTAAACACCACAATGCCCAAACCAAGTCTTGCGATTGCAGGTTACAGGTGTCACATCCAGGAAAAGTGGAGTTGCAGGAAGTCTTGGAAGGTATTAGGGATTTGGGATTTGAAGAAAAGTCAGACAAAGGAGCACTTCTAGGACTAGGGCACTTGCTCCAGTGTCCTCCGTAGACAAATTTTAGAAAATAGAAGTTACAAGGTTGATCAGTGTCCAAAGGAGGTCCAGATTCCCTGAAAAAGTAGGTACTGTTGTCTCTCAGATTTGCACCCTCGCCGAGTTGTGAAACTAGGCAATCTGGAGAAACCTGGGATCTTTCCTAGGTCTGTGGGTGGCCTATGATGGAAAGAACCTCCAGAGAAGGCCAGCTTCCTCTTGGTACTCCACCTAAGCTACCTAGACTAAGACTTTGCAGAGAAAAGGGTAAGAAGGATTGCATAAAATGAAACCTACTATCTAAGGTGATGCACCAAACGATCATCAGCAAATACACAGAAAACGACACACTACAGAACCAGTAATAAACAGGATCCTCTACACAACCCAACCAATCACAATCTTTGCATGATCACTTTGTGAGGAGGCTAAATAACAACAGTCCTGTTTAGGAGAAATAGAGTTTCTCACTAACCAAAACTGACTATTATCACTTACACAGCTCACAACCTGCAAAAATAATGTAACTCCTGCCAAAAAGGCATCAACATGCAAGACAAATCCAAGGACAGAAAAATATCACAAAGACTTGTACTAACACAAAGACACACAATATCAGGAGAAAATGGGAAGGTCTAGACTGTTTATTACTATCAAAAGGTGTTACAATGCTACATATCTCTGAAAATGGGTTACAAGACTCTTCACTTCTGCACAAGAACTCATAAAATTACACTATGCAGAGCTGTGAACAGCCAGAACCTCCTAAAACTGATCAAGGGAGAGGACTATATACAGTTCCAATAGCTGTAAACAGCTCATGCTCCACTCAAAATAGATCCACCAACTCCACTCAACAAGGATCAATCTCCACCAACCCCACTAGCTTCAGTCAAAAAGATCAACCTTCACCAACCACACTAGCTTCATTCCCGTGCATCTTAGAAATAGTGAAAAAAGATCCCCTTAAACTACTCCAAAAAGGGGTCCCAAGGTAGAAATGGTGGAGGCATGTCATCCACTATCATGAAGGCACTTAAAAATAGTATAAAATACCTCTTTAGTGCTCTCTAGTGCTTCAGATCTGCCATCATCTGCTTGCAGCATCATAATATCTGATATTTTTAAATAAATGACAAAAAATACCTTATTTTCTGCATAGATTTAACATTTTACCAAGAGGCTTATAATTGCACCACCTTAGTAAATGTTTTACAATTCAAAATTAAATAATCCTATGCAGAAAATAATGACATTAATGACGTTTATTTCCTTGATTGCGATTATGCAAAAATTGACAAAAATAGACCTTGGGTCTTAGGCAAAATGATATGATTTATATCTACATCACCTACTCGCATCTCATAAAAATGTCTCATGACATGCACCATCATGATATAGGGTTATAAACAATGCATTATAAGGTGTTTCTTATGACTCCCCTACACTCATGTTTTAAAGAGACAACTTTCCCGCTTTATGAGCTCAACACCATCCACCGATTCCTACACTTCATCCCCTTTGTATTTCCTGACAAACATTTGATTCACCCACCTTATAACTCTCGACACACATGTCCAGGCCATCACTTTACTTTCAAACCACCTTGTAACTCCTGACCATTATTGTTCACAACTTACCTTTGACTCTTCCAACACCAAGTCCTAGTGGCCAACTTTATTCACCCTACAACTCCCAACACACATTATTCACCTTGTAACTCTTAGTTAATCATGCATTGCTACTATGCTTACTTACCCTCTATATCACCTTTAACTGACACCAAGTCCTTGTGGCCCTATTTTACCCACCTTGTGACAATATCATGGGATGCCTTAATAAAGCATCGACCTTGTGTTTCTTATATGACATATTTGACTGGCTTTGGAAAAAAGAAATAGAAGGCATAAAATGCCACGACCCTTCTTGCATCACTATTAGGTTTGAAAGCCTTGGCAAGTGTTTACCACGTCATATGGATGACTGACTATTTGCAAAAAAAGGTAAAAATACTCAACAATAGGTCATTCGACCTAAAAGGCAGAAAGCCTAAACAAAATATCTCATTTTTTCATTTGCTCTGTTGTTCGCCCTAGCCACCGTGAGGGTTTGAAGGTCGAAAACACATCATTTCTGGTTGATTTCTAGTAGATATTGGTCGATTCTTTAGTCTATTTCTGAGGTAAATGGCATTCTTTGATGTTGCAACTCCTTTGAAGTCATTTTTGAGGCATTCTGGCCGTGTTTAGCTGAGTTTTGATGCATTCTTTTGGCATTTTTTTCTGTGGTCGCATTTTGATTGATGTCTGGGGTCTCTTTATGGCCAACCCTCTGTTGCATACGTGTGGCTGTGTTGAGGCCATTCGTTGGCATTGTTGGCAGTTGATATGAAGAAATCTCTGTGATTTTCCACTCCACAGTCAATGGCACACACACAGAAGTAAGTTTTCACAATGATCTTTCCTTCTCCATTTTTCTGAGCCTTTTACACTAGCATCTTGCCGGTATTTATGCGATTCTGGGGCATTTCTGAGGGTTTTTATAGTATTGAACTGCAGTTTTGACAAACAAAACTTGAAACAAGATGATATCTCTGAATTTTGTACCTCAAAACCTGTATTTTCTGTGTGCTATCTTGACAGAGAGTTAAAACTTCTATATTTCTTATTTGTTGTTCAAACTTGCTGTTCAAAAATGCATTTTGCTTCAAAAACTGTTGCCAGAAGGCACGATTTTGGGCATTTTCTGTGTATATTGCTTGAAATAAGTTGAAATGTTTTGTATTTTTCCTCTCAAATTTGCATTGCTGTTCGTTCTAGAGCTCAAAATTCCAGTTTTTGCTATGGGCGAAGTCTATGGCATTCAAAACATTTGCATTTTTTCTGTGGCATTCAATGCTGGAAGGCACAATTTGAAATGAGTTTTAAAAGCTTACTGTTTCCTTTATATTTCTGCATCTTTGGCTGAAAACGAACTCCATCTTATGACAAAACATGAAAAGAGACTTCTCTGTATTTGCTCTGTATTGCTGCAACTTGAAAAACTGTATCGTGCCCTCTGGTAGCAAAATGGCATTTTTGGTAGAAACATGCATTTTTTTCAAGTTCATAAGGTCTGTTTCCATTATCTAAGCCCGTGCACAGTAACAACAGCAGAAAATGCAGTGCTTTCTTTAGTTTTCAAACAACAGAGAGGACAACTTGAAGGTTTTAACTCATTTAACAAAATAAAACCCTCAGAAATGCTTAGCATCGCGACTTAAGGCAGCAAACACAAAAAACTTCATTTTTTTCTTTTGGCTGTTCAAAAAAAGGGGCTCAAAACTCCGTTGTCTATTGTTGGCGAATTCCATGGCATATGAACAAATTTGCATTTTTTGTTGACTGTGTACTGATCTTGAACTCCATTGTTTAGTGATTCTTAGAGAACTCTGTTGAAAGATATTTTCTTTTGTCTATTGCTGCTAACTAGAAGAAATTCTAAACATATGTCAAAATGCATTTTATGATTTTGATGGCTAGGTATTTTGCTACTTGCATACCTGACATTCTCCATTCAACTTGTCTCTGAATCTGATCTGCTTCATGTGATTGTCATGTGATAGAATTTCAAAGCCATCTCACTCTTTTTGCTTCAATTTGACCTTTGCTAATACACCTTTGTTTTTTTCTTTTTACAAAATGATGAGTTGAATGCAATTATTATACCCTCTGACACAAAATCACAAGCTTTCACATGTTGATAGTGTACTTTATCTGTTGGGAATATGAATGCATTGCAATATGTATCAAAAAGAAGAGTATGAGGTATTTGCTGACCTTGTATAATGTACCTTCCATTGCATATTATAGACCCTGCTGTTCTAAATAAGTGATAGGCTGTCAAATATCATTTGAATGCTGTCATGTGACTGCTGTTCTGAAAACTATATTTTCCGTCAGTTCTGAGCATTGTTTTTCGCTATTCTCCAACTGTGATTGCAACAGTCATCTTGTATGCTCTTGCTCATTTTACTTCTTTTGCTGTCCCAAATAGATGACTGTGCCTCTCTCAGACTAACTGTCTTCATACCTCATCTCTTTGCCATTATGGGCTGTCTGAACCTGTACTTTGGTGACTATCCCTTTAATACTTGGTAGTTGTTTGCTCCATGGTGATTTGTGATTGTCCTTAAGATTTATTGCTCTATTTGCTGTCAGCCGATCTGCCTTCTTTGCAACAATGGAACCAAATATATTTTCCATAGCTTTTGCATTGTATAGTATGATTGTATGCTATGTGCATGTAGAAACCATGATGCTGAGTACATTTCTATATCTCTGTAGGACTGCATGACGCTTCCTTTGCAATTTAAACTGATTCTCTTCTGTAGGATAGTCATACTATTTCCAACTTGGGAACCTACACACTTATGCTTGGGTTCTGTTGTTGCTTGTTGGCTGTCCTACCATGACTATCAGCTGTTCCATACATGTTATGACAACACTATTGCTATCCATCTCTTTCTATGACTGTCTTTTGCTGCTGTTCTTGAAACCTATTTACTGCTCCATCGTCCCTGGTTGTCTTGTTTGTTAACTGTTGGCTATCCTATGATCTTAGCTGGCAGTCACCACCTTATATCTCCTGCTCTGATTGTTTGTTGTCCCACTCAGCCTGCTAGCTCTTGACAACTGTATCTACCTTCTGAATGTGCTCTTAGAGTTATGCTTTTGCATTTGTTCATTGTTACTGAGCTGGGCTCAACCCTTGTGGGAGCCACATTTCCTCCACTCATAACGTAACTGATGAATCAAACAGAAACGTACTTACATCTGTATCTGCACATGAAGCAAACTTGTTAGAAAATAAATGCATGCTTGCAGTCGATATTCTTGATTTGTCTTCTCAACAGCTTCTGTGACGCTAACTAGTTTACTACAATCTGAAAACACAAATTATACATTTTTTGATGTTTATCATATTATGTATGATGCCTCACCATTGCTCTAACATCAGTTTTCAAACTTTTATGCAGATGACGGGATAGCAAGGAGACAGCGACTGGATGTGGGATATGCCAAACAAGATAGGAGACGTGACATGAAGGCTCGTCATTCAGGCAATGACGAGTCACCCTATCTCATATGTATATTCATTTTTTCAGTTTATGTATAAATGTATAGTTTGTCTTTTCTTTTTGCACTAAACCAGTTAGTCTCACAGCTTGTGTGAGAACTTATACACTTATTTTTTCAATACATATTGCTGATTTGTACAATCTCTTCAATCTTGAAACTATATCTGAATGCAATAATGCAATTTCATCTTGATTTATATCAAATGTGCTTGGTTTTAACACAGCAGAAATATATGTACCTTTTCCTCTTTCAAAAACTAAAAAGCTCTACTTGATTGAGCTAGTAGTGAAATCTAGGTAATAGGTACCTTGGACTTGGGCACCCGCTCTAGTGTCTCTGACTATTCTACTTTGGAATCTCAAAAATAGGTATTCTATAATTCAGTATTTTACTCCTGTCTGCAAGAGCTTTTTCCGTAATTCATTAATTTGTTGTCGTATTTGCATAATTAAGGTTTTAATGGTCAATTGAGCATAGGAGAAGGAAAAATTGATAATTAATTCCCTAATCCAAATTTCCCTACATCTGAAAGTGACTCTAGGGTATGATAGTGCTCACCACTTGACCCTAGATCCTTCAATGTTTAGAGGAAAGGCAGATTGAAACATCTAAAAGACAAACATTAACGAATCCAATTTTCCCCTAAACATTTTGGTGAACCCATGTTATTGGACTTAAATTGCAACTTTCTGAGTGTTTTTCTGAAGATTTGGTGTGATTTTATTCATGCATATGGGCATTTACTTTATTGCATTGAGAAAATTTTAAAAAAATTGAAAAATTGGAAAAATACAAAAAAACTGCATTGTTGGGCTTACTAAATTGCATCAATTTTTCCTAAATTTTCCTAATTCATGATTTTTGCATCAGATCTGATATAAACTACAGAAAAATATAAAAATTCAAAATTTTGGGTTGAAATTTCATCATTTAATTGCTAGGGTTTTGTGGAAATTTTGACAATTTTATATAATCTAGTAATTCCAAAATCTAGGGTTGGTAGGTAAAATCTTTTACCATATTTTTATACTAATTTTAGAGGCTAATTCAAATTGACATTTGTATTTAGTCTTGCATTTTAGTGTCAATTTGCATTTAAATTTAAAATATTTGCATTTTTGCATTGAAAAATTCAACAAAAACTAGCAATTTTGATGCATTTTCATTAAATTTGCATGGCCATTTTGCATGTTTGAGCTTGAAAATCATTTTCAGATCTAAGTGTATGTAATTTCCATCAAAAATCAGACTTCAAAATATTCGCATAGTATTTTGTCCCAAAATCTCAAACCTAGGGCTTTGAAAACAACGATTTTCACTAATTTTGGCCTTATCGACTTCATAAACTTGCACTATAGGTGCATTGTGAAAGATATTTTTGCATTAATTTTCTGTTATTAGGGTAATAATTTTCTACCCCTCATAAAAATCTTCACAACACCCTTTTAACAGGCTCTTGTAGTGAAAATTTGGCGAAAAACTACACATTTTGACTATTTTTGCCCTAGGGTTTGACCTAGTTTGCACTCCAAGTGTGTTGTGATCATTTTTATGGATTGAGGTGAATAATATTATTGATATTATTTTCTTTCCCTCCTAAAATCCCTTACAACACCTCTTTTGCTAGGTCTTGGAGTTGAAATACCATGAAAAATATCCTATTTTTGCTATATTTTCACTAGGGTTTGACCTTAAGTGGCACTAAAAGCATGTTGTGTTGGGTATATTTGCATCAAGTGGTTGTTATTTCTGATATTATTTGCTATCCATCATCATTTTCCTCACAACACCCTTTGTTATGCTCTCTTGCATTGAATTTTGGTGAAAAAAGTGCCTATTTTGACATATTTTCACTATAATAGACTTGGCATTATCTTAGATTTGCATCAAGAGTGTGTTGAGAGTGATATTATTGCTATTTTGGACATATATCAGACATAAAACTTTCTTCCTTTAATCAAAATCCTTACAACACCCTTTGTTTCATTCACTTACATTGAAAAAGTACAAAAAATCAAGCATTTTGAGATCATTTTTTGTATATAGTTTTACACTTGACTTTTGCATAAAGTTGAAAAGGCTTTTCAAAATTTGATCTTACATTGAAATGGCACCTTCATGTCATTTTTAAATGGTATCTTTGCATGCATTTATCAAAAACCTTGATTTTGACCAATTTCTAACCCTCATGAGTGAATATCCTATGATATTAGAAAGCTTATCTGAGTTCTTCTCCATGAGTAGCAAAGAAAAGACTAATGATAATCCAATAGGTTATCCTACTTCCCCTCTAACTGAATATTTAAATGAGAATACTAGGGATAGCTTTAGTAATTCCACTGCTCTCCCTGGCCAAGATGAAGCATTTGTGAATAAAGAGCTCCCTTTAACAAAGAACATTCTGTGGGTGGAAAATAAGCATTCATTTAACAATAATCAAATTCCTACCTCTGTGGATCCTCCTGCCAACCTTCTTCCTTTAGTTAATTGTTCACACACCTTGGATTTCACTAAGGAAGAGAAGACCTTTAATGTCCCTCCTTTGTTTGAATATTCAAGTCATTTGGACATCACTAAGAGGATAGAGAATAAGTACGATAGTACACTTCAACAAGAAAACATTCCACCTAGACAAATGAACTTTGATCCTGATACTTCCTCCTCTACAACACAAAAATCCATGAAAGAGCAAAGTCCTATTTTACAAAAACTAAGTCGTAAAGCACACCAACGTAAACTTACAAAAGGGAGGAAGAGAAGGTGACGAGCTTACCTTGCATCTCAACGAGAAAACATTGATCCTAACATTCAACCAAACAAAGACGATCGTAACAATGACCAACATGATGAACAATATATGAATTTGGCTATGGTACCATATGTCCCACTATCGACCATCATTAGGGAGTGGGAAGATGACGATGATGATTTGCTTATAGACAATCTCTAGCTCGACAAGGGCCCTACAGGTAAGTATCTCTAACCCTTTCTCTCTCTCATGATGTGCTTCCCCCGTGATGTGTTATGTGTTGTTTAGGCCTCCTGGGATGACCTCAGATTCTCCCGTAAGGTTCAAGATACTAGGAGACCGCCTCTGTTGTGACCTTCTTCTATTTGTATCATCATTCTTCTAAATTACCTCTCCCTAATTTCATTGTTGTGTGTTGTGTCTAACGAACATAGCATTGCGGTTGTTGACTTGGGGGCACCCTCCTACATGACTGTCCCTAAGACACTTGTTTCTCCTCTCTTATTTATTGTTTCCCTTCCTCTAGTGTTTCCATCTAGCGGGTGGATGACGACAAACATTTATATTGATGCAGACCTAGTGTCCCTTTCGAGAGCAATAAAAAATAGACTTAGTTCCTAATATGACGATGGGGTTGTATATTTTATCTGACACTTGGCTAGTGGAAGCACTTGTGCTTCCGTGTAGTGAATTTGATGATGTTTTTGTCGCTTTTACAAACCTTAACAATACTGCTGCTCTATGCACCTTTGTTTGCCTTTGAATCTAGCCTTAGCGGTACTCAATTCGGAGAGCTTCATGATATAGCCCTACGGTTATCCTTGAACTCCAAATTTGTTGTATAACCTTGGCTCTTTGTGTGGTTAATCATATGCATTGATGTTATTGTTTATCATGATGTTGTAGACACTAACATGTTTCTTGCAGGGATGTGTTTATGGGAACATTTGACGATCGTAAAGTACATATCACCTCCAGGGGCATGGGCTTTGCGAAAGTCAGTGTTCCCTTGTGTGTTTTCTTCCTACCTTAACGTGTTTGATACCGATACCTGATATCAACCACCTTAAGGTGGGGGCATATATAAGGTAAGTTATCTATTATAGATGTTAGCAATGTGCTTGTCCTCATGTGTAGGATAGTACAATGAGTACTTGTATCCTGAGTTTGTTTGCAATCAATCAATCTATCTATTGCGTATACCTCCTTTTCACCATAAAGCATCTTCGTGATGCAGGTGGGGTTGTATACTTTTGAGCTCATACCTTCTGTTCACTGTAAGGCGTCTCCATGACACAGGTGGGGTGGTATGCCATGCTTCCTTTTCACTATAAGGCATCTTAGTGACGCGGGTGGGGTTGCATTTTCAAAAGTCCTCTACAGAGGCAGGGAGCGATTCTGTGACTAAGTCAACCCTTAAGTATGTTTTCAGTGATTGTTGTGGCAAAGTGCAATCATTGGTGTGTGCATGTAATGTGCCTTAGATGGTGTTGGACCTAGAAATAAGTACACTCCATCGCTTGTCTACCGTGTTTTCTCCACATCTTCAAGTGTGTGTGTTTTAGCATGCTTGTTTTGTGTGGCATGTTTGTTGCCCCATATGTAGAGACCAACGCCTTCAGGTAAGTACTTCTTGCATTTTGGGAGGTTTTGTATGTCTTGCATGTGTGTTGCCCCATATGCAGAGACCAGCGCCTTCGGGTAAGTGCTTCTTGCATTTTTGGGAGGTTTGTTTACTTTCCAGTACTTGCATTTACATTTCATATATATGAGAGAAAGAAAAGAAAAGATATCATTTCTGTCTTTCATGCATTAATTTGTCTTCCATGCATTGACTGTTTGCTCAGTGTTCTAGGTGACTGTAACTGTCTTCTTCGTGTTTTGTGTACCTGCTACTATTTTCTATGTGATTGCGGTGTCTTCTCTGTGTTTGATGTGTTTGTTTTGTTTGTGACCTTACTTTAATGCATGTATTGGCCTCGTGTTTATACATACATTAAAGTGGGGGCTAAATGTAATGCCAGAAAATGCCCGCTTGGGGGCTTTTCCCTCATAAGGTTTAGCTCCTGGGTCTTTAGTGTGCATTTAGGGCATTTTAGTTCATATTTTAACACCCCGATGGAATGAGACCTAGGTTCCTTGGCAAATAGCACCTAGGTGGACCCCTTGAACTATATCTTGCCCAAAATAGGGGGGGAGGACTTGGGCGCCCACGCCCTAGTCTTGCCCTATTTTGGAGCAGCCCCAATTTCTCGGTGTTGGTTAGTGATCGTTATTAGGTCCCTTTGCCGACATGGTAAGTTTGAATTTTAAATATATTGGCAGAAGTGCTTGTAGATGTATACATAAGCATGTGTAGGCATTCATTTGTAGACTAGAGCATTATTAGATGATAATTAGCAAGATATTGTGTTCTCAAGGTGATTCAAGGCTTTCCATTGTGTTGCAAGAGCAAACTTGTATGTTTTGTGCTGATATTTGCAGATTTGGGCATCAATCTCCTCATGTGCATGAAGAGCATCTTCCTCCATGAGAGCTTCACTATAAGGTGACATATCATTGTGTTTTTATCATTGATTCCTTTGGTTTTTGGCCTCTACCTCACAAGGGCATGCCCTCTTTATCTGACAACGGTGTTCAGAGACTTAAGTGTCCTCTAGGATTTGACTGAGGCAAACCTCTAAACACCACAACCCCCAAACCAAGTCTTGTGATTGCAGGTTATAGGTGTCGCATCTGGGAAAAGTGGAGTTGCAGGAAGGCTTGTAAGGCATTAGGGATTTAGGATCTAAAAAAAGTTAGACAAAGGAGCACTTCTAGGACTAGGGCACTCGCTCTAGTGTCCTCCAGAGACAGATTTCAGAAAATAGAAGTTACAAGGCTGATCAGTGTCTGAAGGAGGTCTAGATTCCTCGAAAAAGCAGGTACCTTGGAATTGGTCGCCCACTCCAGCGTCCCCAACTGTTCCACTTTAGAACCCCAAAAATAGGTATTTGGTAATTCAGTATTTTACTCCCGTCTGCAAGATCTTTTTCCGTAATTCATTAATTTGTTGTTGTATTTGCATAATTAGGGTTTTAATGGTCAATTGAGCATAGGAGAAGGAAAATTTGATAATTAATTCCCTAATCCAAATTTCCCTACATCTAAAAGTGACTCTAGGGTATGATAGTGCTCATCACTCGACCCTAGATCCTTTAATGTTTAGAGGAAAGTCGGATTGAAACATCTAAAAGACTAAAACATTAACGAATCCAATTTTCCCCTAAACACTAATTATGCTTATATATGCAACTACAAACATTCCCACTAAGAATTTCGTAATTGAAACTTACCGTGTCGGCATAGGACCTAAATAATAGTCATAAACTAACATTCCAAAATTGGTCCTAGCCTAAAATAGGGTAGGACTAGGGTGTGGGCACCCAAGTCCTCCCTCCCTATTTTAGGCAAGAATCATGTCAAGTGCATCCCCTAATTCCTATTTGCCATAAAACTTCAGGGTGTTCTCATTGAGAGTCATCAAAATCATGCAAGATGCTCTAAATACATAAACAGGACCTGTGAGCTAAACCTTAAGAGGGAAAAGCCTCCAAGGGGACATTTTCTAACATAACATAAACAATCTAAGTTTGATCATGACACTTATGTGAATAAACAAGATCTTTCTACTTTTAATGTCAAAAATTACATACCCTTGCAATTTCATGCTATGTTTTGAACTTATTTTAGTATCCATTCTCTTAACATATTTTAGGGATAATTTTAGCCTATTCTTGGCCTTTTCCTTCACCAGATTTCCAAATTTCTTCATCATGCATTTTGATTCTTCTTTCTAACCTGAGACCACATACTAAATTTTGAGTGATTTCTCTATGACACTAGTGTGACATGCAGACGTCCACACAATGTGCTAACATCCTATAAGTTCCCAAAATTTAAAGTGTTGGTTTCCCACCTAGCTACCTACTACTACTACCTAATGTAACACTCATCAAGTTCATCAAAACACCTTATAATTTAAATTTGATCCTTCAGCTTCCCCATAACTCTCATGCAAAAGTAATTTTGAAATCTCTCATTATTTTCTCTTACAATCTAAAAATATCTATATTTCTAGATGCAATCTCTCTTTCTTGGATTTTATTGACTCTATGATATTGCAACTCCACCATTGATGAAGCTCTCAAGGATTCACATTATTACACTTTGGTTGACTTCTCCAAAGAGTTCACCTCTTTCCTTCTACATCATGTGTTGGTAATATTGTTCTTGCTTTTGTTTTGAGTAATATTGCTACACTCTTTCTATTGTACTTCTATTATCTAATAGAAAATCTCTTGGTTTCCATCACCACCCTTTATCCTATCATACACACACTAGGGTATTCTTCTTCATAGACCAGGGATTAATACTTATAGATTTATTTTATTATCACCACTCTTAAATCCTAGACACACTTAGGCTAAGAGGACACACTTCTTTATCATTTTTCTATCTTGGCTACCCATGGAGGTTGAAAGTCCAAAATAGGGGCTTGACCACTCTTGGCAAGCTCCCAAGAAATCCTAAACATTTTTTGTTTTCCTTCAACTACAAGTATTTGGGAAAATTCAATTACATAGATGTTTGCAAGTATTTCCCTCTTGATGTAGGAGCATCTAGGGGTACTAGCAATCTTGCATCACAAAAAAATCATTATTTTAATTTAGTTTATTTTCAATAAGGGCTTTATTTTCAATAAGGGCTTACGGGATAGGAGAATAAATATTTTGATTTGCAACTTTGTAATATTCCTTGTGGCAAAAATTGTAAATGTAATTTTTGAGGAATTATGCTCTTGTAAATATTTCAAAGGCATAAATGGTGGAATATTCTAGGCATCCCATTTCTATGTGGGACCACTTGGTATGCTAATTATTACATGTTCAATTGTATTGTTTGCATGCATTTGCATGTTGACCACAAGTTTTGCATGTTGTTGCATGTCTGGGTCGTAATTGTGAGACCCAATCTTGGTAAAGTGGGCATAAAATTCTCATTTCGGATCAGAATAGAAAAATTCAAAATGTCCTAGAAATATAGGAAGGAGATGCACAAAACCTAGAAATGGTTTTAGATAGTTTAGAAAAATAAGGAAGTAGTGATAGGCAGAAAGTGACGGGTGTTCTTGGTGGTTCAGTGGAGGTTGTTTTGAGAAACCAATGGTGGTTTCTTCTCACATAATTTCTATATATTGATGTTTGTTCATTTGGTGAAGGGGGGATTTTGGAGTTGTGCTTGCATATCCAGATGCTGCTAGAATGAAGCTAGAATGTTGAGTTGCAGATTTTTGTATGTTTGAAGCCCATGTTGTATGAGAGCATATGAGCTCCATGTTTATGTATCTCATTTTCAGATTTTCAATATAATACATATTGCAGATTTCTTTTCTATTTTATGTGTTTCAAATTAATTTATTGCCTTCTTGTATAGTGTTGTATGTGTGTTTGTGATCAGATTTGAAAGGGAGAGTTTCCCACTTTCATCAGTGGTATCAGAGCATGTGTTTGCAAGTGTGGGCAAGTTTGTATTGCATCAGTGGTATCAGAGCCACAAGGTCTTGAGAGTGCAGAGTATGCACCAGGA
Source organism: Cunninghamia lanceolata (assembly GCA_027924645.1). NCBI lineage: Eukaryota > Viridiplantae > Streptophyta > Pinopsida > Cupressales > Cupressaceae > Cunninghamia > Cunninghamia lanceolata. The sequence continues at coordinate 14,703,452 of BSBN01000237.1, read as the reverse complement.
CCTGCAGGTGAAGAGGGGTGAAGAGCGAAGTGGTGAAGCCACAAGAGAGAGTTGATTATGTGAGAATCATGTTGGTTGTCCTCAACAGAGATGAAGATGGGTAGAAGGTGTGTAGACTTCTTCCACTTAGAGGAAGTGGGTAGAATAGGTCTTAGATAGCTGCATCTTCTAGAATCTTGTTGGGTAGAGGATAGTTGTGAGATTTTTCTTGCAGGGAGAACCTGTGATTTCCAAGAGCGTTGGCTCTAAATGTTTGTGTGTAGATTGAGAGTGTGATGTGTGACAGATTGCAACCGATAGGATGGGGATATTATTGAGGAAGAAGCCCATGGTATGGGATGGATGGATACAATATGAAAAGAGGATGTAATGAAACAACTTGCACAATATCTGAATATAATAGTAATATGCTGCAAATACTTGATAATAATATGCCACTTCGAGGGGGCAACCTCCTAATCCTCTTCGAGGGGGATACCTCCAATAGTCTTTAGTAAGAATACAATACTTAATATCATGTGAAATGAGACTCACTACCTCCTATATATACCTATTTATGCCTAGGATATCACCCAGGCTGACTTAGATAGCCCTATAGAAGCCTTAGGCCAACCTAAACAACTAAATAACAATATAATAATGATAATATGACTTAATTAGGAGTTAAGATAGCCACAAGTTGACTATTCATAACCCTATGCACTATAGAAGTAAGGGCATAACATGCCCCCCACCTTTACAAAAGCGTTGTCCTCAACGCTGATCAATTGTGGTAATTGCTTCATATAATCTTCATCATCCCATGTGGTAACTTCAACTAGAAGATATTTCCTTATAATGAGGTAATATGGAACTGTTGATGTCCTCAGCTTATTCATGTGTGTCTGGAAAATTAACTTCAGCTCCAAGATGTGTCTTCTCTTTGCATCTAGCTCTTGATGGTGATGAATGTATTCTTCCTTTACTTGAACCTTTTGATGTGCCATAGAGGAAGAGGTGAGGAATAGTACATGGTACCCTTGTATTGGTTGAATAGCTTGACTAGGAAGTTCTTCTTCTTTCACTTCTTCTTCATTGCCTCCTCCTCTTCCTCCTCCTCCTCCTCCTTCTTCTTCTTCTTCTTCTTCTGCTTCTTCTTCTGCTTCTTTTTCTGCTTCTTCTTCTTCTTCTTCTTCTTGGTTACTTGAGACCTCCTTTCTTAGTTCCTTCATAAAAGCACTTAACATGCTTCGTATGTATGATATATCTCCTCTTAGGTCACACATATCCCTCTTAAACTCTTCCTTGAACTTACTTATTTCCTCATCCTTATCAGAAGATTTCCCCGGTGTGACAGCATTCCTTTTGCCTCTTGTTGCAGGCCCCGTCATGATGGAAACCAATATTTTTGAAATAAATCACACAAATGAAATGTAAATTTTCTAAAATTTTTATTGTAACTTACTAAGGCCAAGATACCACTTACCCAGAAAAAAATCCAAAAAATTAGCAAATTTTTTGCCTTGAGAGAGAATTTGTTAGAAACCCTAATTTTGCAATAACTCGCTTATTTTTGCTTCAATTCCTCTGAAATCTGGACTGTATCTTCTTTAATATGGTCTTCAAAAACCCTTTAAAAATCTTTGAAAAATTCACTCAAATCTGAAAGTTATGTTCTTCCCAAAATCGCCTCCAATGTTGAGAAAAAATCTTGCCTCTACGGTGCCAAGATCATGCTCTGATACCACTTGTAATGAAACAACTTGCACAATATTTGAATATAATAGTAATATGCTGCAAATACTTGATAATAATATGCCACTTCAAGGGGGAAACCTCCTAATCCTCTTCGAGGGGGATACCTCCAATAGTCTTTAGTAAGAACACAATACTTAATATCATGTGAAATGAGACTCACTACCTCCTATATATACCTATTTATGCCTAGGATATCACCCAGGCTGACTTAGATAGCCCTATAGAAGCCTTAGGCCAACCTAAACAACTAAATAACAATATAATAATGATAATATGACTTAATTAGGAGTTAAGATAGCCACAAGTCGACTATTCATAACCCTATGCACTATAGAAGTAAGGGCATAACAGAGGAAGATCCTTGAGATGATAGAAAACATTAAAGCAAGAGTGGATAGATGGGAAGCAAGGAAACAAAAGGAATTGGTGAAACAAGATGAAGAATCATGTGTAGCTATGATTGAGGAAAGTGAGAGTTATGTTGAAGAGGCAGATATTAAGGATGGAGATGTGATTGAAGACATGCCCAAAGAAGGTGAAGGTATAGAAAACATGGAAGTTTCTGTGACAAGCCAAGAAGATACTCAAGATGTGAAAGATGAGATGATGGGCTTCGAGGGTCCTATATTTGATGAAGAATTTGAGAAAGATGAAGAAGATATCCTGCTCAAAGAGGAGATGAGAAAGATAGATATCTTATTTGAAGGGCAAATGTTAGATGAATGTGATAAGGAAATGGAGAAGATGCAAATAGGAGAAGATAAATCCCATGATTATGCTAACATTGTTTTGTTTGCAGATGATTCTTTGTGTGTAGGTAAGGAAGATAAAGATGAAGAAGTTATTCATGAGGAAGTTGAAGAAGTTGCAAAAGTATTGTTGTCCTCAAAATTAGTTGCGCTCATTTTGTAGGACGACCCCTATGGAAATTATCCATTCTGTAGCCTACGCTCTAAGCACGCATTTTGAGGCAAAACTTTAGGACCTCGTGCGTAGTCGTCTGACACTTAAGATTGACTTGTAACCTTTCCCTAAGTTAGTTCCTTGAAATTCGTGAAACTTGGCTAGGTTGCAGGTTCGTTGAAATCTCAATTTTGAACTTTTTAAGGTGTTAGAAAATTTTGATAGGCCACATGCAAAGTCAGTTGAAATCCCTGACATTGCATATGACTTATTTTTATCACATGTAAGAGTGGTCAAAAACCCCACCCATGCATGTGTTTACTTGTTTTTATGAGCCCATATGTGGAAGCGGTCAAAAACACTGCTCATGCATATTGGTGTTAACCTTTGTGTTCAAGTGGCATTTTTGCCGCTATTACATGTCTTATTTTAAAAAAAATTTGAGTGCAGTGGCGGCGATTTTTTCCGCTCGTACAACTTGAGTTCACTTTAAGTGCAATAAATGCACTACGTGTGGGAATTATTAGAGACATTTTATATGTTTTAATCTCTTTTTATTTTCATTTGATTTTTGTCATTTGTGTTTGCTCCTCCCTTGACGTGATTGAAACCCTCAAAGAAGCCTTTGAACGATTTCAGTGCATGGGTTTTTAGATTTGGAGTTTTTCTTGAGTTTGAACCAAGTAGGTTTCTTTGTGTTTTCCTTTTGTTAATTCCTCTTTCTAAAAAAAATTTTCATTTACATAAAACGTTATTAATTTTTGTTTAGAACTGTAAAATTGTTTGTTAGATTTTTGCGACTTCTTCTTTCAAATTAGGGTTTTTGTTGTTTTGGTTATCTTGTTTCTTTCTGCGAAGTAGTGGTAGAAATCACAGTTTATTGTCTGTAAAGCCTAGTTTCTAGTTTTAGTTTTAGTTTGGATTGACTTGTCATTTTTAAACTTGTGATTTTTTTTATTTAGGTGTGTAAGGGCGGTGATTTTTACTGTCCCTATGTGTTTGATTACCCATATGTATCAACAGTGAATTTCACCGTCGATGCATCTTTTTTGCTATTTTTTTGTAATACCCTATGTAAGGGTGGTCATTTTGACTGCCCCTATGACAAACTCTTGACAAAAGCTTCATATGCACAAGTGATATTTTTTGCCGCTTGTGCACTTTAGAAAACTTCTCTCATATCCATGAGTGGTCATAATGGTTGCTCATGTACTTAAAAACCAACCACTCATTTTCATGTAAGGGTGGTCGAAATGCCCACTTCTACATGAAATCATTAAATCCTATCAGCATGCAAAAACAGTTAAAACCATTGCTCATACATGCAAAAAATTCTTTGTTCAACTTACCTACCTGTAGGAGCGATCATTCTACCTGCCCTTACATCAAAATACAATATACTGACATGTAGGAGCGATCAAAATGACTGCCCATGCATGACTCCTTGAAATTTTCTTAACACTGGGAATTTTTACAAAATAATACCTTTGACCCGCTTTCGCCAAATTTGTCGACTTGCACGCTCTCAAGTCATTTCAAGCATATTCCTAGGAACATGATCATTAATTTGCAGTGTCCTTAATTTGCCAATTTTTCCCCTAACTGTGAGATCATGAAATTTTGCAGTGTCATCAAGCAGTCGTGATCAACACCCCTTCTAGTGTTCTCTTCAAAGCCGATGTCAGAGCTGTCTCCATCCAAAGCTAAGATCATGAAGTACAAATACCAAGGGGTTTTCCCTGTCACTTTAGTGCAATCCAATATTGATGAGATCAGGGATACATAGATAGGACATGTGGATATGACAGAATTTATGGAGAGGACTAAACAAGCTAATCCTCCCTGCTATATGCAGAAGATCATTGATAGCAATATACACCTAGTAGCATCTTTTCCTGTTGCGGCTCATAATCCAGAGTTTGTCCTCCAAGTGGCATGTCACTATGATAAAGATACTAGAACTGTAATTGATTCTTAGGGAAATGTTATCATGAGACTAGATGTCGAGTTCTTTGATAAGATTTTCATGTGTCCACCCATAGAGAATGTTTGTGGAAATTGACTTTGCCCAAGGTGAGAAGGATTTTGATGCTGATGTGGAATTTGCTAAGAGACACATTAACAACAAATGGTTGAAAACTCCACAAGGTAATCTGTTTATGTGGCCCAAGGTACTTCCAAGGAGTGATTTTGTAGAAGAAGTTAGTGATCTGATCACTTTGTTGAGTAGAATTAGAGGTCTTTCTTCTTCCTCTAAATTCCATGAATGGATGTACACATAAATCAGGGTTATTCTTAGAGGGCAACAAAAGATATTCTGGGAGGAGTAGATCAATAATGCTTTACATGATCAGTTGCTTAAGGTCAATACTACTTTCCAGTTCTATATGGCTTCCTATTTGGTATACGCTGCTGCATCCATGAGGATATTTCCAGGTCTTACTCAGGATGGGGATCGGATGCTTGTACCAGTTTTTCAGTATTATCCACAATTAACTCTAAAAGAGTCTATTCTCCATTTCTGGAGGGTGAATGATGCCTTATTTTCAATTTTTATGTGTTTATGGAATAATGACTTAGAATAGAAAAGAGTATCTGATGAAGCATGGGAAGTTGTTAATTCTTTTGGTTGTTTGTTTCTTCAATTTCCTACTTTTACTTAGTTGAGAGTAGGGTATTATCCAGGTTACCCATATATGTTGCCTAGATATCCAAGTGATAAGGTGATTCTACTAGAATTATGCAGATAGCTAATTGTTGTACATAATAAACAAATGGAATTGAAAAAGTTAGGGATTAAGTTTTCTGTGGAGATTGGAAGATATTCAGTTCAATCTGCTACTAAGGCTAAGGTAGTTGAAACAGAGATGTAGCTGGTTACAATGAAACAATTCAAGAAGATAAGTCATTTTGATTTCCGAAGAGTACAGGACAAGATTAAAAAGAGATCAATGTTTCATGTTCCCATGATAGAGGATATTTGGGCTGATTTGAGGACCCAAAATGAGATAAGAAAATTAGATTACTGCAGGTTGCATCTAAGTCAGATAGAAGAATTGGGGTTAGCTGATATTCTAGAAGGCATGGAGCATGAGGGTGATGTTCTAGACCCTAAGTACAACATTGAAAACATTGAAGCTTCAGCCTTGCCAGAAATCAAATGGTCAGTGAAAGAAGAGACTCCACTTAGGAAAAGATTCCAACCTATACTGGCTAACACTAATGTGTGATTGGAAAGTGAAGGTATTAGTTTAAAGGAATTCATTATCAGGTCTGATTGAACATGAAGCTTCTCTTCTCTCGGTCATTTCCCACCTAAGAACTATTTTTGATTGAGAGAACTATGCTTCATCTCCGGAATGCAACTGGCTTTAGAATGAGAATAGAGGCTTAGATGCTAGTGAATCCATGTGTAGCCCTATATCCTCCCACCCACCTCGACACTATGATGCCTTTACCCATTACACCCCTATTCATTCCTCAACCCATGCCTATTCTCTAGCTGTCCATGAATGATAATAAAAGAGGGGGCTCCCAATTCCCCATAAATTGCTAAAGTCCCTCTCTCGAGAGTTGAGTGGTCATTACTCCCCCCATGCTATTTGTCTCCGTCACCCCAATGCCATATATATTTCCCCTCTTGACATCTATATTGTGGGGCAATTCCATTAAGAGAGGGCAGCTATGAAACAAGTACAAGGGCCGGATATGGTCCCGAGTGAAGGGATGTTGCGAGATCTTGAACCAAACCTCCAACCGGACCCTACCATTTCTTTAGGGCTGTTACTTGTATAGATAAAAGAAGATTCAACCATCCAACCATTAATTCATTAAGGTGTTCCCCTGCAATACGGAGGTGTCCAGAACCGGGAGGGTCAATGATGGAGTATGGCACTTTTCTATAATTGTTGCCCCTCTAGCACTAAGGTCGACTGACAAACTATTTAAGAGGGGCCCTGGCCCCCTTGGGAGGTTTATAGTTATATTATTGTGGGTGGTTAATATTCACATTGCTCTTTTTTCTACCCATTTGAACTATGTCCTCTCGACATCCCTTCGGTTGAGTTGTTAATCTGTATATAATAGGACCCAATTGACAGATGACGTTCATAGAGATCTAGCTATACAACCATGAGAAGAGTGACATTTGCATCTGACATAGGTGCAAATGTTGCTTCATATGATTCTAGTCCATGCAACCACCCGATTCAGAAGCCCTATCCAACAAGGGGCATTTTACATAAGTGCAAAAGTTGCTTCTTCTTCTAAGGTGTCAAAGGTCGAAAACAAAACCAAAAATAAAAGTGATGTTCCTTCTTCTTCTAAGGTGTCAAAACCAAGGATCAAGTTTGTTTCTAAAGGAGGTAAGGCAAAGGAAGTTGCAGAGATATGTAATGTGGAAGATCTAGGTACTGAAGAAATGAATGTTGATAATATGGAAGCTGAAAATGCTGAAATAGAACAACAGGATATTGAAGAACCTGATACTGAACATATAGAGATGAGTGAGAAACCAACCGATGAAAGTGATGAGGAACAAGAAATAGAAACAAATGTAGAACATGAACAACTTGGTGGTTTGCAAAAGTCTCCCCAAAAAGATATTTCCCAAGAACCACAAGTTTCTACATCTTTGCCTCATATTTCTACTTCTGATAATATTCCAGTGGTTTCTAATGTTCTCACTTTTCCTATTATTGTATCTTCTGATTCTACTCCCTCTTCTGTAAAGACTAGTTTTGGAACTATTTTTGATTCCTCTGGCTCAATACCTAGTTTATATTCCCCTTCTTTTGACATTGGAGACCAAACTATTATGGATCATTTTCTTGATAGCTTAGGGAAAAATGTTGATACTACAGGTATAGTTTTTACCACCACTACTCCAATTGTTACCATCACTGGTGTCAGTATGAATCCTATTAAGCAAACAGTTGATCCACCTCCAAGTGTAAATATTTCCACATTGCCTCCATCGTTGTCTGCTTACATACCAAAAAGGAAGAAGTAGGCTATTTCACCTGATGACATTGATTTGGAGAAGTTGATGCCTTCTAAGCCAAAAGCTCAAAAGAAAAATCCTAAGACTATTTCTAGACTGATTGATGAAAAGGGAGTTAGATATGCGGAGATTGCAAGACCTCCTTATGATGCCACCATAGACACTTTTGATGTAAATGATTACATTGTTTCTAGAGTTGAATTGGGTAATCTGACACATGAAGGCCTTAAATCAAATTTTCAAGAAACAACAAGCTCATTGCTTGTGAAATTTGATGAGGAAAAGAAAGAAAAAGAACAATACAAAGCTAAGGTTGAGCAACTCGCTGCCATTCTTCAAAAGATAGTCAAGTCATCAGAAATTGTGGAACCAATGGAAGTCACTATTGAAGATCCTTTGATTCAAAAGGTGGAAAAGGTTCAAACAAGAGGAAGAGTTGTTGGTGAGATTTTGGACCAATTGTTGACACAGGGCATAGTTCTTCTGAAGACTATAGTGGAGAGGAAAGAAAAAATGGAAAAGGCAAGAGCTGAGCTAGATAATCTTGTTGATTCATTATCTCAGGTACTTCAAGACCAAGAAGACACTTTAGAGGAATGGGTTGAGATGAAGAAAATGAAGATAAATAATTTGATTGTGATTGGTGTCGTGTCAAATCGATAATCTTATGTCAATACCAAAGAGTCCTTGACTCATCGCATAAATGTGTTAAGAAGCTTGCTTGAAGATTTGTCACAAGTACAAGAAATCAGTGAAGGCAATGATGTTTCACTTTTGCATAGACTAAAGGAGTGACCATGTATTCTAACAAGTGAAAATCATAAATTTATTTTTGCGGATGAAATGATTGATGCTTTTGAGAAGATGGTTCAAAAGAATTTTGAAGATGAGGTGTTTTCAATTGCTTCAATGGATAATCTTTATGATCATCATTCAACCTTTGAGAATTTGAAAGATAACCTTAGAAAGCATGAAAAAGCGATAAAGGCAGTCAAAGATGCAATTGTCAGGGCCCATACTATTTCAGGCAATACAACCAGACCTAGTGTATATGAGATAGCAATAGTGAAGACCATGTGCCAAGATTTTCTGAAGAAGAATCATGGTGGCAGCTAAAATTCTTCTTTATGCCTTATTTTATTTTCAATTTTGTATATGTAATTTGTAATTAGTTTTGAACATATCCATATGCATTTTTATAAAATGTAATTACATATGGAACAAAGGAAGTCCTAAGTCAAATAGGACTCTTTTGTTGAATAAGTCAAAGTAGTTGTAGATTTCTTATTTTTTCTCTAGGCTTCTCCCTATAAATAAAGAGGGCCTCTTTTGTAATATTTATCTTTTGTCTATTGCAAGAAAACTCTGGCAAATTGACAAGCAAAGCAAGACTTTATTTTTTGTGAGAATCAATTATCAAATATTTATCAATATAAGAAAGCAAGTTCAATTCCAATCTTTGTCTTGGAGTTATTTGTGTTATGATAGCATTGTTCTTACGTCTTACTATCATAATCTTCTTTGGTAATAATTGAAGTGTGGAAATTGTTTCAAGTGATTAAAGAGCGTTCTTAATTTGATTGTGATAGACTTTGAGTTATCAAATCATTTGTGAGGATTGTATTTGTGTTTGTGTGAGAAAAATAGCTTGAAGACTTTGTGTTGCATTCAACTTTAAAATAATTTTATTTGCAATTAGTAAGTGAAGTAACACAAGACTTTATGTTTTTGTGGTTTTGTGATAGTTTACAAATTCTTCAATATTAGTTTCATACAAGTGTAAGCATCTATTATGAAAAGAGAGAATAGGATGAAATCGAATCATCTCAAATATAGTATTTAGTGTACATAAGTTTTATAAGTTATTTATTTGTAAAAGCTAAGCAACTAGAGGGAACCTCCCCTTGCTGAGAGGAGAGAATTTGCCTCATCATAGCCGTGGCTGATATAACCATTTTTTCGTTAGTGAGTTAATGACAAAATATTCACCAAACAATCTTTTTGGCGATTCTACTGGGGAATCGAACATGCATCCAAGAGCCTCACGCTTTTGGTTGAAGTTGACTGGTTCCATTTGTGTACTTTTATGTTTTAAGTTCTATAGTTGTTTTGCATTCTGGTAGAGCCCAGATATACTCATGGTAGAAGAGCACAAGGATTTGTTGATCCTACATTTGAATTGATGCAACAACATAATTTCAATCTGTTGCCTGCAAATCCGCGATCACCACTTTAGCATACCAAGAGTTTTCCTCCTACCAATGCTAGGTCTCCTATACCAGGTGAAGCTTCTAGTGCAAATACTAATGGAGTATTATCCACTCAGGTTCATCAAAGTTTTATTATCCCAACTTTCAACCAGAGTACAATGGCAGCTGAAGGTCCTTGGGGTAATTCTTAGTGACCCCTGAATTTGACACCACCATTGCATGAACTACCTCGTAGTTCTAGAAAGAATTTCCCAAAATTCTATGGTGATGGGAAAATTCATCCTGATGAACACATTGCAGATTTTTGTATAGCTTGTGGTATGCTAGGAATGGAGTACGAGGATGTATCTGTGAGACTTTTTGTAGAGACACTTCAAGGCGTCACTATAGATTGGTTTTATCATCTTCTGGCCTAATCCATCAATGGATGGACTACTCTTAAAACCAGGTTTGAAGCTAGGTTTAAGTTTGCGGAAGATGCACATGCTTTGTTAGCTTAGCTAACATAGATGAAGAAAGATCCGCAAGAGCCCATGCAAGAATTCATTGCCAAGTTCAACAAATTAACAACATAATAATTCTTTCCAACCTAACTTGGATTAGGAAAACACTGCCAATCTCTTTATGGAAGGAGAAGAGGAATTGACTGGCGACTCTACTATTGGGTTCCTGAACTATCACTTGATGAAGCAGAAAGAGGAGAGGATGCATATGGTGGAATATATGTCATTTTCACCAAATCTCAAAATCAGTCAAACCAGCAAGTGGCTGATAAAGGAAAATCAAAAGAAGATCCTCAACCTGTAATTTCAATTGCCAAATGAGGAACTCCTTTGCCTTCTTAATCAAGGGATCCGGCTACTGATAAACAAGTAAGTTCTAACACTCCTACTTTTTCTAATGCTATTCCGCAGACCAGTACTTTCCCAATGAAGCCTCAGAATGAAGGTTTTCCTGTTCTGTGTCCAATTCATTTCAGCTTTTTGATATAATTGACCATGCTAGGAAAACTAAAATCCAGATGTTTGAGGTAGAATATTTGCAAGCTAACCCTGACCAATTTGAAAGGTTACCCAAATTTGTTAAAAATAAGACTGCCTCTATAGGGAAAGATACTTCCAATACTATTCATGACTCATTAAAGAATAAGTCTGCTCAGAATAACCTAGTTACCACTCCTCTTGTTGCTCCAGAGAAAATTGAACCCTTTTATGTTTCTCTGTTGATTTATGGTCACAAACTAAGTAATTGTATCATACACTCAGGAGCTTCTGACAATGTCATGTCTACCAAGGTGGTGGATGCTCTGGGACTGACTTTGACAAAGACCTTTGGAAGGTGTTTTTCAATGGAAAATAAACAAGTGCCTTTGTTAGGCCAGATTAATGATTCACAATTTGCATTCGCAGCTTTTCCAAAGAAAAGAATAAAGATGAATGTTCTGGTTGCTGATGTTCCAGCTTCTTATGGTATTTTACTAGGACAAAATTTCTATAAGGATGTAGGAGGAGAGCTTAATATGGATTTATCTGAAGCAAGGATACCCGTCAAGGGTGTCATGCATAAATTTCTTCCAGAAAGGGAAGCAAAATATATTGTTACTCATTCTAAAGACCCAAAAGCTCAGATTTTATTTGAGTCTTTAGGTTTGGGTAATTATTTCCTAACTACAGAATTTACTTCTGGATCATCAAATGACATTTTAGGTGAAAGTATGGTGATGGAAGATTCTTCTTCTTCTTCGAGTGAAGATTCTGCCGATCATAGAGATATCAAAATAGAAAGTTTAAATAATATTTAGACTTTGGAATTCGACGGTAGTTGTTCTTCCATTGGATCCAGGGCTGGAGTGGTCCTGATATATCCTCAAGGTGGTATTTTTCCTTTTTCATATAAGCCATAGTTTGACAATACCAACAATATTGTTGAGTACAAATTTTTGTTACTTAGAATGGAGGTTGCTTGCACAAAGGGAATAAAAAATCTTCATGTACAAGGAGATGCAGAACTGATTGTTTGTCAGTAAGAAATCTATACCAGATGAAAAATGAAAGGTTAAAGCATTACCGAAATTAGGTATGGGATTGCATTGATAAATTTGATGCATTTGATATTTCTACTATTCCTAGAGAGTATAATGATAGAGCTGACTCGTTGGCCATATCTGCTACCCTTATGGTCCCACAAGGATTTTAAGGGTGATAAGTATACTATTGAGTTGGTCGTCTAGCCAAGTGTACCTGATAATGCTGACCATTGACAAGTTTTTAATGGTGATAATCAAATTATATCTTTCCTAGAGAAGATACATAGCTTTCATGAACTTTACTTTGAAGGGATTGATTCTCCTCCTCGGGAATATGTTTCTGAAGTGAATTCAGAGACTGGAGAAGAGTTTCTTCAATTGAAAGGAAATAAAATTTTGAAAGGCGTAGTTTCCCTTGAAAGGCTATTTGATAAACATGATCGTTATATCAAGCAAAAGCAACAACTTGGCTCAAGTTCGTCAATGGAATTTGAACAAGTGAACCTGTATATAGAAGCAGATCCTAAAATGGTTAATATTGGGAAATGCTGCTCTGATGGTGAAAATTTCAAGTTCACAACACTTCTACGCCACTATATTGATGTGGTGGCATATTCTTATGATGATTTGAAGTCCATCAGACCGCAAGAAATCCAACATGAGATTTCACTCAAGGTGGGGTCATTGCCTCATAAACAGAAGCAGAGGCAGTACAATCCTAAAATATCAGGTACCATCCTTGCTAAAATTCAAAAGATGTTGAATGCTAGTATATTTTTTCCTATTCATCATTCTAATTATATTGCAAACATCATTCTTGTAATGAAGAAGAATAGAGAAATCCGTATCTGTGTAGATTTTAGGAATCTGAATCAATCTTCCTTAAAAGATAACTACCTTTTGCCCCATAATGGATCAAGTGTTACAAACTATAACCAGTTCAGAGATGCTGTCTATGTTGGATGGATTTTTGGGCTACAATCAAGTAGAGGTCAGTGAAGTGGATCAGTATAAAACCACTTTCACAACTCCATGAGGCACTTTTACATATTGCAGAATGTTGTTTGGATTGATAAATTCTGGCACTACTTTCCAAAGAGAAATGGACTTGGCATTCAGAGATGAAATGGGTAAGTTTATTATGGTATACCTTTATGATTTGATTGTTTTCTCCAAAAAACATCAAGATCATGCTTACCACTTGCGGCAAGTTTTAGAACGATGTTGTCAACATGGTATTTCTCTTAACTTGAAGAAGTCAATTTTTGGGGTTACAGAAGGTAAACTTATTGGTCACATTGTGTCTAGAGAAGGTACTAAGATTGACTCTGAGAGAGTCAAATCCATCCAAGGTCTTACTTTGCTTGCAAGTAAGATGGTTGTTCATTCTTTCTTCGGGAAAGTAAATTTCCTGCGAAGGTTCATTCCAGAGTTCGCAGACAAGACTCATCATATTGTTAATATGATGAAAGGTAAGACCACTTTCTGTTGGAGCACGGAAGGTAAAAAAACTTTTGAGGACATAAAAAGAGTCATAGCCCATGCTCTGGTTTTGGTGTGTCTTGACTATCACAAAAATTTCATTATGTATAGTTATGCTTCAGAGCATACATTGTTAGCAATTCTGGTTCAGCAGAATGAGGAAGGTGTAGAATCTCCAATTTCATTCATGATTTATCCATTGAAAGCTCATGAACTCAAGTATTCTAACATTGAGAAACATGCTTTTGCTGTGGTAAAGGCTGTGAAACATTTCAGATTTTACATATTGAACTCACATATTGTTGCTTTGGTGCCAGATACAACAGTGAAATCAATCTTAACTCAATAGGAATTTGGGACTAAGAGAGGCAATTGGATTGCCAAAATTCAAGAATTTGATCTTGACATCAAACCCACCAAGCTAGTGTGTGGGAAAGGTTTGTGTCAGCTTATTGCTAACAATGTCCCAAAAGAAACAGGTGATGAAGAGACTAAGGTTGAAGATGTTCCAACTGTCCTTTTTGTTACTACAACTGTTGAATGGTATTCTGATATCTCTTATTTTCTCACATATGGTGAATGTCCTACTCATTTGTACTATAAAGAAAAGCAGACTATCAAGTTTAAGGCTGCAAACTATGTCCTATGGGATAATGGTTTGTATAAAAGAAGTCTTGATGGAGTTTTCCTCCATTGTGTGGATAAAGCGCAACAAAGCAAGCTATTGGAGTCTTTCCATAATTTGGCATGTGTAGGACACTTCTTAGTGCCAGTAATGGCTCACAAGATTCTGAGAGCCAGGTACTATTGGCCAACACTTTTTGAGGACGCATACAAATGGGTTCGTAAGTGTGGACTTTGTTAACAGTTTGTGGGGAAGCCCAAGTTGGCTGCACTACCATTGAAACCAGTTGTAATTGAAGAACCATTTTAGCAGTGGGGAATCAACTTCATTGGTGATGTGAATCTACTGTCAAGTGCAAGACATAATTATGTTCTTGTTGCAACTAATTATTTCACCAAGTGGGTGGAAGTTGTACTGGTTAAGCATGCTACTTCTGAAGTGGTGTGTAAGTTCCTCAAAGAAAATATCATATCTCGATTTGGTGTTCCAAACAAGATTGTGGTAGATAATGCTACATATTTTTCCTCTAATGAGATTACTAGTTTTTGCTTTGAATATGGGATTATTCTTTCACATTCATCTGATTATTATCCACAAGGAAATGGTCAAGCAAAATCTAGTAACAAGAATCTGGTTACTATTATTAGGAAGCTAGTAGATGATAATAAGAGAACATTGCATAAAGATTTGTTTGATGCCTTGTGGGCAGATAGGATTACCCTAAAGAGGGCTATTGGTATGTCACCATTTCAGTTGTTATATGGTCTGAATGTAGAGATACTGATCACCTTGGAATTGCCGGCTTTGAAGTTGGCAAAGGTGGTTGCGAATAGAACTTTTGAAAGTTCTATTGATAAATGCATAATGTATCTTTCTGAACTTGAAGAGCAACGAGTTATGGTTGTAGATCATATAGCTGAACATCAAAGTTAGGTTAAGAAGCTATTTGATAAGAAAGCGAAGGCCAGAGATTTTTAGATTGGGGATCAAGTCTTGTTGTGAGACAAGAGGAGAGAGCCAAAGGGGATGCATGGGAAATTTGATTCCCTATGGAGAGGTCCATTTGTCATTCACCAGCTCTGTGGTGAGAATAGTTTCTTGATGGAATATCAAGATGGGACACCATTCTTATTGCCGCATAGTGGACAACATATGAAGCTTTTCAATCCATGAAGCGATAGATAAGTTCACTTGTATATTTGTACAGTTTGTGTTTTTCTTTTTCATTTTTGGTCTTTTCATGTCTTTTGTTTTGTTTGCCTTACTCTATGGCCCAATGGCATGGATGAAGGTACTTAGAGACTGGATTCTTCTCCCCTTGATTGTTTCAAAGAATGATTGAAGGAAGCTCCCCAGTTAGAGCCAGTTGTTGTCCTCAAAATCAACTGTGCTCATTTTGTAGGACGACCCCTATGGAAATTGTCTGTTCCGTAGCCTACACTCTAAGCATGCATTTTGAGGCAAAAATTTTTGACCTCGTGCATAGTCGTCTGACACTTAAGATTGGCTTGTAACCTTTCCCTAAGTTGGTTCCTTAAAATTCGTGAAACTTGGCTAGGTTGCAGGTTCGTCAAAATCTCAATTTTGATCTTTTTCAGGTGTTAGAAAATTTTGATAGGTCACAGGCAAAGTCAGTCGAAATCCCCAACATTGCATATGACTTATTTTTATCACATGTAAGAGTGGTCAAAAACCCCACCCATGCATGTGTTTACTTGTTTTTACGAACCCATATATGGAAGCAGTCAAAAACACTGCTCATGCATATTGGTGTTAACCTTTGTGTTCAAGCGGCATTTTTTACCACTATTACATGTCTTATTTTAAAAAACTTTTGAGTGCAGGGGCGGCAATTTTCACCACCCGTGCAACTTGAGTTCACTTTAAGTGCAATAAATGCACTACGTGTGGGAATTGTGAGAGATGTTTTATACGTTTTAATCTCTTTTATTTTCATTTCATTTTTGTCATTTGCATTTGCTCCTCCCTTGACATGACTAAAACCCTGAAAGAAGCCTTTGAATGATTTCGGTGCATGGGTTTTTAGATTTGGAGTTTTTCTTGAGTTTGAACCAGGTAAGTTTCTTTGTGTTTTTCTTTTGTTAATTCCTCTTTCTAAAAATGTTTTCATTCAGATAAAACATTATTAATTTTTGTTTAGAATTGTAAAATCATTTGTTAGATTTTTTGCGACTTCTTCTTTCAAATTAGGGTTTTTGTTGTTTTGGTTGTCTTGTTTTGAAAAGTTTGTTTCTTTCTGTGAAGTAGTGGTGGAAATCACCGTTTATTGTCTGTAAACCCTAGTTTCTAGTTTTAGTCTCTGTTTGGATTGACTTGTCATTTTTAAACTTGTGATTTTTTTTATTTAGGTGCGTATGGGTGGCAATTTTCATTGTCCCTACGTGTTTGATTACCCATATGTATCAGCAGTGAATTTCACTGTCAATGCATTTTTTTGTTGTTTTTTTGTAATACCCTATGTAAGGGCGGTCATTTTGACCGCCCTTACAACAAACTCTTGACAAAAGCCTCATATACACAAGCGATATTTTTCTCTGCTTGTGCACTTTAGCAAACTTCTCTCATATGCATGAGTGGTCAAAATGGTTGCTTGTGCACTTCAAAACCAACCACTCATTTTCATGTAAGGGCAGTAGAAATACCCGCTTCTACATGAAATCATTAAATCCTATCAACATGCGAAAGCGGTTAAAACTGTCACTCGTACATGCAAAAAATTCTTTGCTTGACTTACCTACCTATAGGAGAGGTCATTCTAGCTGCCCTTGCATCAAAATGCAATATACCCACATGTAGGAGCGGTCAAAATGACCGCCCATGCATGACTCTCTAAAATTTTCCTAACACTGGGATTTTTTGCAAAATAATACCTTTGACCTGCTTTCACCAAATTTCTCGACTTGCACGCTCTCAAGCCATTTCAAGCATATTCCTATGAACATGATCATTAATTCATAATGTCTATAATTTGCCAATTTGTCCCCTAATTGCGAGATCATGAACTTTTACAGTTTCATCAAGCAGCTGTGATCAACACAGCTTCCAATGTTCTCTTCAAAGCTGATGTTAGAGTTGTCTCCATCTAAAGCTAAGATCATGAAGTACAAATACCAAGGGGTTTTCCTTATCACTTTAGTGTAATCCAATATTGATGAGATCAGTGATACAGAGATAGGACATGTGGATATGGCAGAATTTGTGGAGAGGACTAAACAAGCTAATCCTCCTTGCTATATGCAGAAGATCATTGATAGCAATATACACCTAGTAGCATCTTTTCCTATTGTGTCTCATAATCCAGAGTTTCTTCTCCAAGTCGCAAGTCACTATGATAAAGATACTAGAACTGTAACTGATTCTCAGGGAAATGTTATCATGAGACTAGATGTCAAGTTCTTTGATAAGATTTTCATGTGTCCACCCATAGAGAATGTTGGGGAAATTGACTTTACCTAAGGTCATAAGGATTTTGATGCTGATGGTGAATCTGCTAAGAGACACATTAACATCAAATGGTTGAAAACTCCACGAGGTAATCTGTCTAGGTGGCCTAAGGTACTTCTGAGGAATGATTTTGTAGAAGAAGTTAGTGATCTGATCACTTTGTTGAGTAGAATTAGAGGTCTTTCTTCTTCCTCTAAATTCCATGAGTGGATGTACACATACATCAAGGTTATTCTTAGAGGGAAATAGAAGATATTCTGGGGGGTCAATACTACTTTCAAGTTCTATATGACTTCCTATTTGGTATACGCTAGTGCATCCATGAGGATATTTCCAGGTCTTACTCATGATGGGGATTGGAGGCTTGTGCCAATTTTATAGTATTACCCACAATTAACTCTAAAAGGGTCTATTCACCATTTTCAGAGGGTGAATGATGCCTTCTTTTCAGTTTTTATGTGTTTATGGAATAATGAGCTAGAACAGAAAAGAGTGTCTAATGAAGCATGGGAAGTTGTTAATTCTTTTGGTTGTTTGTTTCTTCAATTTCCTACTTTTACTTATTTGAGAGTTGGGTATTATCTAGGTTACCCATATATGTTGCCTAGATATCCAAGTGATAAGGTGATTCTAATGGAATTATGCAGACAACTAATTGTTGTACATAATAAACAAATAGAATTGAAAAAGTCAGGGATTAAGTTTCCTATGGAAATTTGTTGTAGAGTAGGGAGTAATTTGTCAAAACAAACACAATTCAATCAACTTTGAATAACCTTTTCACCTTTAAGGTTCCAACTTGGTGGCTTCTCACAATTTCTCCTTTTTTGCCTTATAGCACTCCAAATAGTGACTTTTGCCCATATCTTGCAAGAACAACTTCAAACCCACAAAAGAACTATCATTTTAGATACCCTTTTTGCTTGCCTTTAACATATCAAATTTATTCATAGGCTTGTTTCAGAACATATCCTCCTAAAATGAACTGTTGCATTGTCCTAAGGGGCAATTAGCCCTATCTTCCAAAAGAAACCACAAGGTAAACTCTCTTCCAATAAAAAATCTCTACTCCAATGTTCTTGGCAGGTCCCAAATGGCCAGAATCCACAACCTTTATCAATTGAAACAACCACAAGTTTGCCAATTTCACAAACCCTTCCTTAGGCCTATTTAAGCTTGTGACAAGGAGGTTTATTGAAAGTACAAACTCCAAACCATTACTCTATAAAATAACACCACAAACACATCACAATGGGTCTGCACATGCTTAATTCACCCACTAGAATGATTCCCTAACTGTCTTTCAACAAAATCCTACCTTCATACCTCAAAATTGCTCAAAACAAGTGTTTTTCTAACCTAGGGCATCATCTTAATTTCTCAAAACCCTCATCCCTACTCATGCCAGGCACATAAACACAAAACCTACATCTACTTGTGCCATTCCACCAAGTCATAGCATGTTTCACTAGGTGGAATGGATTATAAGCCCATTTTATTCACTCAAACCCTCAAATTTAGGGTTTTCAAACCACCTATAGAAAAACTGCTCTAGAAACCTTCAAACCTAATGAAAACACCTCAAACCAACACCAAAATGTTCTTAACTCATGTCTCTATCAGATTCAACTCATAATATATCAATTACTGACTGTACGGCACCATATAGATCTCTAGAGCAGCAACAAAGCAAAAATTAATAGAAAACAAAGCTTTATTTAATGTTTTTTCACCAAACAAGATCTCCTCCTTTGCCTTGAAATTTAAAAGCATATTTAAACATGTTTCAACAAAACCCAATGGCTACAACTAAATTTTGAATGCCCTGACTATTCAACTTCCCACATTTTGCATTTTACCCATGACAACATTTGTAAAAGTGACACAAAACTTATAAACTATACCTAGAACTGACTCAAAGTGACTTAAAACATTTAAAATGGTCTATTATGACCTTATTACACCACATCAAGACTCAACACCCAAAACTCAACCTAAGACCAAAATTGCACAACTTGACATGGTGCCCCTGCACCATACACCCGGACTAAAAAAGAACTCAAGTCCCTTGAGGACTATATTGTAGTAAATCATGCTTCATCTCATCACCTCTTTGATCTCCCAATGTCCTTCCATCTAGTAGCCCTATCCACTGAGTCAGGTATTGAAGATTTGCAATGTTCTTTATATTTGCAAACTCTTTGCCCCCTAGAAATTGCTCCAACTTGATCATTCTACTTGATGGATAGCCTCTGGCTTCTTCTTCACCTAGAACTAATGTCAAACTTGCCTTTATAAATGCAAGCATACCTCTACCATTCTTGTCATGGGTTGTTTTCTTCTTTACTCTTGATGCATTGCTAAACTCACCCATTTGTTTTTGCCAAACACCCTTACTCACTTCATGTTTTGCCTTCATCTTCTCCTTCAGTTCCTCTACCCCAAGTACCACTATTTTATTAGGTTCATAAACCTCTGTAGTGACAGAATATGACTGCACACTAACCTCTTTTGAAACCACAAGACAAAGCATTGTTCCTATCATAATCTCATCATGCTTCTCTAACCCATCTTGAGTCTTCACAAGTAATTCATCCTTGACCTTCTCTTTACTTGTTTTTGACACCAAATCATCATCTTTTCTCTTCAATACTGGATCATTTTCCAAACCTACTATCCTAGCATCTTCTTCTTTTGTAGTGGCCGCACATTCTTCATTTTTTCCTTCCTCAAACTTTACAAACTCTTTCCTGCCTAACATTATCACCTTTGCTACCTTAGTATGCTCCTTAACATCTTCTTGTAGTGGAGTCAAAGTAAAAGTATTACCATCCTTTTCAATCTAATAAGTATTATCCCTTCCATCATAAATGGCATGTCTATCAATCTGCCATGGTCTTCCAAGTAATAAATGGCAACAATCCATGGGCAACACATCACAAAGAATCTTGTCCTTATATCCACCAATGTTAAACTCAACCAAAGCTTGCTTATTAACCAAAACAAATTGATCATCATTCAACCAAGACATTTTATAAGGTGTTTCATGAGGAATCTTTTCCAATTTCAATTTATCAACCATTTCTATTGACATCATGTTATCAGTACTCCCTAAATCTATTACCACTTTACATACCTTTCCTTTGCTTTTGCAAGTGGTCTTGAAAAGTGTTCTCCTTTGAGTCATCTCCTTCTCCTCAGATGCTTTAAGTAGTGTTCTTCTCACCATCAAAGATTCCCCAACCTCTAGAGCAGCAAGCTGATTAGGAGAATGAACTCTCTCACCATCTTCCTCTTGCACCAATTGAACTCTTTTATCACCACCCCTTGAAGTAGAAGCTTGTTTGTCTAGACACTTCCATGCTGGATGGCCAAACTGATTGCAATGATAACATCTCCCTGAAAATGTGTTTGAACCTCTACCTTGTCCATCAAATCTTCCTCTAAAACCTCTAAATCCACCTCTTTGATCAGCAACTTGGTCTTTGCTTTTGCTTGCATCTTCTTGGTCTTCATAGGACTGCCTTGAACCTCTTCCTCTACTAGTACTGCCTCTACCTCTTCCTTGTCTTTCTTGCCTTCTTTTTAACTTCTCTTTTGCCCTAGTAGCCAACTGAAAACATTCTTCAACCATCCTTGGAGTAGCCAAACTCAATTCATCCTGAATTTGAAATCTTAACCCACACATATACCTTTCTATCTTCTCATTTTCATCTTCAACATGAGCAACCCTAATACTTAATTTGTGAAATTCTTCAGTGTAGGCTATGACATCCATTTCCTTTTGCTTTAAGCTTTGCAACTTCTTAAATGTTTGTATTGCATGATCACTTGGCAAGAATTGACTCTTCACTTTATACACCATGCTATCCCATGAACTGATTTTTATCTTCCCCTTCTTCACTCTTTCCTCTTGAACATAATTCCACCATGTCAAAGCAGGACCTTTCAACTTAGTCTTGGCAAATTTTACCTTCTATTCTTCAGCAACCTCCTTGTATTCAAAGTAATTATCCAGTGCATCTATCCAATCCAAGACTTCTTCAACATCCAACTTTCCATTATACATTGGCACATCTATTTTCCCACCAGAAGCATCTCCTCTAATAGCCTTCGCATCTTTATCATCATTCTCTCATCAGGGTCCAATTCCTCTTCATCATCTTGGACTCTTCCTCTAGGGTTCTCACTTTCACCCTCTTCCTCTTGGTCACTTTCCTCTTCAGTGACCTTTCCTCTTCTTTGCTTTGTCTCTAATGCTACAAATCTAGCTAAGATTGCTTCTTGTGACTGCCTTAACAACTTAATCTCTCTTGCAAGTACTGCACTACCTTTAGAAGGCATTTTGTCCTTCAACTTTCAACCTTTCTCTTCTTCAATCTTCAACCTTTCTCCCTCAAAAGATCTAACACCTATCCTCTGATACCACTTGATGTAGAGCAACGAGTAATTTGTCAAAACAAACACAATTCAATCAACTTTGAATGACCTTTTCACCTTTAAGGTTCCAACTTGGTGGCTTCTCACAATTTCTCCATCTTTGCCTTGTAGCACTCCAAACAATGACTTTTGACCATATCTTGCAAGAACAACTTCAAACCCACAAAATAACTATCATTTTAGATACCCTATTTGCTTGCCTTTAACATATCAAATTTATTCATAGGCTTGTTTCAGAACATACCCTCCTAAAATGAACTGCTACACTGTCCTAAGGGGCAATTAGCCCTACCTTTCAAAGCACCATAAGGTAAACTGTCTTCCAATCAAAAATCTCTACTCCAATGTTCTTGGCAGGTCCCAAATGGCCAAAATCCACAACCTTTATCAATTGAAACAACCACAAGTTCACCAATTTCACAAACCCTTCCTTAGGCCTATTTAAGCTTGTCATAAGGAGGTTTATTGAAAGTACAAACTCCAAACAATTACTTTGTGAAATAACACCACAAACACATCACAATGGGTCTGCACATGCTTAATTCACCCACGGGAATGATTCCCTAACTATCTTTCAACAAAATCCTACCTTCATATCTCAAAATTGCTCAAAACAAGTGTTTTTCTAACCTAGGGCATCATCTTCATTTTTCAAAACCCTCATCCCTACTCTTGTCAGGCACATAAACACAAAACCTACATCTACTTGTACCATTCCACCAAGTCATAGCATATTTCACTGGCTGGAATGGCTTATAAGCCCATTTATGCACTCAAACCCTCAAATTTAGGGTTTCCATACCACCTATAGAAATATTGCTCTAGAAACCTTCAAACCAGATGAAAACACCTCAAACCAAAACCAAAATGTTCTTAACTCATGCCTCTACCAGATTCAACTCATAATATATCAATTACTGACTGTATGGAGCCATACAGATCTGTGGAGTAGCAGAAAAGTAGAAATTAATAGAAAATAGAGCTTTATTTAATGTTTTTTCACCAAACAAGATCTCCTCCCTTTGCCTCAAAGTTTACAAGCATACTAAACCCAATGGATACAACTAGATTTTGAATTCCCTGACCGTTCAACTTCCCACATTTTGCAATTTTTGTTTTGCATTTTACACATGACAACATTTGTAAAAGTGACACAAAACTTAACAACTATACCTAGAACTGACTCAAAGTGACTTAAAACATTTAAAATGGTCTATTATGACCTTATTACACCACATTAAGACTCAACACCCAAAACTCAACCTAAGACCAAAATTGCACAACTTGACATGGTGCTCTTGCACCAAGATTGGAAGATATTCAGTTCAATCTGCTACTAAGGCTAAGGCAGTTGAAGCAGAGATGCAGTTGATTACAATGAAACAATTCAAGAAGAGAAATCATTTTGATTTCCAAAGAGTACATGACAAGATTAAAAGGAGATCAATGTTTCATGTTCCCATGATAGAGGATATTTGGGCTGATTTGAGGACCCAAAATGAGATAAGAAAATTAGATTACTGCAGGTTGCATCTGAGTCAGATAGAAGAACTTGGGTTAGCTGATGTTCTGGAAGGCAGGGAGGATGAAGGTGATGTTCTAGACCCTAAGTACAACATTGAAAAGATTGAAGCTGCAACCTTGCCAGAAATCAAATGGTCAGTGAAAGAAGAGACTTCCCTTAGGAAAAGATTCCAACCTATACTGGCTAACACTAATATGTGGTTGGAAAGTAAAGGTACTAGTTTGAAGGAATTCATTACCGGGTCTGAGATAGAAGCACAAGAGAAGACAGGGAAGAAGGTCAAAAATAGAACCAAAAATAAAAGTGATGTTCCTTCTTCTTCTAAGGTGTCAAAACCAAGGATCAATTTGTTTCTAAAGGAGGTAAGGAAAACGAAGTTGTAGAGAGTTCTAATGTGGAAGATCTGGGTATTGAAGAAATGAATGTTGATAATATGGAATCTGGAAATGTTGAAATAGAACAACAGGACATTGAAGAACCTGATACTGAACATATAGAGATAAGTGAGAAACCAGCTGATGAAAGTGATGAGGAACAAGAAATAGAAATAGATGTAGAATAGGAACAACTTGGTGGTTTGCAAAAGTCTCCCCAAAAAGATATTTCCCAAGAACCACAAGTTTCTCTAGCTTTGCCTCATATTTATGCTTCTAATAATATTCCAGTGGTTTCTAATGTTCTCACTTCTCCTATTATTGTATCTTCTGATTCTACTCCCCCTTCTGTAAAGACTAGTTTTGGAACTATTTTTGATTCCTCTGGCTCAATACCTAGTTTATCTTCCCATTCTTTTGATATTAGAGAGCAAATTGTTTTGGATCATTTTCTTGATAGCTCAGGGAAAAATGTTGATACTACAGGTATAGTTTTTACCACCACTACTCCAATTGTTACCATCACTCGTGTCAGTATGAATTCTACTAAGTAGATAGTTGATCCACCTCCAAGTGTAAATATTTCCACATTGCCTCCATGGTTGTTTGCTTACACACCAAAAAGAAAGAAGCAGGCTATTTCACCTAATGACATTGATTTGGAGAAGTTGCTTCCCACTAAGCCAAAAGCTCAAAAGAAAAAGCCTAAGACTATTTCTAGACCGATTGATGAAAAGGGAGTTAGATATGCAGAGATTGCAAGACCTCCTTATGATGCCACCACAAACACTTTTTGTGTAAATGATTACATTATTTCTAGAGTTGAATTGGGTAACCTAACTCATGAAGGCCTTAAATCAGATTTTCAAGCAACAGTAAGCTCCTTGCTTATGAAATTTGATGACGAAAAGAAAGAAAAAGAACAATATAAAACTAAGGCTACGTAGCTCGCTGCCATTCTTCAAAAGATAGTCAAGTCATAAAAAATTGTGGAACCAATGTCAGTCACTGTTGAAGATCCTTTGATTCAAAAGGTGGAAAAGGTTCAAACAAGAGGAAGAGTTTTTAGTGAGATTTTGGACCGATTGTTGACACAGGGCAGAGTTCTTCTGAAGACTACAGTGGAGAGGAAAGAAAAAATGGAAAAGGCAAGAGCTAAACTAGATAATCTTGTTGATTCATTATCTCAAGTACTTCAAGACCAAGAAGACACTTTAGAGGAATGGGTTGAGATGAAGAAAATGAAGATAAAGGATTTGATTGCAATTGGTGTCATGTCAAATCTATAATCTTATGTCAAGACCAAAGAATCCTTGACTCATCGCATCAATGTGTTAAGAAGCTTGCTTGAAGATTTGTCACAAGTACGAGGAATTAGTGAAGACAGTGTTGTTTCACTTTTGCATAGACTAGAGGAGCTACCATGTACTCAAACAGGTGAAAATCACAAATTTATTTTTGCGGATGAAATGATTGATGCTTTTGAGAAGATGGTTCAAAATAATTTTGAAGATGAGGTGTTTTCAGTTGCTTTAATGGATAATCTTTATGATCATCATTCAACCTTTGAGAATTTGAAAGATAACCTTGGAAAGCATGAAAAAATGATAAAGGTAGTCAAAGATGCAATTGTCAGGGCCCATACTATTTCAGGCAATACAGCTTGACCTGATGTATATGAGATAGCAATAGTGAAGACCATGTACCAAGATTTTCTGAAGAAGAATCATGGTGGCAGCTGAAATTCTTCTTCATGACTTATTTTATTTTCAGTTTTTTATATGTAATTTGTAATTAGTTTTGAACATATCCATATGGATTTTTATAAAATGTAATTACATATGGAACAAAGGAAGTCCTAAGTCAAATAGGACTCTTTTCTTGAATAAGTCAAAGTAGTTGTAGATTTCCTATTTTTGCTCCAGGTTCCTCCCTATAAATAAAGAGGGCCTCTTTTGTAATATTTATCTTTTGTCTATTGCAAGAAAATTTTGGCAAATTGAAAAGTAAATCAAGACTTTGGGCTTCTTTGTGAGAATCAATTATCAAATATTTATCAATATAAGAAAGCAAGTTCAATTCCAATCTTTGTCTTGGAGTTATTTGTGTTATGATAGCATTGTTCTTACGTCTTACTATCATAATCTTCTTTGGTAATAATTGAAGTGTGGAAATTGTTTCAAGTGATTAAAGAACATTCTTAATTTGATTGTGATAGACTTTGAGTTATCAAATCATTTGTGAGGATTGTATTTGTGTTTGCGTGAGTAAAATAGCTTGAATGCTTTGTGCTACAAGTTGTTGTCTTCAATCTACTTATATCATCTTGGAGAAGAGTGAAGACTTTGTGTTGCATTCAACTTTAAAATAATTTTATTTGCAATTAGTAAGTGAAGTGACATAAGACTTTGTGTTTATGTGGTTTTGTGATAGTTTACAAATTCTTTAATATTAGTTACATACAAGTGTAAGCATCTATCCTGAAAAAAGAGAATAGGATGAAATGGAATCATCACAAATATAGTGTTTAGTGTATGTAAGTTTTATAAGTTATTTGTTTGTAATAGCTAAGCAACTAGAGGGAACCTCCCCTTGCTGAGAGGAGAGACTTTGTCTCATCATAGCTGTGGCTAATATAACCATTTTTCCATTAGTGAGTTAACAACAAAATATTCACCCAACAAGTATGCTTAGATGAAAGTATGGAAGAAGAGGAGAAAAGTGAAGAAATGAAATTTATTGCAGCTTTGGCTAAAGATAGAGGAGTTCAAGAAATGAGTAAAGTTGCAGTAGTTGAGAATGCTGTAGTTGAAACAAAGTATGCAGTAATGTATGAGGATCAAGTGTTCGATGAGAAACCTGATGAAGACCAAGAGTTTCTTGAGGAAGAGATTGTGGAGGTAGAGAAGTTGTTCAGAGCAACAACAGAGATAGTAGCATTTAGCAGTGAGGAAGAGGATGATGTGACAGAAGAAATCATTGAGGTAAAATCTAATTTTTATGATTTTTTTAATGTTGAATTTGAAAATGATTTTCATTTTTAAATGAGTATAGAGTTAGAGAAAAAAGAGGATTGTGTAGATGCACAGTGGTATACAAATGTATACTTGTAGGTAGAGGTTGTACAGGAAGCTACAGGAGAGATCTGGTGGAGGTGGTCGGTTTGTGGTGGGTTGAATCCCATGAAGAAGGAGAAGAGAGGAGAAATAATTTGGCAGAGGAAGATAGTGCATGGTGGATGCAAGTCCATGAGAGGATAGAAGAATGAAGTGTAGATTTTTTGGAGGAATGTGAAGCTTGTTCCAGGTAGATGCTGGAAAAAGAGGAAAAAGAGAGCATTTTTGTGCACATATTTGTGAGTATACGCTCACAAAATTCTACCCTGGGTGTCTGATGCTAGAGCATCTAGGGTTACTAGCAATCTTGCATCACCAAAAATATCATCATTTTAATTTGGTTTATTTTCAATAAGGGCTTAGGGGCTAAGAGAATAAATATTTTGATTTGCAACTTTGTAATATTCCTTGTGGCAAAAATTGTAAATGTATTTTTTGAGGAATTATGCTCTCGTAAATGTTACAAAGGCATAAATGGTGGAATATTCCATTTGGACATCCCATTTCTAGGTGGGACCACTTGGTATGCATGTTATTGTTACTAAATTTTGTTCACACTAAATTTAGTTAGACCTAATTACAGTTGTTTTAGGAGTAAAAGAAAAAAAATTAAAGTTATTGCATTCAGTGAATATTTGATGCCTTGACAAGGTAGAAATAATGATCAATTGTCATGATAACCCAACAATCCAATCAGGACTGTTAAATCATCATGACAAGTGAGTTATATGTCAAGAAATCAAGCATTCAAGGAAGACAGTTGATCTAAACTATTGTATCTTTCAGGAGTTATAAGATAATTTGATTATTCAGTTGATCATAATTGAAAGCAAGAAAGAAAGATATTTATTTAACTATCATTTCATGTCATATTTGGAATATACGTTTAGTATCTATTACTCTATCCAATGCATTGATTGAAAAGAAAACATATATACATCAAGTGCATAAGGTAAATTAACTAATCATGTTTAAAAGAAGTGTTCAAATGTGTCCCACACAAGCCGTGGGAGTGACTAAACTGAGCAATGCAAACATATGCAAGCTATACATCTGATGATAAAAGAAATGAGGAAGAACACATGATAAAACTAAATATCCACCATTGCCTGAGCAAGGAGGTTGTTGAGCTAGTTGACAGTTGATCTTCAGTCCTCATCTTCAGCTCTAGTTGCATTAGTTGAACCTGCAAAAAATTGGGACAAAAACCTATTAGAGCTCTAGATATTTAATGTTATCATATGTTTTTATCAAGTAAACATATCAACTTATCACATCATGCATTTCATATGGAAGAAAAGATCATACAAAGCACTCAACATCATAAACAAGGTACATTTTTATCTAACTTGTTTGTTCACTGTGCAAGTATAGGAAAAGTAATGTTGCTGATTTGAAGACATTAAAGTATGTGGAGAAAAATGTGGCTCCCACAAGGGTTGAGCCCAACATGCTCCCTTCTTATCCATTCAAAAAGGACATAAGATTGCATAAATAGAGTAATCATGCATAGAAATAGTCAACATAGGCAATCAAAGAGAGGGGATCATAATTGAAATAAAGAGGAGCAATTGCTCCTATAAACTATGCCTCATCACAGAAGAAGCCTGTCAAGATCAACAACTTTGCTTTACTTCATTACTTACATATGATGGAATGAACAATGTATCCATGCAGGAGATATCATTATACATATACAAGAGTCAAATGATCTAGGAGCAGCTATACCAAAGTACATTCCATAAAGCTGCCATTATAAAGTATAGAAAAGCACCTTCATCTTTTAACATAAATGAGATATATTCTTTTACTATTCATATACGTCATTCAAGTATGCAATAGTACATCTAAATTAAAACAAAAAGGTGAAGGTACAGTGAGATAAAGTACAGTGTGCAATAGGTGCAAAAGAATAGCATTAATGTTATAGTACAGTCACATTAAGAGGAACAACATTAAGGAGAAAGTACAGTCTCACCAAAGATGGAGCAGCACAATAGCATTTACCAGCTAGTAATGGTTCAAACACCAAGCACAATGAAGTGACAAGTATGTCACAATCAATGCATTACAAGAGATACAAACTCAGGTATATGTATTATCTTATGGAGAGAAGACAAAACAACATGATAAGATATGCAGATACACTGTATGAAACAACAACATTCTCATTTTTTTCCAGTGCCTCATTATATTGCAAATCAGGATCAAACTGTAACTGTCATAGATGGTATGTTTTTCAATACAAAAGGTACAATATAGTATGCAGATATAGATTTGAAGAGATCAAAAGTATTAAGGTGTAAGAAGGAGGAAGCCTCATCCTTATCTTATTCTCTTTTTACAAATACAGGTAAAGGATGATACAGTGTGTACAGTGACCAATAAAAGATGTAGTATTGTGTGAGGATAGAACAAACAAACCCATAACTATGTGATAAAGAGGCAAATAAACATGTATACAATGCAATATCAAATTTCTTTTGCAAAAACCTAGTTGAAAGACAACTATAGATACATTTTGTTGTCACTAAAAACCCAGTTAGAAATCTGTGAAAAGAATGCATTAATACATGTGTTACAGTTGAGAGGTGTTAGAGAGAAGCTCCATCCTTACCACATTATACAAACATAAGAACAAATATATGATACAGAGTATACAAAATCGAGCCTTCAAGGTTTAATGTATACACTAAGTTATATAGTTTGCTGTCGCAAAAGAAAGCCTCAAGTTTTCATCCTATACAGTGAAATAGTTTTCTTTTTATGCATATCCAAATGGGTGTTTTGAAAACCCACAGCATCATACAAAATAGAAAAGCACAAGAATGGCCTTGGGCCTTTATATCCAAGTATTCACAGTATGTCATGCTTTTGCCAAAAGGAATACCCAGTTGGGTTTTTCGTTGTGTTTTATTGACAAAATCATCATCAAGAAATGAAGGAGGAGCTACACAGTCAAAACCCTAAAGTTTCAGTTTAGTTTGTCCCTTTTTTCAAAATAGTAAAAGGATGTCACAACAAAACCTAGGTATGAAGAGCACAAGAATGGCTAGTAGTGAGGCTTCTTCTTGTTTTATAAAGAAAACTAATGCAGAAGAGCAATTTTTCAAAAAAATATCTTCATTGTTTGAGTCGACCAGAGACAAAGAAGGGCAAAAAATGAAGGCAGTGAACTTACCTTTCAATGGTCGAGGACAACTGTAGTTCTTTCTATCTTTTCTTCCTCAAAAAGTCAAAAGAATTCTTGCAGCCAGAGATACAAAAGCCAAAAAGAAACAACAGAAAGAATGTCATGAAAACCCAGAGAGAAAGCTCAAGGCCGCGGCCTAAATGTCAAAAGAATGGAGCAGAAGATGATAAAATGCCATATGAAATCCATAGAGCTAAACTCACCTTCGTTGCTGCATCAAAATGCCAAGTGAAACCTCAGGTAACGACCATGGAAGCAGCAAGAAAACCTTGAGAAAAGCTTGAAACCCTACCATCATGGCAGCCACCACATAGCAGACCAAAAGAATGGAGTGACAAATGACACTTAGGGTTTCAAACCTTTTGTTTTTACCAAGAGTTCGATGGTGTTTTTTTCCCATCTTTTGACTTATGCAAAAAAAAAAACATTATTAAAACCTTATCCAAAACTGTGGTCAATACTTTTGAGTCTTCAAAACCTAATGATCATGCTGTAGGGGCCCGTGAGGCCAAGAATCTTCTTGTGCCTTCTTTTCCTTATGTTTTGCAAAAGTCAAAAATTTGTAATCATTCAAAGGTAAGAAAATGATAAACTCACATAGTGCATGAAATGCCTTATTCTATATAAGGTAAGGATTATTTTATTTTGTAAAGGAGAAATAAGGAGTATAAATATATGATGCATGTGGCCTTTTAAAGATGCAATGGAGATATAAGGTGAAGATACATTTGATGCATATTGATATAATGTGTAGGAGTACTAAGGTGTTTGTTATCATGTTATGATGAGAGGTAAAATTTATGCATGAAGGCATATACTATGCATGGAGATATAAGGGTGATATTATTTTCTCCTTAGTGCATGTGGAGTGATAAGGGATATTGTTCATGCCTAAGTGTTTTTTTCATTGTAAATGGAGTGATAAGGGTAGAATTTTGCCTTACATGCATATGTCATGCAAACTAAGGGATTTTTCTCACATGGGTTATTAGGGGGCTTTTGTTTTCTTCTAAATCTTATTTTTGCTCAAATCATGCAAATTAGGCAAATGTAATTGGAGAGATAAGGAGATTATTTTTCTTTTCATCATGCATGATTTTACAAATAAATCAATGTAAGAAAATAATAGAGTAATATTCTTCAAATTACCTTATTATTTTTCACAAGTTGTAAAATAAAAAATAGTGCAAATTGTAACTAATAGTAAAGTAATTATTCTAATTACTTTATTATCTACTAACATCAATTTTGCAAATGCAAAATCATGCAAATTGATGAGTTGAGTTAGCTGAGGCCATTTAGGGACTTTTTGCATGATTTGGGGAGCAATTTGAGAATTCTTAGTCAACTTCTTGGTCAAACATATGGAGAGGATCAACTTGGAGCTATTTTTGCTCAAATTATGGTAGTTTGAACTCTTATTTTTAGGGATTTCTTAGTTTTCTTATGGATCACTTTGGAGGACTTATTTTTAGAGGTAGTTAACTGCAGTTCTATTTTTCATGCCTCTTGGAGAGAGCAAACTATATATTGTAAAGAAAAACTTAGGGTTTTCCAGTTCTTGCATTCTTTTCTCTTTTACACATTGAAAGACAAGAGGTTTTGTAACTCATTTTTCAAGTTCTTGTATTTTTGCTCTTTACACTTTAAGAGAGGAGGTTTTGTAACTCATTGATTATAGATTTTATAGAGATCACAATAGGTTACAGGTTTCTTTTCTTTGTTCTTCATGCAATATTTTCCTTTATTTTTCATTGAAATCAAGTGTTTGCCTTTCCATTGATACTACTTGTATGGATGATTTGATGAAATTTTAAATGTGTTTTAATATCAAGACCTTTAAAATTATTGTCTCATTCTTATTTGTAAGTGTTAGGCATATTGATACCACAGGTCTTAGGTTGTGTTACTGAAATTCTTTCTTTCATGTTGTGAAGAATCTTTTTCCTTCATAAAGAATAGTTTTTCCAGCCTTCCTTAGAAATTTTTTTTTGATATTTATGCCAAGATTGGATTGTGTGGGTCAGATTTCTGAAGTCTATTGTGAACTAGATTTGCATTTTTTCATCCTTATTAGGTGCATCACCAAATTTTACAATTTTATTTTCCATTATAGTTCCTTTCTTACCCCTTTTCCAAAATAGAAAATCATAGATCCAAATAGAATATTTTAAGGGAACCAGCCCATAATCTGGAGGTTCAAACTCACTATAGGTCACTGATGAAGGGGGTAAATCATAAAACACACAATAACAAAAATTGCACACAAAAAATAGAATGATATTTTATTAATATGGGCAAAACATTATATTACAGAAGATCAAATACAATCAGAGGATAAATCCCCTATAGGCTACAACACATTATAGCTCCCTCTCTCAGGACTCTGGAATCTTTAGCCTTCTGTAACACCCAAATCAACTAGGTTTTCTATTTTCCCCCTTTTCTTGACTCAACACCTTCCCCCTTAACACTCTACTACTCAGGGTTCCCAAAATAGTCATAAATAACACTTTTTGGAGGCCACCAACTTAATTTCAAAATTTGCATCTCTCTCCAAAAATAGGTCAACTTTGTAGGGCCATAACTTTTGATCCGACTGTTGGATTTTCAGTTATAATACCTTTTTGGAAAGCTCTCAAAAAGACGGCTGTGAACAAGCAGTACCTAAAGGTATACTACTTGGGTTTCCCACCAAAATTTGGGCTCATTCAGAGCCTCTAAGTGCCTCAAATTTCACTTTGAATATTTCAATAGGATTTTTAGAATTTGAAATTTTAATATCTCACAAATGACAAATAATATTGAAATGATTTCTTCACTATTAGCTTCAATTCACGATTATGGAGGTCTATGTAAGATTTTGTATCCAACCGTGCACAAATGGAAACTTACTAAAAATAGTAAACTTGCCAAATTTAGCCCTTATTGAAAAGAAACAACATTTTTTTTTGGTTGATGCAAGATTGCTCTTACACCCTGGATGCTCCTGCATTAGACACCCAGGGTAATTTGAAAAGTGACCTTGTCACTTCTCATGAGTTAGAGAGAAACCAAAACGGTTAACCTCAGTCTCAGATAACCATGATGAATCTTCAACAGGCTTTCCTTTCCATTTCACCAAGTATTCTATATACTGCCTGTTTCTTGTACTTTTACCCACATGGCTATCCAGAATGCCCTCTATCTCCTCCTTCTCTGAAGTAGATGCTAGAATGTCCCACTATGTTCCTTTATCAACTCCATCGTCATGATACTCTGTCAAATCTGAAATGTTGAACACTGGTGAAATATTGATGTCATCAGGCAACTCCACCTCAAATACATTTCCTGAATCATGCTTCTTCAGGATTCTACATGGTCTAAATTTCCTCATCTTCAGCTTATTATATATACCAACTAGAAATCTTTCTTTTCTTAAGTGAACCATGAATTCATCACCCTCCTAAAACTCGTTGTCTCCTCTTCTGATCTACCTTAGGCTTATACTGAGAATTCATCTTATGGATATGCTTTCTTACCTCTTCGTGCAAATTCTTCATGTGCTCAGCAAAATTTTCAGCTTCAGTACTACTCTTCTCCCCCTTATCCATCCTCCTCAATTAGGAAACAGTTCTTGGCCTACTCCCATAGACAACCTGGAATGGAGATTTACCTGTGCTCCTATTGATAGAATTGTTGTAAGTAAATTCTGCCTGTGGTAAAATTAAATCCCATCACTTGAGCATATCTCCTACTAAACATCGTAGCAAGTTACCCAAACACCTATTCACCACTTCTATCTATCCATCAATCTATGGATGGTGTGCAGAACTAAACTTCAAATCTATCTTCAACTTCTTCCACAATGTCCTCCAAAAATAACCAACAAACTTGGTATCTTGATCTGAAACTATGCTCTTTGGTAGACCGTGTAATCTCACCACCTCTCTGAAAAATAATTCAGCAATATGAACATCATTAGTATTCTTTCAAGGAATGAAATGTGCCATCTCCGAGAATCTATCCACTACCAAAAAAATGGAATCATGTCCTCTCTGTGTCCATGGTAAACCAAGAACAAAATCCATACTAATATCATCCCATGGCTTCTCTAGTATAGGTAGTGGCTGATATAAACCTGTATTCTGACTTGCTCCTTTTGCCATCTGACATACTCTGCAACTCTGCACAAATTTCCTCACATCCTGCTGCAACTATGACCAATAATAATTTTCACCAACAATAGCAATGGTCTTATCTCAACCAAAGTGTCTGGCCAATCCTCCACTATGCTTCTCCTTAATCAGATTCTCTCTCATGGAACTCCTTAGAATGCACAATTGGCTTCCCTTAAACAATATGCCATCTTAGATTATGAAATCCAACCATTTTGTCTTGTCCAAAGTAACAGGTTCTAGACAAGCTTTCCAAGCCTCTACAAAATATGGATCTTTAAGATACAAACTTTTGAGCTCATCGAACCCAACAACCTCTACCTTCATTTCTGTCAACAAATTTTGCCTTCTGCTCAAGGCATCTGCAACTCTGTTGGACTTCCCACTCTTGTGCTTCAAAACAAAAGTATAACTCTGCAAAAACTCAACCCATTTTAAGTGCCTTTGATTTAACTTTCCTTGACTATTAAGATACTGCAAAGCTTGATGATCAGTATATAAAACAAACTCTTTTGGCAACAAATAATGTCTCCATTTCTTCAAAGCCTAAACTATTGCATAAAACTCTTGATCATAAACAAAATATTTTTTCTTGGCATCTTTAAGCTTCTCACTAAAATAGGTAATGGGCTTACCTTCTTGACTTAGAACAGCTCCTATACCAATACCACTAGCATCACAATCTACCTGAAATACCTTACTGAAATCTGGAAGTGCTAAAACAGGTTGTTCTACAACTTTCTACTTCAATGTATCAAAGCTCTTGTCTACTCCTTTAGTCCATCTAAACTCTTTTCTATCCCCTCTTATTGTCTCAGTTAGGGGTGCACAAAAGCTACTAAAATTCTAAATAAACTTTCTGTAGAAACTTGCTAAACCATGAAAAGATCTTACCTCTGTAGCACTCCTTGGTGTAGGCCTTTTAATGATAGCTCTCACCTTCTTTGGGTCCATCTTAAGACCTTCCTATGAGACAACAAATCCTAGGTACACCAACTCCTTCTTTGCAAAGCTACATTTCTTCAGATTGATCAACAACTTCTCCTCCCTTAGCTTCTCTAGAACTCTTCTGATATGCATCAAATATTTGTCCCAAGTCTTATTGAAAATCAAAATATCATCCAAATAAACAATAACAAAACTTCCCAAAAATTATTTCAATACCTCGTTCATGAGCCACATGAATGTGCTCGATGGATTGGTTAGCCCAAACGGCATGACTAACCACTCGTACAAACCTTCCTTTGTCTTGAAGGTTGTCTTCCAGTTGTCTCCTTCCTTGATACGGATCTGGTGATACCCACTCTTCACGTCAACTTTCGTGAAGTACTTGGCTCCACTCAAACAATCAATTATGTCATCCATTCTTGGCAATGGAAACCTATACTTGATTGTGATCTTATTTATGGCTCAAGAATCTATACACATTCTCCACTCTCCATCTTTCTTTGGTACTAGTATTGCACGTACCACACATGGACTTAGGCTCTGCTTTATCAGTCCCTTCCTTAACAACTCATGAACTTGTCTGTTCAACTCTTCATTCTCTGCTAGAGTCATTCTATGGTCTTCCTTATTTGGCAAATAGGCTCCTGGTATCAAATCCATTTGATGACTTATCTTCCTCATTGGTGGTAAACCTTCTAGTACATTATTAGAGATAATGTCCTGAAATTCTTCCAACATATTTGAAACTTTTGCTGGTACATCTTCACATTTCTCTTGACTAATCTTAGGAGTCAATGCAAAGCAATGACACTCATGCTTCATACCCTCCAAAAATTTCCTACCATCTACCAAGTAAATTCTGACAGTACTACATACCTTTTCTTCCACCTCCTTCAAGGGATTCAACTTATGATGAACTCCATCCTTTGTTCAGGAATATGTGTTTGTACAGCCATCATGGACATCACTTCTATCATACTACCATGGCCTCCCCAACAACATATGATATGCATCCATCGATATGATATCAAACAGCACCTCATCATGGTAGTCCCCAATCTTGAACTTCACTAAACACTGCTCATTGACTAAAACACTATGGTCATTCTACAACCATGCAATCCGATATGGATGTGGATGGTTTATTCTTGTCAACTTCAACTTGTCAACCATCTCCTCTGAAACAAGATTGTCCTTGCTTCCACTTTAATAATAATATCACAACACTTACCTTCACATTTGCACCTTGTGTGGAATAAACTCTTCCTCTAATTGGGTTCTTTCTCTTCATTTAGCAAGGTTATTCTAACAACTAGGATTTCACCCATTTCAACATCTTCAAAATGCTCAGACTGTGCATCTTCATCTACATAGGCAACTCGTGCATTACCGTCAGGTCTTCTATTCATCCTTCCTTGATGTTGTGGACACTCATATACTGGATGCCCTTCTTCTCCACATTGGAAACATGTTCCTCTAAAACATCCTCTTCCATGTCCTTGCCCAAGTCTAGCTCTTCCTCTTCCTCTTTGCTCACCATTATTCTGGTCACGAGGGCGGTAGGTATTGTCTCATCTCTAATTTCAATTGGTTCCAGCTTCTTCACTTTTCTTTGGATCTTCATTTCGGCCTCCATAGGGTCTTCCACTAGTCCTTCTACCTTGATCTCTTCCCCTTTGCTTGCCTTCAAATCTCTTATTCAGCTTCTCTTCCACCTTCAGGGAAAACTGGTATGCATCTTCTATGGTGGTCATTCTAACCAGGCTCAACTCTTCTTGAATACTTGGCCTCAACCCATTAATGTAATGGGCTACCTTCTCCTTGTTGGCCTCTCCATGGCCTATCCTGATAGTGATCTTATAAAAATCTTCTGTAAACTCCTTAACAGACTTGTTACCTTACTTCAATCTTTGCAGCTTCTTCATCAACTCCATCTCATAGTCCACAAGAATGAACTGCTTCTTCAATTTCTCCACCATCCGATCCCATCTGGTAATCTTTGCTTTTCCTCTTCTATTTCTCTAACTGGACCTCCTTCCACCAAATACTGGCATGGCCCTTCAACTTTATTTTTGCAAAATTGACACGTTCTGGGTCTTCCACATCTTTATACTCGAAACACTCCTCCATATCATTGATCCAATCAATAAGTTGTTATGGATTGAAATATCCAGAATAGGTAGAAACTTCGATCTTGGGCCTCTTTCCAATCTTTGAAATGGCCCTCAACAACCTAACTTCTGCAGGATCTCCCGCAGCTTCTTATTCTTCCTTAGATAGCTCTTCTTTAGCTTCACCTTCGCTTTCCTCTCTCCTTCTCAGCTCGAACCCTCTTTGTAGCTCCTCATGCAATGCATCGATTTGTCTTTGCAGGGCTCTAAAACCCTCTTCCGTCAAAGCATTCCTCCCACCACAGTTTCTTCATGGAGGCATCTTGATCTTTTCAGCAAACCCACAACCTTAGGTCCTAGTGCAAACTACCTCACAATTGGCGATTTGTCTACACACTCAGGAACCCTTGCTCTAATACCACTTGATGAAGGGGGTAAATCATAAAACACACAATAAAAGAAATTGCACACAGAAAATAGAATGATATTTTATTAATATGGGAAAAACATTACATTACAAAAGCTCAAATACAATCAGAGGATGAATCCCCTACAGGCTGCAATACATTACAGCTCCCTCTCTTAAGACTCTAGAATCTTCGGCCTTCTATAACCCCCAAATCAACTAGGGTTTCTATTTTCCCCCTTTTCTTGACTCAACACCTTCCCCCTTAACTCTCTATTGCCCAGGGTTCCCAAAATAGTCATAAATAGCACTTTTTGGTGGCCACCAGCTTAATATCAAAATTTGCATCTCCCTCCAAAAATAGGTCAACTTCGTGGGGCCATAACTTTCGATCAGACTGTTAGATTTTCAATTATAATACCTTATTAGAAAGCTCTCAAAAAGATGGTTGTGAACAAGCATTACCTAAAGGTAGACTACTTGGGTTTCCCACCAAATTTTGAGCCCATCCGGAGCCTCTAAATGCCTCAAATTTGACTTTGAATATTTCAATAGGATTTTTAGAATTTGAAATTTTAATATCTCACAAATTACAAATGATATTGAAGTGATTTCTTCACCATTAGCTTCAATTCGCCATTCTGGAGGTCCATGTAAGATTTTGTATCCAACCATACACAAATGCAAACTTATTAAAAATAGTAACCTTGCCAAATTTAGCCCTTATTGAAAAGAAAGAACATTTTATTTTGGTTGATGCAAGATTTCTCTTACACCCTGGATGCTCCTGCATCAGACACTTGGGGTAATTTGAAAAGTGACCTTGTCACTTCTTATGAGTTAGAGGGAAACGAAAACGGTTAACCTCAGTCTCAGATAACCATGATGAATCTTCAACAGGCTTTCCTTTCCATTTCACTAAGTATTCTGTATACTCCCTGTTTCTTGTACCCTTACCCACACGGCTATCTAGAATGCCCTCTATCTCCTCCTTCTTTGAAGTAGATGCTGGAATGTCCCACTATGTTCCTTTATCAAGTCCATCATCATGACATTCTGTCAAATCTGAAATGTTGAACACTGATGAAATATTGATGTCATCAGGCAACTCTACCTCAAATGCATTTCCTGAATCATGCTTCTTCAGGATTCTACATAGTCCAAATTTCTTCATCTTCAGCTTATTATATGTACCAACTGGAAATCTTTCTTTTCTCAAGTGAACCGTAACTTCATCACCCTCCTGAAACTCCTTGTCTCCTCTTCTGATCTACCTTATCCTTATACTGAGAATTCATCTTATGGATATCCTTTCTTACCTCTTTGTACAAATTCTTCATGTGCTCAGCAAAAATTTTAAGTTTAGCACTACTCTTCTCGCCCTTATCCATCCTCCTCAATTTAGAAGCAGTTCTTGGGCTACTTCCATACACAACCTGGAATGGAGATTTACCTATGATCCTATTGACAAAATTGTTGTAAGCAAATTCTGCCTATGGTAAAATCAAATCCCATCCGTTGGGCTTATCTCCTACTAAGCATCGTAGTAGATTACCCAAATTCCTATTCACCACTTCTGTTTGTCCATCAGTCTGTGGATGGTGTGCAGAACTGAACTTCAAATCTGTCTTCAACTTCTTCCACAATGTCCTCCAGAAATAACCAACAAACTTGGTATCTCAATTTGAAACTATACTCTTTGGTAGACCGTGTAATCTCACCATCTCTCTAAAAAATACTTCAGCAATATGAACAGCATCATTAGTATTCTTGCAAGGAATGAAATGTGCCATCTTCGAGAATCTATCCACTATCACAACAATGGAATCATATCCTCTTTTTGTCCTTGGTAAACCAAGAACAAAATCCATACTAATATCATCCCATGGCTTCTTGGGCATATGTAGTAGCTGATATAGACCTGTATTCTGACTTGCTCCTTTCGCCATTTGACATACTCTGCAACTCTGCACAAATTTCCTCACTTCCTGCTGCAACTATGGCCAATAATAATTTTCACCAACAATAGTAATGGTCTTATCTTGACCAAAGTATCCAGCCAATTCTCCATTATGCTTCTCCTTAATTAGGTTCTCTCTCATGGAACTCCTCGGAATGCACAACTGGCTTCCTTTAAACAACATGCCATCTTGGATTATGAAATCCAACCATTTTGTCCTGTCTAAAGTAACAGGTTCCGGACAAGCTTTCCAAGCCTGTGCAAAATATGGATCTTCAGGATACAAACTTTTGAGCTCATCGAACCCAACAACCTCTACCTTCATTTCTGTCAACAAATTTTGCCTTCTGCTCAAGGCATCTTCAACTCTGTTGGACTTCCCACTCTTGTGCTTCAAAACAAAAGTATAACTCTGCAAAAACTCAACCCATTTTAAGTGCCTTTGATTTAACTTACCTTGACTTTTAAGATACTACAAAGCCTGATGATCAGTATATAAAACAAACTCTTTTGGCAACAAATAATGTCTCCATTTCTTCAAAGCTTGAACTATTGCATAAAACTCTTGATCATAAACAAAATACTTTTTCTTGGCATCTTTAAGCTTCTCACTAAAATAGGCAATGGACTTACCTTCTTGACTTAGAACAGCTCCTATACCACTACCACTAGCATCACAATCTACCTGAAATACCTTATTGAAATTTGGAAGTGCAAAAATAGGTTGTTCTATGACTTTCTACGTCAATGTATCAAAGCTCTTGTCTGCTCTTTTAGTCCATCTAAACTCTTTTCTATCCCCTCTCATTGTCTCAGTTAGGGGTGCACAAATGCTACTAAAATTTCCGATAAACTTTCTATTGAAAATTGCCAAACCATGAAAAGATCTTACCTCTGTAGCACTCCTTGGCGTAGGCCATTCAATGATAGCTCTCACCTTCTCTGGGTCCATCTTAAGACCTTACTCTGAGACAACAAATCCCAGGTATACCAACTCCTTTACAAAGCTACATTTCCTCATATTGATCAACTTCTCCTCTCTCAGCTTCTCTAGAACGCTTTTGATATGCATCAAATGCTCGTCCCAAGTCTTACTGAAAATCAAAATATCATCCAAATAAACAATAATAAAACTTCCCAAAATATTCTTTCAGTACCTCATTCATGAGCTGCATGAATGTGCTCGGTGCATTGGTTAGCCCAAATGGCATGACTAACCACTCATACAAACTTTCATTTGTCTTGAAGGTTGTCTTCCATTTGTCTCCTTCCCTGATACGGATCTAGTGATACCCTCTCTTCAGGTCAATTTTCGTAAAGTACTTGGCTCCACTCAAACAATCCATTATGTCATCCATTCTTAGCAATAGAAACCTGTACTTGATTGTGCTCTTATTTATGGCTCAAGAATCTATACACATTCTCCACTCTCCATCTTTCTTTGGTGCTAGTATTGTAGGTACCACACATGGACTCAGGCTCTCCCTTATCAGTCCCATAAGAACTCGTAAACTTGTTTGTTCAACTCTTCATTATCTGCTGGAGTCATTCTGTGGGCTGACTTATTTGGCAAATTAGCTCCTGGTATCAAATCCATTTAATGACTTATCTTCCTCACAGGTGGTAAACCTTCTGGTACATTATTAGAGATAATATCCTGAAATTCTTCCAACATATCTGAAACTTCTGCTAGTACATCTTCACATTTCTCTCAACTAATCTTAGGAATCAATGCAAAGCAATAACGCTCATGCTTCATACCCTCCAAAAATTTCCTACCATCTACATACATTTTCTTCCACCTCCTTCAAGGGCTTCAACTTATGATGAAATCCATTCATTGTTAAGGAATATGTGTTTGCACGACCATCATGGACATCGCTCCGATCATACTGACACGGCCTCCCCAACAGCATATGACATGCATCCATCGGTATGATATCACATAGCACCTCATCATGGTAGTCCCCAATCTTGAACTTCACTAAACACTACTCATTGACCAAAGCTTTGTAGTCATTCTGTAACCATGCAATCTAATATAGATGTGGATTCTTTCTTCTTGTCAACTTCAACTTGTCAACCATCTCCTCTAAAACAAGATTGTCGGTGCTTCCACTGTGAATAATAATATTACAACACTTACCTTCACATTTGCACCTTGTGCGGAATAAACTCTTCCTCTGATTGAGTTCTTTCTCCTCATTCAACAAGGTTCTTCTGACAACTAGGGTTTTACCCCTTTCAGCATCTTCAGAATGCTCAGACTATGCATCTTCATCTACATGTGCAACTCGTGCATTACCTTCAGGTCTTCTATTCATCCTTCTTTGATGTTGCGGACACTCGTATGCTCGATGCCCTTCTTCTCCAAATTAGAAACATGTTCCTCTAAAACCTCCTCTTCCAGGTCCTTGCCCAGGTCTACCTCTTCCTCTTCCTCTTTCCTCACCATTATTCTGGTCACGAGGGCGGTAGGTATTATCTCCTCTCTGATTTCGACTAGTTCCAGCTTCTTCACTTTTCTTTGGATCTTCATTTCGGCCTCCATAGGGTCTTCCACCAGTCCTTCTGCCTTGATCTCTTCCCCATTTCTTGCTTTCAAATCTCTTCTTCAACTTCTCTTCCACCTTCATGGAAAACTGGTATGCATCTTCTATATTAGTCATTCTGACCAAGCTCAACTCTTCTTGAATACTTGGCCTCAACCCATTAATGTAACAAGCTACCTTCTCCTTGTTGGCCTCTCCATGGCCTGTCCTGATAGTGATCTTATAAAAATCTTCTATATACTCCTTAACAGACTTATTACCTTGCTTCAATCCTTGTAGCTTCTTCAGCAACTCCATCTCATAGTCCACAGGAATGAACTGCTTCTTCAATTTCTCCACCATCCAATTCCATCTGGTAATCTTTGCTTTTCCTCTTCTATTTCTCTCTAACTGGACCTCCTTCTACCAAATACTAGCATGGCCCTTCAACTTTGTCTTTGCAAACTTGACACGTTCTGGGTCTTTCACATCTTTATACTCAAAACACTCCTCCATATCATTGATCCAATCAATAAGTTGTTCTAGATTCAAATCTCCAGAATAGGTAGAAACTTCGATCTTGGGCCTCTTCTAATATTTGAAATGGTCCTCAACAACCTAACTTCTGTAGGATCTTCCATAGCTTCTTGTTCTTCCTCAGATAGCTCTTCTTCAGCTTCATCTTCACTTTCCTCTCTCCTCGGCTCGAACCCTTTTCACAGCTCCTCTTGCAATGCATCGATTTGTCTTTGTAGGGTTTTAAAACCTTCTTCCATCAAAGCATTCCTCCCACCATGGTTTCTTCATGGAGGCATCTTGATCTCTGTAGCAAACCCACAAGCTCAGGTCCTGGTGCAAACTGCCTCACAGTTGCCAATTTGTCTACACACTCAGGAACCCTTGCTCTGATACCACTTGATGAAGGGGGTAAATCATAAAATACACAAGAATAGAAATTGCACACATAAAATAGAATGATATTTTATTAATATGGGAAAAACATTACATTACAGAAGCTCAAATACAATCAGAGGATGAATCCTCTATAGGCTACAACACATTATAGCTCCCTCTCTCAAGACTCTGGAATTTTCAGACTTCTGTAACCCCCAAAATAATTAGGGTTTCTATGTTCCCCCTTTTCTTGACTCAACACCTTCTCCCTTAACTCTCTAGTGCCCAGGGTTCCCAAAATAGTCATAAATAGCACTTTTTGGCAGCCACCAGCTTAATTTCAAAATTTGCATCTCCCTCCAAAAATAGGTCAACTTCGTGGGGCCATAACTTTCGATCTGACTGTTGGATTTTCAATTATAATACCTTTTCAAAAAGCTCTCAAAAAGACGGTTGTGAACAAGCAGTACCAAAAGGTAGACTGCTTGGGTTTCCCACCAAATTTCGGGCCCATCCAGAGCCTCCAAGTGTCTCAAATTTGACTTTGAATATTTTAATAGGATTTTTGGAATTTGAAATTTTAATATCTCACAAATGACAAATGATATTGAAGTGATTTCTTTCCCATTAGCTTCAATTCACCATTTTGGAGGTCTGTGTAAGATTTTGTATCCAACCATCCACAAATGCAAACATACTAAAAATAGTAACCCTGCCAAATTTAGCCCTTATTGAAAAGAAACAACATTTTTTTTTGTTGATGCAAGATTACTCTTACACCGTGGATGCTCCTGCATCAAACACCATGGGTAATTTGAAAAGTGGCCCTGTCTCTTCTCATGAGTTAGAGGGAAACCAAAACGGTTAACCTTAGTCTCAGATAACCATGATGAATCTTCAACAGGCCTTCCTTTCCATTTCACCAAGTATTTTGTATACTGCCTATTTTTTGTACTCTTACCCACACGGCTATCCAGAATGCACTTTATCTCCTCCTTCTTTGAAATAGATGTTGGAATGTCCCACTATGTTCCTTTATCAACTCCATCATCATGATACTTTGTCAAATCTAAAATGTTGAACACTGGCGAAATATTGATGTCATCAGGCAACTGTACCTCAAATGCATTTCTTGAATCATGCTTCTTCAGGATTCTACATGGTCCAAATTTCCTCATCTTCAGCTTATTATATGTACCAAGTGGAAATCTTTCTTTTCTCAAGTGAACCATGACTTCATCACCCTCCTGAAACACCTTATGTCTCCTCTTCTGATTTGCCTTGGCCTTATACTGATAATTCATCTTATGGATATGCTTTCTTACCTCTTCATGCAAATTCTTCATGTACTCAGCAAAATTTTTAACTTCGGCACTACTCTTCTCCCCCTTATCCATCCTCAATTCGGAAGCAGTTCTTAGGCTACTCCCATACACAACCTAGAATGGAGATTTACCTATACTCCTATTGACATAATTTTTGTAAGCAAATTCTACCTGTGGTAAAATCAAATCCCATCCCTTGGTCTTATCTCCTACTAAGCATCGTAGCATGTTACCCAAACTCCTATTCACCACTTCAGTCTGTTCCTCAGTCTGTGGATGGTGTGCAGAACTGAACTTCAAATCTATCTTTAACTTCTTCCACAATGTCCTCCAGAAATAAACAACAAACTTGGTATCTCGATCTGAAACTATGCTCTTTGGTAGTCCATGTAATCTCACCACCTCTCTAAAAAATAATTTAGCAATATGAACAGCATCATTAATATTCTTGCAAGGAATGAAATGTGCCATCTTCAAGAATCTA
Source organism: Cunninghamia lanceolata (assembly GCA_027924645.1). Classification (NCBI taxonomy): domain Eukaryota; kingdom Viridiplantae; phylum Streptophyta; class Pinopsida; order Cupressales; family Cupressaceae; genus Cunninghamia; species Cunninghamia lanceolata. The sequence continues at coordinate 14,658,538 of BSBN01000237.1, read as the reverse complement.
TCCACTACCAAAAAAATAGAATCATGTCTTCTCTGTGTTCTTGGTAAACCAAGAACAAAATCCATACTAATATCATCCCATGGCTTCTCTAGTATAGGTAGTGGCTAATATAGACCTGTATTCTGATTTGCTCATTTCACCATCTAACATACTTTGCAACTCTGCACAAATTTCCTCACATCGTGCTGCAACTGTGGCCAATAATAATTTTCACCAACAATAGCAATGGTCTTATCTCCACCAAAGTGTCCAACCAATCCTCCACTATGCTTCTCCTTAATCAGGCTCTCTCTCATGGAACTCCTCGGAATGCACAACTGGCTTCCTTTAAACAACATGCCATCTTGGATTATGAAATCCAACCATTTTGTCATGTCCAAAGTAACAGGTTCCAGACAAGCTTTCCAAGCCTCTACAAAATCTGGATCTTCAGGATACAAACTTTTGAGCTCATCGAACCCAACAACCTCTACCTTCATTTCTGTCAACAGATTTTGCCTTCTGCTCAAGACATCTGCAACTCTGTTGGACTTCCCACTCTTGTGCTTCAAAACAAAAGTATAACTCTGCAAAAACTCAACCCATTTTAAGTGCCTTTGATTTAACTTTCCTTGACTATTAAGATACTGCAAAGCCTGATGATCAGTATATAAAATAAACTCTTTTTGCAACAAATAATGTCTCCATTTCTTCAAAGCTTGAACTATTGCATAAAACTCTTGATCATAAACATAATACTTTTTCTTGGCATCATTAAGCTTCTCACTAAAATAGGCAATGGGCTTACCTTCTTGAGTTAGAACAACTCCTATACCACTACCACTAGCATCACAATCCACTTGGAATACCTTATTGAAATCTAGAAGTGCCAAAACAGGTTGTTCTACAACTTTCTCCTTCAATGTATCAAAGCTATTATATGTTCCTTTAGTCCATCTAAACTCTTTTCTATCCCCTCTCACTATCTCAGTTAGGGGTGCACAAATGCTACTAAAATTTCTGATAAACCTTCTATTGAAACTTGCCAAACCATGAAAAGATCCTACCTCTGTAGCACTCCTTGGCATAGGCCATTCAATGATATCTCTCACCTTCTCTAGGTCCATCTTAAGACCTTCCTCTAAGATAACAAATCCTAGGTATACCAACTCCTTCTTTGTAAAGCTACATTTCTTCATATTGATCAACAACTTCTCCTCCCTCAGCTTCTCTAGAACTCTTTTGATATGCATCAGATGCTCATCCCAAGTCTTACTGAAAATAAAAATATCATCCAAATAAACAATAACAAAACTTTCCAAATTATTCTTTCAGTGCCTCATTCATGAGCTACATGAATGTGCTTAGTGTATTGGTTAGCCCAAATGGTACGACTAACCACTCATACAAACCTTCCTTTGTCTTGAAGGTTGTCTTCCATTCGTCTCCTTCCCTGATACGAATCTAGTGATACCCACTCTTCAGGTCAATTTTCGTGAAGTACTTGGCTCCACTCAAACAATCCATTATGTCATCCATTCTTGGCAATGTAAACCTGTACTAGAACCAAAGAAAGATGGAGAGTGGAGAATGTGTACAGATTCTCGAGCCAACATCATATGACATGCATCCATCGGTATGATATCACATAGTACCTCATCATGGTAGTCCCCAATCTTGAACTTCACTAAACACTACTCATTGACCATAGCTCTATGGTCATTTTGCAACCATGCAATCCGATATGGATGTGGATGCTTTCTTCTTGTCAACTTCAACTTGTCAACCATCTCCTCTAAAATAAGATTGTCGATGCTTCCAGTGTCAATAATAATATCACAACACTTACCTTCACATTTGAACCTTGTGTGGAATAAACTCTTCTTCTGATTGGGTTCTTTCTCCTCATTTAGCAAGGTTCTTCTGACAACTAAGGTTTCATCCCTTTCAACATCTTCAGAATGCTCAGACTGTGTATCTTCATCTACATGTGCAACTCGTGCATTACCTTCAGGTCTTCTATTCATCTTTCCTTGATATTGCAGACACTCGTATGCTCGATGCCCTTCTCCACATTGGAAACATGTTCCTCTGAAACCTCCTCCTCCAGGTCCTTGCCCAAGTCTACCTTTTATTCTTCCTCTTTTCTCACCATTATTCTGGTCACGAGGGCAGTACGTATTATCTCCTCTCTGATTTCAACTAGTTCCAACTTCTTCACTTTTCCTTGGATCTTCATTTCGGCCTCCATAGGGTCTTCCACCAGTTCTTTTGCCTTGATCTCTTCCCCTTTGCTTGCTTTCAAATCTCTTATTCAGCTTCTCTTCCACCTTCAGTGAAAACTGGTACACATCTTCTATGGTGTTCATTCTGACCAGGCTCAACTCTTCTTGCATACTTGGCCTCAACCCATTAATGTAACGGGCTACCTTCTCCTTGTTGGCCTCTCCATGGCATGTCCTAATAGTGATCTTATAAAAATCTTCTGTATACTTCTTAACAAACTTGTTACCTTACTTCAATCCTTATAGCTTCTTTAGCAACTCCATCTCATAGTCCACAGGAATGAACTTCTTCTTCAATTTCTCCACCATCCAATCCCATCTGGTAATTTTTTCTTTTCCTAATCTATTTCTCTCTAACTGGACATCCTTCCACCAAATACTGGCATGGCCCTTCAACTTTGTCTTTGCAAACTTGACACGTTTTGGGTCTTCCACATCTTCATACTCGAAACACTCCTCCATATCATTGATCCAATCAATAAGTTGTTCCGTATTCAAATCTCTAGAATAGGTAGAAACTTTGATTCTGGGCCTCTTTCCGATCTTTGAAATGGCCCTCAACAACCTAACTTTTGCAGGATCTCCCACAACTTCTTGTTCTTCCTCAGATAGCTCTTCTTCAGCTTCATCTCCGCTTTCCTCTCTCCTTCTCGGCTCGAACCCTCTTCGCAGCTCCTTTTACAATGCATCAATTTGTCTTTGTAGGGCTCTAAAATCCTCTTCCATCAAAACATTCCTCCCACCATGGTTTCTTTGTGGTGGCATCTTGATCTCTGGAGCAAACCCACAACCTAAAGTCCTGGTACAAACTGCCTCACAGTCGGCGATCTATCTACAGACTCAGGAACCCTTGCTCTAATACCACTTGATGAAGGGGATAAATCATAAAACACACAATAACAGAAATTGCACGCAGAAAATAGAATGATATTTTATTAATATGGGCAAAACATTACATTACAGAAGCTCAAATACAATCAAAGGATAAATCCCCTACAGGTTGCAACACATTACAGTTCTCTCTCTCAAGACTGGAATCTTCAGCCTTCTATAACATCCAAATCAACTAGGGTTTCTATTTTTCCCCTTTTCTTGACTCAACACCTTCCCCCTTAACTCTCTACTACCTGGGGTTCCCAAAATAGTCATAAATAACAATTTTTGGCGGCCACCAACTTAATTTCAAAATTTGCATCTCCCTCCAAAAATAGGTCAACTTCACGGGGCCATAACTTTTGATCCAGCCTTTGGATTTTCAGTTATAATACCTTTTTGGAAAGATCTCGAAACGACAGGTTTGAGCAAGTAATACCTAAGGGTAGACTGCTTGGGTTTCCTACCAAATTTCGGGCCCATCCGGAGCCTCTAAATGCCTCAAATTTGACTTTCAATATTTCAATAAGATTTTTGGAATTTAAAATTTTAATATCTCACAAATGATAAATGATATTGAAGTGATTTCTTCACCATTAGCTTCAATTCACCATTTTGGAGGTTTGTGTAATATTTTGTATCTAACCATTCACAAATGCAAACTTACTAAAAATAGTAACTCTGCCTAATTTAGCCCTTATTGAAAAGAAACAACATTTTTTTTTGGGTTGATGCAAGATTGCTCTTACACCCTAGATGCTCCTGCATCAGTCACCCACAGCCTGAGTTTGTCCCCATGTTTCAAAGGATTGCAGAGTGTAGCATTACATAAGGGTGCAATCCTAATCGACAATAGTTATTGCATTCTTTGCATGCATTTGCATGTTGGCCACAAGCTTTGCATGTTGTTGCATGTCTGGATTGTAATTGTGAGACCCAGTCTTGGCAAAGTCGGCATAAATTTCTCATTTTGGATCAAAATAGAAAAATTCAAAATGTTGTGGAAAGATGGGAAGGAGTCGCACAAAACCTAAAAATAGTTTTAGAAAATTTAGAAAAATGAGGGAGCATTGATAGGCAGAAAGTGATGGGTTTTCTTGGTGGTAGAGTGGAGGTTGTTTTGAGAAACCAATAGTGGTTTCTTCTCATGCAATTTATATATATTGATGCTTGCTCATTTGGTGAAGGAGGGCTTTTGGAGAAGTTGTGCTTGCATATCCAGATGCTACCAGAATGAAGCTAGATTGTTGAGTTGCATATTTTTGTATGTTTTAAGCCCATGTTGTATGAGAGCATATGAGCTCCATGTTTATGTATCTCATTTTCAGATTTTCAATATAATACATATTGCAAATTTCTTTTCCATTTTATGTGTTTTAAATTAATTTGCTGCCTTCTTGCATAGTGTTGTAGGTGTGTTTGTGATCAGATTTGAAAGGGAGAGTTTCACACTTTCATCAGTGGTATTAGAGCATGTGTTTGCAAGTGTGGGCAAGTTTGTATTGCATCACCTCTCTTTTCATTTCACAATCTAAAATGGTGTTTTTTTGGTACTTCTATTCACTAAATTTATGTATGTAAACTACACCTAAGGTCTAGAGCCATGTCCTAATTTCTTGCCTTCTTTCCAACCAAGCATCTAAGTAAGCTCCCTAAGCTCCTTTTGACAACTTTCATTTTCCTATTAGTCTAATGATGATATGTTGAACTAAACTTCAAAACTGTCTTCATCTTTTTCAATAATGTTCTCCAAAATTATCCCACAAATTTAGTATACCTATCTGAAACTATGCTCCTTGGTAAACCATGCAATCTTACAATGTCCTTGCAAAATAGATCAACTATGTGTACCACATCATTGCTCTTCTTACATGGAATGAAATGTTCCACTTTATAAAACATATCCACCACTACTAGTATTGAACCACTCCCTTGTGTGTCCTTGGCAATCCCAATACAAAATCCATACTTATGTCCACCCAAGGATTCTCTAATACTAGTAATGGCTGATATAGTTCAACATTCTGACTACTTCCTTTGGAAACTTGGTAAATTATGCAACCTAGAACAAATTTCCTTGCATCCTTGTATATTTTCTACCAAAAATAATTCTCACTAATTGAGGTAATTATCTTGTCTACCCTAAAATCTCTAGCTAAATGTCCACAATACTTCTCTTTGATTAGATTTTATCTCATTGAGCTTCTTGGTATACATAATTGGCTTCCTTTGAATAACATCTCATTTTGAATCAAATATTCAAACCATTTACTCCTATCCATGCTTAGCAACTCTTTGCATGTTTTCCATGCCTCCACAAAATTAGGATTAGCTTCTTACAAATGTTTTATCTTCTCAAAACAAACTACCTCTACCCTTATTTTGTTAACAAATTCTATCTTCTACTCAATACAATGACAACCTTGTTTGATTTCTTGCTCCTATGTCTTAGCACAAAAGTGTAGCTCTGCATTACTTCCACCCACTAGACCTGTATATCTCTAGTTCAACTTGGCTATTCAAGTATTGTAGTTCTAGGTGATTAGTATACAACACAAACACCTTAGGTAATAAGTAATGCCTCCATTTCTTTATTTCTTAAACTATAGCATATAATTCTTCATCATAAACTTAATATCTCCTTATGGTATCATTTAAAATTTAACTAAAATAGGCCACTAGTCTTTCCTCTTGGCTTAATGTTGCTCCAATTGCATTTCCACTTGCATCACAATCAACTTGGAATATATTGTTAAAATTTGGTAAGGCCAACATTGGTTGTTTGATTACCTTCTTCTTTAGCAACTTAAAGCTCCTATCTACTTTGGTAGTCCATTTGAATTCCTTCTTGTCACCCCTCATCATCTCAATTAGTGGTGCACAAATGGTAGTAAAATCCATAATAAGCTTTCTATAGATACTTGTCGACCCTTGAAAAGATCTTAGTTCCCCAAAATTGCTGGTGTAGGCCATTCCATAATGGCTTTTACTTTCTTTGAATCTATCTTCAACCCTTCAACTAAGATCACAAATCCTAAATATACCAATTCTTCTTTCATGAAGCTAAACTTCATCAAATTGATCAACAACTTATCTTCTCTCAATCTCTGCAGTACTAACCTAATATGCTCTAGGTGTTCTTCCTTAGTTTTACTAAAAAATTAGAATATCATCCAAGTAGACAATTACAAACTTACCCAAAGAATTCCTCAGTATCTCATTCATCAAGTTCATAAATGTAATTGGCACATTAATTATTCCAAAAGACATAACTAGACACTCATACAATCCTTCATTAGTCTTGAATGCTATTTTCCATTCATTAGCAACAGTAGCAGTATTAGTGTCTTTTGCCATTAAGTAGCTTTGATTTATGATACTGTACTAGATAAGTTAGATTAGTTTGATCTCTAAAAGCACATACAGTGCTAGTGCCATCACAAGTTTACCAGTCCTGGTTGATAATTCAATGAAGGTCTTTTCAAGAGTAATAGTGAACTATTCAGTAGGTTATTCCTTTGAATTGTGTGATCACCACCAAGTTTACTAGACATAGTAAAGACACTACAACATTATCATAATCACATGCATATAGAAAGGTAACTCATCATATAGTCATCACAAAATAGTGTATCTCATATATATCTCAAATAGTGTCACAGTACAATATCCAAATGGTTATCAAAAATAGAGCTCGCAGGCTCGATAAAAAATGTATATCATGTCTACAAAAATTAGGCCTATCCTATGTTATCTCCACCTCCAGATGGTGCCTGTCCTGATGGAGGTCTCTTGTGCTCTGAACCAACTCTAGATCCTGATGGTCTGCCATAGGGAGAGGACCTCCTTTGAGATACTTTGACACTATTGTGTGTCTTTCTAGAGTATGAATCTGGCTTCAGCTCTGATAGCTTGGTGCCCTCTAATCAGCTGGCATCACACCCTCATATAGGCTCTTATAATACTATGCCTCATGCTCTACCCTGTACAGTGTTTGTGCAAACTCTACAGTAGGTCCGCCAATCATAGCCATGAATACTGCACTACTCTGCTCTCTGTGCCCTAGTAATGGACATGTCGCACTCAGCTGTGCACTGTGCTAACAAACCCTGTAGTCCCTACACTTGATCTGGGCCTATAAGGCCTTAATCTATGCTGTGAGGTCCTCTTCTCTATCCTCTACATCCTTAGCCTCCTCCTCCTCTCCTCTCCCACGAGCCCCTCCAAAACTAGGATATCCTGTAGGGCCTCCTCCCAAGCCATCTCCTCGGCATCCATCTCCTTGCCTCCACCCTCCCCTCCAACATCGTCCATTACCACATCCTCCACCTTCTCAACTCTCACCTCACCCATATCCACCTCCACCTGTCCAACAACTGCATCTCCCTCCTCATGAATAGGAGAGAATCTGGGGCCTCTACCTCGTCCATCCCTGCCTCTGCCTCTATCTCCTCTCCCTCTGTCTCCCTTGCCTCCTCAGCCACCATAATAACCTCCATCATCATCATCATCATCATCATCACCATCTCCTCCCTAGCCTCCATGTCTCCCCTGGACTCTACCCCGCAGCTTGCCTCTGGGTCCTCTGCCTAGCCTCTCTACTTGCGTCAGCTCATCAGGATGTAAGAACGGTGTGGGCCTATGCTGTACCCACCATGCCTCATAGTCAGGTATCGTTCCCACATCTGTAACATCATCAACCACTCCCCACTAAATAGGCTGGAGCCTTGCTATCTCCTAGAAAGTTGCATCAACGTTGATCATAGGTCCCTAGTCAGAGACCTCTTTGGTAGATTGTGCAAACTCAACTATACCAACAGGTTGTCACTGTCTCTCCCCAAACTATCTCTAAACATGCTCAGGCAAATGATACTCAATATTGTGTTGCGAGTGTATTATCTACCTAATCAAGTACCTGCTGTGACAGCAATAGGGCAAGTGATCTCTGTCCTCCAACCATATGGGGCAGTCCGTGTATGGTCTCCATATAAACTCATCTAGGCGATCCAGGCCATGCCGCTAGAAGCCTACATCACCCACCCGTGTCTGCACAACTACTCCTCCATAGACATACACATAGGGCAACTCCTCAAGTATCTCCCTAACAACAGGAGGCCTAAATACTGGAATCCACTCCCATGCCTAGATCATTAGTAAAGTGACTCTGCAGCTAATGGACTACTCATCTCTATAAGCCACACCATGCAGCTAAAAGTATAACATCACGAGTAGATAGGGACCCCAGGCATACATTGTCGCCCACTCCATCATGCCCTCTAGCATCTCTCCCCACCCAACTAGGAATCCATGACTGTGATGATTTGGGATGACGATGCCACCAATGCAAGTACACAAAACATCAATCAACCTATCATATCAGTCTGCCAAGTTGTCCCAATAGATCTTGTAGTTCTCCACCCCGAGCTCCACATCACTATCAGTCTCAAAGAGTTGCCAGATGGCAGACAACCCTCGCTCAACACTATAGATCACATGCTCCCCACAGATGGGAAGCCATAGGATGCACCAGACATCCTCTAATGTAATCATCGCCTCTTTGATTGGTAAATGGAATGAGCTTGTCTCAAAGTGCCATCACTCAACTAGTGTAGTCAAGAGCCCTCTATTAGCCCTAACTATGGGAAAGAAAGCAACATGGTATAGTCCCAATGTATGCAGTGTATCATACTCCTCCCAGCTCAAAATGTCTCAAAGCTGATAACAAGATGGATGACTCTCTTGGGTATAAATCAGCAATAATCTAAATTGCATTCATAAAACATCTTATTCTGTCAGTCGAAACCCCTAAGCAAATAAATCAAGTGCAACTCTAGTCAAATCTAGTCAAAACCCTACCTAAATCTTGCCAAATAGATAAGTGTGTCACACTATTAGATAGGTGCATCACATTTCAGTGAGTGCGTCAGACAGGGCATCGATTGCGGTGCACTTTTACAGATGCATCACATCACTATGTGTATGCATCACAAAATGACGAATGTGGCACTTTATCTGGTGACTGCATTACTTATTGCAAATGTGTGCCACCTAAGGCAAGTGTCTCATAACACGGCACATCTATGTTGCAAAAATGTAAATGCGTCACAAAATTTCAATGGCGGCGTAGGAGGCCACACCTACATCATTCGCGACAGCAGTTGCGGTGCATAAACCTGCACCGCATCCATTGCTCTACTTTGAGCCCTAAAATTTACAAAAAAATGACCAAATTGAAAAGCAAGGTTTGTGTACTCACCGCCATGCCTATGTTGGGTAGTCGTCCATATGTCCTGACTCATGATCCGCAGTGATGGTGAGCTGGAATGGGTGACATCACGACAGTTACTCTGCAACACACTGAACACTCAAGGGTCTCTAAAGGCTAGAGCTCTCTAAAGACTATGTGCACAAATGAACTATTTGGACCCTCTAGGGAATATTTATAGGGCTTTTTGACCTAAGTGGGCCTCCTTTTTCCAGATTTAGTCATCCCAACTCCTATTTTCGTGCATTAACTACCTTATGGGCCTATTTTTCGCTACCAATACATTTTCGACCCTCCACAACTTTTCGGGAAATTTCCTAAATTTTTTGGATTTTTTTTAAATTTGTAAAATTTCCCAAGCAGGCATCAGGCTATCTCACCTTGTCCAGGGCATGCTAGGGCATGTTTAGAACTTTTTTTAAAAATTTTTCTTTGACATAACGTTAGGATTGACATTGTATCAAAGAGGGGCAAAATGTAGACACTTAAAAATGTTATGAGCTTGCAAGCATAATTTTCACATCATTTTCTCCTTAACTTCATATCCTTCTATTAATTAAATAATCTTCAATTATTTAATTAATTCATTTCCATATTTTTCTAATCTATAATTAAATAAATTTTATTTATTTAATTATTCATCTGTATTTCCTCTATTTTCATCTATAATTAAATAATTATTTTTAATTATTTAATTATTCATTATCCTATGTCTCCATCACTCAATTAATTTAAATAAATAAAACATTTATTTAAATTTATCTCCCACCTTAATTAAATAGATCATATTTATTTAATCAAGGTTTTCCCACTCATGTCCCATCTCAAATTAATTAAATAAATTACAAGATTTATTTAATCAAAACACTCCCACCTCACCATTTATCCAAATAAAAAATTCTCTTTTGTCCTCTTATGAGAGGGAAACCCTACTCAATCTCCATTGTTCATATCTCTCAAAAACCAAGACTCAATCTATACCCTTCATTGAACCTTATCTTTATATAAAAGCGACTCTCTAGCCTCATTTTCTCACTTCTTAGCTAGCTGATCACAAGAAAAGTCTTCTAGATTTTGCTAATCATTCCATGTTGAGCTTCTCATGATTATTGCAGGTCTGTAAATCTGAGAGCAATCTAAGCAAGGTCAAGAAGAACAATGGAGGAAAGCCAAGTTTAGATTAGGAATTTAGATTAGTTTGCTTTGCTATTTGATTTCTATGCTATTTTGTACTCCATTGATGAGTTAGGGTTCTTGTGATTGATATTAGTATGTTTCCCTAATTTTTCCCTAGCTTACACAAGGTATTTTGGATCCCATCCATGTCAACATCCCTCCACGCTCATATGGCCTTGGATATACACCCCAAGGTAAATAATCTCAAGATGTTAGTACTTGCTTCATGCCTTTTAAATCTTCTCCTTTCCATTATAAACCACATCGTATCTCTAAAATATATGTTGCCATTCCACCTCCATTATCCTATTGTAATGTCAGAAAATGTCCCCTTGGGGGCTTTTCCCTCATAAGGTTTAGCTCCCAGGTCTTTAGTGTGCATTTAGGACATCCTACATCATAATTTAACATCCTGATGGAATGAACCTTGGGTTTCATGTCAAATGGGACCTAGGGGGACCCCTTGAACCTAACCCTACCCAAAATAGGGGGAGGACTTGGGCACCCACGCCCTACTCCTGCCCTATTTTGGGTCAGTCCCAAATTTTGAGTGTCGGCTTGTGACCGTTAATTAGGTCCTATGCTGACATGACAAGTTTGAATTATGAAATTATTGGTGGGAGTGTTTGTAGTTGCATATAAAAGCATGTTTAGGCATTCATTTGTAAACTAGATGGCTACTAGATGATTACTAGAAAGCTATTGTGTTCTAAAGGTTATTTAAGGCTTTCATTGTGTTGCAAGAGTAGATTTGTGTTGTCTATGTGTTTGTATTTGCAGGTTTGAGCAATCATCTCCTCATGGCATGAAGAGCTTCTTCCTCCCATGAGATCTTCACTACAAGGTGATATCATTTGTGTTTGTAAGCATTTATCATTTGGTTTTTTCCTCTACCTCTCAAGAGCATGCACTCTCTATCTGACAACGGTGTTCGGAAGACTTGAATGTCTCTCCAAGGCTTGACTGAGGCAAGCCTCTAAACACCACAACCCCCTCCCAAAGTTCTCATGGTTTTAGGTTATAGGTTGGAGCTACAGACAAAGAAAAGTTGCAAGAGGGTACAACAGAGTGTCGAAATTGTAGATCAGAGAAGAAAATAGCTCCCTGGACTAGGGCGCCCGCACATTAGTCCTTAAAGTTTTGTGACAAAAAAACCTTTGGTATAGTAAGAACAGGTTGCAAATCTTGTTTGCAAATCTCGACAGAAAGTAGGGCCTTAGACTTGGGAACCTACTCATTAGTCCCCAACTTTTCCACCTCTAGACTCTAAAAATAGGTGCACTTCTATTCGTCATTTTACATCTCTATGTAGCAGGATTCTGAATAATTCATCTGTTTACTGTCGTATTTACATAATTAGGGTTTTGAGATATAATTGAGGATAAAAGAACATAATTGGAAATCAAATCATAAAAATCCAATCTTCGCTACATCTTATAGCAACCTAGGGTATGATAGTGCATTGCCACTCAACCCTAGGTCCTTGAATGTAATTGGTGAAAGGAGGATAGACACTTAACAAACCACCTAATCAACCCTATCCAAATTTTAACCTATTACATTTTGGTGAACCTGTGTTGTTGGACTTGTTTGCACCTTGTTGAGTGTTTTTCTTTAGATTTGCATTGATTTTCATTCATTCATATAGTCAATCATCTTATTGCATTGTAAAACTTACAAAAAAATTAAAAAATTGAAAAAATTTGAAAAAATTTGCATGCTAGGGTTTTGCATGTTGTATTAATTAAATTCAATTTCATAAAATTTATAATTTTTGAATTAGATCTGATTTGATTTACATAAAATTACAAAAATTCATTAGCTTGCATTGCATTTTCATCATAAAAGTGCTAGGGTTTTGTTGAAAATTGTGAATTTTGCATATAACCTAGTCATTCCAAAATCTAGGGTTTGTAGGTAAAATCTTGTTTCAGATTTTTGTACTGATTTTAGAGACTCATTCAAATTTGCATTTGGCTGTAGTCTTGCATTGTTAGTACGAATTTGCATTTAGATTTCAAAAATTTGCATTTTTGCATAGAAAATTTCAACAAAAAAACTAGCATTTTCATTGATTTTTCACTAGATTTGCACTTGCATTTTGCATGTTAGGGCTTGGAAATCATTTTCATATCTAAGATAATTTAATTTTAATCATACAAATCTTGCAAAACATTCATATAGCATTTTACATCAAGATCGCAAACCTAGGGCTTGAAAAACATTGATTTTCACTATATTTGGCCTTATAGTCTCTCTAAATTTGCACTTTAGGCATGTTGTAAAGAATATTTTTACATTAATTGACTGATATTAGGGGTATTATCTACTTCCCTTGCTAAAAATTTTTACAACACCTTGTTATTGGCCTCTTGTATTGAAAATTTGGTGAAAAATTGCACATTTTTGCTATTTTTGCCCTAGGGTTTGGCCTAGTTTGCATCCTAAGCGTGTTGTAAAAGATTTTATGCTTCTAGGTGACTGATATTATTGCTATTATTTTCTTCACCTCATAAAATTTATTACAACACCTCTTTCATTAGGTCTTGGGATAGAAAAACTGTGAAAAATTGCATATTTTAGGGTATTTTCGCTAGGTTTAACTTGTCATCATCCTTGATTTGCATGAGTCTAATAACTCACTGCCCTAAGAGAAATATTCCTTTAAGAAGAAACATAAGACACATGGGATGTAGTGCTCTTAAAGAAGTTTGCACATTGAACATCTTCTTTACAAAAGGAGAGACACAAATGTTACAAGATACTACGCCTATCACAAGTACAATGGAAGAGCAAAATTTTCATGAGGTTGATGATACTATTGAGGCAAGATATTACGCCTATCACAAGTACAATGGAAGAGCAAAATTTTCATGAGGTTGATGATACTATTGAGGCAATAGGACATGTGTCTGATCAAAAAATAGATAAACTTGATAAATACCTAGCCGAATTCCAAGGCTATGTGCAAACTGAGAGGATAGCTGAAGACGTTGTACCTGTGATTCACCATGTAAGAGAATTGATAAAAGAGGGACAAGATGGTGTTAATGCAATCTGTGGTTTAGCACATATTGTAAAAACCAATATCATGCCAGTGAATGAATGTGTAAAATTGATAAATAACACTTTATCACCCTCTCATACACAAGTATCAGCACCTATACCAACTACGGGAATATCCACCTTCACATCAATGATCTTAACAACTGATGTGAATGCTTGTAGTAATGTTACCACTGGTATTGGAGTATCTAATGACACTAATTACAAGGCTGTGAGATTTGATTATCAGAATTTGGTTTCGAAGGGGACCTCTTCTATGAATAATTTTTCTCAACCACCTATTTATTCCACTTATTTCCAGCCATCTATTACCTACTTGCAACCATCTTCCACCTACCATTATGTCCAACCACCATTGACCTATTCACTACCTCTGCCTATCACATTTCAAGCTCAATCACCTCCTCACTTTCATTCCAACTCCTCGCAGTAAACCGCATCTCCCAATGATGCCATCCTAAACCAACTTTTACAGGGCATGACTGCTTTACAACAAAAGGTAACAAACTTGACAAATTCTTCGCAGCCTAATATACCAACATATCATGCCCGTAATCCCCTTTCCTATGCAATCTTGAGAACTCCTATGCCCAAGAGGTTTGAGACTCCTCATTTTGAAAATTATGGTGGAAAAGGTGATCCTAATATTCATGTGGCAGCATTCACAGCTATGTGTAGCAATTTCTATATCGAAGAGAATTTGTTGGCAAAACTTTTCCTGCGATCTCTCAAAGATACCACTTTAGAATGGTTTTGTTCTTTACCTCCGAATTCAATACACTCTTTTTCACAATTGATTGATCAATTTTTACAACATTTTCAAGCAAACATCGGACCCCAAGTCTCCTTAATTAACTTGGTTCATTGCAAGCAAGGTCTGAAAGAGAAGTTAACTGAGTTTATTAGTCGGTATCAAGCTTTATATGCACAAATTCAATATTAGATGAAAGATGATGATGTTCAAAAGATATTTATAACAAATCTACAACCTAATATCCATGATAAGATTCTCTTGATGAAGTATAACTCCTTTCAACATTTATGCATCGCCCTTCATGATTACCAACTTTCGTCTAGTCAGTATGAAAACCAAAACTCATCGGCTCAAGTTGGTCAGTCCATGGGTGGATCATCACAAAACAACTTTTAGAGGAATAATAATAGGAATTTCATCAAAATTAATGGATTGAATATAACAACTTTTCTAATGTGTCTGCTATCAGTAATACAAAGAAGGCATCATATCAACCAAGAAAGTTTACTCCAATAGCTGAATCTTATCATTCTATCATGAATCAAGCTGTGAGTAATAACATTCTGAAGCTTCCCCTGATTAAGCTTGCGATCCTAGTAAAGCACAAGGGCCTTACTTTGATGCTAATGCCTTTTGCCATTTCCATCAGACATAAGGATATGATACTGAATGATGTATGCGTCTTAAACATGAAATATAAGACCTCATTTATTTAAATATCATACAAGTATCAGGTGTGAATGATAATGGAAATAAATCAGTTGCTCCACTAAATTAGAATTTACAAATCTTTACTAATCCATTCCCTAAACATACTGATACCAATATATTAGAACAGGGTTTAGTGGAAGTAGATGATGATGATTACTTGGAATATGATAACATCGTGGGTATGATTGAAGTGGATAAGGAAAAATTAGATAACCCACCTCATCCACGAAGAAATGGAATTTATGTTGAAGTTCCTCCTCTGTTATCCTTATACAGATCGAGAAATAACCAAAATATGTCAGAAAAACAAGTAGAACAACTGATACAAACAAGTGAGATGGTAAAGGATGATTCTTGTTACTATGTTAGAAAGATTCAATAACAAAAACTCGCTAAAAATCAGAAAAGAATAAGATGACTGTCAACTATTGGAAATAATAGTGGTTCTCCCCCTCATAAGCAACAAAAAGTCTCACTTACACAAGGAATTAAAAAAAAAATTATCATATGATAATAAACAGGATTGTCATAAGAACCACTCAAACTTTGCACTCAACATGATTGAGTACCTCTCTAAGAGGTTCGTAAGTTCCAAAATCTGATACAAAGTTCCTACAGGTAAGTATCCCTAACCCTTTATGTCTCTCGTGATGTGCTTCCCCTATGATGTGTTATGTGTTGTTTAGGCCTCCTAGGATGACCCCTGAGTCTCCTGTAAGGTCCAGGATACCAGGAGGCCGCCTCTGTTGTGACCTTCTTCTATTTGTATCATCATTCTTCTATATTGCCTCTCTCTGATTTCATTATTGTGTGTTGTGTCTTACGGACATAGCGTTGCGGTTGGTGAATTGGGGGCACCCTCCTACATGACTATCCTTAAGACACTTGTTTCTCCTCTCTTATTTATTGTTTCCCTTCCTCTAGTGTTTCTATCTAGTGGACAAATGACGAAAAACATTTATAGTAATGTGGACCTAGCATCCCTTTAGCAAGAAATCAACAATTGGACTTAGTTCCTAATATGACGATGGGGTTGTAATAAATTATCCGACGCTTAGCTAGTAGAAGCACTCGTGCTTTTAACGTAGTGATTTTGATGGTGTTCTATCTTATTTAAAAATCATAACAATACTGCTGCTTTGTGCACTTTGTCTATCTTGAGTCTTGCATGCCTCTGATTTCATATGCATTAATGTTGTTGTTTATCATGATGTTGTAGACACTAACATGTTTCTTGTAGGGATGTGTTTGTGGGAACATTTGGCGATTGTAAAGTACATGTCACCTCCGGGGGGCATGGGATTTGCAAAAGTTTGTGTTCCCTTGTGTGTTTTCTTCCTACCTTAACGTGCTTGACATCGATACCTGATATCAACCACCTTAAGGTGGGGGCATATATAAGGTAAGCTGTCTATTGTAGATGTTAGCAATGTGCTTGTCCTCAGGTGCAGTTTAAAGACTAGTGTGATGAGTACTTCCTGCACTTTGAGTTTGTTTGCAACCAATCAATCAATCAATCATTTAAGCCCTCTACGGAGGTGGGATATCATGTATATCCTTTTTATCTTAAGCCCTCTACAGAGGTGGGGGTGGTGTATTTCTCAGAGCAGATTACACCATCGTGTCATTTTCAAAAAGTCCTCATCGGGAGGCGGGGAGTGGTTCTGTGACTAACTCATCCCTTAAGCGTGTCTTTGGCAATTGTTGTGGCAAAACCCAATTGTCGGTGTGTGCCTATAATGTCCCTGAGATGGTGTTGAGCCTAGAAATAGGAACACTCCATCGCTTGTCTACCATGTTTTCTCTGTGTCTTCAAAGTGTGTGTGTTTACCATGCTTGCTTTGTGTGGCGTGTCTGTTGCCCCATATGCAGTTTAAAGACCTACGTGATGAGTGCATCCTACATTATGGGAGGTTTGGTGTGTGTTGCGTGTGTGTTGCCCCATATGTAGTTTAAAGACCTGCACGATGAGTGCATCCTGCATTATGGGAGGTGTGTTTACTTTCCTATACTTGCATCTACATTTCATATATATGAGAAAAAGAAAAGAAAAGAAATCATTCATGTCTTCTATGCATTAACGTACCTTCTATGCATTTACTGTATTCTCCATGTTTTGTGTGACTGTAACTGTTTTCTCCATGTTTTGTGTGCCTGTCATTGTCTTCAATGTGCTTGGTGTGTCTTCTCCGTGCTTGGCGTGTTTGCTGTGTTTGTTGACCATACTTTAATACATGTATTGGCCTTGCATTTATACATACATTAAAGTGGGGGCTAAATGTAATGTCAAAAAATGTCCCCTTGGGACTTTTCCCTCATAAGGTTTAGCTCCCAGGTCTTTAGTGTGCATTTAGGACATCTTACATCATAATTTAACATCCCAAGGGAATAAACCCTGGGTTTCATGTCAAATGGGACCTAGGGGGACCCCTTGAACCTAACCCTACCCAAAATAGGGGGGGAGGACTTGGGCACTCACACCCTAGTCCTGCCCTATTTTGGATCAGTCCCAAATTTTGAGTGTTAGCTTGTGACCGTTAATTAGGTCCTATGCCAACATGACAAGTTTGAATTATGAAATTCTTGGCGGGAGTGTTTGTAGTTGCATATAAAAGCATGTTTAGGCATTCATTTGTAAACTAGATGACTACTAGATGATTACTAGCAAGCTATTGTGTTCTAAAGGTGATTCAAGGCTTTCATTGTGTTCCAAGAGAAGATTTGTGTTGTCTATGTGTTTGTATTTGCAGGTTTGAGAAATCAGCTCCTCATGGCATGAAGAGCATCTTGCTCCCATGAGATATTCAGTACAAGATGATATCATTTGTGTTTGTAAGCATTTATCATTTAGTTTTTTCCTCTATCTCCCAAGGGTACGCACTCTCTATTTGACAACGGTGTTCGGAAGACTTGAATGTCTCTTCGAGGCTTGATTGAGGCAAGCCTCTAAACACCACAACCCCCTCCCAAAGTTTTCATGGTTGCAGGTTACTATTGTGATGCTCACAACATGCCCCATTTTACTCCTTAGCAAAATGAGGACCCTTGCTGTGGCTGTGGCTTTTGCTTTTGTGTGGGTCTGTGGGGTGGTAAAAGGGAAAAGAGAGTGAAAGTTACAAACCTTGTTGAAAATAAAGGAAAAATAACATTAAGTACTAGAGCAGAATATGGGTGAATTCTTTGTCAAAAATGAGTGAGGGTTGCTTTTTAAACCATGTTAAAATTTGTAATATTTTGCAAGATATGTATGTTTTAGGTAAAATGTACAATAAGAAGGTTTGTATGTTGCATATACAAAGTTGTTTGTATATGCAAAGTCGTTTGTATACAAATTCGCTCGTATGCAAAGTTGTTTGTATATCGAGTCGTTGTATAAGTCGCAAAGGGAGTTGTCTAGTTTTTTTAAGTCCTTTTACTTGTATGCATTTTGTTAACGTTCTATCTATACATACAAGTCAGACCCAGTGGTGTTCAAAGTTTAAATGAATAATTGGTTGAGTCCGTCGAATGTATTTTAGGTTTGTATGTTTGGCGAAAGCAAAACATACAATGAGAATATACATAGCGCGGAACCGAAAAGATCATGAAATAAGGTTAAGTTGTTGTATGTGTCACGCTTTGTATGTATATTTTGGAGACATACATTTCAATATACATACAGTGTAGATTTCAGATAAAGATTAAAATCTGATATAAAGAATGCATCATACCTCAATGTATATCAGAGGATGCATTACACTTTATGCATGCCACAGAGCCGAAAGGTAAGTAAACTATGGTTTATAAAAGTTGAAGTCCGAAAGGACATACAAAAGAGTTTGTATGTATTCAGACTTGTATCTAAGGGTTTGATACAAGGGTTATATGCATCACGGAGATACAAGTGAAAAGTAGGATGGGTCCCACCGCTTGCATAATAAACTTGCATAATAATAATGTATATCTTCGATATACAAGCCAATATGCAAAGTGAAAGATACAAGCCGATATGCAACGTGACAGATGCAAATAGAAGATACAAACTGAATGCGAAAAGAAGTTAAATATTGAAAACTCTTTGTATATTTGAATGCTTGTATGTTTACGATGTACATATGTGAGATACAAAGAAATAAAGGCATCGTGGGAGAAAAAAGGTAAAAGAGGGTTTGTATATGTTTTTGTATATGTGATTGTATATAACGAGACATACAAAGGGTGATATATAAAGCGAAAGCTACAAAGTATGAAAAACAGGCAAAAGGAAAAGAAAGTTAGTCGTGGTGGTTTGCATGTATGTTTGTATGTTAAAATATACAAAGAGAACATACAAAAGGAACATACAAAGAAAAAGGATGTCTGCACAGTTTAACTAATAGTAAAAAATGGGGTTTAAAAAAGCAAATACTGAGATAGAAGGCCGAACGTTTGGTGCATTAATTACTGTAATTAATGCCAATCTGACATTCAGAAGAAGTATAAATTGGTGAAAGCGACGTGAATTTTTTATAATCCATTTTTATGTTTGTTGGCAGGTTTGCAAGTATATTAAAGGTGGAGCTTTAATGGTGATGACATCATAGAGTGGCGGTGGAGCACAAAAGAAGCGAAAGGAGTAAAGGCTTTCAATGAGAAGATATTTTGAGGTGTTAGGGTTTCCAAGGGGCAAAGCAACAAAAGATATTTTGAGGTGTTAAGTTTTCCAAGGGGCAAAGCAACAAAAGATATTTTGAGGTGTTAGGGTTTCCAAAGGGCATCTTTACGCTCATTACGCTCAGTATGGAGTATGCTTCTCAGAGATTTTTGGCGGGATTTGTTTTCCACCGATTGATGTTGCACTTGAGATATATATTGTTGATTGACTAGGGTTTTGTGGCCGAAAGTTGTAATTTGTCTTAGCATTTTGAATAGAAGAACAATTTAGTTTAGAATAGAAGGAGGTCCCCTGTGTCTACAATAAGGAATGCATGGAACATTTAGCTTCCTTACTGTATCTGTAAAACATTTTGTAAGTTTTTTGTAAGTTGATTAATGAAGCAAGGAGTCATTCATACATTGTAAATCATATATGACTGTGTGTTTTGAATTTAAATGAATTTGGAATTCTGCATCTATATTTAGAGTGTCTTCTGGCTCTTCTTTGTATTTGAAATATTATCTCTCCAAAGCTTGCAATCTTGAATGTATGTTCGTGAAAATACTCAGGGCTTACATTTAAAGGTTTAGTCTATGGATTTAATCAAGTTTGTTGTACTTCTTACAATGTGAATAACAGAGCATTTAGATCCTATAGAAGAATGAAGTTTAATTTAGATTTCTCTAACTTTTCCCAAACATTTGAAATACTTAGCTTAAACGCAGAGATTTAAAGGAGATTGTCTGATATTTGAAGGAAACATGAACAACTAAGTCGATATTGGACAGTTTTCATAATATTTGAAAAAGAAATCTTGTGTTAATATAAATCATATAAAGCTTTGTGATACAGTAACAAATTTATGCAAATGAATGAAGAAAATGTTGATATTTGTGATATTTTGCATAATTTGGGTCCAGTGAGTCATAAAACACATTAAATCAAGTAAGGCCCCTTGCATATTACAGCTTCACATTAACCTACTAAATTATCCACAAGGTCAAGACCTGACCATACAGAAACTTGGGATTAAGTAATCTTAATTCATTTCTTCATATCTTTCAAGACAATTAGGTTCATTTTGTGAATTTTAACTTTTGTTATGAATGTGTAAAAACAATCATCAACAGTTACATGTTGGAGCTACAGACAAAGTAAAGTTTCAGGAGGGTACAAAAGAGTGTTGAGATTGTATATTAGAGAAGAAAACAACTCCCTGGACTAGTGCACCCACTCATTAGTCCTTGAGGTTCCATGACAGAAAAACCTTTGGTACAGTAGGAACAGGTTGCAGATCTTGTTTGCAAATCCTGACAGAAAGCAGAGCCTTAGACTTGGGTGCCCGCTCATTAGTCCCCAACTTTTTCACCTGCAGACTTCAAAAATAGGTGCACTTCTATTCATCATTTTACATCTCTTTGTAGCGGGATTCTGAATAATTCATTTGTTTACTGTCGTATTTACATAATTAGGGTTTTGAGGTATAACTGAGTATAAGAGAACATAATTGGCAATCAAATCATAAAAATCCAATCTTCCCTACATCTCACAGCGACCTAGGGTATGATAGTGCATTCCCACTCAACCCTAGGTCCTTGAATGCAATTGGTGAAAGGAGGATAAACACTTAACAAACCACCTAATCAACCCTATCCAAATTTTAACCCATTACGCCTACAAATCCCAAAAGTATGTGACCATACACCTTCCACCATCCACTTTACCTCCACTACTTCCAACTCCTAATATCCCTCCATCCACTTTACCTCCACTTCTCCCAATGCCTAATATCTCTATCATCCAATCCCCTTATCCATTTATCCAAAAATCCACTTTTAAGCCTTCCATCCACAAGTCCCCTAAAATTCCTAATCATGACCAATCAATGCACACATTGTCTAAAAGTGATACTTCCACCAATCCCAAGGGATTTAAACATAAAAATTTGGAAGCCTCTACATATAAAGCCAACAATCCTAAAAATCCTCATGCCTTAGGTCATCAATGCAAAGAGTCAAAGCAAAATACATCTAAAAGGCTACCTAAGCCCATACCTCCAAAAGAAAATTCCAAAACTAAAATGATTTGGGTCCCTAAGAAAAATAAATCAAGTCAAATGAAGCACCCACATCTCAAAAATCCCCAAAATCCTATTCCATTCAAAAATCTCAAATTCCTTCATCCCACAAGCAATACAAAAATCATAAAAAATCCTAAGTCTATGTGGGTACCTAAATCACTAAATCAACCATCCCCTAAGAAAACATGTCCATTGCTTCCTACACCTCCTCAAAATCAAAAACTTCAATGTTTATCATGGTGTGTGCAACTGTTGGTCTTGGTTCCCTTCCATTCCACAACATTTCCACATACCTCCATCTCCCTGTCCTTTATCCATTATCCCACATATCTTCCCCATCACTTCCTTATGGACCATGCTTTTGCATAAGTATTTCATCCATCCTTTTGCATAAGTCCTACATAATCCACATCAAAATCCACTAGCCTACCCTTCCATACATAATCCACATCATAATCCACTATCTACCTACTCCATCTCCCTTTCATGAAATCCCATACTTACCAACATCTATGATCATCATGACATTTGACATGGTCCATATGCAACATTCATCTCTAATGGGACAATATCACCCTTCATGGAACTAGACACTTGAGTCCCTCTTATCCATATCCACCTAGCCCATCCAAATATCCCCCATAAAAGAAAAAGAAAAAGAAAAAAAAGAGAAAAAAATCAAAATGGTAAAGAGAAATCCCTTCGTCCAATGGTGAAGGTGGTGCCTTGGATAAGTACCATGATGAAAACATGGCAAATAGGCATCATGTGTAGGTTGATCTTCTATGTCACTTACACTTGGGGGCACATTGTCTCATCCAACCTATCATTTTTCATCCTATCATATCCTATCTTACCATATCCTACCTACCATACTTACCCATTACACCCATATACCTATCCAATGGAATCCATTCATCCCCTTTCCTCCTTTTGATATTGATAAAGATATGGGGGCAAAATGTTGACATATGCTTTGGATATCTCTTGATATACCTTATCCTTTCCAACCAACCCTATCATCCTATTGTCATAAGCTTTGTCATGTAAAATCCTAAGCATTATACCTAGCATGGGGCATGTTATTCCTATGTGACAAAGTCTTTGGAGATCACATCCTAGCTCCCTTATGATGCGTACATCAATTCCACTATATCTCATCTTTTTATCCATCCATTTATTATGAGTCTTCCATCCCATCCACTATAGTCTATCCTTTTATCTAACCATCTATCATGAGTCTTCCATATAATTTACTATCTCCCACCCTTTTATCCATTCATCCAATCTCATCTCCATCCCTTGCACCTAGACTGGGTTTTCCCTTGTCATTGGTATCTAACACAAAGTCTATCTAAATTGTAATCCATTGACATCCCAAAATAAATCATCCAAAAATCCAAGCAATAATCCAAATGTACGCCATCATTTATCCATACCAATCATGTCAATCAATCTTGTCAAATTATCCAATCACATTCTTGGTCTTGATCCTAATCTTGTCATAAACCAAATCAATCAATCATCAATCATCATCATCATCAATGGGATATGTCTTTCCCACATCCTTGTGTTGATCCAGGGATATATCGTTCCCCACAATGACAACACTATCATCATCAATCATTATCAATTAATCATTAGTTTATAGCTTGATAGGGGCATTACCTTGTTTGTTTTTGTATCATTTGTGCATGCTTGCTTTCTTTCTTGTTTGTAAGTCATCACAAAACATTCCAAAAAATATTAAAAAAATAAAAAAAATCAATTTTTTTGAAAAATAGTGTCAGTCATCGAGTCTGTGTCCATGTCAGTCCACCTTGTCGAACTATGTTGTCTCTATACTTTACATAGGCAAGGCCATCATTGATGAGCCCCTAAGACATTAAGTCAGTCCCTTAGGGTTTATTGAGTCGAGTCTACCATATTTCATATCCCATAATAAGTTGTCCCTTGCTATGGTTGACATCTTGATTAGACATAAACCAGTTATCTTCTGCAAAGAACCGAGCTCAACAAATCTCGAAACAATAGGCTAACTATCCATCAAGTCTCCAATCCTAACCGATCAATTACCCAGTCATGATTGTTCATCACTATCAGTTACCTTTATCAGCTATCAAATTGTCTAATACAGTGTTACATTGTCGAAACCAGACTCGACGTCTTATATGGCATGCTTCATTTTCTAAAACCAGACATTAGCATCACACATCAATCATATCATTAGTCTTATACAGATTGTGCACTCTTGAAACCAAACCAGACATCTTATATGAGGTGTCTCATTTCTGAAACTAGATGCAATCCTATCATTTTCCTTATATAAGTGGTTGTATCATCGAAACTAGACTTGACGTCTTATACGACATGTCTCCTTTCCTGAAACCAAGCATTATCCTACAATCCTATCAAACAAACACTCATTATCTGGCAAGAAGATCTAAATGGTAGTTGACTCTGTTGGTCTAGTTTTTTTTATCTTTTTATTTGATTGATCTTTGGTCATGTTCTTATGTGCCTTGAGGAAGTCTACAAGTTATGAGAGGAGTGATGATGGATCATGACCTTTTTCTCTTTGATTTATGTTTGTAGTTTGTCTTGGCAATAGGACTGGGGCAACTACGTTCCTTGTGTGTGCTTGGGATTCCATTTGGCATAATCAAAATATCCTATGCAAGTGAAAGGTCATCTAACACTTTCTTGTCCTAGGACTAACATGCTTCATCGTTACTTCCTCACATATTCTGACAAGGTTCTATGGTTACTAGTTTGCATCATGACATTCCTTGTCTGTCATGTGCATGTCTTGCAAGGGGTCACATTTTGTGCCTTGCTCTATATCATGCCATGGTGTTCATTTTCCATTGCTATAATAAAAGCTCTATGATGATAATCGTGCAATAAAATTAAAGTTCAAAATCTATCAAGCAAGATCTCATTCCATTTCACTCGCCCAATCATTCTTCATTTCTTACTAACACCATCGCTTTCACATTAACATTTCTTCCATCCATCCCTGCAGTTATCTTGATGGTGTGCTATGACACAAAAATAAATGCATTTGTGCCTATCAAATTGACCTATCAGTAAATATACCAAAAATTTTGGAATTTTTTGAAAATTTGACAAATTTCTTGAGGGAGCATCATGCTATCTTGCTTTATCTGGGGCATGCTGGGGTAGGTCCTGAGCTAAATTTTTCTAATTATTCTTTGACACAACGTTTAGATTCACATTGTATCAAAGAGGGACAAAATGTAGACACTCAAAAATGTCTCAAGTCTGCGAGTAACATTTTCACATTAATTTTCATCTCCTCTCACCTAATTAAATAATTTTTAATTATTTAATTATTTCCTAATGTCATATTCTTCTATTAATTAAATAATTTTGAATTATTTAATAATTCATTTTTTCTTTATTCCTCTTAAATAATTAAATAAATTTCATTTAATTATGTTATTAATTATCCCTTTCTGATTGCCGATAAGGGCATGGTTCGGTGGTTAAGTCGCTCAGTTGTAGTGGCGGCCACCAAAGTTCAAACCCCCGTTGGGCAAACGAGCTCGTGGGCTTTATGCCTTCACTAGGCCAATGAGCTCACGGGTTTGAAGTGTTCTTGCTAGGGGATGAGGTCCCCCATGTCGTGGCCTCACCGGTTCATTGCTCTGGGCAAAAGCATTCTCATGGAGCCAGAGGGTGTGTCGCACCAGCGTCGCCGGTCACGTTAAAAAGTTTACCAGGCGCATTTAAAAAAAAAATTATCCCTTTCTGATCTATAATTAAATAAATTCTTATTTATTTAATTATTCATCTCCATTTTCCCTCTTCCCTTCTATAATTAAATAATTATTTTTAATTATTAAATTAGCCATTATCTATTTTCCTACATTATTAAATAATGGTTTTCAATTATTTAATAAATTTCTAATTCCTCCATCATCCAATTTAAATAAATAAAATATTTATTTAAATTAGCTCTCATGTTTATTCTCATCACAACACTTGTCCCTCTTTCATAATTTAAGTAATTTTTTATTTGAATTATGTGTAACACTACCACCTTCATTTAATAAAGTTGTAACACCACTACCTTTTATTAAATCAAGGGCCTTAAATTAAATTCTCTTAATCTTAGCCGCCCACATCACACAATTGACCTTCAAATCCAATCCTCTATTAAAGCAAGCTTTCATCTCCATTTCAAGGTTAACCACAATCCTCAATATTTTGCTAGCATTCATATCCTTCATATTGAGATCTTGCTATCATACATCCATATTGAGCTTATTGTATATCTTGCATGTTACAAATCTGAGAGCAAACAAAACAAAATTGAGAAGAGTAATGGAGGTGAATCAACTTTGGCATAGGATTTGAGATATTATGGATTTATTATTCGATTTCTATTGCCATCTTGTGCTTCATTGTTAGATTAGGTTCTTTATGGCTTGAATTTAGATAGTTTTGTGGTTGCTATAGATGATTCATTGCTTTCCCCTGATTTTTCCTAATCTACACTATTAAAGCATATGATGATGCAGAAAGAGAATCTGAAGGTGTCATTCATCTACCCATCTAATTTGGTCCTACATTTATCAAAACTTGTTGTGAAGTATTGAACCGTGGTCTTCCCTACAATATCATTTTAGGTCTCCCATGGATACATACCATGCAAGTCGTACCATCCACATACCACCAATGTCTCAAATTCCCATACAATGGTACAAAAATTATTATTCTTGGAGATCCTAATCCTTATGAGTTTTGTAGAGCCATGCAAGACCGCTATCAAGATTTGATCCACATTCCAAACAACATTGTATCTCAGCTATCCTCATCCTACATTGATCCATCTACATTAACCAAAGCCCCATCTGATAAACCTATTCATGAGATCAAGGTCTAATACAAAGACAAAGGGTTTGGTGAGTATGATCTACAAAAATCTTGTTATGTGGGGAACTTGCCACAATCACCTAGATCTTATGGAAAACCACTCCTAGCAAAAACAAGCTCCAAAGTTGTTATAAAGGCTATCCCCACCACATTCATTCGTTGGGGACTTCTAGAAGATGAATCCATTGAAGATATCTCATCCTGGCTATATAAGCCTAAGATCCAGTCACACTACCAGTTGAGCACCAGAGGTCTTCGCATTGTTAAGAACATGGGTTACAAAGGTCAAGATGGCCTTGGACTGCATAGACAAGGAAACATAATAAACAAGGATTAGGGTATGAAAAGGAGGTACCAAAGTCCTCAGACATCGATTATATTCTTGACGAAGTAGTGAAGACCTTTCCTTCGGTTGAACATTCTAACAAGGATACCATTGATGACTCTGTGATACATCTTGCAGACCTATTTCGCGAGACCTCTATTTTATGATATCCTCTATCTCCCTTACATCCACTACCAAAACCCAAAGCCTTCCACTTATTTACCTGGAATTTATCAATTGGAACCAACAAGAGCCTTTGATTCTAGATATATTTTAGAATGATGAGGCCATCGTAGAAATCATGGGACTACGAAATGGTATTCTCTTAGGTGAACATAAATCAAGTTTTAACATAGATATTGATAGCACAACATACTTTGGCGAGATGGTCAATTTCTCTAGTCATAAATATAAAACAATAAAAAGATCCCTTAGTGAAAACCACATTGTGGTGCCATCAAATTCTGAAATAGTAAAAAGAAAGGATGTATCCAATGGTGAAAACCTCTCTGGAGTACACGAGGATGGAGGATTTGACCTTTCCCTACAATCGACATATCCAAAAAAATCTCCACTGTTGGTTGAGAAATCACAAGAGATCAATTTGGGAACAACCCAAAATCCTAAGATTACATTTCTCACAGCTTCCTTATCAGAACAAGAGAAAAAGGCTTTCAAAATTTTCTTTTTGAAAAGGACCATCAACTTTACTTATTCATATGTAGACAGGCTTGGATTGGATCCTTCCTTAGTGGTCCATCATGTAGCAATATTTCCCAATGCCAAGATAGTTAAATAAAAACTCAGGAAGATGCATCCCCAAATCACATTACTTGTCAAGGCAAAACTATAGAAGCTATTAGATGCAAAATTCATCCGTCCCATTGATTATGCTGAATGGGTTTCAAATCCGGTCCATGTCTCTAAAGTCACTGGGGGCATCCATATATGCACCAATTTCAGGGATCTAAACAAAGCTTGTCAAAAGAATGATTTCTACCTAACATTGACATCATAGTAGATTTCATAGTTAGTCACGAAATGTTGTCCTTAATGGATTGTTTTTTTGGTTATAATCACATCCTTATACCTGAAGATCAACATAAGACTGCTTTCACATGTCCTTGGGGAATCTATTGTTGGCAAGTTATGTCTTTCGGTCTAAAGAACACCAGAGCCACATACCAAAGAGCAATGACTATCATATTTCGTGATCTTTTTCATCATATCATGGAGGACTATGTTGATGACTGATGAGTGCCAGGTAGCACCCATAATAATATACCCTTTTACCTCTCTTTTCCACCCTTCTTATTCCATTGTCCTAATAATTGCACTAAAGTAGACTGATAAGATTTGTTCTAATTATATTAATGAGAGATGAATTACCAAAAGTCATGATTTTTGATTAAAGGACTAATGTGCAGCAATTTAATGAAAATATGCAGAAATTCTCTCTTTTTGAATCTACAGGTGTGGATGTTCAGGCAAAGGTAATTTTGAGCTTCTCCGGAGATGGTCCTAACAGTCTCCGGAGCTGACATAAGGATACCACACCAGTCTCTGATGTTTTCCAATATGATTGGAGAGATTTTACAATAAGAGGACTGAGGGTGAATCATCTCTAGAGCTAGACAAAAGTCATAAGCACATCTTTGGAGCTATAGATAGAAGTACACACCTTCAGATCCTCCTCAATACAATGCAAAGTTTCAGCACCGCCATCAGTTAACACTTCCAGTGGCAATTGGAGTGCTCCAAGGATTACTCAACCAATGCCT
This sequence comes from Cunninghamia lanceolata, assembly GCA_027924645.1. Classification (NCBI taxonomy): domain Eukaryota; kingdom Viridiplantae; phylum Streptophyta; class Pinopsida; order Cupressales; family Cupressaceae; genus Cunninghamia; species Cunninghamia lanceolata. The sequence goes on along the minus strand of BSBN01000237.1, from coordinate 14,629,726 downwards.
GAGTGATCAAATGAAGACTCTAGTTAACTGCTAGAAGTTTAATTCCTCTTTTATTGATTTTGCATGAGTTCTCGACAAACTGATTAAGTACCTATATTTCAAGGCCTCACTACCTAGTTGTTGTTTGAAACTAAGACTCCAGATTTAGTGGGACTGTTGTTCCACTAAAATCTATTTCAATTGCATGATTTTACTCTACAGTTAAACAGTTGATAGAATAGGAAATTGATGGTATCTCATAGATAAACTAATTGTTAGAGTAAGTGATATCTCATCGCTGGATTTGATAGAAATATATATAACGTAGAAATAGAAGAAGGATATAGATTATTATTATTATTATCTCATTTTGATATAGATACTTTTCTGAATACAAAAGGATACTAATGGGATTAGACTAAAGAAGGATTGTGATATTATATTCTTGTACTGATTCATTGCCTTAGTCTTCAATCCTGAGGGTGAGGAGCAAGGGCCCACTCTCACCATCAAGACAAGAGGCTAGTATTTGTTTGTTCATTATCTTGTTTCAGATTCTTCTTAGGAAGATAGTTATTGTTTTCTCATAGATAAATGTATGCTTCAGTTATATGGATTAGAATAGGTCAATATTAGCACTTTACTATTTCAACTTTGTTTCCAGTATTCTTAGAATTTACTTTCATAGCAGATAAATCAACAGAATTAATTTCCTTAGCAAATAAGATTAGTAGAATTAGTTAAATGGACTGGTAACTGTAGGATTCATAATTGCAGATAGCCAAGGACACAACCCTAGATTTCATACATGAAAACATGATTAAATGTTGAGGACCAATGACCCTTGTCATTTTTGGCGTCGTTGTCGGGGACCTCTGTGTTAATTAAGAAAACTTAGCTAACAGTTTTTAGGATAAATTAAATTTGTATGGTTAGAGCTAGTGATTCAAAAGGAAGATATATAAAATAGACACCCCAGCAACAAACAACTGCACATTTGTTGACTGTAACTGCGCTTTTATAGACTGTTGCTGCGCTTTTGTTGAAACTGCGCATTTGTTGATTTTTGCTGCGCTTTCATATAATATTGCTGCGCATACGTTAAAACGGCGCATCTGTTGTCTGTTACGGCGCTTCTGACGACTGTTGCTGCGCATACGTTAAAACTGCGCATCTGTTTATTTTAACGGCGCATATGTTCATTCTTACAGCGCATTCGTTAATGTTGCGCTTCTGTTGATCACTTCTGCGCATCTGATCACTGAAGCTGCGCATTTGTAACTGGCTCAGGTTTTGGTACTTTTCTAGGGTATTTTGCTAACGCTAACCCTTTTGCAGGTGTTTGCTGGAGCGGTTTTGCAGGTTAGGCTCGGGTTCAGTTACATGTAGTTGCATCTAACTAGCTCACATTTCATTTTCTGGGAAAGAGTAAAATGGTTGTTCATTACAAATCTTCATCTAGTCTTAATTAGGGAGGAAGTAACTGGCTTATTTCATGCTTGCATTGCAAACAAACTTCCAAGTTATTGCTATCTAAGACTTAAAATTGAACTCACAACTGCATTTTGAAGTTAAAATGAACCATTGCTATATCGTGAGACCTGAATTTCAAAGTTAACAATCTCGTGCAACGTGGACTTAAAATTGAACTCACAACTGCTTTCTGAAGTTAAAATGAACCATTGCTATATCGTGAGACCTGAATTTCAAAGTTAACAATCTCGCGCAACGTGGATTTAAAATTGAACTCACAACTGCTTTCTGGGACTTAAAATTGAACCACTGCAATATTGTTGAAATCACTTCAGAGTTTTGTTTGACTAGCTTAGCCCATTTAGTTTTTATCTTTTTAACTAGGGTGGATTAAACAGTGTATTCTGTGCTTGCGAATGACAATAGGCTTATGCTCTCCCCTCTTCTGGGTGATCAGAGTGCCAGACTTGTCATTCTACTTGTTTAACCTTTAGGAGGGGCCTGCCCTTGGATGCACGCTTGTCCAAGCGGGAACGACCCTGAGTGGTAACAGGCTAACGCCAAGCCCTACCGAGCCACTTAAAATAAATTGTGCTTGAGGTGAAAACCTCCTGCAACGAGTGCTATTATGTTACACCGACGGCCAACCTCCCCCAAAACCCTCTCAGGCGCAACCCTGTGAGGCTGGGAGACTCCATAACGGAGAGTAGCGCCGCCGCACGTGTAACCACTTGAACGGTTGCCCGAATTACAAACCTCTTGTTTTAGTGGCCCAAATCCCTTATAATCCATTTCTCGCCTAGGATTTTGTACTTGCTTTTGTCCAAAATAGAGTCGAAAAACTACAAAAACAATGGAAAACTACAAAACATTCTTTGTGCTTGCTGTGTTTTCTTGCTAAAATTTCTACATATCAGATCAGGAAGACCTTTTCCAGCCAAAAAATACCAAAAACAGAGAAAAATCCCAAAAATTTGCCCAAAAATACCAGAACTGCGCATATATCCATTTCTGCGGCGCATATACAGCGACTTGCTGCGCTTTTGTACCTTTCTGCTGCGCATATACACTGTTCTGCTGTGCTTTTACAGCGACTTGCTGCGCATATACGCTGTTGCTTTTGTATTCACTTACAACATTTCAGAAAAGTACCAAAAACAAAATGCCCAATGATGAAATAAAGCAATCTAAAAGCAAAGCATCCATCCTATATCCATACACCCATCCATACAGTCCTCATCATTCAAACTATGCAGAGTAACGATATCAAGAAAAATTCCTAAGTCATTCTTTCGCAACCATTCCTCTATCCATCATGTCATTCTTCTGTCGATAGAGTACATTTGGACATCACAAAAATAAGGCATATAGGAGCATATCATATCATTCGTAGAAACTAGTCATGCACATGAGTAGGTTAGTAGAGTGCACCATCCAATGCATTAGGTCACCAATGCAGTTGCATCACATCTTAATCTTAAAAGCCCAGAAAATCATACAACATAGCTAAGTGCATCACATATATAGTTACATCACCCCATAGTACTCATGTTACAAATGCATACATTCAAAGCATTACATCATATAAATATCCAGTAGCATCTCACACATCTATACAACATCATAACATAGAAATCATGTTCCATACACACATCTGAATTAGCTCATTTACACACCACATATACAGCATCATAACATAGAAATCATGTTTCATATACATACATTTGCATCATCGCAAGAATATCATATTAACTTTGCATTCATTTGTCACATTAAATCATATAGACATCATATAGCAGCATATCAAAGTATTTCTCATATAGCATCATATAAACCATCTAACTATGCAATAGAACCACATCATGCAATAGAAATAATCATCTCATAAACGCATGCAATAGATACACAAAGCTGCATCATAATCCATACTATCATATACAAAGATGTCCAAATACACAATATCACCATCTCTCTCAAAATCAAAGTGTCATATACAATGTACGTCTAAATAGACGGTGATACATGTCCCAAAATGTACAAAATCTGGTCTCTGACTACCCCTGCGGCTGTGGGCCACCACTGCCAGCTCCTGACTGCTGAGGTCCCATGACGGATGCCCCTGACTGGGATGGACCTGCTCCGTGGGCCACCCCAGACTGAGTCCTGAAACTCCCTGCCCTCTGGCTCGATGACACGGCACCATGGTACAAGCCTCGGTAGTACTGTGCCTGCTGCTGTGCTCTGGCTAAGTCTGTCTGCGCCTGTGCCAACTGCGTCTGCAACTGGCCTACCTGTGCTTATGCCTGCTGCACCTGCCCAACTAGAAAAGAGCTCGCTGCATCGGTACCCATGGCAGCCACTGCTGTGTCCCTCTCTACTCGGATAAGGCGTACCTGGGCATCGGCCATGTCTCGCTCGCGAGTCAAACCAGCGATCACCGCTGCATCTGTATCTCGCCTCCTCTCCACTCTCCTCAGCTGTGCCTGTAGCTCTCGCACCTATCCCCTCAGACTGGCTATAGTCCTGTCGTGTGCCTCACCCTGCACTGGCCCCTGTGCTGCCTCTGCCTGTCCTAGCCCCTGCTGCTGGGGCACCTGCTGCTGTGGTACCTGCTGGGGTGGTGGCATCTGTGCCTGCTGCTGCACCTGCTGCTGTCCCTCCCCCTGTCCTGGCACTGCCTGCCCAGCCCGGTCTATCCTCCTCCGCTGCCTCGGCCTCTCTGCAGCTCGGCCACCACGTCCTCGTCCTCCTCTAGCGGCCCTCCGCCCTGGGCCAGCCTCTCCCTCCTCCTCTGAGTCCGCCTCGTCGATACGAGGCACCAGCATGCCAGGTCCTGAATATCTCAGGAATGGATGTGCAGTAATCCAATCCTCATACTCCTGTGTAACCCCCGCATCTGCAATCTCTCACCTCATATCCCATGCCACATAAGGCAACTGCTGGAACTCTGCCAGAGCCTCCTCATAAGAAGCCATCGGCCCCCATCGGACCCTCTCTACATGTGTCCGTGCAAACATGGCCTGTCCCTGCGGCATGCCCTGTCTCCTGCCGAACTGTCTCAGTACTCGGCCCACCGTCTGCCTCTCCAAGATGTGCCGTGTCCGGCCTATCAACCACCTGGTCTGAAAGCAGAAAGGCAGCTCATCTCCCTCATCATCCCAAGGCTCGCAGTCCAGATATGGTCACCAGACGACCACATCTATCCCATCCAACGTATGCCGCCAATACTCCATCTTCCCCAGCCTGTGCTGGGAAATCACTCCTGCGTAGCCATAGATGTACGGCTCTCCCCTCTGCCTAGCAAAGACGCATATCAGCCTGGTCACCGCTATGTGCTCCCACAGCCAAAACTGTAACAGCAACACCCCAGCTGATAGACTCGTGCTGCGGTGGTACACCACCTGATGCATGTCGTGGTATAGGTGGGCTAGCACACAAGGTCCCCACGCATATCGGGTGCCCTCAGTTAGCATCCGCTCCATGATCCTGCCCCATCCAATAGGGAACCCGTGCGATCTCCTGTCAGGGCATACAACACCCGCAATCAGTCCAGCCACAATCCCAGGGAAGTAGTCGTAACAATCATATATGTCCTGCCAAGGGATGACCTGTCCCACCAGCTCGGGATCGTCAAATACTCGCTGACACTCGGTGAGTCCCGCATCCCGCTGTGCATCATACTCCACTAACTCGCCTACCACGGGCAAGTGCAGTATCCTATAGACGTCCTCCAACGTCACTGTCATCTCTCCAGTGGGGAAGTGGAAGGTCCCGTCCTCGCTGTGGAATCTCTCCACGGTAGCTGTCAACAGTCCTCGATTCGCCCGCACCTCGGGCATAAAGCAAACATAATCTAGGCCCATGGCACCAAGCGCCACTCTATCAGCCTCCGTCAACATATGTCTCTGCAATAGAGGCATAGGGAACGTCTCCCTCGACTGCAATGTCTCTCGTATCTCCTCCTACAAGCACGCAAAGCAAGGCGTCAGTCTCAAGCCGCATATACCATACTCAACATATCTATTGGACTATATCAACTAAACTTAGCATTTCAAATTGATCAAAACAGCACACTACATCTCTTGACTAGATTCCTGCAATCTCGGAGATAGCTCATCGATTCCTGCGTCAAACAGGACGCTAATCGAATTAGTTTGGCTAAGTAATTTGCCATCCCAAGCAAATGCGCCACTACAGGTGGTAAATGCGCCATTTTTGGTATATGCGCCGCAACAATCAACATATGCGCCGCAAAAATGCGTATGCGCCGCTACAGGCCACATATGCACCGTTCTAACGCATGCGCCGCATAAATCCACGTATGCGCCGCTAAATTACGGATGCGCCGCAGGAAGTCACATATGCGCAACTTTAACAAATGCGCTGCTACATTTCACGCATGCGCGGCGAAAATACAAAAGCGCCGCTTAATTACGAAAGTGCCGCCAAAATGAACACATGCGCAGCTTTCACGCATGCGCCGCTGAAACAGGCATATGCGCCGCGAAATCACAAAAGCGCAGCTTCGCGGGGCATATGCACTGTTCTACGTTTCGGCGCATTCATTTCACCTATTTTCTACGAGCATTTATGACACCTAAACTCGACCCTAGGAGAATTTTTTCGAAGCACATACCGGGGGTCCTGCCTCTGCTGGCCGCCCGAATCGTCGGACTCGCTCGAATCGGTGCTCCTCACGTGGAATGTCTGCTGCTCTGGCCGCCATGCTGCTCTAGGTTTGCTCTGAGCTCTCTTTCTCCAATCCAGATCAACCAAGTGTGCAAATGACTATTCTTGTGGACCCAGCTCCTATTTATAGCCTCCAAACCCTAATTCTGGCTAGGTGATGACTGTGACTACTTCCCGTGTCCATTTTTCCTTCCGTTTTCTTCCCGCATCCCTGACCGCGTCCCTTTTCCTCCAACCTATCCTAACCCCTTCCTCGTCGTGAGATCGTCCGTCTCCAAAACTTTCGCCGTTTTTCTCGTCCAATCTCCCGAGGGGGCATCCTATCGTCATTTAACCTATACCAGGGGCAAACTGGGGCATGTATCATCATTCAGACTATCAATTTCTTTGAAGCAATGCTGTAAACTGCATTGCATCAAAGAGGGGCAAAATGTATACGCCTAAAAATGACACAAATCATCCTAAATAAATATTCTAAATATTTATTCCATTCTTCTATTAATTAAATAAATATTCTAAATTTATTTAATCGATTCACTGTTCCATAATTAAATAAATTCAATTTATTTAATTAAAATTCTTCCATTTGTCCTTCACAATTAAATAATCATAAATTATTTAATTAATCCTATTTCCTCTATCCTAAAGTTCTAAATTCAAAAATTCCACCTCGCCTTTACACCTCACCTTTTCCACCTCACCTTGTCCACATCATCAGGTTGCACATGTAATTAAATATATTTAATATTTAATTATCTTATTTTCCCTCACCCACATGGCCTATTTCTTCTCCAATCAGAGGTCAGTTAACCAATCAATCAAATCTGTTAACTAACCTGTCAGTTGAGTCAAATCCTCAATCAATCCAGTCAGTTCCACAATCCACTCTTCTAACTGATCAATCAATTCTGTTAACAGACCAGTCAATGGAGTTAACTCTCCAATCAGTTTTGTCACATCCCACCTTTCATGATGGAGCTGGGACACTTGTCACATTTCCACTGGTTGCACATTCCTCAACCATCCTCAACCGTTGATCTTCATATCTTCTCTCAACCGTTGATTCCTATTCCTCCGGGTCTATAAATGAAGCTTCATCCCTTCATTCTAAGGATCCAGGCTTTTGACATCGTTACTCTGCAGAAATATCACCAGCGCGCCTTTGGCACCCATTTGTCATCCACAAGCTTGAGATCACCATTGTTGCATTGGAGCTCACCTTCCTTGCATGTCAACTATAGCCGTTCACCATCGACTTCCTCCAACAGCTTTTAAAAGATTGCACTCTCTGAGGGCTCATCTCATCTGCAAAAGGACGATTCGTGATAGGCGAACAACAGAAGTTTCGAAACGGAAGAGGTTTGCTGTGTTTGTTCATTGCTTTGTTCATTTGAATCTTCTTTGTTTCTCTATTCTGTTGATGTTTGGGTCATCTGTTATTCATTTGATTGATGCACTATTTTACCCTCACAAGAGGCACCTAGAACCTACCTTGGAAACTACACCCCAACTCAATAATTCCTCAAATCCTCCAAGTCCTTCACTCTCTAAATATATCCAAGAATTGCAAGAGAGATTCTAGGCAGATCCTTTGACATAAACTAATTCCTCATAACCCCACACCGAATCTCAAAGAGAAGAACCAGTATCAGACATGGAGGATAATCATGATGAGGAGGATAATCAAGCTCCAAGACCCTTCTCATATCCCATTGTTCTGGCTGCTGGAGATAATGCCCCTATGAAAAATATTTCACCTTCACACTTTCCAAATTTTAGGGGTCTTGCTTTTGAGGATCTAGATCAGTTTTTGTTTGAATTCAAAGTGGTATGCTAGAGTTACAATTATGGATCAGATAATCAAAAACTCAAACTTTTCCCCTCAACCCTAAAAGATTCTGCAATGAGATGGTTCATGGGTTTGCCCCAAAACTCCATCCATTCTTGGGAACAAATGGAGACATAATTTTTGAGAAAATACCAGGATTACTGTAGAGTCAGTGATAAAAATGAGGAATTTTTCAAAATTAAACAAAGAGAGGATGAAACCTTAGAGGACTATGTGGATAGATTCAACTTTGCTTTGAGAAGGTATGGCAATCTTGTGGCTCACTCTTTGGCTAGAACCCTATTTGTAAAAGGATTAGACAAAGAATCAAAATAGGCACTGGATCTAATGGGAAAAGGGAATATCAATAAAATGGATATGCTTGCTATAGAAGAACTCTGTAGGAACTATTCCAGAACCCAAGATGGAGTGAGAACACCCAAATCTTTCAAAGGGAAGAATGAAATAGGACAGTTAATGGAGGAAATTGTAAATATTAAAATAGACATTCTAGTCCAACTGAATACCACATTAGATGGGATTAGGCAAAAACTAGAGCAACTGATCACATCAGAACAACTGAACTACTCTCCATATATTGTCCTAGGTGTAGGAACAAACACCTATTGAGAGAATGCCCTTTAGATAAATCAGAGATCTATCAGATTTGTGATAGGAAACATCCTACCAGTTAGTGTGATTAGCTCCCAGCCTTAAAAAGGATAACTAAAAAGAATGCCATTATAGAGCAGGAGTTGAACTATGTAGGAAAAAAATAAGCTAGGAATTTTCCTTATAATCAGTATCTAAACCAAGCTTCTTATAGGGGCCCTTCAAATTGGGGAAATAATCTGTGGAATCTAGTGTGGCATGGGCCTCAGAATATTCCTCCTTGGGGACCACAAGATTGGCCAAACCAACAATGGAAGAACCAACATTGGCAAAATCAGCCCTAGGGAAATCAACAATGGCCACAACAGTTTGGATCACAAAACATGCAGCCTCATTGGGGTCCTCAACAGGGTTATAATCAACAATACCAGGGACAACCCTGATGTTTCCAACCTCAACAACAAGCATTGCTAATTGGACCCCCCAACACACAAGAACAGTCACAAAATGAGCTAGTTAGTCATCCACCTTTATCAGCCCAACCTATACCAAACCCACGGAATAAATAGGGAGTAGCTGTTTACATGACATAAGAAGAAAACATAGATGGTATTAATGCCATATATTCCAATAATCTCCAGCTGCGTTCTGGGAAGGCACTTCCAAGACCATCTCCTCCAACTATAGTTGAAGTAACAGATGATGAGGAAACTGAAAAATCCATCCACTCAACTTCAAGAGGAGATTACTATCGAAACAGTGTTAAAAGAACCATCCTTGGATCACTTCGGTGTTCCTCCTAAAGGAACAGCTCTAGAGAACACCCCTGGAAACACTTCTACTAAGAACTCCAGAGTTAATTCGAAGATAGAAAACTAGCACCATACCCAGAACGGCTCAAACAACATGCCCCTCAGAAAAAGGTCTTACAAAAACAAGTCCAATCTACCCTGGAATCATAACTTCTATAAGAAATTAGATAATTGAACATTGAAATTCTGCTCCTACAAGCAATTAGGGATGTGCCTGAACTGAACCAATTCATCAAATAACATTGTGTTAAGACCTAGGGTAGAAAGAAAACCTTTCCTACCACCATTTAGGTGGAAGGTAAAGTAGTAGACCTCCTAATGGGAGAAACACTCCTCCCAAAATATGGAGACCCTGGGAATCCTATCATAACTGTTTATATCTCAGGGGTGGAAATATCTAATGTTTTGGTTGATTTGGGACCAGCAATAAATGTAATGATAGTCCACACTATGGACAAATTAGCTCTAACAGGTATCCAGTCCACATCCACAATCCTTCAACTGGCTGACCAGTCGATAGCTATTCCAAAAGGGGTGATAACTAATGTTCCAGTTGTGGTAGAATCATGGGAATTCCCAGCAGACTTCTTGATATTAGAACCTAGAAACTAGTAAAATGCATATCCATTGATATTAGGAAGGCCATGGCTAGCCACAACAGCAACATCTATTTATTGTCGAACAGGGGATATGGTCATTTCCAATGGAATAGATTTGAAGAAAATATCTTTGTATCCTCCAGCTAAACCATCAATACATTATTTAGGAAAAGTGTGGGTAGATGAGCTGAATAACATGGAAAACAGTGCCTCAGTAGCTATGGTTACCATCAAAGAACATTTGGCTGAGTTAGAAGAAGAAATCCACTATGATACAACAGAAGATATCACCCACATTCTTATTGACAAAGATATAATGGTACTAGCCCAAGATTCAAAAAGAGAATTTCTCACTTCTGCTCATTGTACCCTAACAAACATTATTCCTTGTGGAGAGACCTTTTATAGAGACTTAGCCACATTCCACATGTTGCTCCCACATTCTTGCCCCCTCAATACTATGACTCCAGGATATGGATTGAGTACATCTATGGATCAGATCACAAAACAGGTCATGATTTTACCTGGGAAAACACTGAATATCAACACCTAGTTAGCAGAAAAATAGGAAGAAGCATTTCTCAAACTCCTAATTTCCCATTCAATAGCTTTTGCTTGGGAATACCAAGATATGAAGGTTATCACTCCTAAGATATGTACTCATCATATATACACTAAAGATGTCAAACCTATTAGATAACCCTAGAGAAGATTGAATCCTGCTTTAAAAGATATTGTTAAGACTGAAATAGAAAAATTGCTACAAGCAGGTTTTATATATCCAATCTTGGACAGTCAATGGGTCTTACCCTTAGTCATAGTACCTAAAAAGAATGGAAAGTGGAGAGTGTGTATTGACTATAGAGAACTAAACAAAGCCACAAAGAAGGACTACTTTCCTTTACCATTCATTGACCAAGTGCTAGACAACCTTGTAGGGAGGAAGTACTTCTCATTCCTAGATGGGTTCAGTGGATATAACTAAATTCAAGTAGCACCTGAAGATCAGGATAAAACTACTTTCACTTGTTCTTGGAGAACTTTTGCTTACAAAGTTCTTCCATTTGGGCTATTTAATGCTCCAGCTACATTTCAAAGGCTTGTTTTAGTCATTTTTGCTGAATTAGCTAATGAGTGCATGGAAGTCTATATGGATGACTTTACTATGTATGGGGACAACTTTGAAGAAGCTCTCATAAACATAGAAAAGGTACTAAAATGTTGTGAAAAAAATTGACTATCCCTGAGCAATGAAAAAAGCTTTATGATGGTAGAGGAAGGAATTGTATTGGGACACCACATCTCAACAAACGGGATCAAAGTGGACCAAAACAAAATAGAAGTGATCAAACAGTCACCCTCTATAAGGACCCACTTGGTCCAAACTTGAATTTTCAAAAATTTTACCTTATTAACAAGTTCATATGTGATATATGAAGACTTTGATTGAGTACTCAGGAAAAAACTTTTGCCAAAATGGGCCACATGTTCAAATGGAACATTCTTAAGCCAACCTGGGCTCTTCTATCCTTTGGGCAAATAGGTTCATATGGAACCAGGTCTAATGGACCTTATCGCTACCCAAAACGGGGTAGAACAATTGGTGGCAAAATGGCCTGGTGGTCAAATGGACTAAGACTCTATGCAATACGGGATAAGTAAACACAACAACCAACTGGGCTAAATAGGACAGGAATCATTATGCTCTGGCCAGAGACTTTTGACTCCCTCGGGACCATTACAGGTTCATAAGTCACTTCCTGGGGACCATAGTCTGCCCAGGCACTGTGCTGAGGATGTCAACTAGGGAATACATAACATCAACTTGTACACACCTCAGTTTACGGCAAAGTCAGGTACAAGTAATCCACCCCATGGATTCTTCTGAGTACTAGGAGACTTCTTTAGTTACCTAGCTAAACCTTTAAACTAGGGATCGAAGTTGATTATAAAAGAGTATCCTATATCCGAGGGACCTAAGTACTGGGGGCATCCCTCACCATCTAGACTGCCTACATACCCTGTATCCACGAGATCAAGGCCCTCTTCGGATGTGATCATCACGATGATGCGAACATGTAGTTCTATCTTGCACTATGTTTTATGTAACTGTGACTGCTACACAGTTCTTCGTCGACTGCCCACCCAGTCAAGTGAAATAGTGACGGAATTCCTAAGAAACTAGTTTGTAAACACACCTCCCGGGAGTGTTTGATGTTTCAGTTTTCATGTGAGGATAGTTCACCTAGTACGCATATTTATCCGATGAGGTTTTCCATTGATAGTTAAAAGGGGTTTACTATCGTGGTAATCATCCTACAACTATTTATCGATAGACTCGCCCTTTCTTTTTAATTAATCTTTTTAGTGAGGTATCTGAGGAGATTTTCCCTTCCTACGGATTTAACTTTAACATGTTCCTTATTACTCCCCGATGATTTAGAGGGACGGTGCCCAGACGTCATTGTTGCAGCTATGTTAGGCGCGAGGTACTTGGTTTAATGTGATAGCATTACCCGTAAATGTGACCCAGACGTACCGTAAATACCAAACACTACGATTTGTTTGAGTTTGGATATTTATTTACAAGGTTTACCTATCTAGTAGAAGAGAAAAACTTGCATAACCACTAAATAAGAAATTGATAAAGGAACATAATACAAGTAAGATATAATAAAGATACATGATCCTTTTGCTTAGAGACAATATTAAATCAATTTTATCAATTCGTATAAAAAGATTCAGTTTTGGAAAAACAAGGAATATTGATAATATATTTTGTCATACATCTATAGACTTTATTCCAAGAGGGAAGAATTGAAACATTTTCTTGCATGACCATTACAAGCTCATTTTCAAATTGAAACTAGTAAAGATTAATAAAAGTTTGTAAAATAAGATAGATGAAATAGATTTATACTTCAACAAAACTGATTAATTTCCGTTATTAATAAACTTTTGAATATACTTGATCAAGGATAACAATGATTCCTAATACATAAGAAATGATAATTAGTAGTTCTAAAGTGTTATGCCTTTCCAAATTAATGACTATTTTAAAGAACTTCTCGATTCCATTCATGATTCAACCATGATCACAATTTACATTACTATAACTTTAAAACCAATTAAAGACTTAATAAAAGTTGTAGAATATGACAGATATCACAATAAGAGGTTTTTTTTTAACTCTAAATGGATTTATGAAATAGTTTCCTTCGTTAATACACTTGTGAATCTAACTTGATTAACAACAATTCTTGTTAGCCTAAACTAATAATTAATTGCTCTACTTTCCGATTAACAACCTATTTCAAAAACTTTGGACTACATTCATAATTCATCCATCTAGAATGGTAGTTCAGTTACCCCATTAACTATTCATTTTCATGTTTAATGTTGAATTAAGTAAATTTAGTGTTGCTTTCTTGCAATCCAAATAAATATATATAGTTTTCCAATATTTTTACTTTTTTTCGTTTCAAATCTTCTCTTTGTATGCCACCTTCCTTCAAAGAATACCTCTCAACATTTGTACTATCTCATATTTACTTGCTCACTTTACTCTCATTCACTCATTTTTTCACATATTTCTATTACCATTTATTTTTCTTTATTTATAATCTTTCTTTTACTTTATCTATTTATACTTTATATATCTACACTTGTATATTATTATTTATTTCTCATGCCTCAATTAATTCATATATTTTTTTCCTTCTATAACACTTTATTATTATCTTTAATTAACCTTCCACCAATTCATTATCTTTCACCTTTATTTTTTTTATCTATACTCTTACTTTTTACATTCTTTCCATATATTTCTCATTTTTATACTATTCTCATCTTACTTATAAACATACTCACCTCTCTAAAATCCATTAACTCCCTTTCTTTAAGTTTGCTACATTTCTTCATTTACTACTCTCATCATTATTTCTCAAATTACTTCTTGTCTTTTCTATTCATCTTACACACTCTATTTATATTTTGTACGCTCTTCTGGTCTTTCCACTCTTCTACTCCTTAATTACTTTATTAATTTGCTATTATCTCATACACTACTTTCTTCTTTTCTTACTTCCCACCTTGTTTTGAACTTAAAATACATGTAACTATAACTGGCAAGCATGCCTATGCTATCTATATGTTATGTAAATTATATTAAAGTTCTAAATGAGCAAGTAATTATGTGAAGAAGTTCTAATATAATACACCTTAATGTAAAGTGTCAGGTAATGAGTGATGTGTAAATGAATTGGTGGTGAGTAGGCACTTCCAACTAATTAAAATGAGATAAATTTTATGAATCGTTTGTTTAAACTCAGCCTGATGGAACTTGGTAAATTTATGATTCCACTGTAGTTTGGTATCATGTGAATTATCTATCTTAACTATCTAAACCTTTTTTTTTTAATAATAGTGTTTCAACACATAATGGATGCTATTTTAATTTCATGAAATGAACCCTCTTATTTGATTGGTTGCGTTCAATGATTTTGGAGCACTTAGAACTGTATGCTATTTCTTGCAATTTCTGGCGCTCAAAATAGGGTATGGTCATCCTTCCACATAAGGGGAGGAGGGATTTTTGTCAAATGTTGTAGATGCCAGTGTCCCGGTAGACATGTATCCAAAATGTGGAAGCACAGACAAGGCATGTGATCTGTTTAACAAAATGACTCAAGAAATGTGATTTCACAAATGTCATGATAGCAGGGTCGTACAAAATGGAATTGTTGAAAAGGCTTTAGAAACTTTCAAGCAAATAAAATTGGCAGGTGTGAAGCAAAATTCACAGCCTGAGCCAACGTCCTCCCCAGCCCCTGCCTAGCAGTCATATGTGCAACAAGAGGGGGCGCAAACCAGGCTGAACTATTTGACAAAATGACTCAAAGAAATGTGATCTCAGGGAATGCCAGGACAGCAAGGGGCGTTCAAAATGGGTTCATTGAAAAGGGCCTTAGAAACTTTTAAGCAAATGCAACTGGCGAGTGTAAAGCCATACTCCTTAACCCTTGTCAGCATGCTTAGACCGAAGCTTGGAACAGGGTATGGGCATTCATTCTTTCATAACAAAAAGGGGATTTTTGTTAGATATTTTAGTTGGAAATACTCTTATAGACATGTACGCCAAAGGTGGAAGCATAGACAATGCACGAAAATTGTTTGACAAGAAGTCTCAAGGATCGCACAAAATGGAATTGTTGAAAAGGACTTTAAAAACTTTCAAGCAAAAGACAAATGGGTACAAGCCATTCGTTCCATTACCGTACCCTCCTAATAGGACTTCAAAAACACATCAGAGAAGCAATCACATTGGCAAAGCATTTCAATCATAAATTATATTTAATCACAACATAACTCTCAGGATCTAATTTACATGGAGAAAAAGAATGAGGTAAAAAGTGCCCGTAACACATCCCATCACACAAGTCCATAGAGGCACATAAAGATCCTCAGAGATTTGATCATGGCGTGAGGTTTTCATTAAACAAAGAGGTAAAAGATTAAACCTTTTGGAATATAAAATCTTCGACCCAAATAGGTGTTGGTTTTTTCCCAGACTGGATGCTTATTCCCAGAGTTCCCTACAAGGTAGCCATCAGTGATCAACAGGATCTCTGGGCCAGGGGCCAACAGTATAGGAGATAGACTCTATATTTTATCTCCTCTTCTTCTTCAGGCTCTGCAAGACCTAGGGGGGTATTCCCTACTCAACATCCATGAGGATATGCATACAAGGCTGAGATGTTGACAGAAAGCAGATAAGTCCTCCTGTAAGTAGACCAAAACTGAAAGATAAGAGCAAAGGGGCTAGCTTTGGGCCTATTTGCAGTTGTAGACAGAGGACTGAGGATCCTAAAACTAATTCTAAAGTCCTAAAGATTGTTTCAGATTTAGATTTTGATTTATGGTTTGGATGCAAAGCTGGATATGGTTGTAACACAAACACAAAGCAAGATTGGTGCCTATCCAGGGCCCGGAGTCAGTAGACATACACCTGTGAATGATCAGCAAGAACAGCTAAAACTGGATTTCAGGGGGATATATGTGTGATACCTGCCTTACAGATATCTCCCAATAAAGAGTGTTAAGTTATCTCTACTTATGGCATCCCTACTGCAGTATACCCTTCCCAATGTTCAACCTGAAAACAGTTTAATCTACCCCTTGAGCAGAAGTTAAAAGATCAGACATTCAACATAGGAATTCTATGCTCTAGAATCTAAACATTACCCAGATATCCAGATTCAGAAGAAGAATACATGCAATACTGGAGACAGAATTAACAAAAAACACATGCTAAGATAGCATTTCTCATATAAGATTAATCATGAAATCAGTGGGTTCATGCCAAAACATACAACAAGAGATACATAGACTCACAGGTTTAACTGTACAGAGCAACCAGATCAGCTTGTTTTGAATTACAGAGCCAAAAATCTTCAACTTTCAACAACCTTCAAATGAGTATCACTTCCTGCTTATAACAGCCAGGTAGTGTACCATAGCAATTAATTACATGGTTGACCGAAAATCCCGCCAGATACACAGTATCAGAAAAATGGCGCTCAAACATTCAATGCAGCAGGTGGGAGAGGAGACAGGAAAAAATCTTGAGCCTTGCGCCGCCGCCTAGGGATCCAAATCTTCAATCGGGTACCAGATCTGTCCACGCCATCGCCCATACCTCTGCAACAATCACCATTAATGGCGCACCAACTCGCGGCCTCGGGAAGAACATCTGACAGTCGATCGCAACCACTTCCCGCCAAGATACATCGTCATGATATTTCAAATATGCAGGATATCAATTATCCCACATGCACCCCGCGGTGACCTTTTCATCACCTTATATACTAGGTCGCGAGCATATATGATGTCGGTGCTTTTGCTCCTGATGACACTAGTATAAGACTTCATCATCATCCTCCAGCAGCATGATATCCTGTTGCTTGAAAAATCACCCTGACGTCAGCATCATCCTCACAATATCACCTGCATGATAAACGCCTTCATCGGCACAACCTAATCCATCGGAGGAAGATCCTCCTGCTTAGCCGATACCAAAAGTCTGGCCGATGAACATCCTGATGACGTCATCATCATATCCTGCTGACATCATCAGCATATCTGCCTACTGCGCACCTCCTCATATCCGGATGACGTCATCATCATATTCGCAACATTGGGGGATCTTCATAAGATGAGTAATGTTAGAAATATGACCCCCGGACCTTGATGACATCACCACCACATGTCGGCATCAGGATGATATTCGGAAGGTAACCGGATATTTGGAAATATCATCCTGATGCACAAATATCATGCTGCACTGTAGCTCCACTGTAAGATCAGGGTGATAGAAGAATATGCCAGATATTTGAAAAGATCACCCCCCACTAGATAATGCACGAAGCCGACAGGCGGCTACCTCCTTGATACCAGCATCATCAGGATGATAAAACAACGAATCATGAAGTGATACAACAACATCAGGATGATATTGACTAAGATCATCCTGACGTCCAAATATGATGACCACGGTGAATATCGGGTCATACTTAGAACTCTTCAACAACACCATCAGGATGATCATAACCAAGATCACCCGATGTTAAAATATCACCCCGGCGAAAGATCATGCAGGCAGAAAATATGATGACCCTCGCAAGCAACACGGTGATAACCGGAAATATGATGATGATGATGAAGACGACCCTTAAGAAAGAATAGGCCGGGTCGAACTACTTAGAAAAATAACTTCTTCAGGAGATCAGGGTGACATCATCATCACAAAAGGGCAGGGTGATAACTGGAAGATCACCAGATGTTTGCAAAATCACCCCCCGCAAGAAAAATAAGGCACATTGTAGCTCGTCAGCAGGATCGGGATGATATCCAAACATCACTCGATATTGAAACATGATGATCCTGATGAGAAACCGGTCGACAGAGAACATGATGATGCTGACCACCATCGAAGCAAACATGATGATGATGACATCCTCCTCGAAGAAAATATGATGCTGCAGCTGAAAAATGCCGAGGAAGTCCAACACTTAGGAAAATGGGCAAGAAGATATAGGGTTCAAATGAAGAAACCCCCTAATCATGAAAAATCAACCTCCAGGTCAAAACGAGTGCTAACACTGGCTCCGAATGGGGACGTGCAGGCGAAAGACTGCAGCGAGAACCAGATCCCCAGGCAGACCAGGCAAAAAACTAAAAAGCACGAACTGCACAAGACATTTACACTACATACATGTTTTTTACAAATGTGCACAGCGACAAGTCATTTATGCAAAATAGAACTTAAGGAATTGGCCATGCACAGGCAATTCCAGAACTTCACCATCTAGGGCCTGGAGGAAATAAGAATCCTCCCCATGAGCACTGCTAATCTGATATGGGCCCATCCATAAGGGTTCAAATTTACCATGTTTACCCTTCTCTTGACCTTTTGCATTCCAAATGAGCACCAGATCATTGACTTGAAACTTCCTTTTTATAGCTCTCCTATCAAACTGATATTTCATATCTTGTTGTCTCTTGAGATTAATCTGGTGGGCTTTCCTTCTATTTTCATCCAGTGCAACCAGCTGGTTCACTCTTTCTATCATGGAATCTTCAATCTCCTCATCATTTTCCTGGATGAATCTGTAAACTAGTAGGAGATTGTTTATGGGCAATCTGGTTGATGCACCATATACTATCTCAAAAGGTGACTTTCCAGTAGCCCTTTTTACTGTCACTCTGTCAGCCCATATGGCTAACTTCAATTTTGAGTCCCAAACTCTCTTGTTCTTGTCCAGTATCCTCTTGACAATTTTCATGATGCTTTTATTGCTTGATTCTGCTTGACCATTCCCTTGTGGGTGATATGGTGATGTATATGATATATTTATCCCATACCTGTTGCAAAAATCAACAAATTCACCTGATCTGAAGCACATAGCATTATCAGTGACTATCTTGAATGGTACTCCAAACCTGATGATAATATTTTCTAGCATGAAATCTATCACCACCTTACTTGTAGCTCTCTTAGTTGGAATGGCCTCAATCCATTTGGTAAAGTAATCAGTCGCCACCAAAATCCAACTGTGTCCCCCACTTGATTTGTCTGCAATTTCCCCTATGAAGTCAATTCCCCATTGCTAAAATGGAGCATCCACAGTTACAGTTCTGAGGGGTAAAGCACCATCATATTTTAGCTTTCCTGAAAATCTTTGGCAAGGGTCACACTTCCTCACTAACTTTTGTGCATCTGAAAAGAGAGTGGGCCACCAATATCCTGCTCTGAGAATTTTATGAGCTGTTGTTTGAGCAGTATAATGTCCACCACACAATCCTTTATGCATATCAATCAAAACATTGTTAGCCATATCCTTATCCACACATCTCAACAGCACACCATCAGGGTTTTTCCAGTACAGCTCACTGTGAACAATAACATACCTGATTGCATGTAACTTTAAAGTCCTCTTTTGACTATCACTGAAATGGGAAGGACAATTCAGATTTTGCAAGTAGTAGATGATATCCTTGTACCATTCAAATCCTGATACATTTACACTCTCGCTTTGGACTACATTAACTTGGCATGCTTCCAAGTTTGATTGTGCCATCATCTTGGCTAATCCTTGTCCTCTTATCAACTTGGTAACTTGTATGTCTATGTTAAACTCTTGCAGTTTGTTTATCCACCTGCACCTTCTTCCAGTCACCTCCTGCTGAGTGAATATGTCTTTGACTGCTGCATGGGGTACATATGCAATTATATATGATCCTACCAAGTAAGGTCTGAAACTTTTGATGGCTCTAACTAGTGCATATGCCTGTTTCTCCATAATATCATACTTCAACTCAGAGGCCTGCAAGGACATACTGAAGAAAGCGATGGGCTGTTCAAAACCATCTTCGTTTTTCTGTAGCAAACATGCAGCAACAGTATGAAAGGAAGCAAATGAAAATACTTGGAATGGCCTAGAAAAATCAGGAGATTTAAGAACAGGGGCCATCTTGATTGCCTCTTTGATACTCTGAAATGATTCTATTGCTTCTCTTTCCCAGTGGACAGTTGCATCCTTCTTCATCATCTTGGAAATGTTCCTTGTGGTTTCTGCAAAGTTGGGAACAAATCTCCTAACAAAATTTATCTGTCCAAAGAAGGACTGAACTCCTTTTACAGTTTTTGGCATTTGAATTTTGTCAATAGCAGCCACTCTCTCTGGATCTATCCTGACTCCATCCTTGGAAACAATGTGTCCCAGGAGCTTTCCTTCAACTACCCCAAAGGCACACTTCTTTGGATTTAAATAAATACCATACTCTAGTGCCCTTATGAAAATCTGCTCCAGATGCAAACAATGCTGCTCTTCTTTCTTTGAGTAAGCAGTCAAGTCATCCTGATATACAGCCAGAATTGAATCAATCAACCCTGCAAAAGCAACATCCATTGCTCTTTGAAATGTAGCACCTGCATTGGTTAGTCCGAAGGGCATTCTGACATACACATAAGTTCCCCATGGAGTGGTAAAGGCGGTCTTATACTGTTCTGATTCCTTTACCTTCACCTGATTATAACCTGAAAATCCATCCATCATGGATAAGAGTTCACAACCAGTCACTCTCTGCAACATAGCTTCCATATTAGGCAGTGGATAGTTATCCTTTAAAGAGGATACATTCAAGTTCCTGAAGTCAACACAAAGCCTAATATCACCATTCTTTTTTCTGACTGGGACAAGGTTAGACACCCAAGTTGAATGCCTGATTGGCACAATTATTCCAGCTTCCCTGAGCCTTTTGAGTTCTTCTTGCATCTTGGGAGCTAAGGTAGGATTAATAGGTCTTTGCTTTTGTCTAAATGGCTTAGCTTCAGGCTTCAATGGGATCTCATGCTGGAATAAGTCTTCCCTATAGGCTTTTAGGTCCTCATATGACCAAGCAAAAACATGTTTATACCTTTTCAGTAATGCAATCAGCATACTCCTAATGTGCGGTTTGAGCTGTTTACCAATGTATACCTTCTGAGGGGCCTGAGATGTCCCCAAATTTATCTCTTCTAAATCTTCCTTATTTGTGGGGGATGTCCTTGTGACCAATTTGTCTCTACTGTCAAAGGCTCTTTCCAAAGCTACTAACCCTCTAGGGATTTTATTAGTCTTCAACTGAATTATCTCTTTTCCCACAAGAGTTTCTTTTCCATCTATAGTCTCTACAAAAGCTTGGAAATCAATTTCTTGATTCTCATATTCATCTATGCAGTGCAAAAATTTTAACAAGTCCCTATCATCATTAAACACTTGCCAACTGCATATATTTTCTGGTACTGCAGGCCTAATTTTAACTTCTACATTTGTAACATCTGACAGAGTGATGTCATCTGGCCTTATTGCAACATTGGCTAAGAAATCAGCCATAACATTTTTTGATCTTTCTACCCAGCCTATTGAAAATGCGTCAAATAATTCAATGGTATCCCAAACAGCATGCTTGTATTGTTTCAATCTTTTGTTTTTTGAAGCATACTTATCTCTAATTTGGGATACAATCAGCTCAGAATCCCCAAATACTCTTAACATTTTAATTCCATGTTTGAGAGCAATATTTAGGCCTAAGAGTAAAGCCTCATATTCTGCAATGTTGTTTGTGCAATCAAACCTCAGCAAGAAAGAGAATTTGAGGAGCTTACCAGTTGGAGACAGGAAAACAACTCCAGCTCCAGAGCCTTCTTTTGCACAAGCTCCATCAAAAAACATGGTCCACAGACCTCGCTGATCCAATTCCTCAATGCAGGCATTTTTCTTTTTATCTTCTGTATCATCTGAGACAACCTTGAAGTTATCACAGTCAGTGTCTACAAAGCATACCTGTTCCTCTGCTTCTTGGTCTTCCACTGTCTCTGATGATCTTTGTTCTCTGATTAGCTTAACATCCCTGCCATTCATTGGAATCATGGCATACGACAGGTCCAGCTGCATACTTCCACCAATTAGTGCTGCCCATCTTCTTGACAACAACATACCATACTGTGGCTTGATGTCAACCACTGTTATATTCATTTTATATCTTTTCTCAGGAAATGCTGCCAGTTTGAAATCTACATCCTTCATGATTCCAATAACTGGTACCTCTCTGGCATCCATAGCATAACATTTTCCACATGCCTTGTCAATTTTCAATCCAGCTTGTTGCATGATGGCCAAAGGCATGACATTTGTAGATGCTCCAGAGTCAAGCATACAATTTCTGATTATTTTTCCATTTATAACCAGGGAAACATAAAATGGTTCCACTTGTGAAGGACATTTTGTCATAGTCATTCCTAAATAGACTTCAGGAGCCTCATCTTCTTCAGTACACATGACATGTTTCTCACCCTGGGTCTGAACATTTTGTTTAGCTTGAAAAGGTACCCCTGAGATTAGGGATATTGTCCTATTCTTGATTTTTTCCACTTTCATCAGTTCCATAAGTGGAACAGAGACTTTTACCTGAGAGAGGACTTGAGCTATATCAAATGGAGCATAATTTTGTGTAACAGATGTAGCTTGCTCCACAATCTTGTCTCTATCCTGAACTGATTTAGCTCTTACTTTCATAGTTCCCTGATCATCATTCTTGTCTTGGGAACCTTTACTTTGATCTTCAGCCTGAGGGACTTTGTTTTCTGGTCCTTGGGATTCATGACCTGTTCTATGTCTAAAATTCTGTTTGTTATTTACCCACTGCCTTTTTTGTGGTTCAATTCCTTTATGACCATACACTAGCTGACCTGCAGAAATACTTTCTGGCTGATGTGGGCTGCCTACTTGATTTTTACCTCTGAGATTGTAGTTGCTCTTGACTTGAGCAACTGCTGCAGCTGTGAAGGCTCTAATTTCCTCATCAGAAGGTCGTTGTAAGTTACTCAAAAAATTGTGTGAGCTCTGAGCATACACATAGTTATCTTCATTATCTTCATCATATGGGGATTGTTGGCAGGCCTGAGTTTGATGATCTGTATTCTCATCAACATCATAAAGAGTGTATCCATTGCCTATGGACATCATATTAACATCATCATCCTGCACATGATGTGGCTGATTGCATTCATTACAAGATGTAGCATTATCATACAAGGATTGAGCAATCATACACTGTGATTGTGAATGTGGCATCTGACAGATTATACACCATAGAGCATCATCAACAATATTTATAGCTTTCTTTAGAGGATCAGGAGTTTCCTTGACATGTTGGGCCCTTTGATTTGTGTTGTTACGTGGGAATGTGGGCTTACCATCATGCCAATTGGTATTATAAGGCATATCGTGCAATGATGGCCTCTTTTCCTGCCTTTGACAGACTTGCCTATCAGGACCCATCCCTTTTTCACTTCTAGCTAATCTATAGCTTAGGTCCTTAACAACATTTGCCAATTTGTCTATCTTATCTTCAGGGGCAGATGTATTACCTTGAGTGTTCTGAGGCTTGTTTGGATTCTGCAGAATTTTTATATCATCCCTTCTATTTGTCTTGCCCGATGCTTTCCTATTGTTTTCAATATTCACTGCAATTCTGAAAGCATCCCTGAGAGTAGCAGGACCTTTATCTCTTAATCCATATGCAGTTTTTGCATCAAAGGCATTGATATACAATATTATGCACATTGGTTCGTTTGGCCTCATGTGATGTGGCAATTTGTTTAACACTTTAGTAAATCTTGCATTAAAATCTGCAACCTGCTCATTTGACCCTTTAGTGATACTGGTGAACTCATTTACAAAAAAGCTAGGGTCAGTTTTGTCACCATATTGCTCCTTGAACATCCTTTTAAAATCATCCCATGATGAAATACTCCGGTCAGGCAGACTCTTGTACCATTCTCTTGCCTCATCTATTAAGGATTGCATGAATGACTTCATGAAAACATCCTCATGTTCAACTTCAAAGTTATCCATGACATTTTGAAAGGCTTTTAGATGATCTTCTCCTGACACTGTGTTGTTTTCTAAAAATTTAGGCACTTGCAGCCTCAGATGCTTATCAATGGGGTTAGGATACCCAGGAATACCATCAAACACCAGCTGCCTGAATCTATCTAACTGCATTGGCTGTCTGTTTAACTGATTAACATTGACATTTCTGTTTGCATTCTGGTTTCTTACATTGTTCAGTGGTATCCTAGCATCATTCACATTTTGTGTCTCATCATTATGCTGATGTTGCGCTTCATTTCTTTGCTGATGTCTCTGCACATTTGCATTTTCTAGGGTAGGAACTGAATCATTTTGGGCATTTCTCAAAGCTTGCACTTTCTGCTTCATATCATCTCTGATTTTCATGGCTTGTAGATATTCTAGTTCTGCTCTTAGATTTCTGATTTCTTCAGCTAACTGTTCATCCTTAGGCATGGAGGTAGATGGTCTCATACCATTTTGGTCATCATCTTCATCATCCCTCAAAGACTCTGCCTCTTCAAACCTTTCACTAGGGTCTAGAAATGGGCGTTCTTGGAACACCTCTGACCTCATTCTCATGCTACCACCCTATTGCCTTTCATATGCACCTTGGATATCAGCTTCTGCATTTGAAAAGTAAGGCACATGCTGTCCTGATGGCCTAGGGTTATCTTGCATATCATCACTTTTTCTGGGGGAACCCTCATGACTAACTGAGACAGCTCCCTTTCTTCTATACATCATTCTTCTTGTTACTGGTAACTCTTTAAATAAAGGATTTTGTTGGGATCTTCTCCCCTGCATATAAACTTTACTTTGACCAGTTGGGAGATTACTTCGGAGTCGCCACCTATTACTAGGAACTGTTTTCTTTTGAAAACCAGGGTTCTTTCACAAATAACAATTTTCAAATCACCGCTCCCCAGTAGAGTATTTCTATTTCTGTTGCTGACTCGGATGGGTCACATATATATTACTGGAGATGATTAAATAGTACTTTTACTTCTCAGTCCCCAGCGGAGTCGCCAATTTCTGTTGGTTTTTTCCCAGACTGGATGCTTATTCCCAGAGTTCCCTACAAGGTAGCCATCAGTGATCAACAGGATCTCTGGGCCAGGGGCCAACAGTATAGGAGATAGACTCTATATTTTATCTCCTCTTCTTCTTCAGGCTCTGCAAGACCTAGGGGGGTATTCCCTACTCAACATCCATGAGGATATGCATACAAGGCTGAGATGCTGACAGAAAGCAGATAAGTCCTCCTGTAAGTAGACCAAAACTGAAAGATAAGAGCAAAGGGGCTAGCTTTGGGCCTATTTGCAGTTGTAGACAGAGGACTGAGGATCTTAAAACTAATTCTAAAGTCCTAAAGATTGTTTCAGATTTAGATTTTGATTTATGGTTTGGATGCAAAGCTGGATATGGTTGTAACACAAACACAAAGCAAGATTGGTGCCTATCCAGGGCCCGGAGTCAGTAGACATACACCTGTGAATGATCAGCAAGAACAGCTAAAACTGGATTTCAGGGGGATATATGTGTGATACCTGCCTTACAGATATCTCCCAATAAAGAGTGTTAAGTTATCTCTACCTATGGCATCCCTACTGCAGTATACCCTTCCCAATGTTCAACCTGAAAACAGTTTAATCTACCCCTTGAGCAGAAGTTAAAAGATCAGACATTCAACATAGGAATTCTATGCTCTAGAATCTAAACATTACCCAGATATCCAGATTCAGAAGAAGAATACATGCAATACTGGAGACAGAATTAACAAAAAACACATGCTAAGATAGCATTTCTCATATAAGATTAATCATGAAATCAGTGGGTTCATGCCAAAACATACAACAAGAGATACATAGACTCACAGGTTTAACTGTACAGAGCAACCAGATCAGCTTGTTTTGAATTACAGAGCCAAAAATCTTCAACTTTCAACAACCTTCAAATGAGTATCACTTCCTGCTTATAACAGCCAGGTAGTGTACCATAGCAATTAATTACATGGTTGACCGAAAATCCTGCCAGATACACAGTATCAGAAAAATGGCGCTCAAACATTCAATGCAGCAGGTGGGAGAGGAGACAGGAAAAAATCTCGAGCCTTGCGCCGCCGCCTAGGGATCCAAATCTTCAATCGGGTACCAGATCCGTCCACGCCATCGCCCATACCTCTGCAACAATCACCATTAATGGCGCACCAACTCGTGGCCTCGGGAAGAACATCTGACAGTCGATCGCAACCACTTCCCGCCAAGATACATCGTCATGATATTTCAAATATGCAGGATATCAATTATCCCACATGCACCCCGCGGTGACCTTTTCATCACCTTATATACTAGGTCGCGAGCATATATGATGTCGGTGCTTTTGCTCCTGACGACACTAGTATAAGACTTCATCATCATCCTCCAGCAGCATGATATCCTGTTGCTTGAAAAATCACCCTGACATCAGCATCATCCTCGCAATATCACCTGCATGATAAACGCCTTCATCGGCACAACCTGATCCATCGGAGGAAGATCCTCCTGCTTAGTCGATACCAAAAGTCTGGCCGATGAACATCCTGATGACGTCATCGTCATATCCTACTGACATCATCAGCATATCTGCCTACTGCGCACCTCCTCATATCCGGATGATGTCATCATCATATTCGCAACATTGGGGGATCTTCATAAGATGAGTAATGTTAGAAATATGACCCCCCGGACCTTGATGACATCACCACCACATGTCGGCATCAGGATGATATTCGGAAGGTAACCGGATATTTGGAAATATCATCCTGATGCACAAATATCATACTGCACTGTAGCTCCACTGTAAGATCGGGGTGATAGAAGAATATGCCAGATATTTGAAAAGATCACCCCCCACTAGATAATGCACGAAGCCGACAGGCGGCTACCTCCTTGATACCAGCATCATCAGGATGATAAAACAATGAATCATGAAGTGATACAACAACATCAGGATGATATTGACTAAGATCATCCTGACGTCCAAATATGATGACCACGGTGAATATCGGGTCATACTTAGAACTCTTCAACAACACCATCAGGATGATCATAACCAAGATCACCCGATGTTAAAATATCACCCCGGCGAAAGATCATGCAGGCAGAAAATATGATGACCCTCGCAAGCAACACGGTGATAACCGGAAATATGATGATGATGATGAAGACGACCCTTAAGAAAGAATAGGCCGGGTCGAACTACTTAGAAAAATAACTTCTTCGGGAGATCAGGGTGACATCATCATCACAAAAGGGCAGGGTGATAACTGGAAGATCACTGGATGTTTGCAAAATCACCCCCCGCAAGAAAAATAAGGCACATTGTAGCTCGTCAGCAGGATCGAGATGATATCCAAACATCACCCGATATTGAAACATGATGATCCTGATGAGAAACTGGTCGACAGAGAACATGATGATGCTGACCACCATCGAAGCAAACATGATGATGATGACATCCTCCTCGAAGAAAATATGATGCTGCAGCTGAAAAATGTCGAGGAAGTCCAACACTTAGGAAAATGGGCAAGAAGATATAGGGTTCAAATGAAGAAACCCCCTAATCATGAAAAATCAACCTCCAGGTCAAAACGAGTGCTAACAACAGGCAGCACTCTCAACAAGGTAATTTTTGTCAGATGTTGTAGCTACAAGAGTCCTGGTAGGGATGAATATAGCATAGACGATGAACTTTTTGATAGAATGCCTCAAAAAAGATTGTCTCAGGGTCTGCAATGTTTGCAGGGTATTCACAAAATGGATTTGTTACAAAGGATAGAAAAAAGAAAATGGTTTCCTAAAAAGGCTTTAGGAATTTTCAAGCAGTCAAGTATAGAGACAATTCCACAACTTTTGCCAGCATCCCTTCTACCCATGCCTATGTGGAGCTTAGAATAGGGCATAGACATACAACAAGGCATAAAGGGCAGCAAGTTTCCTTAGATATTATAGTTGTAGATGTTTGTAGAAGTATGTACAAAGAAATGGATTTGATGAAGAGGCTTTAGGAACGTTCAAACAATGAAACTCAGGGACAGAGCATGGACATCCATTCTTGGCATAAAGAAAAGGGGGATCATTCACCCAGAAATTTTACAAAAACTTACATAGTTTTTAAATTGCAAACATCTTAAACATATCATCAAGATGAATTTTAACTAGAATTTATTAACAAACATTCAAAAACCAAACTTTCAAAATAAAGAAAACAAAATGAGGGGATGAGAACTCTTACAATTTTCTCTAGCACTCCCA
Source organism: Cunninghamia lanceolata (assembly GCA_027924645.1). Taxonomy (NCBI): domain Eukaryota; kingdom Viridiplantae; phylum Streptophyta; class Pinopsida; order Cupressales; family Cupressaceae; genus Cunninghamia; species Cunninghamia lanceolata. The sequence continues at coordinate 14,601,484 of BSBN01000237.1, read as the reverse complement.
AACCAGAGATGAGTATGTCTTCCTCCAAAAATCCAAGCAATTTATAAGAAAACTTGACCCATGTGGAGGAACTCCAAGTCTTTGAGTCAAGTCTCTTCCATAAATGAGATTGCTCCATTTTCCAACTTATCATTCAATTTTGTGGAAAAGGACTTGTAAGCCTTAAATAATTTCTCAAATCTTCCAATGGTAATTAATTCAAGGAGAAATATATCATTTCATTAACTTTGAGTCTTGACTTGAGAATGTGGAGGGGAAAGTTCCTCATTTATTTCTCTTTCTAGAAGTGTCCTATTTATTTAATTTCTATTATTTTGTTTTTGAATGAAACTATATTTATATCATTTAGTTTTCAAATTCAAAATTCAAAAAAATAGGTTGTGACATCCTTCTCCCCTAAATTTATGCATTGTCCCAATGCATGTTAGAAATAAGGTCAAACATATACATATAAGTCCATAGAAATAAACATCGCTTACATCTGTATACTTGTCTACTTTTAAAGTCCATCCTTCAACAAAGCAGTTCATCATAGAGAATCATTTAAGCATCATTGTCTTTAAGCAAAAAATTAAATTTTGACAAGTTTATAAATTATCTAGAGTTTTCAAAATAAGTGCGGATAGAGTTGTTGCATTTCCATTGTGTCTTCCCATGTAGCATTCTCAGGTGAGTACTAGTCCCACTGGACCTTAGATTGGTCCACTATCCTGTTGCGGAGCTGGAACTGATGTCTCTCGATGATTCTGCATTGCTCTATTGTTATCGTACCAGGTTCTTCCACCTGCAGGGCATTCCAATTAAGAATATGCTTAGGGTTAGGTATATACTTTTTTAACATGGAACACATCATGAATTCAGCTTAGTGCTGGAGGTAAGGCCAAGCGCTAAGCTATAGGATTGATTTCCTCAAGGACTTCAAAAGACCCGACATAGCGAGGAGCTAGCTTTGACTTCCTTCCAAAAGAGATGGAACTTTTATGAGGTCGAACTCTTGGGAACACCTTCTCACCAACTTGAAATCTTCTAGATGTCCTAATCTTATCTGCATAACTTTCTGGTAATCTGAGGCTTCCTTCAACCTCTATCGAATAAGTTGCACCTGGTTATCCATATCCTACAACATCTCAGGGCCAACCAAGATCCTATCTTCCAGTTTATCCCAACTCAAGGGTGTTCGACAAGGTCTCCTGTAAAGGGCGCCATACCTATAGCTGCTTGGAAGGAGTTGTTATAGGCAAACTCAACTAGTGGCATATATTCCTCCCATTTAGTCTATTGATCCATGCAATACATACGAAGGAGGTCTTCTAGAATTTGGTTGGTTCTTTCTGTTTGTCCATACATCTTAGGATGATAGGCTATGCTGAAGTTCAACTGTGTTCCTAAGGTAGCTTGCAATGTGGTTTAGAATCTAGAAGTGAATTTTGCATCTCTATTAGAAATGATTTTCTCAGGAATTCCATGCAACCTAAAAATTTCCTTTATGAAGCTTTTTTTTTGCTACTGCAGGTGCATCATCTGTTAGGTTCCTTGGTATGAAGTGGGCTACCTTGGTGAGTTTATCCACTACCACCAAAATACAGTTATGCCTATGAGATGTCATCGGTAATCCTTGGACAAAATCCATACTTATGACTTGCCATTTATAGAAAGGTACATCATGTGGATAAAGAAGTCCTGCCGGATGTACATGTTCTGCCTTAACCTTCTGACATTCTAGACATCTGGCAACTATGTCTACCACATCCTTCTTCATTCCTAGCCAGAAATATAATCTTTTGAGATCTACATACATCTTATTTAGCCCCAGATGTCCTAAAAATAGAGCCTTATGTGCCTCTGTCGGGATCATACCCCTTAGTTCCGCATTATCAGGTACATATATTCTTCCCTGGTACCTCATTAACCCATCAGAATCAAAAGCATAATCCAAATACTTAGGTTCCACAGAGGTATTAGCTAGAGATGCATTAACTTGAGTGTACCATGGGTCATGTTTCTGCTTAGAGAGTACTTGTTGCTTTAGGTTTATGTGTAAGTTGGACATGGCCATTATGTGTCTCCTCCTGCTGAGAGCATCGGCCACCCTGTTTTCTTTCCCCTTGATATATTCAATATCAAAATCATACTCACTTAGGAACTCTAACCACCTTCTCTGTCTTGCATTCAAATGAGGTTGAGTGAAGATATATTTTAGTCCTTGATGGTCTATTTTAAGCTCAAATAGTTTTCCCAACAAGAAATGTCTCCATTTTTGCAAGGCATGAACTATGGCTGCAAGTTCAAGGTCATATGGATTTTCAGTTTCCATGATTCATAAGCCACTACACCTTCTTCTTGGAAAAGAACTCCTCCTAATCCTTCTATGGATCCATCTTGTACTATTGTGAAGTTACCATTAGGGTCAGGCACCTTTAGAATTGGGGGTGACATTAGCCTTTCCTTCAATACTTGAAATACCTTATCGCATTGCTCAGTCCAAATGAACTTTTTGTTCTTCTTTTACAAAGATGTGATTGGATTGGCTATCCTTAAAAAGTCTTTCACAAACCTCCTGTAGTACCCTACCAATCCCATAAAACTTCTTACTTCGGTCACATTTGTAGGTATAGGCCATTCAGTGATGGCTTTTACTTTATCAGGATCTACTGATAAACCCTCGGCTGAAATGATATGCCTTAAATAGTGAACCCTCCTTTCAAAGAAGGAGTATTTGGATAACTTCCCAAACAACTTATGCTTCCGTAGCCTTTGTAAGACTGCCTGTAGATGGGTTAAGTGTTCCTCTTCATCCTTAGAATATATTAAGATGTCATCCAGGAACACAATCACAAACTTATCCAGAAAATCATGGAACACACTATTCATTAGATTCATAAAGGCAGCCGGAGCATTTGTTAGCCCCAATGGAACTACAGTAAATTCATAGTGACCATACCTAGTCCTAAATGTTGTTTTTGGGATGTCCTCTTCTTTTATCCTTAATTGGTGATAGCCCGAGCAGAGGTCAATTTTGGAAAACACTGAGGCTCCCTTCATTTGGTCAAATAGATCATCAATACAAGGCAAGGGATATCTATTCCTCACAGTGGCCTCATTCAACATTATCTAGTCAATGCATAACCTTAGTGTCTCATCCTTCTTCTTTACAAATATGACTGGTGCTCCCCAAGGTGATATACTAGGCCTTATCAACCCCTTCTCCATCAATTCTTGCAACTGTATTTTCAACTCTTGGAGTTCTGTGGTGTTCATCCTATATGGGGCTTTGGATATAGGTGCAGTTCTGAGAAGTATATCGATTGAAAATTCAAATTCCCTTTTGGGAGGTAATCCAAGCAGATCTTTAGAAACACATCCTTGTAGTCCCAAAAGAATGGACTATTCTCAAAGGTAGGGGCTTCTTTCTCTTCTCCCTTCTCATCTAAAGATACTAAAAATATTTGATTTCCTCATTTCCACCTTTCCCTCTTTAGTTGCATAGCAGAAATGGTCCCCACTGATATAGGTTTGTAAACTCCTTGGATCCTAACTCTAGACCCCTTATCATCTACACACTCCACCACCTTGTTATAGCAATCTATATTAGCCTTATGACTTGTTAGCCAACTTATTCCGATTATGACATCATAGGCTCCTAGGGGTGTGACATATAAGTCAACTTTTGTTTCTAATTCAGGAAACTTAATAAGTGCTCCTCTTATGTACTTGTTCACTTTCCGTGTAGCCTTGTCACCATACTGAACCGTCCATGATGATTCCATATTCTTAGTTTGTAAGGACATTTTTCTTACCAATTATGGGGAAATAAAATTCTCGGAGGAACCAATATCTATCAAAATAGTTATGGATTTACCAAAAAGTGTACCTTTTGTTTGAGATTCAGAAACTCAGTCATCTTCTCATCATAAAATAGATGTGGAAGCCATCTCTCACGTAAGTGGCTCACAAACTGCCTCTAAGTTAGGTTTTCCTTTGAATAGGAATATTGTTCATTTATGTTTATCCACCAACTGGCAGCTTCTCCCTCCAGTTGATAATCTCTCCAAGTTGCCTTGATATTCTCCGAATAGTTCCTTAGCTCAAAATATTTTTTCATCTCGGTGAGCCATCCTTCTGCAGCATCCCCCACATGTTTACCATCAAATTTTTGGAGGAGTTATCTTCTTAAGGTCTTAGTTGTTTGGGCTATGGGTACTTCCTCACTTTGATGTTCATCTTCAGGTTCTAGAATGTTTTGTATGGTCCCCTGTCTAGTCTTCAAGTCTTGTATAGTTTTCTCAAGGTTTTCCATTTTTTCTCTCTACTCTGTCAACAAGTTAATAATTGCTTCTATACCGGCATTTGGATTCTCAGGTGGGTTTTTAGCCAGTCCTTGATTGACTGGTTTCTCTCTACGCAGTTCTCGTAAATTTTAGGTTTTCACCATTTTAATTCTGAAAACAAGGATAGAGGTGATTTACCACTTGCTACAATTTTCTTACAAATTATTATCAATTTTAAGTTAGTAGGCCTCCAGGCTAAGTGTTCGAACCATGCTCTGATACCACATGTAAGGACCCACTTGGTCCAAACTTGAATTTTCAAAAATTTTACCTTATTAACAAGTTCATATGTGATATATGAAGACTTTAATTGAGTACTCAGGAAAAAAACTTCTGCCAAAATGGGCCACATGTTCAAATGGAACATTGTTAAGCCAACCTGGGCTCTTCTATCCTTTGGGCAAACAGGTTCATATGGAACCAGGTCTAACAGACCTTATCGCAACCCAAAATGGGGTAGAATAATTGGTGGCAAAACGACCTGGTGGTCAAATGGACCAAGACACTATCCAATACGAGATAAGTAAACACAACAGTGAACTGGGCTAAATAGGATAGGAATCATTATGCTCTGGCTAGAGATTTCTGACTCCCTCAAGACCATTATGGGTTCATGAGTCACTTCCTATGGACCACAGTCTGCCTAGGCATTGTTCTAAGGATGTCAACCAAGGAATACATAACATCAACTTGTACACACCTCAGTTTACGACAAAGTCAGGTACAAGTAATCCACCCCAGGGATTCTTCTAAGTACTAGGAGACTTCTTTAGTTACCTAGCTAAACCTTTAAAATAGGGATTGAAGTTAATTATAAAAGATTATCCTATATCTGAGGGACCTGAGTACTAGGGGCATCCTTTACTGTCCAGAATGCCTACATACCCTGTATCAACGGGATCAAGGCCCTCTTCGGATGCGATCGTCATGGGGATGTGAACATGTAGTTCTATCTTGCACTATGTTTTATGTAACTATGACTGCTACACAGTTCTTTGCTGACTGCCCACCCACTCGAGTGAAATAGTGATGGAATTCCTAAGAAACTAGTTTGTAAACACACCTCCCAGGAGTGTTTGATGTTTTAGTTTTCATGTGAGGATAGTTCACCTAGTACGCATATTTATCTGACGAGGTTTTCCATTAATAGTTAAAAGGGGTTTACTATCATGGTAATCATCCTACAACTATTTATTGATAGACTCGCCCTTTCTTTTTAATTAATCTTTTTAGTGAGGTATTTGAGAAGATTTTCCCTTCCTATGGATTTAACTTTGACATGTCCCTTATTACTCCCCGATGATTTAGAGGGACGGTACACAGACGTCGTTGTTGCAGCTATGTTAGGCATGAGGTACTTGGTTCAACATGATGGCATTACCCGTAAACGTGACCGAGAGGTACCGTAAATACCGAACACTGCGATTTGTTTGAGTTTGGATGTTTATTTACAAGGTTTACCTATCTAGTAGATGAGAAAAACTTGCATAACCACTAAATAAGAAATTGATAAAGGAACATAATGATGCAGAGGCATCCACACTATAACCTTCGCATATAGCATGAATGTCTGCAGACCAACCTCATCATCATCATCTTCGCCATCATCATCATATTCCGCTTTATACTGTCAGCATCATCATGTTTCCTAAAACCAACAGCATCATCATATTTCGGACACTCGCAATTGTCCTCCTGCCGACTACTATTCACCTCCTCCGCTTTCCTCCTAACATCATCATCATGATGTTCAGCGGGTGCACACATCCTCCTGTTGCACTGTTCATCGGGCTCCGAACTCCATCGTCATCATCATATGCAACACTTCCTTCGTCAGCAGGATATTCAACATCCGGTTGTCCCAAATATCCTGATGACGTTCACCTTCAGCAGCTTACCTTCGATGCTCCGCTACCCGACGACACAAGCAACAGCATCATGATCTACTTTATCCGGTTCTCTTCGAAACCTCCTGATGACGCTAATACACTTTCTACCGATGCCGATACTTAACGACAGCAGGATGAACTCGCATAGGGGGGATATCTCAATATCCTGATGACGATGACGTCATATCCTGATGACGATGACGTCACCCAATATCCTGATGACCTCTTCAACACTTAGCCAAAAACACGAACTTTCTCTTCCGCATCTACTCGCGATATGCGGATGTTTGGCACTTCCGATATGATGATCCTGATGCCGATACATGCACTTAGTCTATGCCTGACTTAGAACATCCTGATGCACTCGCAACATGAAAACTCCAACAGTTTCATGACCCGATCTTCTTCCTGATGCCGATGCAGTCCACCTCGGTTCCTCCAGATGATGATCACCCCGACGAACTTGCACTTCATGCAATCGACATCATCATGCCGATCTCCTCCACTTATCCGGATGACGATATCCGAACTGTCTGCAGGATATTTGCAGAAATATCCTGATGATGCCGTTTTAACAGACTTCTTCACTTAGCGAAATCTCACTTCGCCGATCCTCCAGGGACGACCCGATCCAGTCTTAGGGTGATCTCTCTCAACTTGAACTTCTCAACTTGACCTAGCACATGAGGATGCTAGGGTCTTCAACATCTCTTGACCGCGATCCTGCACACCTGCATGCAAACAAACAAACTACCTACTAACCTACTGTACATTGCCATTCCACCGATCAGATGAGTCAACCGGTGGAATGGATCAGTATATCCATGAAAACCTCTCAAACCAGCAATCGATTACAGGAAGGAGATCAAACAGAAAACGAAACAGGATCTTTATTGACTCAAAGATGCAATACAATATGATGTTCCTCACACAGAACACTCAACTCCTCTGCTTGATGCAACACTACACTGCCAATCGATCGATGATCTACAATCAACCGATCTCATGCTTATAAAGACTTGCCTACGAGTACTACTGACCCGACTCCAAGCGGCTGGGAACTCTCCAAGCGGCTGGGAGATCCCACCGAACATACATCATGACAGCTGTTATAACTAACTAGCTAAAAATAGCAAAAGCCTGGTCAGCATGATCTTATCATGATCAGCGTGACCTTATTACATGCAATTGGTCTAACAGACCTTCTTGGAAACACAAACAAGACCTAAACTACTAACTGCCTCATGAAGGCCAGCTGTCAGGTAGGTGCTCCTGCACCATACTCCCCAACAGAAAAGAACTCATGTCCCATGAGTTTAGTATGTGGAAGTCCTCCACCTCTACACTTTGCTTTGTCAATAGTCTGACCTGTTCCAGCTTTATCTGCTGCTGACTCTTGGCTGCTCCAAGACTTCTGAACTGTAACTTGCTTGCTGGCAAGTAAATCCTCATGCCGGTTGATGTAGGCTTTCCTCTCACATACCCTGTGTTTGTCAGGTTGCCTGACCAGAACCTCTTTCTGAACTGCCTCTGTGGTGTTCAACTGTATCTTCCTGTCAATCTTCATAGGACAAGCAATAGTCCCAACTATGACAACATCCTTGTCATTCCTTTCAACTGATGGTTGGTTGCACCCCTGTTTCTGAACCTGCTGCTGACCTCTGTCAGTCACAACTGAAACTTTCTTCAGCTTGTTGTCTGTAACAACTCCTTTCTCTGCAGTGTCCTGAACTGCCTTCATGCCTGCTCCTCTAGGCATCTGCACAAACTCCTTCTTTCCCATTAAAATGAGTTGAGCTGCCTTCTGTACTGCAGCTTTTGCCTGCAATGGCATCAACTTAATGATCTTCCCATCTTTCTAGATGGTGTAGGTATTAGCATACCCATCATACAGTACCCTTCTGTCAAATTGCCATGGTCTACCTAACAGTAGGTGACAACATTCCATAGGCAATATATCACACAAGATTCTATCCTGATATGGTCCAATCTGGAAATCCACATATGCCTGTTCAGAGACAAAAAGTGATTGCCTATCACTCACCCAAGATGCCTTGTAAGGGTGTGGATGTGGAATTCTTTCCAACTTCAGTTTATCCACCATTTCCTGAGATACCATGTTGTCTGTTGAACCAGTATCAATGATAACTTTACATACCTTACCTTTGCTCTTGCATGTGGTCTTGAAAAGAGCTCTTCTTTGCATCATATCCTTTGATGCCTGCAAACTAACTCTCCTTAACATCAGGGATTCTCCACTCTCTGGATATCCAAAATTCTCAGGACCTTTGTTTGAACTCTGTGCACTTTCTTCTTCCTTCTCTTCTTGTACCAATTGTACTCTCTTATCACTTGTTCTATCATTTCTGGATGATGAACCTTTGTTTTCTGGACATTTGAAAGATGGATGACCAAACTCTCCACAGGTGTAACACTTTCCTGAAAATGTAGTAGAACCTCTACCACCTCCAAATCTTCCTCTATTGCCTTTCCATCCACCTCTGAAATCAGACTGTCCTTGTCCTTTACCAGTGTCTTCTTGACTCTCATTTGTTTGCTTTTGTGCAGGGGCTGCTCCTCTTCCCCTATTGTTTCCTCTTCCTCTCATGGACTTATCATGTCCTCTATTCATCTTTTCTTCAATCCTGATTGCCATTTGATAACAATCCTCCACATTCTTAGGGTTAGCTAAAACTAACTCATCTTGTATGTTAAACCTCAAACCAGCCAAGTACCTAGCCACCTTTTCTACCTCATTCTCATGATGACCAGATCTCATACTCAACAGATAAAATTCCTCAGTATATGCTTTCACATCCCTGTCTTTCTGCTTTAAAAATTGCAGCTTCTTAAACATCTGGATTTCATAATCCCTTGGCAAGAATTTACCCTTGATCCTTGCTACCATCTTATCCCAAGAAGTGATCTTAGACTTCCCTTGCTTCCTTCTCTCAGATTGTACATAATCCCACCATACCAAAGCATGACCTCCTAACTTGGTCTTTGCAATCTTTACCTTCTGATCCTCAGCCACATCTTCACATTCAAAGTGATTATCCAGTGCAGCAATCCAATCTAACAACTCATCTTCATTCAAGCTTCCAGTATACTTGGTAACATCAACCTTTACCTTAGGTTTTCCACTCTGCACTGCCTTTAACAGTTTTGCCAATCTCTGGTCTTCAGCATCCAGATCTTCAGCTACCTCTTCATACTCTTCAACAGTATCTGCATCTTCTTCAGACTCACTGTCTTCCACTTCCCTCTTTTTGTTCTTTTCCAGGGCTGTCAGCCTGGCTTGAAGTGCTTCAGCAAGCTCCTTCATCTTCCTCATCTCTCTAGCATGTTTCTCCTTCATTTCCTGTAATTCCCTTGCAGTACCACTACCTTTAGGAGGCATTTTGTCAACCTCACAATCAACACACAACTCAACTCTATCTCTACCTCTGCCCTTTCGGTGACAGAATCAACACACAACAGCCCAGACCTTTTGCTGAGCTCTGATACCACTATGATGCAGAGGCATCCACACTATAACCTTCGCATATAGCATGAATGTCTGCAGACCAACCTCATCATCATCATCTTCGCCATCATCATCATATTCCGCTTTATACTGTCAGCATCATCATGTTTCCTAAAACCAACAGCATCATCATATTTCGGACACTCGCAATTGTCCTCCTGCCGACTACTATTCACCTCCTCCGCTTTCCTCCTAACATCATCATCATGATGTTCAGCGGGTGCACACATCCTCCTGTTGCACTGTTCATCGGGCTCCGAACTCCATCGTCATCATCATATGCAACACTTCCTTCGTCAGCAGGATATTCAACATCCGGTTGTCCCAAATATCCTGATGACGTTCACCTTCAGCAGCTTACCTTCGATGCTCCGCTACCCGACGACACAAGCAACAGCATCATGATCTACTTTATCCGGTTCTCTTCGAAACCTCCTGATGACGCTAATACACTTTCTGCCGATGCCGATACTTAACGACAGCAGGATGAACTCGCATAGGGGGGATATCTCAATATCCTGATGACGATGACGTCATATCCTGATGACGATGACGTCACCCAATATCCTGATGACCTCTTCAACACTTAGCCAAAAACACGAACTTTCTCTTCCGCATCTACTCGCGATATGCGGATGTTTGGCACTTCCGATATGATGATCCTGATGCCGATACATGCACTTAGTCTATGCCTGACTTAGAACATCCTGATGCACTCGCAACATGAAAACTCCAACAGTTTCATGACCCGATCTTCTTCCTGATGCCGATGCAGTCCACCTCGGTTCCTCCAGATGATGATCACCCCGACGAACTTGCACTTCATGCAATCGACATCATCATGCCGATCTCCTCCACTTATCCGGATGACGATATCCGAACTGTCTGCAGGATATTTGCAGAAATATCCTGATGATGCCGTTTTAACAGACTTCTTCACTTAGCGAAAGCTCACTTCGCCGATCCTCCAGGGACGACCCGATCCAGTCTTAGGGTGATCTCTCTCAACTTGAACTTCTCAACTTGACCTAGCACATGAGGATGCTAGGGTCTTCAACATCTCTTGACCGCGATCCTGCACACCTGCATGCAAACAAACAAACTACCTACTAACCTACTGTACATTGCCATTCCACCGATCAGATGAGTCAACCGGTGGAATGGATCAGTATATCCATGAAAACCTCTCAAACCAGCAATCGATTACAGGAAGGAGATCAAACAGAAAACGAAACAGGATCTTTATTGACTCAAAGATGCAATACAATATGATGTTCCTCACACAGAACACTCAACTCCTCTGCTTGATGCAACACTACACTGCCGATCGATCGATGATCTACAATCAACCGATCTCATGCTTATAAAGACTTGCCTACGAGTACTACTGACCCGACTCCAAGCGGCTGGGAACTCTCCAAGCGGCTGGGAGATCCCACCGAACATACATCATGACAGCTGTTATAACTAACTAGCTAAAAATAGCAAAAGCCTGGTCAGCATGATCTTATCATGATCAGCGTGACCTTATTACATGCAATTGGTCTAACAGACCTTCTTGGAAACACAAACAAGACCTAAACTACTAACTGCCTCATGAAGGCCAGCTGTCAGGTAGGTGCTCCTGCACCACATAATGCAAGTAAGATATAATAAAGATACATGATCCTTTTTCTTAGAGACAATATTAAATCAATTTTATCAATTCGTATAAAAAGATTCAATTTTGGAAAAACAAGGAATATTGATAATCCATTTTGTCATACATCTATAAACTTTATTCCAAGAGGGAAGAATTGAAACATTTTCTTGCATGACCATTACAAGCTCATTTTCAAATTGAAACTAGTAAAGATTAATAAAAGTTTGTAAAATAAGATAGATGAAAAAGATTTATACTTGAACAAAACTGATTAATTTCCATTATTAATAAACTTTTGAATATACTTGATCAAGGATAACAATGATTCCTAATACATAAGAAATGATAATTAGTAGTTCTAAAGTGTTATGCCTTTCCAAATTAATGACTATTTTAAAGAACTTCTCGATTCCATTCATGATTCAACCATGATCACAATTTACATTACTATAACTTTAAAACCAATTAAAGACTTAATAAAAGTTGTAGAATATGAAAGATATCACAACAAGAGGTTTTTTTTTTACTCTCTAAATGGATTTATGACATAGTTTCCTTCATTAATACAATTGTGAATCTAACTTGATTAACAACAATTCTTGTTACCCTAAACTAATAATTAATTGCTCTACTTTCCGATTAACAACCTATTTCAAAAACTTTAGACTACATTCATAATTCATCCATCTAGAATGGTAGTTCAGTTACCCCATTAACTATTCATTTTCACGTTTAATGTTGAATTAAGTAAATTTAGTGTTGCTTGCTTGCAGTCCAAATAAATATATATAGTTTTTCCAATATTTTTACTTTTTTCGTTTCAAATCTTCTCTTTGTATGCCACCTTCCTTCAAAGAATACCTCTCAACATTTGTACTATCTCATATTTACTTGCTCACTTTACTCTCATTCACTCATTTTTTCACATATTTCTATTACCATTTATTTTTCTTTATTTATAATCTTTCTTTTACTTTATCTATTTATACTTTATATATCTACACTTGTATATTATTATTTATTTCTCATGCCTCAATTAATTCATATATTTTTTTCCTTCTATAACACTTTATTATTATTTTTAATTAACCTTCCACCAATTCATTATCTTTCACCTTTATTTTTTTTATCTATACTCTTACTTTTTACATTCTTTCCATATATTTCTCATTTTTATACTATTCTCATCTTACTTATAAACATACTCACCTCTCTAAAATCCATTAACTCCCTTTCTTTAAGTTTGCTACATTTCTTCATTTACTACTCTCATCATTATTTCTCAAATTACTTCTTGTCTTTTCTATTCATCTTACACACTCTATTTATATTTTGTATGCTCTTCTGGTCTTTCCACTCTTCTACTCCTTAATTACTTTATTAATTTGCTATTATCTCATACACTACTTTCTTCTTTTCTTACTTCCCACCTTGTTTTGAACTTAAAATACATGTAACTATAACTGGCAAGCATGCCTATGCTATCTATATGTTATGTAAATTATATTAAAGTTCTAAATGAGCAAGTAATTATGTGAAGAAGTTCTAATATAATACAACTTAATGTAAAGTGTCAGGTAATGAGTGATGTGTAAATGAATTGGTGGTGAGTAGGCACTTCCAACTGATTAAAATGAGATAAATTTTATGAATCGTTTGTTTAAACTCAGCCTGATGGAACTTGGTAAATTTATGATTCCACTGTAGTTTGGTATCATGTGAATTATCTATCTTAACTATCTAAACCTTTTTTTTTTAATAATAGTGTCTCAACACATAATGGATGCTATTTTAATTTCATGAAATGAACCCTCTTATTTGATTGGTTGCGTTCAATGATTTTGGAGCACTTTGAACTGTATGCTATTTCTTGCAATTTTTGGCACTCAAAACAAGGTATGGTCATCCTTCAGCATAAGGGAAGGAGGGATTTTTGTCAAATGTTGTATATGCCAGTGTCCTGTTAGACATGTATCCAAAATGTGGAAGCACAGACAAGGCATGTGATATGTTTAACAAAATGACTCAAGAAATGTGATTTCATGAATGTCATGATAGCATGGTCGCACAAAATGGAATTGTTGAAAAGGCTTTAGAAACTTTCAAGTGAATAAAACTGGTAGGTGTGAAGCAAAATTCACAGCTTGAGCAAACGTCCTCCCCAGCCCTTGCCTAGTAGTCATATGTGCAATAAGAGGGGGCACAGACCAGGCCGAACTGTTTGACAAAATGACTCAAAGAAATGTGATCTCAGGGAATGCCAGGACAGTAGGGGGTGTTCAAAATGGGTTTGTTGAAAAGGGCCTTAGAAACTTTTAAGCAAATGCAATTGATGAGTGTAAATCCATACTCCTTAACCCTTGCCAACATGCTCAGACCAGAGCTTGGAATAGGGTATGGGCATCCATTCTTACATAACGAAAGGGGGGTTTTTGTTAGATATTTTAGTTGGAAATACTCTGATAGACATGTACGCCAAATGTGGAAGCATAAACAATGCACGAAAACTATTTGACAGGAAGTTTCAAGGATCGCACAAAATGGAATTATTGAAAAGGACTTTAAAAACTTTCAAGCAAAAGACAAATGGGTACAAGCCATTCATTCCATTACTGTACCCTCCTAATAGGACTTCAAAAACACCTTAGAGAAGCAATCACATTGGCAAAGCATTTCGATCATAAATTATATTTAATCAGAACATAACTCATAGGATCTAATTTACACGGAGAAGAAGAATGAGGCAAAAAGCGCTCGTAACACATCCCATCACACAAGTCCATAGAGGCACATAAAAGATCATTAGAGATTTGATCATGGCATGAGGTTTTCGGTAAACAAAGAGGCAAAAGATTAAACCTTTTGGAATATAAAATCTTTGACCCAAACAAGTAGCACTCTCAACAAGGTGATTTTTGTCAGATGTTGTAGCTGCAAGAGTCTTGATAGGGACGAATATAGCATAGATGATGAAATTTTTGACAGAATGCCTCAAGAAAGATTGTCTCAAGATCTGCAACGTTTGCAGGGCATTCACAAAATGGATTTGTTACAAAGGATAGAAAAAAGAAAATGGTTTGCTAAAAAGGCTTTAGGAATTTTCAAGCAATCAATTGTAGAGACAATTCCACAACTTTTTCCAGCATCCCTTCTACCCATGCCTGCGTGGAGCTTAGAACAGAGCATAGACATATAGCAAGGCGTAAAGGGTAGCAAGTTTCCTTAGATATTATAGTTGCAGATGTCTATAGAAGTATGCACAAAGAAGTGGATTTGATGAAGAGGCTTTAAGAACATTCAAACAATGAAACTCAGGGATAGAGCATGGACATCCATTCTTGGCATAAAGAAAAGGGGGGATCATTCACCCAGAAATTTTACAAAAACTTACACGGTTTTTAAATTGCAAACATCTTAAACATATCATCAAGATGACTTTTAACTAGAATTTATTAACAAACATTCAAAAACTAAAATTTCAAAAGAAAGAAAACAAAATGAGGGGAGAACTCTTACAGTTTTCTCCAACACTCCCAAACTAGAGATGAGTATGTCTTCCTCCAAAAATCCAAGCAATTTATAGGAAAACTTGACCCATGTGGAGGAACTCCAAGTCTTTGAGTCAAGTCTCTTCCATAAATGAGATTGCTCCATTTTCCAACTTGTCATTCAATTTTGTGGAAAAGGACTTGTAAGCCTTAAATAATTTCTCAAATCTTCCAATGGTAATTAATTCAAGGAGAAAAATATCATTTCATTAACTTTGAGTCTTGACTTGAGAATGAGGAGGGGAAAGTTCCTCATTTATTGCTCTTTCTAGAAGTGTCCTATTTATTTAATTTCTATTATTTTGATTTTGAATGAAACTATATTTATATCATTTAGTTTTCAAATTCAAAATTCAAAAAAATGGGTTGTGACACCCTCACCTAAAAATCAGACAGACGTTATAAGTTTTCTAGGTCATGCAGGCTACTATAGGAGATTTATAGAAAATTTCAGCAGAATAGCTGCTCCTGTGTTTGCCCTACTTAACAAAGACAACGACTTCTTATGGATAGAGGATTGTCAATCAACATTTGAAACCCTTAAGGAGAAACTTACTATCACACATGTTTTAAGAGGGCCCAATTGGACTCTGCCAATTCACATTCAAACTGATGCTTCAAATGAGTTTATCGGGGCAGTCTTAGGATAGAAAGAGGAGGGAGAAGGTATGCATGCCATCTGCTACATCAGTAAAAACATTACCTCTACAAAAAGAAACTATACCACAATTGAAAAAGAATTCTTGGTAGTCATATATGCTATAAACAAATTCAAACATTATATCACCAGATACAAAATATTTGTACATACTGATCATGCAACCATCAAATATTTAATGAACAAGCTAGTAGTAGGTGTAAGGATAATTAGGTGGTTATTGCTATTGCAGGAATTTGACATTACCATAGTTGATAAACTAGGAAAATTCAATTTGGTTATTGACTTTCTGTCAAGATTGCATATAGGTGGAGAGAACCAACCAGTGGAGGACAAATTTCCAGATGAACATCTTTTTGCTATCTCCTCTACTGTACCTTGGTTTGCAGACATAGCTAATCTTTTAGCTATAGGCTTGTTTCCATCTCATTTTACCTCAAAACAAAAGAAGAGCTTACTAAAAGAAAGCTTATCTTACAAATGGTTAAATGGTTTACTATTTAAGTGTGGTCCTGATTTCATTTTATACAGGTGTTTAAAAGCTGATGAAATTTTTTGTCTTAAGGGCATGTCATGATGAACCCTCTGGTAGGCATTATTCCTCACACAAAACCATCCACAAAATTTTGGGAGCCGGTTACTACTGGCCCTCTATTCATAAGGATACCAAGAAGTATGTGCAGCAGTGTGATCAGTGCCAAAGGATGGGACAACCAACCTTTACCTAGGAAATGTTACTTCATCCTCAAGTAATGTTGGAACCATTTGTGCAATGGGGTCTAGACTTTGTGCGATCAATTTGTCCACCATCATCAAGCAAAGAATATATTCTGGTATACATAGACTATGTAACTGAATGGGCTGAGGTTTAGGCATTGCAATTTGCAAGAGAAGAAAAAGTTACTGATTTCCTCTATAACATAATCTTTTTAAGGTTTGGAGCCCCAAGATCAATAGTTTCAAATAGAGGACCTCAATTCACTTCTTAGGTAATCAAATCATTCATAGACCTATATCAAGTTAAGCATAGGAAGTCTTCATCTTACCATCCCCAAGCTAATGTGTAGGTGGAGGTGACTAATAGGGAATTGGAAAATATCCTGACAAGGATAGTGGTCATGAATAGAAAGGATTGGGCTAGCAGGTTACCTGAAGTAGTTTGAGCTTACAATACCACCTGGAAGTCCACAACCAAGTTCTCACCATATGAATTGGTTTATGGGAAGAAACCCATTCTGTCTATATAATTCAAACTGTAGACACTCAAAACTTCATTACATATTGGTCTACCATTATCTATAGCACAACAAAATAGGATTCTTCAACTCAATGAGTTGGATGAAATCCGTATAGAAGCCATACAACAAACAGAACTTGTTCAATATCAAAGGAAACAATGGCATGACCAACACATCAAAAGGAGGACATTTCAGCAAGGTGATTAGGTTCTCCTATATGATTCTAAGTTCAAGGAGTTCAAAGGAAAGTTACAAACTCACTGGATGGGCCCTTACCGAATAAGAGAAGTTTTTGAAAATGGAACAATTTTGCTAGTACCCATTGATGGAAGCACAAATTCATTCTTAGTAAATGGCCACAGAATTTGACTCTATAAAAGGCCATCAACTAAGGAGGAATTTACCAAGGACTTGTGCTTGGTTACAAGGGTCACAGCCTCTATCACAGATTGAGACTAAAAAAAAGGAGGGTTAGAAACCAGCAAATGGCGACCTTCTTGAAAAAAAAGAGGAAGATGGAAAACTAGTAAATGGCTATCTTTCTCGACCAAGGGGATTGAAAGCCAATAAATGGAGGTTCCCTTCTTGCAGGATTGCAATAATCAATCTACGGAGCTAATCAGATGCCAGGAGCTACTAAAACACATCTTCGTAGCAATCTAGGAGCACCTCTAGCACTTCACCAATAAAGAAGCATTTCAAAGAACAAAAAAAAAGGGGGGCACCCACCTCTCTACGTATTAATGTGGGGACATCATAGGATGAGGTTAGCATGACTCATCCTCCACTTTATTACATAAACAATGATGAGGCCAGCACACACATCGTCAGCAATCAAAAGGTAATTGCTTTTGTATGCACAAGTCATCACGGATTGCTCTATTGACGTCACTTGACATCATGCCATTTCCAGACCACTCAGCGGGAATAATTTTAGAATACGTGACAATGAGGATGCTAACTCCAATTCAAAGCCACGAAGGAGCTACTCACATTTTGGGTCACATCAAATCTCATCAAAGTTGTGGCATTGAAGCCAAGTACATTGGGCCATCATCACGAAAAGTGATTCAGGTAATTCACTTGAATTAAATTAATTATTACATGGCTTGTCATTTCTATTTATAGGTGTAGTTATTGTGACACATTTCCCTATCATTATTTCCCTTTTAATTCATGCATGCCACCTTATTTGCCACACTGTTGACCTTTCTCCGGAGTGTCACATCAGTCCCCTGCAATTATGACTGCACAATCATGTTAAACTAATCTGAAGCCACCTTCCCATAATCTAAGCAGTTGCAATTAACAGATCAAACCCAATTCAAAGATTGCAGAATTCTCCAAAACCTTTGGGGATAGTATTCAAGTCTACTACCACAGTCCTCGTAGGGTGAAAAAAAAACAAATAAACTACAAAGGAAATCAAGAAGACTTTAACCAGAGGAGGTGAAATAAGATAGGAAGATGGGAGTGAAAAAGAAGTCAGAACCACAGAATGTAATAGGCCTTCTGCAAGATCAAGCTATAGCAGATATCTTAAGGAATGCTAGGTGGTTAGAATTTTTGGAGAAGTTTGAAGGCTTTTAGGAAGACATTGTGGATGATTTCTTGCGCAACCTAAAAAATAACCAAACAATTGAGAGAGGGGTTCATATCAACGTCTCTTCCACCATTATCAACCATATTTTAGGGCTACCAGAACAAGGTGAGAGGTTTTACCATTTAAAAACCCTGTATGCTGATTTGATTAAAAATTTCTCTGAAGAAGGTGAACCTGAAACAGAATTGCATTTAAGCAAAAATGAAGTCAAAGGAATTGTTAGGACCTCACTTCCACAACCATGGCAATCTCTAGCTATGTGGTTAATGAAATATTTTACATGTGATGGACAATTCTCTATAGTTTTAGGACCAATAATGAAAATGTTAATTTTTTTGAGGCATGGGCATGCCCATCCAGAATTTAGCATAAATATCCCAAACTTTCTGTATTCTGCTATTAAAGCCTTTGTAGACAAGTATCAATAGGGGAAGGGTCCCATGAAAAACCACGGCCTCATTTTCTTGATTGTAAAACATCACTTCCTATCCCAAGCTAATGGGGAGGCCTTATGGCAGACATTTTTAGAAAACCAACCACAAGACAGGACACCAGAAGGAGCACAGGGTATAGATGAGACTTCATCTACTTAGCAAGATGAGGAAGCAATGCCTTCCACTTCCTCCCTAGCTACTGAAAAGGACAAAAACTAGAAACAAACAATGGAGGAAACTTCAACTTCTGCCCTTGTTACTGGCAACAAGAGAAAAGGGCAATAAATTTTTGGTGAAGTCTTAGCTGTCGCAAAACAACTAAAAGAACCCATTATAGAGCAACTCTCCTATATGACCCACTCAGCAAAAAGGCAAATGACCTTGGCTGAGGAGTCTATTCTATCTAAGCAAACAGGGGAAGTAGTCATTATAGAAGAGGAAATTATGCTGGCCTCTACCCAGACTTCTGACCACAAGAAGCAAAGGAAAAGAACAAGGCAAAGTAAGAAAGCCAAAAGAACTTCAAAGAGACCTAATTCTAGAAGACACTACTGGGCCGAGGAAGAATCTAATGATTTAGATGAAATTCCTCTAATTAGGAGAAAGAAACAAAGTAAAGTAGTTAAGGAAGCTTCCCCAGAGCCACCTATTCATCCAAGTTCTTAGATTCCAATGCCACAACATTCCCATGCTTTGGAGATAGTAGACAGAGACACCTTCACCATTTCTTCAAATTCTAAGGATAATGCACTTGCTACAGAGGCACAGGCTCCACCTATGCTATGGAGAAGCTAGAGAAAAAGACAGCCTACTCAAGCTGAAAAAGATACTGCTCTCTTAGTTGAGGTTCTCTTGGGTTTCCAAACTTCCGTGGATGAGGTTGGACCTTCATCAACCCCAATAATACCAGAAGGAAGTCAAGAGGAAATTCAGGATAAGGAGACTGCAGGGGAAGATGAGAAGGAACAAGATGATGCAACTGACAATATAGAGCAAAGAACTATGGAAACCCCTGACGAGGAAAAGGCAAAAGGAGGAGAAATAGGGAGTTATTCTCACCCCTCTAATCAAGAGGATATAGAGGATCTAAGGGAACAACAACTGCTAAAGGAAATAGATAATCTAAAGAGACTATTGTGGGGGAAAATCTTAATCATTACTAACCTCAAAAAGGTCATGAAGGAAAAAGAAATGGAACAAAAGCAGATAATTGAAAGACTGCAAGCAGAACTCTAGGACAAACAAAAGATAATTCAATAGAAAGAGGTGGAAATTAGAGACAAAGAAATAGAAGAAACCCAAAGTATCAGAGAAAAAGAAGAAGAAGTAGCACAAAATATTTCTGATATTATGAAAGCTCGAGACAATAGTCTCACATTAATTACAACACTCATTGAAAATGTACAAAGTCAAGCCAAATAGTTGACATGGGCCAATAACATGATAGATGATAAAGAAGAATACATTCATGAGTTGACTGGCCCAGTTGCAACCATGGAACAGGGGATTCAAATAGACCCATACTTAGGACCAGTTCCAATAGATATCCCTAAGGCCCTATTTCATTGGGCAAGAAGATGTCAGGAATATGAGACCTCCAAACCAATACTGCAATTACAAAGAGCAGTGACTGCCATGTCACAAAGAGTACAAACCCTAGAGGAAAAGGTCATTCACGTAGCTTCCATTTTAGCTGAGATCATATCTTGAAGACGACCCCTCAGTGGTAGTTATGCTCTGTTTTTGCAAGAATGAATCCTCCAAAGAAAGATATCTTTGATTTTGTCTGATTTAACTGAGGACATAGAAACTGAGGTAGGCTTCATGGAGGCATACATAAAAAGTCCTGATGAGGATAAAGATTCATGTGTGAGTTGTATTTGCATGGTTTTTGCATCAATGATCATACCTTCCTTATCAATTACTTT
Source organism: Cunninghamia lanceolata (assembly GCA_027924645.1). Taxonomy (NCBI): domain Eukaryota; kingdom Viridiplantae; phylum Streptophyta; class Pinopsida; order Cupressales; family Cupressaceae; genus Cunninghamia; species Cunninghamia lanceolata. The sequence continues at coordinate 14,580,690 of BSBN01000237.1, read as the reverse complement.
GTAGGGGAATGCCAACTTAGGGCATTCATCAGATTTGGAATGAAAGGATGGAGGCTTACACAGAAGGATGCAAAAACAAGCCTCTTCCTCAGAAGGGAATGTCCAAATCCCAAGCTTTTGAGATTCATTTCAGGGTAAACATTTACTCCCCAGAAGGTAGGACCAAGATTTTGCCTTCATATCAGAAACATTTGCAGGAATGTTCTATTGATTTTGGTCTCCTCATAAATAGTTTATCTAATCAAAAGCTTCCATTGGCAAAGAAAAGGTGGAACACTTTAACTACAGAACAAAAGATGAGGGAAGTAGTGTCCCCTGCCAACCTAAGGTTGTTTATGAGAAAGGCCAGGATAGTGTCCAAATTGATGGATGAATACAAACTAGAGTGGATAGGTGGCAGTTTCAGACCTCCTCTCATTATTGAGCCACTACCTATCTGGGCTGAACAAATGGAAGATGCCAAATTTCAAGAATGGTTGAAGTAGGTTGAGTAGTTAAGGGGGAATGGCAATACAGACCGCACTACTTGGCCCACATATGCAGATGATTTCAATTTGACTGATAGAATATTCCACCTAAATAAGTCTAGATTATGAAGAGTAGGAGGACCAGCTAACCTTTAAGTTTGGGGGGATGATGAGTGCCAGGTAGCACCCATAATAATACACCTTTTTTACCTCTATTTTCCACCCTTCTTATTCTGTTGTCCTGATAATTGCACCAAAGTAGACTAATAAGATTTGTTCTAATTATATTAATGAGAGATGAATTACCAAAAGTCATGATTTTTGATTGAAGGACTAATGTGCAGCAATTTAATGGAAATATGCAGAAATTCTCTCTTTTTGAATCTATAGGTGCAGATGTTCAGGCAAAGGCAATTTTGAGCATCTTCGAAGATGGTCCTAATAGTCTCGAGAGCTTACATAAGGATACCACACCAGTCTCTAATGTTTTCCATTATGATTGGAGAGATTTTGAAATAAGAGGACCGAGGGTGAATCATCTTCAGAGATGGACAGAAGTCATAAGCACATCTCTAGAGCTGCAAATAGAAGTACACACCTTTGGAGCCTCCTTAATACAATGCAGAGTTCCAACACCGCCATTAGTCAACACTTCCAGTGGCAATTGGAGTGCTCTAGGGATTACTCGGCCAACGCCTAAGTAATCAAATGAAGACTCTAGTTAATTGCTAGAAGTTTAATTCCTCTTTTATTGATTTTGCATGAGTTCTTGACAAACTAATTAAGTACCTATATTTCAGGGCCTCGCTGCCTAGTTGCTATTTGAAACTAAGACTCCAGATTTAGTGGGACTATTGTTCGACTAAAATCTATTTCAATTGCATGATTTTACTCTATAGTTAAACAGTTGATAGAATAAGAGATTAATGCTATCTCATAGATAAACTAATAGTTAAAGTAAGTGATATCTCATCGTTGGATTTGATATAAATATATATAAGGTAGAAGCAGAAGAAGGATATAGATTATTATTATTGTAATCTCATTTTGATATAGATACTTTTCTGAATACAAAAGGATATTGATGGGATTAGACTGAAGAAGGATTGTGATATTATATTCCTATACTGATTCATTGCCTTAGTCTTCAATCCTGAGGGTGAGGAGCAAGGGCCCACTCCCTCAAATGAAGACTCTAGTTAACTGCTAGAAGTTTAATTCGTCTTTTATTGATTTTGCATGAGTTCTTGACAAACTAATTAAGTACATATATTTCAGGGCCTCGCTGCCTAGTTGCTATTTGAAACTAAGACTCCAGATTTAGTGGGACTATTGTTCAACTAAAATCTATTTCAATTGCATGATTTTACTCTACAGTTAAACAGTTGATAGAATAAGAGATTAATGCTATCTCATAGATAAACTAATAGTTAAAGTAAGTGATATCTCATCGTTGGATTTGATATAAATATATATAAGGTAGAAGTACAAGAAGGATATAGATTATTATTATTGTAATCTCATTTTGATACAGATACTTTTCTGAATACAAAAGGATATTGATGGGATTAGACTGAAGAAGGATTGTGATATTATATTCCTATACTGATTCATTGCCTTGGTCTTCAATCCTAAGGGTGAGGAGCAAGGGCCCACTCCCTCCATCAAGACGGGAGGCTAGTATTTGTTTGTTCATTATCTTGTTTTAGATTCTACTTAGGAAGATAGTTATTGTTTTCTCATAGATAAATGTATGCTTTAGTTGTATGGATTAGAATTAGCAATTTACTATTTCAACTTTGTTTCCAGTATTCTTAGAATTTACTTTCATAGCAAATAAATCAGCAACATTAATTTCCTTAGCAAATAAGATTAGTAGAATTAGTTAAATGGACTGGCAACTATAGGATTCCTAATTGCAGATAGCCAAGGACAACCCTTGATTTGACACTTGAAAACATGATCAAATGTCGAGGACCAACGACCCTTGTCAATGACCTACTGGGAAAGTCACTTACAAGAGAGGGCCACTTACAAGTATTGGAACATATTTTTGATAGGCTAGAATAGTATCGAGTTAGACTCAACCCAAAGAAATGTGTATTTGGTGTCACATCTGAAAAATTGCTAGGATACATCGTGTCTCGCAGAGGCATTGAAGTAGATCCCGCTAAAGTCAAATCTATAGTTGAGATGGCTCCACCTACCAACTTGAAACTATTGATATGCATCGAACAACTAAAAGGGGGGGTGAATCAATTGTCTTAAAAACTCAAACACTTCTACATTAACACATTAAACACTTATCCGCAATTATTAAAATTTAACCATGAAACCATAAAATTAGAAACTTAACCACATTGCAACAACAAACACAAGAGACATCAGATTTACGTGGAAAACCCCAAGGTGGGGAAAAACCACGTAGAGGATTAGCTCTCAATATATATTGTAATCTTGAAATAATGATGATTAGGCTTGGTCACTCCATGGGCCTAATCATATTGACTCACTATCATGAAGAACAACTAGGTCTAGCAGGCTCATTGTCTCAACCCTAAACCTAGCAAGATTACAATAAGGGCCGTTAAACCCTGAGGGATGTTAAACCCTACTAGAGGCTCACTACCAAGCATGCTACCATGATCAACACCTTTTTATGTTTATCATTGAAGTACAACAATTTCTCCGCTCTGCTCTGTCTCTTCTCTGCTCTTCCTCTTCTCTATTCTTCCTCTGCTCTGCTTTTGGTCCTTTCTTAAAATCTTTACATTTTCACTCAAGGACAACTTTTCCATGACTCAACTACAAGTATTTATACACTACATCAACCTTAAAATGATCATCAAGGTCGCCATTATAATCATCAACCATTGGAACAATCTCCAAGGTTGGCATTACAAACATTTACAAAATAGGTCTTGACCTATTACAACATTATGCAAGGGAGATGAAATAAAAATGATTCCAAATCATGCCATGCCTTAGATGGGAATCAAACACAATCTTCCATGCTTCAACATGCTTCCACAATCTTCAAGGGATCTTCGCAATCACTGGAGTTAACCAAGTCGGCTAAGACTGGCTACACGCTACATTATCTAGGAACAATCTTCAAACACAATCTCAATTCCTTAATGCAGACTAAAGTCAAGATATGAACATGATTAGGAGACATCCACAATTATGTTGTAATCATCAGGAGCAACCACACAACCATTAACCACTTTACCCATAAGAATCTTCACACCGGAACACATGAACTTCACTGTCTTCAAGTGTAATGAAAGAAAGCTTGCGGACCACCAAACCATGAACCATTGCAACTGTAGGCACTTGTCATCATCCTAGACTTCCTTCTAGAACCGCAGAGCAAAATACTTTATTGCGGAGGAATACGGAGCAGAATACTTTCTCCCTGTCCCATCTGAACTTACAAAAAAAATAGGTTTCACTCTGGTGAACATAATTCACTCATATCTTCATGTAGAGGGCTCAAACCTAGAATGTAGTATCCTGAGACATACCTCAAATTTGTTTTCAATTTGTAGACCATGATCTTCAAGCAACAATAAATGTGGAGCAGTTTACCAGACTGTTCTTCAGCATACAACTCACTGTCTGTACTACACTTCTCTGTAACTTACTTGTTTCTTCCAGAAAGGCTAATTTTCTCCATATCCTCAACATACAAGTCTTCTAAACAAGTAATAGAATAAGATATAGTTGACACCAATGACAACAATGATATGTTGACATTAATGAAAATGTTGTTTAGGTACATACTTGCAACAGAAACAACTCAGGAGCAGTCAAGGCAAATTACAGTCTATCAAGTGCTTTATAGCTCAACTTGCTGACAAATCTCATCCTTTTTTACACCTGCTTCGCAAAGATGTGACATTCAAATGGGACAACAAGTGTCAACATGCCTTTGATTAATTGAAAGAATATCTTGCAACATCTCAAGTGTTGGTACCATCAATATCAGGGAAACCTTTATTACTATATATTTCTTCTACATCAATTTCCTTAGAAGCCCTCTTGGCTCAACATGATGAATCTGAAAAAGAACATGCTATCTATTATATTAGTCGCACCTTAGTAGGTTATGAGCTTAATTATACTTCTATGGAGCGAGCATGTCTAGTTGTTGTATCTGCTTCCCAAAAGTTGCAACACTATATGTTGACTCAAGAAACAAAGCTCATCTCTAAGGTATATCCTTTAAAGTATCTCCTATCTAAGGCATCTCTTATAGGTAGAATAGCAAAATGGGTTATGATTCTTAGTGAGTTCGATATTGAGTATGTTGATCGAAAAGCAATCAAAGGATAAGTCATTATTGATCAACTAGTAGAGGCACCTATTACAAATACACATCCCATGATTTCATATTTTCTAGATGAAGGGATCTTTTATGTATATCCATCAGTTGTGTGGAAACTCTAGTTTGATGGTTCATACACACAACATGGTTCTAGAGCTGGAGTACTTTTTATTACACCACAGGGTGACTGTATTCCTCAGTCATATCGAATAGCTTTTTCATGTACCAACAAAATAGCAGAATATGAAGCATTAATCACAAGACTCCAAATTGCGGTACAATGGAATATTAAACAACTACAGGTATATGGTGATTCACAATTGGTCATTCAATAAGTTATAGATGAGTATCAGATGAAAGATGACATTTTGCTTCCTTATAAGAGAATGGTCAATGACTTCAAGACATACTATTCCAAGATATCCTTTGAACAGATTCCTAGATTAAACAACAAAGTTTTTTATGCCATGGAAACTATAGGATCTCTCCAGGATATGCCAAATAATGCTCAATGCTATGAATTCCTGGTCAAACAACTTTTGATACCATCTTTCGATATTCCACCTACTGAATTCATATGCAAACTTGTTGGTCCCAATTCTCCATGGTACCAAGATATTTATGATTACCTTCATGATCATACTCTTCCACCAAACCTAACCAACACCCAAAGGAAAACCTTTATCTATCATACTTCCTGATTCACCATTCTTAGTGAGACCCAATATCGACAGAGTCTCGATCGTATCCTACTTAGATGTCTCAACTCAGAAGAGGCTAACACTGCTTTACGTGAAGTTCACGAAAGTGTTTGTGGGACACATTCCACCAGCCCTAACCTTGTGAAAAGTTGCTACGTGTTGGATACTATTAGGCTACTATGGAACAAGATGCCCACCAATTCGCTAAAAAGTGTCTTCAATGTTAACAACATGGATATTTGATCCATGCACCAACACACGAGTTGCAACCTATTACTACTCCATGGCCATTTTAAAAGTGGGGACTCAACCTCATAGGTAAAATTCACCCATCATCCTCTAATGGTCATAAGTTCATAATTAATGCCACTTAGTATTTTACAAAGTGGGTAGAAGCCATTCCTAGACATATATCATCGATAAAGAGATTGCTAAGTTCATCTTGCACTATATCATTTTCTAATATGGTATTCAACTTGCTATTGTCACTGATAATGGTAAACCTTTCAAGAACCATGAAGTATGTGCCTTGTGCACTCAGTTCCATATTCAACATTACTTTTCTAGTCCTTATTATCCACAAAGTAACGGCCAAGTCGAGGCTTCCAACAAAACCATTTTGAAAATACTTAAGAAAATAGTTAATGAAGCTAGTCGTGATTGGCATTTGTAGCTTAATCCAACCTTATGAGCACACCACACTAGTATTAGGACCCCAACTGATGTTAATCCATACTCATTAGTTTATGGCACCGAAGCTATTTTACCTATCAAGGTCTAGCTCCCTTCTCTCAGAGTTTCTATACAACATCTTATTGATGGAGAAGAGTACAAAATTGCTAGATCACATGAGCTATAGTTACTGGATGAGAGGTGTCTAAAAGCACTTAATCACCTTTAGGTTTATCAAAATGACCTTCGTCACAATTATAATAAGAAGATCAAGGAACAACAATTTCAAGAAGGTGATCTAGTTCTCAAAGAAAATCAAAGAAACCAACAAGATAGAGATAAGAAGGCCAAGTTTGAACCTAATTGGTTGGGACCCTTAATTGTCACAATAGCATATAGATTAGGAGCCTATACTTTATCAACACCTGAAGGAATACCTTTAGATGAACCCATCAATAGTGTTCATCTTAAAAAATTATATGCTCGATCCTCAGAGTATACCTAATAGAAAAAATTTAAAAAAATCCAAAACTAAAATAATCCATCCTCTGGTGAAAACCTAGCAAACAGGTGCCTTGGACAAGTACCATAGTGAAAACCTGGCAAACATGCACTATGCATAGGAATCAACATCCACCATCTACTAAGTTATCATCTATATCACTTTCATCCACTATCCATAATAAAGTCTTTTGACCTACACACTTCCATCCATCCACCTATCATGGCTTGAAATTGTCAGTATCACTTGCTATTCATTAAGTGTTCCACTTCATAATAAGTCCAGTATGATGGTTGTTGTTTTTTTCTTTTTCAGTTGGTCAATTTCTTTTGGTTTATCTTTATGTTCCTTTCTAATACCGAATCAAAACTACCTTGATCTTTCTATATCTTGGTATGTTACGATAAGTATAGATTGGGACATTGTCATTACTTTCATATGTTGTGTTTTTTGGATATTCTTTTTTTTTTTTCAGTAAGATATAGGTTTAGGGCCCACTCCCTTACAACATAAATGCTCATAAAAAAAGAATGCTTCAGACTCATAATAGGGGAGCAAAAAAGACAGTGAAAGAAGCTTTAAAAAGACCCCTACAAGACCAACATAGTTATGCTGGAAGCCAACAAAGCCTTAAGAGATCATCCTTTCTTTTGTTTTCTTTTGCTCTTGATTAGGAGCACTTCCATCATCCACTAAGTGCCATCATCAATAGCCTCCAGGGCATCCATTCTAAGTTTTACAGCTTTAGATTTTCTTCCCCTACACTTGCCGCTCTTGCTCAAATTTAATTTCTTACCTGCAGTCTATGAGATGGTATGGGTATTTGAGCAAGCTAGGGCATCCACTTGATCCAAAAGAAGATCATGTTCCTCTAAATGAGCCAATCTTAGCTTCTCATTCTATGAAGTCCCAAAATTCATCTGCTAGTCTGTGATCACTTGTTGGTCTTGAGCATCCTCAACCACGACAATTGGAATAGTTGTGTTCTCATAGCCATGCATAACAACTCTGTCATTAGGGGGAGTCGAGTAGCAGTGATCCAAAAACATACCATGATTTCTCCAAATAAAATCTACATCAAAACAACCCCCCTTGCCAGCCCATCTTTTGAGATTAAGGGCATGTTGGCCATTGATAGTCTTGGATTGGCAACCAATAATCTTATGTCCAAGTTGATTACACCTGAAGCATCACTTTGGAAGCCCTTCAAAATTAATATATTGCAGCCAAGAGCCTAGTGATGAGTTGATGTGGACCATGTGAGGCAATGGCCTAGAAATATCAATCAGGGCACAAAATCTGAAGTACCTTCTGAGGGCAGCCACATCCTCTATTTTGATGAAGGTACCAAACTAATTGACAAGGGATTTGATAAGATTTGAATCTTGTATAACTAGAGGTAGATTGTATGTTGGAATTAGGCCGGACAACTGAGAGGGGGGCAGTGAATCAATTGTCCCACAATTTTAACCTTTTCTGCTTTTAATCTTCTTTCACAACTTACAAACAGATTAATGATGTAAACATTAAAGCATGAATCAACACACTTGAGTAGAAACATAATTAACACACTTGACACCAAGATTTTTAACGTGGAAACTTGGTTAAGGGAAAACCACAATGAGGGTTAACCCACAAGATTCGTACCCTATTAAAAGTACTTAAAAGAAATGGGAAGGCACTTGACTTCAGGTGCACTACCCAGAGCTCACTGCTCAAAGAGGCTCACTGCCTATAGGAGGCTCACTGCCTACAATATTTTATGTTTAATACAGAAAGAATGAACTAATAAATAGCATCTTCTTCATGCCTGGTTTAGTCCCATTGAAATCTCACAAAACTTTTGCTTTGCCCCCAAACACTTCTTCACTATCTCTTCATACCTTACTACTCTTGTTCCTCTGCTCCTCTTCTTTGCTCTGCCTATGTACCTTTCTTAGGATTTTATCATTTTTGAACAAGGACAACTTTCTACAACTCATCCACAAGTATTTATAAACTTCATCAACCTTGGAATGAACATCGAGGTCAGCTTGACGCAATGCAGATTACTGTACTATCGGCCAAACATATCTGGGACATGAATCTTCTTCAATTAACATGCTACACTCCAGAGAATTGGTCTTAGATCATCCAAAACATGCTTGAAACATCTGGTCAACCAAGACTGGGAAGAATAGTAACACCAAGGAAGAAATCTTCAACAGCGAGTTCAATCTTCAATGCGGACCTCCAACACAGCAGGCACATGATCTAGAGACCTTCACAAGCACATTAAATTCAACAATAACATCCGCACTATTCCAAATCATCAGAATCACTTGCATCTTCATCCAGTACCTCAAGTACACTATCTGCCATGACTATCACACTAGAAAGATTGCTTGTGGACCTCCAAACCACGAACCACTTGAGTTGAGGATACACAAGTTGACTTCCCAAACATGCCTCTAGATCCGCAGATCATAAGTTTTCATTGCGGAGCAATCCGGACCAATTTCCTGTTACTCTGTCCCTTTTGAACAATGCAAAACCTGGTTCTACTCAAATGGCCACAACTTCTTCAAATCTTCATGCGGACCTCTCAAATCTTAACTGGAGCTACTTCAGACAATCCTCTACATAGCCACATGGTTTGCGTACTTTGATATTCATTTCTCTGGAAATACAGAGCAATCTACTTCACTGATTTTTATTGTTTCCCCTGTTTCTGACAAAGGGATATTTTGACATCAATGACAACACATCATAGGCACATATTTGTAACAATCTCCCCCTTTGTCATTGATGGCAACATATGATGTGAAAAACTAATTCAACCATCAAGAAAAAGATTTCTGCCCCTTTCTCTTATCACTTCTGCAACCACTTTCTTCACTTCTCCCCCTTTCATCAACAACTAATTTTTCACATGATTTCTCTCCCCCTTTGACATCAATGGCAAATGGCACATATTTGTAATCTTTTCTCTCCTTTTTTGTTTCAAACTAATCTCCAAAATTTGCATACTGACTACTCCCCCTAAGTAGTATCTCCTTAACATCAATCCAGATCACAAGATATGACTGTGAATTCCACCGGGATGATACACACTAGTGCATCTTAGTTCTAAACAGAAGGGGTAATAACCCCTAGCTTCCCTCTGAGATACTCAAAAGTATCCTTAGGTAGAGGCTTGGTGAATATATCTGCAATCTAATCCTTTGATGAAACAAACTCTGATATGACTTCATTCTCATTTACCTTCTCTCTTAAGAAGTGAAACTTGATGGATATGTGCTTTGTCTTTGAATGCACCACTAGATTCTTTGAGATGTTTATTGCACTTGAATTATCATAGAAGACTATAATAGGCTCTTCAAACACAATTCTGATATCCTTCAACATTTGCTTCATCCACAAGACTTGAGTACAATTGCTTGTTGCTGCTATATACTCTACCTTTGTAGTAGACATAGATATTGCCTCCTACTTTTTGCTCAACCAAGAAACCAATCTCCTTCCCAAGAAGAGTGTACCACCACTAGTACTTTTCATGTCATCCACATCTCTTGCCCAATCAACATCTGTATATGCATGAAGAGTGAAGTCATTACCCTTTGGATACCATAAGCCATAATCAGATCTTCCCTTTAGATATCTAAAAATTATTTTGACTGCTACAACATGGGATTCCCTAGGATCAGCTTGAAATCTAGCAACAAGTCCAACTGCATTCATAATGTCAGGTATGGTCTGAGTCAAATAAAGCAGTCCTCCAATCATTGATCTATACCTTTTCTGATATGTCTCAGGTGAATCATCATCTTTACTCAACTTGCATCCGGTTACCATAGGAGTACTTACTAATTTTGAGTCCTCCATTCCAAATTTTTTCAACAATTCTCTCACATACTTAGACTGAGATATGAAGATACCTTTATCTGACTGAGTGATTTGTAGACCTAAGAAGAAATTCATTTAACCAAATATGGACATCTCAAATTCACTTTGCATCTGATCAACAAATTTCTTACACATGCTTCCATTTCCACCAAAAATGATATCATCAACAAATACCTCAATAATTAAGATGTGCTCATAATCAATCTTTAAATAAATATTACTATTAGCTGTACCTTTGCTAAATCCTAGCTTTAGCAGATGCTTATCTAATCTTGCATACCAGGCTCTTGGGGCTTGTTTAAGTCCATACAAAGCTTTCCTCAATCTGCAGACCATATCTTCTTGATCAAACAATTGGAATCCTTTCGGTTGCTCAATGTAGACTTCTTCCTCTAACTCTCCATTCAGGAATGTTGACTTGACATCCATCTGGTAAACTTGAAATCTTTGAAAGCAGCAAATTCAATAAATAATTTGACTGCTTCAATTCTTGCCACTAGAGCAAATGTTTCTTCAAAATCAATTCCCTCTACTTGAGAATATCCTTTGCATACCAATCTTGCTTTGTTTCTCACAACTTCACCATCTTCATTCAGTTTATTTTGGAAGACCCTTTTGGTTCCAATTACATTTTTATTTTTAGGTCTAGGAACAAGATCCCAAGTATGATTCTTTTCAATTTGCATTAATTCTTCTTTCATTGCTTTTACCCAATTTTCATCATTACAAGCTTCATTCACTGTGTTAGGTTCAATCTTTGAAATCAAACAATACTTTACTTGATCTTTGGCAATTCTTCTTCTAGTTTGAACACCTTTATTCCTATCTCCTATGATTTGATCTTCAGAATGATTCAACCTTACATACCTGGGGGTTTTAGGAGTTTCTTGAACTTCTGATTCTTGAGCTCGTTCCTCAACATCTACACTAACTTCTTGAGTTATTGGATTTTCTGGATCAATCTGGATTTGAGTCTAGGTTTGAACTTGCTTTTCTTGACTTTGACTTTCATCTTGATCATCTGAATCATATCCAAAAGGCTTGGAAGGTCTTTCTTTTCTCTCATCAACCGTGACATTAGCACTTTCAACAATCTTTTTCAATGTCTTGTTGAAGCACTGGTATGCCTTGCATTGAGTAGAGTAACCTAGAAATATTCCTTTGTCACTTCTTGCATCAAACTTGCCTAGATCCTCATCTATTTTGATATAGAATTTGCCACCAAAAACTTTGAAATATTTCACAGTAGGAGGATGACCAAACCATTGTTCATAAGGTGTCTTACCAGAATTGCCTTTGATCTTCACCTGGTTAAGAGTGTAGACAGTAGTACTCACAACTTCTCTCCAATAGACTTGTGGAACATTTGCTTCCATCATCATGGTCCTAACAGCTTCTTGAATGGTCTGGTTCTTTCTTTCCACAACTCCATTCTGCTGAGGAGTCCTAGGAGCAGATAACTGTATTTTTATTTCATGCTTTTCACAGAATGTATCAAACTCATCGAAGGTAAACTCCACCTCTATCAGATCTTAGACACTTTATTGTCACACCAATCTCATTTTCCACCATAACCTTGAACACCTTGAATTTGCCAAGAGCTTCTGATTTTTCTTTCAAGAATGTTACCCACATCATCCAGGAGTAATCATCAATCAGCAACATAAAATATATGTCTCCTTGCACACTTCTAATTCTAGCAGGACCACATAGATCAGTATGCACAAGTTCCAATAGTACACTTGAAAATTGTTCTTTACTTTTGAATGAAGTTCTATTCTGTTTACCCAATTGACATTCTCTACACATGCTATCAACAAGTTTCACAAGTTTTGGAAGATCTCTCACAACCTGAGTAGAACTTATCTTGACAATATTATCAAAATTCACATGACACATTCTCCTATGCCATAACCAACTCTAATCAATCTGAGCAATCAAATAACTTTTGCAAGTACCACTTAAATGAAAGATGTTACCTTTAGTTTGTGTACTTGATGCAATCACAGTTCCGGAGCTTGCTAAGATTTTGCATTTTCCATCCTTGAATCAGAGATCATACCCTTTGTCAACCAACTGTCCAACATTGAGAAGATTATGCTTCAGTCCTTATACATACATAACATCATTAGTGTTATTCTTACCATCAAAAGAGATGGATCCTCTACCACAAATTCTACCAGCTGAAATGTCTCCAAACATCACAATTCCACCTTTGTATCTTTCCAAACTTATGAACTTACTTTTATCACTAGTCATATGATGAGAACATCCACTGTCAATAACCGATTCATCCTTTTCTTCAATCTAAGAAGCCAAGACACTTTCCACATTCACACAACTAGTAGATTCAGTAGACACCAGATCTTCTTCTTTGATGGCAATGAACACCCATTCATTTCCTGACTTACTTCCCATATTAGTTTCATCATCAGTGACACCTTCTTCAGCTTCTTGGACATAGAAACATTTCTTCTGAGCCCTTGATCGATTAGGGTTTGGCTTTGAAATCCTCTCCGAACACCTTGAGGCAAAATGACCAATCTTATTACAAGAAAAACATTTGAAATGCAACTTTCCTTCATACTTACTGGATCCTCTTGGCAATCTTTTAGCAATAAGGGCTTCAAGTTCTGCAGCCTCAATTTCATCATCTTCAAGATCCTTCCTTGCCTTCTCAAATCTGTTTGATCTTCTTGAAGAGCTTTCACTCGGATCATATCTTTGTTTTCCATAAACATTGGCCTTAAATGCAGATTCAGACTTAGGAAGAGAATCACCAAACTCACTCATTTCAAATGTTGAAAGCTTACCAACCAATTGATCCCTTGTAACAGTTGTCACAGTCCTGATCTCTTCAATGGTAGCAACTTTATGCTTGTATGCCGTAGGTAAGGATCTGAGCACTTTGGCAACAATCTCTGATTCTTCCAATATTCCACCAGCACTCCTGATACCGGTCACAAGTTCATTTACTTTATGCATGTAGGAAGTAATGTTTTCATCTTCACTCATCATCAAACTTTCATATTTACCCTTCAGGCTTTGTAGCTTGGCACATTTGGCATATTTATCACCTTCATACAGAGTTTCCAACTTTTTCAAGATTTTATGAGTGGTTTTCTATTCCAGGACATTTGTTATTTCTGTATCAGTCAAGGCACTCAACAATGCTTCTTTAGCTCGAATATTGTATTCATCTTCCTTGAGTTCATCTAGAGTTAAAGGGCCATTCTTCGGAATCTTATACTCATCCTTAGTTATCAACCAAAAGGCATCACCCATACATTGCAAGTGACACTGCATGCGCACCTTCCAAAGGGAGTAATTTGTTCCATCAAATCTCAGAATTTCCTTCTTGTAAGTCGACATCTTGGATCTCCTCAAGTGGTCAAGCTTCTTTTAGAGGAACCGACTCTGATACCAATTGTTGGAATTAGGCCGAACAACTGAGAGGGGGGGTGAATCAGTTGTCCCACAATATTAACCTTTTCTGCTTTTAATCTTCTTTCACAACTTACAAACAGATTAATGATGTAAACATTAAAGCATGAATCAACAACACTTGTGTAGAAACATAATTACCACAATTGACACCAAGATTTTTAACGTGGAAACCCAGTTAAGGGAAAACCATGGTGGGGGTTAACCCACAAGATTCCTACCCTATTAAAAGTACTTAAAAGAAATGGGAAGGCACTTGCCTTTGGGCACATTGCCCAAAGCTCACTCTCAAAGAGGCTCACTGCCTACAAGATTTTATGTTTAATACAGAAAGAATGAGCTGAGAAATAACATCTTCTTCATGCCTAGTTCAGTCCCATTGAAAGCTCACAAAACTTCTGCTCTGCCCCAAAACAATTCTTCACTATCTCTTCATACCTTACTGCTCTTGTTCCTCTGCTCCTCCTCTTCTCTGCTCTGCCTCTATACCTTTCTTAGGATTTTATCATTTTTGCACAAGGACAACTTTCTACAACTCATCCACAAGTATTTATATGCTTCATCAACCTTGGAATGAACATCAAGGTCGGCTTGACTCAATGCAGATTACTATACTGTCAGCCAAACATATCTGGGACTTGAATCTTCTTTGATTAACATGCTACGCTCTAGAGAATTACTCTTAGATCATTTGAAACACACTTGAAACATCCAGTCGGCCAAGACTGGGAAGAACAGTAACACCAAGGAAGAAATCTTCAACAACGAGCTCAATCTTCAATGCGGACCTCCAACACAACAAACACACAATCCAGAGACCTCCACAAGCACATTGAATTCAACAATAACATCCGCACTATTCCAAATCATCAGAATCACTTGCATCTTCATCCAGTACCTCAAGAACATTATCTGCCATGACTGTCACACTAGAAAGATTGCTTGCAAACCTCCAAACCACAAACCGCTTAAGTTGAGGATACACACTGACTTCCCAAACATGCCTCTAGATCTGCAGATCATAAGTTTTCATTGCAGAGCAATCCAAACCAATTTCATGTCACTCTATCCCTTCTAAACAATGCAAAACCCGGTACTACTAAGATGGCCACAACTTCTTCAAATCTTCATGCGGACCTTTGAAATCTTAACTAGAGCTACTTTAGACAATCCCCTACACAACCATATGGTTCGCGTACTTTGATCTTCATTTCTCTGGAAATGCAGGGCAATCTACTTCACTAATCTGCATTGTTTCCCCTATTTTTGACAAAGGGATATGTTGACATCAATGACAACACATCATAGGCACATATTTACAACATTGTAAAGGCACAGTCAAATCAAAATGGAAGAAATTTGGATCCTTGGAGGATCAAAGAAAGGGGTCCAAGGGGCCATGAATAATCCAGATCTTCCAAAAAACCACGGTCCATTATCTGAAACAAACTTGTAATCCTCAGGGTTTAGAAAGGTGACAAGAAATATTCCAAAATCCAACAACTCCACAGAGGGGGTAGTCATGTTACCCTAAGAGCTCTTGCACTAGGCAATGAATTCATCTACAAAAGGCCATTGTCCCATAGATCTGAAGACTAAATCCTATGAGCCAATGTTTGAGATGGCCAGGTTCTCTATGTAGTCATCAAATATATAGAAATCAACAGGATCAGAGGCCAAGTCCACCTTGGAATCACCCAGAAGACAGGATGAGCACGAATTAGGAAAAGAAGCCACTGGAGGGGGCGAGGGATCCTAAGCAAGAGAAATATTCTTCCTGGATGAAGTAGCAGGATCCACAAATGGGGAGATGAGCCCTAAGTCGATCGAAGGGTTGAGAGTTAGAATCTGTTCCTTGCAAAAGCTACTACAAACATGAAAAGGGTTTGCAGAGTTTTTGCACAATTTATAGTTTCTCTTCTTAGGAACCATTGACCCCCTAGAGGGAGAATCAGGGAGATGGTGACTTGAGGAGGGGGATCTCGCATGCCCAGTAGAGCCTTGGTCCTTCCTTTGCTTGGCCTCCACCACCCGCTGCCATAGAGCTTCCAATTTCTGTCTAAGTATTTCGCCACCTTTCCCATCAGGCTTGCCCAAAACACCATGCACCCATCTTTGCACCACATCCGGAGCCATCCTCGCTAACCTTTCACCTGTCTATTGCCCATCGTTCACTGCAGCTCCCTTCCGCTTGCTTGTAGACTTCATTCATTCTCACTACACCATTTTATATTTATTATTTTTGAAATGTTCTTATTATCCTACTATGGATAATATTTATCTTGTATGTATTAGAATAACATCTTGCATATCAATATCCTTTGCATCTAAAGATCATACAAATGCCTTTATGCACTAGGATCATTCTATGCTAAGGCTATTATCCATTCACATTTCCAACAAGGTTCTCTTATGTCTAGTATGAATAAGTACAAATTGTTTGTTTGCAGAGTCAATGTTCTATGCATTGGATACATCGTCACCTTGGTCTTATATATCCTGGTGCATAACATCCATATGCTATATCAAAATAAGGATTGATCTTTATATTTTTCAAGCATAACCTGAAGCAAATCATTCCATCCATCTTACCCATTCATCCTAATAAATATTTATAGATTTCACAATTTGATCAATTCTTCAATTCTCCTATCATCCTACATCAATGCATCCATTCTTATCCCATCATTCTTCCATCTCTAATATGAATTTTTCATCTTCTAAAAATCTCTCTATCTCTTAACAAATTCCTCTCCTTTTATTTCGAGAGCACATCTGTGTTCCTTGAACCCACCTGCCCTCTTGAGGGGGCATCATTATCATTCATCTTGGTGATTAACTTACCATTATCTTTCCTTGTCACCCTCGCTTCAAGTGACTGGGGCATCACCATCATCTAATCCAATCATTTTCTTCCAATCATATTCTTCTAAACCAAACTTTTCTTCTATCCAACACAATACTATGTTTTAAACTTCTTTGAAATAACGTTACTTCACAACACCATCTCAAAGAGGGGTAAAATGTAGACACTTGAAAATCATCTTACTTCCTAACTTAATTATTCTTCTTCTATTCTTGCACTTTAATTAAATAAGTTTAATTATTTAATTAAATTCGTCCATCTTTATCAAAATTGTTATTCTTCTACATTAGTTAAATAATTATTAATTATTTAATTAAGTTAATTTTCCCTATCTTCCTAGAATTAATTAAAAAATTTACAATCATTTAATTAATCCCTTATTCTTTTCTAATATTAATTAAATAAAATATACTTATTTAATGAATTAAATAAAAAATCCAATATTAATTAAATAAATTAAATATTTATTTAATTAATTCAAATTATATCTTCTTCTCAATTTCTTTCCAAAATTAAACTCGTGTATCTAACTAATTAGATAGATTCATCAATTATCCTCTCATCCTTTTTCAGGATTTATTTCCTTTTTAAAAAACTAAAATAGAATCCTTTCTATCTTTTCAAATCTTATCTTCTCAATTTATTTCCTCTTTGATCAAATAAAGAAAAAATCAAAACCTTATCCCTCCATCACCAAAAATCTATAAATAAAGTCTCCTCCAAACCAAAAAGGAGATCTAATTTTATGCAAACTTACGCTGTCAAATCGAGCTCTCATCCACTCCATTGCAGTTAAAGTTATGCTTGAGGCTCTTGAGCAATCCACATTTCAACACGTCAAGGGATAGATATCGTTTGTGGTAACATTTATTATTGTTTATTCTGTAAGTTCATTATTGTGCATATTCTGATTATCTCATGTTATGTAGCTATTAAATTAACATTATTATGTTCTTATTTACTTTCCAAAATCTAGCATATACATCTACGATTCTAGGTCATTTTCACAATTGCATAAGTGATATGTGCAACTATGGATTTGACAGGTGTGGGATGTAAACTTTAGTGCATGGTTTTGGTCTTTGCTAAACTCTAATATTGGCTTTTTAGTTTGCCTTGATACTTCCGATCTATTTTAGCTAACTGGTAGTGTTTATGAACAACTTAAGTTTGAAGAGTTTGGTAAAAAAGGACTGATTCTCCATTGGTTGAAACCCTAGGATAGGGGAGAGGACCCAGTAGTTGAGCATGTTCCAATACTTGTGATAGTATTTGTGGATTTAATGCCCAATATTTTTATAAGTATAACACTAGTAGTTGTGCCTTTAAAGTTAGTGTTGACCATAAGTACTTACAATTGAATGGAATGTATTCTTTAGATCTAAAAAGCAAAAAACCGTGTGATGCCACATTGACACACCAACAAAACATGACTTAATACACAACTATTATAACTTAATGTACAACTATTGGTCTAACCATCTTTTTGGGTCTTTTTGGACACCTCAACAAAAAAGCATGCAGATGTGGGCTTGAAATCTTAGTTATAAGCAGGGGCCTTGCCAAGTATGTTGCTCTAAAATTTTTAGAGTAATTCAAAATTGCCACGTATGATTTTGAGAGGTGTGTAGTTAGGGTGCTCGACTACTAGGTCCTCTCCCCTACCAATTTAACAACTTTTGGAAAAGATTAAGGACCAAAAATAATCATGCAAATAATGCCCTAGATATTGATGTATGTAATGTAGTAATAAATGCTTCAATTTTGATGCTCCTTGAATGCTGATGCAATTATGTTATAGAATTCTAGAATTTTTTTTAGGTCATTTAAAATGTATTAGGACTAGTTCTTAAATACAACTCCAAAGGTGGCAAGTGAAATGTTTCAAGCTGTGAGTCAATACATAAACTTGCCCTCTTGAAATAGAGGTCACAAGTTCAAATCCTCCAGGGGGTAGGGTATGTATGCCTCATATTAGAAGCACAGTTAGGCACCTCCTACATACTCGGAGTATGAGGTAGTGTCATTTGTTATAAGCTACTTGTAGACCCAAAATCAGGTCGCTCGACATCGTAGACTATAAAAGGATCCATTTCCATTTCCATAAAGACTAGTAAGAAGAGTTGGGGTCCCAAATTTGAATTTGAAATTTAACAAGAGACGCATTGCGTCAGGTTCTTGCCATTGCAATGTTGAATAAAATGAATGACATTGTAATTGATAACAAGTTTAAAGATTTAGTAGCAAAAACATTTAGATTAACCAATTTGCAATTTTGACAATCAATTTTGTTAAAATAAATAACATGTTTGTTTACATATTTAGTTATACAATTTAAATGGTTTACGAATTAAAAGATTTAGTATATGAGTAGTTATATACCATATATCCTAAACATTAGTCATAATAATATAAAGTAGGTCTTCTGATATAAGAAAATAACTATTGGCATGAATTATGAGAAATTAGAGATATATTTCTTAATGTAGATAATATCCATTGGTTATTAAATATGGATTATTAAGATAACAAGGATATACCTATAGTATAAGGATTTTAAATGTGAATTAATTGCATTATATAAAATGATTGTGAATTTCCTTTGAATAATTTCTTGTAGATGATATTAATATACAATCATATTATATGTGCCTAATTTGAGGCATTATTTTAATAAAACTATTGAGCGTATTATTCTATATAATTGATGTAATCCCCTTATCTGTCATTTATTGTCTCTAGGCTCTCTTGATATGTTTAAAATAACTCCTTATAACAATATTAAAATTTTCTAGTGTATCATTATATGGCTTGGATAATACAGAAATAATAAAATAATCATAATATTCTGATAAGTATAATATATTAGTTTAATAATACTCTAATTAATATACTAAGAGACAAGATAATAATTATATAATATTATGATTAACATATATATTGATAATTATTAAAATAAGGTATTAATATATAATACCAGTAATTAGTAATATGATATGTTTAAGTCTTATAATTATATAACTCCTTTTAATTATTATTAATATTATTATTATAGCCTGAGATGAATATAATATTAATTGATCTTGATAACTAGCTATTATTTGTATAACAATCATAAGCTACCAAGAATTAGAATTATTACCGCACACATTTTTATCAAAATTAATAAAAACCTTTTATCTCCCGCTCACTCACAGACAATAAAATATTGTTTTAGGGCACTACCGTTGTCCCACACATGGACTTGAAACTCCCTGCAGTGATGCAGGAAGATTACCGCTCTTCCGCACTCAGATTCGATATGCCTTCTGGTGATGCGGGGAAAGCATAAGCTTCTTCCTGCAAGCTCGCACCATCTTCACCTAGCACCTTGTGGGGGTGCAGGAATGGTCTCATGCACGTAGGTCCTTTATCTCCTTGGTTGGCATCTTGTATTGATGAGATGGTGGAAATAATTATATGAAATAGGAAGCTGCACATTGTAGTTGGATCTGCCAGTCTGAGACATGTATGTAAAATGTGGAAGCATAGAGAAGACCCGTGAACTGTTTGACACAATGCCTCAAAGAACTGTGGTTTCACAGAATGCAATAGCTGCAGGATATGCACAAAATGGATTTGTTGAAAAAACTTTAGAAATTTTCAAGCAAATACAAATGGTAGGTGTAAAGCCAGACTCCACAAACCTTTGCCAACATCATGTGCGGGCTTGTGAGAGGCAGTTTGAGAGTTCCCTACATCCCCGCTAAGAAACCCTAAAGTGTATGCAGTGATGTAGGAAGGATAGCGGGTGAATACATTTTTAGTTTGCGGCATGGTGTTCACCTGGTTCTCATGGATATTGCCTTCTACATCAGTAATCTATTTCAGAAGAAGAGGGTTTGGACATCCATGAAAGCATAAAAGAGAGGAATTTTGACAACATTCCAAATACATGGCATATTTTATGTTCTAATACATAAACAAATTCTTACAAGTAGTATTAAATCCTTTACATTATATGGTCACACTCGGGAATGATGTTACATGACATCCATCAAAATATAATTGAAAGTGGATTATTGTCGAATGTTGTTGCAAGTGCCATTATAGATATATATGCAAAATGTGGAAGCATAGATAGTGCACACGAACTATTTTCAAGGCGCCTCAAAGAGATGTCATCAACTGGAATGCAATGATTGAAGGGAGTGCACAAAATGAATTTGTTGAAGAAGTTTTAGAAACTTTCAAACAAATATACTCGCAGATGTAAAACTGAATTCCACAGCCTTAGCGAGCATTCTCCCAACCTATAATAATGTCTATACTAGAAATAAACATATATATACAAAAGATGGAAGTGTAGACAAAGCACATAGGCTATTTGACAAAAAACTTAACTTCATATGAAACACATAGGACAACTGAGAGAAGGGGTGAATCAGTTGTCACAAAAACTTAACTTCATATGAATATCAAACCATCAACTACTTAATTAGAAGGCATGAGTTTTCCACAGTCCATAACAGTAACTATGCAAGTGCTTCTGGAATCAACTGTGTATGTTTTTGTATCTACATACACAGTTGATTCCAGAAGCACTTGCTAACTACTTAATTACTGATAATCAGATTTAACTATGAAAGCATGAAACAATAGACTTAATCACAATCACACATTCAACACAGTAGACACCAGATTTTTTACGTGGAAAACCCTAAAAGGAAAAAACCACGGTGGGTGTTAGCCCACATAAATATATAAGTTATATCAATACCAAAAAATAGAGGCTCACTGCCCAAAATGCTCATTGCAAAGATCGACTCACTGCTAAGGATTTTTGAACTGAGATAATAGCATCTACTCCATGCCAGGGTTTAGTTCCATTTAAGCACAATAAATTTTCTCTGCTCTGCTCTGCCTTTACACTTCGCACTTATCTTCGCATTTTGCCCCAAGGATGATATTTTCATAATTTCATTACATGCCTTTATACAATTCATCAACCTTGGAATGTACATCAAGGTAGGCATTACATTCATCAACCGTTGGAACAATCTCCAAGGTCGGCATTACAAACATACATAGGTTTGGACCTAATACAAAAATTTGCTAAAGAAAAGATGTAAAGATGTATGTGGATCACGTCGCGCCTTAGTTGGGACTCAAATGCAATCCTTCAGGCCACGACACGCTTCTACAATCTTTAATGCATCTCTACAATTAGTGAAAACAACCAAGTTGGCCAAGACTGGTGTTCACACTAAGTCTTTTAGGAACAGTCTTCAACCATGATCCAAATTTCTCTCCATGGACCAATCCGAAGGTAGGAACACGATCAAGAGACATCCACAAGCACACTGTAATCTCTAGGAACATCCGCACAACCTCTAACCACTTTATCCATGAGATTCTTCAATCTAGGGCACATAAGTTTAACTATCATCAACTGTCATAAAGGAAAAATCGTTTGCGGACCACCAAACCATGAACCATTAGAGTTGAAGGCACTTATCATCATTACAAACTTAATTCTAGAACCGCAGATTGTAAAACATCAATGCAGAGAAATGCAGAGCAGAATACTTTCCCTCTATCACAACTGAATACACAAAAAAAATAGGTTTCACTCTGGTAAACACAACTCACCCAAATCTTCATGCAGAGAGCTCAAACTCGAAACATAACATCTTCAGACATGCGGAGTAAACTTCTGGACTGTTCTTTTGAATACAATACATTGTTTCCACTTCAACACACTGTTTCCACCGAAGGAGCTAATTTTCTCAATATCCTCAACATCAGGATCATTTACATAAGTAAATACAAAGCATCTCACTCATTACTAGCAAGCAACAAAATAAGAGCGCAGTTGACACCAATGACAACACTGATTAGGTACATACTTTCAACAACGTCAAGATGTTACCCGATGTAGAGGAAAATGAACCTTTGTTTAAAAACAAATCTACAATGCAACAAATCTCTTGAGGAATCACAAACTTTCGTGGGCAGAGACCAAAGAGATTTGTTACGAGAATACAAATGGGGATTTACAGGTTTCACATGTTTTGTTGAAGAGTAACACGAGTTTGATCTATTTTGAGATGTTTCATGTAAATTTCAAACCAATTGAATAAAACTAGTTTTGATCTAGAACTAGATTTTGCGGCAAATAAGATCGGAATTGGATTTGCACCAAAAAGCGCATCCACCAGATATATCCATTTAGCCCTAAATTTCCCGCTATCCTATGATGGTCAATTTCTTCACCGAGAGAATCAAAACCTTTTGCGCTAAATTCGTTTAGAAATGGATATATCCGCTAGCCTTCAAAAACCCCGCCAATCCCGTTACCGTAAGATTTCCTGCTAAGATAGCCTTAAGGTCTCCCATTAAGATTTGCGCTAAAAATGGCATCAACCGGATTTCCCCCGAAAACTGTTTCAACGTGTTCTATCCAGTTGATACCCCAAATTCCGTAGGTCAAGGAAATGAACCTGAGATAGCTTTCAAAGCCCTAAAAAGTAATTCAAATTTTATAAAGATTAACTTTATAAAAGGGAGGAAAAGAAATTATTTCTCTGTAGCCAAAGTGAAAAATTTGCAAATTGGTTTGTTTAAACGCACTCCTGAAGGAACTATTGGAATTATTAAGAGCCATTGAAGATTGCTGGTAATGCTAAATGGAGCAGTTGCACAATTGGAAGAAATCAAAGCTGCCTCATGCAAATATATTCAAACCACAACAACCATATAAGCTATGTATAAGGGAGAATTTTAAAGATTTTCCGCCATCATTGTTGACACTTATTGAAACTCTTCTCTCAATTGATCCAACTGATCGTGGCATTGCATCTGCTACCCTGAAGAATGGATTTTTCACAACAAAACCTTATGCTTGTGATCCATCAAGCCTGCCAAAATATCTGCCAAGCAAGGAAATGGATGCAAAGATGCGTAATGAAGAATCTAGAAGGCAAAGAACTTAAAATTTCTTCTCACAGTTGGTATCGGTTTTGAATCATATTGATCTTAATGCTGCAACAGAAGCTGGTTTAACCATTAGCAGAAGATGAACTCATGCACATTTATGCACATTCACATGTTGATGTGCAATTTCTTGCCTGGGTATAAGCAGATTGTTGGAGATGACTGGAATATAACTGCTATTTCATACAGGTTATATGATTTTGGAGGGAAAACTATAGGTACTATTGGTCCTGGTATTTATGCATTTCTTCCCACAGAAATGGTCACTGGATTGCCCTTCATAATTCAAGAAAATTTTTTGTGGATCTAAACTTGAATTAAATGTTTTCCCCATTGGTTTAACTTGGGAGTTAGTTGACCACCTTGGCACAGTGTGTAGGTTCATTCATAACGTGTGTTATTATCCCCAATTAGCTAGGAGTCTCCAAAATTAATGCAGTTCCATATACAACTCCTGTTGTAACCTATAACCAAGTAGGTAACATTAAGAATTACTGCAAGTTTCAAATACTTACCGCATTGATCAAACAAGTTACTGCTATATAGTAAATACCCTATACAAGTCTCAACTAATTGAACCCTGAGTGAACAACATATGTGTGGTGGTCAAAAACATGTAGAAATGCAATGAAAGGTTGTAGATACATAATACAATCTATGGTTCCAACTGCAACCAATGATAATCATTCGTGGTGACTTGTGGTGATTTTGATGACTTGACTATGCTTGCTATTTGTAGTTATGAGGTCTTAAGTCTTGAAACATGAATGGAGTGATATGTAATGCCTCAAATTTGACTTATACAATTGTAATCTATCTGAAAAACTAGCAAAATGCTCAAAAAACAAAGAAATGTTAAAAAATTGTTTTGGTCGATACAAGATTGCTCTTACATCTTGGATACTCCTACATCACTAAGAGAGGTGCAATAATAGTCGATTTCACAAAAAATGTAAGAAAATGAAATACCCCTCACATAAAAACTATGAATTAAGTAAATGAAGCAACCAACAAATAATTAGCCTAGATAAATGAGTTGAGTTAGAAACTACTCGGAGTAATGCATTGAAATAAATGACCAATACTTAGCTAGAATATGATTAATGGAAAATGTAGTGCAAGATATATGTACTTGATTCGTCAATGCAAAGGAAAATTAGGAGTGGCCAGACAAATGATGCAAAATCTAAAGATTGATTATCTACGATTCTAGGTCATTTTCATGATTGCAAAAGTGATATGTGCAACTATGGATTTGACATGTGTGGGATGTAAACTTTAGTGCATGATTTTGGTCTTTGCTAAACTCCAATATTGGCTTTTTAGCTTTCCTTGATACTTGTGATCCATTTAGCTAAATGGCAGTGTTTACGAACAACTTAATCTTGAAGAGTTTGGTAGAAAAGGATTGATTCTCCATTGGTCAAAACCCTAGGATAGGGGAGAGGACCCAGTATTTGAGCATGTTCCAATACTTGTAAATAGTATTTGTGGATTTAATGCCCAATATCTTTAAAAGTATAGCACTAGTTGTATACGCCTAAAAATGACACGATTCATCCTAAATAAATATTCTAAATATTTATTCCCTTCTTCTATTAATTAAATAAATATTCCAAATTTATTTAATCAATTCATTGTTCCATAATTAAATAAATCTATTTATTTAATTAAAATTCTTCTAAGTGTCCTACATGGTTAAATAATCATAAATTATTTAATTAATCCAAATTCCTCTATCCTAAGCTCTAAATTCCAAAAATCCACCTCACCTTGTCCACCTCATCAGGTTGCACATGTAATTAAATATATTTAATATTTAATTACCTTATTTTCCCTCACCCACATGGCCTATTTCTTCTCAAATCAGAGATTAGTTAACTAATCAATCAAAAGAGTTAACTAACCTGTCAATTGAGTCAAATCCTCAATCAATTCAGTCAGTTCCACGATTTATTCTTCTAACTGATCAATCAAGTCTGTTAACAGACCAGTCAATGGAGTTAACTCTCTAATCAGTTTTGTCACATCCCCCCTTTCATGATGGAGCTGGGACACTTGTCACATTTCCACTGGTTGCACATTCCTCAACCATCCTCAGCCGTTGATCTTCATATCTCCTCTCAACCGTTGATTCCCGTTCTTCCAAGTCTATAAATGAAGCTTCATCCCTCCATTCTATTCATCTGGACTTTTGACATCGTTACTCTGCAGAAATACCACCAGCGTGCCTTTGGCACCCTTTTGTCATCCACAAGCTTGAGATCACATATTTGCATTGGAGCTCATCTTCATTGCATATCACCATAGCCGTTCACCGTCAACTTCCTACAAACAGCTAAAAAAGATTGCACTCTCTGAGGGCTCATCTCATCTGCAAAAGGATGATTTGTGATAGGCGAACAACAGAAGTTTAGAAACGGGAGAGGTTTGCACTGTTTTTGTTCATTGCTTCGTTTATTGAATCCTTCTTGTTTCACTATTCTGTTGATGTTTGGGTCTTGTTTAATTCATTTGATTGATCACCATTTCACCCTTACATTTTTGGCACCCACCGTGGGGCCGTTTGCCCCTTTATTTTACCGTTTCTGAGCTTTTTTGAAGGCAGGTTCCGTACAGGTCACGCAGAGTCACGTACAGATTACTTCAGCGCATCTGTTCATTTCCACGGCGCATATAAAGACTGTTACGGCGCTTTCGTTGTTTCTGCGCATCTGTGTATTTCCGTTGCGCTTTTGCAGACTGTTACGACGCTTTTGTTTTTTTGCGCATCTGTGCATTTTTGCTGCGCTTTTGAAGACTGTTATTGCGCATACATTTACACTGTGCATTCATCCTTTTTAACGGCGCATATGTGCAATATTGCGGCGCATTTATTAATGCTGCGCTTCTGTTGATTATTTCTGCGCATCTGATCATTGAAGCTGCGCATTTGTAACAGGCTAAGGTTTTAGTACTTTTCTAGGGGAAGTTGCTAATGCTAACCTTTCCGCAGGTGTTTGCTGGAGCGTTTTTGCAGGATAGGTGCAGGTTTAGTTCCATGTAGTTGCATCTAACTAGTTCACATTTCATTTTCAAAGGGAAAGTAAAAATTAATGTTCATTCAAATCTTCATTTAGTTTTAATTAGGGAGGAAGTAACTAGATTATTTCTTGCTTGCATTGCAAACACCTTCCAATTTATTACTATCTAAGATTAAAATTGAACTCACCACTGCTTTCTGAAGTTAAAATAAACCATTGCTATATCATGAGACCTAAATTTCAAAGTTAACAATCTCGTGCTACGCGGTTTTAAAATTGAACTCACTACTGCTTTCTGAAGTTAAAATGAACCATTGCTATATCGTGAGACCTGAATTTCAAAGTTAACAATCTCGTGCTACGCGGTTTAAAAATTGAACTCACTACTGCTTTCTGAGATTTAAAACTGAACCACTGCTATATTGCTGAAATCACTTCAAAGTTTTGTTTGAGTAGATTAGCCCATTTAGTTTTTTTCACTTTTAACTAGGGTGGATTAATCAGTGTATTCTGTGCTTGCGAATGACAATAGGCTTATGCTCTCCCCTCTTCTGGGTGATCAGAGTGCCAGACTTGTCATTCTATCTGTTTAACCTTTAGGAGGGGCCTGCCCTTGGATGCACGCTTGTCCAAGTGGGAACGACCCTGAGTGGTAACAGGCTAACGCCAAGCCCTACCAAGCCACTTAAAATAAATTGTGCTTGAGGTGAAAACTTCCTGCAACAAGTGTTGTTATGTTACACCGACGGCCAACCTCCCCCAAAACCCTCTCAGGCGCAACCCTGTGAGGCTGGGAGACTCCATAACAGAGAGTAGCCCCGCCGCACGTGTAACCACTTGAACGGTTGCCCGAATTAAATACCTCTTGTTTTAGTGGCCCAAATCCCTTATAATCCATTTCTCGCCTAGGATTTTGTGCTTGCTTTTGTCCAAAATAGAGTCAGAAAAATTACAAAAACAATGAAAAACTACAAAATATTCTTTGTGCTTGCTGTGTTTTCTTGCTATTAAATTCATAATATCAAATCAGGAAGACCTTTTCTAGCCAAAAATACCAAAAACAGAAGAGAAAAACCTAAAAATTTTGCAAAAACTTCAGAGCTGTGCATTTACACTTTTCTACTGCGCATTTACAGAGACTTGCTGCGCTTTTGTACCGACTTGCTGCGCATATACTTTTTTGCTGCGCATGTATGCACTGTTGCTGCGCATATATATTTCACCAAACTGGTGCATTTGCTGCGACTTGCGGCGCATTTGTCCATTTCTGCTGCGCATCTGTTTCTGCGCATATGCGACAGTGAGCACTTGCCCTATTTTTGAGGAGATATTTTCACCTGATCAGAGCACCCATTTCAGCCTAGTGTCACTTTCTGAGATCAGAGTCAACCTTGCAGTCAATCTCCATCCGTTACACCCAACTCTTTCTCTTTCGTCTATTGTCTCTCACTTTCTGTCCAAATCACTCTTGTCCCAAAGTCAATCTATCCCATATCGATTCGGCATAAGTCTTTTTTCGTTTCATTAGTGAATTCACGTAAGCCTAGTAGGTCACAGTACCTTTGCTAGTAGTCTTGTTGAATGACTAAGCCCTACACAGTAAGATTGGTATCGACTACCCTTGCTAGTGGCTAGAGTCTTGTGTCAACCGTCTTACTTGAAGTCATTGAGTGAGAGAATCCTTTGTCCAAGTCTTATCCTAGGTATCCCATTCATAATAGTCTCGGTCGGCACCTTGCCAAAATTTCTAATCCTGGTCCACTTCATCCCACCCCACCTTGCATGGTTCTTACTCGATCCCAGTACAACAAGCAAATCGAAATGGCTGACTCATCTAATCACCTTCTCCCACCACGTGATGGTGAAGAAGAGATTTCTCATGAAGAATTAGTGGCGCACATGCAAGATAGAAAATTCCAACGCGTCGTAGAGAAGATGATCCTTGAAGATCCCCATAAGTATTTCCATCATCTTGCTAGTCTCGGAATCAAACTCCCCGTAGACTTTGACATTAGCTCCATCATGGAAAATGCAAACGATGATCATGAGAGGGGCACAAATGACACGGTCCCACATGATCATGAGAGAGGCACAAATGACACGGTCCCCCATACAAATGAGAGAGGAAAGCAACCCATAGATCCAACTACTCCTATGGCAGACGTGAGACAACAAATCGAAAGTCTAAAGCTCGAGATATCCAACCTTAAGACCGGTACAAGTTCTAAGAACTACTCTTTGGAAGATATAGCACCGTACCCCTTTGACCGAAATTTGATCATGAAACCATTCCCCTATCAGTTCAGAGTTCTGAAATTTGACAAATATAAAGGGAAGGGGGACCCTAGAGATCATATCAGGGAATTCACTGCAGCATGTTTAGAAGTAGCTCACAACGAGACCTACTTAATGAGACTATTCCCGCGATCTTTAGGTGGTCAAGCTATGGAATGGTTCTCGCGTCTCCCACCAGGAATCAAAACTTTTGATGAACTTGTCAATAAATTTATAACGCACTTCTCTTACAACATAGAACACGAGGTATCTATGCTAGATTTATGCAACACCAAGCAAAAGAGTGGTGAGTCATTCGCCGCCTTCCTACAACGATGGAGACAGCTAGCTAGTAAATGTTCTTACGATATGCCTGAGAAGCAGCTATTGGAAATGTTTGTCCACAATCTAAACACTGATCTTAGCTATCAGATTCAGATACAATGCCCTACCTCGTTCGCCAAAGTCATTGAAATGGGCCTCTTCATTGAAAAGGCTATGATCACTAAAGGAACTCTCAAGCTCTACAAGGACACACCTCCTTCCAATTACACAACAGATAAATCAAAGTTTTGGACCAAGAACAAGAATGTGGTCAACGATGGAGTAGTGGATGCCAAGGCGGCAGCCCCTAAGCAACAACCCATATTCACTCTAAAGGGAGAAGCAAATACCGGTGTGCTCAACAAGCCACCCCCTCGGGAACCTAGACCTTGGTTCAATTCAAATCCAAGGAGAAAATTCATGCCGTTGGGGGAATCTCAAGAGTCTGCCCTCAGGAAGTTGTTGGCTAACAATGAAATTTCTCTACCGCCAACAAGTGACTATGAGCCTATCGTCAAACCTCCCTATTGGAAGGACATAGACTATTGTGAGTATCATCGAGGAAGGGGGCACACGACTAACAATTGCATCCACCTCAAGAATGTCATACAGGATATACTGGATCAGAATCAGGGAGGGACACAACAGCATACCTCCAATGAATCTCATGTGGCCTACCGGGATCCTCTTCTGAACCACAATCGGCCATATAACAACAATCGCCACAATGGCCACAACAGCAACAATGGTCACAACGGCAACAACTCCAATGGCAATCCCAATAACGACAACAGTCACAACCGGCCAAATCAGAACAGCGGGTCGAGTAATGCTAACTATGCAAGCGTTCCATTTGAGTATACCATTAACTGCATTTCTGAGCATCTTCCGCGGGTCAATGTCATCTCCCCCGACCAACAACCAGGACCTAACAGAACTGGTTGTAGCATAATTACCCGCAGTGGTAAAGTCACGATCAATACCACCCCTCCAAGGTCGTCACCATCTCCGTCCAACTCCCGCCCATACAATGTCATCGACCAGTTGCAAAAAACTCCAGCCCACATTTCTATATTGGAGCTCTTGCGTCTATCTCCTTCTCATAAGGAGATTCTTGAGAAAGCCTTAGTGGAAACTACTGTCCCCACTAACCTAGCCCAAGAAAAGTTTCAGACCATGGTAGGCAATTTGACATCTTCCACTTCCATCTCGTTTACGGAGCAAGATGACCTTTCCATATCTCAACCCCACAATACCCCTCTACACATTGTCGCATTCGTGCACAAGCACCGCATCAAGCGGGTTCTCATTGATGGGGGTGCCGGTTTAAATATTTGTACTTTGAAGCTAGTCCTTGCACTGGGGTTCTCCGAACAGGCAGTTGATCCAAGACGGAAAATTACCATCAAAGCCTATGACGAGGAGGAACGAACCACCAAAGGAACAGTTGTCCTACCCATTCAAGTGGGACCAGTAATTAAAGATGTGGTGTGCCAAGTCCTTGATCAGGAGCTTGCTTACAATATTCTATTAGGGAGACCATGGATCCACACCATGAAGGCTGTCCCCTCCACCTATCATCAATGCATTAAGTTCCCACATGAGGGCAAGTAGGTCACCATACAAGGCGACCCCGACCCCTACCAACACTGCAATTCTTTCCAAGCAAAGTCTGAATGTGTCATTCCCAACAACCGAGCCTACATTTCCCCTACTCCGCAACAAGACCATATCGCCGAAGCTTCCTCCTTGAGGCCCAAACCGCTGAAACTTACCATAAAAGAAAATGGCGTAGGGGAGTACTCCATTGAGCACAGCCTCAACCTTGCCACCATGCCTTTGTCTCCTCGCTCCTTTGGCAAACCCAAGCCTCAACCTAGGCATTTTCCAAAGCCAACTGCTCCTCCTATAACTCCCGCAAATCCCTTTGTAAAATGGGGGACCTTATCTGATGAGACAGAGGAGCGAGATCTCCTGCAATGGCTTTATGCTGAAGAAGAAAACACACCCCAAGAGCCGCCTAGACTCCCTACAGAACTCTATGGACGGGGCGAAACTATTTTGCATAGGATGGGGTACGAAGGACAAGGCCCCATAGGCCTCAGAAAAGAAGGGATCGTTGAACCTATACAACCTTCTTCATCTTCTTCGGCTAGAAACACAACTGGCCTAGGGTACAAAGGCAAAGGTAAAGCCAAGGAAAATGCCTGCCTTGTGGAGATGATTCAAACACTCCAAGTAGATAGGGACACAGATTCAGATGATTCGAATGAGTATGAGTGGGACGAGCTAACAGAGCACTCCTACGATGACAGGGAGATTGACACCATCCAAACTCTCAGCCCCTACCATGAGGGACAGATGCACCGGGACAGACCACTGGAGTCTGATTTGCCCCTCCCTGAGATTATGGCTTTCGAGGAAAGTTTCGATTCCATTGCGATAAACAACCTGGAGGAGAGTACCACCCAGAACACTACCCCCACCAATGCTCATAACATCTCCATTCACAACATTAATGAATCAGATCTCTCATCTGACTCCCTTCCCCTTTTACACCCTGAACTTATTGACTGGGACCTGCAAGGAACCCCCCAATTAGATATGTTCCAGAATGATGATGCTTACATTGACTATATGGAACTTAGGGATCACTTACCAAAAGGAGATCATAAAGCTAGTTTTGCTATCGAACTCAATACCGTGGCTTACTTCGGGGAGGGTGCCAAGCCTTCTAGTCACAGAAATATCAAAATCAAAAATGGATCTGACGGTGAAAACTGTCGTGCGGCAGTGTCAGATCGTAAAACAGTAAAAAGAAAGGACGTATCCGAAGGTGAAAACCCAACTGCAGCACCTGATGATGGAATGCTTGACACCCTCCCTAGTGATATGTATCAAGAAAGGTCACAGATTGTGGTGGAGCCAACAGAACCAGTAAATATTGGAACCGAAGAGCAGCCCAAGATTATCCACTTTGCAAAATCTCTCACACCACCTGAGAAAACCAGGTTTGTACCATTCTTTAAGAAGAAGAGAGGCAGCTTTGCTTGGTCATATGCTGACATGCCAAGTTTAGACCCGAACCTGATTCTACATCATTTGCCATTGGATCCAGGGGTGAAGCCCGTAAAGCAGAAGCTAAGAAAGATGCACCCTCATATAGCCCTTTTGGTCAAGGAAGAACTCAAGAAATTGCTAGATGTGGGGTTCATCAGAGCCATAGATTACCTCGAATGGATATCAAACATTGTGCCAGTGTCTAAACCAGATGGCAGGGTTCGACTATGTAATGACTTTCGAGACTTAAACAAAGCATGCCGCAAGGATGACTTTTTGTTACCAAACATCGACATCATAGTCGACCTTACTGCAGGGCATACAATGCTATCACTCATGGACGGATTCTCTGGGTATAACCAAATCAAAATAGCACCGGAGGACCAACACAAAATAGCTTTCACTTGTCCATGGGGTACCTTTTGCTGGAATGTCATGCCTTTTGGGCTGAAAAATGCAGGTGCTACATATCAGCAGGCCATGACAACTATATTCCATGACATGATGCATGTGACCATGGAGGATTATGTTGACGATATTTTGGCAAAATCTCTCACAAGGGACTCACACCTGGATATATTAGAAAAAGTCTTCCAACGGTTGGATCAATTCCAAGTCAAACTGAATCTGAAGAAGTGTGTGTTTGGGGTAACATCGGGCAAGCTGCTAGGCTTCATTGTGTCAGCAAACGGAATAGAGGTAGACCCGGCCAAGGTCAAAGCAATAATGGACATGCCACCACCCAAGACTCTAACACAGTTGAGATCCTTACAGGGCAAGCTGCAGGCCATCCACAGGTTCATCTCACAGTTGGCAGACAAGTGCCAACCTTTCAGCCACCTCCTACATAAGAATATTCCATTTAAATGGGATGAGCGGTGCGAAGAGGCATTCAACAAGCTAAAGGAGTACCTTATGAACCCTCCTATACTCATGCCTCCGATCCAAGGAAAACCTTTGATTCTTTACATATCTGCTATACCTACTGCTCTTGGGGCTCTCCTAGCGCAGCAAGACTATGAGAACAAGGAAAGAGCTGTATACTACATCAGTCAAACCTTAGTGGGCTACGAGTTACAATACTCACAGGTAGAACGATCATGCCTTGCGGTGGTTTTTGCTTCACAAAAACTCTGACACTACATGTTGGCACATCCTGTCAAACTCATTGCCAAAATCGACCCACTAAAGTATCTTCTCAACAAAGCAGCTCTCACAGGTCGACTAGCAAAGTGGGTTATGCTTCTTAGTGAATATGATATAGAATATGTGGACAGAAAAGCCATCAAAGGGCAAATCATAGCTGACCAACTGGCCGAGGCACCATTACAGGACACTTCACCAATGCAGTTTAAGTTTCCCGATGAATCTTTATTCACTCTGTCAACATCTCCTTGGAAACTCTACTTCGACGGGTCTTACACCAACCATGGATCGGGGGCAGGTATCCTGTTTATCACTGCCCAAGGCGACACAATTCCAAAGTCCTACAGGTTGTTATTTCCATGCACTAACAATATAGCGGAATACGAAGCCTTGGTAATCAGTCTCAAGATGGCCACTGAGTGGAAAATCCAAGCACTATGTGTCTACGGTGATTCTTAGCTTATCATAAATCAGGTCAACGATGAATATCAAACCAAAGATGAGAAGCTCATCCCATACAAACGGATGGTCGATGACCTCAAAGAACACTTTGGGACCATCTCCTTTGAACAAATACCCAGGATCGAGAACAAAGCAGCAGATGCAATGGCTACCATAGCCTCTCTTCTTGAAATACCTGAATACGAGTCACGGTATGAGTTCTTAGTAGAAACCATTCGGCAACTGGCTTATGATCTCCTCGAAACCCATTCCATTTGCCTCCTAGTGGGATCTAATTCACCTTGGTACGGTAAGACCTACACTTACCTCAAGGACAATATTCTTCCACCGGACCTCTCTTCCAACCAAAAACAAACTTTCATCTGACAAGCCTCCCGTTACACCATCATAGCTAATACACTTTACCGACGTGGTCTGGATGGTACTTTACTCTGTTGTCTAGAACAAGAAGAATCCATAACAGCCTTGCGAGACATACACAAAGGGATCTGCGGAACACACTCCAGCGGTCCCTCCTTAGCTAAGAAACTCATGCGTTTGGGTTATTACTGGCCCAATATGGAAATGGATTCATATCAGTTCGTCAAAAAGTGCAAACAGTGCCAAATACATGGGAACCTGATTCATGCACCTGCTCAGGAGTTGAGACCTTTAATGACACCCTGGCCCTTTTGCCAGTGGGGACTTGACCTTGTGGGAAAGATTCATCCACCTTCTTCCAATGGCCATAAATTTATCATAACCGCCACTGAATACTTCACCAAGTGGATTGAAGCCGTTCCCCTAACCACCGTCACAGGAAAGCAAATTTCCTCGTTCATTCTGAATTACATTATCTACCGATATGGCATCCCTTCATCCATCATAACGGATAATGGGAGACCATTCAAAAATCAGGATGTCCAGGAACTTGTGAGCGTTTCAAAATCCAACATCGTTTCTCCACTCCATACTACCCCTAAGGTAACGGCCAAGCTGAGGCATCGAATAAAACTATTCTGAAAATCCTAAAGAAGACTGTCAATGAAGCTGGTCGCAATTGGCACGTCTAACTCAATCCCGCTCTGTGGGCCTACAGAACCAGTATACGCACTCCCACAGGTGCTACACCATCACATAGAAATCATAACACATATACATACATTTGCATTAGATCATCTAGACGTCCCATAACACAGTTGCACCATCACATAGAAATCATAACACATATACATACATTTGCATTAGATCATATAGACGTCCCATAACACAGTTGCATCATCACATAGAAATCATAACACATGGGGCATTCATTTGAAAATATTAAACCACATAGACATCATATAGTAGCATATCATAAAAAATCTCATATAGCATCAGATAGACCATCTAACTATGCACATACATCACATCATATAATAGAGGTCAATCTTCATTGCATAGCACATACAATAGATACACAAAGCTACATCATCATATATACTATCATATAAAAGCGGTCCAAATGTACAAAATCGTCAACTATCTCTGGAATAAAAGTGTCATATATAATATGCATCCAAAATGGATGGTGATACATGTCCCAAAATGTACAAAATCTGGTCTGTGTCTATCCCTGCTGCTGTGGGCCACCACTGCCAGCTCCTGACTGCCGGGGACCCATCACGGAGGCCCCTGACTGAGATGGACCTGCTCTCTGAGTCACCCCAGACTGACTCCTGAAGCTCCCTGCCCTCTGGCTCGATGCCACGGCACCATGGTATAATCCTCGGTAATACTGAGCCTGGGACTGTGCTCTGGCTAGATCTGTCTGTGCCTGTGCCAACTACGTCTACAACTGGCCAACCTGTGCCTGTGCCTGCTGCACCTGCCCAACCAAAACTGAACTCGCTGCATCTGTCCCCATAGCAGCCACAGCAGTGTCCTGCTCTACACGGATAATCCGTACCCGTGCGTCGGCCATGTCTCTCTCGCGTGTCAACCCAGTGATCACCGCTGCGTTTGTCTCTCGCCTCCGCTCTACCCTCCTCAGCTGTGCCTATAGCTCTCACACCTGTCCCCTCAGACCGGCTATAGTCCTCTCATGAGCCTCTCCCTGTACTGGCCCCTGTGCTGCCTCTGCCTGTCCAGGCCCCTGTGGCTGAGGCACCTGCTGCTGTGGTACCTGCTGGGGTGGTGGCATCTGTGCCTGCTGCGGTATCTGCTGTTGTGCCTCTACCTGCCCTGGCACTGCCTACTCAGCCTGAACTATCCTCCTCCGCTGTCTCGGCCTCTCTCCAGCCCTACCACCCCGTCATCCTCGACCTCCTCTACCTCCCCTCCGCCCTGGGCCAGCCTCTCCCTCCTCCTCTGAGTCCGCCTCGTCAATACGAGGCACCAGCATGCCGGGTCCTGAATATCTCGGGAAAGGATGTGCAGTGATCCAATCCTCGTACTCCTGTGTCACCCCCGCATCTGCTATCTCTCTCCTCATGTCCCATGCCACATACGGCGTCTGCTGGAACTCCGCCAGAGCCTCCTCATACAAAGCCATCGGCCCCCATCGGACCCTCTCTGCATGTGTCCATGCAAACATAGCCTGCCCCTGTGGCATACCCTGTCTCCGCCCAAACTGTCTCTGCACCCTGCCCACCATCTGTCTCTCCAAGATGTGTCGTGTTCGGCCTATCAGCCACCTGGTCTGAAAGCAGTATGGCAGCTCGTCTCCCTCGTCATCCCAGGGCTCGCAGTCCAGATATGGTCGCCAGACATCCACATCCACTCCGTCCAAGGTGTGTCTCCAGTACTCTAGCTTCCCCAGCCTGTGCTGGAAATCACTCCTACGTAGCTATAACTGTATGGCTCTCCTCGCTGCCTCGCGAAGACACATATCGGCCTAGTCACCGCTATGTGCTCCCACAGCCAGAACTATAACAGCAACACCCCAGCCGATAGACTAGTGCTGCGGTGGTACACCACCTGATGCATGTCATGGTATAAATGGGCCAGTATGCAGACTCCCCATGCATATCGGGTGCCCTCAGTCAGCATCCGCTCCATGATCCTGCCCCATCCAATGGGGAACCCATGAGATCTCCTGTCCGGGCATACAACGCCCCCGATCAGTCCAGCCACAATCCCAGGGAAGTAGTCATAATAGTCATATATATCCTGCCATGGGATAACCTGTCCAGCTAGCTCAGGATCATCAAACACCCGCTGGCACTCGGCGAGTCCCACGTCCCGCTGTGCATCGTACTCCACTAACTCACCTACCACAGGCAAGTGCAGTATCCGGTAGACGTCCTCCAAGGTCACCGTCATCTCTCCTGTCGGAAAGTGGAAGGTCCCGTCCTCACTGTGGAATCTCTCCACGGCAGCTGTCAATAGTCCACGGTTCGCCCGCACCTCGGGCATGAAGCATACATAATCCAAACCCATGGCACCAAGTGCCACCCTGTCAGTCTCTGTCAGCATATATCTCTGCAACAGAGGCATGGGAAACGTCTCCCTCGACTGCAGTGTGTCCCGAATCTCCTCCTGCAAACCAGCAAGGCAAAGTATCAGTCTCAAGCGACATATACCATACTCAACATACCTACTGAACTATATCAACTACACTTAGCATTTCAAATTGATCAAAACAACACACTACATCTCTTGACTAGATTTCTGCAATCTCGGAGATAGCTCATCGATTACCGCGTCAAACAGGACGCTAATTGAGTCAATTCGGCTAAGTCCTTTGCTATCCACAGCAAATGCGCCACTACATGTGGTAAAAGCACCATTTTTTGGTATATGTGTTGCTAAAATCAGCATATGCGCCGCCTCACACATATGCGCCACCACAGTGCACATATGCGCAGATCCAGCAGATGCGCCGCAACATTCGGCATATGCGCTGCCATATTACGAATGCGCTGCTACAATCGACATATGCGCGGCATTCACAAAATGCGCCGCTACTTTCCACATATGCGCGGTTTAAATACACATGCGCCGCCAACTTACCTAAGCACAGCGACAGTGCGCATATGCGCAGCTTGCATGTATGCGCCGCTAAAACCGGCATATGCGCCGCGCAACGACAAAAGTGCCGCTTTGCGAGGCATATGCGCCGTTCTGAGTTTCAGCGCATGCATTTGACCTATTTTCTAAGTGCATTTATGACACCTAAAGTCGACCCTAGGAGAAATTTTTCGAAACACATACCAGGGGTCCTGCCTCTGCTGGCCGCCCGAATCGATGGACTCGCTTGAATCGGTGCTCCTCGCGCGGAATGTCTGCTGCTCTGGCTGCCATGCTGCTCCAAGTTTGCTCTAGGCTCTCTCAATCCAATCCAGAGTAAACAAGTGTACAAATGACTATACTTGTGGACCCAGCTCCTATTTATAGCCTCCAAACCCTAATTCTGGCTAGGTGATGACTGTGACTATTTCCCGTGCCCATTTTTCTTCCCGTTTTCTTCCCGCATCCCTGACCGTGTCCCTTTTCCTCCAACCTATCCTAACCCCTTCGTTTTCGTGAGATTGTCCGTCTCCGTTTCTTTCACCCTTTTCCCGTCCAATCTCCCGAGGGGGCATCCTACCGTCATTGAACCTGTACCAGGGGCAAACTGGGGCATGTATCATCACTATCAGACTATCAATTCTTTGAAGCAACGCTGTAAACTGCATTGCATCAAAGAGGGGCAAAATGTATACGCCTAAAAATGACACGATTCATCCTAAATAAATATTCTAAATATTTATTCCCTTCTATTAATTAAATAAATATTCCAAATTTATTTAATCGATTCATTGTTCCATAATTAAATAAATCTATTTATTTAATTAAAATTCTTCTAAGTGTTCTATATGGTTAAATAATCATAAATTATTTAATTAATCCAAATTCCTCTATCCTAAGCTCTAAATTCCAAAAATCCACCTCACCTTTCCACCTCACCTTTTCCACCTCACCTTGTCCACTTCATCAGGTTGCACATGTAATTAAATATATTTAATATTTAATTACCTTATTTTCCCTCACTCACATGGCCTATTTCTTCTCAAATCAGAGATTAGTTAACTAATCAATCAAAAGAGTTAACTAACCTGTCAATTGAGTCAAATCCTCAATCAATTCAGTCAGTTCCACGATTTATTCTTCTAACTGATCAATCAAGTCTGTTAACAGACCAGTCAATGGAGTTAACTCTCCAATCAGTTTTGTCACATCCCCCCTTTCATGATGGAGCTGGGACACTTGTCACATTTCCACTGGTTGCACATTCTTCAACCATCCTCAGCCGTTGATCTTCATATCTCCTCTCAACCGTTGATTCCCGTTCTTCCAAGTCTATAAATGAAGCTTCATCCCTCCATTCTATTCATCCAGGCTTTTGACATCGTTACTCTGCAGAAATACCACCAGCGCGCCTTTGGCACCCTTTTGTCATCCACAAGCTTGAGATCACATATTTGCATTGGAGCTCATCTTCAATGCATATCACCATAGCCGTTCACCGTCGACTTCCTACAAACAACTAAAAAAGATTGCACTCTCTGAGGGCTCATCTCATCTGCAAAAGGACGATTTGTGATAGGCAAACAACAGAAGTTTAGAAATGGGAGAGATTTGCATTGTTTTTGTTCATTGCTTCGTTTATTGAATCCTTCTTGTTTCACTATTCTGTTGATGTTTGGGTCTTGTTTAATTCATTTGATTGATCACCATTTCACCCTTACACTAGTAGTTGTGACTTTAAAGATGTTAGTGTTGACCACAAGTACTTATAATTGAATGAAATGTATTCTTTAGATATAAAAAGCAAAAAACCATGCGATGCCACATTGACACACCAACAAAACATGACTTAATACACAACTATTATAACTTAATGTACAACTATTGGTCTAACATTTTTTTTTGTCATTTTGGACACCTCAAAAAAAAACATGTTGATGTGGACTTGGAACCTTAGTTATAAGCAGGGACCTTGCCAAGTAAGTTGTAATTTTTTTAGAGTAATTCAAAATTGCCACGTATGATTTTGAGAGGTGTGTAGTTAGGGTGCTCGACTACTAGATCCTCTCCCCTACTAATTTAACAACTTTTGGAAAAGATTAATGACAAAAAATAATCATGCAAATAATGTCCTAGATATTGATGTAAGTAGGTAATGTAGTAATGAACATGCTTCGACTTTGATGCTCCTTGAATGGTGATGCAAATATGTTG
Source organism: Cunninghamia lanceolata (assembly GCA_027924645.1). NCBI lineage: Eukaryota > Viridiplantae > Streptophyta > Pinopsida > Cupressales > Cupressaceae > Cunninghamia > Cunninghamia lanceolata. The sequence continues at coordinate 14,540,376 of BSBN01000237.1, read as the reverse complement.
TAGAGTTCTAGATATTTCAAGCTCTCAGTCAATACATAAAGACATAAAGACTAGTACGAAAAGTTAGGGTCCCAAATTTAAATTTGAAATTTAAAAGTTTAGAGATCATTTATTCAAATCAACTATAAATCTTGGATCTAAACCTAAATAGAAAACAGATAAATCAAGAGATTTATACCTAAATAAGAAATAGACAAATTAAGATGACAACCAGTCCATGATAGAGTTCACGAGTTCAAATCCTTAGGGGGTAGGGTATGTGTGTTGGCAAAAAAATCAGCGTCCCCCTTCGGGATTTGTGACATGGCTTAACCGCTTCCTACTGGTCCTTATCTAGGATGGTAGCAATTTCCTGAAAGGTGTGCCTTTTGGGAGAAATGGCCAACTCAACTCCCTACAAGTGGTATCAGAGTCGGGTCACGGGTTCGAATTCCCTCGGGTAACGTTGGGGGGGGGGGATTGATGGCAAAAAAGTCAGCGTCCCCCTTTGGGATTCGTGACATGGCTTAACCGCCTCCTACCGGTCCTTATCTGGGATGGTAGCAGTTCCCTGAAAGGTGTGCCTTTTGGGAGAAATGGCTAGCTCAACTCCCTACAATGTATGCCTCATATTAGAAGCACAGTTAGGTGCCTTCTGCATACTGGGAGCATGAGGTAGTCTCATATGTTATAAGCCACCTGTAGACCCAAAATCAGGTCGCCCGACATCGTAGACTATAAAAGGATCCATTTCCATAAAGACTAGTAAGAAGAGTTGGGATCCCAAATTTGAATTTGAAATTTAAAATTTTTGAGTTCATTTTTTCAAATCAACTATAAATTGTGGATCTAAACCTAAATAGAAAATGAATAAATTAAGATCACAACCAATCCATAAATGAATGAATGAATGAAAGATTTTAATAACGTCCACGAGACAAATCAGTCTAAGGGACCCAGAAAACAACCCAACAAGGCATTTTCAATCTCTTTTCGAGGTCAGATCTCCTACTATGAATCTTGATCAGCAAACTAACCGTACTGTGAATCCAGGGCTTAAATTTAACAGTCGACCTTGCTTGTCAAGCAATTTTTAATGACAATTATCTGTTAAATGGTCCCTGTCAAAGATTATGACATGCTTTAGTATAAGTAAATCATATAAATAACAAATATATATCATCATAATCTTATATAATTTTGACAATTTGTCCAAAATCTTTCCTTTCATATGATACAATCTTTTCAAAATTTCGATTGTATTTTACAACAAAAATGTCTAAATACAACTATACAACTGTCAAATTTAAGCTCTGTGTGAATCCGAACCTCCTCAAATAACTCACTAAGGCTGTCCACCCAACTGTTTTCATATTGACTTCTAATATCCGTATAGGCAGCACACTCAGTAATGAAATAAATGCAAATAGAATGAAATCAAGCGCAAATTATTCAACCCAAAAAAAATCACACCCCTTATATTCTCAACTTCACAACAGGCCATAAATCAAAGTTATGGATAAACAAGATAGGTAGGGATAACAATTGTTCAAAAGCTGAATGGATAATAAAAAAATACAAGAAGATATAGTGGCAGCAGGAGAAGTTAAATGCTCCGACCAATTCCATGGCGGCGACGTCTTTCTGCTCACTCACTTTCTCCTCCTTCAAAATTAACCCAACAAACCTCCGTCAAAATCTTAGTATCAACAAATCCCCAGCTAAACTAGCGATTCGTGCACAGAAGGCGAATTCAGAGCTCACCCAGAAATGCAACAAAGCGATGGCGGCAGCAGCCGCCATTTGTGTTGTGTTAAGCAGCCAGTCATCCATGGCGGGGGAAATAGAAGAAGGGTTTTCCAAATACTATGGAACAGCAGCTAGCGCCGCCAATTATGGTGGCTATGGCGGCAATGCGAGCAAGAAAGACAGTGCAGAGTATACTTATGATGTTCCCAGCGGCTGGAAAGAGCGCCTCGTCTCCAAAGTGGAAAAGGGCACAAATGGTACAGACAGTGAATTTTACAACCCTAAGCGAAAATCTGAGAAAGAGTATTTAACTTTTCTCGCTGGGTTTCGAACCCTAGCCCCCATGGACACAGTTTTGAACAATTTGTCGCTCTCCGATGTCAATTTGCAGGATATTATAGCGAGTGCCAATAGTGTGAAGTCCAGCGAGAAGAGGGGGGCGAATGGCCAGGTTTATTATGACTTTGAGATTGATAGTCCTCTGGCGCACAGCCTTATTTCGGTGACCTGTGCCAAGAATAAATTGTATGCACATTTTGTGAATGCGCCGCTTCAGGACTGGGCGAAGGATGAGGCTATGCTTAAGCATATTCACGAGTCTTTTTCCACTGTGGGTGCGACTGATTCTGCCTAGATTTGTGATTTTAAGCGCACCCATTTGAAGAAATTTGGGGAATTTGAATGTAAGTTGTTTTTTTTTTTGCACAGAGGTTTTGATTTCAGTCCAGAAGGTGATATGTTGTATTGTATTATGTTGTTTTAAAGTAGGCTCTGTTTCTAGCCCCTGTAAATTGAACCCAGAAGATAATAAGATCTATTTTATTATATGAGATTCATTCAGGGTTCGTTTTGATCCTTTGGAGATTGAGTTCAGAGGATAATTAGTTCTATTCAATTACATGGTTTTCAATTAGCATTTGTTTTAAGCTGCCCTAAGGTTCGTTTTGAGCCTTTGGAGATTGAGTTTAGAGGATAATTAGTTCTATTCAATTACATGGTTTTCAATTAGTCTTTGTTTTAAGCTGCCCTAGGGTTCGTTTTGAGCCTTTGGAGATTGAGTTCAGAGGATAATTAGTTCTATTTAATTACATAGTTCTATTCAATTACATGGTTTTCAATTAGCCTTTGTTTTAAGACGCCCTAGGATTAATGCCAGATGATAGTTGGTTCTATATTTTTATATGGTTCGAAATTCAGGCATTGTTTTGAGCTCAGAAGACAATAATTTGTACTATGTGTTGATTTTTCCTCTGTTTGTGCCACCTCCGAGTTCGGCACTCTGCAAATTGATTACTGCTGGAGAAAACTATCTAAACTTGGAATAAAAATATAATGAAATATGTAGTCTTATATACCTTTATGTGATAAGATTGGAACCATAGTCACCGACAGATTTCAGTATAGGGAGGAGGACCCCATTCCTGTATCCACATCTTCTGGTGACTATAATTATAGAGAATATAGCCATACTCTTATTCATTTGCTCCCATATTCTGATTTGAAATGGCATCTCTGTCACTGTACCCATGCCCTTGCGCTCCAGGTATCTATGATTTAAACCCCTCTCTGGTGCAAGTGTTGGTCAGATTTGTAAAAATGCCAGGAATGGAGAAAGAACTTCAATTCACAGAGATAATTACAATAGAAATGAAAAACTGACAGGGATACTTTGAAATGAACATACAACCTGATGAACGAATTCAAGATTTATGATACACATAATAATACAGAATAGGGTTCCAGTAAGGTTGTGATCAGAACAAGTTTATGTAGTAATTAACTTAACAGTGAGAATTGTAATATACATAATGATCCAGAAAAGGCTTTAAGCACTGTTGTTTTTGTGTCAATTCACGCAAAAGGACTACATGTACAATAATGTTGCCAACCACCATACAGTTGCAATTGTACATCAACAAAAATGTCCCGCATACAAAAATGAGAAGCCTTTCTTGATTACTCTATACCCAATGAAAATCTTCCACCCTTTCCTATTAGGTCATTTCCAAACGTTCCTGCTTTTCAATCCGCCTTTGAAATACCTAGGAAACCAACAGTTATTGATTTTCTAACTTATCCTAACTTTTTGCTTATCCAAATATGTAGACAACACCCAAACCCGTACATCTTATGGATTTGGACAAAAACTGTCAACTGCATAGGTGACGTGGATAGCCCCAAAACAATGGCAAATTATACCTGGAAAAGGTAGCACCGTAGCAGCATGTGCCAGGATGCTTTATGCCAGCTGGTTAATCTTCTTGTCAGTTTTGTTCTCTTTTTTGTTAAAAATTTTGTAGGTTAAAATTGTAAACCTCTAAAATCAATTTAAAGATTTCATCAGAGTTCCACTTCTTTGTTCACAGCTCTCCATATTTGTTAGATTTATACAAACTAAAAGATAAATGGTGGCAATTTTAAATTGTTCTCATCATCTAGTGACGTTCATGAAGTTTTGCCTCTCTAAGGATGTACCGGCTAAACTTTTTGTTACAAAATGTCACTCACGTAAGGTTCATGTGACGAGAGCAGGGGTGTGAATTGTCAATGAGATTGGGTCACCTTCTTCGTTTGGGAATTGTTCTGTTAGGAGTTTGGAGATACGTTCTGTGTATCATTCCAATTTGTTCAATAGTGTGTGAAACAAAAGCTTTGCATTTCAGAATGGATTAATGTTTTGTCTCATACCCTTTTCTGGGACAAATGTATGTACCAACCTTCTTTTCCTTCATTGATGGTGTTTGGTCCTCTCAATTTGAAAAAATATACTGGTAAACAGATTCTCTTTGCTATAAGCTTATTCTGGCAAATTTTCACAAGGACATGAGTGCTGTGGTGAGTTTCTGTAAAACACTACCAGTCTTTCCTCTGCTTCTCACTTTGTGCCAGATATGAGACCACCTACAATGCATGTTTTTCAAATTTCAGCTAAATTTAGACATTGACTTTCAATTGTATTTTGTTTGAGGAAATGTTATCATTGTGAAACAACATTGACTGTCAAATAATTAGCATAAACAGGTGATATGAAGTTATATTTGCTTTAGTGCATATGAGAGTAGGGCTTGATCAAACAGTTGATATGGGCTCAAGTGTCCAAACTTCCAACTGATTGCTAGGCCATTTCATGACATCTAGGCTTATAAAATTTAGACGCAGAAGATTGCATTGTGCTGATTTTTCTCAGACTGAATTGTGTTTGTCCTGTAGAACAGTTATGTTAAAGGAGCTCAAGTCCTGACATGCCTCCTTGATGGCATGGGTTTCATTGACATAGATGGTTCACATATATTTTAGCCTAAGTTACTAGTTAGGGTTTGGGTGCAGGGTGCAGGGTTCAATATGCAGAAACGAGAATAAATTTTCTTGGTGTTGGGTTCATCCATACAAAAAACATATAAAAATCATAAATATATACATATTTGCAGCCTAAAAAAATTAAGTTTATTGTTCAATATTAAAATAATAAAATCATAATTCATTGTCATTATACATCATCACATCATTATCTAATCAATAAAATAAGTAACAAAAAACTAAAAACATTGATATTTATAATTATAAATTCCGATTTTATAAAATATTTATCAACAGTCAATAAACATATTTAAAACTAAAATTTTAAATAAAATTTTAAACTAAAACTATAACTCAAATATAAATTAACAAAGAGTGCCTTCTCTTGAGTTAGGCTGGTCCTGGTATCTTTCGAACCATAGTCAATATAGCCACATGGTCTATCACTAAACAGACCAAACGATAACAATATTTCCTTGGTTGATATGTTAGATTTTTAGCTCACATAGGCCATAAGTACCGTGGCAATTACTAAAAATATTGAGAAATGTGATGTTCAGGACTAGTAAACTCTAAACTTATGTTTATCAGTCTTACGTATGATATATTTCTCTAGTATTAACATGTCCACTGTGTTTTTGATTTTATTGATAAATCATATGATTGACAAGGATTTAAAAAAAATATTTTTCATCAATATATGTTGCAAGGTGTATTATCAGGCACCAGATTATTTTTAGTATAGCAGATATCTGGAGATTGAGAAGAAAGGGACCTGGTCTATGATTGCGCAACAACAAAACAACTTTCTTCTCTTAGAAAGGAATTGTATATAGCACAAGCAGATATCTTCAAAATATCGCAATTTCTTGGATCTCAGTAGGGTTCCCAATATTTTCAGGAAAATGTCATGAGTTTTTGAATTTCTCGTTGACCAAGATATTGACTGAAAAACTCACCAATATATCACTATAATATTGGTGATATATGATATATCTGATTTGGAATTTATCACATTTTTGCGGGTATTATCCAGATATTTTCGTTTTTTCCTACAAAACCCATGACCTGTGATTTTCTCACCATCCTGCTCTGTTCTTTTCTGCCAAAAATCTGCCGGCCTTTTAAGTGCAATTTTGGGCTAGAAGAATAATTTATCTCAGTTCTTTCTGCTCCTGGGAGAGGATTACTCACAAAGTCAGACATTCTTGACCATAATCTGACTGAAGCTGCATTACTTCTGTCAAACTTTCTCTCATACTCTCCAACACCCTCACAACATCTTTCATGATTGGCCTTTAATTTGTCAAATCTTTTGAGCAAATAAGGATATGTAACGCCACTTGTTCAAGACTCAAAGTCTTCAACTTCTTTTATGCCCTCCTCCATGTCAGCAATATCCTGCACTAAACTTCTGTCAAGTATATCTACCGGGCTGATAGGAAAGGCTGATTTTTACCCGCTTGTGTAAGTTAAAGACCTTCTACAAACATGTCATATGTTGGTCTCTTTCTTGTCAGCATTTCTAACAACAAAATGGCACAACTGTACACATCTCGCTCTGTAGTTACTTTCCCTCCTATCCCATACTTTGCATTCATGACAGCCAATAGTGAGATCACAAGTGATTTTAGAAATCCATATAAAATACCCAAATAAGGATGAGAAATCTGGAGGCATACCTGGGCCAATGTAACCCAGTGACCCTTTGATGGAAAGTGTTGGAGTAAGAGAGCCCATAAACTGTGTACCTGAAGTTAACCTGGCAATTCCAAAATCTGTTACATGGCCTATCAGGTCTTTGTCCAAAAGGATGTTATCAGGTTCTAAATCACAAGTGACTACTTCGACAGAAGAGTTGTAATGCGTATATTCCTTGACATTTGCCATGTTAATGGCAATGTCCAGTCATCTTTTCAATCTCAGTTGACAATCATTTTTTTTGGGATACAAATGGGCTCTCTAAGCGTTCATTTGAAATAAATTAAAAAACTAAAGCTTTGAACCTGGGGATTAAACATGAAGTTATGATCCTGGTGAGGTTATGGTGTCAAACCTTTCTTCACCTTGCATTTAGTGTTGAAACTCTTATAAGCTTCTCCATTGTGCAGATTAAGAACCTTCTCAGCAATGACTACTATCTCTCAGATCTCCCCTGTAGACTGTGATCCAAAGCTGCCATCTCCAACCAACTTGCTCTCATAAAATCCATCAGTTGCACTAAAATGATCTTCATATGAAATTTTCAGGTGCTCCAATTTCTGCAGAATATCTCTTGGGAGATCATGTAATGGCAAAATGCATTTCTACAGGAAACCCAAGCGGCAAAACTAAGCAGCATACCACAAAACCACTGGCACTAGAAACTGCCACTATCACTGTTTTGTGTGCTCTGTAATCAGCAATCTCAAAATCATTGAGAAAAATCTATATTTCAAAATTCATGGTGTACACTCTCTGGTTTTTCACATTCTCACTCTTTACACACTTGGGATGGCTTTAAATATAAAAAAACGTCACTTATTTCCCTTTTTTTTTTGAATTTTTTATGTATTTTTTTGGTTCGTGATATTATCGGGAGAAATTAAAAATATCTTAATCTTTTGGTTTGCCGAGATACACCTGAGAAAGATATTTGCTTCTATGGTATATAGGACAGGGAGTTTCACAGCCAAGAATTGACGATAAAACTTCCATGATATCATCATTTGTCTGACAAAATTCAACAAGGAACTATCATTGACTTGGAAACCTAATACCATTACAGTGGAGATTTTCTTAGGCAAACCTCAATCATCCCCAAATCAATGGTCATCATTCCACTGACTGAGATGGAAATAATCTAACATAGATAGTAATGCCAAATTCTAAGGATCTTGTGTATGTGCAAAACCTTCCATAAGGACATTTTCTGAGACGTATTTTAGTGCTTTTGGGAGGCTGTCGATCCCAATTGAAGACATCAACTAAACACTAATTCTCAGAGACGAAGATCTTAAAGATGTCAAACATGACTTGAAGTAGAGTTGAATCGAAGTGATCAAATGATATTGTGAATAGACTTATTAATGCTCAGAATCTCATAATAAAATCTGCGAACATTTAAATACTTTACTTCCAGGTAGGATGTATCAGGGAAGAAAAAAATTTCTTTGTTCAAGGTGACATAGTTAAAATATCATTATTTATTTTTTTAAGAATAGGTGTCAAAAACATCTTGTCCGTTATGTCCAATGATAACTCACTCGGGTATTTTAATGATGATAAGTCTCCTACAGTCATTCCTACGAACAGTTTTTAAAATCAAATCATCCACCTCTGCCGTCTTCGCATTTCTACTAATGTTTAATCATCCCATCTTATTCTAGTCTTTCGGAACACATAACATAATCCTGCTAAGATGTCTTTCTTGTACTTTTCATTTCTTCATTCGTCTTCATCTATTCCTATTTATTGTTGCATATGACATACACTGCTAGATTCACTTATCATCTTTGCAATATAATTATATATTCATACAATCTACACAGTGGTTAATTAAGAACATACTTAACTATGCTGTTGTTATTTACCCAACTAGACCCTACTATAACAAAAATAACCATACACAAAATGGGTTTTTATTGCAGATACACTGTTCTAGTTCCGAAATTAAACATGGAAATCATAAGAAAAGATTTGCAAGATAATGGAAACAGTAACTAAGGCAGCCCCGTTTCAAAATAGTGGTTAATTTGCAGGTTTCATGTTTGCCACCATACCTAAAAGTAGACGAATTTGGTACATCCCAACAAATGTATTGTAAGATCTCAAAGTGAAGGATTATTTATGTGTACTTACGTGTAGGTGGACTGACAATTCTTTCTAGTTAATGCAGCAGTCCACAGATCAAAACCTGAAGGCACAAATTTTAAATAATATCGAATAATTTAAACGATATAGAAGGTGAATGGGAAGAACCATTACTGGATCTCATTTACTAAAGAATCTTTATCTTCACAAGAAGAAAACATCATATCTTTACAACCGCACTCTGGAAGAAAAACATAAGATTCGGACGATGACATCTAATGTCCCTTGAACTAAATTGGTTTGTAGGATATATCAAAGTTAGTTAACAATGCAATTTTACTGATTCTTGCTCCAAAGTTTAATTTGAAGTCATTGACAACATTGACCAACCTTTGATTTTTAAACCTTTTGAGCCAAGATGTCAAGGAAAGAATGTTAAGGTCAAAAGAAGTAACAATTGATAACACGCATATAAACTCAAATATAAAATATAAAAAAGTGACATAATCTTAACTCCCAAACTAGACTAAATGTTATGCGTTTTACTTATCTTAGACAATTGTTTTGTTGAGAGTGTAAACCAAAATAACATCTTTGAACTTTGTTTAATTGTTAAGATAGGACTTTTTTTTAACTTAAACACTAAAAATGAAAATAATATTGTCTTGCACGCACCTGGAACTTTTGAATGCAGGGTTATTAGAACCCAATCAATCCACACAACGAGTTCTAGAAGCATATTTCAATTTAATATATTGTGAACACAATATCAGATTATAATTTTACTTGGGCAATAAAGAGGAAAAATGTTAAAAAAAACAATGATATATTTTTTTTACTAATTGCACCACCATTAAGAGTAAATACATATACACTGGTGGACCTTTTGCTATCGACCTCACCGATCCATTCTGAACCCACAAACCACAAATACTCAAGGATTGCTGATCACTTGTACCATGAAAACATATATAGTACTCTGTTGTACCCCACAAATATTTGAAGACCCTTTTAACTGTATCCCAATGCACTCTTCCAGGATTAGACATAAAATGAGAAATAACTCTCACTGCTTGAGCAATGTCTAGTCTTGTACCATAACATACGTTAAGCTTCCAATTGCGCTCTGGTAAGGCACTCTGCTAATGTCTTCCATCTCCGATGGGGATGTAGGACATTGTGAAATAGAGAGCTTCGTTCCCAATTTGACAGGAACACAAAGTGGTTGACAATCTTGCATGTTAAACTTTTGCAAAACTAAACACACTTACTCTGAGCAAGCCATAGCTTTTTGTTCTCATGATTTTTTTTGATCTCCATCCTAGGTATGTGTTTTGCTACACCAAGATCTTTAATTTCAAATTTTGCAGAGCTGAGATTTCAATCCTGCAATCAAATCTTTGCCTTTCCCAATGAACATGTCATCAACATATAAAGCAATAACCAATAAACAATCACCATCAGATTTAAAATATACACAGTGATCGGATTTAGACCGCACAAATCCCAAACTCAACACATGTATCGAACTTCTGGTACCACATCCTAGGACTTTATTTAAGGCCATATAGAGATTTCAACTTACAAACCAACTTGCTTTTACCTTTCACCACATAGTGATCTGGCTGTGTCATGTAGATTTCTTCCTTCAAATCACCATGAAAGAAAGCAATTTTCACATCCATTTGCTTGATCTCAAGGTCATAAGTTGCTACAATAGATAATAAAAATCGAATGGATGTCATTTTAGCAATAGGAGAAAAAATCTCATCGTAATCAATACCCTCAACCTGAGAGTATCCCTTCGCAACCAACCGTGCGTTATACTTTTCAACATTTCCATATGAACCAATCTTTTTCTTAAACACCCATTTACATCCAACAGGTTTGCATCCTTCAGGTAAAGATACAAGGTCCCATGTTTCATTCTTTTCAAGAGCTGCCATTTCTTCATTCATGGCTTTCTTCCAGGACTCTACATCATTCATACCTAAAGCCTCTTGCACAGATCTGAGTTCATCATTGTTAGTACTCAAAAAAATATACACTTCCAATCATTAGGTGAATATCCATACCTTTCAGGTGGTTTCCTATGCCTTGTCGACCTTCGAACAAGTTGAGGTGGAGGTTCTTCCACTTCTTTCTCCTCTTCTTCCTCTTTTGAAGATTCAGAGCATGATGAGCTCTCCTCAACTTCTGGTCTATCTTGGGGTCTCAATTCATCTTTCTCAGGCATAGAAGGAAGTTGAATCACATCCTTTTTCTGTTCAATTTCTTTATGCTATTCTGGCTGAAAAGTAACATGAGAAGATTTAGTCTCTCTAAAAATAACACTTCTAGAATTAATTACCTTCAGTGCAACAAGGTCCTAAGGCTTGTATCCTTTCACACCATAGTCGTAGCGAATGAAGATACCTTTGACAACCTTAGAATCCAACTTTGTTTTCTTTTCCTTAGGCACATGTGCATATGCCTCAACCAAAAACTTTTAGATGTCTTAAGTGAAGGCTTTCTCCCTGACCATGCCTCCATTGATGTTTTATCAACAAGTGCTGATGTAGATCTATTTATCAAATAACAAGCAGTGGCAACAACTTCAACCCAAAACTTTTGTTCTAGATTAGCTCCACTCAACATGCTCCTAGCCTTCTCCATCAATGTTCTATTCATTCTTTTTGTAACTCCATTCTGTTGAGGAGAATATGGAGTTGTCTTTTGTCTTTTAATCCCGCAATCCGTACAGAATCTATCAAAATTTGCAGAACAATACTTACCACCATTGTCAATCCTTAAACATTTAATTTTCTTTCTAGTCTGAGTTTCTATCATAGCCTTGAACTCCTTAAAATGAATGAAAACTTCAGATTTACTCTTTAAAAAATATACCCATGTTCTCCTATTGAAATCATCAATGAAAGTAACATAATAAACTGATTTACCAATAGAAGAAAGATCAACAGGACCAATAGCACCTCTTACCAATTTCACACTTGCATCATAAAAGACAACTTGCACTCCCAATTCAATCAACTTACTAACAGTTAACAAGTTTCTTGCCAATCCAGCAATATGCAACACACCTTTCAAGACTTTTACTCTACCATCATGAAGTCTAATCTTAACATTTCCTCGACCAACAATTTTTAAAGAAGAGTCATCAACTAGATACACCTTACCTCCATAAAAAATTTCATATTCAGAAAACTAATTTCGGTTTGAGGTCACGTGAAATGATGCACCTAAGTCTATTAACCATGCATTTTCTTTTGCACGAGTTTTCAAAGCTGCTATAAGGGCCTCACCATCCTCTTTTTTAGAATCTGAATCAGAGTCGAACTTCTTTTTCTTTTTCTTTTTCTCCTCCTTACATTCTTTCTGGAGATGACCAGGTTTGCCACAATTCCAACAAATAACTTTGGACTTGCCAGGAGACCTAGATCTCCCTCTGGACTTAGATCTTGATTTGTCTTGCTGCTTCTCATTCTTCTTTCTTTCTTCTTTGCTTCTACCTCAAACATTCAGAGCCTCTTTTGAATTGATGGAGACCTTCCTTCTCATCTTTTTTGAAAGCAAAGATCCAACATCTTCAACTTTCAAGGTGACAGAGGTACTCCCAATGGCGATGACTAGAGAATTCCATGAATTAGGTAACAAACAAAGCAATATTTGACATCTCTCGTCTTCATCCATCTTGACACCAACTGATGCCAACTGAGCCACCAACATGTTGAAAACTTCCAGGTGCTCAGAGATCTATCCACCTTCTTCCATTCTCGAGGAATATAATTTTTTCATAAGAAATAGTTTGTTGACTAAAGACTTAGCCTGATAAATTTAATTGAGTTTCTTCCACAATAACTTTGCAGGGGTCTCTTTGTGGACATTAATCAATACAGAGTCTGCAAGGCACAATCTTATCAAAGCTTTACGGTCCATTATATCATATTGTGCAGCTGCAGTTGCATATGTGGGTCTCTATGTATTAGGATCCATAGCACCCCACAAGTCTCGATCCACTAGTAGATCTTCTATTTTCATCTTCCACAGCTCAAAGTTGTTGCCAGGAAAATTTTCAACCTCCATTCTCCTAGATGTGCTTGCCATCTGGAAAATGCCTACAACAAGATTACAAAGTATTCTTTGCATGAGCTCGCACTCAAACCTTGATTAGCACAAAAAACCCAACAACCCACAACTGAAACCAAAGGTGATCAAGCTCTGATACCACTTATAAGGAAGTTCAAGTAGCGGAAACAACTTCCTACGCCAATCTTGAAAAGACATATTATGAAAAGGTTTTAAAACTAATCTAACAGTTACAGAAAATTCTAGAAACACATTTAAAATATGAAATAAACAATGAACACAAAACATTAAATATATGTGTGGAAAACCCTTTCGGGTAAAAAATGCCACACTCCAAAAGTCTGCTCAATGTATTTCAAATCCAAAAACAAGATTACATACACTTGCAGAGCAAGTTTATTACAAGAGTTTCACAGTAAACAATTCTAAAAGAATCCCGACAACATTCTGACAACATAACAATACCTGCAAACTCACACACCCAGACTACTCAAGCTTTTAATTTATAGACTTCTGACTACACAAGAAACCATCTGTGGTCTACAAAACTATGTGCTTAACTTCTCAGCCAAGATTCCAGTATAAAAATAAGCTCTCACATTCAAATTGATATCCCCTATTTTAGACCTTTACAGTTGTCATAGAATCTGTCATAATACCTCTAAAAATAGTCCTTCCATGATATACTATCATGTGGGCATATTTTGACAACTAATACTTTAATTTTCAAGGCAACGACATGTGGTAAAAGTGCTAATTAAGAATTCTCATGCCCCTACATTGATTTGGAGCTAAATAAAAATAATAACTTATAGTGGGAAAATATTAAATACAAAATAAATAACCACAGGAAATGTGCAAGGTTGAGACACCGAATTTCCCAACAACTTTTTTATATAGAATAATGAGGGTTCTATTTGGGCTCTTACCCTTCAAATTATAGAATCCTTTCTATCAACTAGAATAAAATAATATTACTATAATTAATTAATGCGAAAAAAGGGAATGATTTTTTTTTCCATAAAATAGAACTTAAAAAATGTTAGGATTAAGGTGCCATCAACCTTATAAATTTTGTATAATTTATTATCCCTATTATTGTTTGTAAATTATAAGGGATGAAAGGTTTCATCAACAATGATCTTGTTTTAGCCACATGTTTATATCCGGTCCCTGGCACTAATTCGTCTGTCTTGTAGATTCTATTCTATTGAATATTACGAGTGAGAAGTCTACACAGAGATTATGGAAGCGTCTGGGTGAGATCTACGAAGTTAAGAATTTGGTAAACAATTTTTATTTAAAACATAAATTATTTTCCATAAAAATGAAAGAGGGTGAATCAGTTGCAGATCATTTGATTTAGTTTAATTTGTTATTGAGTCAACTAGCATCTATAGAAGTTGATATGAATGAGGAAGATAAATGTAAATTGCTTCTTTGTTCTTTACTTGAGCCATGAGAGAATGTTATTTTGGCTATCACTGCTAACCTTACAGATCCGAAGTTGGATGCTCTTGTTTTAGTTTTGCTATCCCATGAATTGAGAGAAAAAAGTTCAGATAGTTCAGGGGATGCTCTCAGTGTCAAAGGAAGGTTTATGGAAAGATGACCAAAAGGAGATCAAAAGGGATTTAAAGACAAGTCTAAGGGTTGTTTTAAGACTCTTGGAAAGTGTTGAAATACATAGGACAACTAAGAGGGGGGGGTGAATCAATTGTCACAAAAATTTTAACCACTTTATGAATATCAACTCATCAATTGATTAATCACTGTTATCAATATTTAACCATGAAAGCATGAAACAAGAAACTCAACACAATAACACATGAGACACCAGATTTTTACGTGGAAAACCCTATTAAGGGAAAAACCATGGTGGGTGTTAGCCCACAAGAATCAATAAGTTATATCAATACCAAAAATTAGAGGTTCACTACCTTAGGGCTCACTACTCGGAGCTCACTGCCAAAAGAATAGGCTCATTGCCATAAGAATGTGCTCACTGCCAAAAGGGTAAACTGAGATAACAACATCTACTCCATGCCAGGGGCCAGTTCCATTGAAGTACAATTTATCTTCTCTGCTTTGCCTTCTTCACACACACTCTGTTATATGTTCATCTTTATGCACTTCGATGCAATTTCACGACATTTTTATAAGTATTTATATAATTCATCAACCTTGGAATAAACATCAAGGTCGGCATTACATTCATCAACCGTTGGAGCAATCTCCAAGATCAGCATTACAAACATACTTAGAAATAGGTCTGGACCTAAACAACATAAGTTAAGGAAATGATGTCTACGGATCACATTACACCTTAGCTGGGACTCAAATGTAATCTTCCAATCCACGACACGCTTCCACAATCTTCAATGCATCTCCGCAAGTAGTGAGAACAAGCGAGTTGGCCAAGACTGGTGTTAACACTAAGTCTTTTAGGAACAATCTTCTTCCACGATCCATATTACTCTCTGCAGACCAATCAAAAGATAGGAACACAATCAGGAGACATCCACAAGCATATTATAATCATCAGGAACTTTCGCACCACTTTTGATTTCTTTAGTCATAAGATTCTTCAAACTGGAGCACTTGAACAACATTGTCAGCCATTGCCAAAAAGAAAAGATCGCTTGCAGACCACCAAATCATGAACCATTTGAATTGAAGACACATAACATCATCTCAAACTTATCTCTAGAACTACAGACCATAAACTTAAATGCAGAGGAATGAGGAACAAAATATTTTCTCCTTGTCACCACGAAATGTACAAAAAAATAGTTTTCACTCTGTGAACATAACTCACTCAAATCTTCATACCAAAGGCTTAAATATGGAACATAGCATCTTCATACATGCCTCTAAATAACTTCCAAACCACAGACAAAGATATTCAATCTACATGAAATACGAAGCAATCTATTAGACTGTTCTTTAGTAAACAAAGATACTTTTCTATACACTGTTTGATTTAGGAGAGAAAATTTTCTCAACAACACTTGAAAACTTAGTATTAGGATTACTTACTCATCATCTTTAACACTTATACAGATCAATACAAAACTTTTACCTTAATAAAAGCAAGCATTAAATAAAGAGCACAGTTGACACCAATGACAACATAGATATGTTGACATCAATGAGAACACCAGTTAGGCACATACAACAATCTCCCCCTTCGTCATTGATGGCAACATATGATGTGAAAAACTGTAAAGACCATCAAGACAAGATTCTGCCCCTTTCTCTTTATACATCTGCATTCCTTCTCCCCCTGAGTTTTTCACATGATTTCTCTCCACCTTTGACATCAATGGAAAAAGACATGTTTTCTTTTTCTTATGCACATACTTGCAACTACTCTGATCAAACTGGAATTACTCTTCTGTAACACTTACTACTCTTTATCAGGAACTCATTTCAACAATATCTAGCTACTCCCCCTGAGATATAGCTACCAAAACATCAATCTAGATTAAAGGATGAGACTTTATACACCTCTAGACTGATGCATTTTTTATGTATCTTAGTTTGGAGGAGGGGTAATGACCCCTAACTTCTCCCTGAGATACTCAAAAGTATCCTTAGGCAGAGGCTTGGTGAAAATGTCTGCAATCTGATCCTTTATGGACACATATTCCAACTTTAATTCATTCTCTGTTACCTTCTCTCTCAGAAAGTGATACCTTATTGATATATGCTTTATTCTTGAGTGCATCACCAGATTCTTTGAAATGTTTATAGCATTTGTATTATCACAAAAGATTGCAATTGGATCTTCATACACAACTCTTATGACCTTCAATATCTGCTTCATCCATAGCACTTGAGTGTAACAACATGCTACTGCAATATACTCTGCTTCTACAGTAGATAAGGAGATTGAATCTTGCTTCTTGATTAGCCATGAAACTAATCTGTTACCTAAGAAGAAGGCACCTCCACTTGTACTTTTTCTCTCATCAACATCTCCAGCCCAATCTACATCTGTATAAGCACTGAGAGTGAAATCATTATCCTTTGGATACCATAAGCCATGATCTGATGTACCTTTTAAATACCTCAAGATTCTTTTGACTTCCATCACATGTGACTCTCTAGGATCTTCTTGAAATCTTGCCACAAGACAAACTGCATGCATAATATCAGGTTTGGATTCTGTTAGATAAAGCAATCCTCCAATCATGGATCTATACCTTTTCTGATCAGCCTTAGGTGAATCATCAATTTTTCTCAATTTGCATCCATTCACCATAGGAGTACAAACTAGTTTGGAGTCCTCCATCCCAAACTTCTTCAACAACTCTTTCACATACTTAGACTGAGAAATGAAGATACCTTTATCTGATTGAGTGATTTGCAGACCTAGAAAGATATTCATTTCACCAAACATAGACATCTCAAACTCTTTTTGCATTTCCCCAACAAACTTCATGCACATACCTTCATTGCCTCCAAAGATAATATCATCAACAAAAACTTCAAGAATCAAAATCTGATCACCATTAATCTTGAAATAGAGATTGCTATTAGTAGTACCTTTATTAGACCCTAATTACAATAAGTATTTGTCCAATCTTGCATACTAGGCTCTAGGAGCTTGCTTGAGTCCATACAAAGTTTTCTTCAATCTACACATTACATCACCTTGGTTTGATAACTGAAATATTTCTGGTTGCTCAATGTAAACTTCCTCTTCCAACTCACCATTCAAGAATGGAGACTTCACATCCATCTGATATACTTTGAAGTCTTTGTGTGCTGCAAATGCCAAAAATATTCTGATTGGTTTAATCCTGGCCATTGGAGCAAAAGTTTCTTTATCCTTCAATTTGAGAATATCCTTTGCACACAAGCCTTGCTTTATTTCTTACAACTTCCCCACTTTCATTTAGTTTGTTCCTGAAGACCCATTTGGTTCCAATGACATCTTTATCAGCAGGCCTAGGAACCAGTTCCCAAGTATGATTCTTCTCTATCTGCATCAGCTCTTCTTCCATGGCCTTCATCCAATTTTCATCATTGCAAGCTTGATTCTTAGTTTTTGGTTCAACTTTTGAAAGAAAACAATAATTTACTTATTCTTTTGTAGCCTTTTTTCTTGTTAGTACTCCTTTGCTTGTCACCAATAATTTTATCTTTTGAATGATTGATCCTTACATACCTGGGAGTCAACTGTATTCTCCAGAGCTTTATCTTCTTCATCTTTCTTCTCATTTCTATGACAACAGGTTCATCTGATTCATAGCCACTTAGATATGATGTTCTTTCTTTGTCTTCATCCACCCTCACACTAACACTCTCAACAATTTTTTTCAGCCTCTTGTTGCAGCACTGGTAGACCTTACTCTTGGTAGAGTATCCAAGGAAGATTCCTTCATCACACCTAGCATCAAACTTGCCTAGATCTTCTTCTCTTCAGATATAACATTTGCTTCCAAAGATTTTTAAGTATTTCACTGTAGGAACTCTTCCATACCACAATTTGTAAGGAGTTTTAGTGCCATTACATTTTACTTGAACTCCGTTTTGGATGTAGACAATAATATGTATAACTTCTTTCCAATATACCTCCGGTAGATCAACTTCCTTCACCATGGTCCTAGCAGCCTCTTGAACTATCCCGTTCTTTCTTTCAACAACTCCATTTTGCCAAGGAGTTCTAGATATAGAAAAATGTCTCTTTATTCCTTCCTTTTCACAGAAAATGTTGAATTCACTTGATATGAACTCTCCTCCTCTATCAAACCTCAAGCATTTAATTTTTAGTTCTATCTCATTTTCAACCATTGCCTTGAATGATTTGAGCTTTTCTAGGGCCTTTGATTTATCTCTTAGAAAAGTGACCCAAGTCATCCTAGAATAATCATCAATAAGCAACATGAAATATTTGTCTCCTTGTAGACTTCTTACTCTTGTAGGACCACACAAATTTGTATGCACTAGATCTAGCAAACCAACAAAAAATTGCTCTTTGCTCTTGAAACTTGTTCTTGTTTGCTTCCCCAACTGACATTCCTTGCAAATGGTATTGGTAGGTTTCACAAGCTTAGGTAAATCTCTCACAGCCTAAACTAAACTTATCTTCACCAAATTATTAAAATTGATATGACACATCCTTCTATGCCACAACCAACTCTCATCTGTCTAAGCCAATAAACAATAGTCATTAGTTCCTCTTAGTTGATAAATGTTACCTCTGATCTTTTTATCGGTAGCAATCACTGTTTCAGAGCCTTCCATGATCTTGCACCCATTATCTTTGAATCTTAGATCATAACCTTTGTCACACATTTGACCAATACTCAAAAGATTATGCTTTAAACCCTTTACATATAGGACATTATTAGTGTTGTGCTTGCCATCAAAAGAAATAGATCATTTTTCACAAATCTTGCCAGCTACATTATCTCCAAAGCTAGCCAGTCTTCCATCATACTTTTCCAAACTTACAAATTTACTTTTGTCACTGGTCATGTGATGTAAGCATCCACTATCAATGATCTATTCATCCTTATCTTTCTCAACCTGAACAACCAAAGCACTTTTTTCCACTGGTTTTTCTTCCTTCTCACAACTAGCAGGATTAGTAGATGCAGGTTCTTCTTTGATTGTAATGAACAAGCATTCATTTGCACTAGTACTAACATTATAAGATTCATCATCTATTACACCTTTATCATCATCATCTCTAACATAATAGCATTTCTTTAAGATCCTAGGTTTACTTTCAAATTTCTTTCTGCCTCTTTCAATTCTTTTTGGACACCTAGAAGTATAGTGACCAATCTTACCATATGAAAAATATTTGAAAGGTAATTTGTCTTTGAACTTACCAGATCCTCTTTGTAGCCTATCAGCAAGGTTGGCTTCAAATTCATCAAGCTCATCATCAGACTCCACCTTATACTTCTCAACTCTGGAGATCTTCCCTAAAATGTTGGCCTTGAAGGAAGTCTTAGTCTTCGGTAGAGCATCACCAAACTCTCTCATCTCAAATGCTATAAGCTTTCCAAGTAACTGATCCTTGGTGACTTCTTGTACAGTTATTATTTCTTCAATTACAGCTACCTTGTGACTGTAGGACTTAGGTAATGACCTA
Source organism: Cunninghamia lanceolata (assembly GCA_027924645.1). Lineage (NCBI taxonomy): Eukaryota > Viridiplantae > Streptophyta > Pinopsida > Cupressales > Cupressaceae > Cunninghamia > Cunninghamia lanceolata. Next base: position 14,520,359 of record BSBN01000237.1, on the reverse strand, counting down.
AGAATTTTCATCACAACTTCCTTCTCATCAATAGTTCCTCCCACACCTTTTATTCCATCGACAATTTTATCAACTTTTTGCATGTAGACTGTTATGTTTTCATCTTCGCTAATCTTTAAACCTTCATATTTCGCTTTTAGTCCTTGCAATTTGGTGCTCTTTACAGACGCATCTCCTTCATACAAATTCTTTAGCTTTTCCCAGAGTTCATGAGCAGTTTCCAGATCCATGACCTTTATCAGCTCGGTGTTGGACAAGGCACTCAACAGAGCATCTCTAGCTTTTATATTTAACTCATATTCTTTGATTTCATCTTCAATTGTCAAACCATTCTGAGGCATGGTGTACTTTGACTTTATTGCTTTCCATACTCTATAACCAAGACAAAGGAGATTGATTTTCATTCGTACCTTCTAGAGAGCATAATTCATTCCATCAAATTGTAGAGCTTCATTCCTATAAGATATCTTGGATCTACCTCAAGTTGTTAGGCTTTCTTCCGAGGAATCTTGCTCTAATACCAATTGTTGAACTAGATAGGACAACTAAGAGGGGGGGTGAATCAATTGTCACAAAAATTTTAACCACTTTATGAAAATCAACTCATTAATTGATTAATCACTGTTATCAATATTTAACAATGAAAGCATGAAACACGAAACTCAACACAATAATACATGAGACACTAGATTTTTATGTGGAAAACCCTGTTAAGGGAAAAATCACAGTGAGTGTTAGCCTACAAGAATCAATAAGTTAGAGCAATACCAAAAATTAGATGCTCACTACTTTAGGGCTCATTGTCCGGAGCTCACTACTCAAAAGAGGCTCACTGCCAAAAGAATAGGCTCACTGTCAAAAGGGTGAACTGAGATAACATCATCTACTCCATGCTAGGGGTTAGTTCCATTGAAGTATAGTTTATCTTCTCTGCTCTGCCTTCTTCACACACATTCTACTATATGTTCATTTTTTGCACTTCGATGCAATTTCATGACATTTTTACAAGTATTTATACAATTCATCAACCTTGGAATAAATATCAAGGTTCGCATTACATTCATCAACCATTGGAGCAATCTGCAAGGTCGGCATTACAAACATACATAGAAATAGGTCTGGACCTAAACAACATAAGCTAAGGAAAGGATGTATGTGGATCACATTACGCCTTAGTTGGGACTCAAATGCAATCTTCCAAGCCACGACACGCTTCCACAATCTTCAATGCATCTCCGCAAATAGTGAGAACAACCGAGTCGACCAAGACTGGTGTTAACACCAAGTCTTCTAGGAGCAATCTTCTTCCACGATCCATATTACTCTTTGCGGACCAATCAAAAGATAGGAACATGATCAAGAGACATCCACAAACATATTATAATCATCAAGAACTTCCGCACCACCTCTGATCTCTTTATTCATAAGATTCTTCAAACCAGAGCACTTGAACAACACTGTCAGCCACTGCCAAAAAGAAGTGATCACTTGCAGACCATCAAATCATGAACCATTTGAATTGAAGGCACATAAGATCATCTTAGACTTATCTCTAGAACCACAGACCATAAAACTTCAATGCGGAGGAACGCAGAGCAAAATACTTTCTCCCTGTCACCACCAAATGTACAGAAAAAGTAGTTTTCACTCTAGTGAACATAACTCACTCAAATCTTCATATCAAAGGCTTAAACATAGAACATAGCATTTTTAGACATGCCTCTAAATAAATTCCAAACTATAGTCAAAGATATTCAATCTACATGAAATGCCGAGCAATCTACTGGACTATTCTTCAGTAAACAAAGATACTCTTCTATACTCTATTTCATTTAGGAGAGCAAATTTTCTCAAAAGCACTTGGAAACTTAGTATCATGATTACTTACTCATCATATTCAACACTTATACAGATCAATACAAAATTTCTACCTTAATACAAACAAACATCAAATCAAAAGCATAGTTGACACCAATGACAATATAGATATGTTGACATCAATGACAACATCGGTTTGGCACATACTTGCAACAGAAAGAAGAATAGAGTCAAGTGTTGGAACTGTGAAAAGAGAGAACATGTGAAAAAGGAATATAGAAACCCAAATAAACAATGAGATTCCACTACTGACAAGTCTTCGAATGCAGGTGATGAGGTTTCACTTTTTGCATGTAATGTTGTTTCTCATGATCATTGGTTTGTTGACTCAGGATGCTCATACCACATGACCCCACATAAAAAATGGTTTTCCACATATGAAGAGTATGTTGGAGGAAATGTGTACCTTAGGGATAACTCTACATATCCTATTGTTGGATGAGGGAAGGTAATGTGTTTTAGTGATGGAAGAATTAAAACCCTTCTTGGTGTTTTGCATGTTCTTGGATTGGCTAGAAATTTGATTTATGTTTCAAAGTTGAATGATTTGGGAATGCCATGACATTTGATAAGTATGGTTGTAGATTGGGGAGATGAAACTTGGTGGTAGCAAAGGAGAAAATATTGCGAACTCTGTTTAAGTTAGAAGCCACTACTATTTGTAATGCTTCTTATGCATTTGAGGCTAATACTAAAAATACATGTATGACGTGGCATCGTAGATTGGGCCACATAAGTCATTCTAGTTTAAAGACTATTTTAAATAAAAAATTGTTAGACGGTTTATCCTATTCTAATAAGAGTTTCAAATTTTGTAAACACTGTGTGTTTGGAAAACATAATAGATCACCCTTTCCTTCTAGTAGTAATAAATCTAGTGAAAATTTGGAACTTATTCATTCAGATGTTTTTGGTCCAGTGGATATTAAATCAATTGAAAAATCTAGATATTTTGTTTCCTTCATTGATGATGCCTCAAGGTTTACTTGGATTTATTTTATGTGTCACAAATATGAGGTTTTCACTAAATTTAAGGAATTTAAAGTTTTAGTTGAAAAGCAATCAAATCATAAGATAAAGGTTTTAAGATCTAACAATGGAGAGGAATATTGTTCTAAGGAGTTTGATGAGTTATGTAAGCATGCATGTATTGTTAGACATAAGACAACTCCATATACACCACAACAGAATGGAGTGGCAGAAAGGATGAATCATACAATAATGAAAAGAGCCAGAAGTATGTTAAGTGAATCACAGTTGAACAAATTCTTTTGGGTAGAAGTTGTGTGTACTATAAACTAATTGGTTAACAGATCTTCATGTAGGGCTCTTGTTTCAACTCCTTATGAAATGTGGACAGGTAAGAACCCTTATGTTTCATATTTAAGGGTATTTGGTTGTGAGACTTATGATCATGTGCCTAAAGAAAAATGAACCAAGTTATATTCAAAATTTATAAAGTGTACTTTCATTAGATATAGTGATAATGTAAAAAGTTATAAGCTTTAGAATTCACTAACTCGAAAGATTATCTATTCTAGAGATATTATTTTTAGGGAACTTAGTGTAATTTTAGAACTTGAACATGCAAAGGAAAAAGAAGAAAAGGTGAAGAGAGTGCATTTTGAATTAGAGCATGAAGATGCACCTAAAGAAGAACATAATGATGGATTAGGAGTGAAGAAGTAGAAGAAGACTAGAGTGAAAGTTCTAATGAGGAAGAATTTGTTGTAACTAACGAAGTTGGTGAAGATGAGCATGCAGAAGAACCTGAAGAGTCTATTACTCCACCTTTGAGAAGATCCACAAAATAACGAAACCCAGTTGAAAGGTATAGCCCACTAGATTTTCATTGTGTATTTTCTTTATTGAGTATTGAGGATGAACCCAGATCATGTTAGAAATGAAAACACAACTACTTCAAATGGAAATCTGATTCAAATATGTTTAATGATCTTATACCAGTGTATTATCAATGGAGATTATAACATAGAAAAGAAACTATGCATCACAAAAATATCAAATCAAAAAAATAAACACACAACATAGTGTTTAATGTGGAGAAAACCCTTTCAAGTAAAAAACTCCACACAAGAAAGAGACCCAAGTTTGTATTAATCTCAAAATGATTATACAATACAACTTTGCAACTCTCTCCACCAGTCTTCAACTTGACAACATTTCGACATCACCTAAGTACCTAAAATCTGTATTACAACAACAAATACAATGACAAATACTTATAGAAGTATTTTACCTCCAAACTAGGCATCCACTTTCTCTCTCCTAAGATTCTCCTACATGCAAACATTAAATGTCGTCATACATGCAACCTCCAAGTGTCAAAATATACCCATGCAAAGTTGGGCACCCATGGTCAAGAATAGCATCTTACAACATCTTATGATGCGTCATAACCGTCACAGATACCACCAAAGTGTATCTTCCCAAGATGAGTGTCTGGGGCTAAACATAACAACTTACAACTCATTAATATATGTCATATGCATCATAGCTATCATAGATTCTTTACATGCACCCACCAAACATTATAACGTGCGTCATCTATGCTAAAAATAGTAGATTCTCCCAAGGTGGTGCCTACACTCATTTACTCATGAGTTTTACAATTGCCAATAGTAAATATCACTCACTAATTGCCTTCGGTGACTTTGAAATTACCACTGCCAGTGAAACTACCTCATTCCCTTATGGGTAATTATAAATTACAAATAATAAATGGGATAAATACAATATTAGAATTTATAAGGTCAATGGCACCTTATTCCAACATATCATACAGGAAAGCTATTCATGCAGATGATAGTGAGTCTTGGTAGTTAGCCAGGTTGGAGGAGATGATGGCTTTAGAGTCTTGTAACATCTGGGATCTTGTTCATTTTACCAAAGGAAGAAAGGCCATAGATTGCAAGTGGGTCTTCAAGAAGATGTTTGAAGTAAACAATTCATTGTAGAAGTACAAGGCTAGATTGGTAGCCAATGGCTACTCCCAGAGAGAGGGAGTTGATTTTGGTGAAATATTCTCTCTTGTTGCTAAATTAACTTCTATTAGATTTATTTTATCCATTGTTGTAACTTTTGATTGGGAAATAGAGAAAATGGATGTTAAGACTACATTTTTGGATGGAGATCTTGAAGAAGAAATTTCATGCAACAACCTACATATTTTGAGGTAAAAGGGAAATAACATTGGGTTTATAGATTGAAGAGATTTTTTTATGGTCTGAAACAATCCTCCAGAATGTGGTACCAAAAGTTTGACTCATTTGTGTTTAAATTGGATTTTGTTAGAAGTGAGGAGGATCACTGTATTTACTTTCATTGTATTGATGATTGTATTTTGATCATTGCATTGTATGCTGATGACACATTATTTTTCAGTAGTACTAAGGGTATTATCAGTGAGTTGAAAACTCAACTTTCATGTGCATTCAAAATGAAGGATCTTGTAGTTGTTGGAGATCAAAAGGGATAGAGGTAACAAAAAGATTTGGTTATCACAAAGTAAGTATGTGAAGACCAATTTGCAGAGATTTAGTATGCATGACTGTAATCCAGTTAGATTTCTTTTACCCATTGGTACTAATCTTTCATTAGATATGTGTCCAAAGAATGAGGATGATTTAGAGGATATGTCTAATTTTCCATATGCTAGTGCTATAGCGAGTTTGATGTATGCAATGATTTGCACTAGATCAAATATTGCTCAAGCAGTGAGAGTTTTGAGTAGATTTATGTTTAACCCTGGTAGATAACATTAGAATTATGTAAAGAGGGTGTTTAGATATCTAACAGGTACTCATGATTATTATTTGGTTTATTCTAACACTGACATTGTTGATAAAACTTTGGACATACATGGATTTATTGATGCATATTGGTAAGTGACTTGGATAGTCGAAGGTCCATCAGTGGCTATTTGTTTACTCTGTTTGGTGGAGCAGTGAGTTGGATGAGCAAAAGGTAGCCCACGGTTGCTTTGTCCACCACCAAAGTAAAGTATATGACTACTATCCATGTCTATAAGGAGATAGTTTAGTTGAAAAGATTATGTACAAGTATTGGTTTTGATTGTAGGATCATTCAGATTGGTTGTGATAGCTAGAGTGCTATTTGTTTGACCAAGAATCCTATGTATCATGCTCAAACTAAGCATGTTGATGTTCAATATCACTTTGTTCGAGAAATGGTTGCAAATGGACAAATTGAATTGAAGGTAGACGCTCAAGATAATGTTACAGATGCTTTGACCAAGCATGTGAGCATAGAGAAATTTGTTTGGTACAAAGAGGCCACGTGGCTTATTTCTAGTGCCTGATTATTTTGTTGTTTTTCTATGGGTATTTACAATGTATGAGTCAAGTGAGAGAATGCTAGGATTAAGGTGCCATCAACTTTGTAAATCCTATGTAATTTATTATTCCTATTATTGTTTGTAAATCACTCATAAGGGATGAAAGATTTTACCAGCAACGATCTTGTTTCAATTGCATGTTTATATCCAATATCTGATGCTAATTTGTCAGTGATGCGAGGTCGTAGGGGGGTTTCCCCCTATGAGGGGTCCGAGAGGATCATCCCCCATTAGGGGGTCTGGGGGGCCATGCACCCTAGTGAGGGTTCGGGGGCAGTGTTCCCAAAACCACATTTTATTTATATTTTATCATTGTAAATCTTGACCGTTTGTTATTAGGTCACATATTTGACAATCAATATTATGTTGATTTTCTTACCCTAGAAGACAACCCCTTTTATAAGGATATTTGTACTATATTTTTAGCAAAGTTGAGAGTAACAGGCACCGCTGGATTGAAGAATGAAGAAGAAGAGGAAGTGCATGTATTGTAATCTCATATTTTGAAGATAATACAACTTGGAGCCTCTTTTCTTAGTGGAATTTTTTACTCAAAAGTGTTGATATGTGTTAGACAACTGAGAGGGGGGGGGAGTGAACTAGTTGTCTCAAAAACTCAATCACTTCTACACTTAAACATTAATCACTCATCCACAATTATTCTTATTTAACAATGAATGCATGAAATAAAAAACTTAACCACAGATACAACATTAAACACAAGAGACACTAGATTTTACGTGGAAAACCCCAAGGTGGGGAAAAACCACGCAGAGGATTAGCTCTCAAATATATTGTAATCTTTGAAAAATGATGTTCAGGCTTAGTCACTCCATAGGTCCAAAACATACCGGTTCACTTCCATAAGTACAACTAGGTCTAGTAGGGTCACTGCCTCAACCCTAAACCTAAAAAGATTACAATGAGGGTTGTTAAACCTTGAGGGCTGTTAAACCCTATTGGCGGCTCACTGCCATGATCAACATCTTCTTCATGTCTGAGATTAATACATTGAAGTACAACAGTTCCTCTCCTCTGCTCTGCCTCTGCTCTGCTTTGCCTTTTGCACCTCTTTCCTTATCTTCCCATCTTTGCACAAGGACATCTTTTCCATGACTCAACTACAAGTATTTATACACTTCATCAATCTTGGAATGATAATCAAGGTCAACATTTCAATCATCAACCATTGGAACAATCTCCAAGGTCGGCATTACAAATATTTACAAAATAGGTCTTGACCTATTACAACATTATGCAAAGGATATGAGTAAAGATGTATGTGGATCACGCCACGCCTTAGCTGAGACTCAAACATGATCTTCCATGCTTCAACACACTTCCATGATCTTCAAAGGATCTCTAATGCAAGAGCTCCAGTGGTGTAAGGGCAATCTTGCATCACCCCAAAAAAGATGTGTTTCAACATTGTTGATGTTTTTTCCATTTCTTTTCAAAATTTGTGATTCTGGTTCTATAATCGCTTGAATAATGATGTAAAACTTTCAGTTTTTCCAAACTGCTAAAAATAGCAACCTGCTATTTTTAGAAAGTTTGTATTTGGGTATAGATTGAAGTGAAAATTTACAGGAAGTTACATAATAGAAATATAAGACCTTTGGCAAAAGAATCACGCAAAGATCATTTGCGAGTTGAAAGATATTAAAGTTTTCGTTTCCTGAAAAATGCCTAAAAATTATTCAAACTCAGGTTTGAGGCACTAAATGGTGCCATACGGCCCCAAAAATAGCTGGAACCAGTAGACCTAGTTTTTAGCACATAGAACACTCCACAAGCTTTCCGACGCATAAAACGGTTCATCAATCGGACGCTCAGATCAAAAGTTATGGCTCCCAAAAGTTGACCTATTTTTAGAGGGAGATGCAACTTTCAAAATTAGGTTGTTGGCCACCAAAAAGACCATTAATAACCATTTTTTGGGAACCCTGGGCAGTAGTAGATATAAGGGGGGAGTGTAGAGTCAAGAATAGGTAGGAAAATAGAAACCCTAGCTGATTTAGGGTTACAGAAGGTAGAAGATTCCAGAGCCTGATGATGTGTAGCTGTAGTGTGTTGCAGCTTATAGAGGATTGATTCCTCTGATTGTAATTGAGCTTCTATAATGTAATGAGTTGCCCAGATTAATAAATAAATATTCTATTTTCTGTGTTCTATTTCTATTGTTGTGTGTTTTATGATTTACCCCCTTCATCAAGTGATATCAGAGCAAGGGTTCCTAAGTGTGTAGACAGATCGCTAACCATGAGGCAATTTGCACTAGGACCTGAGGTTGTGTGTTTGCTACGAAGATCAAGATGCCTCCACGAAGAAATCGTATTGGGAGGAATGCTTTGATGGAAGAGGGTTTTAGATCTCTACAAAAGCAAATCGATGCATTGCAAGAGGAGCTGCAAAGAGGGTTTGATTTGAGAACAAGAGAAGAAAGTGAGGATGAAGCTGAAGAAGAGCTATCCGAGGAAGAACAAGAAGTTGCAGGAGATTCTACAGAAGTTAGGTTGTTGAGGGCCATTTCAAAGATTGGAAAGAGGCCCAAGATCGAAGTTTCTACATATTCTGGAGATTTGAATCCGGAACAACTTATTGATTGGATCAATGACATGGAGGAGTATTTCGAGTATGAAGATGTGGAGGACCCAGATCAGGTCAAGTTTGCAAAAACAAAGTTGAAGGGCCACGCCAATATTTGGTGAAAGGAGGTCCAATTAGAGAGGAACAGAAGAGGAAAAGGAAAGATCACTAGATGGGATTGGATGGTGGAGAAACTGAAGAAGCAGTTCATTCCTATGGACTATGCGATGGAGTTGTTGAAGAAACTGCAACGACTGAAACAAGGTAACAAGTCTATTAAGGAGTATATAGAAGAGTTGTATAAGATTACTATTAGGACATGCCATGCAGAGGCCAACAAGGAGAAGGTAGCCTATTACATTAATGGGTTAAGGCCAAGTATTCAAGAGGAGCTGAGCCTGATCAAAATGACCACCATAGAGGATGCATACTAGTTTTCCCTGAAGGTGGAAGAGAAGTTGAATAAAATATTTCACAACAAGCAAAGGGGAAGAGGTCAAGGTGGCAGGACTGGCTGAAATGAAGATTCAAAGAAAAGTGAAGTAGCCGGCACCATTTGAAATCAGAGAGGAGATAATATCTACAGCCCTCGTGACCAGAATAATGGTGAGCAAAGAGGAAGAGGAAGAGGCAAACCTGGGCAAGGACCTGGAAGAGGAGGTTTCAAAGGAACCTGTTTTCAATGTGGAGAAGAAGGGCATTGAGCATACGAGTGTCCACAACATTAAGGAAGGACGAATAGAAGACCTAAAGGTAATGCACGAGTTGCACATGTAGATGAAGATGCACAGTTTGAGCATTCTAAAGATGCTGAAAGGGGAGAAACCCTAGTGGTCAGAAGAACCTTGTTGAATGAGGAGAAAGAACCAAATCAGAGGAAGAGTTTATTCCACACAAGGTACAAATGTGAAGGTAAGTGTTGTGATATTATTAGTGACAGTGGAAGCACTGATAATCTTGTTTCAGAGGAGATGGTTGACAAGTTGAAGTTAACAAGAAGAAAGCATCTGCATCCATATCAGATTGCATGGTTGCAGAAGGACCATAGAGCTTTGGTCAATGAGCAGTATTTAGTGAAGTTCAAGATTGAAGACTACCATGATGAGGTGTTGTGTGATATCATACCAATGGACGCATGTCATATGTTGTTGGGGAGGCCATGGCAGTATGATAGGAGCACTATCCATGATCTGTGCAAATACATATTCCCTAACAAAAGATGGAGTTTGTCATAAATTGAATCCCTTGAAAGAGGTGGAAGAAAAGGTATGTAGTACTGTCAGAATTTGCTTGGTAGATGGTAGAAAATTTTTGGAGGGTATGAAGTATGAGCATCATTGTTTTGCATTGATTCCTAAGATTAGTTAAGAGAAATGTGAAGATGTACCAGTAGAAGTTTCAGATATGTTGGAAGAATTTCAGGACATTATCTCTGATAATGTACCAGAGGGTTTACCACCAGTGAGGAAGATAAGTCATCAAATGGATTTGATACCAGGAGCTAGTTTGCCGAATAAGGAAGCCCATAGGATGACTCCAACAGAGAGTAAAGAGTTGAACAGACAAGTTTAGGAGTTGTTGAGGAAGGGATTGATAAGAGAGAGTCTAAGTCCATGTGCGGTACCTACAATACTAGCACCAAAGAAAGATGGAGAATGGAGAATGTGTACAGACTCTTGAGCCATCAATAAGATTGCAATCAAGTACATATTTCCATTTCCTAGAATGGATAACATAATGGACTATTTGAGTGGAGCCAGGTACTTCACAAAGATTGACTTGAAGAGTGGGTATCACCAAATCTGTATCAGAGAAGGAGATGAGTGGAATACAACCTTCAAGACAAAGGAAGGTTTGTATGAGTGGTTAGTCATGCCATTTGGGCTAACCAATGTACTAAGCACATTCATGCGGCTCATGAACGAGGTACTAAAAGAATTTTTGGGAAGTTTTGTTATTGTTTATTTGGATGATATTTTGATTTTCAGTAAGACTTGGGATGAGCATCTGATGCATATCAAAAGAGTTTTAGAGACGCCGAGGGAGGATAAGTTGCTGATTAATCTGAAAAAATGTAGTTTTGCAAAGGAGTTGGTATACCTAGGATTTGTTGTCTCATAGGAAGGTCTTAAGATGGACCCATAGAAGGTGAGGGCTATCATTGAATGGCCTACACTGAGGAGTGCTTCCGAGGTAAGATCTTTTCATGGTTTGGCAAGTTTTTATAGAAAGTTTATCAGGAATTTTAGTAGCATATGTGCACCCCTAACTAAGACAATGAGAGGGGATAGAAACGAGTTTAGATGGACTAAAGGAGTAGACAAGAGATTTGATACATTGAAACAGAAAGTTGTAGAACAACTTGTTTTGGCACTTCTAGATTTCTATAAGGTATTTCAGGTAGATTGTGATGCTAGTGGTAGTGGTATAGGAGTTGTTTTGAGCCAAGAAGGTAAGGCCATTGCCTATTTTAGTGAGAAGCTTAATGATGCCAAGAAAAAGTATTCTATTTATGATCAAGAGTTTTATGCAATAGTTCAGGCTTTGAAGAAATGGAGATATTATTTGTTGCCCAAGGAGTTTGTTTTAGATACTGATCATCAGGCTTTACAATATCTTAATAGTCAAGGAAAGTTGAACCAGAGGCACTTAAAATGGGTTGCATTTTTGCAGAGCTATACTTTTATTTTGAAGCACATGAGTGGGAAGTCCAACAGAGTTGTAGATGCCTTGAGCAGAAGGCAAAATTTGTTGACAGAAATGAAGGTAGAGGTTGTTAGGTTTGATGAGCTCAAAAGTTTGTATCCTGAAGATCCAGATTTTGCAGAGGCTTGGAAAGCTTGTCTGGAACCTCTTACTTTGGACAGGACAAAATGGTTGGATTTCATAATCCAAGATGGCATGTTGTTTAGAGGAAGCTAGTTGTGCATTCCAAGGAGTTCCATGAGAGAGAACCTAATTAAGGAGAAGCATAGTGGAGCATTGGATGGACACTTTGTTCGAGATAAGACCATTGCTATTGTTGGTGAAAATTATTATTGGTCACAGTTGTAGCAGGATGTGAGGAAATTTGTGCAGATTTGTAGAGTGTGTCAGATGGCCAAATGAACAAGTCAGAATATAGGGCTATATCAGCCATTACTTGTACCAAAGAAGCCATGGGATGATATCAGTATGGATTTTATTCTTGGTTTACCAAGGACACAGAGGACATGATTCCATTTTTGTGGTGGTGGATGGATTCTCAAAGATGACTCATTTTATTCCTTGCAAGAAGACTAATGATGCTGTTCATATTGTAGAGTTATTTTTCAGGGAGGTGATGAGATTACATGGTCTACCAAAGAGCATAGTTTCAAATCGAGATACCAAGTTTGTTGGTTATTTCTGGAGGATATTATGGAAGAAGTTGAAGACACATTTAAAGTTTAGTTCTGTACACCATCCACAAACTGATGGACAAACTGAAGTGGTGAATAGGAGTTTGGGTAAGCTACTACGATGCTTAGTAGGAGATAAGTCCAAGGGATGGGATTTGATTTTACCACAGACATAATTTGCTTACAACAATTCTGTCAATAGGAGTACTAGTAAATCACCATTTCAGATTGTATATGGGAATAGTTCAAGAAATGCTTCAGAGTTAAGGAAGCTAGACAAAGGAGAAAAGACAAGTGCCGAGGCTGAAGACTTTGCAGAACACATGAAGAATTTACATGAAGAGGTGAAAAAGCACATTAATAAGATGAATATTTAGTACAAGGCTAAGGCAGATCAGAAGACGAGATATAAGGAATTCCAGGTAGGAGATGAAGTCATGGTTCACTTGAGAAAAGGAAGGTTCCCAATTGGAACATACAATAACATGAAAATGAAGAAATTTGGACCATGCCAAATTTTGAAGAAACATGATTTAGGAAATGCATATGAGGTAGAGCTACTGAGTGGGATCAACATTTCCCCTGTTTTCAACATTGCTAATTTATCAGAATATCATGAAGGTGGAACAGAGTATGGACCAACAAAAGAACAGTGGAGTATTCTGGCATCTACTTCAATAGAGGAGATAGAAGAGATCTTGGATAGCCGTGTGGGAAGAAGCACTCAGAATATGCAATATGAAGAATACCTAGTGAAATGGAAAGGAAGGCCTGTTCAAGATTCTTCTTGGTTGTCTAAGGTAGAGGTTGACCATTTGGGTTTTCCTCACACAAACCCCTGAGACGTGATAGGGTCACTTCTCAAATTACCCTGGGTGTCTGATGCAAGAGCATCCAATGGTGTAAGGGCAATCTTGCATGACCCAAAAAAAGATGTGTTTCAAAATTGTTGATATTCTTTCCATTTATTTTCAAAATTTGTGGTTCTATTCCATAATCGCTTGAATGATGATGTAGAACTTTTAGTTTTTCTAAACTGCTAAAAATAACAACTTGCTATTTTTAGAAATTTTACATTTGGGCACGGATTGAAGTGAAAATTTATAGAAAGTTACATAACAGAAATATAAGACCTTTGGCAAAGGAATCACACAAAGATAATTTGCGAGTTGAAAGATATTAAAATTTATGTTTCCTGAAAAATGCTTGAAAATTATTCAAACTCAAGTTTGAGAAACTAAATAGCCTCGTATGGCCCTAAAAATGGCTAAAACTGGTAGACCTAGTTCTAAGCGCATAGAGCACTCTGAGAGCTTTCTGACACAAAATGATTTGTCAATCAAACACTCGGATCAAAAGTTATGGCCCCCGGAAGTTGACCTATTTTTGGAGGGAGATGCAAATTTCAAAATTAGGTTGTTGGCCGCCAAAAAGGCTATTAATAACCATTTTTGGGAACCTGGGCATTAGTAGAGTTAAGGGGGGGAGTGTAGAGTCAAGAATAGTGGGAAAACAAAAACCCTAGCTAATTTAGGGTTATAGAAGGTAGAAGATTCCAGAGCTTGATGATGTGTAGCTGTAGTGTGTTGCAGCCTGTGGAGGATTGATTCCTCTGATTGTAATTGAGCTTCTGTAATGTGATGAGTTGCCCAGATCAATAAAGAAATATTCTATTTTCTGTCTTCTATTTTTGTTGTTGTGTTTTTTATGATTTACCCCCTTCATCAATCTCCACAATTACTAGAATTAACCAAGTCGGCTAAGACTAGTTACACGGTACGTTATATGGGAACAATCTTCAAACATGATCTCAATTCCTTAACGCAGACCAATGTCAAGATAGGAACATGATTAGGAGACATACACAAGCACATTTTAATCATCAGGAGCAACTATACAAACCTTAACCACTTTAGCCATATGAATCTTCACACTGGAACACATGAACTTCACTGTCTTCAACTGTCATAAAAGAAAGATAGCTTGCGGACCACCAAACATGAACTACTACAATTGTAGGCACTTATCATCATCCCAAAATTCCCTCTAGAACCGTAGAGAAAAATACTATATTGCAGAGGAATGCAGAGAAAAACACTTTCTCCCTGTCACCAGAGAATAATTAGAAAAGGCAAGTTTTACTCAAGTGAATGCAACTCTGTCAAATCTTCACACTGGAGGCTTGAACTCAGGATTTAGCATCTTCAGACATCCCTTTGAACAACTTCCAATCCATGGACCCAGATCTATAAGCAGAAAGAAATGTGGAGCAATCTATCAGACTATTTTTTAGCATACAACTCACTGTCTATACTATACTTCATTGTAACTCACTTGATTCTTCTGGAGAGGCCAATTTTCTCAATATTCTCAACATATAAAGTTTCCAAACAGGTTGTAGAATAGGATACAATTAACACCAATGAAAAATAAAGATATGTTGACATCAATGACAACACTGATTAGGCACATACTTGCAACAATCTCCCCCTTTGTCATTGATGGCAACATATGATGTGAAAAATTTCAACAACCATCAAGACAAGATTCTCCCCTATCTCTTTACACATCTGTACTCTTTATTTACTTCAGTTTTTCACATGACTTCTCTCCCCCTTTGACATCAATGGCAAAGGGCACATACTTACACTCTTCTGCTATGATCTAATCTCTCTTCTAAACTCTCTAACTACCCCCCCTAAGAAGTAGCCCTAAAAAGCATCAATCCAGATCTTTGAGCACCACCAGACTGATGCACTGTTGTGCATCTTAGTTTAGAGCAGAAGGGGTGATAACCCCTAACTTTTCTCTGAGACACTCAAAAGTATCCTTGGGCATAGGCTTGGTGAAAATGTTTGCAATCTGATCTTTGGTAGAAACATACTCCAACTTGACTTCATTCTTTGTCACCTTTTCTCTCAAAAAGTGATACCTAATGGATATGTACTTTGTCATTGAATGCATTACTGGATTCTTTGATATGTTTATGGCACTTGTGTTGTCACAAAAGATTACAATTGGATCTTCATACACAACTCTGATGTCCTTCAAAATCTGCTTCATCCATAACACTGGAGTGTAATTGCATGCTGCTACAATGTATTCTGCTTCTACAGTAGACAAAGATATTGAATCCTATTTCCTTCTCAACCAAGATACCAACCTTTTTATTTTCACTGCTCTGAATACCCCCCCTTAGGAGTACACATCAGACTGTATCAACTCTAGCTCACATTAGAACCTTCACATACATATCTTGTCTTTTCAAAGCTCAAATCAGGTTATGACATCCAACCATGAATTTTCCTTCTTAGGGAATATAAAATTTCATCTTTTATCAACCTTCATGATAACTTATAAAAATAATGCATATCAATCAATGTCGACACATATAGCCATGAATTTCCTTAGGTCAACACTCATCTGTTTGCTACTTTTCTCTTGCAAGCTTCCCTTACCATTAGTCTAGTTAAAACGATGTCTTCTTCAACCTGCCATTCAAGCAAGCAGTCTTTACATCTGCTTTGAAATCCTTATGTGCTGCAAAGGCTAGAAATAACCTAATATCCTCCATTTATGCCACTAGAACAAGAGTTTCCTCAGAGTCTTTCTTTCCTCTTGTGAGTACCCTTTACACAAGCTTTGCCTTATTCAATTTGATCTTTGGTCTGTTCATCTGCAATTATTTTTCATTGTCAATGCACTTTTGCTCTTTTTGCCCAAGAACTGGTCTTCAGTGTGGTACTTCTACACAAACCCTAGGGATCTCAGGAATTCTTTCTAGATCTTCTTCTTCTTCAACTTGACTGTCTTCTTGTTCAACAGGTCCATTTTATTCATAGCTACTCTGATCTGATATTCTTTTTCTGACTTCATCAACCTTCACATTAGCACTCTAAATGATCTTTCCAAAGAAAATTGCTCTATACTGAAAACAATCCTGAACTTTGATTACTCATTATTCTCAAGCCAATTATCAAGATCAAATAATTTTGGATGTAGACGTAA
The DNA here is from genome assembly GCA_027924645.1 of Cunninghamia lanceolata. Taxonomy (NCBI): domain Eukaryota; kingdom Viridiplantae; phylum Streptophyta; class Pinopsida; order Cupressales; family Cupressaceae; genus Cunninghamia; species Cunninghamia lanceolata. The sequence goes on along the minus strand of BSBN01000237.1, from coordinate 14,504,129 downwards.
TCACTGATCAATAACCATATGCGAGAGCATTATCTTCAACAATGAACCCAAGCAGACCAGAGTACCACAACCCTATCACTTGATTTTATTAGTTAGATACCTAGCCAAAATTCATGACATGTCAGCTTGTCCCTTAAGTACATACTTGACCAATTCATCTGTCACATCATAAATCCCAATGCAGACCATATGAGACTCTAGAATTCATATCCAACAATCATCATTGACCTCTTAACATACCTTCGGAATTGCAAATCAAAATACTCAATAGCAGAAGAATGTGGATCAAAATACTCAGATGCTTTACCCTATTTTAGGCTTAACTCTATTCATCCAAACTTAGGCAATTCAACATGTGACTTCTAGAGAAAGTTGGAACTTGGACACTGGAAAATATGTTCATCAAATATCTATGAACAACATACCTGAACCACATATAATAATCTTCAACTGTAAAGGTATACTGACCCAATCTCTGTCACTTACTTTGTATATTGCTCATACTTAGTCATTTTAGGCTTCCAGACTAGAATCCTTTTATACCTTGATCTACATAGTTCCTTTCAAGTGATCTGCCATATAAATCTTCACATCATATCTTTGTGCCAAATCTAAGCACTGGCTATCTGACAAGGAGATTTAGAATTTTCAATACAACTCCCCTTGAGCTAGAGTTCCCAATTTACTTCCCAGAGGAAGTATCTGCTCCAGAATCTGGTGCAGACTCATCTTTGACTTCATTTACTTCTTGACCCAAACCTTGTTCATCTCCTTGACTTTTTCCATGTCAACCTTTTCCATTTATTTTTCAATTCTGCTTGATTATCCTTCTTCATGTTCTTACTTCTACAAAATCTTGCAATATGTCTAGGCTTGTTGTAATTGAAGCACACAGTAATTTTTTGACCATTGTTCCTTCCATTCATCCTTGACCTGCATAGGTTAGCCTTATGCCCGAATTTATTGCATGTATAACAGTAGCTACTGAAGGATTCAATTGTCTTATTCTTGCCATAGCCATTTCTCACTTGACTTCTACACTCATTAGCCTTGTGTCCCATTTTATAGCATGCATGACACCTAATAGAATTCTGACTCAGCTCTATGGCCAACTTTATTATATGTGAAACATTTACTTTTGAAAGATTGATCATTCATTCCATTGTTGAAACCTTTTCTAATATGATTTCTGCATTCATTTTCTCTATGACCAATTTTCTTGCAATTGAAACACTGACTAGAGAATGATAGAACATTTTAATTTATTTTGCTCTTACATTGAGTAGCCTTATGACTATACTTATTGCATGAATTATAATAACCATTGAAAGATGGGTACCTTTGAGCATTTGGTTGCTTGACTGGTGGTCTTCAAGGTCTGTTCCTTCGATTATGTATCTATTTTTCTTTGTTCTTCTTGATCTTAGCTTTCCTTTCTTGTTCTATTTTAGAACTTTCACCTTTCTCAGATCCCAAGCCTTCTTTGTCATCAAGACTCTTCTGACTAGCAATCATCTCATCAAGTTTTGTAGAGTTGATCTTAAACTTTTCTTCAAAATTTTTTGTTTTCTCCAAGTCTGACTTCAAGATCTAATTTTCCTCTTCAAGCTTAGCACATTTTTCTAATTTGTCTTCTACCAACAGATTTAGGTCTTCTACTTTTTCTCTTTCTACAACTTCCATTTTCAAATCATTCATGGTTTCATTTGCTAATATCAATTTTTCACCAACCTCCTTATACTTCCCTTTGAGTGTCTCAACTTGTTTCCTTAACTTCATGATACATTCATCCTCTTCTTTGATATTTTCCTTCAGATCTCTGATTTCATCTTCAGTTCTTTCTAGGTCTTCAAGAGCAACCATTTTGTGCACCATCCTAGATCTACCTCAAGCTATTAAGCTTTCTCTTGAGGAACCTTGCTATGATACCAATTGTTGATACGCGTCAGACAACTGAGAGGGGGGGTGAATCAGTTGTCTCAAAAACTCAATCTCCTCTGCACTTAAACATTAATCACACATCCATAATTATTATTATTTAACAATGAATGCATGAAATTAGAAACTTAACCATAGATACAAAATTAAACACAAGAGACACCAGATTTTACGTGGAAAACCCCAAGGTGGGGAAAAACCATGAAGATGATTAGCTCTCAAATAGATTGTAATCTTTGAAAAATGATGTTCAGGCTTGGTCACTCCATGGGCCCAAGACATACTGGCTCACTGCCATTAAGTATAGCTAGGTCTAGCAGGCTCACTACCTCAACCCTAAACTTAGAAAGATTATAATAAGGGCTATTAAACCCTACTGGCAGCTCACTACCAGGTTCACTGCCACGATCAACATCTTCTTCATGTCTAAGATTAATACATTGAAGTACAATAGTTCCTCTTCTCTACTCTGCCTCTGCTATGCTCTTCCTCTGCTCTGCTCTGCCTTTTGCACCTCTTTCCTTATCTTCCCATCTTCACACAAGGACATATTTTCCATGACTCAACTACAAGTATTTATACACTTCATCAACCTTGGAATGATCATCAAGGTCAGCATTTCAATCATCAACCATTGGAGTAATCTCCAAGGTCAGCATTACAAACATTTATAAAGTAGGTCCTGACCTATTACAACATTATACAAAGGAAATGAAGTAAAGATGTATGCGGATCACTCCACGCCTTAGCTGGGACTCAAACATGATCTTCCATGCTTCAACACACTTCCATGATATTCAAGGGATCTCCATAATTACTGGAGTTAACCAAGTTAGCTAAGACTGGTTACATGCTACGTTATTTGGAAACAATCTTCAAACACGATCTCAATTCCTTAACATGGACCAATGTCAAGATAGGAACATGATCAGGAGACATCCACAAGGATGTTATAATCATCAGGAGCAACCACATGAACCTTAACCACTTTAGCCATATGAATCTTCACACTAGAACACATGAACTTCACTGTCTTCAATTGTCATAAAATAAAGATAGCTTGTGGACCACCAAACATGAATCACTACAATTGTAGGAACTTATCATCATCCCAGACTTCCCCCTAGAACTACAGAGAAAAATACTGTATTGCAGAGGAATGCGGAGCAAAACACTTTTTCCCTGTCACCAGAGAATAATTAGAAAAGGTAGGTTTACTCTGGTGAATGCAACTCTCTCAAATCTTCACACCAGAGGCTTGAAATCATGATTTAGTATCTTCAAACATCCCTTCAAACAAATTCAAATCTATGGACCCAGATCTATAAGAAGAAAGAAATGTGGAGCAATCTATCAGACTGTTCTTTAGCATTCAACTCACTGTCTATACTGTACTTCACTGTAACTCACTTGATTCTTCCGGAGAGGCCAATTTTCTCAATATTCTCAACATATAAAGTTTCCAAACAAGTAGTAGAATAGGATACAGTTGACACCAATGACAATAAAGATATGTTGACATCAATGATAACACCAATTAGGCACATACTTGCAACAGAAAGGGTTTTCTTCACATCACATATTATGTGTTTAGTTCTTAATGCATGTTATTTATGTGTAGTGGGTTTTATTTCTATTACAATCTCCATTGATTCTACATAATTTAGAGGATATTAATAAGGTTTGAATTAGATTTATGTTGTGTGGTTTATACCTTCATTTCTAATAATTGGTATCATAGCCTGATCAGTTTTGATTCTTGGGTGGTAGTGTGAAGGTTTTTAAATTGTAGTAGGAGATTTGGTTACTTTTTGTTTGTAGATCTTGTGTAGATATTATGGTTGCATCCATTGTTGCTTCTACCTCTCAGTTGGACATTGAAAAGTTTAATGGTATGCGGTACGAAGTGTGGAAGTTAAAAATTGAGGATTTTCTTGAGGAAAGAAATCAATGGTTGGTTGTTATGAAAGAGAAGAAATCCGACGATGTTGCATAAGATGAGTGGGATAGACTGGATAAAAGAGCACGAGATACAATCTGGTTGTGTCTTACAAATTCTGTTCTATTGAATGTTGCGGATGAGAAGTCTACACATAGTTTGTGGAAGCATTTGAGTAAGATTACCAAGCTAAGAGTACGGTAAACAAAACTTATTTAAACCATAAATTATTTTTCATGAAAATGAAAGTGAGTGAATTAATTGCAAAGCATTTGAATTCATTTAATTTGTTATTGAGTCAACTAACATCTATAGATATTGATGGGAATGAGGAAGATAAATGTATATTTCTTTTCTGTTCTTTACCTGAGTCATGGGAGAATGTTATTTTGGCTATCACTACTAACCTCACAGATCCAAAGTTTGATTCTCTTGTTTTAGTAATGTTGTCACATGAATTGAGGAAGAAAAGTTTGGATAGTTCAGGGGATGCTCTCAGTGTCAGGGGAAGGTGTATGGAAAGAGGACCAAAAAGAGATCATAAGGGGTCTAAAGACAAGTCTAAGGGTTGTTCTAAGACTCTTGGAAAGAAGAATAGAGTCAAGTGTTGGAACTGTGAAAAGAGAGGACATGTGAAAAGGATTGTAGAAACCTGAAGAAATAATGTGATTCCTCTACTGACAAGTCTTCAAATGTAGATGATGAGGTTTTACTTTCTGCATGTAATGTTATTTCTCATGATCATTGGTTGGTTGACTCAAGATCCTGGTACCACATGACCCTGCATAAAGAATGGTTTTCCACATACGAAGAGTATGATGGAGGAAATGTGTACCTTGGGGACAACTCTACATATCCTATTGTTGGATGAGGGAAGGTAATGTTGCATTTTAGTGATGGGAGAATTAAAACCATCCCTAGTGTTTTGCATATTTTTGGATTGGCTAGAAATTTGATTTTTATTTCAAAGTTGAATGATTTGGGAATGCATGTGACATTTGATAAGCATGGCTACAGATTGGTGAGAGGAAACTTGGTGGTAGCGAAGGGAAAATAATTAGGAACTCTATTTAAGATAGAAGCCACTACTTCTTGTAATGTCTCTTATGCATCTGAGGCTAATACTAAAAATACATGTAGGATGTGGCACCGTAGATTGTGCCATATAAGTCAGTTTGGTTTAAAGACTATTTTAAATAAAAAATTGTTAGATGATTTATCCTATTCTGATGAGAGTTTCAAATTTTGTGAACATTGTGTGTTTGGAAAATAGAATAGGTCTCCCTTTCCTTTTGGCAATAATAAATCTAATGACAAATTGGAACTTATTCATTCAGATGTTTTTAGTCCAGTGGATGTTGAATCAATTGGAAAATCTAGATATTTTGTTTCCTTCATTGATGATGCCTTAAGGTTTAGTTGGATTTATTTTATGCATCACAAATCTAAAGTTTTCACTAAATTTAAAGTTTTAATTGAAAATTAATCAGATCATAAGGTAAAGGTTTTGAGATCTGACAATGGAGGGGAATACTATTCTAAGGAATTTGATGAATTCTGTAAGCATGCATGTATTGTTAGATAGAAGACAACTCCATATACACCACAATATAAACAATGAATCAAATAATAATAAAAGAGCTAGAAGTATGTTAAGTGAATCACAATTAAACAAATTCTTTTTGACAAAAGTTGTGTGTATTGCAAACTACTTGGTTAATAGACCTTCGTGTAAGGCTCTTGTTTCAATTCCTTATGAAATGTGGATAGGTAAGAAACCTTTTATTTCACATTTAAGGGTATTTGGCTGTGAGGCTTATGTTTATGTACCTAAAGAAAAATGAACTAAGTTGGATCCAAAGTCTCAAAGTGTACTTTCATTGTATATAGTGATAACATAAAAGGTTATAAGCTTTAGAATTCACTAACCCGAAAGATTATCTATTCTAGAGATGTTATTTTTAGGGAACTTAGTATAATTTCAGAACTTGAACAGTCAAAGGAGAAAAAGAAAAAAATGTGAACAGAGTGCATTTTGAATTAGAGCATGAAGATGCACCTCAGGAAGAACATAATGATGGATTGGGGGGTGAAGAAGTAGAAGAAGACTCAATTGAAAGTTATGATGAGGAAGAATATGTTGTAATTGAATAAGTTGGTATAGATGAGTATGCAGAAGAACCCGAAGAGTCTATTACTCCACCTCTGAGAAGATCCACAAGAAAATGAAACCCAGTTGAAAGGTATAGCCCATCATATTTCTTTTGTGTATTTGTTTTATTGAGTACCGATGATGAACCTAGATCCTATAGGGAAGCAATTCATGCAGATGATAGTGAGTCTTGGTAGTTAGCCATGCAGGAGGAGATGATGACTTTAGACTCTTGCAACACCTAGGATCTTGTTCATTTACCCAAAGGAAGAAAGGCCATAGGTTGCAAGTGCGTCTTCAAGGTGAAGTTTGGAGCATATAATTTATTGGAGAAGTACAAGGCTAAATTAGTAGCCAAGGGCTACTCCCAGAGAGAGGGAGTTGATTTCGGTGAAATATTCTCTCCTATTGCTAAATTTCTATTAGATTTATTTTATCCATTGCCGCAACTTTTGATTGGGAAATAAAGCAAATGGATGTTAGGACTGCATTTTTCCATGAAGATCTTGAGGAAGAAATTTACATGCAACAGCCTATAGGTTTTGAGGTAAAAGGAAAAGAGCATTGGGTTTGTAGATTGAAGAGGTCTCTTTATGGTCTAAAACAATCCTTGAGAATATGGTACAAAAGGTTTTACTCATTTGTGTTGAAATTGGGTTTTGTTAGAATTGAGGAGAATCACTGTGTTTAAATTCATTGTATTGATGATTGTATTTTGATCATTGCATTGTATGTTGATGACGTGTTATTTTTTAGAAATACTAAGGGTATGATTAGTGAGTTGAAATCTCAATTTTTAGGTGCATTTAAAATGAAGGATCTTGGAGATGCTAGGTATATTATGGGGATGGAGATCAAAAGGGATAAAGATAATAGAAAGATCTTGTTATCACAAAGTATGTGAACACCATTTTATAGAGATTTAGTATGTAGGACTGTAACCTAGTTAGAGTTCCTTTGGCCATTGGTACTAATCTTTCATTAGATATGTTTCCAAAGAATGGATGATTTAGATGATATATCTAATGTGTCATATGTGAGTGTTGTAGGGAGTTTGATGTATGCAATGGTTTGTACTAGGCCATATATTGCCCAAGCAGTGGGAGTTTTGAATAGATTTATGTTTAACTCTGGTAGACATAATTGGAATTATGCGAAGAGGGTGTTTAGATATCTACTAGGTACTCCTAATTACTGTTTGGTTTATTCTGGTACTAAAAGTACTGACAAAACTTTAGACATATAGGGATTTGTTGATGTAGATTGGGTAGGTGACTTGGATAGTCGAAGGTCCACTAGTAGCTATGTGTTTATTTTGTTTGGCGGAGTAGTGAGTTGGATCAGCAAAAGGCAACCCACGGTTGTTTTTTCCACTATCGAAGTAGAGTATATGGTTTCTACCCATGTCTCTAAGGAGGCAGTTTGGTTGAGGAGATTGTGTAGAGGTATTGGTTGTTATATCTAGAGTGCTGTTTGTTTGGACAAGAATCCTATGTTTCATGCTCAGACTATGCATGTTGATGTACAATATCACTTTGTTCAAGATATGGTTATAAATAGATATATTGAGTTGAAGAAGGTAGATACTCAGGAGAATGTTGCAGATGCTTTGACCAAGCCTGTGGGCATAGAGAAATTGTTTTGGTGCAGAGAGGCCATGGGGCTTATTTCTAGTGCTTGATTATTTTATTGTTTTTCCTATGGGTATTTACAATGTATGATGTCAAGTGGGAGAATGTTAGGATTAAAGTGCCATCAACCTTTTAAATCCTATGTAATTTATTATTCCTATTATAGTTTGTAAATCACCTATAAGGGATGAAAGGTTTCACCAAAAATGATCTTGTTTTAGTCACATGTTTATATCTGATACCTGACACTAATTCATCCACGATGGGGGGTTTCCCCCTTGTGAGGGGTTCGAGGGCATCATCCCCCCGATAGGGGGTATGGGGGTCATGCATCCTGGGAGGGGTTTGAGGACAGTGCTTTGACAAGGCTTTGGGGGTAGCGCCCCTGAAACCACATTTTATTTATATTTTATCATTGTAAATCTAGATCATTTTTCATTAGGTCACAGATATGACGGTTGATATTATGTCAATTTTCTTGCCCTAGAAGGCAACCTCATTTTATAAGGATATTTATACTATGTTTTTAGTAGAGTTGAGAGTAATAGGCGTCGATGGATTGAAGACTAAAGAAGAAAAGGAAGTGCATGTATTGTAATCTCATATTTTGAAGATAATACAACTTAGAGGCTCTTTTCTTGGTGGAGTTTTTTACCCTAAAGGATTTTCTCCACATTGTATATTGTGTTATGTGTTCAATTATTAATGCATGTTACTTATGTGTAGTGGGATTTCTTTATGTTACAATCTCCATTGATTCTATATTATTTAGAGGATATTAATAAGGTTTGAATAAGATTTCCATTGTTTGGTTTATACCTTCATTTCTAACAACTTTGGTGTGCTTTATAAAAGATGATTCAATCTTGCCTCCTTGTGGTATTGCTATGATGTGATTGGTGAGTGGGTGATAATTGGTAGAAACTCTATTGCATTTAATTATCATGTGTGTATGATTCATATTGTGTGTTTGAGTGATTGTTTATGCAATTTTGATGTGGATTTGGTTATATGAATGGTTATGATGATGTGATGATGTGATTGGTGAGTGCGTGATAATTGGCAGAAACTCTATTGCATTTAATTATCATGTGTGTATGATTCATATTGTGTGTTTGAGTGACTATTTATGCAATTTTGATGTGGATTTGGTTATATGAATGGTTCTGATGATGTGATGATGTGGTACTAATGTGTTGATGTAGGTGGATGCAATGGATGGTCATGATGATGATGCATTAATTTTTTTAGGTCATGATACAAAGTGTCCTCGTGCTGGTGAGGGATAGTTAGGTGGATTTGGGGATGTGGGGGTTATTGGGGGGATGATTGGAAAGCAACATGAACACACTTGCTAGGGGGATGCAGGTAACAAATTAGTTGGGATGAGGGGATTAATTAGGGGGGGTGATTGGAAAGTAACATGAAGTTGGGAGGTTGGGGGAGGGGGAAGTGGATTAGGATGAGTCTCTATCTTTATTAATGCAAAGCTAAAGGTGGGGGTGTTATGGATAGCTATGGATCTGGATAGGGGTGGGTGACTATGATAAGATAGATAAGGGTTGGGATTATGTTGGTATGTTTTAGAGCAATCCTAAGTTTTGATATAACAAAAATGATATTTTTCACCATGGTATAGGGTTTTTTTCACCATTCTATACCATCCAATGACACACCAAGATATGGAAGATCAAGGTGGTTCTTGGGGTAAGTGTAGAAGGGGTTTAAAAAGATAAATCAAAACAAAAGACCAATTGACCTACGAACTAACATCCATTGAATCTCTTGCCAAGAGTTTGGATTGGATGTGATTGGGCTATGCTTATTGTGGGAATGATATATCAGACATAGGTTGTGATGGTGGATGTTGTAGGATAGGCACAAGATGTGATGATTATGTGGTCTTTGGAGTTTTGGTTTAATGTGTGATTGGCATTGTGGTATGTTGTTTTTGTATGCATTATTTGTTGAGTTTGGTTTCCTTTAGATCTGGATCCAAACGGAAAAAAATTATTGCTTGGTATTTTGAGGGTTTTTTTACATTTTTTTGGTGTTTTTTTAGGGTTTTTGATTTTTTGGTATTTTGGGATATTTTCTGATTTTTTTGGTATTTTTGGGTGTATGTATGTACAAGGGATGCATGAGATAGACTGCATAATGATCATAGTATGCATACAAAGATCCAATTCTTATGTAAACTCAAGGATTTTTCCCCAGTGTGGAATGGTAACAGGAAAGAAATGGAGATGCTTAATGTTTACAAGTTCAAGCCATGATAGGATATGGGTATAAGGTGATGGTGTATGAAGTGGATGAGAAAGAATTTATTAGATAGTAGGTAAGGAAACTAATCAAGGTGCTTGAGATAGGTTTTCACCATGGTACTTATCCAAGGCACCACTAGAGTGGTTTTCACCATTGAACAACTTTATTGCACTCATTTTTTGTATTTTTTTTTGTAATTTTTTTGGTGTAATTTTTTGATTTTTTTGAGGATATCTGATGCTAGGTATATAACTTCTTTAAATGGATGATGTTAATTGGCTCTTCTAGAGGTTGACCCTCTAGTGTGGCAAGATGATATGCTCTTGATCCATAATTCACAGTGATAATGAAGAGACCCAACCAATTAGGCTTGAATTTGCCCTTTTTCTCTTGGTCCTACTAATTCTTTTGATTTTCTTAGAGTACAAGATCACCTAATTCAAATTCTCTAGACTTGATCTTCTAATTATAGATGTGAGAGAGATGGTTATGATAGACTTGCAAGTGATTTAAGGCACTGGGATGCCTTTTGTCCAACAACTCTAACTCATGTAGCCAAGAAAACTGATATTCATCCTCATCAATAAGATTCTACAAAGATACACATGTTGGAAAAAGGGGGAGAGAACAAGGTAAAGTTTCATCTATGTAGCTTTAAAATGTTTTCAAATATGAAATCAATAGCATGTGTAAATCTAAAAATTACTTTCAATTTAGATATTAGAGTATTTCTCCAATTTAATCAATGTAGTAGAAGAAAATAGCTTGCAAGAAGAAGACAAGTATTTATGTGGAGAAACCCCTAAGGGAAAAAACTCCACACCAAAGGTGTTTATGCTTGTATTAAATCTCTTGTGAAAGATTACATTCAATATTGAAATCCTTTGATTTCTTAATGTACTTCAAAAGCTTCTTCAATCTTCAAACCTATAAAAACTTAAAAAAGCTTCTTGTTTTTTCTTCTAAGTCTTTTACATTAAACTCTCTAGAAAATGTATGGGGATTTTTAATTAATACAAAAGCTTCTTACTCAAATTACAATCAATTATAATTGATAACATGAGAACAAATTCTCATGCAAAACCAAAGCACCCGAATAGAGAAGACAAAAGTCAAACTAAGTCAAGCTTCCTGTTAACTACCTGTCTTGGATGTGGGTGCCCAAGTTTGCCCAAGTAAACTTAGCCAACATCAAAGACATTTCCAAATAAAATCAACAAATGAAAGTCCCAAGATTGGGCATCCATGTTTGCCCAATCTCTTTCAGTCAACTGAAGTGATCAACACACACCAATCTTATGCAAGATTGATGTCCCCAATGTTATTCTAAATTACCTTTTTCTGTACATGCAAGTGACATGTAAACACCTGATTCAACATGCAACTAATACCCATTATAGAAACACTGAGATGTACATCCTGCAAGTTTCTAGAGTTGGAATGTTCTGTAAGAAACCTCTCCAAACTGACATGCAACAACATGCAAGATCATATAACTGACATGCAACAATATGCAAGCACATGTAAGTCCATAGGAGTAACATGCAACAATATGCAAACACATGCAAGTGATTTGCAACAACATGCGAGCACATGTAAGTGACATGCAACAATATACAAGCACATGCAATTCCATAGAAGAAACATGCAACATGCAACTCCATGCAAGTAACATGCAACAACATGCAAGCACATACAAGTTCATATAAGCGACATGCAAGTCCATATAAGCAACATGCAACAAAATGCAAGTCCATGCAAGTAACATGCAACAACATGCAAGTTCATATAAGTGACATGCAATAACATGTAAGTCCATATAAGCAACATGCAATGACATGCAAGTCCATATAAACAACATGCAACAACATGCACGTCCATGCAAGTAACATGCAACAACATGCAAGTCCATGGAACACATGCAAGCACATGTAAACTCATACAACAAACATGTAACAATATGCAAGTCCATGCAAATAACATGCAACAACATGCAAGTCCATGCAAGTTTTTATGAGTTCATACAAACAATATGCAAATATCATGCATCTCTAACTCCTTTGTTAACTGCCACATCATATTCATGTAAATAACATGCATCTCTGAATCCATTGTTAATTATTATATCATGTTCATGCAAATATCATGCATCTCTAACTCCACTATTAACTGCTACATCATGTTCATGCAAAGTGCATCGCCAATATCCACTCATGCACATAAAAAAGAAAACTCCTAGTCTAAGTATAAGACACCTCCAAAGTGGGTGCTCAAGTTAACTCCCACTCACTAAGAGCTATCAAACTTTCAAAATAGACTTTAAGGAGTTGTCAACAAGTTTTCATGGACCCCACCCCAAAAGTGGACACCCAAGTTTGACCCTATCATTTAGGAGTTAATTACATAAGCCAAGTGATATAATTAAATATTAATTTATCTCTCAAAGTCCTTATGTGTTAGTGAACATATTCCAAGAACTCTGGAGACACATTAATTGGTTAGGATTGCAAGTTTATGGCAACTTATCCCAACATTCTCCCACTTAACATTATACATTGCAATTACTCTTATAATGTAATCAAATTATTAATCGCAGGGAAAAACATCCCTAGCCATCAATGTAGCATTGATTCTTCAACATGCTTTTGTGCTCCAACAAGATACTTGCAAAAGCAACCATGATAACCATCATATCAAACAAGAACCCCTCACATCATAACCATGATAAGCTAAGGAACATGCCAAAGTGAAACATATCAACTATAACTGAAACCTACACCAATCTCAACATGAACACAAGCATCAAATCACATGATAACATAAGACTCTGAGTGTCTTCTACACTCATACCAAATGGAAAAGCAACCACAACAAGGGTCTAGCTCATCTAAAAATATCCATACCTCAAAACCAGGGTAAACAAACCATCATATATAGAACTCCATGCCATCAACATACCAACCCAAAACTGCAATCAAGTCCCTGTAAAACAATTCTACTAAACATCCATCCTCCCATCTCAATGCGACATACCATTGTACAAATGACCAAAGACAAGGTCAACAAACAAAATTTGTAGTAACACTGAAAGGATCTGTGGCTGATAGTCCACATGCAAGTCTTCAATGCAACCAATGAGTAAAGACAACCCACTAAACTGCAGAACTCGTAGATCCCAATAGTAAAACATGCAAAATCATCTTCACATCAATAACTTGCAAACTGAGACAACTAAGAAGATATCGTGACAATAAAGAGTATATATATCTAGGAACTCCCATTGCATGGGTAATGTCAAATATGAAAATAAGATCAAGGCATTAAAAAATCCTCCTATAACACTTCTCTTAGAGTATGTGGCTAACTCCTCTACCATATAGTGTCAAAACATATAATGATATGCATAAAACATCTCTCATTACCAATCCTTGAATAATTCTCCCAAGTCCTCTAAACCAATGAAGAAAGAGATCAAGAAGCTACCAAATTATTGTTAACAACAATAACACTTGACTCCAACACAAAATCTCAATTCCATAAACATGAGAACCTTTAAAAAGAATACAATATACTAGGAAAGAGAGAAACTGCAAAATCATACCATGTCTTTATACCACACTAACTTGTGCTAAATTGTGTAAAGTAAGATATATTTCAACACTCCCAAATTGAAATGTGTTGTGACTTGCACACACACCATTTCACCAAATGGGGACCCCCTCTTTTTGCTTTGTCTTGGAGTCTCAGTCTTTCTTCCTTATGACAATGAGAAAGTGAAATTGTGCTTAAAATGCAGGATTTGTACCAAATTTGAGTATCTAGTATGATTGAGGTTGTTTGATGCCTTTTGTGATTGATTTGGAGAAGTCTTCATTGGTTTTGTGCTTAAGAAATAGACATTTGTTGCCTTTTGTGCTAAAATTAGGTGTTACTGTAGTTTGCTCTAAAATCCTATGTCACTAGATATAGTCCTTGGAATTGCTACTGCAAGAGGTGTCATAGTGTAATTCCTAGTTTCCATGCCTTAGAATTTCAAAATTATGTCAAATTCCACAACATTTCACTAAGGGGTCCATATGCCTTCACCTTGATGCATGTCCCTGAAGCCCTAAAAATGGCAAAGTTTGATGTCTTGAAACCCTAAAAAACTAGCTAAGTTTGATATTTGGTGGATCCTCTAAAATCTAGAATCTGCATGTTAAATCCCATGGATCTGAGACCTATCTCAAACATCCTAAAAATATATTTCAAAATATTTAAAGTATAGGAAATCTGGTAGGAAAAATCACTAAGGGGTCTAAACATATACTTAAATATATTTTCAAATATACTGTCATCCAAGCTTTTCCAAATCTAGTGGGAAAAAGCACCCCAACTACAGTTTGCGCTAATATCCTATGTCACTGGATATCAACACTAAACCCTTTGCACACCATTCAGTGCTAAAAACCTACTGCATAGGATTAGCACTAAAAATTAATCCTAAAGGATATATCTTGTCACCTTAAAAACCTCCGCTAAGGCATTTTCAAGAAAAGCGGGTTTTTTCCATCTCACAGGATGTAGTGCTAAAATGTTGTTGCACCGGACATGTCCGGTAGGTGCCAAAAAACCCTGCCATCTAGTTGCATTAAAAACTCCTGCTGATGAAGGTTTTGAGTGTTTGCACTAATTTTTCTCTTGGCTAGATGTGTACTAAAAAGTGACTCCACAGGACATATCTTGTTGCCCTCCAAATCCTTGTCGATCTTGTGATAGATGAAATCCTTGCTAAAAGCCTTTGTGAAGGCTAGCACTAAAAATGACCACTGGATATATCCAGTGAAAGCCAAAAACCCTTCTTTTTGCTAATTTGGTCTGGAAAACTAATTTTTAAAGGGTACAAACATGGTTTTATTGATGAATTTGATATGTATATCAATCTACTACATCATGATCAACATTTTTGTCATGTTAGTGTGGATTTTGGGCATGTTTTGTATTAATTAATGTCACTGCACATGAGTATCCAGTGACCCCCAAAAATCCTACATTTTACAAAAAAGGGGCTAAAAACGTGAAATAAAAGCCTCCATGGATCCAAATGGCCACAAAACATCCCAAATCATCATATATGCTAAATGGATAGTAAAAAATGATGGAAAACTTAGAAAATCATGAGAAAACCACTAGATTTGTGAAGTTTTTTATAAGGAAGCAACATTCATTTTGAGCTGTCCCAGATGAATCCATGGTTGCAAATAGATATATTTTGATTCAAATTGATGGAAAATGACTTGTTATGATGAATTTGATGCTTGGTATTGTCTATTGTAGAGGATGAAGCACAAAAGAGCTTGTTGGAGCTGTCTTGGAAGGATGAACACATAGAGATGCCCTACTGACCTGATGGTGCAGTCACAGTAGGAGGGTTCACAGAATGAACTATCTGGACCGTGCAACAAGAATAAACACAATGGAAACAACTCAAAGAAATGGAACAAATGTAGATTCAGTCATTTAGTATATCATAGAATTCAAATACAATCTAGATGGCATCATGCAGGCTTGTAATTAGGGCTCACAGGCTTGATTACATACACGTGCAAGATAAAGCTTTGAAGCTCCTTTGCACAAAATCTAAACTATCAATTTTCTAATTCATGAGAACTACTTTCATAAGGATCTATTACATCAATATATATCAAGTCTAGATCATAAGATTCCTCCACGTCGGCCAATGCAAACTCTAATGAAGAGCTGTAAAGTGCAAACATAGATAGGTCAAACCTAATGCATAGAACTCCTCTGAAAAATGAATGGAAAGATGTACAGATCTTTGGGGAAGGTTAGCCATGAACCAAAGATCATTGAATGATGTGTCATTTGGATTCATAGATCAAGAAATGCTTCCACAGGTTTCTCCTTCAGCTAGTTGCTTGTGATTATTAGGATGCTCTGCTATGAGAAAACACTTTATCTTCTGATACATATATCTTTCTAGTAACTGATCCAAATGCTCTAAATTATGGATATGATGTAGATGAATGAATGTAGATGCTAAGTCTAGATCTATAAGATGTGAAATGAAACTACAATAGAATACCAAACCAAAAGCTGAAACTACTTCTGACTAAACTGCCTGAACTGAACTAGAAATTGAAAAGAAACAAACTGCAAACAAATTCAAATGCAAATGTTTTTGGTTGATGCAAGATTTCTCTTGAACCAGGGATGCTCCTGCATCAGACATCTGGGGTTATTGAAAAAGTGAGTCCCTCACTTTACTGGGGCTAGGGGAGAAGCAAGACGGTCCACCTCAGCCTGAGAAATCCATGCTGAATCTTCTTCCGGTCTGCCTTTCCACTTCACAAGATATTCTTTGTATTGTCTTCCTCTAGTGCTACATCCAACTTTGCTATCCAAAATGTATTCAATCTACTCCGGTGCTTGTTGTGGTAATTGCTTCTTCAAGTCTTCTTCCATGCTATTACTGAAACTTGCTTCACGATACTGATAAAGGTCTGTAATGTTGAAAATAGGTGATGTACCTAAGTTTTTTGGTAATTCCACTTCATATGTATATTTCCTGAATCAAATTTTCAGAGTATCTTACAAGGTCCAAACTTCTTCATCTTCAGCTTGTTATATGCCCCAACTGGAAATCTTTCTTTTCTCAAGTGCACCATTACTTCTGTTGCAAGTATGGGCCTAACTGGTGTTGTCATTGATATCAACATACTCCTGTTGCATTGATGTCAAGGATTGGATGAGTTGTGTGCTGAGGATATTGAGAAAATTAGCCCTATCAGAAACAGAGAAGGTCTGTGAAGACAGTAAAGTTCTATCAATCAAAGATCCCAGTTAGTTGAAGATCAGATTATGCACATCAAAGGGTTTGTAGATATGTGTCTGAAGGTGATCTAGTCAAGATTTTAGAGATTTGCATAAAGATTTGGAGAAGTTATGTCGATATGAGTAAAACTAGTTCTGGCAGCTGTTCAGAGGTGACAAAGTGACACAAATAGGTCTGATGAGATCTGGAAATACAATATCTTGCTCTGCAGATCTGGTGGCATGTTTGGGAAGCTAATGTGAATTGACAACTCAATTAGCTCGTGGTTTGGAGGTCCACAAGCAATCCTTCTAATGTGACAGTGAGGACCGACTGTGCTCTTGAGGTTCTGAATGAAGATGTGAATGATTATAGTAAGCAGAAGTGGTGCAGATGTTCTTGGTGATTCAAGCAAGCTTGTGGGGTCCTCTAGATTGTGTCCAGTTCATGTTGGTGGTCTACATTAAAGATTGAGCTCGTAATTGAACATTTATCTTTGGGTGATGGTGTTCTTCCTAATCTTGGCTGACCGGATGACTTGCGCATGATCTTGAAGATGTTTTGTGAAGCATGAAATGTGTGGCTGACAGTGTAGTGATACGCATGAAGTTTTTATAACAAGTCAAGTTGTGTTTTGGTAATTGCTCTGTAATAAAATAGAGTATATTGTGCTGACTTTGATGATCATCCAAAGTTGATGTCATGTATAAATAAGAATTGTGAAGTCATTCAAAAGTATCTGGTGTAGCGATGAGAATGTGGTAGAGAGGAGAGGAGATAAAAGCAGAGCAGAGGTGTTGAGCTTAAATGGAACTGTCTCAAGCATAGTGAAGATGCTAATCTCTAGTTCAAGTATGTAATATTTATATTATTCTATAGATAGTGTGTCTCCTATAGGCAGTGGGCCTCTTGTGAGCAGTGTTCTTGGGCAATGAGCCTTAATTGGCAAGTGCCATTTTGTTCTTTCTTATTCTTTTAACAGAGAATACAATCTTGGGTTAGTCACCCCGTGGTTTTTCCCCTAACCAGGTTTTCCACGTTAAAATCTTGATGTTATATGTGTTGAATGTGTTTCTTCTCTTAAGTTATTGCATTATGCTTCCATGATTAAATCATTATTATGCTGTTGAAATATAAGAAGGCTTTAAGTGATTAAGGAACAAAAATTTTGGTGACAACTGATACACCCCCTCTCAATTATCTGTCCCAAAACCAATAATTGGTATCGGAGCCAAGTTCCTCTAGAAGAAGCTTAACTTCTTGAGGAGATCCAGGATGTCTTCCTACAAGAAGGATAGTCCAAGGTTTGATGGAACGAACTACACTCTTTAGAAAAGTCGCATGGAATGTCACTTGTAATGTATGTGAATACAATATTGGAACATAACTACAAAAGAGTATATTCCTCCAAAGAATGGTCTGACAACTCTAGATGAAATTAGAAATACTGAAGATAATCTTCAAGTTAAAGAAGCCTTACTAAGTGCCTTATTTGATACATAGCTGACAAATGTTATGGAATTAAAAATTGGGTATGAAATTTGGTCAAAGCTGTAGATACTACATGAAGGAGACAAATATGTTAAATGTGCTAAGCTACAAAGTCTAAAAGGAAAGTTTGAAAACCTAAAGATGAATGAAGATGAGAATATCACTACATTTATGCCAAAGGTAAATGAGCTTGTTTGTGGCATTAGATGTGCTGGTGGAACTTTGGATGAAGATGAGATTGTTGCCAAAGTTCTCAGATCCTTACCTCTTGCTTACAAACACAAGGTTGCTTCTATTGAGGAATTCAGATCTTTAACAAACATTACAAGGGATCAATTGGTTGGGAAGTTAGCTACATTTGAATTGGCTAAGTTTGGAGATGCACCCCCCAAGACTAAATCTGCATTCAAAGCTAGTGCCTCTATAAAAGGTAAACAAGGTATGACCCAAGAGAGAGCTCCTCAAAGAAATTAACATGGTATGATAAAGAAAGAAAAGATCTGGAAGAAGATGAGGCAGAAGCTACTAAACTTGAAGCCCTTATTGCAAAAAGTCTGCCAAGAGGATTCGGTAAGTATGAAGGAAAATTGCCCTTCAAATGTTTCAACTGCAACAAGATTGGTTATTTTGCCTCAAGATGTCTGGAAAGATTTTCAAGGCCAAACTCTAATAGATCAAGATTCCAAAAGAAGTGTTACTATGTTCAAGAAGATGATGATGAAGGAGTAACAGATGATGAATCTGAGATAGGAAATAAATCTGGAAGTGACTGGGTGTTTATTACCATCAAGGAAGAAGATCCACTGCCCATTGAATCTGTCAATCATAAAATGGTAGAAAGGGCTCTGGCTGCTCAAGTTGAAGAAAAGGAAGAATGGGTCATTGACAATGGATGCTCTCACCATATGACTGGTGACAAGAATAAGTTCATAAATCTGGAAAGATATGATGGTGGAGTTATAAAATTTGGAGATAATTCTGCTGGTAGAATCAGAGGCAGAGGAACTATTTCTTTTGATGGAAAGAACAAAACCAGTGATGTTCTGTATGTTGAAGGCCTGAAGCATAATCTTCTTAGTGTTGGATAGTTGGTGGACAACGGCTATGATCTCTGATTCAAAAATGGAAAAATGCAAGATCTTTGAAAGCTCTGGAACTGAGATTGCATTCGGTACACAGACAAAAGGTAACATCTTCCACTTGGTTGGTACTGGCAAAAGTTTCTTATTTGTTCAAATTGATTAGAGTTGGTTGTGGCATAGGAGAATGTGTCATGTAAATTTTGATAATATCATCAAGATAAGCAACACTTAGGCTGTAAGAAATCTTCCAAGATTGGTGAAACCTACTAACAGTTTGTGCAAAGAATGTCAGTTGGGTAAGCAGAACAGATTCACATTTAAAAGTAAGGAACAATCTTCAACCAGATTGTTGGACTTGGTGCACACTGATCTATGTGGACCGGCAAGAATTAGGAGTCTACAAGGTGATAGATATTTCATGTTACTGATTGATAACCACTCCCAGATGATGTGGGTGACTTTCCTGAAAGAGAAATTTGAAGCACTTGAGAAGTAAAAAATATTCAAGGCTATGGTAGAAAATGAAACTGGCATAAACATAAAATGTCTCAGGTCTGATAGAGGTGGTGAATTCACATTTGGAGAGTTCATAGAATTCTATGAGAAACATGGGATAAAGAGACATTTATCTGCTCCAAGGACTCCATAGCAGAATGGAGTAGTGGAGAGAAAGAACCAAACCATCCAGGAAGCATCTAGAACCATGATGATGGAAGCAAATGTTCCTCAAATCTATTAGAGAGAAGTTGTAAGCACTGCTGTATATACTCTCAATTGGGTACAAATCAGAGGCAATACTGGTAAGACCCCGTATGAACTCTAGTTTGGCATTACTTCTACTATGAGGTATTTCAGAGTCTTTGGTAGTAAATGTTATATCAAAAGAGATGAAGACCTTGGCAAGTTTGATGCTAGAAGTGACGAAGGAATATTCTTGGGTTATTCTACTCAAAGCAAAGCTTACCGGTGTTATAACAAGAGATTAAGAAAGATTGTAGAAAGTACAAATGTGAAGGTTGATGAGGGTATGGAGAATCCCTCAAGATTCTATGAGTTTGAAGTAGATGACCTAAATGATATCTCAAACTAAGAAGAACAAATCCCAACTCCAGTTCAAATTCAGACTGATCCTAAGAATCCATAAATTCAAGAAGAGGAGACTGACTTGAATGAACCTGTCCAAGAACTAGAAGTGCAAGAAGATTCCAAAACTCCCAGGTATGTAAGACTGAATCATTCTGAAGATCAGATCATAGGAGATAAAGGTAAAGGTGTTCAAACAAGAAGAAATATTGCTCAAGACTCAGTAAAGTATTGTCTGATTTCAAAGATTGAACCAAAATCAGTAAGTGAAGCATGCAATGATGAAAGTTGGATTAACCCAATGAAGGAAGAATCGATACAGATTGAAAAGAATCACACTTGGGATCTTGTTCCCAGACCTAAGGACAAAAATGTGATTGGGACTAAATGGGTCTTCCGGAATAAACTGAATGAAGATGGTGAAGGAATAAGAAACAAAGTCAGATTGGTCTGTAAAGGTTATTCTCATGTAGAAGGAGTTGACTTTGAAGAAACTTTTGCTCTAGTAGAAAGGATTGAAGTAGTCAGATTATTTCTTGCCTTTGCTGCCTTCAAAGATTTCAAGGTGTATCAGATGGATGTCAAGTTTGCTTTCCTAAATGGTGATTTGGAAGAAGAGGTATACATTGAGAAACCGAATGGATTTCAATTATCTGATCATGAAGATATGGTCTAAAAGCTGAAGAAGGCATTGTATGGACTTAAACAAGCCCCAAGAGCCTGGTATGAAAGATTGGACAAACATCTTTTGAAGATTGGTTTCAACAAAGGAACTACTGAGAGTAATCTATATTTCAAGTTTGATCATGAAAATATCTTGATTGTTGAAGTGTTTGTTGATGATATCATTTTTAGAGGAAAAGACAATATGTGCAAGACTTTTGCAAATCAAATGAAAAGTGAATTTGAGATGTCTATGTTTGGGGAAATAAATTTCTTCTTGGTCTACAAATCACTCAAACAAAGAAAGGAATCTTCATATCATAGACCAAATATGTGAAAGAATTGTTGAAGAAATTTGGGATGGAAGATTCAAAGCCAATGAATACTCCCATGGCAATTGGGTGTAAACTAAGAAAAGATGATGAATCTCCTAAGGCTGATCAGAAAAAGTACAGGTCAATGATTGGTGGACTACTCTACCTTACTCAAACTAGACCTGACATTATGAATGTTCTTGGTCTTGCCAGATTCCAAGCTGATCCTAGAGAGTCTCATGTCATGGTAATCAAGAGAATTCTCAGATATCTGAAGGGAACAGTTGAGTATGGCTTATGGTATCCCAAGGATCATGATTTCTCTCTCCATGCATATACAGATGCTGATTGGGTAGGAGATGTGGATGACCAGAAGAGTACCAGTGGTGGTGCATTCTTTTTGAGGAAAAGATTGGTTTCTTGGCTAAGCAAGAAATAAGAGGCAATATCTCTATCCACTGTAAAAGCAGAGTATATTGCAGCAACAGGTAGTTGCACTCAAGTACTGTGGATGAAACAAATGTTAAGAGACATCAGAATAGAGTATGATGAACCTATCACAATCTTCTATGACAACTCAAGTGCAACAAACATATCAAAAAATCTGGTGTTGCATTCAAAGACAAAACATATATCCATCAAGTTTCACTTTTTGAGAGAACAAGTGAACAAGAATGAAGTCAGACTGGAGTTTGTGCCCTCAAAGGATCAAATTGTAGACATTTTTACTAAACCTCTACCTAAGGACTCTTTTGAGTATCTTAGGGAGAAGTTAGGGGTTATTACCCCTCCGGTTCTGAATTAAGGTGTACTGATGTGCATGAGTCCGATGGATCCCACAACCATATCTTTGTGATCCGAATTGGTGTTAGGAAGATGCTACTCAGGGGGAGCAATCAACATGATTATGAATTATGAGAAGTGGTTGCAAGTATGTGCCCTTTACCATTGATGTCAAAGGGGGAGAGAAGACATGTGAAAAACAAAAGAGGTTGCTGATCAAAAGGGGAGCAATAAAGAAAGAAAAGACATATGAATGGTTGATGTTGATAGGGGGAGCCAGTGAGGAGAAGTTCTTGTCTTGATGGTCAAAACAATTTTTCACATCATATGTTGCCATCAATGACAAAGGGGGAGATTGTTGAAAGTATGGGCCTAAATGGTGTTGTCATTGATGTCAACATACTCCTGTTGCATTGATGTCAAGGATTGGATGAGCTGTGTGCTAAGGATATTGAGAAAATTAGCCCTATTAGAAACAGAGAAGGTTTGTGAAGACAATAAAGTTCTACCAAGCAAAGATCCTAGTCAGTTGAAGATCAAAGTATGTACATCAAAGGGTTTGTAGATATGTGTCTGAAGGTGCTCCAATCAAGATTTCAGAGATCTGCATGAAGATTTAGAGAAGTTATGTCCATATGAGTAAAACTAGTTTTGACAGCTATTCAGAGGTGACAGAGTGGCAAAAATAGGTCCGGTGAGATCCAAAAATGCAATATCTTGCTCTGCAGATCTGGTGGCATGTTTGGGAAGCTAATGTGAATTGATAACTCAATTGGCTTGTGGTTTGGAGGTCCACAAGCAATCCTTCTAATGTGATAGTGAGGACCGACTGTGCTTTTGAGGTTTTAGATGAAGATGCGAATGATTACAGTAAGAAGAAGTGGTGTAGATATTCTTGGTGATTCAAGCAAGCTTGTGGGGGTCTCTAGATTGTGTCCAGTTCATGTTGGTGGTCTGCATTAAAGATTGAGCTCGTAATTGAAGATTTATCTTCAGGTGATGGTGTTCTTCCTAATCTTGGCCGATTGGATGACTTGCGCATGATCCTGAAGATGTTCTATGAAGCATGGCGTGTTCCTCAAAGAAGATTGAAGTCCTAGATATATGTGGCCAATAGTGTAGTGATACGCATGAAGTTTTTGTAACAAGTCAATTTGTATTTTGGTAATTACTTTGTAATAGAATAAAGTATGTTGTGCTGACTTTGATGATCATTCAAAGTTGATGTCATGTATAAATAAGAATTACGAAGCCATTCAAAAGTATCGAGTGTAGTGATGAGAATGTGGTAGAGAGGAGATGAGATAAAAGCAGAGTAGAGGTGTTGACCTTAAATGGAAATGTCTCAAGCATAGTGAAGATGCTAATCACCAGTTCAAGTATGTAATATTTATATTATTCTATAGACAGTGTGTCTCCTGTAGGCAGTGGGCCTCTTGTGAGTAGTGTGCTTAGACAGTGAGTCCTAATTGGTAAGTGCCATTTTGTTCTTTCTTATCCTTTTAACAAAGAATACAATCTTGGGCTAGTCAACCCGTGGTTTTTCCCTTAACTAGGTTTTCCACGTTAAAATCTTAGTGTTATATGTGTTGAATGTGTTTTTTCTCTTAAGTTATTGCATTATGCTTCCATGATTAAATCATTATTATGCTGTTGAAATATAAGAAGGCTTTAAGTGATTAAGGAACATAAACTTTGGTGACAACTAATTCACCCCCCCTCTCAGTTGTCTGTCCTAAAACCAACAACTTCATCTCCCACTTCAAATTCCTTATGTCTTCTCTTCTCATCAGCCTTCTCTTTGTACTTACTGGTCATATCCTCCAAATGCTTCTTCACTTGATTATGCACTATCTTCATATGATCTACAAATTCTTCTATCTCTACACTTCTCTTTTCCTCTGTACTTATATCTCTTAACTCTGCAACTCCTCTAGGGTTTACTCTGGTAACAATATCAAAAGGTGTTCTTCCAGTACTCCTATTTACTGAATTATTGTATGGAAATTCTGCTTGTGAAAGAATCAAATCCCAACTTCTAGCTTTCTCTCTAACCAAACATCTCAACAAGTTTCCCAAACTCCTATTCACAACTTCTGTCTGTCCATCAGTCTGTGGTTGAAAAGTTGAACTAAACTTTAAATCTATCTTCATCTTCTTCCAAAGTGTATTCCAAAAGTATCCAACAAACTTTGTATCTCCATTTGAAACTATACTCCTAGGTAATCCATGCAATCTCACAATCTCCTTGAAAAATAGGTCAGCTACATGCACTACATCGGTTGTCTTCTTGCAAGGTATGAAATGAGCCATCTTTGAAAATCTGTCAACCACTACAAATATTGAATCATGTACTCTCTGTGTCTTAGGCAATCCCATTACAAAATCCATGCTTATGTCTTCCCAAGGTCTCTCTGGTACTGTCAAAGGTTTATACAATCCAATGTTCTGACTACTCCCTTTTGCAACTAGACAAACTCTACAACTCTACACAAATCTCCTAACATCCTTACCTATTTTTGGCCAAAAGTAATTTTCACTTACCAAAGCCACTATCTTATCAATGCCAAAATGTCCTGCAAATCTACCACTGTGTTATCCTTGATCAAATTATCTCTCATTGAACTTCTAGGTATGCATAACTAACTTCCTTTGAACAACATATCATCTTGAATGAAATAGTCTAACCACTTATTCTTATCTATCACAATAGGTTCCTTACATGATTTCCAAGGTTCTACAAAATCACTGTTTCCCTCATACATGTTCTTCAATTCATCAAAACCCAATACTTCAACTCTCATCTCTATCAGCAAGTTCCTTCTACTCAATGCATCAACAACTTTGTTTGATTTTCCACTCCTATGCTTCAACACAAATGTATAACTCTACATGAACTCTACCCATCTCATATGTCTCTGATTCAACTTATCTTGACTGTTCAAATACTGTAAAGCTTGATGATCTGTATACAACACAAATTCCTTAGGCAATAGGTAATGTCTCCACTTCTTCAAGGCTTGAATTATGACATAAAACTCTTGATCATAAGCTGAATATCTCCTCCTTGCATCATTCAACTTCTCACTGAAATATGCTACTGGTCTACCTTCTTGACTTAACACTACTCCAATTACATTTCCACTTGCATCATAATCAACTTGAAATACCTTATTGAAATCTGGTAATGCCAAAATAGGTTGCTCTATCACTTTCTGCTTCAAACACTGAAAACTTTTATCTTCTCCTGATGTCCACTTGAAATCTTTTTTTTCACCTCTCACTATCTCTGTCATAGGGTTACAAACTAAACTAAAATTTCTGATGAAATTCCGGTAGAAACTAGCCAATCCATGAAATTATCCAACCTCTCCAATGCTCTCTAGTGTAGGTTATTCAACAATTTCTTTCACTTTCTCAGGGTCCATCTTCAATCCTTCTGTAGAAATCACAAATCCCAAATACACTAGTTCTTTCTTCATGAAACTACACTTCTTGATGTTTATCAACAATTTCTCTTCTCTCAATCTCTGCAAAACTTGTCTAATATGCCACAAATGTTCCTCTTTTGTCTTACTGAAAATTAGAATGTCATCTAAGTACACAATCACAAACTTACCCAAGAATTTCTTCAGAACTTCATTCATCAATCTCATGAAAGTACTTGGTGCATTTGTCAATCCAAAGGGCATCAATAACCACTCATACAATCCTTTATTTGTCTTAAAAGCAGTCTTCCATTCATCATCTTCTCTGATTCTGATCTGATGGTATCCACTCTTCAAATCTATCTTGTTTATTGCTCTAGAGTCAGTACACATTCTCCATTCTCCATCTTTCTTCGGTGTCAATACTATAGGTACTGCACAAGGACTCAAATTTTCTTTGATCAAACCTTTCCTCAACAACTCTTGTATCTGTCTATTCAATTCTTCATTCTTTGCCGGTGTCATTCTATGTGCTGCTTTGTTAGGCAAGCTTGGTCCCGGTATAAGATCCATGTGATGACTAATACTCCTTATAGGTGGTAATCATTCAGGTATATTGTCTGATATGATGTCTTCATATTCCGTCAATAACTCTCTTATCTTCTCTGGTTGTGATTCTTCAGTCTCCTTCTTCAATGCTTCAGGCTTCTTAGGAATCAAGGTATAACACATACTCTCATGTTTCAAACCATCCATGAATTTCCTTCCATCTACCAAATAGATTCTAGCATTCCCACATACTTCAGTCTTAGGGCCATCCTCCAAAGAAATCAAAGTAATTCTCTTTCCGTTTGATGTTATAGTATATGTATTCTTCCTCCCATCCGTTGGCAAGAGACACTGTGTGCTTCATAAGTGTTGTCCTTGATGGCAACAAAGTCTATCCCACACATCCACAGTACATAATATGCCTATACCAGAAGACAGATTGAAGATTATTTTGGTCCAGTAAACAAGAACAGAGTATGTAACAAGGTCTGACAATCAGGTTCAGATCTATCAAATGGTGTAACTCAATAAGTTGTGGACTTGGACAAGTCAAGAGGGGTATCATTACTATAGTATTCTAGAGATTTAGCCTTTGGTGATAAAGCATGAAAAAGATATGAACATTTGAGTGTTGGGTTCCAGTCAGGCAAAGCAGACAAAGGAAGAACTGACCGACAGAGTATCAGACTTCAATCCAGATGTGTAAAAGGTCCTGATCAAGCAATCTATGATATTATACGTTGTTATCTGACATGATTTATGACTTCTATGCCTATGTTTTTGATGCGCATCACTAATCAAGCATGGATTCGGCTGACCGATTAATAACTTGCAAATATCTTAAGTGTTCTTGTTGCCGACTAGAAAGTTGATGAAAATCCCTGATGTGGATATATATACCAGATGGATTCCATCATGTAAGTGTGTGTGTTGAAGGTGTGAAGAAATAAGGTGCGAAGAAAAGTAGGATAAGTGTGAAAACATCAATTCAAGTTTGGTATGTGACTGAATAACAACATTGAACAGAGGAAGAATGAAGTGCATTAGATCAGTATATTGTGCCTAATCGGAACTAAACTCTTGCATTCGTAGATGCTTCTCATCAGTTCAAACACTTGATTATCTTCTGTAAGTTCTGTAGATAGTGAGTCTCTTATAGGCAGTGTGCCTCTTGTGAACAGTGTGCTCGGGCAGTGAGCCCTAATTGGAAAGTGCCAAATTTGTACTCCTTATTCTTTTAACAGAGAATATAATCTTGGGTTAGTCACCCCGTGGTTTTTCCCTTAACAGGGTTTCCACGTAAAAATCCCTATGTTATGTGTTGATTTCATTTTTCAGTTCTCATGATTGTCTTTGCTTCCATGTTTTGATAGAGCACTAAATGTTAAGATAAGAAAAGAAAGCAAGAAAGCTAAAAGTTATAAAATAACTGATTCACCCCCCCTCTTAGTTATTTGCATTGTTCCAACAATTGGTATCAGAGCAAGGTTCCTATGAACAAAGCCTAACAACTTGAGGAAGATCTGGTAATCTCAATGGTATGAAGGAACAAATTGAGTCTACCCTAGATGATCTTGAACAATCCTACTCTGAAGTCAATAATTTGAGAGAAAGACTCACACAAGTTGATGAATTCATAAATGAGCTAAAAGAAAAACTTAGTATTTCTGTGAAAAAGAGAAAGGAACTACTTCAAAAATTAGCTAATCAGAGTGAAGTCAATGATACTAATGAAGATCTAAATGATAAAAATAAGCTATGTGAGAAGTTGTCAAAAGAAGTCATTATGGTAAGGCATGAAATGGAATCAGGGGTTATGAGATTCACCTAAGAAATTGAAGAAAAAAGAAAGATTGAAGATAATCTAAAACAATCCCTCAAGGAGAAAACAAAGGACTGCCACAAAATGGACAAAATAATTAGGCATCTTGAATATGATCTTGAAGAAGCTAGAGACAATGAAGAACAACTTGAGAATCAGATAGACACTCTTAAACAAGATCTTCAAACTGCAAATGAATACAAAGAAAAATTCAAGATAAGCTCAACTCAACTTAAAGTTCTTCTTGAAAGCCAAAAGAGGGTAGATGATAAGCGTGGCTTGGGATATGAGAAAGGTGAAAACTTTGGATCCAGTCAGAAGAACTTTGGATTAGGAAATCAAAGAAAAAGCCTAGAAGACCTCCAGTAAGGCAACCAAATGCCCAAAGATATCCATCCTTCAACGGATATTGCTTCAATTGCAACAATTTTGGTCATAAAGCAACTCAGTGCAGGAGGAGAATGAATCATAATAATCCATTCTTCTCCGGACAATGTTTTAATTGCAAAAGGTATGGTCACAAATCTTATGAATGTAGAAATATGCAAATAAACAATTCATTCAATGGTAGATGCTTTGCATGCAATAGAATGGGACATATGGCTAATCAATGCATATCAAGAGGATATCAATCAAATAAGCAAAGAAATGTTGTATGTTACAATTGCAATAGATCTAGTCATATTGCCAAATTCTGCAGAAGCAGAAATCATGATAGAAAAGGTCCGGTGGAACATGATTAGAAACAAAATATGGGCAAAGGTAAAGTGAATGCGGATGAAGTTCAAAAGGAGATGAGAAAGATTTGGGTAAAGAAGAGTACAAAAAATATTGGGGATGGATTTGTGCCAGAAACTAAAAAGGTGAGCTCAGGCTTAGGGGGAGTCACAGAGAAAACTAATTTCCCCCAGCCAGTCAGCTAGTGCCTAAATTCGGTACATTGAGTAAACATCTAACACTGTGGATTAAAGGGTTCTCATAAAAACCTCTAAATAACCTTCAGTCAAAATGTGAAAGATCCACATGGAGTTTTGCAAGATTTATAACCACTCAAGTTAATCCGGTTTCGACAGCTATCCAGTAAAGCAGAATTTCACAGACAGATCTGGTATGATTCAGAATTGAAATACTTTGATCTGTGGACCCATGACATGATTGAAGAAAAGAAGATACATTGTCAATCCTTGCAGACAATGATTCTAAGTTCCTCGCAGTGATTCAAGAAAAATCTCTCTCAAAATTGGGCAACTAGATAACTTAAGTTGTGCATTTATTACAAAAGGAAATTAGGGTTTGTGCAAGGATAAAAGGATTCTCTCACTCATTATTTACACACTTGCACTCATGAAGAAGAAAAGAAGAGCTCTGCAAAGAAGATTCTACAATTCACTCAAGATCAATTGAAAATTGAATTCAACCAGCGATTTATTTCAGCTCATGCTTCAAACCCTAAAGCATGATAAGGTACTTCCATTCTGAAAATCTCTCTCTAAATCTCTTGCAAAATGGCTACTCCAATGGTTGTCAATATTTCTGATAGGCCAAGACTTGAATTCAAGAAACACCCTTACAAATCTTTAGAAGTTGATCCCTTGGGCGCATTTTCTAGCATTCCGCATGGAGTATTGCATGTAGAAGATGTTGGAGTTTATATCCATGCAAACATTAAAGAATTTGGAGACTCAAAATTGATGGACATTTATCACAAATAGCTAATAGATGAGAATTTTGAACTCAAACATGAATTCAAGGCCTTCTGAGACAAACACTTCAGACATTGCATACATTTTCCATATTTTGTAGAAGATGATTGGGTCCGGTATGTTCTAATTAGGATGCATGATAATTTTATGTGGCTAGTGAGGCCATTCAAGATAACTAAAGATACCATTAGGGCAGTGACCAGACTGCATTCATTTGATGGGTTACCTGCACTCAAATCTGCGAAGAACCAAACAGTAACTGAATCCACCAGATCTAAATTTGACAAAAGAGCAATGACCATAGATGACATCACAGACCCAGATGTCAAGTTTGCCTCAATGATAATAGGCTACAAAATCTATCATTTGAGCAGGGAGAATTCTGTGTCTGGTACAACAATCTATGCTACATATCAGATGTTGAGGGAAGATGCAGATTATGATATATGTGAGCTTCTTCTAAATTAGCTATTGGAGAACTTGTAGAAGATCAAAAAGGATAAGAAAAATTCCTTTAAATATGGTAGTCTAATACTATGTTTGTTCTTCTATTATATGAATGAGCTACTTGGATCACATTGTTGGGTTTGGCAAAATGATAAACCAGTTGCAATTCAGATTAGAGATTACATGTATGGAGTTGGTAATGCTCAAGCCTAAAACATAGCCCTCTGGGGTTACTTTAAGAATTTCTAAAGCATGATGCAAGCTAGAGAGAGAATACCATAGTCCATAGTTGAGAAATACAAGGACACAGTTTGCTTCATGGTTGACACTGATTAATGCCTAATGGAGGCAGTTGAGCCAAGAACTATATGGATAATGCCTATGGGATATGAGGTCGATGAAAAAATCTTGGAGCTACATATTCAACACCTACTGAGCTAGCCTAAGGACACTGAAGCAGAAAGGTTTGGCACCTTTGAAGAGATAAGTATAAAAATACATGTTGAGTTAAGATAGTCAGAGATAAAGAGGAAAGTAAGAAAGGAAGTTGAAGACATTGCCAAAAGATTTTGCTTATCAAAGGAGGCTATAGATGCTAACAGAGAGAAAATGGAGAAGGCAGAGAAAGAGAGACAAGAAGTAAAGAAAGGAAACGTTCTGGTGCAAGCCTCCTCCTGGACTAGATCTTCCAAGAGCTCTGCACCTGTCACTTCTAAAAGCTCAAAGGCTACCAAACTGAAAGTCAAGCCATCTGGCAAAAGTGAAAAGAGAATGAAGACCAAAGCCTCAAGAGAATATACAAGCCATAAGGATGATGAAGAAATAGAATCAGATGAAGAAATCAAAAAAATGAAGAAGAAGAGAACATCTGAAAGTTCTCTACTAGCAAAAATGAGGAAGAGAAGGTAGAGGAATTTGTTGAAAAGCCCACTCTTTCCATTGATGACATCATCAAGGTAGTTACTGTGGATGGGAACTTGCAGCCGGTGACAGAGTTCTATGATGAATACAGTGATGTTGATGATAATTTTGGAAGAAGCTACTATCAAGCACTTGAACATTTACAATAAAGCTTTCATTGAAATTATATCATTAATTCCTAAGAGCCTAGAAAAGGTACTCGAGTTAGGAAAAGAGAATGCACAGGCAAAAGACTTAGAGATTCGGGAGCAGATAGCAATTTAGCTTTATCCTTCCATCACTTCAAAACAAATGAACATGATCTTCAAGTATTGTAAGGATGAGTTCTGGAGCAAGGAAAGAATGAATAAACTCATGCTTGGAGAAACAGACCAAGTAGCAAGTGAAACAAAAGATATCCTTCGAAATGCCTTGAAGAGATTCAATCTTCCTATTGTAGAGGAAACAAATGAAGAACCTTCTACCATGGATGTTGAAGGATTAAATGTAATCAATGGATAACTTTCTGAAAAGGATGTCGAAGGATTAAAGAAAATAGATAAAGAGAAGTCTGAGGACTTAGACTCCTCTATTCCGGTAGAGGAAATTCATAAAGCAACAGACACTGGTAATATCACTCCTTCGGATCCCATAGCTCGCAAGACAAATCTTCAGGGCACTAGAGAAAAAGAGGAAGGAAGAAGAGAAGAAAAGGATATGCAAGAAAAGGAGGACAAAGTAAAAGAAGAAGAACAAGAAGAAACGGTTTGCAATGACACATCCAAACCGGACAGCCCTAATATCTCTAAAGGAAAGAAATCTGATTCATTAGCAAGAGACACTACAGAGATTGTGGAGTTAGATGAACCGGAGATTCTTCAAGGGCCTCTAAATCTGGACACTCTCTCTTTGGTATAAATGATGAAGATTGCATCATTCGCTCAGGCCAAGGCTAAAGAGAAACTTTTGAAATCACATATGGAGGATTGTGAGCTATTGGAGAGTGCATCTGGAATATTGGAAAAGATCATGCCAACCTATCAAAAGGATCCTTTGGCCTCACCATCCGGTAATCTGAAAAACTTAGTCAATTCTGTTAACACTCATTTTGAATCTTTAGAGAAATCAATAGAAGTAAAGGTCCGAAAAGAGTTTTTGGAGAAAAGATTCACTGAGGTGCAAGCACTTATTGCTAATGATAGAAGGACCCTAGGCATTGGAATAAAGAGCCTTGAAAATGCTCTCAAAGATGGTGGGGATTTATTCAAATTTTGTCTGACTTGGCCTAAAGTGACAAAAGATATTGAGGAGAAAGTAAAAGAACAAGAAGAAAAATTGTCAAGCCTAGTTCAGAATTTTGACCCTCTTTCCTCCTCTTTAATGAATCAAGAATGCCAGGCTATTGTTATAATAAATGAAATAAAGAGATTGGGTAAAGAAAAGAAGAACATAATGAACATAATGGGTGAACTTAGAGGGATAATTATCCCTAAGCTAGAGGCAATGCATGAGGCCTTGACAGATGCTCAGGCCACAACCTAGACCAGTGATCCAGTGGATTTAAGAAAGGTAGAAGCATATGCATTTTTTGAGTGGTCATATCTCCATTTTGGATAGGATGAAGAAGAATTAGGTGACAGAGTTTGTACAACTGAAGACTACTTTTGCGGATATACTTAAGTATATGTAATTATAACATATGATTTGTATGTACTTATGCGGCCATGTATATAATAATTTTTGCAAAATTTTGGTATTTGGATTCCGTCCTTTGCCATTGCTTTCAAAGGGGGAGTGAAGAGTAGTGAAAAATGTGGAATCCAGCTAAGGGGGAGCTCCGGTAAAATAGTGCAAAAGACAGCATCAGCCAAGGGGGAGTTACTACGACACTTAGTCATTTTTCACTAAGTGTTGCCATTAATGCCAAAGGGGAGATTGTTGGCAAGAGACACTGTGTGGCTTCATAAGTGTTGTCGGAAGATAGATTGAAGATTGTTTTGGTCTGGTAAACAAGAACAGAGTATGTAACAAGGTCCGACAATTAGGTCCAGATCTCTCAAATGGTGTAACTCAGTAAGTTGCGGACTTGGACAAGTCAAGAGGGGTATCATTACTATAGTATTCCAGAGATTTAGCCTTAGGTGATAAAGCATGAAAAAGCTATGAACATCTAAGTGTTGGGTTCCAGTCAGGTAGAGCAGATAGAGGAAGAACTGACCGATAGAGTATCAAACTTCAATCCAGATGTGTAAAAGGTCTTGATCAAGCAATTTGTGATATTATACATTGTTAGCCGACATGATTTATGACCTCTATGCCTATGTTTTTGATGTGCATCACTAATCAAGCATGGATTTAGTCGACAGATTAATAACTTGCAAATATCTTAAGTGTTCTTGTTTTCGACTAGAAAGTTGATGAAAATCGTTGATACAGATATATATACCAGATGGATTCTAGCATGTAAGTGTGTGTGTTGAAGGTGTGAAGAAATAAGGTGCGAAGAAAAGCAGGATAAGTGTGAGAACAACAATTCAAGTTTGGTATGTGACTGAATAACAACATTGAATAGAGGAAGAATGAAGTGCATCAGATCAGCATATTGTGCCTAACCGGAACTGAATTCTTGCATTTGTAGATGCTTCTCACAAGTTCAAACACTTGATTATCTTCTGTAAGTTCTGTAGACAGTGATTCTCTTGTAGGCAGTGTGCCTCTTGTGAGCAGTGTGCTTGGGTAGTGAGCGCTAATTGGAAAGTGCCAAATTTGTACTCCTTATTCTTTTAATAGAGAATACAATCTTGGGTTAGTCACCTCGTAGTTTTTCCCTTAACAGGGTTTCCACGTAAAAATCCTTGTGTTATGTGTTGATTTCATTTTTCAGTTCTTATGATTGTCTTTGCTTCCATGTTTTGATAGAGCACTATATGTTAAGATAAGAAAAGAAAGCAAGAAAGATAAAAGTTATAAAAAAAAGGATTCACTCCCCCTCTCAGTTATTTGCATTGTTCTAACACCATCATGTATAGCTTTTCTATAATACTGCCAAGGTCTACCCAACAAGATATGATAGACATCCATAAACATAATATCACACAAGACTTCATCATGATAAGATCCAATATAAAATTTCACCAAGCATTGTTCACTCACCAATACCTTATGATCATCCTAAATCCATGCTATTTGATATGGCTTAGGGTGTTTCAATCTTTCCAACTTTAGCTTAATCACCATCTCCTTTGAAACTAGGTTATCTGAACTACCACTATCAATCACAACTTTACAACACTTACTTCCAGATTTACATCTTGTCCTAAACAAACTCTTCCTCTGCGGTGGTTACTCATTTGTCTTTGCTTGAAATAGTACTCTCCTCATCACTAATGATTCTCCTTTCTCTGACTTACCAAAAAAATAGGGATCATTTAGTTCAACATGCTCTTCTTCAATATAGGCTGCTCTTCCACTATTTTCTTTCCTCTTACTTGTACTACCCTGATTACATTCAATTGCTCTATGTGCTTCCCCTCCACACTTGAAACAAGTACCTCTAAATGTTCTCTTGTCAAATCCTCTTCCTTCTCTTCTATATCCTTCATTCCGATATGCACTAGGGTTTCCTCTCCAGTAAAATTTTTTGTCATCTCTCTGGTAAGCATTATTATCTCTGTCATCTTTCTCAAATGGGCTGTCAAACTTGTTCTGCTTTGTACATGATCTCCTCCAGAAAATGTCCTTCCTCTCTAAAATTTACCTCCTCTGCCTCTATCTCTGATCATTTCTTTTATTCATCTTCTCTTCAACTTTTAGGGCAAATTGATATGCTTCTTCCAAAGATGTCATCCTTACCAAGCTTAGTTCTTCTTGAATGTTCAATCTCAGTCCATTGATATATCTAGCCACTTTCTCCTTGCTTGCTTCTCTATGTCATATTCTTATGATCATCTTATGAAATTCTTCAGTGTACTCCATAGATTTCTCCTTTTGTCTAAGGTTTTGCAATCTCTTCAGCAACTCCAACTCATAGTCAGAAGGTATAAACTGATTTTTCAACTTTGTCACCATTCGGTCCCACTTTGTAATCTTTTCTTTTCCTCTTCTATTTCTTTCCAACTAAACTTCTTTCCACCATATGGCAACATGTCCTTTCAACTTTATTTTTTCAAATTTCACCTTCTCTAGATCTTCAATTTCCTCATATTCAAAGTATTCTTCCATGTCATTTATCTAATCAATCAATTCTTCAGGGTTTAAATTACTAGTATAGTTTGGCACATCAACTCTAGGTCTCTTTCCAATCTTTGAAATAGCTCACAAAATATTTACTTGATCTAATTCTTCTTCTTTATCACCTCCTAGGGTTTCACCAATTTGTTCAACAGATTAAAATTCTTCTTCCTCATTGCTTTCAACATTAGGCCTTAGCGTCAATCCTCTTCACCTATATTCCTCAACGACATCCAATCAAATTCTCATTGTTCTCATCATCTCGATCATCTCATTCATTCTACCAACCATTGTTCCAACAACAACAACTCTTCTTGGTGGCATTCTTCCTAGGATCAAGTGCAAACTACCTCAGGTTCGGTGATAGGGCTACAAGGTGACAACTGCCTCACAATCAACGATCAGTTGTGACACAAGTAACTTGCCTCAATTTGGTGATCTATCCACAGCAAGATCTTACATAATTCCCTTGCCAACTTCACTCAATTCATTCCCAAGGATTTGAACTTTCACTCTGATACCACTTGGTGCAGTCATGGTAGGAGGGTTCACATAATGAACTATCTGGACTGTGCAACAAGAATAAACACAATGGAAACAAATCAAATAAATGGAACAAATGTAGATTTAGTTATTCAGTATATCATAGAATTCAAATACAATCTGACCAACATCATGTGGGCTTACAATTAGGGCTCACAGGTCTGATTACATACATGTGCAAGATAAAGCTTTGAAGCTCCTTCACACAAAATCTAAACTATCAATTTTCTAATTCATGAGAACTACTTTCCTAAGGATCTATTACATCAATATATATCAAGTATGGATCATAAGATTCCTCCACATCGGTCAAGGAAGATCACAAACTCCAATGAAGAGTTGTAATGTGCAAACACGGATAGGTTGGACCTAATGCATAGAACTCCTTTGAAAAATGAATGGAATGATGTGCAGATTTTTGGGGAAGGTTATCCATGAACTAAAGATCATTGAATGATGTGTCATTAGGCTTCATGGATCAAGAAATGCTTTTGTAGGTTTCTCCTTCAGCTGGTTGCCTATGATTATCAGGATGCTCTGATCTGAGAAAATAGTTGATCTTTTGATAGCGATATCTTTTCGATAACTAATCCAAATACTCTAAATTCTAGATATGATGTAGATGAATGAATTTAGATGCTAAGTACAGATCTACAAGATGTGAAATGAAACTATGGTAGAATGCTAGACCAAAAGATGAAACTTCTTCTGATTGAACTAAATTGGAAATTGAAAATAAACAAATTTCAAACAAACTGAACTACAAATGTTTTTGGTTGATGTAAGATTGCTCTTGAACCAGGGATTCTCTTGCATCACCTAAACATGCAGAATCATCATTTTATCAACCAAATTGATGCTACACTTCCAAAAGGAGGGTAGTATGATGTCAAAGATGATGGAGATAAGTCTAAGGAGCTAGAGGACCCATGAAATTAGACCTTCATCTTGTTGGTCCTACAGATCCAGTTCAATGTCTAAGACATGTTCACAGTTGTCCCAATTATCCAGTCATGCAATGTTGGTCCAGCAAGCATCCAGTTGGATATGTCTTCATAAAAAATGTGCCACATACTCCTCTCGACTAGTCAACACATTG
Organism: Cunninghamia lanceolata; assembly: GCA_027924645.1. Classification (NCBI taxonomy): domain Eukaryota; kingdom Viridiplantae; phylum Streptophyta; class Pinopsida; order Cupressales; family Cupressaceae; genus Cunninghamia; species Cunninghamia lanceolata. Next base: position 14,467,253 of record BSBN01000237.1, on the reverse strand, counting down.
GAAAAGGCATTTGTCCCATTAGATAATTCAAAAAGTTGCTATTTTGTCTTGTTCTCATGAGCTAAAAAGTTGTAATTTCATCTTTTTCCTACAAGACAAAAATAAATCTGGGATTGTAACTACCCACTGACCAAATGAAATGCTATGTAATATGAGCCATTGGTGTTGAGTTAATCTCTACCATCCATTGAAAAACTCGATATGCTTTCCTCTATATATAAAGGTAACATCTCTCATTGTAAAAAATATAAGGGAAGCATTGAAGAAAGGATTGTTGAAACTCTACCATTTTTCTGAATCAATACAAATAGAATTTCATTTGCCTTTGCAATTTAAGTTCATTTTGTTGATTGGATATGGTTATCATGGTTCTTCTTCCCCTTTCCAATTAGTTATTCAGTTGCATTTGTGATTGATTATTCAGATATTTGATGGATTTCTTATCCATACCATTTATGGCTTGCTGATTGTATGTTATTGTGCATGGTTAGTCTAGGCATATATTATATGAGCTAAGTTTGATTGTGTAAGCTCATTGAATTGTGCTAGGAATTGGGTGTGGGATGAACCTTTCACAGTTTAAAAATATTTAGGTTTCCTTAGAAGATTGCACAATCTCTGTAGCATTGTGGGCTGCATAGTTAACTAGAGATTTGTTTATTACTAGGAATCTGTCTATCTGCTTATTGATTATTTCTTCAATTGTCTATAGGATCTCTTATCTCTTTTCTCTTCCATTTTACTTTTACATTTTCTTGATTAGATATTGTTAGATTAGGTTTCATAAACTTGCATAGTGTTGTCACAGATTCTATACCTAGTGAGTGCAAGTTGGTAGATTGTGAGTTGCACGCTGAAATACATATCCTGTAGCAATCTGAGTATATATCAATTTGTTTATGTATTGTCAATTAGAAACTGATCAAATTCATGTTTAATTATATCCTAATGCACTAATTTTTTTTTACATTGCATGTAAGTCCCCTTGGTTGGAACACCGTAACACATATCCACTGAGTTATCCTGCAAAGCTAAGACCTAGCTGTAGAACCTTGGGGCAATCCTATCTAGGATAGGATACCTTTCAAGAGAGGTGAGGTACCCTTGTATCTTACATGCGTTGCTGTGTGCTAAAACCACCATCAACATAATTGGTGCTAGAAGGAGAGCAAGAACTTGTCAATGTAAGCTTTCAGGGGTTTGAATGTCTAGAAGATGGGTAGTCTATCATACCTACCTCAAAAGTCTCTCTTTAAACTATTTGAGCTTTCTTTTCATGTATATTTATCACTTTGGAAGGATACATTAGACAAAATATAGCAAAGAAGTGGTCTCCACTAACATTGTGTGATATAGATTCATCCAAGGAATTCAAGATCCATGCCACGGATTGACATGCTAAGATCGATTTTCATACCTTCATCTAGAAGGTGGACAAGGCTCTGCATGGCAAATTCTCTTACTCAAAAGTATACAAATATGAAAAGAAGCATTAGATGGAGGACATTAGAGGCCCACTTATTGAACCATCTGATGTGGATACTAAGGAAAGCATGTCCCCTCAACAATTCTTCTCCAACCTAAATCAACAAGTTCACTCAGCTACAGAATATATAATCCTAGATTGGTTAAGAACAACTTCTCAGTCACTGGATCTTGACAAGTTAGTCACAGAATATGTTGTCCTAGCTTGGTTAAAACCAGATTTTGTCACAGAACAATAGATAGAGCAACATACAGGGTCACATTTTTTCTATAGAGGATATGGATAAGATAGATAATGAATCAGACCTAATGAACAATCATGTTGAGGATGTAGATCAACACTTAGATGCTTCATAAATATCAAGTTCTAAGCCTGAATTTGCTACTGCAGAGGTGGAGAACATCAGTTCATTTCAGTTGGTTGATAATTCTGAGTATGAACAATAGTTAGATTAGGTCAAACATGTGTAAGAACAAGAGGAAATTAGTCCTTCAGATAAAGAAAAGTTGTGGACAACAATACAGGAAGTTGTTTCAGTTGACATATCTGAGCTACAATCAGATTGTCTGGTGGAAAGTGATCAAGTTCAGGATTGTATCAACCCAATGTACTGTCATGACCAGTCATATCAAGCTGATGTAGTTACTCCAACAGAGTCTCCAGCTGAGTCAAATGGACTAAATCAAGATGATGCAGTACTTCAAGACAATATCCACATTATAAATCTAGTTAGACAAGAAGGAGACCTTGTTGCTACCACCGAAAATGAATTACCAGTCTAATATCAACCATCAGATGAAATAAAAGGGTTGTTGATTGATATAGAGGAAATTTTTTTCAAAACATGTGACTGATATGGATGAATTATCTATTGTGTCAGGAGCATCAGTCATCTTCCTTACCTTATCAGCTTCACTGACTAGACCCATCATGGAAGCCATCTTGAAGCTTACAATATCTCTTAATTGGCTCATTTGATTTCTAATTGGCTCTGTTTGGCTCTGCAGATTCTTGATTATTGCATGAGTTTTCTCTATTTCAAATCTTACATTTCCATAGAGATCTTTCCAAGGGTCATAATTTGTAGAGAGCTTGACAAGTTGATTCTCAAGATTCTCTATCTTATCCTTTATATCTTTTTTCGTTATAGGCCAGGTTAAGCAAAATTTATATAAAGCATTTACATCATTGATTGTTGTCACAACATACTAAATAATGTTATCTAGCAAATTTTTTTCTTGAGAGCACTTATCATTCAATTCTACTAACCTTTTGTTGTCATACTCTTCGTTGACCTTCTTCTCTATCATAGCTTCAAATGACTCAAACTTACTATTTATAGACTCCATGAGTTTCTTCATTTGCAATGTGGGAGTCAATGAAGCATCTTTCTCAACATCTAGCAAAATTTTCTCAAAAATAGTGACAGCTTCCTCGATCAGCTTATTATCCTCAATATGAGATTTCAGAATTTCCTCTTGTTTTGTAGCCTAAAAAATTGTTCTAAATTTCAACTTTTGAAGAGGGGAAATACTTGCCAAATTTAATTGACCATCAATTGAGAACATTGGCAACAAGTCAAAAGTAGTTAGAGCTTGCAGTTCCATCTATTTTATTAAAAATTCTCTTAATGAGTCTAACAGTGAAGCTACTAAGCTTTCAATAGCAGTGTCTTTTCTTCCTTCTTTAGTAGACATTTGTATATTAGGAACTTTTAGAGGACCTTCACTAGTAGGAACTTGTTGTTCAATATTAGTCTCTAGACCAAAGGAGTTATCGACTTGTTCCAGAATGCCTTCTTTCTGCTTTTCCTCTCCCTCTGCAATCCTCTCCTCAGAAGGTTCTCTTCCTTCTTCGTCATTTCTAGTGTTCTTCAGAGGAGGAGACACACCTTGATCCTCTGAGATAGTATGAGGTGGTGAAGATTGAACATTATGTCCACCATCTACATTTGGAATAGCAGTAGTGATGATTTGGTTCTCATTGATGTCAAAGTGATGAGGAGTTGATCACCTTAGTGTTGGTGTTGATATCTATTGTGTTGATATCTATTCATGAAAATTTTGACATTGGAATCATCATGTCATTAGGAGTTGTGTGGAGTTGTTGACATGAGTTTACATCATCATATGTCTCAGATGTCATCATGTATCTCTCAATTAGATATCTACAAGTTATGTTGTTCATATGTTTTTTGTTCAGGAGATAGTCATTAGTTATCAGGTTGAATTGAAGTTAGTTGAGTTGTCATGTCATCCTCAGGTGTGGAGTAGTATTTTCATGCAGTGATGAGGTAGTTGATCTTTGTTCATTCATTCTATGGGTAGTGTCATTCATGCAGAGATTATTCATGTAGTTCCAAATTGTTGATTACAGTACTGATAATCTTACTGATGATCTTGTTAATAGATGTCATCACCATCAAGGATTTCCATCAAGAGATAGGTTGTTCATAATGATCTAAGTTCAAATGAATGACCTCAATTAATTTTTTGCAAGATAAAAGGGAATTCTTTTGCAATTGTCATCTATGGTCACTATGCTTTATAAGGATGTTTGAATTGGTCACATTTGTTTCATCTTGTTTGACATGATCATCTTATTTTCTCATTGATTCATTATGATTAGCTTGAGGTCTAGCATTCACTTAGAGAACTGTAAGTTAAGCTACAAGTTGGAGTACTTAATGCAAAATCAAGGATCATACAAAGGGTTGTTTCATTGAGTTAGGATTTATAGAATTAAAACCCTAAAGCATTTGGTTGAGGGCACAAATTAGCCCGTATTCAAAGGAATGCACTTTTGATCTATTTTGATGTTGACCCTTTGTTATAAGTTAAGTCACTTAAAGTGACTTACTAAATGGTCCTTATAACATGGTATGTGACCAGTCCCTTGCAAAGTTACTGGCTCATTAGGTCACTTGGGCGTCTGAAAAGAAATTGAGGGGTTGTGGTTTAAAATAACAAAGGCGCCAAGTTCTAAATCAAAGGCTTGAGGTTAATCTAAGTTTGAACTTCAACAAATACTCTCTTTTGTTTAATTTGATGGGCAGAGTTAGTTAAGAAGGTTTTCATCTGTTCATATTCAGTTTCTCACAGAACTTGAAGAGCCATGGTATTTTACTAATGGCACTGTATGATGATATTTAGTATGAAGGTTCAATTTTTGAGCTCTCCTTGGTAATACCTTTCATGTAGTGTAGATAGAAGTCATGTTCTAAAATAGTTTTTGGAGAGCTTATTATGGTTTTAAACCAGGTGATGTTGTTTTCATCAGATCTATTAAAATGACCTTATTAACAGAGTAATCTGGTATGTGATGTAAATTCAAATGTATTGAGAAAAGTCATGTTTTTTAAGATGTCAATCTACAATGGTTGTTATATACCTAAAGGTTTATATTCTAATCTTTCTTTAATTGAAAGACTTGTGAAAATAGAATGGCAGGTTTACAAAGAGACATAAAAGATAAAGTTGATGTGTGAAGCTTATGCCAAGCATATTTGAGAAAGTAAAAAGAAGTGGCATAGATGCAAAAAGGTGCGATTTTAAGGGTGAGACACATGTTGATATGTTATTTAGTTTATACTTGAAAAGTTGTTGAAATGAGCTATAGTGAAATAGAGAAGCCCTCTATATTTTGTATATTGAAAAGATAGTGGGGTAGTAATTGTGAAGTGCTAGTGAGGCAGTTGTATTAGACAATGAGGCTTACTTGGTTAGTGAGACCTATTTGTAGCTAGTGAGGCACCTATTTTCTAGTGAGGCATTTTGTGTAGCCAGTGAGGCATGATTTTGATTAAGCTAGTGAGACATTTTTAGAGTGGTTTTTCATCCCTATGAGGGTTTTCCACTCATCAATCAGGTGTTATGTTTCTTGTTTGCCTTCATGTGTTCATATGTCCTAATTCTCTTATGATTGATTAAAGGTCTTCTTCATTCTTCTAGTCATTATGCTTGTTTGAATCCTTGATGTCTTTCTCATGTTTAAAAGGTGTAAAAAGTTGTTAAGTTTTCTAGACCATTGATTCACCCCCCCTCTCAGTGGTCCTGTAATCCAAAAAATAGAAGCACCCACATTTGGATTTTTCTACTCTTTATCTATGTTTGTGACAATTGGTATTTGTAGCTCATTTAATACATTTAATGTTATATCTTAAATTTCTTTCATCAAATTTTTGATTTCCTTTCTATCATCAGACATCAGAGTGTTGATTCTTCTTTTTGTTTAGAAATTTTTACTCAATCTCTGTGTGACTTTGACTTTCTCATGACTTGACAGACTTGGGAAAAACTTCCTCAAAACATTTTCTTTTATTTTTGTATCCCTGGCCATATGATGTAGGAGCATCTAGGGTGTAAGAGCAATCTTGCATCAACCAAAAAAAATAAAAAATGTTGTTTCTTTTCAATAAGGGCTAAATTTGGCATGGTTACTATTTTTAGTAAGTTTGCATTTGTGCACGGTTGGATACAAAATCTTACACAGACCTCTAGAATGGTGAATTGAAGCTAATGGTGAAGAAATCACTTCAATATCATTTGTCATTTGTGAGATATTAAAATTTCTAATTCCAAAAATCCTATTGAAATATTCAAAGTCAAATTTGAGGCACTTAGAGGCTCCGACTGGGCCCAAAATTTGGTGGGAAACCCAAGTAGTCTACCTATTGATACTACTTAGCGTTCTATTATCTTTTCGAGAGCTTTCCGAAAATGTATTATAATTGAAAATCCAACGGTCAGATCGAAAGTTATGGCCCCACAAAGTTGACCTATTTTTGGAGGGAGATGCAAATTTCAAAATTAAGTTGGTGGTCGCCAAAAAGGGCTATATATAACAATTTTTGGGAACCCTTAGGGTAGTAGAGTTAAGGGGGCAAGCATAGAGTCAAGAATAGGTGGGAAAACAGAAACCCTAGTTGATTTGGGGTTACAGAAGGCAGGTGATTCTAGAGTCTTGTGACAGGAAGCTGTAGTGTGTTGCAGCTTGTGGAGGATTGATTCCTCTGATTGTAATTAAGCTTCTATAATGTAATGAGTTACTCAGATCAATAAAAGAAAGTTCTATTTTCTGTGTTCAATTTCTATTGTTGTGTGTTTTGTGATTTACCCCCTTCATCAAGTGGTATCAGAGCAAGGGTTCTTGAGTGTGTAGACAGATCGCCGACCGTGAGGTAGTTTGCGTCAGGACCTGAGGTTGTGGGTTTGCTGCATAGACCAAGATGCCTCCACAAAGAAACCATGGTGGGAGGAATGCTTTGATGGAAGAGGGTTTTAGAGCCTTGCAAAGACAAATCGATGCATTGCAAGAGGAGCTGTGAAGAGGGTTTGAGCCGAGAAAGAGAGAGGAAAGGGAAGATGAAGCTGAAGAAGAGCTATCTGAGGAAGAACAAGAAGCTGCGGGAGATCCTGCAGAAGTTAGGTTGTTGAGGGCCATTTCAAAGATCAGAAAGAGGCCCAGGATTGAAGTTTCTACCTATTCTAGAGATTTGAATCCGAAACAACTTATTGATTGGATCAATGATATGGAGGAGTATTTTGAGTATGAAGATGTGGAAGACCCTGAACGGGTCAAGTTTGCAAAGACAAAGTTGAAGGGCCACGCCAGCATTTGGTGGAAGGAGGTCTAGTTAGAGAGAAATAGAAGAGGAAAAGCAAAGATTACCAGATGGGATCAGATGGTGGAGAAATTGAAGAAGAAGTTCATTCTTGTGGACTATGAGATGGAGTTGATGAAGAAGCTGCAAGGATTGAAGCAAGGTAACAAGTTTGTTAAGGAGTATACAGAAGATTTTTATAAGATCACTATAAGGATAGGCCATGAAGAGGCCAACAAGGAGAAGATGGCCCACTACATTAATGGGTTGAGGCCAAGTATTCAAAAAGAGTTGAGTCTGGTCAGAAGGACCACTATAGAAGATGTGTACTAGTTTTTCCTGAAGGTGGAAGAGAAGCTGAATAAGAGATTTGAAAGCAAGCAAAGGGGAAGAGGTCAAGGCCGAAAGACTGGTGGAAGACCCTATGGGGGCCAAAATGAAAATTCAAAGAAAAGTGAAGAAGCTGGCACCAATCGAAATCAGAGAGGAGATAATGCCTACCACCCACATGACCAGAACAATGGTGAGCAAAGAGGAAGAGGAATGAGTAGACTTGGGCAAGGACCCAGAAGAGGAGGTTTCAGAGGAACCTATTTCCAATGTGGAGAAGAAGGGCATCGAGCATACGAGTGTCCGCAACATCAAGGAAGGACAAATAGAAGGCTTGAAGGCAATGCATGAGTTGCATATGTAGATGAAGCTGCACATTCTGAGCATTCTGAAGATGCTGAAAGGGGAGAAACCCTAGTTGTTAGAAGAACCTTGCTGAATGAGGAGAAAGAACCTAATCAGAGGAAGAGTTTATTCTGCACAAGGTGCAAATGTGAAGGTAAGTGTTGTGATATTATTATTGATAGTGGAAGCACTGATAAGCTTGTTTCAGAGGAGATGGTTGACAAGTTGAAGTTGACAAGAAGAAAGCATCCGCATCCATATCGGATTGCATGGTTGCAGAAGGACCATAGAGCTTTGGTCAATGAGCAGTGTTTAGTGAAATTCAAGATTGGTGACTACCATGATGAGGTGCTGTGTGATATCATACCGATGGATGCATGTCATATGTTGTTGGGGAGGCCATGGTAGTATGATAGGAGTGCTGTCCATGATGGCCGTGCAAACACATACTCCCTAACAAAGGATGGAGTCCATCATAAGTTGAAGCCCTTGAAGGAGGTGGAAGAAAATGTATGTAGTACTGCCAGAATTTGCTTGGTAGATGGTAGAAAGTTTTTGGAGGGTATGAAGCATGAGTGTCATTGCTTTGCATTGATTCCTAAGATTAGTCAAGAGAAATGTGAAGATGTACTAGTAGAAGTCTCAGAAATGTTGGAAGAATTTCAAGATATTGTCTTTGATAATGTACCAGAAGGTTTACCACCAGTGAGGAAGATAAGTCATCAAATGGATTTGATACCAGGAGCTAGTTTGCCAAATAAGGCAGCCCACAGAATGACTCCAGCAGAGAATGAAGAGTTGAACAGACAAGTTCACGAGCTGTTAAGGAAGGGACTGATAAGGGAGAGCCTAAGTCCATGTGCGGTACTTGCAGTACTAGCACCAAAGAAAGATGGAGAGTGGAGGATGTGTACAGATTCCCGGGCCATCAACAAGATCACAATCAAGTACAGATTTCTATTGCCAAGAATGGATGACATAATGGATTGTTTGAGTGGAGCCAAGTACTTCACGAAGATTGATCTGAAGAGTGGGTATCACTAGATTCAAATCAGGGAAGGAGATGAATGGAAGACAACCTTCAAGACAAAGGAGGGTTTGTATGAGTGGTTAGTCATGCCATTTGGGCTGACCAATGCACCGAGCACATTCATGCCGCTCATGAACGAGGTACTGAAGGAATTTTTGGGAAGTTTTGTTATTGTTTATTTAGATGACATTTTGATTTTTAGTAAGACTTGGGATGAGCATTTGATGCATATCAGAAGAGTTTTAGAGAAGCTGAGGGAGGAGAAGTTGTTGATCAATTTGTAGAAATGTAGTTTTGCAAAGAAGGAGTTGGTATACCTGGGATTTGTTGTCTCAGAGGAAGGTCTTAAGATGGACCCAGAGAAGGTGAGGGCTATCATTGAATGGCCTACACCAAGGAGTGCTTTCGAGGTAAGACCTTTTCATGGTTTGGCAAGTTTTTACAGAAAGTTTATCAGGAATTTTAGTAGCATTTGTGCACCCCTAACTAAGACAATGAGAGGGGATAGAAAAGAGTTTAGATGGACTAAAGGAGCAGACAAGAGCTTTGATACATTGAAGCAGAAAGTTGTAGAACAACCTATTTTGGCACTTCCAGATTTCAATAAGGTATTTCAGGTAGATTGTGATGCTAGTGGTAGTGGTATAGGAGCTATTTTGAGCCAAGAAGGTAAGCCCATTGCCTATTTTAGTGAGAAGCTTAATGATGCCAAGAAAAAGTATTCTGTTTATGATTAGGAATTTTATGCAATAGTTTAGGCTTTGAAGAAATGGAGACATTATTTGTTGCCAAAGGACTTTGTTTTATATACTGATCATCAGGCTTTGTAGTATCTTAATAGTCAAGGAAAGTTGAACCAAAGGCACTTAAAATGGGTTGAGTTTTTGCAGAGCTATACTTTTGTTTTGAAGCACAGGAGTGGGAAGTCCAATAGAGTTATAGATGCCTTGAGAAGAAGGAAAAATTTGTTGATAGAAATGAAGATAGAGGTTGTTGGTTTTGATGAGCTTAAAAGTTTGTATCCTGAAGATCTAGATTTCGCAGAGGCTTGGAAAGCTTGTATGGAACCTGTTACTTTGGACAGGACAAAATGGTTGGATTTCATAATCCAAGATGGCATGTTATTTAGAGGAAGCCAGTTGTGCTTTCCAAGGAGTTCCATGAGAGAGAACCTGATTAAGGAGAAGCATAGTGGAGGATTGGCTGGACACTTTGGTCGAGATAAGACCATTGCTATTGTTGGTGAAAATTATTATTGGCCACAGTTGTAGCAGGATGTGCAGAAATTTGTATAGAGTTGCAGAGTATGTCAGATGGCAAAAGGAGCAAGTTAGAACACAGGTCTATATCAGCCATTACCTATACTAGAGAAGCCATGGGATGATATCAGTATGGATTTTGTTCTTGATTTACCAAGGACACAGAGAGGACATGATTCTATTTTTGTGGTGGTGGACAGATTCTCGAAGATGGTAAATTTTATTCCTTGCAAGAGGACCAATGATGCTATTCACATTGCAGAGTAATTTTTCAGGGAGGTGGTGAGACAACATGGTCTACCTAAGAGCATAGTTTCAGATCGAGATACCAAGTTTGTTGGTTATTTCTGGAGGACATTGTGGAAGAAGTTGAAGACAGATTTGTAGTTCAGTTCTGTACACCATCCACAAATTGATGGACAGATAGAAGTGGTGAATAGGAGTTTGGGTAACCTACTACGATGCTTAGTAAGAGATAAGCCCAAGGGATGGGATTTAATTTTACAGCAGGCAGAATTTGCTTACAACAATTCTATCAATAGGAGCACAGGTAAATCTCCATTCCAGGTTGTGTATGGGAGTAGCCCAAGAACTGCTTCCGAATTGAGGAGGATGGATAAGGGGGATAAGAGTAGTGCCAAAGCTAAAAATTTTGTTGAGCACATGAAGAATTTGCACGAAGAGGTAAGAAAGCATATCCATAAGATGAATACTCAGTACAAGGCTAAGGCAGATCAGAAGAGGAGGCATAAGGGGTTTTAGGAGGGTGATAAAGTCATGGTTCACTTGAGAAAAGAAAAATTTCTAGTTGGTACATATAATAAGCTAAAGATGAGGAAATTTAGACCATATAGAATCTTGAAGAAGCACAATTCAGGAAATGCATTTGAGGTAGAGTTGCCTGATGACATCAATATTTCACTAGTGTTCAACATTTTGGATTTGACAGAGTATCATGATGATGGACTTGATAAAGGAACACAGTGGGACATTCCAGCATCTACTTCAGAGAAGGAGGAGATAGAGGGCATTCTGGATAGCTGTGTGGGTAAGAGTATAAGAAATAGGTAGTATACAGAATACTTGGTGAAATGGAAAGGAAGGCCTGTTGAAGATTCATCATGGTTATCTAAGGATGAGATTAATCATTTTGGTTTCCCTCTAACACATGAGAAGTGATAGGGTCACTTTTCAAATTACCCTAGGTGTCTGATGCAGGAGCATCTAGGGTGTAAGAGCAATCTTGCATCAACCAAAAAAAATGTTGTTTCTTTTCAATAAGGGCTAAATTTGGTAGGGTTACTATTTTTAGTAAGTTTGCATTTGTGCACAGTTGGATACAAAATCTTACATAGACCTCTAGAATGGTGAATTGAAGCTAATGGTGAAGAAATCACTTCAATATCATTTGTCATTTGTGAGATATTAAAATTTCTAATTCCAAAAATCCTATTGAAATATTCAAAGTCAAATTTGAGGCACTTAGAGGCTCCGGATGGGCCCAAAATTTGGTGGGAAATCCAAGTAGTCTACCTATCGGTACTACTTAACACTCCATCGTCTTTTCGAGAGCTTTCTGAAAATGTATTATAATTGAAAATCCAACGGTCGAATCAAAAGTTATGGCCCCATGAAGTTGACCTATTTTTGGAGGGAGATGTAAATTTCAAAATTAAGCTGGTGGTCACCAAAAAGGGCTATGTATAACCATTTTTGGGAACCTTTAGGGTAGTAGAGTTAAGGGGGCAAGCGTAGAGTCAAGAATAGGTGGGAAAACAGAAACCCTAGCTTATTTGGGGTTACAGAAGGCAGGTGATTCTAGAGTCTTGTGACAGGAAGCTGTAGTGTGTTGCAGCTTGTGGAGGATTGATTCCTCTAATTGTAATTAAGCTTCTGTAATGTAATGAGTTGCCCAAATCAATAAAAGAAAGTTCTATTTTATGTGTTCAATTTCTGTTGTTGTGTGTTTTGTGATTTACCCCCTTCATCAAGTGGTATCAGAGCAACGGTTCCTGAGTGTGTAGATAGATCGTTGACCGTGAGGCAGTTTGCACTAGGACCTGAGGTTGTGGGTTTGCTGCATAGACCAAGATGCCTCCATGAAGAAACCATGGTGGGAGGAATGTTTTGACGGAAGAGGGTTTTAGAGCCCTACAAAGACAAATCGATGCATTGCAAGAGGAGCTGCGAAGAGGGTTCGAGCTGAGAAAGAGAGAGGAAAGTGAAGATGAAGCTGAAGAAGAGCTATCTAAGGAAGAACAAGAAGCTGCAGGAGATCCTGCAGAAGTTAGGTTGTTGAGGGCCATTTCAAAGATTGGAAAGAGGCCCAGGATCAAAGTTTCTACCTATTCTAGAGATTTGAATCTGGAACAACTTATTGATTGGATCAATGATATGGAGGAGTATTTTGAGTATGAAGATGTGGAAGACCCTGAACGGGTCAAGTTTGCAAAGACAAAGTTGAAGGGCTGCGCCAGTATTTGGTGGAAGGAGGTCCAGTTACAGAGAAATAGAAGAGGAAAAGCAAAGATTACCAGATGGGATCGGATGGTGGAGAAATTGAAGAAGCAGTTCATTCATGTGGACTATGAGATGGAGTTGATGAAGAAGCTGCAAGGATTGAAGCAAGGCAACAAGTTCTGTTAAGGAGTATACAGAAGATTTTTGTAAGATCACTATAAGGACAGGCCATGGAGAGGCCAACAAGGAGAAGGTGGGTCACTACATTAATGGGTTGAGGCCAAGTATTCAAGAAGAGTTGAGCCTGGTCAGAAGGACCACCATAGAAGATGCGTACCAGTTTTCCTTGAAGGTGGAAGAGAAGCTGAATAAGAGATTTGAAAGCAAGCAAAGGGGAATAGGTCAAGGCGGAAGGACTGGTGGAAGACCCTATGAGGGCTGAAATGAAAATTCAAAGAAAAGTGAAGAAGCCGGCACCAGTCAAAATCAGAGAGGAGATAACGCCTACCGCCCATGTGACTAGAACAATGGTGAGCAAAGAGGAAGAGGAATGAGTAGACCTCAATCAATGCTTTATTAAACATATCCAAAAATCTTACCATAGTAGCTTCAATGATCGCCTTGTCTTCATCAGATCTTTCATCATAGAGATCTGCCACATGCTTTAGATTTCCATGAACAACTACTACATTGATTGTGGCTTCAAGAGTCATGGTGGCATTACCTTATACATTTTCTTCTTCTTTTCCTTTCCTTCTTTTTCTTTTTCACTGACATCTTCCTCTTCTACAATAGGTTCATTCTTAACTCTTTTTGTTTCAGTTTGATCATCGGATGGAGGTGGTCCCTTTTCTTCTACACTAGTTCTTCTATTTGTTCTTCTTCTTCATCTTCATTAATGCCATAACTGACATAAACATCTTTATGGCCTTTTCTTTTGACTCTTCTTTTCCTTTTTGGTTTGGAGGCACTGGCTTCATCATCCTTCTTTGCAGTAATAGTAGTAGCAATAGTAGTGGCAGAGGCAAAGTTTTGAAATACACAGGACAACTAAGAGGGGGGATGAATCAGTTGTCAAAAAACTTTAACCACTTATGAATGTCAACACATCAATTGCTTAATCACTGTTATTAAGATTTAACCATGAAAGCATGAAACAAGAAACTTAACACAATAACACATTCAACTCATGAGACACCAGATTTTTACGTGAAAAACCCTATAAGGGAAAAACCATGGTGGGTGTTAGCCCAAAAAAATAAATATGTTATAGCAATACCAAAAATTAGAGGCTTACTGCCTTAGGGCTCAGTACCTAGAGCTCACTGCTCAAAAGAGGCTCACTGCCAATAAAAGAGGCTCACTACCAAGATGTGGCTCATTGTCTATGGGTGGCTCACTGCCAAATTGGTGAACTGAGATAGCAACATCTACTCCATGCTAGGGTTCAGTTCCATTGAAGCATAATATATCTTCTCTACGCTGCCTTCTTCACTCACTCTCTGCTATATGTTCATCTTTCGTACTTGAATACAATTTCACAACATCATTACAAGTATTTATACAATTCATCAACCTTGGAATGTACATCAAGGTCGGCATTACATTCATCAACCATTGGAACAAACTCAAAGGTCAGCATTACAAACATATATAGAAATGGGTCTAGACCTAAACAAGATTAGCTAAGGAAAAGATGTATATAAATCATATTATGCCTTAGCTAGGACTCAAATGCAATCTTCCACACCATGATATGCTTCCACAATCTTCAATGCAACTCCACATGTAGTGAAAATAACCGAGTCGGCCAAGACTGGTTTTAACACTGAGTCTTTTGGGAATAGTCTTCATCCACGATCCAAATTAGTCTTTTCAGACCAATCAAAAGATAGGAACATGATCAAGAGACATCCACAAGCACATTGTAATCACCAGGAACTTCCGCACCACCTTTGATCACTTTATTCATAAGATTATTCAAACTGGAGCACATTAACATAATTGTCAACCACTATCATGAGGAAAAAATGACTTGTGGACCACCAAATCATGATCCATAGGAGTTGAAGGAACATAACAACATTTCAAACATAATTCCAAAACCACAAACCAAAAGACTTAAATGCGGAGGAATACCGACCATAATACATTCTCCCTGTCACCACCAAATGTATAGAAAAAGTAGTTTTCACTCTGGTGAACATAACTCAGTCAAATCTTCATAATGAAGTCTCAAACTTGGAACATAGCATCTTTAGACATTCCTCTAAATAACTTCCAATCTATAGACAAGGATATTCAATCTACAAGAAATGCAGAGCAAACTACTGGATTGTTTTTTCAGTAAACAAAGATACTCTTCAATACATTGTTTCTACTGGGAGAGCAAATTTTCTCAAAAGCACTTGGAAACTTAATATCAGGATCACTTACTCATCATCTTCAACACTTATATAGGCAAATACAAAGTAGCTACCTCAATACAAGCACTCATCAAAACAAGAGCATAGTTGACACCAATGACAACATAGATATGTTGACATCAATGACAACACTTGTTAGGCACATACTTGCAACAATCTCCCCATTTGTTATTGATGGCAACATATGATGTGAAAAATTGTAAACACCATCAAGACAAGATTCTCCCCCTTTCTCTTTATACTTCTACATTCCTTCTTCCCCTAAGTTTTTCACATGATTTCTCTCCCCCTTTGACATCAATAGCAAAGGGCACATACTTGCACTTTGCTGCTCTAATTAAACTGAAACACTTACTGCTCTTTATTGGGAACTTCTGTCAGTAACATCTAGCTACTCCCCCTTAGAGGTAGCTTTCAAAACATCAATCCAAATCAAAGAATAAGGCTTTGGGGACCACTGAACTGATGCATTCCTATGCATCTTAGTTTAGAGAAGGAGGGGTAATAACCCCTAACTTTTCTGTGAGATACTCAAAAGTATCCTTAGGTAGAGGCTTAGTGAAAATATCTATAATATGATCTTTTGTAGACACATATTTGACTAAATACTTCATTCTCTGTTACCTTTTCTCTTAGAAAGTGAGACCTTATTGATAGCTGCTTTGTTCTTGAGTGCATCACTAGATTCTTTGAAATGTTTATAGCACTTGTATTATCACAAAACATTGCAATTGGATCTTCATAAACTCTTATGTCCTTCAATGTCTACTTCATCCATAACACTTGAGTGAAACAACATGCTGCTACAATATACTCTGCTTCTATAGTAGACAAGGAGATTGAATCTTGCTTCTTTCTCAGCCATGAAACCAATCTATTACCTAAAAAGAAAGCACCTCCACTTGTACTTTTTCTGTCATCAACATCTCTGACCCAATCTGCATCTATATAAGCAATGAGAGTGAAATAATTATCCTTTGGATACCATAAGCCATTATTTGATGTACCTTTTAAATACATTAGGATTCTTTTGACTGCCATCACATGTGACTCTCTAGGATCTTCTTGAAATCTTGCCACAAGACAAACTGCATGCATAATATCAGGTCTGGATTGTGTTAGATAAAGTAATCCTCCAATCATAGATATGTACCTTTTCTATCATCCTTAGGTGAATCATCAATTTTTCTCAAATTGTAACCAGTCACCATGGGAGTGTACACTGGTTTAAAGTCCTCCATCCCAAACTTTTTCAATAACTCTTTTGCATACTTAGACTAAGAAATGAAGATCCATTTTTTCTGATTGAGTAATTTGTAGACCTAGAAAGAAATTCATTTCACCAAACATGGACATCTCAAACTCCTTTTTCATTTCCTCTACAAATTTCTTACACATACCTATTGGAAACAATGTAGATAACTGAGAGGGGGGGTGAATCAGTTATCTTATAACTTTTCTATTTTTGCTTTTTTTTCTTATCTTATCATTTAGTGTTATATCAAAACAAGGCAATCATAAGAACTGAAAAAGAAATTAACACATAACACAAGGATTTTTATGTGGAAACCTTGTTAAGAAAAAAACCATGGGGTGACTAACCCAAAATTGTATTCTTTGTTAAAAGAATAAAGAGTACAAATTTGGCACTTGCCAATTAGGGCTCACTGCTCGAGCACACTTCTCACAAGAGGCCCACTACCTACAAGACACTTATAGTCTACAAATTCTTACAAATGATACCAAGGTGTTTGAACTGGTAAACAAAATCTATACATGTAGGAATTTAGTTCTGGTTAGGCACAGTATACTGATCTAGCACATTTCATTCTTCCTCTACTCAATATTACTTTCTTGTCACATTCTGGGCTTGAATTACTACCTTTGCACTTGTCTATGCTTTTATTCACACTTAATCATTCATTATATCACTTACACACACTCACAAGCTTGAATCCATTGGGTATATATATCTGCATCAAGGATTTCCCACAACTTTCTTGTTGACAACAAGAACACTTAGGATATTTGCAAGTTATTGTTTATTCGGCTGAATCCATACTTGATTGATGATGCGCATTAAAAAATTAGGCATAGAAATCATTACCTAATTTGGCCAAAGTCATATAATGCCACAAATTTCTTGATCAATACCTTTTATACATCCGGATTGAAGTCTGATATTCTGTTGGTCAGTTCTTCCTTTGTCTGCTCTGCCTAACTGGAACCCAACACTCAGATGCTCGTATTTTTTTCATGCTTTATCACCTGAGACTAAATCTCTAGAATATAATAGTCATGATACCCCTCTTGACTTGTCCAAGTCTACAACTTATTGAGTTAAACCATCTGAGAGATCCGGACCTGATTGTTGGACCTTGTTACATACTTTGTTCTTGTTCACCAGACCAAAACAATCTTCAATCTGACTTCTGGTATAGGCCAATTATGTACCGCAGATGTGTGGGATAGACTTTGTTGCCATCAATGACAACACTTATGAAGCCACATAGTGTCTCTTGTGAACGAATCTACCTCTTTGGCATTGATGGAAACACTTAGTGAAAAATGGCTAAGTGTCACAGTAAGTCCCCCTTTGCTTGTGCTCTGTCTCTTGCACTATTTTACTAGAGCTCCCCCTTAGCTGGATTCCTCATTTTCCACTACTCTTCACTCCCTCTTTGACATCAATGGCAAAGGGTGGAATCCGTATACCAAAATTTTGCAAAAAATATTATATACATGGCCGCATTACTATATACAAATCATATGTTATACTTACATATACTTAAGTATATCTGCAAAGGTTGTCTTCAACTCTATGATTTATGTGGCCCAACTCCTCTTCATTCTATCCAAAATGGAGATGTTCCCACTTAACAAAAATGTATATGCTTCTGCCCTCTTTAATTCTGTTGGATCACTGGTCTGAACTGTATTTTGTGCCTCTGTCAAGGCATCATGCATTGCCTCTAACTTAGGGATGATTATCCCTCTGAGATCACCCATTCTATCCATTATGTTCTTTTTCTCTTTAACAAGTTCTTTAATTTCATTTATTATAGCAATAGCATGACGTTCATGATTCACCAGAGAGGTAGTAAGGGGATCAAAATTCTGAGATAAACTTGATAGTTTTCCTTCTTGTTCTTTCACTTTCTTCTCAATGTCCTCTGTCACTTTGGGGCAAGTTAAACAAAATTTTTATATGTCCCCACCATCCTTAAGAGCATTTTTAAGGCTCTTTATGCCAATTCCTAAGGTTCTTCTATCATTAGCAATTAGCCCTTGTACTTCATTAAATCTCTTTCCCAAGAACTCCTTCCAGACCTTAGTTTCTGCCGATTTCTCTAAGGATTCAAAATGAGTGTTAACAAAATTGACTAAGTTTTTTAGATTATTGGATGGAGAGGCAAAAGGATCCTTTTGATAGGTTGGCATAATCTTTTTCAGCATCCTAGATGAAATCTCCAACAACTCACAATCCTCCATGTGTGATTTTAGAAGTTTCTCTTTTGCTTTGGCCTGAGAAAAAGATGCTACTTTCATTATCTGAACCAGAGAGAGTCAAAGTTTAGTGGCCCTTGAATTAACTCAGGTTCATCTAGCTCCATCATTTCTTTGTCTAGGAAATTCTATACTGTCTTTGCAATGTCTCTTGCCAACTCTACTTCCTTCCTTTTGGGGGAATCCGGACTGACTTGGTTATTGATATTTGTTTCTTCTACATTTCCTTCCTCTTTTGGAACAAAGGAGTCTAATGCCTCAAATGGCTCTTCATCATTTTTCTTTAATCCTTTGACATCCTTGTCAAAAAATGTTTCTTCTTTCTGTCCTTCCTCTTCTGGTACAGAGGAATCTAATGCGTTAGATGATTCTTCATCATTTTTCTTTAATCCTTCAACATCCATGTTAGAAGGCTCTTCATATGTTTCCTCTATAATGGGAAGATTAAATCTCTTCAAGGCATTCCAGAGAATTTCTTTTGTTTCATTTGCTATTTGGTCAATTTTTTCAACCATGAGTTTATTCATCTAAGACTTGCTTCGGAAATTAACTTTACAATCCTTAAAAACCATGTCCATTTGTTTTGGAGTGATAGAGGGAGATAGCTATATCACTATCTGCTCCCGGATCTCCAAGTCTTTTGCCTTTGCATTCTCTTTTCTTTGCTCCAATACATCTTTTAGGCTCTTTGGAATTAATGAAATTATTTCAATGAATGCTTTGTTATAGATATTCAAATACCTTACAGTAGCTTCCTCTAGAATTCTCTTGTCAACATCATTGTATTCACCATAGAACTCTATCATCAGCTACAGGTTCCCATCCACAATAGTTGCCTTGATGATATCATCAATAGAAAGAGTAGGCTTCTCAACATACTCTGCTAACTTCTGCTCCATATCAACCTTGGGAGGTTTTACTTTTGCTTTCTTCAATTCTCTAATCTCTTCATCTGACTCAGTCTTGTCATCATCCTTAAGACTCACATAAACTCTTATGGCCTTGGATTTCTTTCTCTTTTCCCTTTTTTAGATGAATGAGCTTCCGGATTTGTAACTTTAGAGCTCCCGGAGGTAGAACTCCTGGTAGTTCTAGTCCAGGTGGAGGCTTCTACTAGAACCGGTTCTTTCTTTGCTTCCTCTTTTTCTTTCTCAATTTTCTCTATTCTTTCTCTGTTTGTAATAACAACTTCTTTGGTAATGCCAAATTTCTTAACTAGTTCTTCAACTTCCTTTCTCACCTTTCTTTTTATCTCAGGCCTTCTTAGTTCAACATGCAGTTTTATGTTTAATTCTTCAAAAGTGCCAAACCTCTCTGCTTTAGGGTCCTTGGGTTGACTCAGTAAATGTTGAATATGAGTCTCCAATATGTTTTCATCAACCTCATAGCCCATGGGAAATATTCATACTGTCCTTGGCTCAACTGCCTCTATTAGGCACTGATCAATATCTACCATAAAGTAGACCGTGTCTTTTTACTTCTCCACTACTATTTTGGGAATTCTTTCTCTTGCTTGCATCATGCTCTAGAAGTTTTTGAAGTAACCCCAGAGAGCTATCTTCTGGGTTTGAGTGTCACCAAGTTCATACAAGTAATCCCTGATCTGTATAGCAACTAGTTTGTCATTTTCCCATATCAGACCTTTTGAGCCTGGTAACTCATTCATGAAGTAGAAAAACAAGCATAACACCAAATCACCATATTTGAAAGAGTTCTTTTTATCTTTCTTGATCTTTTGCAAGTTCTCCAGAAATTGATTCAATAGGAGTTCACACAAGTCATAATCTACATTCTCTCGTAGCATCTGGTATGCAATGTAGATGGTAGTACTAGATACAAAATTTTATCTACTTGAATGGTAAATCTTGTATCCAATCACAATTGAGGCAAACTTGACATCCAGATCAGTGATGTCATCAATGGTCATTGCCCTCTTAACATATTTTGAACCTATGGCTTTAGATACTGTTTGATTGTTCACAGACTTAAGAGCAGGCAACCCACCAATGGAGTGTAAACCAATTACAACTTTGATGATATCTTTGGTTATTTTGAAAGGCCTCATTAACCACATGAAGTTATCATGGATTCTACTTAAGATATATTGGACCCATTCATCCTCTCCAAAAGATGGAAAATGTATGCAATGTGCAAAATGCTTATCTTTTAGGGTCTAGAACTCTGGTTTCAGATCAAAGTTCTCACTGCTTAACTGATTGTGGTATAGTTTCATCAATTTCAGGTCTCCAAAGTCCTCAATGTTTGCATGTATATGAACCCTAATGCCTTCTATATGGAGAACACCATACGGGGTACGGGAAAACACACCCAAAGGATCAACCTCAATAGATTTGTGAGGATGTTTCTTGAAAACTGGCCTTGGCCTCTTGGAAACATTTACAACCATAGGAGTAGCCATTCTAATCAATGAAGATTTGAGATATTTACAAAAGAAATACCTCTTCACGCCTTAGGTTTTGGAGCAACTACTAGAACAAATTGCACTTGGATTCGATCTTCAACTAAGTTTGAATGTTCTACTGGATTTCTTCTCAGAGCTCTTCTCCCTTCTTCGTGAGTGTAAAGTGTTGCAAATGATGGATGAGAAACTTTTAACCTTTCCCAAAAACCTAATTTCTTTTTGTAATAAATGCACAACTTAAGTTATCTGGTTACCTTGTATTGAGAGAGATTTTCTTGAATCACTGCGCAGATCTTAAAATCATTGTCTATGAGGGTTGACAACATATCTTCACCTTTTTCAAACATGCTATAGGTCCACAGATTAAAACATTTCAATTCTGGATCATACTGGATCTGTCCGTGAAATTCTGCTTTACCAGATAGCTGCTGTACAGGATCTCCTCATAGCTTCCCCAAATATGCATGCAGATTTGTCAAATTTTGACTAGATGAATTTCAAATGAATCTCCTCAAACCCTTTAAACCACAACATCTTATTCTGACTCAATGTGCCAAATTCAGGCACTCACTAGCTGGTTGGGGGAAAAAAGATCTTCTCTGTAGCTCCCCCTGAAAACTAGAGCTTACTTTTTAGTTTCCGGAAGGAATATCAGCATTGGATTCTGGTGCGGATCCATCCCCAATATTCATTGTACTCCTTTTTACCCAAATCTTGCTCATCTCCTTTTGAACTTAATTCGCATTTACTTTACCTTTTCCTTTGTCTTGTTTCTAATCATGTTCCACCGGACCTTTTCTATTCTAATTTCTACTTCTGTAGAATCTGGTGATATGATCGGATCTATTGCAATTGTAACACACAATATTTCTTTGCTTATTTGAATGATATCCTCTTGATCTACACTCATTAGCCATATGTCCAATTCTATTGCATACAAAGCATTTACCATTGAAAGAATTGTTCATTTACTTATTTCTACATTCATGAGATTTGTGACCATACCTTTTACAATTGAAACATTGACCAGAGAAGGATGAATTGATTTGATTCATTCTGTTTCTGCACTGGATTGCTTTATGACTAAACTTATTGCAATTGAAGCAGTATCCATTGAAGGATGGATACCTTTGAGCGTTTGGTTGCCTTATCAGAGGTCTTCTAGGCTTGTTTCTTTGATTTCCTAATCCAAAGTTCTTCTGACCAGACCTAGAGATTTCACCTTTCTCATATCCCAAGCCACGCTTATCATCTACCCTCTTTTGACTTTCAAGAAGAACTTCAAGTTGGGCTAAGCTTATCTTGAATTTTTCTTTGTATTCATTTGCAGTTTGAAGATCTTGTTTAAGAGTGTTTATCTGATTCTCAAGTTGTTCTTCATTGTCTCTGGCTTCTTCAAGATTAGATTCAAGATGCTTGATTATTCTGTCCATTTTGTGGTAGTCCTCTGTTTTCCCCTTGAGGGATTATTTTACATTATCTCAATCTTTCTCTTTTCTTCAATTTCTTGGGTGAATCTCATAACCCCTTATTCCATTTCATGCCTTATCATAATGACTTCTTTTGACAGCTTCTCACATAGCTTGTTTTTCTCATTTAGATCCTCATCAGTATTATTGACTTCACTTTGATTTGCTAATTTCTAGAGTAGTTCCTTTCTCTTTTTCATAGAATTACTAAGTTTTTCTTTCAGCTCATTTATGAAATCATCAGCTTGTTTGATTTTTTCTCTCCAATTATTGACTTCAGAGTGGGATTGTTTAAGATCATCTAGGGTAGACTGAAGTTGTTCTTTCATAGCATATGCATCCATTGAGATTCCCAGATCTTCCTCAAGTTGTTAGGCTTTGTTCAGAGGAACTTAGCTCTGATACTAATTGTTGGAAATAATGCAGATAATTGAGAGGTGGGCTGAATCAGTTATCTTATAACTTTTCTATTTTTGCTTTCTTTTCTTATTTTATCATTTAATTTTATATCAAAACAAGGCAATCATAAGAACTGAAAAAGAAATTAACACATAACACAAGGATTTTTACGTGGAAACCCTGTTAAGGGAAAAACCACAGGGTGACTAACCTAGGATTGTATTCTCTATTAAGAGAATAAAGAGTACAAATTTGGCACTTGCCAATTAGGGCTCACTGCCTGAGCACACTAGTCACAAGAGGCCCACTACCTACAAGAGACTTATAATTTACAAATGCTTACAGATGATACCAAGGTGTTTGAATTGGTGAACAACATCTATACATGCAGGAATTCAGTTCCAGTTAGGCACAATATACTGATCTAGCACATTTCATTCTTCCTTTGCTCAATATTACTTTCTTGTCACATTCTGGGCTTGAATTACTGGCCCTATAGTTAACCCTTATTCGCTAAGGATGATTAATTAAGAACTAACCTATTCCCTCCCACCTTGGGCCCCTACCATTCATTGGCCCTACTATTCTAAAGCCCTATAGTTCCCACCTGAGGTGGGTGGGGGGAGATAGATGGCATGTTACATATAGAATCTTCTTGATAGATAGCTGGCATGTCATCAGAGGCTAAATCTCTGGAATATAATTATAATCTTCTCGATTCTATACGTAATGTGGAGATAGCTGGCATGTCACTAGAGGCTAAATCTCTGGAATACAATAATCATGATAACCCTCTTAACTTGTCCAAGTCCACAACTTACTGAGTTACACCATCTAAGAGATCCGGAACTGATTGTTAGACCTTGTTACATACTTTGTTCTTGTTCACCAGATCAAAACAATCTTCAATCTAACTTCTGGTATAGACATATTATGTACTGTGGATGTGCGGGATAGACTTTATTGCCATCAATGACAACACTTATGAAGCCACACAGTGTCTCTTGCCAACAATATCTGCATTACCTCCAAAGATAATATCATCAACAAAGACTTTAACAATCAAAATTTGATCATCATTAATCCTAAAATAGAGAGTATTGTTAGCAGTATCTTTATTGAACCCTAATTGCAATAAGTACTTGTCCAAACTTGCATACCATACTCTAGGAGCTTGCTTGAGTCCATACAAGGCTTTCTTCAATCTACACACCATATAACCTTGGTCTAATAATTGAAATCCTTGTGGTTGCTCAAAGTAATCTTCCTCTTCCAATTCACCATTCAAGAATGTAGACTTCACATCCATCTGATACACTTTGAAATCTTTATGTGCTGTAAATGCTAGAAATATTCTGATTGTTTCAATCCTAGCCACCAGAGCAAAAGTCTCTTCAATTTCTATTCCTTCAATTTGAGAATATCCTTTGCACATAAGCCTTTCTTTGTTTCTTACTACTTCTCTATTTTCATTTAGCTTGTTCCTGAAAACCCATTTAGTTCCAATGACATTCTTATCAAGGTCTAGGAACCAATTCCCAAGTTTGATTCTTCTCTATCTACATCAGCTTTATTTCCATGGGTGTTACCTAATTTTCATCATTGCAAGCTTCATTCACAATTTTAGGTTCAACTTTTAAAAGCAAATAGTAATTCACTTGTTCTTCTACAACTCTTTTTCTTGTCAGTACTCCTTTTCTTTTGTCACCTATAGTTTGATCTTTAGAATGATTAATCCTTACATACCTGGGAGTCTTAACTGCATTTTCTAGAGCCTTTTCTTCTTCGTCTTGGCTATCTTCTTGTTCATCTTTCTTCTCATTTACTGTGATAATAGGTTCATCTAATTGATTGCCACTCAGATCTTGTTTTCTTTCCTTGTCTTCATCCACCTTCACATTAGCACTCTCAACAATCTGTTTTAGCCTTTTGTTGTAGCATCGTTAGGCCTTACTCTTGGTAGAGTATCCAAGGAAGATTCCTTCATGACACCTAGCATCAAACTTGCCTAGATCTTCTTCTCTTTTGATATAGCATTTGCTTCCAAAAACTTTGAAATATTTCACTGTAGGAACTCTTCCATACCATAGTTCATAACGAGTTTTAGTACCATTACCTTTGACTTGAACTTTATTTTGAATGTACACAACAATATGTATAGCTTCTTTCTAGTGTACTTCCGGTAGATCAGCTTCCTTCATCATGGTCCTAGCAGCCTCTTGAAGTGTTATGTTCTTTCTTTCAACAACTCCATTTTGTTGTGGAGTCTTCAGTGCAAACAACTATCTCTTTATCCCTTGCTCTTCATAGAAAATGTTGAATTTACTTGATGTGAACTCTCCTCCTCTATCAAAACTAAAGCATTTAATTTTCAATTCTATCTCATTCTCAACCATTGTCTTGAAGGATTTGAACTTTTCTATGGCTTCTGATTTGTCACTTAGAAAAGTGACCCAAGTCATTCTAGAATAATCATTAATAAGAAACATGAAGTAGCTATTTCCTTGTAGACTTCTTACCCTTATAGGAGCACACAACTTTGTATGTACTAGATCCAGCAATCTGGTAGAAAATTGTTCTTTTCTCTTGAAACTTGTTTTTGTCTACTTCCCCAACTAACATTCCTTACAAATGGTATTGGTCAGTTTCACAAGCTTCAGTAAATCTCTCACAACCTAAACTGAACTTATCTTCACCAAATTATCAAAATTGATATGACACATCCTTCTATGGCATAGCCAACTCTCTTTTGTCTAAGCCAACAAACAGTAATCATTAGTTCCTCTTAATTGATAAATGTTACCTCTAGTCTTCTTACCAGTAGCAATCACTGTTCCAAAGCATTCCATGATCTTGCACCCATTATCTTTGAATCTCATATCATAACCTTTGTCACACATCTTACCAACACTCAAAAGATAATGCTTTAAACCCTTTGCATATAGGACATTATCAGTATCATGCTTTCCATTAAAAGAAATAGATCCTTTTCCACAAATCTTACTAGTTGCATTATCTCAAAACCTAACCAGTCCTCCGTCATACTTTTCCAAACTCACAAACTTACTTTTGTCACCAGTCATGTGATGTGAGCATCCACTATCAATAATCCATTCATCCTTATCTTTCTCAACCTAAACAACTAAAGCACTTTCTTTCACTAGTTTTTCTTCCTTCACACAACTAGCAGAATTAGTAGACACAGGTTCTTCTTTAATGACAATAAACAGACATTCATTTGCACTAGTACTAGCATCATCAGATTCATCATCTGTTACACCTTCATCATCATCATCTCTGACATAATAGCATTTCTTTAAGATCCTAAGTCTACTTTCAAATTTCTTCTTGCCTCTCTCAATTCTCTTCGGACACCTAGAAGCATAGTGACCAACCTTACCACATGAAAAATATTTGAAAGGTAATTTGCCTTTAAACTTACTAGAACCTCTTTATAGTCTATCAACAAAGTTGGCTTCAATTTCATCAAGCTCATCATCAAGTTTCACTTTGTACTTCTCAGCTCCAAAGATCTTCTCTGAAGTGTTTGCTTTGAAAGCAGTCTCAATCTTCAGAAAAGCATCACCAAACTCTCTCATCTCAAAAGTTGTACGCTTTCCTAGCAACTGATCCTTAGTGACTTCTTGCATATTCATTACTTCTTCAATTGCAACTACCTTGTCACTATAGGATATAGGTAATTACCTAAGAATTTTCATCACAACTTCCTTCTCATCAATAGCTCCTCCCATACCTTTTATTCCATTAACAATTTCATCAACCTTTTGCATGTAGGTTGTTATGTTTTCATCTTCGCTCATCTTCAAACCTTCATATTTTTCTTTTAAGCCCTACAATTTGGCACTCTTTACAGATTCATCCCCTTCATACAGATTTTGTAGCTTTTCTAAGACTTCATGAGTAGTTTCCAGATCCATTATCTTTATCAATTCAATGTCAAACAAAGCACTTAACAGAGCATCTGTGGCTTTTATATTTAACTCATATTCTCTAATTTTAGCTTTAGTCATTAAACCATTATGAGGCATGGTATACTTTTTCTCAGTCACTTTCCACACTCTATAACCAAGACAATGGAGATGGACTTTCATTCGTACCTTCTAGAGAGAATAATTCATTCCATCAAACTCTGGAGATTCCATCTTGTAAGACATCCTAGATCTACCTCAAGTTGTTAGGCTTACTTCCAAGAAACCTTGCTCTAATACCAATTGTTGAAATGCACAGGACAACTAAGAGGGGGAGTGAATTAGTTGTCACAAAACTTTAACCACTTACGAATGTCAACACATCAATTTCTTAATCACTGTTATTGAGATTTAACCATGAAAACACAAAACAAGAAACTTAACACAATAACACATTCAACTCATGAGACACTAGATTTTTACATGGAAAACCCTATAAGGGAAAAACCACGGTGGGTGTTATCCCATAGAAATAAATATGTTATAGCAATATCAAAAATTAGAGGCTCACTGCCTTAGGGCTCACTACCCAAAGCTCACTGCTCAAAAGAGGCTCACTTCCAATAGAAGAGGCTCACTACCAAGAGGGTGGCTCACTGTCAGTGGGTGGCTCATTATTAATGGGTGGCTCACTGCCAAATTGGTGAACTGAGATAGTAGCATCTACTCCATGCCAGAGTTTAGTTCCATTGAAGCACAATATATCTTCTTTGCTCTTCCTTCTTCACTCACTCTCTACTATATGTTTATCTTTCGAACTTGGATACAATTTCATGATATCATTACAAGTATTTATACAATTCATCAACCTTGGAATGTACATCAATGTTGGCATTACGTTCATCAACCATTGGAACAAACTCCAAGGTCGGCATTACAAACATACATAGAAATGGGTCTAGAACTAAACAAGATTAACTAAGGAAAAAATGTATGTGGATCATGTTATGCCTTAGCTAGGACTCAAATGCAATCTTCCACACCATGATACACTTCCACAATCTTCAATGCAACTCCACAAGTAGTGAAAACAACCAAGTCAACCAAGACTGTTGTTAACACTAAGTCTTTTGGGAATAGTCTTCATCCATAATCTAAATTACTCTTTGTGGAGAAATGAAAAAATAGGAACATGATCAGGAGGCATCCACAAGCACATTGTATTCACTAGAAACTTCCGCACCACCTCTGATCACTTTACTCATATGATTCTTCAAACCGGAGCACATTAACATAACTATCAACCACAGTCATGAGGAAAAGATCACTTGTGGACCACCAAATCATGAGCCATAGGAGTTGAAGCCACATAACAACATTACAAACTTAATTCCAAAACCATACACCAAAAGACTTAAATGTGGAGGAATGTAGAGCATAATACATTCTCCCTGTCACCACCAAATGTACAAAAAAAGTAGTTTTCACTCTAGTGAACATAACTTAGTCAAATCTTCATACCGAAGACTCAAACTTGGGACATATCATATTTAGACATTCCTCTAAATAACTTCCAATCCATAGACAAGGATATTCAGTCTACAAGAAATGTGGAGCAAACTATTGGACTGTTCTTCAGTAAACAAAGATACTCTTCAATACACTGTTTCTACTCAGAAAGCAAATTTTTAGGGTCACTTACTCATCATCTTCAACACTTATATAGGCCAATACAAAGAATCTACCTCAATGCAAGCACTCATCAAAACAAGATCATAGTTGACACCAATGATGACACAGATATGCTAATATCAATGACAACACAAGTTAGGCACATACTTGCAACACAGAGGCTCTAAAGGCCTTAGATACACTAGTGGAGGTCCTAGTTGTTCTTCTAGTGCTGGGTGCAGGCTTGTTTTCTCTAGTTTTCTTCTTTTGTTCCTCTATAGCTCTGGCTTCTTTAGCCGCTTTCCTCTTAGCTTTGGTCTGTTGTATGAATTCCTTGGGTATCTCAGCCCTCTCTACAAACTTTTCAACCATCTATTGTGCTTTCTTTTGTGACTGAGGCTTACTTTGCTCCAATGAATTTCCATGAACTTTTCTTTGAAGGTACCAAATCTTTCTTCTGTTGTGTCATGAGGTTTACTGAGCATTAATTCATCCAAACCAACCAATGTCTCTTCTAGGACCTCATAACCCATCTCCAAAATCTAAATAGTCTTGGGTTCCACTTCTTCCTTCAAGCATTCATCTTTGGTTACCATAAAAGTGATGTCCTTTTCATATTTTTCAACAATTTTTCTAGGAATTCTCACCCTAGCTTGCATCTTTTCTTGAAACACTTTGAAATAGCCCCATAGGGATGCACTTTGAGCTTCAGTACCACCAATTTTCTACAAGTGATCTCTAATCTAGATTGCCACTGGAATATCTCTTAACCACATAACATTTTTTACATTAAGTATCTCTCTCATTAAGTAAAATAGTAGACAAATAAAAAGAGTACCAAACTTAAATGGGTACTTAGACTCTTTTGTCTTCTTCAAATTATCTAGCAATTGTTACCAGAGGAGTTCACACAAATCATGCAGTGTATATACTAATTGTAGACACAGAGTTCTCTCTGTTAGTCAGGTATATCTTGTAGCCAATCATCATTAAGGCATACTTTACTGTCAAATCTTCAATATCATTAACAGTTAAGGCTATTTTGTCAAACTTTGCCCCTGTTAACTTCATTACCATATCATTTTTCACTGATTTCGAGGTAGGTTCAGTTTTAGAGGATCATAGTCCTCTCACTGCCTTAATGGCTTCCTTGCAAATAATATGGGGAACATCTAGCCACATGAATTTATCATGGATTCTGTGCAATACATATCTGATCCAAACATTTTCATAGCAAAAGATAGGAAAATTATTCCATACATGCAAATTCTTCTCTGCTAGGGCACTAAATTCTAGTTTCAAGTTATAATCGTCACTAGTTCACTCATTAAACCATACTTTACCTAGTTTAACATGATTATACTCTTCCATATTCACATGTACATAAGCTCTAATATCTTCATTATGGATCATACCATAGGGCATGTTAGAAAATGCACCATCTAGATCCGTCTCCATGGATTTCAATGGATGCTTTTTAAACATAGGTCTTGGTTGATCCAACACATCTATCACTTGGGGATTAAACATTTTTGTTGCTTGGATTCTTGGATTAGAAGAGGAAAAATTGTAAATACCTTGAAATATGCTTGCAGTTAGGGTTTTTTCGCTGAAAATGCCCAATGCAATGTGTTCTCCTTTGCTTCGCTACTCAAGATCTCCATCTTCACTTAATAACTTGATTGCAATGTGAATTTCCTTCAATCAACATTGCTTATAAACCATTTTTAATCCAACCTAATTTTCCATTAATGCTTTGAATCAAAAAGATGCTAACACTTTCACTGTGTCTCACAATTAATGTAAATGGTTCCATAATTGATTGTTTTCTACCAAAATCTTCTTCAAAAGATCAAACATATCGATCTTCAACTCATATCTTAGTGTTGGCTTTAGCACCACTCATTTGGCAAAGGGAGGAAATAATTTTCATTAGTTCTCCCTCTAAGCCAAAGTTCTCAATTTAGTTTTTGAAGGAAACATTTGCACTGGATCCTGGTATAGGTTCATCCTTATCTTCGGTTACATTCTTCTTAGCCCAAATCTTGCTCATTTCCCTCTTGGTTTCTTCCAAATCAACTTTTTAAACTGGTTTCTTCTCCTCTACTAAATTGTACTTATTTATGCTTTTTCTTCTGCAAAACTTTGCAATGTGTCCAGACTTATTGCAATTGTAGAAAATAATGTTTCTTTGTCCATTATTCCTTCCATTCATTCTAGATCTACATTGGTTAGCTTTGTGCCAAAATATATTGCATGTAAAATAGTATCCATTGAAAGATTGGCTCATTCTTCTGTTACTATAACCATTCATCCTTTGACTTCTGCACTCATTAGATTTATGACCAATTTTCTTGCATGTGAAACATTGACTAGAAAAATATGGAACATTCTGATTCATTTTGCTCCTACATTATGTAGCCTTATGTTTGAATTTATTACAAGAGAAACAATAACCATTGAAAGATGGGTACCTTTGAGCACCGGGTTGTCTTATCGGTGGTCTTCTAGCTCTTCTCTTTTGGTTCCAGATCTGCTTACCATTGTTCTTCTTGTATTCAACATTTGGAGCTTGATCTATTTTTTAAATTTCACCCTTTTCAAATCCTAAACCCTCTTTGTAATTAAGACTCTTTTGAATTGCAATCATGCTATCAAGTTTGGCAGCACTCACCCAAAATTTTTCATCTTGAATCCATTCATGTTTCAAATCTACAACCTCTTGTTCAAGTCTTGTACAATATTTAGCTTTGTTTTTCACAACTTCACTAAGGCATTCATCAATTCTTTTCCTTTCTTCAACTTGCACCTTTAGATTATTCATAGATTCATTTTCTAGTCTCAATTGTTCACTGACTTCCTTGTTCTTTTATTTAGACTTATTGAGTTACTCCCTCAACTTCCTGACGTATTCATATACTTCTTCAACATTCTTCTTTAGATCTCTAATTTCTTCTTCAGTTCTTTCTAGGTCTTCAAGGGCCACCTTAAGTTCTTGACTACTTACAGACATGTATTCTTCTTCTAAAGATCCAACAACAGGAATCTCTTCTAGAGGAGTAGGAAACATTCTAGATGTCATGCATTTAACCTTCAAGATCTTCCCCAAGTGGTTAAGTTTCTTCCAAGGGACCTTTCTCTGATACCAATTGTTGAACACCTAGAATACTGAGAGGGGGGTGAATCAGTATTCTATAAAACAATTTAGATATAAAACATTTTAAACCATTTATCATATTCAATTGCAGTGAAGTAAGTTATGCATGAGAACATGAAGCAAAGAAACCATAACACCAGAACACTAGGACTTTTATGTGGAAACCCAAAAGAGAAAAACTATGGTGAGTGTTAGCTCACAATATATTATAACCAGTTATGGTAATACACAAATGCTCACTATAGGTGGTCTCATTGTCCACTAAATAAGAAAGAGAGAAAAATTATAGAAGTGACTACAAGTAGACTCATTGCCCACTGAATAAGAAAGAGAGAAGAGAAGTGAGACTTTTATATTTGCATTTATACATGCATGAATCATAGTTCCAAAGAAGCACAAACAAAATTCTCTTCACTATTCTGAAACACAATTTTGCTCTGCTCTTGCAATTACATAATCTACTTTGTTCTTCCTTAATTCACTCATTCAAAATATGAACATCAAACAATTACATCACTTCACATATCAAGTTGTATTATTTGCACACCACAAGCTTAATGATGCAAGAGCATCCTTGGTTCAAGAGTAATCTTGCATCAACCCAAAATATTTGCATTTCATTTTGTTTGTAGTTCAGTTTGTTTATTTTTATTTTCAAGTTTAGTTCAGGTAGTTCAATCAGAAGTAGTTTTTATATTTTGGTCCACATTCTACCGCAGTTGCATTTCAGACCTTGCTGAGTTGGACTTAGCATCTAGATTCATTTATCTACATCATATCCAAATCTTAGAGCACTTGGATGAACTACTGGAAAGATATTGCTATTAGAAGATCAAGTGTTTTCTCAGAACAAAGCATCCTAACAGTCTCAGACAATCAGCTAAAGGAGAAGACCTGCGAAGCATTTCTCAACTTGAGGAGCCTAATGACACATCATTCAATGATCGTTGGTTCATGGCTAACCTTCCCTAAGATCCGTACATCATTCCATTCATTTGCAGAGGAGTTCTACTCATTTAGATCTGACCTATCTTTGTACACACATTACAGTGCTTCCTTGGATTTTGTGATCTTCCTTGGCTGACACGGAGGAATCTTATGTCCTAGATATGATATATAAGGATGTAATAGATCCTGAGGAAAGGAAGTGAATCATATAGTGATGGTTTGATAGTTTGGATTTTCTAAAAGAGCTTTAGAGCCATATCTTGTGTATATTCTAATATTCTGTAATCAGGCCTGTGAGCCCTATTATAAGCCCGCATGTTTCCGGTCGATCTATATTTGAACTCTTTGATATACTAAATGATTGAATCTGCATTTGTTCCATATCTTTGAGTTGTTTCCATTATGTTTACTCTTGTTGTACGGTCTAGACAGTTCATTCTGTGAACATTCCTATCATGACTGCACCAAGTGGTATCAAAGAGTAAGTTCAAATCTTTGGGAGAGAAGTGAGCAAAGTTGCCAAAGGAATTCTGGAAGATCTTTTTGTGGATAGATCACCAAATTGAGGTAGGTTACTTATGTCACAACCGATCGCTGATTGTGAGGTAGTTGTCACCTTGTAGCCTGATTGCCGAACTTGAGGTAGTTTGCACTTGATCCTAGGAAGATGTCATTGAGGAGAGTTGCTACTATTGGAACAATGTTTGGTAGGATGGATGAGATGATAGAAATGATGAAAACAATTAGAATTTGCTTGGATGTTGTTGAGGAAGATAGGAGAAGAGGATTAACACCAAGACCTAATGTTGAAAGTTATGATGAAGAGGAATTTCAATCTGTTGAACAAATTAGTGAAACCCTAGGAGGTGATGAAGAAGAAGAATCAGATCAAGTAAAGATGTTGTGAGCTATTTCAAAGATTGGAAAGAGACCTAGAGTTGATGTATCGAATTACACTAGCAATTTGAACTCTGAAGAGTTGATTGACTAGATAAATGACATGGAAGAATACTTTGAATATGAAGAAGTTGAAGATCTAGAGAAGGTGAAATTTGCAAAGACGAAGTTGAAAGGACATGCTGCTATATGGTGGAAGGAAGTTCAGTTGGATAGAAATAGAAGAGGGAAAGAGAAGATTACAAATTGGGATAGGATGGTGACAAAATTGAAGAATCAGTTTATACCTGTTGACTATGAATTGGAATTGTTGAAAATATTGTAGAACCTGAGACAAAAGGAGAAATCTGTGGAGTACACTAAAGAATTTCATAAGATAATCATAAGGATAGGACATAGTGAATCAAGCAAGGAGAAAGTGGCTAGATACATCAATGGATTGAGATTGAACATTTAAGAAGAACTAAGCTTGGTAAGGATGACATCTTTGGAGGAAGCATATCAGTTTGTCCTAAAAGTTGAAGAGAAGCTGAACAAGAGGCATGATCAGAGACAGAGAGGCAAAGGAAGTAAATTTTAGAAAGGTAGAACATTTTCTAGAGGAGACAGATCACATCTAGAGTAGAACAAGCCTGATAGCTCATTCAAGAAGGAAGACAGAGACAACAATGCCTAGCAGAGCAATGGCAGAAATTTTCATCACAGAGGCAACTATAATTCATACCAGAATGAAGGATACAAAAGAGAAGGAAGAGGTTTTGATAGGAGAACATTCAAAGGCACTTGTTTCAAGTGTGGAGGTGAAGGACATAGAGCATTTGAATGTAATTAGGGTAGTACAAGCAAGAAGACAAATAACAATGGAAGAGCAGCCTATGTGGAAGAAGAACCTATTGGATCACCTAGCTTTGTTCACAAACTTGAGAAAGGAGAATCACTTGTGATGAGGAGAGCACTTTTTCAAGTAGAAACAAATGATGAACCATCACAAAGGAAGAATTTATTCAGAACCAGATGCAAATCAGGAGGTAAATGTTGTAAGGTTGTAATAGATAGTGGTAGTTTAAATAATCTAGTTTCAGAGGAGATGGTGACTAAGCTAAAGTTGGAAAGATTGAAACACCCTAAGCCTTATCAAATAGAATGGATTCAGGATGATCATAAGTTACTAGTGAGTGAACAGTATTTGGTGAAATTTTATATTGGATCTTATCATGATGAAGTATTGTGTGATATTATGCCTATGGATGTTTGTCATATTTTGTTGGGTAGACCCTGGCAGTATGATAGAAAAGATATACATGATGGGTGAAAGAATACATACACTATAATAGAAAATGGAAAGAGAAGTACTTTGATTCCTTTTGAAGCTGATCCTAAGAGTGAAGTATGTGGGAATGCTAGAATCTAGGTTTGGTAGATGGAAGAAAATTTTTGGATGGTTTGAGACATGAGAATATGTGTTATGCTTTGATTCCTAAGGAGCCTGAAATATTGAAGGAGACTGAAGAATCACAACTGGAGGAGATAAAGGAGTTACTAATAGAGTATGAAGAAATCATATCAGATAATGTACCTGAATGATTACCACCAATCAGGAGTGTCAGTCATCACATGGATCTTACACCATGAACAAGTTTACCTAACAAAGAAGCACACAGAATGATACCAGTAGAGAATGAAGAATTAAACAAGCAGATACAAGAATTGTTGAGGAAGGGTTTGATCAGAGAAATTTTGAGTCCTTATGCAATACCTGCAGTGTTAGTACCAAAGAAAAATAGAGAATGGAGAATATGCATTGACTCTAGAACAACCAACAAGATCACAATTAAGTATAGATTTCCTTTACCTAGGATGGATGATATTATGGATTGTTTGAGTGGAGAGATATTTCACAAAGATAGATTTGAAAAGTGGATACCATCAGATCAAAATCAGAGAAGGAGATGAATGGAAGGCTGCTTTTAAGACAAATGAAGGATTGTATGAGTGGTTAGTGATGCCTTTTGGATTGACTAATGCACCTAGTACTTTCATGAGATTGATGAATGAAGTCTTGAAGTAATTCTGGGGTAAGTTTGTTATTGTATATTTGGATGACATTCTAATTTTTAGTAAGACAAAAGAAGAACATTTGTAGCACCTAAGACAAGTTTTCCAGAGGCTGGGAGAGGAGAAATTGCTGATAAACATCAAGAAGTGTAGTTTTATGGAGGAAGAATTGGTATATTTGGGATTTATGATTTCTGTGGAAGGATTGAAGATGGACCTTGAGAAAGTAAGAGCAATTGTTGAATGGCCTACATTAGATAGCATTGGAGAGATTAGATCATTTCATAGATTAGCTAGTTTTTACCAGAAGTTCATCAGAAATTTTAGTTCAGTTTATAACCCTATGACAGAGACAATGAGAGGTGATAGAAAAGATTTCAAATGGACATCGGGAGTAGATAAAAGTTTTGGATTGTTGAAGCAAAAGTTGATAGAGCAACCTATTTTGGCATTACCAGATTTCAATAAGGGATTTCAAGTTGATTGTGATGTAAGTGGGAATGCAATTGGAGCAGTGTTGAGTCAAGAAGGTAGACCTGTAGCATATTTCAGTGAAAAGTTGAATGATGCAATGAGAAGATATTCAGTTTATGATCAAGAGTTCTATTCCATAATTGAAGCCTTGAAGAAGTGGAGACATTACTTATTGCCTAAGGAGTTTGTGTTGTATACAGATCATCAAGATTTGCAATATTTGAATAGTCAAGGTAAGTTGAATCAGAGACATATGAGATGGGTAGAGTTCATGCAGAGTTATACTTTTGTGTTGTAGCATAGGAGTGGTAAATCAAACAAAGTTGTTGATGCATTGAGCAGGAGTAGAAATCTGTTGATAGAGATGAGAGTTGAAGTATTAGTTTTTGATGAATTGAAGCATATGTGTGAGGGAGACTAATTTTGCAAAACCTTGGAAAGCATGCAAAGAACCTATTGTGATAGATAGGAGTAAGTGGATGGATTATTTCATTCAAGAGGATATGTTGTTTAGAGGAAATCAGTTATGCATACCTAGAAGTTCAATGAGAGATAATTCTATCAAGGAGAAACATAGTGGAAAATTAGCAGGACATTTTGGCATTGATATGACTGTGGCTTTGGTTAGTGAAAACTACTTTTGGCCTCAGATGCATTAGGATGTTAGGAAAATTGTGCAGAGTTGTAGAGTTTGTCAAGTCGCTAAAGGGAGTAGTCAGAACACTAGATTGTATAAACCTTTGACAGTATCGAAGAGACCTTTGGAAGACATAAGTATGGATTTTGTAATGGGATTTCTTAAGACATAAAGAGGACATGATTCTATATTTGTAGTGGTGAACAGATTTTCAAAGATGGCTCATTTCATACCTTGTAAGAAGACAACTGATGTAGTGCATGTAGTTGACCTATTTTTCAAGGATATTGTGAGATTGCATGCATTACCTAAGAGTATAGTTTCAGATAGAGATACAAAGTTTATTGGATACTTTTGGAAGACACTTTGGGAGAAGATGAAGACAAATTTGAAGTTTAGTTCAGCATTTCATTTACAAATTGATGGATAGACAAAGGTAGTGAATAGGAGTTTGGGAAACTTGTTGAGATGACTGGCTGGAGAGAAGGAAGGAAGTTGGGATTTGATTCTTTCACAAGAAGAGTTTGCATACAATAATTTAGTGAATAGGAGCACCAGAAGAACACCTTTTGAGATTGTTACTAGAGTAAAACCTAGAGGAGTTATAGAGTTGAGAGAGATTAGTATGGAAGAAAAGAGAAGTGTAGAAGCAGAAGAATTTGTAGAACATATAAAGGCAATGCATGATCAAGTTAAGAAGCATTTGGAGGAGATAAATAGTAAGTATAAGGGGCAAGTAGATGAGAAGAGAAGATGTAAGGAATTTGAAGTTAGAGATGAAGTGATGGTATACTTGAGAAAATAAAGATTTCCAATTGGGACATATAACAAATTGAAGATGAAGAAGTTTGGACCTTGTAAGATACTCAAAAAATTTGATTTAGGGAATGCATATGAAGTAGAATTACTAGAGACATTGGGTATATCACCTATTTTCAAAATTGTAAACCTATATCAGTACCATGCAGTAGAGTTCAATGATGACATGAAAGAAGACTTGAAGAAGCATTTACTACAACAAGCACCAGAGCAAATGAAGACATTTTGGATAATAGAGTTGGATGTAGCACCAGAGGAAGAGAATACAAAGAATATCTTGTGAAGTGGAAAGGCAGACCGGAAGAAGATTCATCATGGATATCTCAAGCTAAGGTGGACCGTCTTGGTTCTCCCTTAGCCCCAACAAAGTGAGGGACTCACTTTTTCAATAACCCTAGATGTTTGATGCAGGAGCATCCCTGGTTCAAGAGTAATCTTGCATCAACCAAAAATATTTGCATTTTAGTTTGTTTCTTTTTATTTTCTAGTTCATTTCAAGTAGTTTAGTCAGAAGCAATTTCTATATTTTGGTCCGCATTCTACCGCAATGGCATTTCAGACCTTGCAGAGCTAGACTTAGCATCTAGATTCATTTATCTACATCATATCTGAATCTCAAAGCTCTTGGATTAGTTTCTAAAAAGATATCACTATCAAAAGATTAACTATTTTCTCAAAATAGAGCATCCTAACAGTCTTAGACAATCAGCTAAAGGAGAAGACCTATGGAGAATTTATCAACTTGTGGAGCCTAATAATAAATCATTCAATGATCGTTGGTTTGTGGCCGACCTTCCCCGAGATCCACACTTCATTCCATTCATTTGCAGAGGAGTTCTACTCATTTAGGTCTGACCTATCTGTGTACACACGTTACAATGCTTACTTGGAGTTTGTGATCTTCCTTGGCCAACACGGAGGAATCTTATGTCCTGGATATGATATATAAGGATGTAATAGATCTGTAGGAAAGGAAGTGATTCATATAGTGATAGTTTGATAGTATGGATTCTGTGCAAAAGATATTTAGAGCCATATCTTGTGTATATTCTGATATTCTATAATCAGGCCTGTGAGCTCTATTGTAAGCCTACATGTTGTCGGTCGATCTATATTTGAATTCTTAGGATATATTGAATGACTAAATCTACATTCGTTCCACATCTTTGAGTTGTTTTCATTGTGTTTACTCTTGCTGCATGGTC
Source organism: Cunninghamia lanceolata (assembly GCA_027924645.1). Taxonomy (NCBI): domain Eukaryota; kingdom Viridiplantae; phylum Streptophyta; class Pinopsida; order Cupressales; family Cupressaceae; genus Cunninghamia; species Cunninghamia lanceolata. The sequence goes on along the minus strand of BSBN01000237.1, from coordinate 14,428,726 downwards.
TAGATAGTTCATTCTATGAACCTTCCTACTGTGACTGCACCAATGAATGACATCAAAACTAAAACTCCACTTATATATCTGCTTCATCTTCAATACCAGCTAGCTCATCTCAAAAGCATGCCTCAAACTTAACCACAAACTCTACTCCAAGATTCAAACTAGAAAATAGGTTAGGGTGGACCTAAAATAGATCTTACTTAACTCATCACATCATTTCTACCTTCCCTTTAGGACCACTTTACTTAAAATACCAAATAGGTCAACATGTTTGAGTGTAGTGTGTAGAATAGCACATGAGTCAGCCTCATACTCCAATGTGAATTGAACCAAAACATAAAACATATTCTCTTAGGTTAGCTTGACCTATAGAGTCACCTTAGATAACATCACAACTTTGAGACTGCATCACATAAAGTAGACATCATTAGGTCAGCTTCAGGAGCAGAGCAACTTGGATGCACACTAATTGTTAGATTATAACTCAGTAACTAGAACTCCAAAACACCTCAAACTTTGAACTAACACAATTCAGACATCTGAAAACATAATCCCAAATCCACAGAGAAAAATGCCTTCATGCAGTGGAATGTGGAGTACTGGAAGATAGTCACTGTCATAGTCATTCACAGTCTATTCAAGTAGCGATACTTGAACCATTTTAACTTACACTTCAGAGGCCTTCAAACACTGAAACTTTGGATTTAGATACTTCTAACATATGTCATCAAGCCCTTTGAATTGTAAGAGGAAATATGATACAACGGTGAAATGCAGACCAAAACAAATAGGTACACTGTGCTGCCTGAGATTGCACACTATCATGTCAAACTTCTACACTAAGTAGCCAACCTTTCGAGACACATAGGAAGGTGAAATCTTGTTGGTGTAAATATTTAATTATTCTTTATTAAGTTGACTTATGGCTAATTTTAGTCTTAGGTTATTCTTAAGTCATATTAGGGTTTTTCTCTAACTTGCAAATATAAAAGCAAGTTCTCACATGTAATTCATTAATTGCATCCTTATTGTGCAAATTATTCCTTTTTGCTTTTTTCTCTTGTGGAAAGTAAATATTAGGTTTTGTAGGTGATCCTAGTGTTTCGAGTTAATCATAAACTCTCACATGTTATCAAAGCTCTAGATCTTCAAGCCCCATCTCAGATTTAGAGAAAAATTTAAGCAAGAGTTATTTGTTGTGTATATTTTCGTGTAAAATAGAGCATTCCATTGTATTAAGAGTAGTCAAGATAGTCATCTTAGCCTTTTATTTGGCTGTATTTAAGCTTCATATAAGCCACATCTGCAAGAATTTTAGTGGGTGGTATTGTTTCAAGATCCCAGAGAAAGCTAATTTTCTGAGCATTTTGGTCCAAATCTGACCCTACCACCATGCTCAGAAGGCACAAAAACCTTAAGATCAACTGTCAAATTATCAAAATTGGCCTCGAGATCATCTAGGGTAAATTTATTTTTGCCAGGCAAGCCATACGACCTACCCAACATGGAGTATGAGGGGGTCTTCTTATTTTTGTCATATCTTGAGCAAACGGAGTCCAATTTTTGCAAAGAAATAGGTGTTGGAAAGTTGATTCTAAGCACAATCCAGTGGTGTAGGTATATTTCTAGATTTACTGCTGGTGACATTTATTGTTGTTTAAATTATAGATACCATTTTTGGCCTTAGAGCTCATATACTTTTGCCATGATATTTGATTTTTACAATTCTTGCGGAGTTGAAAATGTATTGAGGAGCTCTACACAATCATCCATGCACTTTTTCGAGATTCAGCCCCAGGTATTCTTTATTCAGTTTGTTAGTTTTATGGCTTCTATTTGATATTCTAGACATTTTGGCACCTGGAGAAGTTATGTTTGTTTTGTTGGGGTTCATTTATCAGCATTAATATACATTCAAATTCTTGATCTTTGATCTGATTTATTTGACAAGATATCATGGGTTTTGTTATTCACCCTTTTGTGGTAACATTGGGTAAGGATAATTAGGATTCTTGGTGAAAGGGCATCTTGACACATCTTAGGTGGCTTAATCTTTTGCCTTATCTTTATGGACTCATACCTGAACTAGATACACATGGGAGGAAACCTGCATGGGGAAACTATATTAGTCATATTATAGGATTGATTGGTTCTAGTGTTGATTTTGACACTATGTGTTCTATCACACCTATTGAGTACCCACACACTCTTTGGGCTAACATTTGGGAGATCTATGGAGACCCACATGTCTCTCCATTCCTAGATGATCTTGTTATGGATTTCCACATACCCCTCGATGATGTAGATTACATACTTTTTGATGATGATACAGTTGAGGAACTTGCATATTTGATAGGTCTTGCTAGTTCAAATGATAGAGACTTCTCTTGCTTCTCCTCCTCTTATTGAGATCACATATTTATTACCTGTTGTTACATCAGATTCTTTGTAGTAGGACATTATCATTCTTCTAGAGATAGCTCATTGGGATGCATATTTATCAGATATATCATTGTTATTTGTAGAGTCCCATCTTACAGATTTGGAGGACCACATTGATGACATTTGTCTTCTATTTGATGGTAGCTTTGATGGAGTTGCATCACCATCATCTTCTTCAGAGATTGTTCTTCATCCTCCTATTCAATCATAGTTTTGCATGGATTAGAGACATTTGAGTAGTTTTTAGGAGAATCATTGTTGTCTTTGGATCATGTGCAAAGTTTAGAGACATTCATCATTCTTCCTACATTTTCCCATCCAAAATGGGAAGACATTATGCACACATTTGTAATTTTTTTTCTTCCCAAGGGAGGAATGTTGTTCAACATTCATGGTGTTGCAAGTATGTGCCTAATCGGTGTTTTCATTGATGTCAACATATCATTGTTGTCATTGGTGTCAACTGTACTATTATGTAATTTATTCTGATGTTGAGGATATTGAGAAAAATAGCCCCTCTCGTAGAAATAGTGAGCTACAGTAGAAACAATGTGTTACATACAAAAGAACAGTCCAAAATATTGCTCCGCATTTTCTAAATATTGAATATCTTTATCTTCAGATTGGAAGTTATTTAGAGGCATATCTAAATATGCTACATTCCAAGTTTGAGCCTCCGGTATGAAGAATTAAGTGAGTTATGTTCACCAGAGTAAAACTGCTCTTTCTGGATATTCACTGGTGACAAGGAGAAAGTATTATGCTCCACATTTCTTCACATTGAAGAATATTGCTCTACAATTCTAGAGTTATGTTAGAGATAATGATAAGTGCCTATAATGCCAATGGTTCATGATTTGATGGTCCGCAAGTGATCTTTCTCTTGTGACAATAGATGACAATTAAGTTCAAGTACTCCAGAATGAAGAATCTTATGAATCATGTGATATGAGGGTGTACAGATGTTCCTGATGATTATAATGTGCTTGTGTGGTGCAGGAGCACCTACCTGACAGCTGGCCTCCATGAGGCAGTTAGTTTGTTTTAGGTCTTGTTGATGTTTCCAAGAAGGTCTTGTAAGACCAATGCATGTAATAAGGTCATGTTGACCAGACTTTACTATTTTTAGCTAGGTTGTTAGGACAACTGTTATGCTGTATGTCCGGTTGGAAGCTCCCAGCCGCTTGGAATCGAGTGGTAGTACTCGCAAGCAGTTCCTATTTATGCAGTAGGATCGGTTGGTCTTAGGACAGATTGAGATAGAGAGATAGATACAGATTGAGGAGTTAGATTTCAGAGTGAGACAGAGTACTGTATTTGCATCTTTTGAAATCAATAAAGAGATCCTGTTTGTGACAATTTTCTGTTTGGATTCCATTGTGTAATCGAGTTGCTGTTCTGGTGGTTACATGGATTCACTGATCCATTCCACCGGTTGATTCATTGAATCGGTGGAATGGCTATGTACAATAGTTTAGGATTTAGTTTGCATTTTCTGTTTGTTCACATGTATGTTTGCAAGATCGCAGTCGAGAGGTGTTGAGAACCCTAGCATGGGTATGTGCTAGGTCGTGCTGGTTGTTAGAGTCTGGAAAGTTGTCCAGGAAGCAGATCGGGTCACCTCAGGAGGTTCAGCGAATCAAAATTCACTAAGGTTAGAAATTCGTCACAACGGCATCATCAGGAAATTTCTGTGTATATCCTGCAGTTACTTCGGGCGTCATCCGAGTAGATGGAGGTGAGCATGATGCAATCGTTTGCATAAGGTGAAAGCGTTTCGGGGTGATCATCATCAGGTGTTGCCGAGGAAGAGCATATCGGCATAAGGTAGAAGATCGGGTTGATAAAACCATCACGGGCCGATAATGTTAAGTTTGGCCGACAGCAGGATATTGAAGGAACTGCATATGACGTCATCGTCATCAGGATAATCGTCATCAGGACATTCCGAAATATCACCCGATAAAGGTTTATCCTGCTGACCCTAAGTGTTTTGGTATCGGCATAAGGCATTGAGAAGTTAAGTGGATCGGGAGGAGGATATTCGGCAGAATATTCGTCATCAGTATAAAGTTGAGTATCATCATCAGGATGTTTCAATATGACCGGATAAGTCATATCTTGATGCTGTTGTTTAAGTAGTTGGATATCGGGGTGACGTAAGCATCGAAGGAAAGGTGCGTGAAGTGTCGTCATCAGGATATATGGGAGGAACCGGATATTTTATATCCTGCTGATGAAGATGATGTCGAACATCATGAGGCTGCAGATAGAGGTTGGCGGTAAGATGAACAGTGATCGTTAGGAGGATGATTGCGCTTGCCGAATATGATGATGCTGCCGATAGCCGGATATGATGATGTTGCTGACAGGCGAAAGGTCGAAGGTTTATCTGCAGGAGGATATCGGTCGCAAGAGAAAATATGATGATGCTGACAATGTTAATAGAAAATATGATGATGATGATGGGTTGTAGACATACATGCTGTATGTCAAGGTTTTAGTGTGGATGCCTCTGCATCATAGTGGTATCAGAGCTCAGCAAAAGGTCTGGGCTGTTGTGTGTTGATTCTGTCACTGAAAAGACAGAGGTAGAGGAGTGAGAGGTTGACAAAATGCCTCCGAAAGGTAATGGTACTGCAAGGGAGTTGCAGGAGATGAAGGAAAAACATGCCAGAGAGATGAGGAAGATGAAGGAGCTTGCTGAAGCACTTCAAGCCAGGCTTGTAGCCCTGGAAAAGAACAAAAAGAGGGAAGTGGAAGACAGTGAGTCAGAAGAAGATGAAGATGCTGTTGAAGAGTATGAAGAGGTAGCTGAAGGTCTAGATGCTGAAGACCAGAGATTTGCAAAACTGTTAAAGGTAGTACAGAGTGATAAACCTAAGGTAAAGGTTGATGTTTCCAAGTATAATGGAAGTTTGAATGAAGATGAGTTACTGGATTGGATTGCTGCACTTGATAATCACTTTGAATGTGAAGATGTTGCTGAGGATCAGAAGGTAAAGATTGCAAAGACCAAGTTAGGAGGTCATGCTTTGGTATGGTGGGATTATGTACAATCTGAGAGAAGGAAACAAGGAAGGTCAAAGATCACTTCATGGGATAAAATGGTAGCAAGGATCAAAGGTAAATTCTTGCCCAAGGATTATGAAATTCAGATGTTTAAGAAGCTGTAATTTTTAAGGCAGAAGGAAATGGATGTGAAGGCATATACTGAGGAGTTTTATAAATTGAGTATGAGATCTGGTCATCATGAGAATGAGGTAGAAAAGGTAGCTAGGTACTTGGCTGGTTTGAGATTGAACATACAGGATGAGTTAGTTTTAGCCAACCCAAAGAATGTGGAAGATTGTTATCAAATGGCAATCAGGATTGAAGAAAAGGTGAATAGAAGACAAGATAAGTCCATGAGAGGAAGAGGAAACAATATGAGGGGAAGAGGATCAGCCCCTACAACAAGGCAAACCAATGAGGGTCAAGAAGACACTGGTAAAGGACAGGGACAATCTGATTTCAGAGGTGGATGGAAAGGTAATAGAGGTAGATTTGGAGGTGGTAGAGGTTCTACTACATTTTCAGGAAAGTGTTACACCTGTGGTGAGTTTGGTCATCCATTTTTCAAATGTCCAGAAAACAAGGGTTCATCATCCAGAGATGATAGAACGAATGACAAGAGAGTACAACTTGTGCAAGAAGAGAAAGTAGAGCAAAGTGTGCAAAGTTTAAACACTTATCAAGATAGAGTTCCTGAAAATTATGGATATCCTGAGGAGGGAGAAGCATTGATGCTAAGGAGAACTAGTTTGCAGACATCAAAGGATATGATGCAAAGAAGAGCTCTTTTCAAGACCACATGCAAGAGCAAAGGTAAAGTATGTAAGGTTGTCATTGATACTGGTTCAACAGATAACACGGTCTCTCAGGAAATGGTGGATAAACTGAATTTGGAAAGGATTCCACACCATCACCCTTACAAGGCATCTTGGGTGAGTGATAGTCAATCACTTTTTGTATATGAATAGGCATATGTTGATTTTCAGATTGGAGCATATCATGATAGAGTTTTGTGTGACATTTTGCCCATGGAATGTTGTCACCTACTATTGGGTAGGCCATGGCAATTTGATAGGAGGGTACTGTATGATGGGTATGCTAATACCTACACCATCAAGAAAGATGGGAAAACTATTATGTTGATGCCATTACAGGAAGCAGCTGTAGTACAGAAGGCAGCAAAAATCATTTTAGTGGGAAAGAAGGAATTTGTGCAGAAGCCTATAGGAGCAGGCATAAAGGCAGTTGAGGACATTGCAGGGAAAGAAGTTGTTAAGGACAACAGTTTGAAGACAGTTTCAGTTTTGACTGACAGAGGTCAGCAGCAGGTTCAGCAACAGGTTTGCAAACAGCAACCAGTTGAGAGGAATGACAAGGATGTTGTCATAGTTGGGACTATTGTTTGTCCTATAAGAGTTGAAAGGAAGATAGGATTGAACATTTTAGAAGTTCAAGAGGTAGGTATTCAGACAGAGGTTCTGGTAAGACAACCTGACAAACACAAGGTATGTGTGAGAAGGGCCTACATTGACAGGCATGAGGGTTTACTTGCAAGACAGCAAGTTACAGTTCAGAAGTCTTGGAGCCGCCGAGAGACAGCAGAGGACAAAGCTGGAACAGGTCAAGACACTGCAAAGGCAAAGTGTAAAGGTGGAGGACTTCCACAACCTAACTCATGGGACATGAGTTCTTTTCTGTTGGGGAGTATGGTGCAGGAGCACCTACCTGACAGCTAGCCTCCATGAGGCAGTTAGTTTGTTTTAGGTCTTGTTGATGTTTCCAAGAAGGTCTTGTAAGACCAATGAATGTAATAAGGTCATGTTGACCAGACTTTACTATTTTTAGCTAGGTTGTTAGGACAACTGTTATGCTGTATGTCCGGTTGGAAGCTCCCAGCCGCTTGGAATCGAGTGGTAGTACTCGCAAGCAGTTCCTATTTATGCAGTAGGATCGGTTGGTCTTAGGACAGATTGAGATAGAGAGATAGATACAGATTGAGGAGTTAGATTTCAGAGTGAGACAGAGTACTGTATTTGCATCTTTTGAAATCAATAAAGAGATCCTATTTGTGACAATTTTCTGTTTGGATTCCATTGTGTAATCGAGTTGCTGTTCTGGTGGTTACATGGATTCACTGATCCATTCCACCGATTGATTCATCGAATCGGTGGAATGGCTATGTACAATAGTTTAGGATTTAGTTTGCATTTTCTGTTTGTTCACATGTATGTTTGCAGGATCGCAGTCGAGAGGTGTTGAGAACCCTAGCATGGGCATGTGCTAGGTCGTGCTGGTTGTTAGAGTCTGGAAAGTTGTCCAGGAAGTAGATCGGGTCACCTCAGGAGGTTTGGCGGATTGAAATTCGCTAAGGTAGAAATTGGTCACAACGGCATCATCAGGATATTTCTGTGTATATCCTGCAGTTACTTCGGGCGTCATCTGAGTAGATGGAGGTGAGCATGATGCAATCGTTTGCATAAGGTGAAAGCGTTTCAGGGTGATCATCATCAGGTGTTGCCGAGGAAGAGCATATCAGCATAAGGTAGAAGATCGGGTTGATAAAACCATCGCGGGCTGATAATGTTAAGTTTGGCCGACAGCAGGATATTGAAGGAACTGCATATGACGTCATCGTCATCAGGATAATCATCATCAGGACATTCCGAAATATCACCCGATAAAGGTTTATCCTGCTGACCCTAAGTGTTTTGGTATCGGCATAAGGCATTGAGAAGTTAAGTGGATCGGGAGGAGGATATTCGGCAGAATATTCGTCATCAGTATAAAGTTGAGTATCATCATCAGGATGTTTCAATATGACCGGATAAGTCATATCCTGATGCTGTTGTTTAAGTAGTTGGATATCGGGGTGACGTAAGCATTGAAGGAAAGGTGCGTGAAGTGTCGTCATCAGGATATATGGGAGGAACCGGATATTTTATATCCTGCTGATGAAGATGATGTCGAACATCATGAGGCTGCAGATAGAGGTTGGTGGTAAGATGAACAGTGATCGTCAGGAGGATGATTGCGCTTGCCGAATATGATGATGTTGCCGATAGCCGGATATGATGATGCTGCTGACAGGCGAAAGGTTGAAGGTTTGTCTGCAGGAGGATATCGGTCGGCAAGAGAAAATATGATGATGCTGACAATGTTAACAGAAAATATGATGATGATGATGGGTTGTAGACATACATGCTGTATGTCAAGGTTTTAGTGTGGATGCCTCTGCATCATTGTGGATATCTCCTAATCATGTTCCTACCTTTGGATTGGTCCGCAGAGAGAGATTTGGATCGTGATTGAAGAATGTTCCCAGAAGACCTAATGTGAACTCTAGTCTTAGCTGACTTGCTTGTTTTCACAATTTGTGGAGAAGCATTCAAGATTTTTCAAGTGTGTCATGGCATGGAAGATTGTATTTGAGTCCTAACTAAGGCATGGCATGATTTGCATAAATATTTACATATTTTCATTCGCTAAATTTGTATTAGGTCCAAACCTATTTTTGTACATGCTTGTAATGCCGACCTTGGAGATTGTTCCAATGGTTGTTGAATGTAATGCCAACCTACATTTCAAGGTTGAAGAATGATATATATACTTGTAATGAAGTCATGAAAAAGATGTCCTTGTATGAAGATGTGAAGTTAAGCCAAGAAGAGTAGAGTAGATGAGTCATACAGTGCTTCAATGGAATTAAACTCAAGCATGGAATAGATGCTACTATATTAGTTCAAAACTATTGGTAGTGAGCCACTTTGATGCAAGAGCATCCTTGGTTTTAAGAAATCTTGCATCAACCAAAAACATTTGCATTTTAGTTTGATTCTTTTCATTTTCCTTGTTCAATTCAGTCAATTCAGTCATAAGTAGTTTCTATATTTTTGTCTGCATTCTGCCACAATTTCATTTCAGACCTTGTGAAGCTGGACTTAGCATCTAGACACATTCACCTACATCATATCTAATTTGTAGAGCATTTGGACCAGTTACCAGAAAGTTGTCGCTATCAGAAGATCAACTATTTTCTTAAAACAGAGCATCTTGACAGTCATGAATAATCGGCTAAAGGAGAAGATTCTTGAAGCATTTCTCAACTTGCAGAACCTAATGACACATCATTCAATGTTTAGTGGTTTGTGGCTGACCTTCCCTTGTGATCCACACTTCATTTCATTCATTTACGAAGGAGTTCTATTCATTTAGGTCTGACCTATCTGTGTACACACGTTACACCTCTTTCTTGGAGTTTATAACCTTCTTGGGCTGACGTGGAGGAATCTATTGTTCTGGACATGATATATAATGATGTAATAGATCCTTAGGAAAGTAGTTCATGATTAATAGAAGACCCATAAGTTTGATTTCTTGCAAGGGAGCTTCACTACTATATCTTGTACATGTTTTGTAACTGTGAGATTAGGCCTCTGAGCCCTAATTATAAGCCTGCATGTTGCCGACCAGTTTGTATTTGAATTCTATGATATATTGAATGAATAAATCTACATTTTCTTTACATCTTTGTTTTGTTTCCATTGTGTTTAATCTTGCTGCATGGTCTATACTGTTCTCCTTGAGGACCCTCCTAACCGTAACTGCACCAAGTGGTATCAAAGCAAAAGTTTGAATCTTTGGAAGTGAATTGAGAAACGATGGCTAAGGATTTCCATAAGATCTTGTTGTAGACAGACCACTAAATTCAAGGCAGCCTACCTGTGTTGTCCACCCATCACCGATTGTGAGGCAATTGTCACCTTGTAGCTAGATCATCGAACTTGAGGCAATATGCACTTGATCCTAGGAAGATGCCGCCAAGGAGAAACCCTACTATTGGTATAATGGATGGAAGGATAGATGAGTGGCGCAGGAGCACCTTGGCAAATTAATATTGCCCCAGACAAATCTTTGAGTTTGATTAAATTTGTATGCTTCCACTTTGTAATGAGGTTTATTAAGTCATCTTTATGTGTTTAGGAGTTTCAAAAATGCAAAATATTGCAAGCCATGTAAAGGTTGCCATTGTAAAATTGGAAAAAATAGTCAAGTTACTAAAAAGATAGTTTTGGATGGAATACCAAAGGTCAGTTTGCTTGAGGAAGTTAAAAAGTCAGTTAGACATGAGTGTAATGCCTTTAAATAGGCTTTGTAACCTTTGAAAACTCAGAGGTGATTGGAGTTTGGAACTAGAATAATAAAAAGCATTATTTTTCTGCATTCTACTTCAGAAAATCACTGTATTCTTGCTGTGTACGACCCTGTACGGGTAGGAAGGCGTTTAGTTTTGATTTCAAATGAAATTTCTCTCAATCACCTTCCACTTGTATTTTATTTCATGCATTTTGGTTTAGATTGGTGGTAGATATTGGGAATTTGATAAAAATTGTCCAAACCCTCTGTTAGGGTAAACAGTGGCAATGAAATCTTGTATTTCTTCTGATTTATCCTTTGCATGTTACTAACCCCTTGGTGGAAAGGACTGTGGTAGTATTTTATTTCATATTTGAGAGGTTTTGAATCACATGGTAGAGATTTAAGAAGAGAAAATCATGGTTTTATGACTGTTTTTCTGTGTTACAGTCCAGAAAATAGTGTTTTGGGATGGTCTTGAGATACAAGTGTAGTGTTTGTTAAAAATATTGATGGGATTGGACTTTTGATGAATTAGTAAGCATGTGTAGACCTTGTTTGAAGTGTTCCAAACACATGCAAGGTGTGGGGAGTTCATCTTGATGTTGTTGAAGAAGATAGATGAAGAGGACTTACACCTAGACCTAATCTCAAAAGTGATGATGAGGATGAATTTCAATCTGCTGATCAAATTGGTGAAACCCTAGGAAGCAAAGAAGAAGAAGAATCAGATCAAGTGAAGATGTTGTGAGCTATTTCAAATATCAAGAAAAGACCTAGAGTTGATGTGCCAAACTATACTGGTAATTTGAATCTTGAAAAATTGATTGACTGGATAAATGACCTAGAAGAATACTTTGAGTATGAGGAAATTGAAGATTCGGAGAAGGTGAAATTTGCAAAGACAAAGTTGAAAGGACATGCTACTATATGGTGGAAAGAGGTAGAGTTGGATTGAAATAGAAGAGGAAAAGAAAAGATTACAAAATGGGATAGAATGGTGATAAAATTGAAGAATTAGTTTATACCTGCTGACTATGAGCTGGAGCTATTGAAGAGATTGCAAAACTTGAGACAAAAGGAGAAATCTGTGAAGTAGTACACTGAGGAATTTCATAAGATGATCATAAGGATAGGAAATAGTAAAGCAAGCAAGGAGAGAGTGGCTAGATATATCAATGGACTGAGATTGAACATTCAAGAAGAATTGAGCCTGGTAAGAATGACTACATAGGAAGAAGCCTATCATTTTTCCCTGAAAGTAGAGGAAAAGTTGAATAAGAAGCATGAACAGAAAAAGAGAGGTAGAGGAGGTAGATTTCAGAGAGGTAGAACATTTTCCAGAGGAGAAAGATCATTTGTGAAGCATAACAGACAGGAGAGCACATTCATGAAAGAAGATAGAGATAACAATGTATATAGCAGAGATGACAAAACTTTTTATTGGAGAGGAAACCCTAATGCATACCAAAGTGAAGGATACAAAAGAGAAGGAAGAGGAATTGATAAGAGAACATTCAGAGGTACCTATTTTAAGTGTGGAGGTGAAGGACATAGAACATTTGAATGTAATCAAGGAAGTACAAGTAAGAAGACAGAGAACAGTGGAAGAGTAGCCTATGTTGAAGAAGAACCTATTGGATCATCTAATTCTATTGGTAAACCTGTGAAAGGAGAATCTCTTGTGATAAGCAAAGCACTATTTCAAATAGAGACTAATGAAGAACCACCGCAGAGGAAGAGTTTGTTTAGAACATGATGTAAATTAGGAGGTAAGTGTTGTAAAGTTGTAATTGATAGTGGTAGTTTGGATAACCTAGTTTTAGAGGAGATGGTAACTAAGTTGAAGCCAAAAAGATTGAAACACCCTAAGCCCTATCAAATAGCATGGATTCAAGATGATCATAAGGCACTGGTGAGTGAACAATGTTTGGTGAAATTTCACATTGGATCTTTTCATGATGAAGTCTTGTGTGATATTATGCCTATGGATGTATGTCATATCTTGTTGGGTGGACCTTGGCAATATGATAGAAAAGCCATACATGATGGAAGAAAGAATACATATACTATAACAACGAATGGGAAAAGAATTACATTAATTCCTTGAGAAGATGATCCAAAGAGTGAAGTATGTGGGAATGCTAGAATCTGTTTGGTAGATGGAAGGAAAATTCTTGATGGTTTGAGACATGAGAATATGTGTTATGCTTTGATCCCTAAGAATCTTGAAACATTGAAGAAGGAGAATGAAGAATCATAGCCGGAGGAGATAAAAGAATTGCTGACAGAGTATGAATACATCATAGTAGACACTGTACTAGAAGGATTGCCACCTATAAGAAGTATTAGTCATCACATGGATCGTATACCTAGAGCTAGTTTTCCTAACAAAGAAGCACATAGAATGACACCAGTAGAGAATGATGATTTGAATAGACAAATACAAGAGTTATTGAGGAAAGGATTGATCAGAGAAAGCTTGAGTCCTTGTACAGTGCCTGTAGTATTAGCACCAAAGAAGGATGGAGAATGGAGAATGTCTACTGACTCTAGAGCAATCAAGAAAATCATAGTTGAGTATAGATTCCCTTTGCATAGGATGGATGATATTATGGAATGTTTGAGTGGAGAAAAGTATTTCACAAAGATAGACTTGAAGAGTGGATACCATCAGATCAGAATGAGAGAAGGAGATGGATGGAAGACTATTTTTAAGACAAATGAAGGATTGTATGAGTGGTTAGTGATGCCTTTTGGATTGACAAATGCACCGAGTACTTTCATGAGGTTGATGAACGAAGTCTTGAAGAAATTCTTGGGTAAGTTTGTGATTGTATATTTGGATGACATTCTAATTTTTAGTAAGACAAAAGGAAGAACATTTGCAACACCTGAGACAAGTATTACAGAGACTGAGAGAAGAGAAATTGTTGATAAACCTGAAGAAGTGTAGTTTCGTGAAGGAAGAATTGGTATATATAGGATTTGTGATTTTTGCAGAAGGATTGAAGATGGACCCTGAGAAAGTAAGAGCAATTGTTGAATGGCCTACACTAGAGAGTATTGGAGAAGTCAGATCATTTCATGGATTAGCTAGCTTCTATCAGAAGTTCATTAGAAATTTTAGTTCAGTATGCAATCCTATGACAGAGACAATGAGAGGTGACAGAAAAGACTTTAAGTGGACATCTAGAGTAGATAAAAGTTTTGAGTTGTTGAAGTAGAAAGTGACAAAGCAACCCATGTTGGCATTACCAGGTTTCAATAAGGTATTTCAACTTGATTGTGATGCAAGTGGAAATGCAATTGGAGTAGTGTTAAGTCAAGAAGGTAGACCTATAACATATTCCAATGAGAAATTGAATGATGCAAGGAGAAGATATTTAGTTTATGATCAAGAATTCTATTCCATAATTCAATCTTTGAAGAAGTGGAGACATTACTTGTTGCCAAAGGAGTTTGTGTTATATACAGATCATCAAGCTTTGCAATTTTTGAACAATCTAGGTAAGTTGAATCAAAGACATATGAGATGGGTAAAGTTCATGAAGAGTTATACCTTTGTAGTGAAGCATAGGAGTGGAAAATCAAATAAAGTTGTTGATGCTTTGAGTAGGAGAAAGAACTTGTTGACAGAGATGACAATTGAAGTGTTGGGATTTGATGAATTGAAGCATATGTATGAAGGAGACACTAATTTTGCAAAACCTTGGAAAGCATGTAAGGAACTTGTTGTGATAGATAGGAGTAAGTGGTTGGATTATTTTATTCAAGAAGATATGTTGTTCAAAGGAAATCAGTTGTGCATACCTAGAATTTCAATAAGGGATAATCTGATAAAAGAGAAACGTAATGGTGGATTGGCAGGACATTTTGACATTGACAAGATAGTAGCATTGGTAAGTAAAAACTTTTTTTGGCCTCAGATATATAAGGATGTAAGGAAATTTGTTTAGAGTTGTAGAGTATGTCAGGTAGCAAAAGGAAGTAGTCAAGACACTGGATTGTAAACCTTTGACGGTAGTGGAGAGACCTTTAGAAGACATAAGTATGGATTTTGTAATAGGATTGCCGAAGACACAAAGAGAACATGATTCTATATTTTTGGTAGTAGATAGATTTTCAAAGATGGCTCATTTCATACCTTGTAAGAAGAAAATTGATGTAGTGCATGTAGCAGACCTATTTTTCAAAGATTGTGAGATTGCATGGATTACCTAAGAGCATAGTTTCAGATAGAGACACAAAATTTGTTGAATACTTTTGGAAGACACTCTAGAAGAAGATGAAGACAGATTTGAAGTTTAGTTCAAAATTTAATCCATAGACAAATGGATAGATAGAGGTAGTGAATAGGAATTTGGGAAACTTGTTCAGATGTTTGGTTGGAGAGAAGACCAGAAGTTGGGATTTGGTCCTCATTTGTAAAACCTAGATCAACGTTAGTGATCTAAAACTCTTCTAGGCTTATTTTGCCTTTCTTCTTTTCAACTATAGGGAGGGCTACTTGTGCGGGCCTCCTACCTGTGGTAGGATCTCTTTTTATTGCAGATGTCAGCCTGACCTTTCTCCTTAGCTTCATCATGCTCTCAGCAAATAGGGCAAACACGTCAAAATCTAGAACCTCCTCCACCTGTTGCACATGTATCTCTCATCGCATCCAATGAGGTATATCACCTCCAGATTCTTGGTGACCTCTTTCTATGTCATGGGTATCATGTCCTCTTGTATTAGCTTCTATCCTTGGTGGTGAAGGCACCTTCTTGATTTCTTCCTCATGCAGTTCATCATGAGGGCGATCTCATTGGGGTTCCTCCTATTGAGGGGCTTCCTTTTGTAAAGGAGGATCTTGTGGAATATCCACATTTTGATCTTATTTTTCCTTTGTTGAGCTTTCCTTTGGACTTCTATCACCTTCTTTATTTTGTTCATCTTATGATACATTACCCCTTAAGAGGCTTGTGCATTTTGACCTTGCAGCTCACCTTGATCATCCTTGGTCATATCTTATGTTTCCTTATCAGTACCCCAGTCATGGGTTATTTTTTGTTCTCCATCTTTTGGTGTACTGACATTTTCTGACTTAGGCCCTTCTTGACTTGATTTTTCTTTAGTCCCTGGTGCCTTCCTTGGACCTCCCTGCTTAGGGTGTGGTGGAGATGTGCTCTGTTCATGTTGAGCATCCTTGAGAAGCATTTCTTGATCATCCTTACTTTGAGGCAGTAATGAACCACTTTGGGCCTAAGCAACACTAATGTCTGATATGCCCTGATCAGTCCCACTCTACTATTGTGTTTCTGATGTTTTTGGTTCCGTGGGTGTCTTATTTTGTTCTTGATTTTGATCAAGAGCAACATTATCCTTCTTTGTATGCCCTACCTCCTTAGTCCTTTTAGGCTCTATGGGTGGATTATTGTCTTTACTTGGGCTTACATCACCCCTAGGTGTCAAGTCTATTGCTGCAGGGCTTGTAACGTATTCAACCAAATTATCTAGCCCTATCTATTGGGCTACCCTTTTAGGACTATCCTATTTCATTTCTTCCATCTATTTTTCTTCTTGCAACACCCTCATCTGGGCTAATGGGGTCCCATGAGGAGTCACCCTAGTATTAGCAACCAGGGTTTCCATACATTAAGCAACCACATCCTGGACTACCTCATCATCTAATAATTCTACGATATCATCCAAAGAGAAAGGAAGCCCCTTACTAGCCATGAGTGCTTCTCTTGTCTACTCCTCGACCTTCTCAATTTTAAACTTAATTATTGCAGGAATGGCGACTTCATCCTGCAGTTCTTTTCTGAAAACCTCACTACCCCTTCCTCTCAACATGATGGGGTCAGTGCTGCTATCCCCCATCATGGTTGTTCTCTATTTCTTGGGTGGTGATATTTGCAGCATCCCCTTCCTCTTCTTGCTCACTATCAGCAAGTCATCATCCTTGGGTTCTTTATTCAATTGTTCCTCTTCCAAGTTGTTATCCTCTTCTAATTCATGCTGTAACGTCTTTCCTTCTACATGTATCTCCGTGCTCTTAGTAATAGGCCTCAAAATCCTCTTAGTGTTTGGTTTCTCTAGTGGAGGCTATGATGTGGATATATGGACCAATGTAGATGCATGAGCTGATGTAGATGCACCCTCACCCTTAGTAACAACTCCTTCTATGATCACCCCCCTTGGTTCATTTTCATCCTTCTTACCTTTGGGGGGTATCTTCTTTTGTTTTTCAGTGGGTGATCTCTCCCCATTAGATTTTCTTTTCTCAATGAGGAAATCATCATACTCTTCATCAGATAATTATTGTCTCTTTTCCTTATCGTCAATAGTAAGTGCCATGCCTCACATCTTCAATTTGGTGATTTCTGCATCTACCTAGCTATGGGTCAGCTGGATCACCCCTTGCATCATTTGATCCAAGGATATATCTTCTAGCTGTGTGAGATCAGGAGCCGATATGGTGTCATTATACACCTTCTTGTCTTCATGTTCATTAGACATTATCTTCCCATTATCCTTATGCAGTTGTGCTGGCACTGGGATGCAGTCAAAAGTTTTGATTTGATTCAAGGTGAGCCTTTGATATTTCCTTCTTCTCACCTTAGCTTCATCATCACAATTAGTCCAAAAATCCTCTAGATGCTTTTGGTGTACCTATTTTCCTAATAGCTTATGCATCCTACCATAAGGATCATATGATTTGGTGAGAGGAAATGGCTATAGGTACATTAGTTTTAGCCCCCCAATAGCATGTTTTATGCTATCTAAATCTGAGCATAAGTACCACCCCATATATACTAGAAATAAAATCAGAGGAATCTTCTTATGTGCTTTATAAGCCTCAACCACTGTAGACACTTGTCTAACAAACTCCATCAAGATGACCCTATCAGTAGGGTATCTTGGCAACATAAGAGGATGTCCCTCAAATCCCTCAATCCTAATATATGAAAAGGTAGCAAATTGGATGAACCATGCTCCATATTTATAAATGACCTCTTGAGCTTCCATGCTCAGCCTTTTAGTCTGATCCTCCTCCATGGTTCTTACCAGGTGCATCGAGAATGCATCATTTACCAATTTGTAGTCTTGGAGATATACTTTTATTTGTAATTGTGGCTAATGATCCCATATATGCACATCATCAGCATCATATATCTCAGGGACATTGTGACTGGTGGAGGTTGGACTGGAGATGTTACAGGTGGTCCTGCAGGTGTTTGCAGTCTAATAGGGGTTATTGGAGTATGTTCTAGTGAAGCCTCTGATGTATTAGAACCAGGAGTGTGATGAATATCTACTATTCTAGGTCTAAGTCCATGGATAGGCAACTCCTCAAAGAGTCCACTAGATCTGGACCTGGTATTTGGCCTGAGAGCTAGGAATTCTACAATTTATGGAAATTTGGCTTGTTTCATTGTAAAGATCAACTGAAATACTCGTGTAAAGGATGTATTTACGACCAGGATCCAAAATTGACTAGATATCTATGCAATATTTGCAGAAATGGTGCAAATTTAAACTAATATGAGACTTTCAAATGCATATATTAGGATATTTGGTATCATAAGTAAATTACTTCAAAGATTCAGTAGGAAAACATGAATAACAACTTATCCTTCAAGAACCACAAGAATTGACTATAAAGCTTAAGATATTTATGCTTGATTTTGAAATATTTGTGATGAACAAGCAAAGCAAGAGTCAAAACAACAAATCTTTGTGAAATATTTAAAGCGGTTATCCTTGAGAACATTACCTCTCTTCTGACACAGGACAATATGTGAGTCACTAAATCACCTTCCAGGTAGTGGAAATAGGCTCTCCTTCTAGAGCTAATTTATGTTGATGATGATTGTTAGTCATAACAACATGCATAAAAATTTGCACAAAAAACCTTTAGTATCTTGTAAAGTACAATTAATTTAAGATAAATTGATGACTCCAAGGCTCCGTTGATCAGGTCATGATCGTCTGATGTTACTCAAAGTTTTATGTGACATGCTATTTTCCATTTCAAGGGGTCTTACATTTGTCTAGAAGATGTATGATGCAACCGTATCCTATAAATTCACTTCACAGAGAGGTTAATTCTACTCTATTCCAAAGATCACTGTGATATTTGTAAGTTTGATCAATTCTTCTGATCATTGATCATCATGAACTTACACATTCTTCTACATTGTATATTTATTCAAATGATGTGTCTGCAAGTAGACATTCATGTGTTTATAATGGATATTTATCTATATTGGCAAGATATTTATCAATTTGACATGCTTTCATTCAAAATATGCTCTGTATTTTCAATTATCTATGAGATATCTACATATTTCATGTTCATTTGCTTTAGATTGTATATTATTTGTAATTATGGAGATGAGTTGTAATGAAATTCATAGAAATTTAAATAAATACTTCTAATTTTAGTGAACCTTTAATTATTGAATCACATACACACTAGATACAATCATGAAGAGAAGAAATCAAACCATAATTCACTAGGTTGTTCCACAACTAGGTATGGTTGATGCTAACTTCAAAGGAACAAAGAATGAAAACAACATATGCAGATTAAAAAGCACTCCAAGGGACACAACTAATCAATGCATATATCTAGATTCCACTCATAGATTACTCAGGATTTACAATGATTTGTAATCAAAACAACTTCTCTTTCATTAAGTATGCAAAACATGTACATTCACAATAACTTTAAAATAAGTCGTGAATTCTTCAGCAATCAAATTTCAATTAAGTTTCAAATGACCAAAAGATTGCACTACTTCACCTTTTATAGAATAAGGAGAGGAGGCGGTTACAACTGACCAATGGTGAAGATCTATCAATTCAGATCAATGACTAACAATCCTCCATTGACTTAGTCAACACCTTCATTCTTGGCACAAGTTGCCAGATGGCAACCATTTGTATGACTTACTATTTATAAGTTGCTCATGCATATGTTTACTTGATGATGCATTTATACTTTCACTTTATCTCCTTCTTCTTCACTTTCTTCTTGCTCATTATTCTCTTCACTTTCAGCACTTTCACTATCACTATCACTTGGGTAAGCATTCCCTCCTATATAGACCTTTACTGCTGTCCTGATTGATTCATATGCTTGCACTATTTTTTCAACCTCTCCCCCATATTGGACTTTAGATTTTATTATTGCATGTTTATGAGAGTGGAATTTAGATTTAAGGGCTTCCATTTTGCCTTTCTTGCTATTTAATGTCTCGTTATATGTTTCCACCTTGACCTTTATCCTCATGATTCTATTCATCACTTCCTCCATCAAGTGGTTCAGGGGGTCATCTACTACAGGATTGAAGTTATCATGTAGAGCCTTAACAACAAAATCTAGATGTTGATTCTCAATATTACCTTCTATTTTCCCTTCTAAAGGTTCCAGGGTCTCTGCCTCATATACCATCTACTAAGCAGTTTGACACTAATGTCCCTGAGCTTGCCACTGTATTTCTTCAATACATCACATTCGAAATTGATATCTTCATACTTGATTCCTGTTAGTAGGGAAGTGTTATTATCTAATAACTTGTTACTTATCAGAATTTGTTAATCAATTCTTCTCATCTCACTCAGAGCACCTAGGTCCTTTTCCAATTTGAATGACCTTCTACCTGTTTCATTTTGCATCTTGTCTACCTTTCTCTTTAAGGTACTCAAAGAATTCCATCTCTGTAGAGAGGTCTTTACCACATCTTCAGGTCCAAAAAATGTTGATAACATACATTTCTCCATCACCATCACCTCATGCTTCATCAGGTCCAATTTGGTAACCTCATCTTGTGATATAATAGCCAATGGGATTGCCGGATTAGTGGGTGCATGATCAGGGTTAATTAACCCTTTTATAAAAGAATGCAATTGAGAAATGTGCTCTTTATGTACCTTATTCTTCTTGTTTTCCCTCTTTACCGTTTGGGTTAGAGAATCAATAATACCCTTTCCCTCCTTACCATCTTGGTCCTCATTTGTAAAACCTAGATCAAAGTTAGTGATCTGAAACTCTTCTAGGCTTATTTTGCCTTTCTCCTTTTCAACTATAGGGAGGGCTACTTGTGTGGTCCTCCTACCTGTGGTAGGATCTCTTTTTATTGTGAATGTCAACCTGGCCTTTCTCCTTGGCTTCATCATGCTCTTGAAAAATAGGGTAGACACGTCAAAATTTGGAACCTCCTCCACTTGTTACACATGTATCTCCCATCACAGCCAACGAGGTATATCACCTCCAGATTCTTGGTGACCTCTTTCCACATCATGGGTATCCCACCCTCTTGTATCAGCTTCTATCCTTGGTGGTGAAGGCACTTTCTTGATTTCTTCCTCATGCAATTCATCATGAGGGGGATCTTGCCGGGGTTCCTCCTGTTGAGGGGCTTCCTTTTATAAATGAGGATCTTGTGGAATATCCACATTTTGATCTTGTTTTTCCTTTGGTGAGCTTTCCTTTGGACTTCTATTAGCTTCTTTATTTTGTTCATCCTATGATACATTACCCCCTTGAGAGGCTCATGCATTTTGACCTTGGAGATCACCCTAATTACCCTTGGTCATATCTTTTGTTTCCTTATCAGTACCCTGGTCATGGGTTATTTTATGTTCTCCATCTTTTGGTGTATTGACATTTTCTGACATAGGCCCTTCTTGACCTAATTTTTCATCAGTCCCTAGACCTCCTTGCTTAGGGTGTGGTGGAGATGTGCTCTGTTCTTGTTAAGCATCCTTGTGAAGCATTTCTTGATCATCCTTACTTGGAGGCAGTGATGAACCGCTTTGGGCATGAGCAACACTAATGTCTAATATGCCTTGATCACCCCCACTTTGCTATTGTGTTTCTAATGCTTTTTGTTCTGTGGGTATCTTATTTTGTTCTTGATTCTGATCAATAGAAGCATTATCCTTCTTTGTATGCCCTACCTCCTTAGTCCTTTTAGGCTCTATGGGTGGATTATTGTCTTTTGGGCTTACATCACCACTATATGTCAAGTCTATTGCTCCATGGCTTGTAACATGTTCAACCAAGTTATCTAACCCTATCTGTTGGGCTACCCTTTCAGGACTATCCTGTTTCATTTCTGCTATCAATTTTTCTTGTTGTAACACCCTCATCTAAGCTAATTGGGTCCCATGAGGATTCATGCTGGTATTAGCAACCATGGTTTCCATACGTTGAGTAGCCACATCCTGGACTACCTCATCATCTGATAATTCTACAGTATCATCCAAAGAGAAAGTTAGCCCCTTACTAGCCATGAGTACTTCTCTTGTCTACTCCTCAGCCTTCTTAGTTTTAAACTGAATTATTGTAGGAATGGGGACTTAATGCTGTAGTTCTTTTCTAAAAACCTCACTACCCCTTCCTCTCAACATGATAGGGTCAGTACTGATATCCCCCCTCATGGCTGTTCTCTATTTCTTGGGTGGTGATATTTCTGGCATCCCCTTTCTCTTCTGGCTCGCTATCAACAAGTCATCATCCTTAGGTTATTTATTCAATTGTTCCTCTTCCAAGGGGTTATCCTCTTCTAATTCATGCTGTAGGGTCTTTCCTTCTCCCTATATCTCTGTGCTCTCAACAACAGCCCTCACAATCCTCTTAGTCTTTGGTTTCTCTGATGGAGGCTATGATGTGGATATATGGGCCAATGTAGATGCATGAGCTGATGTAGATGTACCCTCACCCTTAGTAGCAAATCTTGCTATGATCATCCCCCTTGGTTCATTTTCACTCTTCTTACCTTAGGGGGGTATCTTCTTTTTTTTTTCAGTGGGTAATATCTCCCCATTAGATTTTCTCTTCTCAATGAGGAAATCATCATACTCTTCATTAGATAATTACTGTCTCTTTTTCTTCTTGTCAACAGTAAATGCCATGCCTCTTCTCTTCAATTTGGCAATTTCTACATCTACCCAGCTTTGGGTTAGCTAGATCACCCCTTGCATCATCTGATCCAAGGATATATCTTCTGGCTGCGTGAGATTAGGAGCTGATATGGTGTCATTATACACCTTCTTGTCTTCATATTCATCAGACATTATCTTCCCATTATCCTTATACAGTTGTGCTGGCACTGGGATGTAGTCAAAAGTTCTAATTTGATTCAAGGTGAGCCTTTGATATTTCCTTCTTCTCACCTCAGCATCATCATCACAATCAGTCCAAAAATCTCTAGATGCTTTTGGTGTATCTATTTTCCTAATAGCTTCTGTATCCTGCCATAAGGATCATATGATCTAGCGAGAGGAAATGGCTATAGGTACATTAGTTTTAGCCCCCCAATAGCATGTTTTATTCTATTTGAATTTAAGCATAAGTACCACCCCATATATACTGGAAATAAAACCGAAGGAAGCTTCTTATGTGCTTTATAAGCCTCAACCGCTGTAAACGCTTGTTTAACAAAGTCCATCAAGATGACCTTATTAGTAGGGCATCTTGGCAACATAAGAGGTTGTCCCTCAAATCCCTCAGTCTTGATATATGAAAAGGTAGCAAATTGGATGAACCATGCTCCATATTTATAAATGACCTCTTGAGCTTCCATGCTTAGCCTTTGAGTTCGATCCTCGTCCATGGTTCTTACCAGGTGCATCGAGAATGCATCATTTACCAATTTGTAGTCTTGGAGATGTACTTTTCTTTGTAATTGAGGATAATGATCCCATATATGCACATCATTAGCATCACTACCAATCTTACCTACTATTCTTAGGGCATCAAATGTTCATCTGAATGCGCAAGAGTATATCACATATGAGGTCATGTAGAATAAGCATGCCTATCCTCCCAGCTTCTTCATCCCTTCATCCCATGAATCACTGATGATCTTGGCCCATCGGGGTTTGTTATCTGAGTATAGCACCATCTGGATGATTCCAAACATCCATTTCTCAAAATTACCAGCATGAGGTATGCCAGTCATCCTGCTTAGCAGGGCAATTATATATTAGTACTGATCATCAAAGTCAAACTTTTACAAGTATACTAGTAGCTTGGCTGAAGCTGTATATGTGCTGCTCTTTGACCTCCACTGATACATCTTCTTCCTAGCATTCTTCTTGTTATTGTTGTACTCTACCTCTAGTTTATGGAGATCCACATTGACCACCTTTTTTCCTACTGGTAAGTTGAAAGTGGCAATGATTCCCTTGACTGCAAAATCAACATCTATCCTACCATGTTTCTCCACCTGCCTGGTTTCTGGGTTATAGTTCCTTGCACATTCAACTACCAATTCTAGGGTATCCATGGCATAAGGAAAACCAATTGCGTGCCACATCCCAGAGGTAAACACTCTATCCAGAATAGGATTGTCTATATCATTATCCAACCTTGTTGACCATACATCTAAGTCCATATCCCCTTGATGTGTATCACTAATGACCCCATATCAGAATTGCACCCCTTTTGGTTACACAAACATGGGCTTCAGAAACTCAGCCTTAGACCTATTCCTTCTGACATTGGCCATTGATTCCTGCAATAGACATGATATATTTTACCCTATGGTACCCATATGTATTTTCAACAATATCATGTATCTGTTATCTATTACCCTTCATTTTTTCTCTTCTCTATGCATCATCATGTAGATTTACCCTAGTAGAGACGAACATTCTACCTGGATTTGTAGAAAATGATAACAGGGAGGTTTTGAAATTACTTACCTGATAATGCTTTCTTTTGGATTATATGAGTGATTATAGAAAGACTATAAATGTGCAGGGTCACCCATTCTGTTCTGTTACGCTGAAGGATCCAATCCACTGGCAGGTAGCTGATAAGGGTTTGACTTTTGGAGCTCTGTAATTTTTTATTTATCACAAGGTGAATGAAAATGACCTTTGAATTTCACCCTTAAATAGATCAATAAGACAAATTAGGATAAAGTGTGTTGTCTTGATTAAATCTGTCGATCATTTGCATGGAATTCGTAGATGTTGCCAAGTGTTTGATTCGTATTTGTAATCAGCAGGAGTTCATCTATCACTTTAATTACATTTAATGTTAGGGCGGGTGATCTTCGAAAGATCAGGGATATTTAGAAATATGACCCCCTGTGGGTAATATGACCACCTTTGGGTAATATGACCCCCCTCCTTTCATCTTGCGTAGGATAATAGTGTACAAAAAATCGGGTGACGGTCAACTTTTGACTATGAAGCATATCAGGTCATGGAATTAAGATCAGGGGTACTTCAAAATATGACCCCCCTTGTGGGGAATAAATTGTGATGACATCATCATATCATCGATGTTTCCTAGTTATCAGGTTTTAGTGACATCATCGTCATATTAAGAAATATGACAGATATTGCATATATGACCTTCTGCAGGTCAGATGAGATGATGATGTCATCATCAGGGTGATTTCTTTTGTTCATTGGAATTGGGTGACATCACTATCATATTGGCACAAGGTGATATCCGTGAAGGGGTGATATTTGTAGGATGATTGATATTAGAAAATCTTACCCCCCTGGGATAATATGTGAAGTTCTTTGACAGGTAGATACCATCTCTTATTTAATTTTGACACTCATGTATCATACACCTAGTGGTTATCAGGTGATGATTCTAAGTCTTGGTGATCTTATCGAATATGACTGATGTTAGAAATATGACCCCCTGGGGAAATATCAAGTTTGACCAAACTTTGACTCAACATAACTTTCTACCCTTAGACAATTTTGGGGTGATCCAAAAGGCAAACCTGCTTAGAATTTTGAGTATTTTCCAACCATGAGGTTAACAATAGTAATTGCTGACTTTGAAAACTAACCTCATCTAGTGGCAAATCCACCCTCTCAAGGGTGACATATATGACTGATTTTACCAAACCACCCAAAGCAGGAAACAAGCAAGCAACAAGTAGAAAAAAGAAAAGTTGGGTCCCTATTTTTCTAAGGCAAAATGGGATGTGTTGTGTAACCACACAACAACTTGCCACCAAAGAAAATAACCAAATTCAAATGATTCAAGTGATGTGATCACATTCTAACATAGCATTTTAACTCTTTCTAAGTATAAGTATTATGACCTTTTCTGAATGATATGATGTTCATCATTGCAACAATGCTAGCAAGAGATCAAATGTGTGCAAATGATTAATTATCCTCATCTTGAAAGTAAGTTGAAAACATGAGTAACTGATGTTAAGCTACATATTTTGGGATCATCCCTCATAGCCAACCTGGATAGAACCTTGTTGCCAGCAGGCATCCATAGCTCTAACAAGGTTATCTATAAAACTCCCCTAAGTAGAGCCCCAGTGCCAGCAGGCATCTATAGCCCTGGTAGAGTTACTTAGATGGCCTGATTTTATTCCTTTTGGATTTTCATTATCTCTTTCTTTTGTTCATATGATAACATCATGTAAGCACAGTATGCAAGGTGTGGTCACTTGCTGATTTAGGTTGGAGATTGTATTGGTAGCAAGGGGATCCTTTTGGATTTTTCACTTAACACCTATACTTATGTGTTCCACAAACCCAAGGCTGTTAGGTGAGTCATTGTGAAAATCACCTCAATTAAGAAAAGGCACCATGATGAAAAGGATATCACAGACCTAATCAAAGATACTCCTCAAAATGAATCATAACCTGTATAGGAATTTGTTCTCACCACTTGAATCCTAACAATTTGGTTAGTTTCTAAGGGTGACAAGTTGTATCATCTTGACTAGCCAAAACAAAAACTCAAAAAACAAGCAAACAAACAAAACAAAGTTGTACAAACAACTATATAATATGCACATTATGATACATTTGACTTACACGACCCTGTCTCAGGCTTGGAAATAATGCTTGAGGAACTGGCCATTAACTGGTAATGGGACATTCTCACTAGTTAGAGTCTTAAGTCTGTAGGTACTGTCTCCTAGGATTTCCAAAATTTGAAAAGGACCTATCCAAAGTTTATTAAATTTACCATGATCCCCTTTCTTTTCATGTGCTTTATCCCACATAAGGATGAGATCTAAAATCCTAAAAGCCTTAACTTTAGTTCTTTTATCAAACCAACATTTGACAACAGCCTGATGTTTATTAAACTGATCAATTGCTCTATTTCTTTTTTCTTCTAGGTGCATCAACTGAAGCAACTTGACTTCTTGTTTGTTATCTATACTGAGATATTCTTGTGCAAACTGCAATGTGGGGATCTTTAAGTTAATAGGGAGGATAGGATCCACCCCATATACTAGTTAATAAAGAGAGTTTCCCAATGCAACCTTCATCCTAGTTCTATCTACCCATAAGGCATATTTTAATAGGGTGTTCCACTCCCTAGGGTTTTTCTCTATCAATTTCTTTATGATATTCAATAAGTTCTTATTTGTAGACTCTGCTAGTCCATTCCCTTGAGGGTAATAATTTAAAGAAAACTTCAAAATGATTCCACGATCAAAAGCCCAACTTGATAATTTTAATGATGTAAAGGTAGGTCTATTATCACATACTAAAGCATAAGGGACTCCATACCTAGTTACTATGTTACTCTCCAAGAACTTGATCACATCCTTAGCATTGCATGTCTTACTACTAACTGCTTCAGTCCACCTAGTACAATAATCAGTGATAGTCAACACATACCTATGGCCTAAGGATGATGGAGGATTGGTGGGTCCTATGAAATCCATGCCCCATTGAGCAAATGGGCACATCTCCATCACTGGTTGTAAAGGTTGAGTGGCATATCTTCCTCTATTACCAGCAACCTGACATATATGACAACATATGATGTGTTCAGTAGTATCCTTAAAAATAGTGGGCTAGTAGTATCCTACTCTAAGGATGGCATAGACAGTAGCTAAGTGTGACCCATGTGCGGTTCCAAATTTGTCATGTAATTCTATTAACACTTTATCTGCTTCTTGCCTCTCTAGGCATCTGAGATATATTCCTTCATAGTTCCTTTTGAAAAGGATTCCTCCTTTTATCATGTATTTTTGTGATCTTATCTTCAAGGCTCTCCTTTGTGAGGCCTAAAATCTAGATGGACATCTTCTAGTAATCAGGATGTGCCTGATATCTGAATACCATTCTCCAGTTTCTTTAGTATTTATCACATATTGTTGGCTCATGATGTTAGGATCAATTTTTGATATCATTTGGCTCAAAGCCTATCCTCTTACTAACTTCATGGGCATTATGTCCTTATTGTATTCTTGGAGAACTATTATCCATTTAGCTCTCTTCTCACCAGGCTCACTTTGCATGAGGAGCATCTTTACTACTGCATCTGGTACTACAACAATTATCTTACTTCTCAAAATGTAATGTCTAAAATTTTTGACTGTACGGACTAAAGCAAGGTCTTGTCTTTCAACATCCATGTATCTGAGTTTTGTATCTCTGAATGGACAACTCATGAAAGCTATAGGTTTTTGCTCTTTAGTCTCATTTCTTTGTGTTAATACTACTGCAGATGTATGCTTTGAAGCAAATGAGTATATGTAAAAATCTTTTGTATAGTCTGGGATAATCAGAATAGGGGCATTAGAGATAGCTTTCATGATGTCCTCAAAAGTTGCTCTGGCCTCAGGTGTCCACTCAATTTTAGCATCCTTCTTGAGCATTGCATTCAATGGTCTAACAATCTCTACGAAACCAGTAATGAATTTTCTAACAAAATTGATCTTACCAAAATAAGATTTGAGCTCTTTCTTACTTCCAAGAAATTGTATCTTCATGATTGATTCTACTCTTGTAGGGTCAATCATAATCCCATTTTCTGTTATCAGATGACCTAATAACTTTCCTATAGTTACCCCAAATATGTATTTCTTAGGGTTCAGGGATATTCCATAATGTTCACATTTCCTAAGTATCTTCCTGAGGTCTTCTACATGATTTCCTCTCTCTTTGGAGAAGACTGTCAAGTCATCCATGTATATGACTATGCACTTACCAATTAAACCCCTAAAGGCTATATCCATTGCTCGCTAAAAAGTGGCCCCAGCATTTATCAAGCCAAAGGGCATGCGCCTGTAGGCAAATATGCCCCACTTGGTAGTGAATGTAGTTTTCAATCTATCTATTTTATCTACCATCACTTTGTTGTAACCTAAAAAACCATCCAAAAATGACATCATCTTTGCACCATTTACTATCTATAAGACCTCATCCAATGAGGGTAAAGGATAATTATCCTTTTCAGAAGCTCTATTTAAATTTCTAAAGTCTACACATAACCTAATATTGCCATTCTTCTTCCTCACAGGGACCAAGTTGGCCACCCATGTAGAATGCCTCATAGGGAATATGATTCTGGCATTAAGCAATTTCTTTACTTCTTCAAAAATGATGGGCTCCAACAAGGCATTGACAGGTCTCTATTTTTGTCTAAAGGGCTTGGCATCTGGCTTCAATGGCATAGTATGAGTGATGATTGAGGTATCATAAGTCTTCAACTCATCATAAGTCCAAGCAATAACATGGATATAATCTTTAAGTGCTTGGGCTATCCCTATCATTTCTTCTTCTGTACGCACTTTATCAATCAAGACATTCCTTTTTTCTTCATCTTGTCCTATGTTGACTGGTGAATATTCTCCTCCATCTGCTTTAGGGAGATGTTTTTATTTTAGCATGTTATCTAAATCAAATGCTCTTTTTAGTTCTATCATCTCTTTGGGAACCTTGTTACTGGGTAGATCCAGGATCTTCTCTTCCTCCTAGGTATGATCCTCCACATTTCTTTCATCTATGATTTGCACATAAAACACACCTCTATTTGATATGAAGTCCAAAATGTGCTAGTCATCATCAAACACTTGAAGATTGATGGCATTATCTGGTACAGAGGGTACTAATACTAATTCAACTGAAAACCTCTTTAGACCAGATATGAATAATGGTTCCAAAGTACTCACAGCTTGGGCTAATGCATCGGCTTTGTGGTTTTGTTCTCTAAGCAAATGGGTGATGTTGAATGCATCAAAATCTTCTATCAAATCCCATACCCTGTGTCTATAATTAGACAACGTCTTGTAATTATAGGAGTATATGCCTCTGACTTGTCTAACTACTAATTCTGAGTCTCCATAGACATGCAAAATTTTTACTTTCTTTTTGAGTACAAAAAATATCGCATGAATCAGAGCTTCATATTCTATCACATTATTTGTGCATGGGAATTGTAATCTATATGCGGCCAAGTAGGATTTACCAGCTAGATCAATTAGATCTACCCCTACTCCAGCTCCTTTCTTTGATTTAGATCCATCAAACCTAAGGATCATGTCTTATCTTCAGTTAAAGGCTTATCTGGACCTTCTCTTTTCTTTTTGGCTCTAGCGACTACACCACTTGATATCCATTTCAATTTTGGTAACTCATTTTTCTTAAACTCCACCTTATCTGACTGATGTGAAGTTGACATTTGTTTTCTTCTTTATTATCCGAAGAATCATCTTTTGAACAAAGCATCATCTACTTCTTCAAAATATGCAAACATAATGAGCAGGTAGTCTCTAAATGTGGTCCTCCATGTAACCTGCACCAACCTTCAATCAAAATATCATGTGGGGAAGTATGCTCAAGCAACATCTTCTAAATTTGTTTTGACAAAAATTCTTCAAACTTGGTCAGATTACTATCACTATCCTCATCATATACTTCATAATCAGATTCAATCAAACAATCGGTCCTTGGGGTGATATTCTTGTTACTCTTATAACTCTTCTCAGTGCACACCAAAATCTCTTCTATCTTATGAACATAACTTTCATCGTGATGTGTGCTTTCTTCTGTTCCTACAGATGATAAACATGAATCAATATCATTGTAACTATCTGTATGACTTACCATGGATGATGATGGTCCCCTCTCATTGCATGCTTGTTCCAGTTCCATCATGTCTAAGCAAGCATCATAGGTTCTTTCAGAATGTGCTTCATCATGTAGCCTGCACCATCCTTCAATCAAAACATCTTCATTAGACATATTTAGTAGTTGGCAACGTTGCATCTCTCTAGATAAGTACGTTTCAAAGTTCCTAAAATGATCTACTTCTCTATCATCATCTAAACTACAATCAAATTCTATAATTATTCTATCATCTTGAAGATTATCATTATTAACATGAATATCATACATCAGGAACTCCTCTATCTTGACAGTTTGGGGCCTAATAATGTAAACTTTGGGTTCAAGATCTACATACATGATCTCATTGGTTTTATTATACTCAGTGATCATATGTTTCATATGGGGTTCAACATCTATCGTAATTTGGTTGGGAATTCCTTTCCAAGGTAGCCACATGTGACTGAAATCAGTGGACATGTATCCATTAAGTGTTTTTGACTAATCCCTGCTGAGAAACATTCTGTGTCTAGAATATCTACTACTTGAATATCAATGTAGTATTGAATTCTTGGATCTGATGCTAACTGCATATGGATGTGAGCTAAGTCTCCTACAACACTCACCTCAATTTTATCTAGCTATGTTACTTTTTCAGTGACTTGTCATGATGTAACCCTAAGGCATTGCATATAGACAATGGCATTACATTAGTAGATGCACCCGAATCTACTAAGCAATTATGCAAATTCTTACTGAACATCCTTATGGTAAGGAGAAATGGAGGTGACTCAGTCTTATCCCTATAAAGAGTCGTGTGTGAAGTTTTAGCAGCTTGGATAGTGGCTAAAGTTCTGTGTTTAACACTAGTATCTTTAGCTACATGATCTTTATTCAAAGACTAATTTGAGGGATGACTGTCCTCTTTTAGAACAGTGTCATCTAAAGATTTCAAGAATGCCTTT
The DNA here is from genome assembly GCA_027924645.1 of Cunninghamia lanceolata. Lineage (NCBI taxonomy): Eukaryota > Viridiplantae > Streptophyta > Pinopsida > Cupressales > Cupressaceae > Cunninghamia > Cunninghamia lanceolata. The sequence continues at coordinate 14,397,290 of BSBN01000237.1, read as the reverse complement.
TTAATGGCTAGGGTTTTGAGTAGCTTTGACAATGACAAACTGATTTTGATCTTTTTCATTTCATCTACTAAGTATGTGACTGATTTTTCAGACTCAAGAGACTGATTATTAGTTCTTGGAACTACTTTTTGTAGTGCTAAGTATTGAACATTAACTTTGGGAAAACCAGGGTTATTACTTGCCTTAGGATTAGGAGTGTTAAAATTATTTGGAGACAAGGATGTATTCAAAGGACCAGTAGGTCTATTTGACTTATTCCTCATGTTATTGTTACTAATTTTTGTTCACACTTAAAATTAGTTGGACCTAAGTGTAATTGTTCAGAAGGAATAATAGAAAAATTCAAAGTTATGCATTCATTGAACAGTTGATGCCTTGACAAAGTAGAGAATGATATCCAGTTGTCAGGATAACCCATCAGTCCAATTAGGACTGATAAGTTATCATGACAAGAGAATTAGTTGTCAAGAAATCAAAGATTCAAGAAATACAGTTGTTCTACATAGTTTGATCTTTCAGGAGTTATAAGTTAGATTGAGTATTCAGTTAATCAGTTTTGAATAAAAGAAAGAAAGTTAGTTGTATTAAACGGTTATTTCATGTCATGTTTTGAACATACATTCAAGTATCTGTTACTTTATCTCATGCATTGATTGAAAAAGGAAATATATGTACATCAAATGCACAAGAGAAATTAACTGATCATGTTTAAAAGAAGTGTTCAAATGTGTCCCACACAAGCCATGGGAGTAACTAGATTGAGCAATTGCAGACATGCAAGCTATGTATCTATTTGATAAAAGGAAAAGAAATGAACATCTAATAAATCTAAACATCCATCATTACCTGATGATGAAGATTGTTTGTTGGTGCTAGCCTTCAAGTCTTCAGCTTTCCATTTTCACTCCAAGCAACCATCATCAGTTGAACCTGCAAAATTTTGGGGACAACCCTATTATTGCTCTAGATGTTTAAAATTATCACATGCTTTTATCAAACATAGACATCTACTTATCATATCATGCATTCAGATAAGAGATCAAATTAGATATATGACACAAATCAGAAGGAAATCATGAAAAAGATCAATCAATACTATCAGGTACTTTTTATGCTAACTTGCTTGTTCACTGTGTAGGTATAGGACAAGTTTTGTTGCTGGTTTGAAGACAAATAAACATGTGGATTAAATGTGGCTCCCACAAGGGTTTGAGCCCAACATGTTTCTTTTCATTTTTTAAAAGAGTATCAGAAAAGATAGGATACGTCATTCCAAGCTATATCATGCATCATCTAATCAACTTACAGAAAAGATATGTCATCATGACATTATTACAGTTGATTGGAGCAAATTAGAGTAACATGATATAGGTATTCAAAAATTCAAACCATCAAGATACATGGAGATATAGTGAAACAGTTTAGGTGAAGTGATACTTTATACTAGGTATTTCTCATATTGTTCTCATATTGTTAAAGGTGTTCAAAGTTTAACAGTAATATCACATTCAAGTTGCAAGTGTGTCGTAGAGATAGTCAAGCAAAATGCCACATGGAAAAATAGATGAGATAGCCTCCAAGGAAAGACAATCATATGTACACTATGCCAACTTGACTGTCATAAAGGAAAACCTCACAAGAATATATGAGATAAGTGTAGCAGTCAAATGCTGGAGGCAAAGATGCAAATAACAGATACATACAACATACTCTTTAAAGATTATTCATCAAATGATAAAGACTGTCACTTAGTACTAGAGATCTTAAAAGAAGAACAAGCTAGGAGCAGCATATATATATCATCACTGACATGACAGTCAGATACAAAGTCAAAAGCAAGAGACTGTCATGTCTAGAACAAGGAAGGATTCAAATACATTGAGCACAGTGGAGTGTTAAGAATGCCATAGCCCAAAGATAACAAGGTGGGTTCCATACATCTCATCATTGTTTTGATCAACCAAACCTTATCTCATACACCTTGGAGCTATAGTGATGCCATGGTACAATCAACAAAATGACATAAAGAAAGATACATTGCAAGAACAAAGACAAGTATAGTCATCTTCATTATAGACAGTCAGGACAGTGATCAATAAAGTGGCTTATCCATGCAAGATATAGTCAGAGTATGTTACAGTTGCCATATCCATCTACAGGAGTACATCAAATGATGAGGGAGAAATAGCGAAAGTAGAACATGATACATGCCAGATGCTATAGTATTGGTGATTGACAAAGAATATGAAATTTACAAGGTAAACAGTCCTCTTTCTTCTATGCCATTTGTTCTATCACGATACAGTCATAGTAAACAAACAGCCAAAGGGGAAAAATTCATGATACATATGATACTATAACATCCAACTGATGAGATATGCAGTGAGTATGCAAGAATATGTTATCCATGCTACAGGTGTATTTAAAGAATGCAATAAATAGCCAAGGAGAGATATGAACATGTTAAGGATGCTATAGGTGTACCTTAAGAATGCCACAAACAACAAGGAGAAGAATACATGATGTCTAGAGCACAAAAGAATCCAAACACATATGACAGTCAAGAAATGATCCCACAATCACACATGACAAGTGATTACAGTTAGCAAAGCCGAAGAGATATATCATATGCAAATAAGCTAAAGAGGCCATTTATGCTACAGGAGAGCCTTCCAGAAGTGTCAATGTATGATATAGATGGAGGTAAATGATGACTTGTTATCATACATAATATCAAAAGACTTGTTATCATACCCTAGAGCTACAGTGGTGGACAGAAAAGATAAAGTGTATCATCATCTATGACAGTCATAAGGAGTAGGAAGAGAAGGTGCTATGTGAAGTGAAGAAAAATTCCATTTATTAGAAAATCAAACCCTTAGTACTTTTGCCTATAGGAAAGGTACAGTCAAGGAGGTGCTATATAGAAGAACAAGATTTCTCATGCAAGAAAAGCAAACCCTTGATAGAAAATCAAACCCTAGTGTCATTTTATGTTTTACAGCCAAGAAGTTTCAGGCAGAGAAGAAATATAGTCATAGCCATGCTAGAAGAGAGTTTTTTTCATGGAAAATATATACCCATCTATAAAATGAACAAGATCTTTCAAGAGAATTTCAAACCCTTGTTTCTTTTGCACTTACAAGTAAAAAGAAAGAACAATGAATATTACAAATCCATGGCCATGGTAGATAGAAGCATTGAAAGCACAAAATGAATAAAGCCTTGATAGAGGTTTTAAACCCTTGTTTCTTTTCTTCATTTATAGTCAATAGTGAAAGAGATAATAGTGAAGAAGCATAGCCATGGCAGTGTGAAGGAATTCTGGTGCAAAGAGGGTTGAGACCTTAGTTTCAAGACTTACAAACCCTCAACAGCCTACACAGTTTGGTGCCTGTATACAGATGGAGCTTGGCCGTGGAAAGGTAGAGGCCTTGAAAATGCAAGAGGATAGAAAACCCTCATCTCAAAATATAAAACCCTCAGGTTTTTTGCATCTACAGATAAGTCAAGACCAAAAGGAGACATATACATGCACGTTCGATAGTGATATGGCATTCTTTGCCAAAAAATGCAATACCCATGTCTACATATAGGCCTTGTCAATTTATTCAACTATAAAAAAAGACAAATGAAGCTATAGAAGATGAAGAATGACAAGTGCTTACCTCATTTTGCTGACAGGAAGAGAGATTATTCACGGCCTCACAGTGGAATCAAGTTTTCAAGAATAGGTGAAGAGTTGCAAAGAGAAAAGATACATAAACAAGAAAGAATGTGTTAAAAAATGCTCAATGATGGAGAGAGCCATGAAAGAGGAAGGAGGCCATGGCCATTAAAAAGAAATAAAGTTACAGATCAAATAAAATGCCTCATATGAAACTCAAGCAAATGTTACCTTCTTCCTAATGATGCAGAGTTCCAAATATGCAACCAAGAGATGCCATCGAAAGGAGAAAGACTAGAGGTATGATGGAAGAATTCAAACCCTAAGCCAACATAATGCAGTTGCAAAGCAAATGAGGAGTATGCCAAATGAAGAATGGCAGTTTTAGAGTTATCTCTTTACTTTTGTTTGAAGATTCTTTTCTCAAGTGTGATTTTTAACTTCACAAAAAACAAATAATTACCTTATCCAAGAGGTACCCATGGTCAAGACTTTGGTCTTGAAAGATCCTAACCATCATAACATGGAGTGGCCGACCGACATGGCTTATGACTTGATTTTTATTAAGTCTAGATGGTTGTATGATGAAGAAGAAAGGCTTCAATGCCTTAAAAAACTATTCAAAATTCCTTGGTGGTCAGGTAATGCATGGTCAAAAAATGCATTAAATGATACCATGCTAATCAGGATTCTGCGTCCTTTTGCAAACATCCAAAAGTGAAGATACTTCAAGATTATGCATGGTGGCCAACAAAAGCCAAGTAGGTATGATTTTAGACATGGCATGCATGAAGACTAAGCATTGGGTTTTCCAAGGTAAGCAATTATGCATGGTGGCAGTATAATGGTGCAAGTATGACGGTCCAGTGATGGAGTCATGGAATTGTTGATTTTCTTTCTTGATTTTAAGTTGCATATGGAGATATAAGGTAGCTTAAAAATATAATGATATATATGTGCACTAAGGCATTAACGGGAGTCATAAGGATGATTATGCATACTAGTTTTTGTGCATGGAGATATTATGTTGCATGGAGTGAATTAAAATTTTTATCTTGTAGTAAGAAGATAATATTTTCTCTTTTGATCTTGGAGTGATAAGGGTAAGAAATTTTGCCTTAATGTTTTTATCATGCAAAATAGAGATATTTTCTCACATGGAGGTATAAGGAGTTTTCTTTCTCTTCTAAAGTCCTATTTGTGCTCATATCATACAAAATAGGCAAGTGTAATTGGAGTAATAATGAGTGATATTTTTTCTTCTAGTCATGCACGATTTTACAAAGTTATTAATTGTAAATAAATAATAAAGTAATATTTTCCAAATTACTTTATTATTTTCCACAAGTTGTAAAATAAAAAAAATAGAACAAATTGTAACCAATAATAAAGTAATTATTTTTATTACTTTATTATTTTTGCTCATGCAAAATCATACAAATTGATTAGTTGAGTTAACTAGGCCACCTAGGAGGTTTTGCATGATTTTTAGGAGTATTTTTAGGGTTCTTGGTCAAATGTTTGGTCAAAGCACATGGAGAGGCCCAAATTGGAGCTATTTTTACTCAATTTGTGGCAGTTTTAGACCCTAAATTTGAGGATTTTGGAGGTTGCTCAGGAATGATTATTTTTAGAGGTAGTTATCTGCAAGTCCATTTTTTTTGCATGCCTCTTGGATAGAGCAGACCTATATATTGTAAAGCAAAAGTTTGTTTTTGCTAGTTCTTGATTCTCATTCTGATTTAGATAGATTGGAGAATTCTTGTAGCTCATATTTTACAGTTTTATTAAGAGATCGGTAGGTTACAGGTTATACTTTTGTCTTCTTTGCAGAACTTTCCTTTGTTTTCTTTGAGACTAGTTTAATTACCTTTCCTTTTAGTTCTACTAGTGAAGTGATTTTGATGAAATTTTGCCGTGCTTATCATTAAACCTTTAAAATTATTGTCTCACTTCCTTGTTTACAACATTAAAGCATATATTCATCATAGGTCTTAGATTGTGTTAACCAGAAATAGTATTTTTTGTGTTGTGAAAAAACCATTTCCTTCATAAAAACCTATTTTTCAAAACCTTCCTTAGAATCATTTATGTGATATGTGTGCCAAGTCTGGATTGTGTAAAAGTCAGATTTCTGGGTAAACATTGTGGATCAAATTGCATTATTTTATCCAAATCAGGTGCATCACCATTTTTTACCTTTAACATTATTTTAGTTTCTTTCTTCCCTTTTCCAAAATAGTAAAAACATACATCTCAATAGAACATTTGAAGGGAACCAACCCATAATCTGGAGGTCTAATTTTGTCATAGGGCACCCACAACTTGAAATTAGTCCCATGTTACATGGAATTGCAGAGCTTTACCAGCCTTACATATGGGTGCAATTCCTAGTGATAACCATTTTTGGCACGCCTGGTGGGACATTGAACTGATTTTCAATTCAAAAAGAACTTATTAGTTTGTTGTTTTGGTACAAACAACAATTTATTAGCCTTTTTAGAGGTTTATTTCAAGTACCTGGTGACTCTATCTTGCTGGTTTTATAGATTATTTTTTGCAGCCTATGAGGGGTATCACAAGATCAAGTTTCAATTTTTTTTTTTAGTTTTTGAATGAGTAAACATGTCTTTCATTCATGGAAACATGTCATATCGTCCATCATATCATGAAAATACTACCAATCCTTCATCTTATCAGCCATATCAGATCAGCCATGCTACTAGTTTTAGCCCAAATTCCATGGTTTTTCAAGGAAACTAGCATGCACAGTACCCTTACCTCCCACCCACCCCTGCTCATCCTTCATATCAGTCCCAATGGGTTGAAGATATAAGGAACATCATGAATGAAACAAAAAACACTTTGTTAGAAACCACAAAGCAGATAGAGGAGTTCAAGAGGCAGCAAGAATGTGAGCAATAGCAAGAAGAAATGGATTATCAGGCGTATCTCCATGAGTAGGAATTGGAGACACAAAGGATACAGTTTCAAGAAAGTCTTAGGAGGGAGATTTCAGAAAAAGAGGCACAGATGCAGTATTTTCTTGTACAAATACAAAAGTAGAACATCCGGACAGTCGTATTCATTTCGGATCAACATTCTCAAAGTGAGGTTAGTAGATATCAAGTTTTAGGAATTCTGATTGTAATCAAGAACCTATTTGCATTCAAGATCAGTCTATTAGTCCTCAGTATCAGTCATATCAAGTACCTGAGTCAAACTATCAGGCTTTTGAACAAGTATGGCAGCCCTCTTGGACCAAGCATCCTGATTACAAAAGGCCAAATCTTATTAAAGCTAGCCTTTCCATATCAATCCAAAATTAGGAAGAGGAAAAGGTAGTAGTTTCTGAGTCAATCAAGATTCTATGTTGGCACATTAAACAAGAGCCTATCAAGATTCCAAGTTTCAACCCAACAGTTGAGGTTTGTTGTAGTCCTTCTTGTCACACCAAATCAGAAAAATTAGATGTGGAGCAAGAGGTTGCTGCTGTTTTTACTATGTCCCTAGCTAAAAATGAGTATAATGCCTATGAAGGAGATGTTGGTTCAGATTTGATACTCAATCCTTTATGTTTTGAATCATTTGAAAAGTTTTATGATGTTGTTTACAAGATTAATGAAAGTAGGATGCAGATATTGGAAGGATAGAATCTTCAAATGCAAGTACAAGATGCCCATGTTCTAATGGAGAATAAACCTGACAAATAGGAGGAGCTGATTTCTTTATTTGATCAGCTACCCAGTTTCATTGAGCTTGATGAAGAGCTCATACCACAAGAAGAAATAACAAAACAGTAGGAAGACATCAAACAGAATGAAGGGTTGCTAATTAAAGCTAAGCAGTTTGACATTCTGATCTTGGATCATTTTGAGGTAGAAGAAGGTAAACTTGTCAGGCAACTTACACAACTGGTTTAGAGTTGTTATGAGGTAATAAATAGTCCTCTTTCACCAAGAATTCAAGAGGAATCTGATGAAATATCATTTTGGGATGATCTTGAATCCTTTATGTCAAATTTAGATGGTAAACAAGATTAGGTTAAACATGTTTTTGTGAAAGTAACAGAGGTTGAGTCTCATGAGCTAGCTGACTTATTTGGTGAATCTCCTAAATCTATGCCTAATATTGAACAATTAAATGATATAACTCATTTTGATTCAATGCAAGATTATGAGTTAGAGGAGAGCATGTTTTCAAGCATCATAGAAATCTTTTGTTCTAACATTGATGATCAACTAATATCAGATGAACCAACAATATGTGATCATCAGGATCAGGTCAAAGAGTCAAGCTTTCCTTCATTTCATTCATCTAAGCAGGTTGAGATTGCAGGTAAAAACAAGACAACATATCTAAATCAACATATCAGGAGTGTCAGCCAAGGATACAACATTGTAAGAGGTTGTCCCATCAGGAATTTAGCTAAAAAAGAGCCAAAATTTGAGGTACAAATTGCTGTTGTACCAATAGAGCAGATTTCAGCCTTAGAAAAGTAAAATCAGATCATCTTTTTACCCCATAATAGAGATATGCATGATCAAGTTTAGATTCTCGGTGAGTTTGTTTCCATTCTTCAGAAAGTTTTGCAACATTCTATAAGGTATGTCCTTATCAATCATATCATGTTAGTAGCAGATCACATTGCAGAAAATCCTTCCTTAATCAGAAAGGGAAGTTATTTCAACCAAACAGTTAATGGATTTGTTTAACTAGCACCTTTGGCTGGTTAGAGTAGGGTAGGTAGAATTTCAGTTCAGTTGTTTTGTTTCCAAGAAGTGCTTTTGCACATGTTGCCGATTTTGTTTTAGGCAAATCAGTTTTAGTTTTAGTTTTTAGTTAGTTGCTGCTATTGTTTTTAGTTAGTGTGATTTGCAAAATTTCTCTAAGTTCAGGGCAGAAATGACTCTATGCCCAATAGAGTTACTAAGGCTACTGGTTCTAAACTATTTAGTAGGCAAACACCCTTGAGGGGTCGCCGGAAATGTTACTAATTTTTGTTCACACTTAAAATTAGTTGGACCTAAGTGTAATTGTTTAGAAGGAATAATAGAAAACTTCAAAGTTATGCATTCATTGAATAATTGATGCCTTGACAAAGCAGAGAATGATATCCAGTTGTCAGGATAACCCATCAGTCCAATCAGGACTGATAAGTTATCATGACAAGAGAATTAGTTGTCAAGAAATCAAAGATTCAAGAAATATAGTTGTTCTACACAGTTTGTTCTTTAAGGAGTTATAAGTTAGATTGAATATTTAGTTAATCAATTTTGAATAAAAGAAAGAAAGATAGTTGTATTAAACTATTATTTCATGTCATGTTTTGAACATACATTCAAGTATCTGTTACTTATCTGATGCATTGACTAAAAAAGGAAATACATGTACATCATATGCATAAGAGAAATTAACTGATCATGTTTAAAAGAAGTGTTCAAATGTGTCCCACACAAGCCATGGGAGTAACTAGATTGAGCAATTACAGATATACAATCTATGTATCTGTGTGATAAAAGGAAAAGAAATGAACATTTGATAAATCTAAACATCCATCATTGCCTGATGATGAAGATTGTTTGTTGGTGCCGGCCTTCAAGTCTTTAGCTTTCAGTTTTCACTCCAAGCAACCATCCTTAGTTGAACCTACAAAATTTTGGGGATAGCCCTGTTAGTGCTCTGGATGTTTAAAATTATCACATGCTTTTATCAAACAAAGACATCTAATTATCATATCATGCATTCAAATAAGAGATCAGATCAGATATATGACACAAATTAGAAGGAAATCATGAAAAAGATCAATCAATACTATCAGGTACTTTTTATGATAACTTGTTTGTTCACTGTGTAGGTATAGCACAAGTTTTGTTGCTGATTTGAAGACAAATAAACATGTGGATTAAATGTGGCTCCCACAAGGGTTTGAGCCCAGCATGTTTCTTTTCATTTTTGAAAAGAGTATTAGAAAAGACAGGATGCATCATTCCAAGCTATATCATGCATCATCTAATCAACTTACAGAAAAGATATGTCATCATGACATTATTACAGTTTATTGGAGCAAATTAGAGTAACATGATATAGGTATTCAAAACTTCAAACCATCAACATACATGAAGATATAGTGAAACAGTTCAGGTGAAGTAGTACTCTATACCAGGTATTTCTCATATTGTTCTCATATTGTTAAAGGTGTTCAAAGTTTAACAGTTATATCACATTCAAGTTGCAAGTGTGTCGTAGAGACAGTCAAGCAAAATGCCACATGGAATAATAGATGAGACAACCTCTAAGGCAAGACAATCATATGTACACTATGCCAACTTGACTGTCATAAAGGAAAACCTCACAAGAATATATGAGATAAGTGTAGTAGTCACATGTTGGAGGCAAAGATGCAAATAACAGATGCATACAACATACTCTCTAAAGAGTATTCATCAAATGATAAAGACTATCACTTAGTACCAAAGATCTTAAAAGAAGAACAAGCTAGGAGCAACATACATATATCATCACTGACATGACAGTCATATACAAAGTCAAAAGCAAGAGATTGTCATGTCTAGAACAAGGAAGAATTCAAATACATTGAGCACAGTGGAGTGTTAGGAATGCCACAACCCAAAGATAACAAGGTGGGTTCCATACATCTCATCACTTTTTTGATCAACCAAACCTTATCTCATACACCTTGGAGCTATAGTGATGCCATGGTACAGTCAACAAAATGACATATTGCAAGAACAAAGACAAGTACAGTCATCTTCATTATAGATAGTCAGGACAGTGATCAATAAAGTGGCTTATACACACAAGATATAGTTAGAGTATGTTACAGTTGCCATATCAATCTATAGGAGTACACCAAATGATGAGGGAGAAATAGCAGAAGAAGAACATGATACATGCCAGATGCTATAGTATTTATGATTGTTAAAGAATATGAAATTTACAAGGTAAGCAATCCTCTTTCTTCTATGTCATTTGTTCTATCATGATACAATCATAGTAAACAGACAACCAAAGGGGAAAAATGCATGATACATATGATACTATAACATTCAAATGATGAGATAAGAAGTGAGTATGCAAGAATATGTTATCCATGCTATAGGTGTATTTAAAGAATGCAATAAACAACCAAGGAGACATATGAACATGTTAAGGATGCTACAGGTGTACCTTAAGAATTCCACAGACAGAAAGGAGAAGAATACATGATGTCTAGAGCACAGAAGAATCCAAACACATATGACAGTCAAGAAATCATGCCACAGTCACACATGACAAGTGATTACAGTTAGCAAAGCTGAAGAGATATATCATATGCAAATAAGCTAAAGAGGCCATTTATGCTACAGGAGAGCCTTCTAGAGGTGTTAATGTATGATACAGATAGAGGTAAATGATGAATTCTTATCATACAGAATATTAAAAGACTTGTTATCATACCTTGGAGCTACAGTGGGGGAAAAAAAGATAAAGTGTATCATCATCTATGACAGTCACAAGGAGTAGGAAGAGAAGGTGCTGTGTGAAGTGAAGAAAAATTCCATTTATGAGAAAATCAAACCCTTAGTGCTTTTGCCTATAGGAAAGTTAGAGTCAAGGAGGTGCTATATAGAAGAACAAGATTGCTCATGCAAGAAAAGCAAACACTTGACAGAAAATCAAACCCTAGTGTCATTAAATATGTTTTATAGTCAAGAAGTTTCAAGCAGAGAAGAAATATAGTCATAGCCATGCTAGAAGAGCAAGTATTTTTCATGGAAAATGTATACCCATCTACAGAATGAACAAGATCTTTAAAGAGAATTTCAAACCCTTGTTTCTTTTGCACTTACAAGTAAAAAGAAAGAAAAGTGAATATTACAGGTGCATGGCCATGGCAGATAGAAGCATTGAAAGAACAAAATGAATAAACCCTTGACAGAGGTTTTAAACCCTTGTTTCTTTTCTTCATTCACAGTCAATAGTGAAAGAGATAACAATGAAGAAGCATAGTCATGGCAGTGTGAAGGAATTATGGTGCAAAGGGGATTGAAATGCTAGTTTCAAGATTTACAAACCTTCAACAACCTACACAGTTTGGTGCTTATATACAGATGGAGCTTGGCTATGGCAAGGTAGAGGCCTTGAAAATGTAAGTAGATAGAAAACCCTCATCTCAAAATCTCAAACCCTTAGGTTTTCTGCATCTACAGACAAGTCAAGACCAAAAAGAGACATATACATGCATAGCTGATAGTGATATGGCATTCTTTGCCAAATAATGCAATACCCTTGTCTACATACATGCCTTGTCATTTTCTTCAACTATAGAAAAAGACAAATGAAGCTATAGAAGATGAAGAATGACAAGTGCTTACCTCATTTTGCTGACAGGAAGAGAGATTATTCATGGCCTCATAGTGGCATCAAGTTTTCAAGAACAGGTGAAGAGTTGCAAAGAGAAAAGATACAGAAACAAGAAAGAAGGTGTTAAAAATTGCTCAACGATGGAGAGAGCCATAAAAGAGGAAGGAGGCCGCAACCATTAAAAAGAAATAAAGCTACCGATCAAATAAAATGCCTCATTTGAAACTCAAGCAAATGTTACCTTCTTCCTTATGATGCAAAGTTCCAAATATGCAACCAAGGGATGTCGTCGAAAGGAGAAAGACCAGAGGTATGATGGAAGCATTCAAACCCTAAGCCAGCATAATGCAGTTGCAAAGTAAATGAAGAGTATACCGAATGAAGAATGACAGTTTTAGGGTTATCTCTTTACTTTTGTTCGAAGATTCTTTTCTCAAGTTTGATTTTTGACTTCACAAAAAAAAAATCATTACCTTATCCAAGAGGTGCCCGTGGTCAAGACTTTGGTCTTGAAAGATCCTAACCATCATAACATTGAGTGGCTGACCAACATGGCTTATGACTTGATTTTTATTAAGTCAAGAGGGTCGTATGATGAAGAAGAAAGGTTTCAATGCCTTAAAAAACTATTCAAAATTCCTTAGTGGTCAGGTAATGCACGGTCAAAAAATGTATTATATGATACCATGCTAATCAGGATTCCTTGTCCTTTTGCAAACATCCAAAAGTGAAGATACTTCAAGATTATGTATGGTAGCCAACAAAAGCCAAGTAAATATGATTTTAGACATGGCATGCATGAAGACTAAGCATGGGGTTTTCCAAGGTAAGCAATTATGCATGGTGGTAGTATAATGGTGCAAGTATGATGGTGCAGTGATGGAGTCATGGAGTTGTTGATTTTCTTTCTTGATTTTAAGTTGCATATGGAGATATAGGGTAGCTTAAAAATATAATGATATATATGTGCACTAAGGCATCAAAGGGAGTCACAAGGATGATTATGCATACTATTTTTTGTGCATGCAGATATTATGTTGCATGGAGTGAATTAATATTTTTATCTTGCAGTAAGAAGATAATATTTTCTCTTTTGATCTTGGAGTGATAAGGGTAAGAAATTTTACCTTAATGTTTTCATCATGCAAAATAGGGATATTTTATCACATGGAGGTATACAGAGTTTTCTTTTTCTTCTAAAGTCCTATTTGTGCTCATATCATGCAAAATAGGCAAGTGTAATTGGAGTGATAAGGAGTGATATTTTTTCTTCTAGTCATGCACGATTTTACAAAGTTATTAATTGTAAATAAATAATAAAGTAATATTTTCCAAATTACTTTATTATTTTCCACAAGTTGTAAAATAAAAAAAATAGAACAAATTGTAACCAATAATAAAGTAATTATTTTTATTACTTTATTATTTTGCTCATGCAAAATCTGTTGCTAGTATTGGTCTAACCGATGTTATCATTGATGTCAACATACTCCTATTGCTTTAATGATAAGGATTGGATGAGCTGTGTGCTGAGGATATTGAGAAAATTAGTCTCAATTAGAAACAAAGGACAGGGAAGACAGTAAGGTAAAAGTCCAAGATAGGAAGAGGATCAGAGGATGCGGTTTAAAGGGTTTGTAGATATGTGTCTTAAGGTGGTCTAGTAGAGATTTCAGAGGTCTGCATGAAGATCTGAAGGAGTTATGATTGTTCAAATAAAACCAGTTCTGGCAGGTGTTCAGGGATGATAGATAGGTTCGGTGAGATCCAGAATTACATTATAATGTTTTGCGGATTTGTGGGAGTGCTGAGGTAGTCTTTGTGGAGTGTCAACTATATTGGTTTGTGGTTTGAAGGTCTGCAAGCACCTATTCTTTTGTGACAGTGATGACAGACTATGTTATTGAGGTTCCAGATGAAGGAGAGAAAGATTTGAGTAAGCAGATGAAGTGTGTATGTTCTTGGTGGTTCAGGAGAGCTTGTGGTGGTCTTTGGATTGTGTCCAGTTCATGTTGGAAGTCTGCATTGAAGTTGGAGTTCTCTTTTGAAGAACAACTTCTGGATGATGGTGTTCTTCCTAAAATAGGCCGACCAGATGAATTATACATCTTGCTGATGTTATTATGGATGTTTGCCGACTTAGATGATCATTCCTAAGTTGATGTCTTGTATAAATAAAGGATTGCAAAGTCATTTGTAGCGTGACTTTTGGAGATGTGTGTGTGGTAGTAAGGAGGAGAGCAAAAGGCAGAGCAAAAGTATTGGGCTTAATGGAACTAATTCAAGCATGGTGAAGATGTTATTTTCTAGTTCAAGTAGGTGATACTCATTTCCTTGTAGACAGTGTGTCTCTTGTAGGCAGTGGGCCTCTTGTGAGCAGTGTGCTCAAGTAGTGAGCCCTAATTGGCAAGTGCCATTTTGTTCCTTCTATTCTTCTAACAGAGAATACTTTCTTGGGTTAATCACCCCATGGTTTTTTCCTTAATTGGGTTTTCCACATCAAAATCTTGGTGTCTCATGTGTTGATTAGTCTCTGCTCTTGATTTGTTGCATTATGTTTTTCATGACTGATTCATAATTAAGCTGTTGAATTAAAAAATGGAATTAAGTGGTTAAATAGATAGAAAGTTTTGCACAACTGATTCACCCCCCTCTCAATTGTGTGCCCTAAGTCTAACAATTGGTATCAGAGCCAAGTTCCTCTAAAAAGAGCTTAATTGCTTGAGGAGATCCAAGATATCGTCTTATAAGAAGGACAGTCTGAAGTTTGGTGGAACCAACTTTGCTCTTTGGAAAGGTCGCATGAAATGTCACTTGCAGTGTATGGGAATGGCATACTAGTCTATGGTTACAAAACAATATGTACCTCAAAAGGGTGGTCCGACAACCCTAAATGAGATCACAGATGCTGAAAACAACTTACAGACTAAAGAGGCTCTTCTAAGCACATTATCTAACTCAGAGCTCTCAAATGTTATTGACCTACCAACTACTTTTGAGATTTGGAATAAACTAGAACTCTTGCATGAAGGAGACTAGTATGTTAAATGTGCAAGGTTACAGAGTCTAAAAGGGAAATTTGAAAAACTAAAGATGAGAGATGATGAAAATATTACTACTTTTATGCCAAGAGTGAATGAGCTGGTTTGTGGAATTAGAAATGCTGGTGGAGTCTTGGATGAAAATGAGATTGTTGGCAAAATTCTTAGATCTCTACTTGAATCTTACAAAATCAAGGTTGGTAGTATTGAAGAATTCAGAGCCCATGCAACTGTCACAAGAAATCAATTGGCTAGGAAACTGGCTGCATTTGAAATGACAGAGTTTGGAGATGACCCCCCCAAGACTAAATCTGCATTCAAAGTCAGTGCCTCTATAAAAGGTAAACAAAGGTTTGATCTGGGAGAGAACTCTTCAAAGAAACTTTCATGGTATGAAAAGCAAGAAAAGACCTGGAAGAAGAAGAAGCTAAATCTACTCACCTTGAAGCTCTTATTGCAAAAAGATTGCCAAGAGGATCCGGTAAGTATGAAGGCAAACTACCTTTTAAGTGTTTTAACTGCAATAAGATTGGTCATTTTGCCTCAATGTGTCCAGAAAGATTTTCAAAGAAAAATCCTAACAGATCAAGGTTCCAAAGGAATTATTACTATGTTCATGAAGAAGATGACAATGAAGGAGTAATAGATGATGAATCAGAGACAGGAAACAAATCTGGAAGTGAATGGGTGTTTATTGCTATCAAGGAAGAAGAACCAATATCCTCTGAATCAGTCAATCATAAAGTTGTAGAAAGAGCTCTGGCTACCCAAGTTGAAGAAAAGGATGATTGGGTAATTGACAGTGGATGCTCTCACCATATGACAGGTGACAAAAATAAGTTTGTAGATTTGGAAAGGTATGAAGGAGGAATGGTAAAGTTTGGTGACAATCCTGCAGGTAGAATAAGAGGTAGAGGAACTATTTCTTTTGATGGAAAGTACAAAACTGGAAATGTACTATATGTTGAAGGATTGAAGCACAATCTTCTCATTGTTGGTCAGTTGGTGGACAAAGGCTATGATCTCAGATTCAAGAACGGAAAGTGCAAGATATTTGAGAGTTCCAGAATAGAGATTACATATTGTACTCAAACAAAAGGTAATATCTTCCATCTAGTTGGTACTGGTAAAAGTTGTCTATTTGTGCAAGTTGATCTGAGTTGGTTATGGCATAGGAGAATGTGTCATGTGAATTTTGATAATATCATCAAGGTAAGTAATACTCAGGCTATAAGAGATCTTCCAAAATTAGTGAAACCCACAAATAGCTTATGCAAAGAATGTCAGTTGGGTAAACAAAGTAGAGTCTCATTTAAAAGTAAGTAACAATCTTCTACCAGTTTATTAGACCTAGTTCATACTGATCTTTGTGGTCTGGCAAGAATCAGAAGTGTGCAAGGTGATAGATACTTCATGTTGCTAATTGATGACTATTCTCAGATGGTGTGGGTAACCTTTCTGAAAGAGAAATTAGAAGATCTTGAGAAATTCAAAATATTCAAGGCTATGGTAGAAAATGAAACTGGATTAAAATTGAAATGTCTGAGGTTTGACAGAGGTGGAGAATTCACATCCGGAGAGTTCATAGAGTTCTATGAGAACATAGAATAAAGAGGCAGCTGTCTGCCCCCCTAGGACTCTGTTAGTGCCTGAATTGACTGACAGTTTTTGAGCATTTTTCATGCAGGCACCTTCCTTAAAGATGTTCTAAGTGTTGGACCTCCTCAGCATTTTTCAGCTGCAGCATCATATTTTCCTGAGGAGGAGGTCATCATCATCATGTTTTCTTCGATGGTGGTCAGCATCATCATGTTTTCTGTCAACCAGTTTTTCATCAGGATCATCATGTTTCAATATCGGGTGATGTTTGGATATCATCCTGATCCTGCTGATGAGCTACAGTGTGCCTTGATCTTCTTGCGGGGGGTGATTTTTCAAATATCTGGTGATCTTCCGATTATCACCCTGCCCTTTTATGATGATGATGTCACCCCGATCTCCCGAAGGGGTCATTTTCTAAGTAGTTCGACCCGACCTGTTTTTCTTAAGGGTCGTCATCATCATCATCATATTTCCGGTTATCGCCGTGTTGCTTGCGAGGGTCATCATATTGTCTACCTGCATGATCTTTCGCTGGGGTGATATTTTAACATCGGGTGATCTTTGTTAAGATCATCCTGATGATGTTGCTGTAAAGTTCTAAGTGTGACCCGATTTTTCATCGTGGTCATCATATTTTGGACGTCAGGATGATCTTAGTCAATATCATCCTGATGTTGTTGTATCACTTCATGTTCATTGTTTTATCATCCTGATGTCGATATGATGATGACGTCATCCGGATATGAGGAGGTGCGCAGTAGGCAGATATGCTGATGACATCAGCAGGATATGACGATGACATCATCAGGATGTTCATCGGCTAGACTTTTGGTATTGGCTAAGCAGGAGGATCTTCCTCCGATGGATCAGGTTGTGCCGATGAAGGCGATTATCATGCAGGTTATATTGCGATATGATGCTGACGTCAGGGTGATATTTCAAGCAACAGGATATCATGCTGAAGGATAATGATGATGAAGTCTTATACTAGTGTCGTCAGGAGCAAAAGCACCGACATCATATATGCTCGTGGCCTAGTATATAAAGTGTTAAAGAGGTCACCGCGGGGTGCATGTGGGATAATTGATATCCTGCATATTTTCAAATATCATGACGATGAATCTTGGCGGGAAATGGTTGCGATGCACAATTGATGTTTTTCCCAAGGCCGCGGGTTGGTGCGCCATTAATGGCGAAGGTTGCAGAGGTATGGACGGATTTGGTACCCGATTGAAGGTGTACATCAACGGACAGTGGCGCAGGGCTCGAGGTTTCATCCTGTCTCCTCCCCTACCTGCTGCATTCATGTTTGGGTGCCAATCTGGTAATGCGTTGAGCGCCATTTTTCTGATACTGTGTATCTGGCGGGATTTTTGGTCAACCATGTAATTAATTGCTGTGGTACACTACCTGGCTGTTATAAGCAGGAAGTGTTACTCATTTTTTGGTTGTTGAAAATTGGACATTTTGGCTCTGTAATAAGATACAACTGGTTTTGGTTGCTCTGTGCAGCAAAACTTGTGAGTTTATGTATCTCCTGTTGTACGATTTGGCATGAATCCACTGATTTCATGGTTAATCTTATATGAATAATGCTGTGTTTGCATGTGTTATGCTGATTCTGTCTCCAGTTTTGCATGTATCTTTCTTACTGCAATAGGGATGCCATAAGTATAGATAGCTTAACACTCTTTATTGGGAGATATCTGTAAGGCAGATATCATGTGTATCCCCCTGAAATCCAGTTTTAGCTATTCATGCTGATCATTCACAGGTGTATGTCTACCGACTCCAAGCCCTGGATAGGCACCAATCTAGCTCTGTGTTGAGGTTATACACCATGTCCAGCTTTGCATCCAAAATTCAAACTAAACCATTTCATACTTCCACCTGTTAGTTGTAGGAGTAGGATTAGGAACCCCCTGCATGCTCTCATACTCAACCAGACATCATGTCCAAGAATGTTGCCAACCTTGTGATCTATCATACAGACCTTGGTCCATACATGAGAGTATTCTGCCTGTTGTTGTCAAATTAGATCTTTCTATCTTTGAGCTAGTCAGGGTTACATCTTGAGTCATAGGGATACCCCCCTTGGTGCGGCAGAACTAGAAGTGAAGGGGAGGCAGCTCATGTAACCTCCTGTATTTAGTTGGCTGAATCTGCCTATGCATTAGAAGTGGCAAACCCTAATGCTGATTCAGAAGAAAAGTCAACAGACTCCACAGTAGAATGGAGTAGTTGAGAGAAAGAACCGGACCATCTAGGAAGCTTCCAGGACCATGATGATGGAATCAAATATTCCTCAGATCTATTGGAGAGAAGCTATCAGTACTGCAGTCTATACCCTCAATCGAGTTCAAATCAGAAGCAATACTGGCAAGACTCCTTATGAACTTTGGTTTGGCATCACTCCTACTATGAGGTATTTTAGAGTTTTTGGTAGCAAATGTTACATTAAAAGAGATGAGGATCTAGGAAAGTTTGATGCTAGAAGTGATGAAGGAATATTCTTGGGCTACTCTACTCAAAGCAAAGCATACCAGTGTTATAGAAAGAGACTAAGAAAGCTTGTAGAAAGTACAAATGTGAAGGTTGATGAAGGAATTAAAAAACCCTCAAGGTTTTATGAATATGATGAAGATGATCAAGATGATGTTATGTTTGAAAAAGTCCAAGCCGCTTCTGAAATTGAGATTCAAACTAATCCGGCAAATCAGGAAGTAGAGTTGAACTTCAATGAGTCTAGTCAAGAATCAGAAGTGCAAGAAACTCCCAAAGTTCCCAGGTATGTAAGATTGAACCACTTTAAAGATCAGATCATAGGTGATAAAAGAAAAGGAGTACAAACAAGAAGAAGAATTGCTCAAGATTTAGAAGAGTGTTGTCCGATTTCAAAGATTGAACCTAAGACAGTGAATGAAGCTTGCAATAATGAAAATTGGTTAAAAGCCATGGAGGAAGAACTAATGCAAATTGAGAAAAATCACACTTGGGATCTTGTTCCCAGACCTAGAAACAAGAATGTGATTGGAACTAAATGGGTCTTTCGGAACAAACTGAATGAAGTTGGTGAAGTAATCAGAAACAAAGCCAGATTGGTCTGCAAAGGCTATTCTCAAATAGAAGGAGTAGATTTTAAAGAAACTTTTGCTCCGGTGGCAAGAACTAAAGCAGTCAGATTATTTCTTGCATTTGCTACCTTCAAAGATTTCAAAGTGTATCAGATGGATATCAAGTCTGCCTTCCTGAATGGTGACTTGGAAGAAGAAGTGTACATTGAACAATTGGATGGTTTTCAATTGTTTGATCATGGTGATATGGTCTACAAATTGAAGAAAGCTCTGTATGGACTGAAGCAAGCCCCAAGAGCCTGGTATGAAAGATTGGATAAGCATCTTTTGAAGATTGGTTTCAACAAAGGTACTGCTGACAGTAACTTGTATTTCAAAATTGATCATGAAAACATCTTGATTGTTGAAGTGTTTGTTGACGATATCATTTTTGGAGGAAGAGATAGTATGTGTAAAACTTTTGCAAATCAAATGAAAAGTGAGTTTGAGATGTCCATGCTTGGTGAAATGAATTTCTTCTTGGGTCTACAAATCACTCAAACAAAGAAAGGAATCTTCATTTCTCAGACCAAATATGTGAAAGAATTATTGAAGAAATTTGGGATGGAAGACTCAAAGCCAATGAACACTCCCATGGCAACTAGATGTAAGTTGAGAAAAGATGATGACTCTCCCAAGGTTGATCAGACAAAGTACAGGTCAATGATTGGAGGATTGTTGTATCTCACTCAAACTAGACCAGACATTATGCAGGCTATTGGTCTTGTTGCTAGATTCCAAGCTGATCCAAGAGAATCTCATGTCATGGCAATCAAAAGGATTTTTAGATATCTAAAAGGAATAGTTGAGTATGGTTTGTGGTATCCTAGAGATCATGATTTCTCTCTTTATGCCTATATAGATGTAGATTAGGTAGGAGATGTGGATGACCGGAAAAGTACTAGTGGTGGAGCATTCTTTTTGGGAAAGAGATTGGTTTCTTGGATAAGCAAGAAACAAGAGGCAATATCTTTGTCTACAATTGAAGCAGAGTATATTGCAGCAGTAAGTTGTTGCACTCAAGTTTTATGGATGAAGCAGATGCTAATAGATATCAAAGTGGAGTATGAGGAACCTATTACAATCCTCTGTGATAATTCAAGTGCAATAAATATATCTAAGAATCCAGTGCTGCATTCAAAAACTAAGCATATATCCATCAAGTTTCACTTTTTGAGAGAGCAAGTGAACAAGAATGAAGTCAGATTGGAGTTTGTGCCTTCCAAGGATTAGATTGCAGACATCTTCACTGAACCTCTACCTAAGGACTTGTTGTGTGGTTACACAACATGCCCCATTTTGACTTGGCAAAATAGGGACCCAACTTTTTGGCTTGGCTTGTGTTGTCTGCTTTCTGGGGGTTTGGTAAAAGTAAGTCATGTGCATCATCATGTAGAACTAGGATGAGGTAAGTCATCATCATGAGGTTAGTTTTTCAAAGTTCATATTCCATTTCTATGACCTCATATTTGGAAAGAGCATTAAATTCCATGCAGGTTTGCCTTTTACCTCACCCTGATATTCCTCAGGATGTGAAAGTTATGAACAGTCAAAGTTTTGGTCAAACCTGATATTCGCAAGAGGAGGATCATATTCTTATAGCCTCAGTCATGTTGTCGAAGATCATCCTGATCTTGGTACATCACCCAATAAGTCATGCGGTCCAGATATCCAGATGTCAATTTTAAGTGGTAATAAATCTTTCCGTCAAACAGTCTTATATATCGCGGGCATCATATTTCCAAATGTAACCTGATATTTCTTAATATCCTCCTGCCACAGAATATTACCCTAAGCTAATATCCTGATGACGTCATCCAAATCAGATAAACGAAGAAACAAACATGACAATGACATCATCATCACATTTACATTTTGACAGGATATTTTCTAAACATGATCATGTTCGCATAATATGACGATGACGTCATGATGCCTTTCCGATACAAAGAACGAATATCAGGATGACGTCATCCCGATATTCTGAAAAAGAGACAAGTAAGTTTGTCTCGTCATCATCATATTTGAAACATCACCCGATACCTCGAAATATCCTCCTGAGGTACTAAAAATAACCAAAAGGCGCTTTTGTCACCCGAATCTTGTCGCAATAACCATTCCAATTTGGTGGAAGAGGATGACATTGAAACTTGACCCGATATTTGTGAATATCATCCTGTCTTCATGATACCCTGTCATATGGATATCCCCCCACTCCCGTTGCCGCCATTATCATTTAATGCACGCAGACATGGTAGGTGGTTCCCGCCGACCCTGAAACCCAATGAAACACCTGGCGAGATCCTACATTTTCACACGGATAATCAATGAATACAATCTAATTTGTCAGAGTTGCCCTAAATTTACCCTAATTGCAAGGTTAAAAGGTAATTTAACTATCATTTTTACGTTTACCTTGCGATAAAATTATTTTACAGAGCACCAGCTTCCATATCCGCATACAAGCGATTGTTGCACGATTTAAGCTCACAGACAGAAGGAAGTAAGTGATCATCAGCTGAATTAAGAGTGCTGTTAATAGTCTACTGGTATAAAAGAGGAATCTGCATAACCAAGTAAGTAAATGAAACCCTCATCATGTTGTTTTTGTTCAGGTATGATGATGTAAGTTCTGGTTTAGGCATCCATATGATTAGGTAATGTTGAAAAGATATAGTAGGCACAATGATTTATGAAGTTAATTGCAATATGCATACGTGTGTATACTTGTTGTGAGATGGGATTTTGTTAATTGCAGGTACTCATGGCTGACAAGAGGTTAGTTAAGTGTCAAGAGGAATTCAGTAGGCCCATGTTCTCTTCTCAGAGGGGCGTCCTGTTTAAATACGGAGCAATTACAGATACCCATCAGGGGAGCACCAATTTGGAAGCCTGGTCAGCTAGGCTAAATGATGGGAATGACAAAAGTCCTGTGCTGGACGCAGTGTTCATATCCAGAATGTGGAATGCCATAGGTTTTGCATAATTTATGGAATCTTCGGAGCTAGTCATCGAGTGTGCCCAGAATTATAACCCTGAGACAAGGCAAGTGATGAAACATGGGAGGATATATGCAGACCTCTCCATCAAGGGTCTCTCCCAGACATTTGGATTGCCACTGGGTAGTAAAGTTAAGAGCGTAGACCTGAAGAAGTCTGAAAAGGAGTATGAAGCCAACAAGAAATCAGCCAGGAAGAACATGTATCAATGGCGGGCTGAGAACAACACATATCCTGCAGCAGCCAAACTTCCTGTGCACCTGTTCAAATATGATTTCAGTGAGGAATACCAATACATGATTGCACTCCTGAATAGAGTAATAGGCCAGCCTGATGCTGGTAGTTTCAGGGATTAGATGTATGAAATAATAATGATGTGTCTATACTCAGATATCAAGCCACTATGGGGCCAGATAATAAGTGATGCTCTGCATGAGCAACTAATGAACCTGGGAGGTTCAAATTGTGCATTCTATATGTCATCATACATTGTTTATTCTTGTGCTTACAAAGGCACTTTTGATGCTTTAGTTACAGATGGAAAGCTTACAGGCACAAATGCTGCATATATCTGGGATCATCATCTCCAGCTGCAAAGAACCAATTACCTCAAAGATTACAAACTGGTCAATGATGCATTCTCCATGCATCTGGTGAGGACCATGGAAGAGGACAGAACAAAGAGATTGGGCATGGAGGCTCAAGAGATAGTTTACAGGCATGGGGCCTGGTACATACAGTTTGCAACCTTTTCATACATAAGGGTTGAAGGTTTTGAGGGACATCCCTTGAGGCTACCGAGGTATCCTACTGATGCAGTGATACTAATGGAATTTATCTGGCAGGGCTCCACAATGATAAAAATGTACAAGGATGCCAAGAAGCTACCACCAATTTTGTTCCCAGTCAGCATTGGCTGCTATATGTGCCCTGACTCAGATAATATAAAGAAGGTGATGGTCACCCTAAATAAAATGAATCTGCAGCCTTTTCCACTAACGAGACCATATGATCCTTACGGCAGGATGCAGAAGATAATGGGAAAGCCTATTCATCAGAGGCACCTAGAGGATTTTTGGGCCGAATGCGAAGATGAGGCAGATGCGAGAAGAAGAAGGTATCAGAGGTTAACTCTGAACCAAATTAGAACCTTTGATTGCATCTCCCTTCCCCAGCAATTGAAGAAGGATGATGGCAGGATAATTGCAGATGAATATGAGCAGAAGAAAATATATAATGAAACCATCTCTGCACCTGACCTCACCATGCAAGAAGACATATCTTTGGACCCTTTCATTGCCAGGACCATACAACTAACTCAAGCTTGGGTTGATGAGCAAGTGGAGGCATTGAAGAAGAAAGGTGTTGCCATTACAATGGACAACAAGAAGAAGGGACAGGATATTCCTGGGGACGAATATGACGACTTCCTGAATGAGAAGAGGAAGACCAAGGGAGATAGAATCCCTCCACCACAACAACAGAGCAAAAGACCCCCAAGGGGCAAGAAGGTGGATAAAGAACCTAAAGGGGTTATAATTGAAAGGGCAGTATTTGTAGCTGAGCAGGCAGCAGCATTAGGATCGGGATCAGAATCAGCATCCCCTCCAAAGAAAGAAAAGCCCAAGAAGAGTAAGACAGCAGAGGCTAGAATCACTGAGACCCTAGAAGAGGGTCAGTCCTCAAGGAAACATGATACAGAGGATATCCTCATGGAGGAAGAGCCTGAAGAAGAAGAGGCTCCATTAATTATAAAGAGGAAGAGAAAAGCTCCATAGGTGCTGGTGTCCACCCCACCTAAGAAACAAAGAACCTCTATGAGAGGTGAAATAAAACAACCCCCTACACTATTATAAGGGGTAGGTAGTGAAGTACCCAGGGAACTTCAGCATGATGTTCCACTTCCTACCATTGTCAAGTTCAAAACTAAACTTGCAGAAGAACAAATGAAAGAAACTGCTCAGACACAAGAAGAAGGTCATGTCTCGCTAGACGAGACAATAAACTTGTCTGATGATGAGGTTGTGCAAGATGTGGCTACACAAAAGATGGAAACACTTGCTGCTGGTACAAGTTTGACCCCTCACAAGCCTTCACTAGTTCAAACCGTACTTGAGGAGATGAAGCAAGTGGAAGAAGAGCAAGAAAAGAGCCCAGAGAAGGTAGCTCAAGAAATAGGGCTAGAAGCATTAATTGCAGAGGTGACAAGTCCTGTAGTGGTAGACCTGACAGAGAAACAGGATGCAAGTCCTAAACATCCAGCAGGATCACCTAACAAAGGGCACCTAGTAGAAAAAATAGAGATGGCAGAATCAGAAGGCCATACTCTGGAATTAGGCCAACAAAGTTTGCATGATACATCAACAGAACCTGCTATAGTAGAGGTTCAGGAAGCGAAGGTTGATGAAAAGGAGAAAACAATAGAGGACCCTGCTGCTAAAACACAAGAGGTTGATAGTGCAAGCCCGGAACAAATAGTGGCTGCCGAACAACCGCCAACACTTTAGGTAGAATCCACAGTATCCAGTGCAGTGGATAAACAACAAGGGGAAGAGTTGAGAATAGACGAAGTAATGACGGAGAAAGATCATGATCATCATGATCAACATAAAGATGCACCACAGGATTCCCCGCACCAAGAGGATGCTCCTCCGAAGAAGGAAATTCCTCAACAGGAGGATGTACCTCAGGATCAACAACAAGGTGAGCATCAGGAAGAAGAAATGGGAAAATCACCGTCTCCACAACATTTGCTAATAGAAACGAGAGATATGGGTGAACATCATGATGATGTTGAAAAACATGATCAGGTGCCTCCGTGGTTGGCAAAAGAAGTAAATATAGAGGAAGAGCTTGAGATTTAGGAATTTGATGTCTCCACTTTTTCTCCGCGGATATAATGAAGCCTAGGAGGAAGGCTAGAATGACATTGGCCATCAGGAGGGATCCAACAACCGAGAGGAGGACCGCACAAATTTCCATACCTGCGGTGGAGAAAGAAAAGGGTATAATTACTTTAGATGAATTTCAAATTAGCACAGTGGATCTGGGTTTTGCCAATGAAGACCAAGAGGGTCAAGAGGGCAAAGACATTATTGATTCTTTGATCCAAAAGGTAAAAAGAGAGAAGGAGAAGAATAAGCAACATAAAGAGCACATTGCTCAGTTGCATGCCTACATAAGGAGGTTGATTACTCCTGATGACACTTCAACTGAACAGGCAGTCCCATTGACTGCTATTTCTCAGGAGGAGGTAAATAAGTTAGACCTCATGAAACATGAGGCATCTGTGATCAGAAAATGGATGTCATCCACATTGGATGATGCTATAGAAATAGTGAAGGCTTCTCTGAAGAGGTGGAGCATTATGAGTGACTCCAGGACCAAGGTGGATAAATTGCAAATGCAGACCGGGAAAAGGTCTTACAAACTGGAAAGGGTCCTTAGCATATTGGGAGAAATAAAGAGGATAAATCCTCAACTGCTTATCAGTAAGTAGGTACTGAATAGTAATACCGCATTGTTGGTAGACATCTGGTACAAAGACATTTAGTTTGAATGCGGAGTCCTCAAAAGATGCAATAATAAGCTGAGAGATATCAGCATGAGGCTACACGATTTAATGGCTGAAGAAGCAGAGATATTAGAAATATTGGAAGGAAAGGTGGAAGGGAAAATAGAAAATCAAGATGAAGAGTCTGCCATCAAAGCTCTACACAGTAACTTCCAATCAGAAGCAGATGGTCCACCTGTCCACTTGACAGAGGAACTTATAGATAAAATAATGAGGATCAAAGTCAAGATGGAGAGATACAATGAAACACTGCAGGACAGGAAAGACAAGCTGGATAATAGCAGAGATAAGTATGAAGCACATAAGCACACCATCATCAAAGCAAAGACTCAAGATGGCGGAGGAATAGATCAAGTTGTGCATTCATATGAGCATATCCGGAATAGCATGCAGCCCCATATGTGGCATCATCATCATCAGGATAGCGAAAGTTCAGGAAGTGATGCACATGATGATGATCCACATGAATCAGCTGAGGAACATGATGAAGATACATCATAAAGGGGATATGAGCATAAGTAATATAGATAGTTGCCAGCTGGCAACTTGTGCCATTTTTGTAAAGAGTGACAAAGTCAAGAAAATGATGACCGTAGATGTGCATTGATAAATTGAGATCGTGGATCTTTTTGTAAGGGATTCCTAACCTTATTCTATAAAAGGTGATGGAATGCCTTATTGTAAACATTTGAAACTTAATTGAAATCTGTCTGCTAAAACATTCAGAGCTCATTTCAAAGTTTTTGTATACATTTATATTTTTGCATGCTTAATGAATGAGAAGACTGTGTTGATTACAATTCTTAGTAAATCTTGAGTAATCAGTGTATGAATTCCGGATACATGTGGTGATTTGCTGCGTCCCTTGGAGTGCATGTCTACTTACATATGTTGTTTTCATACAAGTTCCTTTGAAGTTAGCATCAACTATATCTAGCTGTGGAATGTCCTGGTGAAAATATGGTTTGGTTTTCTTCTCTTCATGACAGTATCTAATATACATGTGGTTCAAAAGCTAAAGGTTCAACTTTAATTAGAAGCATTTCTTCAATTTCTTTTAATTTTCAAGGCATTTCATCTCCATAATTGCAAATAATTGATGATCTTAAGAAAATAGCACAGATATGCAGACATCTCGTAGATAATTGCAAATATTTAGCATATTTGAATACAAAGCAAGCACAATTGAAAATATCATGCAAAGATTGAAGTATTTCTGCATCTTTTCACCAAATGACTATATAATATGACTTCTCTGTAAAGAATTTCTGTAGGAGTGTCATGATGACGTTGAACTTTCACGTAAGGCCCCAAAATGGAAATAGCAACTCACATTAACCTTTGAGTAACTTCAGACGATTAAGACCTAATCACCAGAGACTTGGGATCATGAATTCCTTGAATTCATAGTATCTTTCAAGATGAATAAAGGTTAATGTGTACTTTTATTCTATGCTTGTTTGTGGCTAACATGACTCTTTTGATTATCTCAAGGAGAAGTTAGGGGTTATTGCCCCTCCAATGATGAACTAAGGTGCACAATTGTGCATCAGTTTGGTGGAGATCATAGTTATATCTAATGATCTAGATTGATGGGGAGCTGCTACTCAGGGGGAGCAATAGGTATGATTATGAAGTGGTAGAATTGCAAGTTTGTGCCCTTTACCATTGATGTCAAAGGGGGAGAGAAGACATGTGAAAAACAAGTGGTTGCTGATCAAAGGCAGAGCAGTTAAGGGAGAGAAGACATGTGAATGGTTGTTGCTGTTAGGGGGAGTTGTGACAGTAAGGATAAGTTCTTGTCCTGATGGTTAAAATAGTTTTTCACATCAAATGTTCCATCAATGACAAAGGGGGAGATTGTTGCAAGTATGGGTCTAACCGGTGTTGTCATTGATGTCAACATACTCCTGTTGCGTTAATGATAAGGATTGGATGAGTTGTGTGCTGAGGATATTGAGAAAATTAGTCTCAATCAGAAACAGAGAAGGACAAGGAAGATAGTAACGTAAAAGTCCAAGATAGGAAGAGGATCAGAGGGTGAGGTTTAAAGGGTTTGTTGATATGTTTCTTAAGGTGGTCTAGTAGAGATTTCAGAGGTCTGCATGAAGATCTGAAGGAGTTATGACTGTTCAAGTAAAACTAGTTTTGACAGGTGTTCAGGGATGATAGAGTATGACAGATAGGTCCGGTGAGATCCAGAATTACATTATAATGTTCTACAGATTTGTGGGAGTGTTGAGTAAGTCTTTGTGGAGTGTCAACTATATTGGTTTGTGGTTTGAAGGTCCACAAGAACCTATTCTTTTGTGACAGTGATGACAGACTATGTTCTTGAGGTTCCGAATGAAGGAGAGAAAGATTTGAGTAAGCAGATGAAGTGTTGATGTTCTTGGTGGTTCAGGAGAGCTTGTGGTGGTCTTTGGATCGTGTCTAGTTCATGTTGGTTGTGCACATTGAATTTGGAGTTCTCTTTTGAAGAACAACTTTCAGATGATGGTGTTCTTCCTAAAACAGGCTGACCGAATGAATTATACATCTTGCGGATGTTATTATGGATGTTTGCCGACTTAGATGATCATTCCTAAGTTGATGTCTTGTATAAATAAAGGATTGCGAAGTCATTTGTAGCATGGCTTTTGGAGATGTGTGTGTGGTAGCAAGGAGGAGAGTGAAAGGCAGAGCAGAAGTATTGGGCTTAATGGAACTGATTCAAGCATGGTGAAGACGCTATTTTCCAGTTCAAGTAGGTGATACTCATTTCCTTGTAGATAGTGTGTCTCTTGTAGGTAGTGAGCCTCTTGTGAGCAGTGTGCTCGAGAAGTGAGCCCTAATTGGCAAGTGCCATTTTGTTCCTTCTATTCTTCTAACAGAGAATACTTTCTTGGGTTAATCACTCTATAGTTTTTCCCTTAACCGGGTTTTCCATGTCAAAATCTTGGTGTCTCATGTGTTGATTAGTCTTTGCTCTTGATTTGTTGCATTATGTTTTCCATGACTAATTCATAATTAAGCTGTTGAATTAAAAAATGGAATTAAGTGGTTAAACAGATAGAAAGTTTTGCACAACTGATTCACCCCCCCTCTCAGTTGTGTGCCCTAAGTCAAACAAAATCATGCAAATTAATTAGTTGAGTTAACTAGGCCACCTAGGAGGTTTTGCATGATTTTTAGGAGTATTTTTAGGGTTCTTGGTCAACTTTTTGGTCAAAGCACATGGAGAGGCCCAAATTGGAGCTATTTTTGCTCAATTTGTGGTAGTTTTAGACCCTAAATTTGAGGATTTTGGAGGTTGCTCGGGAATGATTATTTTTAGAGGCAGTTATTTGCAAGTCCTTTTTTGTTTGCATGCCTCTTGGATAGAGCAGACCTATATATTGTAAAGCAAAAGTTTGTTTTTGCTAGTTCTTAATTCTCATTCTAATTCATACAGATTGGAGAATTCTTGTAGCTCATATTTTACAGTTTTATTGAGAGATTGACAGGTTACAGGTTGTACTTTAGTCTTCTTTGCAAAACTTTCCTTTGTTTTCTTTGAGATCAATTTAATTACCTTTCCTTTTAGTGCTATTAGTGAAGTGATTTTAATGAAATTTTGCCGTGTTTATCATTAAACCTTTAAAATTATTGTCTCACTTCCTTGTTTACAACATTAAAGCATATATTCATCACAGGTCTTAGATTGTGTTAACTAGAAATAGTATTTTTTGTGTTGCGAAAAAACTATTTCCTTCATAAAAACTTGTTTTTCAAAACCTTCCTTAGAATCATTTATGTGATATGTATGCCAACTCTGGATTGTGTAAAAGTCAGATTTCTGGGTAAACATTGTGGATCAGATTGCATTATTTTATCCAAATTAGGTGCATCACCATTTTTTAGCTTTAGCATTCATTTATTTTCTTTCTTCCCTTTTCCAAAATAGTAAAAACATACATCTCAATAGAACATTTGAAGGGAACTAGCCCATAATCTGGAGGTCTAATTTCATCATAGGGCACCCACAACCTGAAATTAGTCCCATGTTACATGGAATTGCAGAGCTTTACCAGCCTTGCATATGGGTGCAATTCCTAGTGATAACAATTATAATTATGTCTACCCTGATATTGTTGTTGTTAAGCATGCACCTCTTCATGTTCAGCTGATGGCTCATTCTCATCTTCAAAGGGAAAAACATAATTTGTTTCAAAAGCCATAGCTAACTCTTCACATGCTAAGGTGTAATTCTCATGAGATGAGGTTATCTGCTATTGAGGATGATTGGTGAAACTTTCCAATATAAGAGCAGAGTTATATCCACAAGGGATAATTTGATTTCCTTCAACAAAAGGTGGATTACTTGAAGTATTTGATACTTCAGCTTGAAATATGCTGGCTGCTATCCTAAATTGAGGACAATCTAGCTTTGCATGAGCATTAGTGTTGTGTATCCTACACTAGTTTGTAAGGGCTTCTTCTGCTAGGTTCACCCTAGTGATTTGCTTAAGTTCACTAGGAGGCTGATTATCTAAGGGTGATGGTAGAGAACCATTGTTTGACCTAGTATTCCACACTCTAGGCTGTCTAGGGGCATTGTTGTTACCACTATTGTTATTGTTATTGTTGTTATATCCCCTATCAGGATATCCAGATCTATCATTATTATATCCTCTATTCTGATTTGGTTGTGAATAGAAATTTTGACTTCTCAGAGGAGTGATTTCAGTTGTCAGTATCCTCAATTGTGCTGACATCTCTTTAATTTCTTCTTTTTCTTCCTGAACTTTGGCCACCACTTTCTCTATTTGAGGTTTGAAAAAGGAAGAACTATTGTTATTACTATTCTATCCTGCATCCTGAGGTACTTGTGTATCTCCTGGATATTGCACCATCTGACCATTTCCATTTGGAGGTGGCATGATGCTAAGTGGAGGTAATTGTAAAGGACTTAGCATTACAACTAGAGGCATCATAGGTCCATTGGTATGTTGTTGAGTAGGATATGTAGGAAATGCAATATTAGGTGTTAGAGCCAGAATCAACTGTTGATTGACTTTTATGGCTTCTTCAAAAGCTCCTACCAGGGTTGTGACACCAGGATGTGTTCTCCTGATAAACATAGAAGTTAGGGGATCTAATGCTGAGTAATATATACTCCTAGCAGCTTCATATGCTATAGTATAAGGAGCAACAAGCTTTGAAAGCATCTTTTGGAATCTAGCATTGAAATTAGCAATAGGTTCACCTTCAAATCTCTTGATTGTGGCAAATAGGTGATAATTCATTGAAGGAGCTATAGGTATTTTGAATCTATCCTTAAAATCTTTCTCCAAGGCAACCCATGAACCAACTGAACCTTGACCAAGACTAATATACCAATTATATGCCTCTTCCCCTAAGGAAAATGGAAATAATCTACATACCACATCCTGATGTTCAATTCTCTCTCTACAAAAAGCTTCCTTGAATGTTCTAATGTGATCATCAACATCTTGATATGGATGATACTTAGGACAAATCTTGTTAGGATTTTTAGGCAAAGGATGATATGCAGTGAAGGTCAGAGGTGACTCTGTAGCAAAGAATGACATTGTGACTAGTGGAGGTTGGACTGGAGATGTTACAGGTGGTCATGTAGGTGTTTGTAGTCTGATAGGAGTTATTAGAGTATGTTCTGGTAAAGCCTATGATGTATTAGAACAAGGAGTGTGATGAATATCTACTGTTCTAGGTCTAAGTCCATGGATAGGCAACTCCTCAAAGAGTCCACTGGATTTGGACCTGGTATTTGGCTTGAGAGCCAGGATTTCTACAATTTATGGAAATTTGGCTTGTTTTATTGTAAAGATCAGCTGAAATACTCATGTAAAGGGTGTATTTATGACCAAGATCCAAAACTGACTAGATATCTATGCAATATTTGCAAAAATGGTGCAAATATGAATTGATATGAGACTTTCACACACAGATATCAGGATATCAGGTATCATAAGTAAATTACTTCAAAGTTTTAGTAAGAAAACCTGAATAACAACTTATCTTTCAAGAACCACAAGAATTGATTGCAAAGCTTAAGATATTTTTGCTTGATTTTGAAATATTTGCAATGAACAATCAAAGCAAGACTCAAAACATCAAATCTTTGAGAAATATTTAAAGCAGTTATCCTTGAGAACATTACCTCAGTTTTGATATAGGACAATACATGCATCACTAAATCACCTTCTAGGTAGTGGAAATAGGCCCTCCTTCTAGCGCTAATTTATGTTGATGATGATTGTTAGTCATAACAACATGCATAAAAATTTGCACAACAAACCTTTATTATCTTTTAAAGTACGATCAATTTAAGATACATTGATGACTCCAAGGCACCGTTGATCAGGTCATGATCATCTCACATTACTCAGAGGTTGATGTGACATGTTTTCCATTTCAAGGGGTCTTATGTTTGTCTAGAAGATGTATGATGCAACTGTATAATGTAAATTCACTTAACAAAGAGGTTAATTCTACTCTATTCCAAAGATCACTGTGATATTTGTAAGTTTGATCAATTCTTCTAATCATTGATCATCATGAACTTACACATTCTTCTACACTATATATTTATTCAAATGATGTGTCTGCAAGTAGATATTAATGTGTTTATCATGGATATTTATCTATATTGGCATGATATTTATCAATTTGACATGCTTTCATTTAAAATATGCTCTGTATTTTCAATTATCTACGAGAAATCTACATATTTCATGTTCATTTGCTTTAGATTGTATATTATTTGCAATTATGGAGATGAGTTGTAATGAAATTCAATGAATTTTAAAGAAATACTTCTAATTTTAGTGAACCTTTAGTTATTGAATCACATACACACTAGATATAGTCATGAAGAGAAGAAATCAAACCATAATTCACCAGGTTGTTCCACAACTAGGTATGGTTGATGCTAACTTCAAAGGAACAAAGAATGAAAAAAACATATGCAGATTGAAAAGCACTCCAAGGGATGTAGCTAATCAATGCATATATCCAGATTCCACTCACAGATTACTCAGTATTTATAATGATTTGTAATCAAAATAGCTTCTCTTTCATTAAGTATGCAAAACATGTACATTCACAATAACTTTGAAATAAGTTTTGAATTCTTCAATAGTCAAATTTCAATTAAATTTTGAATGACCAAAATATTGCACTCCTTCACCTTTTATAGAATAAGGAGAGGAGGCGGTTACAACTGACCAATGGTCAAGATCTATCAATTCAGATCAATGACTAACAATCCTCCATTGACTTAGTCAACACCTTCATTCGTGGCACAAGTTGCCAGCTGGCAACCATCTGTATGACTTGCTATTTATAAGTTGCTCATGCATATGTTTACTTGATGATGCATCTATACTTTCTCTTTATCTTCTTCTTCTTTACTTTCTTCTTGCTCATTATTCTCTTCAATTTCAGCACTTTCACTATCACTATCACTTTGGTAAACATTCCCTCCTATATGGACCTTTACTGTTGTCTTGATTGATTCATATGCTTGCACTATTTTGTCAACCTCTCCCCCATCTTGGACTTTAGCTTTTATTATTGCATGTTTATGGGAGTGTAATTTAGCTTTGAGGGCTTCCATTTTGCCTTTCTTGTTGTTTAATGTCTCATTATATATTTCCATCGTGACCTTTATCCTCTTCTATTCATCACTTCCTCCATCAAGTGGTTCAGGGGGTCATCTGCTATAGGCTTGAAGTTATCATGTAGAGCCTTAACAACAAAATCTGCATCTTGATTCTCAATATTACCTTCTATTTTCCCTTCTAAAGCTTCCAGGTTCTCTGTGTAATATGCCATCATGCTATGCAATTTGACACTGATGTCCCTGAGCTTGCCATAGCATTTCTTCAATACATCACATTCGAACCTGATATCTTCATACGAGATTCCCATTAGCAGGGCAGTGTTATTATCTAATACCTTGTTACTTATTAGAATTTGTGAATTAATTCTTCTCATCTGACTCAGAGCACCTAGGTCCTTTTCCAATTTGAATGGCCTTCTATTCTGCATCTTGTCTACCTTTCTCTTTAAGGTGCTCAAAGAATTCCATCTCTGTAGAGAGGTCTTTACCACATCTTTAGCTCCAACAAATACTGATAACATACATTTATCCATGACCATCACCTCATGCTTCGTTAGGTCCAATTTGGTAACCTCATCTTGTGATATAATAGCCAATGGGATTGTCAGATCAGTGGGTGCATGATCAGGGTAAATTAACCCTTTTACAAAAGAATGCAATTGAGCAATGTGCTCTTTATGTACCTTATTCTTCTCCTTTTCCCTCTTTACCCTTTGGGTTAGAGAATCAATAATATCCTTTCCATCTTGACCTCTTGGTCCTCATTTGTAAAACTTAGATCAATGTTAGTGATCTGAAACTCTTCTAGGCTTATTTTGCCTTTCTCCTTTTCAACTATAGGGAGGGCTACTTGTGCGGTCCTGCTACTTATGGTAGGATCTCTTTTTATTGTGGATGTTAGCCTGGCCTTTCTCATTGGCTTCATCATGCTCTCTGCAAATAGGACAGACACATCAAAATCTGGAACCTCCTCCACTTGTTGTACATGTATCTCCCGTCGTAGCCAATGAGGTATATCACCTCCAAATTCTTGGTGACCTCTTTCCATGTCATGGGTACCCTCTTGTATCAGCTTCTATCCTTGGTGGTGAAGGCACCTTCTTGATTTTTTCCTCATGTAGTTCATCATGAGGGAGATCTCGTTGGGGTTCCTCCTGTTGAGAGGCTTCCTTTTGTAAAGGAGGATCTTGTGGAATATCCACATTTTGATCTTGTTTTTCCTTTGGTGAGCTTTCCTTTGGACTTTTTATCAAGTTCTTTATTTTTTTCATATTGTGATACATTACCCCCTTGAGAGGCTTGGGCATTTTGACCTTGGAGATCACCCTAATCACCCTTAGTCATATCTTTTGTTTCCTTATCAGTACCCCAGTCATGGGTTATTTTTTGTTCTCCATCTTTTAGTGTATTAACATTTTCTGACTTAGGCCCTTCTTGACCTAATTTTTCTTCAGTCCTTGGTGCCTTCCCTGGACCTCCCTGCTCAGGGTGTAGTGGAGATGTGCTCTATTCCTGTTGAGCATCCTTGTGAAGTATTTCTTGATCATCCTTACTTTGAGGCAGTGATGAACCACTTTGGGCCTGAGCAACACTAATGTTTGATATGCCTTGATCACCCCCACTTTGCTATTGTGTTTATGATGTTTTTAGTTCTGTGGGTGTCTTATTTTGTTCTTGATTCTGATCAAGAGCATCATTATCCTTCTTTGTATGCCTTGCCTCCTCAGTCCTTTTAGGCTCTATGGGTGGATTATTGTATTTACCTGGGCTTACATCACCCCTATATGTCAAGTCTATTATTGTAGGACTCATAACCTGTTCAACCAAATTATCTAGCCCTATCTATTGGGCTACCCTTTCAGGACTATCTTGTTTCATTTCTTCCATCTATTTTTCTTCTTGCAACACCCTCATCTGGGATAATAGGGTCCCATGAGGAGTCATCATGGTATTAGCAACCAGGGTTTCCATACGTTGAGCAGCCACATCTTGGACTACCTCATCATCTAATAATTCTATGATATCATCCAAAGAGAAAGGAAGCCCCTTACTATCCATGAGTACTTCTCTTATCTACTCCTCAACCTTCTCAGTTTTGAAATTAATTATTGCAGGAATGGGGAATTCCTGCTGCAGTTCTTTTTTGAAAACCTCACTACCCCTTCCTCTCAACATGATGGGGTCAATGCTAATATACCCCCTCATGGTTGTTCTCTATTTCTTGGGCGGTGATATTTGCAGCATCCCCTTCCTCTTCTTGCTTGCTATCAGCAAGTCATCATCCTTGGATTCTTTATTCAATTGTTCCTCTTCCAAGGGGTTATCCTCTTCTAATTCATGTTGTAGGGTCTTTCCTTCCACCTATATCTCCATGCTCTTAGTAATAGGCCTAAAAATCCTCTTAGTCTTTGGTTTCTCTGGTGGAGGTTGTGATGTGGATATATGGGCTGATGTATATGCATGAGCTAATGTAGATGCACTCTCACCCTTAGTAGCAACTCTTTCTATGATCACCCCCCTTGGTTCATTTTCACCCTTCTTACCTTTGGGGGGTATCTTCTTTTGTTTTTCATTGGGTAATCTCTCCCCATTAGATTTTCTCTTCTTAATGAGGAAATCATCATACTCTTCATCATATAATTCTTCTCTTTTTCTTATTGTCACCAGTAAGTGCCATGCCTCTCCTCTTCAATTTGGTGATTTCTACATCTACCCAGCTTTGGATCAGCCAGATCACCCCTTGCATCATCTGATCCAAGGATATATCTTCTGGCTATGTGAGATCAAGAGCCAATATGGTGTCATTATACACCTTCTTCTCTTCATATTCATCAGACATTATCTTCCCATTATCCTTATGCAGTTGTGCTGGCACTGGGATGTAGTCAAAAGTTCTGATTTGATTCAAGGTAAACCTTTGATATTTGCTTCTTCTCACCTCAACTTCATCATCATAATCAGTCCAAAAATCCTCCAGATGCTTTTGGTGTATCTGTTTTCCTAATAGCTTATGCATCCTACCATAAGGATCATATGATCTGGTGAGAGGAAATGGTTGTAGGTACATTAGTTTCAGCTCCCCAATAGCATGTTTTATACTATCTAAATCTGAGCATAAGTACCACCCCATATATACTGAAAATAAAACCAGAGGAAGCTTCTTATGTGCTTTATAAGCCTCAACCACTATAGACACTTGTCTAACAAACTCAATCAAGATGACCCTATCAATAGGGTATCTTGGCAACATAAGAGGTTGTCCCTCAAATCCCTCAATCCTGATATATGAAAACGTAGCAAATTGGATGAACCATGCTCCATATTTATAAATGACTTCTTGAGCTTCCATGCTTAGCCTTTTGTCTGATCCTCCTCCATGGTTCTAATCAGGTGCATCGAGAATGCATCATTTACCAATTTGTAGTCTTGGAGATATACTTTTCTTTGTAATTGTGGATAATGATCCCATATATGCACATCATCAGCATCACTGCCAACCTTACCTACTATTCTTAGGGCATCAAACATTTCTCTGAATGTGCAAGAGTATACCACATATGAGGCCATGTAGAATAAGCATGTATGTCTTCCCAACTTTTTCATCCCTTCATCCAATGAATCACTGATGTTCTTGGCCCATAGGGGTTTGTTATCTGAGTATAACACCATCTAGATGATCCCAAACATCCAATTCTCAAAATTACTAGCATGAGGTCTACCAATCATCCTGCTTAGCAAGGCAATTATATATTGGTACTCATCGTCAAAGTCAAACTTGTACAAGTATATTGGTAGCTTGGTTGAAGTTGTATAAGTGTTGTTGTTCAACCTCCACTGATACATCTTCTTCCTTGCATTCTTCTTGTTATTGTTGTACTCTGCCTCCAATTTATGGAGATCCACATTGACCACCTTATTTCCTACTGGTAAGTTGAAAGTGGCAGTGATGCCCTTGACTGTGAAATCAACATATATCCTACTATGTTTCTCCACCTGCCTAGTTTCTAGGTTATAGTTCCTTGCACATTCAACTACCAATTCTAGGGCATCCATGGCATAAGGAAAACCAGCTACGTGCCACATCCTAGAGGTAAACACTTTGTTCAGAATAGGATTGTCTATATCATTATCCAACCTTATTGACCATACATCTAAGTCTGTATCCTGTTGATGTGTATCACTAATGACCCCATATCAAAATTGCACCCCTTCTAGTTACACAAACATGGGCTTCAAAAACTCAATCTTAGACCTGTTCCTTCTGACGTTGGCCATTGATTCCTGCAATAGACATTATATATTTTACCCTATGGTACCCATATGTATTTTCAACAATATCATGTATCCTTTATCTATTACCATTCATTCTTACTCTTCTCTATGCATCACCATGTAGATTTACCCTAGTAAAGATGAACATTCTACCTGGATTTGCAGAAAATGACAATGGGGAGGTTTTGAAGTTACTTACTTGATAACGCTTTCCTTTGGATTATATGAGTGATTACATAAAGACAATAAACATGCAGGGTCACCCGTTCTGTTCCGTTACGCCGAAGGATCCAATCTGCTGGCAATTAGCTGATAAGAGTTTGAGTTTTGGAGCTCTGCAATTTTTGATTTATTGCAAGGTGAATTAAAATGACCTTTGAATTTCACTTTTAAATAGATCAATAAGACAAATTAGGGTAAAGTGTGTTGTCTTGATTAAATCTGTTGATCATTTGCATGGAATTCATAGATGTCGCCAAGTGTTTGATTCGTATTTGTAATCAACAAGAGTTCATCTACAGCTTTAATTGCATTTAATGTTGGGGGGGTTATCTTTGAAAGATCAGGGATATTCAGAAATATGACCCCCCGTGGGTAATATGACCCCCTTTGGATAATATGACACCCCTCCTTTCTCTTACGTGGGATAATCGTGTACAAAAGATCATGTGACATGGTCAACTTTTGACTATGAAGCATATTGGGTCATGGAATTAAGATCAGGGGTACTTCGAAATATGAACCCCCCCATAGGGAGTAAATCATGATGACATCATCATGTCGTTGATGTTTTCTAGTTATCAGGTTTTCGTGACGTCATCATCATATTAAGAAATATGACAGATATTGGATATATGACCTTCCGTAGGTCAGATGAGATGATGATGTCATCATCAGGGTGATTTCTTTCATTCATTGGAATTGGGTGATGTCGCTGTCATAGTGGCGCAAGGTGATATCCATGAAGGGGTGATATTTATAGGATGACTGATATTAGAAATTTTGACCCCCCTAGGATAATATGTGAAGTTCTTTGACAAGTAGATACCTGCTCTTATTTAATTTTGACGTTCACGTATCGTGCACCTAGTGGTTATCAGGTGTTGATTCTAAGTTTGGATGATCTTATCGAATATGACTGATGTTAGAAATATGACCCCCTTAGGAAATATCAGGTTTGACCAAACTTTGACTCAACATAACTTTCTACCCTTAGACAATTTTGGGATGATCTAAAAGGCAAACCTTCTTAGAATTTTGAGTACTTTCCAACCATGTGGTTAATAATAGCAACTACTAACTTTGACAACTAACCTCATCTAGTGGCAAATCCACCCTCTCAAAGGTGACATATATGACTGATTTTACCAAACTGCCCAAAGCATGAAACAAGCAAAAAAAAGAAAAGTTGGGTCCCTATTTTGCTAAGATAAAATGGGACGTGTTGTGTAACCACACAATAGTACCCTATAGGTAGGTATCTCTAACCCTTTATCCCTTTCATGATGTGCTTCCCCTGTGATGTGTTATGTGTTGTTTAGTCCTCTTGGGATGACCTCGGATTCTTTTGTAAGGTCCAGGATACTAGGAGACTACCTATGTTGTGACCTTCTATTTGTATCATCATTCTTCTATATTGCCTCTCTGATTTCATTGTTGTGTTGTGTCTTACGGACATAGCGTTGCAGTTGGTGACTTGGGGGCACCCTCCTACATGATTATCCCTAAGACACTTGTTTCTCCTCTCTTATTTATTGTTTCTCTTCCTCTAGTGTTTCCATCTAGCAGGCGGATGATGACAAACATTTATGCTAATGCGGACCTAGTGTCCCTTTTGCAAGAAATTAAAAATTTGACTTAGTTCCTAATATGACGACGACATTGTATATTTTATCTGATGCTTTGCTAGTGGAAGCACTCATGCTTTCCACATAGTGAATTTGATGATGTTTCTATTGCATTTACAAACATTAACAATATTGTTGCTCTATGCACCTTTGTTTGTCTTTGAATCTAGCCTTGGTGGTACTCAATTTGGAGAGCTTCGTGATACATCCCCATGGTTATCCTCAAACTTTGAATTCATTGTATAACCTTGGCTCTTTGTGTGGTTAATCATATGCATTGATGTTGTTGTTTATCATGATTTTGTAGACACTAACATGTTTCTTTCAGGGATGTGTTTGTGGGAACATTTGGTGATCATAAAGTACATGTCACCTCCGAGGGGCATGGGTTTTACAAAAGTCTATGTTCCCTTGTGAGTTTTCTTCCTATCTTAATGTACTTGATATCGATGCATGATATCAACCACCTTAAGGTGGGGGCATATAAGGTAAGCTGTCTATTGTAGATGTTAGATATGTGCTTGTCCTCAAGTGCAGTCTAAAGACTTGCTCAATGAGTGCATCCTACATCCTAAGTTTGTTTGCAATCAATCTATCATGTAAGCCCTCTACGGAGGTGGGGTATTGCGTATATCCTTTTTATCTTAATCCCTCTGCAAAAGTAGGGATGGTGTATTTCTCGGAGTAGATTTCTGTTGCAAGTATGGACCTAACTGGTGTTGTCATTGATGTCAACATACTCCTGTTACATTAATGATAAGGATTGGATGAGCTGTGTGCTGAGGATATTGAGAAAATTAGCCTCAATTAGGAATAGTGAAGAGTAGTGATGACAGTAAGGTAAAAGTCTAAGATAGCATGAGGATCAGAGGATGCGGTTTAAAGGGTTTGTAGATATATGTCTTAAGGTGGTCCAGTAGAGATTTCAGAGGTCTGCATGAAGATCTAAAGAAGTTGTGGCCGCTCAAGTAAAACCGGTTCTGGTAGATGTTCAATGGTGATAGAGTGATACAGATAGGTCCGGTCAGATCCAGAAATGCATTTTCCTATTCTACGGATTTCATGGAGTGTTAAGGAAGTCTCTGTGAAGTGTCAACTCGATTGGTTTGTGGTTTGAAGGTCCACAAGCATCTATTCATTTGTGACAGTAATGACAGACTGTGTTCTTGAGGTTCTGGATGAAGGAGAGAAGGATTTCAGTAAGCAAATGAAGTGTGGATGTTCTTGGCGACTCAGGTAAGATTTTGGAGGTCTTTGGATCATGTCCAATTCATGTTGGTGGTTCACATTGAAGTTGGAGCTCGCAATTGAGAAATAACTTCTGGATAATGGTGTTCTTCTTGAGATTGGCCGATCAGATGACTTACACATCCTGCCGATGTTCTTGTTGATGTTTGCCAACTTAGATGATCATTCCTAAGTTGATGTCTTATATAAATAAGGGATTGCAAAGTCATTTCAAAGTTGTTCTTGTGGTGATGAGAGTGTGGTAGCAAGGAGGAAAGCGAAAGGCAAAGCAAAAGTATTGGGCTTAAATGGAACTGATTCAAGCATGGTGAAGATGCTACTCTCTAGTTCATGTATGTGATACTTATTTCTTTGTAGATAGTGTGTCTCTTGTAGGTAGTGAGCCTCTTGTGAGCAGTGTGCTTAGGAAATGAGCCCTAATTGGCATGTGCCATTTTGTTCTTTCTATTCTTCTAACAGAGAATACATTCTTGGGTTAATCACCCCATGGTTTTTCTCTTAACTGGGTTTTCCATGTCAAAATCTTGGTGTCTCATGTGTTTCTGCTCTTGATTTATTGCATTGTGTTTCCATGGTTAATTTATTATTATGCTACTGAATTGCTAAAAGGAGTTAAGTGTGTAATTGGAAGAAAATTTTTGTACAACTGATTCACCCCCCCATCTCAGTTGTATGCCCTAAGTCTAACAATTGGTATCAGAGCCAAGTTCCTCTAAAAGGATCTTAACCACTTGAGGAGATCTAGGATGTTGTCCTACAAGAAGGATAATCTGAAGTTTGATGGAACCAATTTTAATCTCTGGAAAGGTCGCATGAAATGTCACTTGTAATGTATGGGAATGTTGTACTGGACCATGGCTACAACACAGTATGTACATCCACAGGGTGGTTCGAAAACCCTAAATGAAATCACAGATGCTGAAAACAATCTGCAAACTATAGAGGCTTTTCTAAGCTCATTATTTGATTCAAAAATCTCAAATGTTATTGACCTACCAACTACTTTTGAGATTTGGAAAAAACTAGAACTTTTGCATGAAGGAGACAAGTATGTTAAATGTGCAAGGTTACAAAGTCTGAAAGGGAAATTTGAAAATCTAAAGATGAGAGATGATGAAAGTATTATTACTTTTATGCTAAGAGTAAATGAGATTGTTTGTGAAATTAGAAATGTTGGTGGAGTCCTAGATGAAAATGAGATTGTTGGCAAAATTCTCAGATCCCTACCTACTTCTTACAAAATCAAGGCTGCTTCCATAGAAGAATTCAAAGCCCATACAACTGTCACAAGAGATCAATTGGTTGGAAAATTGGCTGCATTTGAAATGAAAGAGTTTGGAGATGACCCCCCAAGACTGAATCTGCATTCAAAGCCAATGCCTTTGTTAAAGGTAAACAAAGGTTTGATCCGAGAGAGAATTCATCAAGGAAGCTGTCTTGGTATGAAAAAGCAAGAAAAGATCTGGAAGAAGAAGAAGTAGAAACTGCTCAACTTGAATCCCTTATTGCAAAGAGGCTACCAAGAGGATCTGGTAAGTATGAAGGAAAATTACCTTTTAAGTGTTTTAACTACAATAAGATTGGTCATTTTGCCTCAAGGTGTCTGGAAAGGTTTTCAAGGCAAAATCCTAACAAGCCAAGGTTCCAAAAGAACTATTACTATGTACATGAAGATGATGATAATGAAGGAGTAACAGATGATGAATCAAAGATAGGAAACAAATTTGGAAATGAATGGGTGTTCATTGCCATTAAGGAAGAAGATCCAATGTCCTCTGTATCTGCCAATCCTAAGACTATGGAAAGAGCTCTGGCTGTCCAAATTAAAGAGAAGGATGATTGGGTCATTGACAGGGGTTGCTCTCACCATATGACAGGTGACAAAAATAAGTTCATAGATTTGGAAAGGTATGAAGGAGGAGTGGTAAAGTTTGGTGATAATTCTGTTGGTAGAATCAGAGGTAGATGAACTATTTCTCTTGATGGAAGGAACAAAACTGGTAATGTACTGTATGTTGAAGGTTTG
Organism: Cunninghamia lanceolata; assembly: GCA_027924645.1. Classification (NCBI taxonomy): domain Eukaryota; kingdom Viridiplantae; phylum Streptophyta; class Pinopsida; order Cupressales; family Cupressaceae; genus Cunninghamia; species Cunninghamia lanceolata. The sequence goes on along the minus strand of BSBN01000237.1, from coordinate 14,353,907 downwards.
AAGCACAATCTTCTCAGTGTTGGACAGTTGGTGGACAAAGGCTATGATCTCTAGTTCAAGAATGGAAAATGCAAGATCTTTGAAAGTTCCAGAATAGAGATTGCATCCGGTACTCAAACTAAAGGTAATATATTTCACTTGGTTGGTACTGGTAAAAGTTGCTTGTTTGTTCAAATTGATCAGAGTTGGTTGTGGCATAGGAGGATGTGTCATGTGAATTTTGATAATATCATCAAAATAAGCAATACTCAGGCTATAAGAGATCTTCCAAAATTGGTGAAACCTACTAACAGCTTGTGCAAAGAATGTCAGTTGGGTAAGCTGAGTAGAGTCACATTCAAAAGTAAGGAACTGTCTTCCACCAGATTATTGAACTTAGTTCATACTGATCTTTGTGGTCTGACAAGAATCAGGAGTATTCAAGGTGATAGATACTTCATGCTACTAATTGATGACTACTCTCGGATGATGTTGGTAACCTTTCTAAAAGAGAAATCAGAAGGTCTTGAGTAATTCAAAATATTCAAGGCTATGGTAGAGAATGAAACTAGATTAAAACTGAAGTGTCTGAGGTCTGATAGAGGTGGAGAATTCACATCCGGTGAGTTCATAGAGTTCTATGAGAAACATGGAATAAAGAGACAGTTGTCTGCTCCTAGGATTCCACAGCAGAATGGAGTAGTGGAGAGAAAGAACCGGACCATCCAGGAAGCATCTAGGACCATGATGATGGAAGTAAATGTTCCTCAGATCTATTGGAGAGAAGTTGTTAGCACTGCAGTCTATACTCTCAATCGATTTCAAATTAGAAGCAATACTGGTAAGACTCCTTATGAACTTTGGTTTGGCATCACTCCTTCTGTGAGGTATTTCAAAGTTTTTGGTAGCAAATGTTACATTAAAAGAGATGAAGATCTTGGAAAGTTTGATGCTAGAAGTGATGAAGAAATATTCTTGGGTTACTCTACTCAAAGCAAAGCATACTAGTGTTATAACAAGAGACTGAGAAAGATGATAGAAAATACAAATGTGAAGGTTGATGAGGGAATTGAGAAACCCTCAAGGTTTTATGAATATGATGAAGATGATCAGAATGGTGTTTTGAATCAAGGAGACCAAGCCTCCTTTGTAAGTTAGATTCAAACTAACCCTTTATCCCTCTCGTGATGTGCTTTCCCTGTGATGTGTTATGTGTTGTTTAGGCCTCCTGGGATGACCTCAGATTCTCCTATAAGGTCTGGGATACCAGGAGACTGCCTCTGTTGTGACCTTCTATTTGTATCATCATTCTTCTATATTGCCTCTCTCTCTGATTTCATTGTTGTGTTGTGTCTTACAGACATAGCGTTGCAGTAGGTGACTTGGGGGCACCCTCCTACGTGACTATCCCTAAGACACTTGTTTCTCCTCTTATTGTTTCCCTTCCTCTAGTGTTTCCAACTAGCGGGCGAATGATGACAAACATTTATACTAATGCGGACCTAGTGTCCCTTTCGCAAGAAATTAAAAATTAGACTTAGTTCCTAATATGACGACGACGTTGTATATTTTATCTGACGCTTTGCTAGTGGAAGCACTTAGGCTTTCCATGTAGTGAATTTGATGATGTTTCTATCGCATTTACAAACCTTAACAATACTGTTGCTCTATGCACCTTTGTTTGTCTTTGAATCTGGCCTTGGTGGTACTCAATTTGGAGAGCTTCGTGATATAGCCCCACGGTTATCCTCAAACTTTGAATTCATTGTATAACCTTGGCTCTTTGTGTGGTTAATCATATGCATTGATGTTGTTGTTTATCATAATTTTGTAGACACTAACATGTTTCTTGCAGGGATGTGTTTGTGGGAACATTTGGTGATCGTAAAGTACAAGTCACCTCTAGGGGCCATGGGCTTTGTGAAAGTCTATGTTCCCTTGTGTGTTTTCTTCCTACCTTAATGTACTTGATATCGATGCATGATATCAACCACCTTAAGGTGGGGGCATATAAGGTAAGCTGTCTGTTGTAGATGTTAGCTATGTGCTTATCCTCAAGTGCAGTCTAAAGACTTGCTCGATGAGTGCATCCTGCATCCTAAGTTTGTTTGCAATCAATCTATCATGTGAGCCCTCTGCGGAGGTGGGATATCACATATATCCTTTTTATCTTAATCCCTCTGCAAAAGTAGGGATGGTGTATTTCTCAGAGTAGATTGCATCATCCTGTCATTTTTAAAAGTCCTCTACGAAGGCAGGGAGTGGTTGTGTGACTAACTCAACCCTTAAGTGTATCTTCATTTATTGTTGTGGTGAAGCCCAATCGTTGGTGTGTGCCTGTAATGTGCTTGAGATGGTGTTGGACCTAGAAATAGGTACACTCCATTGCTTGCATGCAGTGTTTTCTCTGTGTCTTCAAGTGTGTTTTTTTTGACCTGCTTGCTTTATTTGGTGTGTTTGTTTCCCCATATGCAGTATGCATTTTGGGAGGTTTTGTGTGTCTTGTGTGTGTGTTGCCTCATATATGCAGTCTAAAGACTAGCGTGATGAGTGCTTGTTGCATTATGGGAGGTTTGTTTACTTTCTAGTACTTGCATCTACATTTCATATATATGAGAAAAAGAAAATAAAAGATATCATTTCTGTCTTCTATGCATTAATGTGTCTTTCATGCATTGATTGTCTTCCCCATGTTCTAGAGCAAGTGCAAAAAGATGGGGGGCCAAAAAGGGGTCTTAAGTGGCCAAATTTTTTTCTGAAATTAGGAAATGCTGGCCTTGGATGAGAAATTGAGCATAGTTACACTCAAAATTGGAGATGCAACCAAAACAATGTTTGTAGTACTTTGAGTCTACTTTCTAAACTACTATTTTTTTTTCTGAAAATGGTATAGATTAAGGGGTTCAAAAGAGGGAGCCACAGAAATTGGTGTTGTTTCTGTCAAAAAAACATAACATAGCATGTTTTGTGGCTCCCTCAAAAGGTCAACTTTTTTTTGGTATTTTTAAAATCGCTTCAGTGATAAATTAGCTAACAACATGTAGTTTATGCCTAATTTTTCTAATAATTTTTTGATGAATATTTGATTTTTTACTAATTTTCAAAGTGGACACATCCTAAAAAATACAATTTTGGCTGTGCTACCCCTATAAATTTTGAAAACTAATTGAAAATCATTTTTTTCTTTTTTTAATATGTGTAGAATGGTGTCTAGTTTCTAAATATGTAATTTTTTTGAAATTGCAATGAATGGTTAATTTACAATGAAAAAAAAAAAAACAGTGGTTTTTGCCCAAAAATGAACACACAAACAAAAGAAATTAAAGATGAAAGGCTTAACATTGTCAAAATGTGAAAAAACTCACATCGTCAAACAGCTAAGAGAAAGCCTAACATTACCTAGGTGTTTGATTTGTTCAACCTTGAAACACATGCAAATTTGAGGGTTAGCACGAACGAAATTATGTGAAATCCTGTAGAATATGGAAAAACACATCTCTAGACATTGGGAAGGCACTCCAAGCCTTTGGGTTGGAAATCCAAAGCAAATCCCAAGCCTAAGGCTTGGGATTCCCAAATCAAAATATAACGCGAGCACATTATAACATGCTTGTGTTATGTTTTACTTTGCATTTTTTCCTTTTCCGCAAAAGTTAGTATATTGTTTGTCATGTTTGACATAACACGAGCGCATTATAATGCACTCATGTTATGTCCCCCTTGAATTTTTTTATGTTCAAGGTTATTAATCATCTATGTATGTATCTATGTATGCCTATATGTATGTATGTATAGTGTCAAGGGTAGAGGAGGGTAGAGATGGGGGTGAGCCAGATAGGGGAGGAGAAGGGTGGATAAGGATTGAGTGATTAAGGTTTAAGGTTGAGGGTTGAGGGTTTAGGGATAGGATTTAGAGTTTAGAGATAATGGATTAGAGTTTAGGACCTTGAGGGCTAGGGTTTAGGGTTGAGGCTTTAGGGATAGAGTTTAGGGTCAAGGGTCGAGGGATTAGGGTTAAGGTAGAGTGTTGAGGGTAGAGGGATTAGGGATAGGGTTTAGGGTTGAAAGTTTAGGGTTGAGGGATTAGGGTTTAAGGTATAGTTTTGAGGGTTGAGGGTTTAGGGATAGGGTTTAGGATTTAAGGTTTAAGTGTTGAGGGTTGAGGATTTAGGGATAGGGTTTATGGTTTAGGGATAAGGGTTTAGGGTTTAGGGATTATGGCACCATAAATTATAATTAGGGATTAGGGTTTATGGTTTAGGGACTAGGGATTAGGGTTTAGGGTTTAGGGATGTACAATTAAGGGGCACCATAAATAAATTGAAATTTAGGAAGGGTTGGGAAAATTTTGTGAATCATCATGGGCTGGAGATTAGAGATTTTGTTGTGTTCAAGTACATATCCAAGTCATAATTTAAGGTTAAGATAATTCAAAGAACAGGGTGTGTGAAAAACATGAATGCTCTTCGGCTTATGAATACCAACATTGATACAGGTAAAAGATGCCCTTCTTCTAATAGAGTATGCAGTTCAAGTCAACTAATGGGCAACAAGTTGTCGAATGAGTTGGTTTAATGGTCATGACTCCTTCAAAGTTATGCTTGGAGACTTTACACAAAAACTGGTAACTCTATACATTATTTTTCATTCTTTTATTTCTTGTACACTGTTAAGAACTTGTAAAAATCTAATTGTGTAATGTGTTTATGGCAGCGCATTCCACCTAGATTTGTTTCATAGTTTATAGACAACACAGACAAACATATGGTGTTGCAAGGCCCAGGTGGGCAGGAGATTGGAGATTTCATTGTGTTCAAGTACATATCCAAGTCATAATTTAAGGTTAAGATATTTCAAAGAACAGGGTGTGTGAAAATATCAATGCTCTTCGGTTTATGAATACCAACATTGATACAAGTTGTTGAATGAGTTGGTTTAATGGGCATGCCTCCTTATTCAAGGCCCAGGTGGGCAAGAGTGGGATGTACAATTAAGGGGTACCATAAATAAATTGGAATTTAGGTAGGGTTGGAAAAATTTTGTGAATCATCTTGGGTTGGAGATTGAAGATTTCGTTGTGTTCAAGTACATATCCAAGTCATATTTTAAGGTTAAGATATTTCAAAGAATAGGGTGTGTGAAAAATATCAATGCTCTTTAGCTTATGAATACCAACATTGATACAGATAAAAGATGCCCTTCTTCTAACAGAGTATGTAGTTCAAGTCAACCGATGGGCAGCAAGTTGTTGAATGAGTTGGTTTAATGGGCATGCCTCCTTCTTCAAGGCCCAGGTGGGTAGGAGTGGGATGTACAATTAAGGGGTACCATAAATAAACTAGAATTTAGGTAGGGTTGGGAAAATTTTGTGAATCATCATGGGCTGGAGATTGGAGATTTCACTGTGTTCAAGTACATATCCAAGTCATATTTTAAGGTTAAGATATTTCAAAGAACAGGGTGTGTGAAAAATATCAATGCTCTTCAGCTTATGAATACCAACATTGATACAAGTTGTCGAATGAGTTGGTTTAATGAGTGTGCCTCCTTATTCAAGGCCTAGGTGGGCAAGAGTGGGATGTACAATTAAGGGGTACCATATATAAATTGGAATTTAGGCAGGGTTGGGAAAATTTTGTGAATCATCATGGGCTGGAGATTGAAGATTTTGCTGTGTTCAAGTACATATCCAAGTCATATTTTAAGGTTAAGATATTTCAAAGAATAGGGTGTGTAAAAAATATCAATGCTCTTCAGCTTATGAATACCAACATTGATACAGATAAAAGATGTCCTTCTTCTAACAGAGTATGCAGTTCAAGTCAACCGATGGGCAACAAGTTGTCGAATGAGTTGGTTTAATGGGCTTGCCTCCTTCTTCAAGGCCCAAGTGGGTAGGAGTGGGATGTACAATTAAGGGGTACCATAAATAAACTAGAATTTAGGTAGGGTTGGGAAAATTTTGTGAATCATCATGGGCTGGAGATTGGAGATTTCACTGTGTTCAAGTACATATCCAAGTCATATTTTAAGGTTAAGATATTTCAAAGAATAGGGTGTGTGAAAAATATCAATGCTCTTCAGCTTATGAATACCAACATTGATACAGATAAAAGATGCCCTTCTTCTAACAGAGGATGCAGTTCAAGTCAACCAATGGGTAGCAAGTTGTTGATCTTGAATTGGTTTCTGATGAAGAAAATGAAGATGTTGTTGAAGCAATGGAAGAAAATCAAAATGGTAAGTCTAATTTAATTTATTTCAACTTTCAAAGCAGGCATTTCAATTGTAGCTTTACCTAGAGGATTGGTATAACAAAAACTTAATTATGTTACAAGCCTTTCTTTGAAGAACCCTAGACATTATGGACCCTATCATCTAGAAAAACACATGACAGTGAACTCTGCCCCACCTTTCAAATTAGATATTTAACTTTTTATTCAATGAAAATGAAGTCACAGAATGTAAACCGACCATGCATACTAGTAAGATCAAATTCTCTGCCTTCTATTCTTATTACTCTTACTTTATTAAGAGAAGAGTGTCAAAAAGAATGGGTTTAATTGTAAGCTAACATAAGGCAAAGTAGTTTTGTTATTACATTTTCCTGAGGGATCTCTAATAGTCTAATATAATGCAGTCTTCTATAATATAAACATCTACATTTGTGTGAATGCTAAGCTTTAATATAGTAGAGTATTAAATCAATGCAATTAGCTATTTATTAGGTTAAAATAACTTAGTTTTTGTAATGGTTTGGGAATGCAAGAGTTGCCAAAAATAGGTGAATGTCCTCTACAATTACCAAGAGAAAAAGGTTTAGTAGTTCTTGTGGATAGAGCCAGTAAACAATGGGAGATTATTTGCCTGTTTCATAACAATATACCTCCCCTAAGTGCGGGTTGGATAGCAAGAAACATAGATTTATGTTTAGAGTTCATATAGATTGAAAGATAAAATAAGGATCCTTCTGAAAGAACTTCTAGGAGGGAAAATATAGGCCAAAGATAAAAGGAGAAAATTATACAAGAAAAGATCTTCATGAGGATTGTAATATTTTGTCTAAAACAAACAAAAATTAGTTAATTAAAAATAGAAAATCAAGAAAGAAATGGTACTAAAATGTATAGTTACTAATATCTATTTTTAAAAGACCGATTGATTTTTATGGCCAAAGTTGTTTATTTTATCTAGTTGATGGTTTTAATTACACCCAGGTTATACATTGGGAGTAGATGTGTACACATTTCTATGACTCCAATTTAAATTCAAACAAATAGGTGGAGAGAGTATGCTAATTTTTTAAAAAATCTTAATAAAAAAATGTTCACTTAATGTTGATCAGGAGTTCTAATTTCAACCATTCATTGCCCACTATGGATGTACCCCAATGCAAACCTTTTCTCATAATGATCATCCTTCTGATTTCAACTATTAATTACTCACTGTGGATGTACCATAAGCAAAGCTTTTCTCATAGTGTGTACATCTATTGGCATAATGAACCCCAGATGGGCTAGAAAAACATGCCATATAACATTACTAACATTAAAAAAGTTCATAGCCATTTTTCTGACATATTCTTGCAACTCAAATATCTTTAAGAGAAGAGTGTCAAAATGATGGGTTTAACAACCTAACATAAGGCAAAGCAGTTTTGTTGGGTTTAGGGTTGAGGGTTTAGGGTTGAGGGATTATGGTTTAAGGTATAGTGTTGAGGGTTGAGGGTTTAGGGATAGGGTTTAGGGTTGAGGGATTAGGGTTTAGGGTTGACAAATTAGGGTTTAATGTTGAGAGTTGAGGGTTTAGGAATAGGGATAGCGTTTAGGGTTTAGGGACGAGGGATTAGGGTTGAGGGATTAGGGTTGAGGGTATATAATAAATAAACTAGAATTTATGCAGGGTTGGGAAAATTTTGTGAATCATCATGGGTTGGAGATTGGAGATTTTGTTGTGTTCAAGTACATATCCAAGTCATATTTTAAGCTTAAGCTATTCAAAGAACAGGGTGTGTGAAAAATATCAATGCTCTTCAGCTTATGAATACCAACATTGATATAAATAAAAGATGCCCTTTTTCTAATAGAGTATGCAGTTTAAGTCAACTAATGGGCAACAATTTGTTAAATGAATTTGTTTCTAATGGGGAAAACAACAACGATGTTGAATCAATGGAAGAAAATCAAAATTAGGGTTGAGGGTTGAGGGATTAGGGTTGAGGATTGAGGGTTGAGGGATTAGGGTTTAGGGTATAGGGTAGAGGGTAGAGGTTTGAAGGTTGAGGGATAATGTTCAAGGTTGAGTGTCTAAGGTTAAGTGCAAAGGGTATATAGGGTTTAAAGGTTTAAGGTTTGAGGGATTAAGAGTTTAAGAGTTGAGGGATTAGGGTTTAAGGCATAGTGTCGAGTGTAGAGGGTTTAGAGACAAGGTTAATGGTTGAAGGTTTAAGGGTTGAGGGTTGAGGCTTTAGGCTGAGGGTTAAGGGATTAGGGTATAAGGTATAGTGTTGAGGGTAGAGGGTTTAGGGATAGGGTTTAGGATTTAAGGTTTAAGGGTTGAGGGTTGAGGCTTTAGGGATAGGGTTTAGTATTTAGGTTAAGTGAGACACCTAGATGACTAAGGATAGATAAAGAGGCAGACAAGGAATGACTGAGAGACCTAGAGAGGGGAGAGGTAGAGAGGTGAGTGCGAGATAGAGGTGAGAGATAGAGAGGCGAGGGGAGAGATAGAATAAAATGAGAAAGTGAAGTTGACAACTTGAGGGAAAGATGGGTAAGGAGGAGGGAGAGAGGTGGAGAGGAAGGGAAATATCTAGAGAGCCGTGAGAGATATATAAGTACAGTTCAGCATCAGCAAATAAAATTAAAGATATAAAATTAAATTAGATCTACAGCAGGGACGATTATGATTAACTTAGCAAGATCATATAAAAATATATGGACAACAAATAAGAAGCCTATCTCACCATTGAACCATTAGAAAAGACAAAAGATTAATATTCTTATACATATATACCAGCATTTCAAATATCATTTGAAGGAATATTATGATGTCATCAACAAGCATCATATTTACAGCCAAGGAAAAGAGAGCCACCATCAGAAATTCAGGTAAGTATAATTAATATGTTTATTCCTGTACTAGTTAAATGTAAGTATGTGTATCTCAATTGCCCAAGTTTATATCTAGTATAAAGATATTGTTATGGATGGAATGTGAATAGGAATAAGCAAATTCTAGCATAGAATAATAATGTTATAAGGTAAATTTGCATATCATAAAATAAATGATCATTATTGAATAAGAATGTGATCATAAAGATGGCATACGATGCAAGATATGATGCATGTTAGTGTTAATAAAAAAGTAGTAAAAATGCCTTAACAAGAGCAATATTAAACCATGAAAGGAATGAATATTCTCTCAATAATAATATAATGTTAATAAATATATGAAAATATATATTATTATAGAATCATGTTAGCAAATAGAATAATAGAATTAATTCATTAACTCTATCTAAGAGGGTGATGCATGGGAATGTTCAATTAGCCAACATGGGTGTGTTTTGTCCCTTGTCTCAGTTGGTACAAAAGGTACCCGTTGGACAAGTGGAAGTGGCCCTTGTCTCAGTAGGTATGAAAGGTACCCCTTGGACAAGCGGATATGGCCCTTGTCTCAGTTGGTACAAAAGGTACCCCTTGGACAAGTGGAAGTGGCCCTTGTCTCAGTTGGTACAAAAGGAACCCCTTAGACAAGTGGAAGTGGCCCTTGTCTCAGTAGCTACGAAAGGTACCCCTTGGACAAGTAGATATGGCCCTTGTCTCAGTTGGTACAAAAGGTGCCCCTTGGACAAGTGGAAGTGGCCCTTGTCTTAGTAGGTGCAATGGCACCCCTTGGACAAGTGGATTTGGCCTTTGGCTAAAGGAGGTGAGTTATTCACCCCTCGAGCCAAAGGATTGTAATCATTGGCCTTTGGCTAAAGTTGGTGAGTTATTCACCCCTCGAGCCAAAGGATTATCATAATTGACCTTTGACTAAAGTTGGTGAATATTCACCCCTTGAGTCAAAGGATTAATAGTGGACCCATGATTGGCCAAAGGGCATCCTATCACCGCACCTCATATGAAGTTAAGGGTTGATGAATGGATACTGATAGAAAAATGAGAAATATATATTGCTAGAGATCATGACATTAATAATAGAGAATATGAAATATCATGATAGAAAGATATATGATAGTGAACTTTGTCTTTTAATAAACTTTTAGGAGGAACAAAATTTCTTAACCTTGTACACAATTTTACTTCTTGTATGATTGATTGCTCTTAGTAATGCTTGTTGATATAATACCTTGTGTTGATCTAATATTTGTATTTGATGGAAGACCAATCTGTTGTTTGCTGATTTATATTACTATATGATCTTTTTTAATTCACACTTCCTTAATTGTGTACAAGGTTAAGAAATTTTGTTCCTCCTAAAGTTTGCTGAGTTTAAGGTTAAGATAGAGTTTAATTACTATAAATCTTTCTATCCCTAAAGCCTCAACCCTCAACCCTTAAACCTTAAACTCTAAACCCTCTACCCTTGACACTATACCTTAAACCCTAATCCCTTAACCCTCACCCCTAAATCCTCAACCCTCATCCCTTAAACCTTCAACCCTAAACCCTCTACCCTCGATAGTATGCCTTAAACCCTAATCCTTCAACCATTAAACCCTCAACTCTTAAACATTGGGCAAACTTTTACAAAAAAAGAAAAAAATGCAAAGAAAACAATAATGCACTTGCGTTATAGTGCGAGTGCATTATGGTTTTGTGTTGCCGAGCCAAAGGCTTGGCAACACCAAGCCATAATGCGAGTGCGCTATAAAGTGAACGCACTATAACGTGAGCATGTTATAACACGCTTGCGTTATGGCTTTTTAAAAAGTTTTAAGAATTTGGCCACTTTTTGGCCCCCCATCTTTTTGTACCCGCCCTCTATGTGACTATAACTATCTTCTCTGTGTTTTACGTGCCTATTATTGTCTTTTATGTGATTGGCGTGTCTTCTTTGTACTTGATGTGTTTACTATGTTTGTGACCTTACTTTAATGCATGTATTGGCCTCATGTTTATACATACATTAAAGTGAGGGCTAAATGTAACGTCAGAAAAATTCCCTTGGGGGCTTTTCCCTCATAAGGTTTAGCTCCTAGGTCTTTAGTATGCATTTAGGACATCTTAGTTCATATTTTCGCATCCCGATGGAATGATAGGTTTCATGGAAAATTGGACCTAGGAGGACCCCTTGAGATGTACCCTACCCAAAATAGGGGGAGGACTTGGGCACTCGCGCCCTAGTCCTGCCCTATTTTGGGGCAACCCTAATTTCTGGGTGTTAGTTTGTGACCATTATTTGGTCCTTTTGCTGACACGATAAGCTTGAATTACAAATCTTGGCGCGAGTGCTTGTAGTTGCATATATAAGCATACTTAGGCATTCATTTAGAGACTAGAAAGATCATTGTGAACTTTATGCATCCTAAAGGTGATTCAAGGCTTTCATTGTGTTGCAAGAGTAGACTTGTGTGTTTTGTGTGTTGATATTTGCAGATTTGAGCATCAATATCGTCATGGAATGAACATCTTCCTCCCATGAGAGCTTCACTACAAGGTGACATAATATTATGTTTTTATCATTGATTCCTTTGGTTTTTGGCTTTGCCTCAAAAGGACATGCACTATTTATCTGACAATGGTGTTTAGAGACTTAAGTGTCCTCCAAGCCTTGACTGAGGCAAGCCTCTAAACACCACAACCCCCAAACCAAGTCTTGTGATTATAGGTTATAGGTGTCGCATTTGGGAAAAGTGGAGTTGCAGGAAGGATTGGCAGACATCAAGGATTCAAGATCTAAAGAGTTGCAGGATGCCAGAGCATTTCTAGGACTTAGATGCTCTCTCTAGTGTCCTCCACAGCTGAGTTTCAAGAAACAGAAGTTACAGGGTTGATCAGTGCTGAAAGGAGGTCCAGATCCCTAAAAGAAACTAGCACCTTGGACTTGGGTGCCCGCTCCAGTGTCCCCAACTGTTCTTCTTTGGAATCCTGAAAATAGGTACTCTGTAATTTGGTATTTTACTCCTATCTACAAGAGCTTTTTCCATTATTCGTCAATTTGTTGTCGTATTTGCATAATTAGGGTTTTAATGGTCAATTGAACATAAGAGAAGGAAAATTGATAATTAAATTTCCTAATCCAAGTTTCCCTACATCTCACAGTGACCTAGGGTATGATAGTGCTCACCACTCGACCCTAGATCCTTGAATGTTAAGTGGAAAGGTGGATTTAAACATCAAAGCACTAAAACATTTGCAAATCCAATTTTCCCCAAAACATATATTAAGGTGCAGAAATAGTTAAAGTTTTGAGACAACTGATTCACCCCCCTCTTAGTTGTCTGGTTCATTTCAACAATTGGTATTAGAGCAAGGTTCCTCCAAAGCAAGCTTAACCACTTGAGGTAAATCCAGATGAGAGGAACCTCCTGCAATAATATAATGAAAAATGCATGAAATAACAGAAATAGCAGGACACATAAGGAATTTATTGATCACAGGCCACTTCGAGGGGACAACCTCCTTTGAGCAAGCTCAATACAATAAACTCATGGATGCCTTCATTGGCCTCAACACGTACTTATATACTAAGTCTAATCTAAACAACTATTACTTCCCATGAATGTGGGATAATACAATATACTCATGGGATGACTTACAAAGCATATGCATCCAAATTTAATATACTAACAAAGTAAAGAAAAGGGTTAAACACAGGTTCCTAACATCCCCTCCCTCTTAGAAAAGCTTTGTCCTCAAAGCGTAAGATGTGGAAATTGTTGTTGAATCTAAAGGAGTGGTTCCCCTATAGCAATCTCTGGGTGCATTCCATGTCACTAAATTAATACCTCTGTGATGGAACGGGAGCAAAGAGGATGAGTGCCCCTATTGAGGATTACCTCTAGCGCTAAAAGGATGGATCCTTCATTATCCAGTTGTAAAACAATTTGTGCTCTGTTGTTGGTGCCAAGAAATTTCTTTAGACAAGAGACATGAAATATTAGATGAACATGGGAAGAAGGAGCCAACTTATGATCCCCAATCTAATCCTGGGTGCGGAGAACCGTGTCAATTGCCTGAACTCATGAACTGCTGGGGGAGATGGAAGGAGCACTGGCGGTGCCTGACTATAGACTGCTTCATATGGAGTCATGTTAGATGTAGTGTGGTAGGAGGTATTATACCACCATTCAGTGAGAGGGAGCCACTTTGCCCACTAATGTTGTTCTGAGGTATCACATGCAACCACAATCTATTGAATTACCCTATTCATTCCCTTCCAAAAGAAGTGACGCCATGCCCGCTCATAAGTTTTGAGGAACCCAGAAGATAGCCTACAGGGAAGATTCCAACAAATTTGGTATAGACATAGAAATAGCTGAAAGAGAATCTTGGTAATCACATGTGCAAGAAAGAGAATCTGCCACAATATTATCCTTACCCTTCTTGTAAGTGATCTCATAGTCATAACCCATGAGTTTGCTGATCCATTTCTATTGTGTTGGGGAGGAGACCCATTGTTCCAAGAAATATTTCAGGCTCTGGTGAGCTACCCTGATGCAAAAATGATTCCCTAATAGGTACGGCCGCCACTTCTGCACTGCATGCAAAATAGCCATCATTTGTTGTAGATCCAAAGGAGTAGTGGAGACCATGGATGGTTGCATCTGAATGGAGTGAAGCTGAGTGATAACACCATGTGAATTCGTCTTAAGAAGATTTTCTAGGCGATGTGAACTTATGATGCTGAGAGACCCCGGTTGTAAGCCCTTCAATATGTGTTTGTGCCCATTGTCTAAAAATTGCATCCAAAGTTTAGCAAAATCCCATAAGATGGGTCCAGGTGTGCATAACCATTGGGTGCCCAAAACCACATCACATCCACCTAAGGGAAAGGAAAACATGTTGGAGCGCAGGTTATAATCTCCAATAGAGATATGCACATTGCGACATTTCCCTTGCACGGTAATGTGCCCCCATTGGCAATCATGACTTCAAAGTTTGAGCAAGGATGAACAAAAAAATTAGTCTATTTAGCTATTTGAAGGTCAATGAAGTCATGAGTACTACCAGAATCAATGATTATTGGAAGAGGGAGCTTCTTGAAGTAACCCTTGACCCACATGGTTTGTGGGGTGGTGACTCCTGCTATGGCATGGAGAGAGATCTTTGGGTGGTCTTCCTGAGAAGTAGGGTCAATAGTCAAATGTTGATTTTCAACCTGATCAGCTACTGTATCCTGAGCATCTGCATAAACTTTAGTTTCAGGTAGAGAATCCACATCCAAAAGATAGAGCTTTTTCTCAACACATCTATGTCCCCTAGTGAATTTGTCATCACAATTATAACAAAGCCCTTTTTCTCTATGTGCCTACATCTCTGGTTCAATCAAATGCTTGATAAGAGTTGTTCTAGGAGATGGCATTATTTGAGGGCTTTGGGGATCCATATTTTTGAATGGAACAAAATTGGATTTAGAGCGTTGTTGAGCTATGATCTTGTCCTCTGCCAACTTAGCCAACCCTAAGGCTTCCATCATTGTGATTGGGTAGAACATTTTAACCTCAGAGTGAATTGCATGCTTCAAACCACTAACAAAACAACTCCTAAAGAATTCATCAGACAATCCCTCTGTGTGATTGGCCAATTTTTCAAATTCTATCTGATATTCTCTCACAGTGCCTGTTTGGCGTAGTTTTGTGAGTGCTCCTGTGAAGCCATCAAAAGCACTAGGGCCAAAGCGTTGCAAAATGAGTTTGCAAAAATCTATCCATTTTGGCTCTTCATGAGCTTTGATGTACCAATGGAACCATTGAAGGGTTTCATGTTCCAAATGAAAGGAGGCAAGTGGGACTTTGTTAACATCCAAAGTATTATGCAGATTGAAATATTGTTCTTCCTGATATATCCATCCAGTTGAATCATCACCATTGAAGCGAGGACAATCAAGCTTCGGTCCACGAAAATTGCCGGAAGAAGAAAACCCTATATCTGCAGAAGATTCTGGCTACCATCTATTGTTCATGACTGAATGCTGAAGATTGAGCCCAAGAATTTTTTCATCTAGATCTTGGAGTTTGGTCTTGATGGTTGCAAGTTCCTCCATGTTTTTTTCTCTTGCACGGGTCACAACCATAACCAGGATTTTTTTTTTTTGGAATGGGTAGAAAAACAAAAACAAAAACTTTTTTAGTAAAGGAAAATTTGGATTTGGGAAAAACTTTGATGGGTAATTGGAGTTTGACTAGGTTTTGGACACTTTCTGAGGGACAAGGAAGTAGAAAATGGGGATTTCAGAAGTAGGGTGAAAGAATGAGAAAATTTGTCCAAGAGGGACAAAGGAGCAGAAATAGGAAATGAACACTATGGCAAAATTTGAAGGCAATTGGGTGAGAATCAAAGAAGTTATGGAAAACCCTAAAAATAGACAAATGTGGGATTTCTGGCTTCGATAAGTGGAATTTGGGATATGGTCCTCAAGGAAGGAAATATGCAGAATGGAATTTCAGGGGTTCTAGTGAATTTTCAGAGGAAACGAAGCAAAAGAAAGGAAGATATGGTAAAAAAATAGATTTTTTTTCCTGGAAATGATCTGCAACGGGATTTGCAAATGGCTCTGGATAAATTCAATCAGCAATTTGTCAGCTGGTAATAGATATGGACCCCAAGTATGTTCAGCTTCCTAAAGGTTCAAGGGATTCACTTGGATACCAATGCTGTCTAACAGCTTGCATATTGGGGCAGTACCCCTCATTCCACGGCTCAGGTAAAACTGATAACCACTTTACCACAAATGATAGCTCTTGGTTTACCTCACGAATGGGAACTAGTCAATCAGGTAGGGGTTGTTGCCCTTTTCGTTGGCAGGTCCTCTCAATGGGCCAGCTACTTCGGGGTTCCTATGGTACTCCTCACAATAAGTTTAGGGCTATGCCCAGGCACTTCCCACAGTTAAGTAGATAGGGATTATTCCCCAATCCAAACTTACAATTGAAATGAACAATATAGATGCAAAGAAAAAAGAATTACTACAATAATCACAGCGCCTGGAGGCCACTGCGAAAAAAAAAATTCCATAGAAATTCCACCCAGCGAGCCCAAGAAAGCGCTCTGATATCAGATGAGAGGAACTTCCTGCAATAATATAATAAAAAATGCACAAATTAACAAAAATAGAAAGACACAGAAGGAATTTATTGATCGTAGGCCACTTCAAGGGGGCAACCTCTTTTTACCAAGCTCAATACAATAAACTCATGGATGCCTTCATTGGCCTCAACATGTAGTTATATAATAAGCCTAATCTAAACAACTATTACTTCCCATGAATGTGGGATAATACAATATACTCACAGGATGACTTACAAAGCATATGCATCTAAATGTAATATACTAACAAAGTAAAGAGAAGGGTTAAACATGGGTTCCTAACACCAGAATGGCTTACAAGAAGGAAAGTCCACAATTCGATGGAATGAACTATTTGACTTGGAAGATTTGCATGAAGACCCATCTCCTCTACCTTGGGTATACTATCTAGAAAACAACTAAAGATAAGTATGAAGTGCCAAAAAAAGGTCCTCAAACAGAAGATGAAGTCAAACAGTATGAGATGAATATAAGAGCCAAGGATGCCCTATTGAGTGCCCTGACTAACACCGATATGATGAAGGTCATGGAGCTAGAAACTTGTTGGTTGACAGATTTGTCACCTTAGTTTATACTCCATTTTCCCATATGGGAAACAAACTAACCAAAAGTTGAGTCACTTATAATGTTTAATTATAAGTGCTCTTTGCTTATTTTACAAGGCGCAACTACCTTCAAATGATTTACAAGGAATGAAAAATAGGGTATGCTTTTAACCGGAAAGCAAGAAAGGCAAACTAATGCTCTTTCATAGCCATGAAATGAATGTGAAAGATGAAAATAAGGTGAATGCAAATAAATGACACACAACTCATCTATTCTACACCCATAATAATAACAGATGATAAAGATAGCTATATTTCTCTCAACACATACCAACATAATAGGAACAACATTGAAGATAAATTATGAATTAACATAAGAGAAATTGCAATCATAGAAGATATTTTAAGACACAAAGTTCCTAAAAATAGTTCTTCATTTCTTCAATATAACAAAACTCAAAGTCTTTGGAAATGCTCCTGTACATAAGCTTAGTTAAGAAAAAGATAATAGTTTTACTAAACTTGTCCCCCCTTTCCCTATTCATAGCCAGGCCAAAAAAAAGATCCCCTTCCCCATTCAGAAGTCCCTCATTTATAGTTTTTCAAAAACATATCTAAACATAACTATCCTTAATGGTCTTTAAAGTAATTTCTATCAAGAAAGCGACCTGAAAATAGAAACAGTTGCATTGCATCAAAATTGTGGTTATCATTACTAATTAAAAAAACACTTCATGCATGCTAGACAAGTGGCATTAGACTACCCCAGGTATGGGGGCAATTCCTAATTCTAGTTGTATTTCCATAAAAAGATTATGCAACTCATCACGTTCTTCCTCTTCCTTCAGGATGAAAATTACCCTGCAATGTTCAACATAGATGGTGTTCTCCTTCCATGTAACTGTGCGCAATTTAGAAATGATATCAATTTGCTCCTCCTCGGGCCAGTGTAAGTCAAGTTGTAGGATAGGCATAAGCTCATCATCCCAAATTTCATTATTCACAGGAAGTCTCATTTTGAAAGATGACTTGGTTGATAAGCAAAACTGAACTTAGAGAGTACCGTCATCTTTCTCTACAATCAAGTTTATTTAATTATGCCAGTAGGTAATGATGGTTTTTAAACTTGTTAATGCCATGCTACCACTTTGGTGAATTCCATTACACTTGTCAATTAAGAGGTAATTAATGCATCATTGATTTGGTATCTTGAGAAATGGGCATCAAGATTGAGCTTGCATTTCATAACTCCTAAAAAGACATTCTCATTACATACCACACGAGTAATCAGATGAGCTAGTAATACCTTGAAAACTGGGAAAAAAAATCGAACCACATAACATAATTCATTTGGTAGTTCTTTGATGTACATCATAATTTGACATAGATGCTGCGAAGATGTTGGCTAGTCAAAAGTCAGAGCAGATCCAGAAACTTGAATTTTAAAGAGAAGTTCACAAATATTGAAAATTCCTGACAATGAAGTCAGACGTCAGATCTCATGCAAACTTTTGAACTATTAGAGTGATGTCCAAAAACCTTTCAACCTTCCCAACAATAAGAGGAGTCGCAATTGGACATTTTATGAACTCTAGAACACGGGTTGGGGAAACTACGAATTCATGAACATGAAAAATGCTTAACAACACAGGATGAGATATTGTTAAAGTCTATAAAGTCTTTCACGTTGTGCATAATTGTTAGACTTTTATAGGAAAGACTTGAAGAATGCTTAGAAGAAAAGATAAAGCCAAACTTCAAAAGCGTTGATAATTTCTTATGCACTAAGATTTGAAAAAAAAATTAGGTTTAAATTTAGGGAAACAACAGGCTCTAATTGGGGATGAGGACTATGAAGGATGAAGCAAGGAACCCATAATCTCAAGCATGGACCAATACATAAATCCATTGGGCAACTGAGTCATAGAGAAAATAGGGAGCAAGGAGACCAGGCAAACCAAAAATGAGACAGACCAAAAAATGGAAACTAACCGCTAGCACAACAAAAACTCCTATTATGTACATGGTCATGAAGACCCTACCTCAGATGGCTCCAGAGTTGTCATGCAAATCCATTGACCGGTTGAGAGAAGTAGTAGCCTATGCAAAATAACACTTGGCGAATGAGGAGCCTGCAAGCAACCAATAGCCAGCTAGTGATTATCACCATCGGAGCATCATGTAAAAACTTTTCAGATAAAATCTGATGCTCCACTAGCCACTCTTTATTATAAACTTCTGCCATTAGACGACTCACATCAGAATTACCCAACATATAACTACTAACATCTGCCTGTATAACCTCATATGTAATATCAGAATGCACTTGATTTGGCAAGCCAAGGGAAATCAATCCTTGAATCGAACATCCCACACACAAACCATGAGATAAAGTATCTACATTGTTTAAAAATTTTAGTTTCTAACTTGCAATACATGTCTCGACATTTTCTTGTGTATGATCACTCTTATTTGCAATAGATAAATTTACATCCCATACCTGAAAATAACCATGGATACTCAAACCATCAGGAAGACAACTATTAGCCATATGTGCCTCATGTAAGACTGGAAGTGGATGAAGCTGAGAATCTTCATTACAAACAATATTTTCATGTGGCTGAAAATCATCCCCAACTAGAAAAATCTCCTCTTTCTCTGTGAGATTTGGTCTGACAATGTCATGACACACTCCATCTTCTCTATCTACATTCTACAAACTAGACATTGTAATCTCTTCCCCACTCAGGAATTCATCCTCACATGCATTTAAATGCCATTTTAGAATATAAACAATGTGGGATTCATCACATCCATTCATTTGATCACTTTCATTTAGACTATCATGACTACTTATGACACCATCTTCCAAATCCATATTTTTAAAATGAAAAGATTCAAAAGAAAGATCATTCTTGACCTCTTCTTGTAGCCATGTCTCCATATTCTCTTGCTCAGAAAAATTAAAGGCTCCATATTCAACTAGCATGCACTCTAGCAAATGGGCATTCAACATCTCTTCTTCATGTTGTGTAGCCTTAGGTTGTTCTTCATTCCTAGTAAATGTGAATGAATCCATTTCTACGAAAGATAAGGATGACAAAATAGCACCATCTGCACTACCCTTATTACAACTAGCATTATGGAAAGACTTTTTACGTACTACCTCACATGGGAAACTTATAGATTGTCCTTCTCATAATGTAAATAATAAGCTTCAACTCTCCTATCCATATGGGGTTTCACTTCCACATTGCTTGCCTTATCTCTACCAAAGTGTTTGGAATAAAAAATAGTGAGATTAGAACATTCAGCAGAAGGAGATTAAATATTATAGAAACCTATAGGCTAGAAATTTTGTTTATGCATAATAGGCTTCATCATAAGTTAGATTATCTACAATTTGGTTCACTTTCCATAGGCCACTCAATATCAAGTCATCGTCTCTTTTTACAGCCTCTTGTTGTGTAACTTTAATATCAACTACTTTACACCGCTTTAATTCAAATTGAACATTCAGATACAAAGAGGAAATAAAAGTACAAAGTTGGAGTTGCTCACTTGGTTGAAGAGAAGCTAGAATCTTTTTGTGCAGCCGGTTGAATCTATCCACAAAGTCTCTGATGGATTCACCTTTTTGTTTTTGAATATTAAAAAATTGACACAGCAAAGCAGCCTCGTCAACATGACCTTTATATCTTTCCAAGAACTTAGTCTTCAATGAATCCCAATTAGTTATGCATTTTTCTTCTAAATAACAAAACCAATCCACTATAGGTCCAACCAAAGATTCAATAAATAACCTTATAAAAACATTTTCTTCACTTACCCCCAGAATACCACATGCAATTGTGAATGCCAAAATATGTTTTTTAGCATCTTGAAAGTCTTCTCCATTGAACTTCAGGAAATGCTTCCTTGACCCTTCAGGCGATGGTGAATATGTAGGCAAAGAAAGAGGGACAAAATGATTTCCCCATGGCTGGGAAGAAACCAAAGCCATAACACAATAATTAAATCAGCATAGGTCTTCACCGGAATAGAATATTTTTGAGTACATTTCATCAAACAGAGCCACCAACCTCTATCCTTGGCGAGGCACCTTCAAATTTTTGGGAAAATAAGAGCACCAGTCTTCAATTTTCAAAGTGTCCCTAGTAGAGTCACCAAATCTGTTGTCACCTCAGTTTATACTCCATTTGCCCATATAGGAAACAAAGTAACCAATAGTTGAGTCAATTATAATGTTTAATTATAATCTCTCTCTGCTTATTTTACAAGGTGCAACTACCTTCGAATGATTTACAAGGAATGAAAAATAGGGTATACTTTTAACTAGAAAGTAGGAAAGGCAAACTAACACTCATTCATTGCCATGAAATGAATGTGAAAGATGAAAATAAGGTGAATGCAGATAAATGATACACATCTCATCTATTCTACACCCATAAGTAATAACAGATGATAAAGATAGCTATATTTCTCTCAACACATACCAACATAATAGGAACAACATTGAAGATAGATTACTAATTAACATAAAAGCAATTGTAATCATAGAAGATATTTTAAGACACAAAATTCTTAAAAATAGTTCTTCATTTCTTCAATATAACAAAACTCAAAGTCTTTGGAAATGCTCCTGTACATAAGCTGAGTTAAGACAAAGATAACAGAAATACTAAACTTGTTCCCCCTTTCCCTGTTCACATCCATGCCAAAAAAAGGATCCCCTTCCCCATTCAGAAGTCCCTCATTTATTGTTTTTCAAAAACATATCTAAACGTAACTATCTGTAACAATCTTTAAAGTAACTACTATCAAGAAAGCGACCTCAAAATGGAAACAATTGCATTACATCAAAATTGTGGTTATCATTACTAATTACAAAAAGACTTCATGCATGCTAGACAAGTGGCATTAGATTGCCCCAGGTACGGGGGCAATTCCTAATTCCAGACATAAAAATATTATGCAACTCAGCACGTTCTTCCTCTTCGTCCAGGACAAAAATTACCCTGCGATATTCAACATAGTTGGTTTTCTCCTTCCATGCAACTATGCGCAATTGAGAAATGATATCAATCTACTCCTCCTCGGCCCAGTGTAAGTTAGGTTGTAGGATAGACATAGGCTCATCATCCCAAATTTCATTATTCACAGGAAGTCGCATTCTAAAAGATGACTTGGTTGATAAACAAAATTGAACTCAAAGAGTACCGTCACCCTTCTCTGCGATCAAGTTTATTTAATTATGCCAGTAGGTAATGATGGTTTTTAGACTTGTTAATGCCATGCTACCACCTTGGAAAATTCTATTACACTTGTCAATTAAGAGGTAATTAATGCATCATTGATTTGGTATCTTAAGAAATGGGCATCAAGATTGAGCTTGCATTTTGTAACTCTTGAAAAGACATTCTCATTACACACCACACGTGTAATTAGATGAGCTAGTGATACCTTGAAAATAGGGAAAAGAATCCATCGAACCACATATCATAATTCATTTGGTAGTGCTTCAATGCACATCTTAATTTGACATAGATGTTGCGAAGATGCTGGCTAGTTGGAAGTCGAAGTAGATCTAGAAACTTGAATTTTAAAGAGAAGATCACAAATATTGAAAATTCTCAACAATGAATGAAGTCAGACGTTAGAGCTCATGCAAACTTTTGAACTATTAGAGCGATGTCCTAAAACCTTTCAACCTTCCCAACAATAAGAGGAGTCGTAAAGTTGGACATTGTATGAACTCTAGAACATGAGTCGGGGAAACTAGGAATTCATGAACATGAAAAATGCCTAACAACACAGGATGAGATATTGTTAAAGTCTATAAAGTCTTTCAAGTCGTGCATGATCGTTAGACTTTTATAGGAAAGACTTGAAGAATTCTCAGAGGAAAAGATAAAGCCAAACTTCACAAGTGTTGATCATTTCTTATGCACTGAGATTTGAAAAAAAAAATTAGGTTTAAATTTAAGGCAACAAAACTGCACATTAAATCTGGGTAAACTAAAAAATCTATATGAAGGAGATGAATCTGTGAAGTGCGCCAAGTTGCAAAGTTTGAAGGTGAAATATGAAGGTCTAAAGATGCGCAAAGATGACAACATAGCATCCTACATGCAAAAGGTTGATGACCTTGTAAGTGCCATTAAGAGTATGGGAGGAACTATTGATGAGACTGAAGTTATCAACAAAGTTCTTAGATCATTACCTAAAGCATACTATCACAAATTAGCTACAATTGAAGAAATAATAAATGTAACAATAGTTACAAAGGATCAGTTGCTTGGAAAGCTTACAAACTTTTAAATGAGAGAGCTTAGTGATACCCTTCTAAAAATAGAGACTGCTTTAAAGGCCAACACTTCAAAAAAGATCTTGAGAGCTAAAAAGTACAAAGTAGAACATGAGTATGAATTTGATGACATTGAAGTTAATTTTGTTGATAGTCTACCCAGAGGTACTGGTAAGTACAAAAACAAATTACATTTCAAATGTTTTACTTGTGGTAAAGTTGGTCACTATGCTTCTAGGTGTCCTGTGAGAGTTCCAACGAAGTTTGAAAACAAACCTAGGAGGCCAAAGAAATGTTATTATGTTAGAGATTTTGATAATAAAGGAGTAACAGATGATGAATCAGATGATGCTAGTACTATCGGTAATGAATGCTTGTTCATTGCTATTAAATAAGAACTTGTGTCTACTAATCCTGCTAGCTGTGTGAAGGAAGAAAAATCGGTGAAGGAAAGTGCCTTGGCTGTTCAAGTTGATAAAGACAGACGAATGGGTTATTGATAGTGGATGCTCACATCACATGACTGGAGACAAAAGAAAATTAGTAAGTTTGGAAAGGTATGATGGAGGACTAGTTAGATTTGGAGATGATACAACTAGTAAGATCTGTGGTAAAGGATCCATTTATTTTGATGACAAACATAATATTGATAATGTATTATATGTGAAAGGATTGAAGCACAATATTTTGATTGTTGGTCAGATGTGTGACAAAGGTTATGATTTGAGATTCAAGGATAATGGATACAAGATCATGGAAAGCTCTGGAGTAGTGATAGCAACTGGCAAGAAAACTAAAGGTAATGTGTATCACTTGAACGGAACTAATGACTATTATTTGTTGGCTCAGACTGAAGAAAGTTGGCTGTGGCATAGAAGAATGTGTCATATCAATTTTGACAACATTGTAAAGGTAAGCTCTATCTAGGTTGTAAGAGATCTACCCAAGCTTGTGAAACCTGCTGATACTTTGTGCAGAGAATGTCAATTTGGGAAGAAAACAAGAACAAGTTTCAAGAGCAAAGACCAAACTACTAATGGATTGTTGGAGTTAGTGCATACAGATCTATGTGGACCTACAAGGATAAGAAGTCTACAAGGAGATAGGTACTTCATTTTTCTTATTGATTATTATTCTAGAATGACTTGGGTTACTTTCTTAAAAGAGAAGACAGAAGCTCTAGAAAAGTTCAAAGCATTCAAGGCAATGGTAAAGAACATGAGCTAGATGTAAAGATCAAATGTTTGAGATTTGATAGAGGAGGTGAGTTCACATCAAATAAATTCAATATTTTTTATGAAGACCAAGGGATAAGGAGATAGTTGTCTACACCTAGGACTCCTCAGCAAAATGGAGTTATTGAAAGGAAGAACATGACAGTTCAAGAGGCTTCTAGAACAATGATGAAGGAGGCTAATCTATTGGAAGATTATTGGAGAGAAGCTATACATACTATTGTATACATCCTAAATAGAGTTCAAGTCAAAGGTAATAGTACCAAAACTCCTTATGAATTATGGTATGGAAAAGTTCCCACAATAAAGTACTTTAAGGTCTTTGGTAGAAAATGTTATATCAAAAGAGATGAAGACCTAGGCAAGTTTGATGCTAGATGTGATGAAGCAATCTTCTTGGGTTACTCCACTAAAAGCAAGGCCGACCAGTGCTATAATAAGAGATTAAAGAAGATCATTGAGAGTGTAAATGATAAAGCTGATGAAAACAAGGAAAGAACACTGGACCTAAGTGGATATGAATCAGATGAATCAGTTGTCACAACAAATAAAGAAGTGGTACAACAAAAAGATAGTTCAAGACCAATACAATAAGAAGACAGTTTAGATGAAGAAGAATTAGATCCAGAAACCATGGTAAAGACTCCCATGTATGTAAAGCTAAATCATTCTAAAGATAAAATCATAGGTGATAAGAATAAAGGGGTACTGACTAGAAAAAGAGCTATAGAAGATCAAGTAAATTACTATCTGATTTCCAAAGTTGAACCTAAAAATGTGAGTGAAGCATGCAATGATGAAAATTGGGTAAATACTATGAAAGAAGAACTAATGCAAATAGAAAAGAATTAGACTTGGGATCTTGTTCCTAGATCAACAGACAAAAATGTAATTGGCATCAAATGGGTCTTTAGAAACAAGATGAAATCAAATGGAGAAGTTGTAAGAAACAAAGCAAGATTGGTATGTAAAGGTTACTCCCAAGTTGAAGGAATAGATTTTGAGGAAATATATGCACCTATGGCTAGGATTGAAGTAATTAGAATGTTTTTGGCTTTTACATCTTACAAATATGTTAAGGTGTATCAAATGGATGTGAAGTCTGCATTCTTGAATAGAGAATTGGAAGAAGAAGTTTGCATCAAACAACCAGAAGGATTTCAGTTATCGGATTAGGGAGACATGGTGTGCAGATTGAAGAAAGCATTGTATGGACTAAAAGAAGCCCCCAGAGCCTAGTATGCAAGGTTAGTTAAGTATTTGTTGCAATTAGGGTTCAATAAAGGTATTGTTGATAGCAATATCTACTTCAAGATAAATGATGAGCAAATCCTAATTGTTGTAGTATTTGTTGATGACATCATTTTTGGAGGAAATGAAGGTATGTGCATGAATTTTACTGGGGAAATGCAAAAGGAATTTGAAATGTCTATTTTTGGTGAGATGAATTTCTTTCTAGGTCTGCAAATTAATCAATTAGATAAAGCCATCTTCATTTCTCAGTCTAAGTATGTGAAAGAATTGTTGAAGAAGTTTGGGATGGAGGACTCCAAACTGGTATGCACTCCCATGGTGATTGGTTGTAAACTAAGAAAAAATGATGATTCACCTAAAGCAGATCAGAAAAGGTATAGATCCATGATTAGAGGATTACTTTATCTAAATCAAACCAGACTTGACATAATGCATGCAATTTTTCTTGTGGTAAGATTTCAAATGGATCTTAAAGAGTCACATGTAATGACAGTCAAGAGAATTCTGAGATATTTGAAAGGCACAATATATTATGGCTTATGGTATCCTAAAGATCATGACTTTACTCTCAATACATATACAAATACTGATTGGGCCATAGATGTGGATGATAGAAAAAGTACAAGTGGGGGTACATTCTTCTTGGGTAATAGATTGGTCTCATGGTTAAGCAACAAGCAAGACTCAATTTCTTTGTCTACTATAGAAGAAAAGTACATTGAAGCAGCATGTAGTTGCACTTAGGTATTGTGGATGTGTTGATATGCATCAAAAAACTAAGAGAGGGGGGTGAATCAGTTGTCCCAAAAACTCAGTCACTTCTGTACTTAAACATTAATCACTCATCCACAATTATTATGATTTAACAATGGATGCATGAAATCAGAAACTTAATCACAGATACAACATTAAACACAAGAGATACTAGATTTTATGTGGAAAACCCCAAGGCGGGGAAAAACTATGGAGAGGATTAGCTCTCAAAATATATTTTAATCTTTGAAAAATGATGTTCAAGCTTGGTCACTCCACAGGCCCAAAACATACTGGCTCACTGCCATGAAGTACAACTAAGTCTAGCAGGCTCACTGCCTCAACCCTAAACCTAGGAAGATTACAATAAGGGTTATTAAACCTTAAGGGTTGTGTTGGGTGAATGTTTTGTCTTCAACTAACTGAAGGCAAAATGCTTATATCAACCACAGTGTAATGAGATAAATCTCTCCTCTTAGTAAGGGGAGGTTCCCTATCAACTATTACAAACTTATTTACACTAAAAACTAATTTTAAGGTAAAACCATGTCATCCATTTCTCTTTTTTTAGAAATGATGTTTACAATATAAAATAACACTTTCACAATACAAATTGAAATAACCAAGAAACTCACGAGAGCACAAAGTCTATCATTGCTCCTTTTACTGATTTATAATTTAGAACCAAGTAGGATAAGGTGTAGCTCAAAGTTTTCACCGAATACTACGAAAAAATGTATGATCACAAAAGATAATAGTAGTTCAAAGCCTTTCCAATATCTTTCACTTTAAAACATAAAATCACAAGCTAAAAATAATTGTTGTAGCACAAAGTCTTCAAAATCAGCTTTAGAACCTCTCTCAGATTATCCACACTCACACTACAATTTGATCAAGAAGATAAGATAGCATAAGTAAAAGGACATAAAAATAATTTCCAATACACCACAAGTTATTCCAATGCAAAGATTGAAAGATCGCTTGCTTTTCTATTCACTTGATAAAATGTGGTTTACAATTTGAACACAAAGTCTCAAAATGCTCCTCAATTTGGCAGAGTTTCGCTTCAATAACTAAAAGATCCTAATTACAATGGGGGTCCTCTTTATTTATAAGAGAAACCGAGAGCAAAAATAGGAAAAGAAAGATTGACTATGACTTATTCAATAAAGGAGTCCTTTTTGATTTGGGACTTCCTATGTTTTTACATGTAATTACATATGAGAAAAGTACATTAAATATGTCCAAAATTATTTCAAAAGTACATCTGAAAAATAGAAAATAAACTAAGTGATGAAAAAGCTACTTCAACTTGTACTGCCTTCTTTCTTCATGTGGCAATCATACATAGTAAATGCAACTTGCATCCCTGAACTATCTAGACTAACTATGTTCTTAAAAATCATCCGGGCTCTAACTATTGCATCTTTGACTGTGATAATTGATTTTGCATGGCTAGTTAACTTGGCCTTCATATTATCCAAAGTTAACTAGTTATCAAGAATATTATCCACGGAGGCTACTGAAAATGTTTTATCCTCAAACTCCTTCTGAAACATATTCTCAAATTCCTCGATCATCTCCTCTGTAGAAAGAAATTGATTATCCTATGACACCAAATTGCATGGTAGCTCCTCCAACTTGTGTAAGAGACTAACATCACTTTGGTCACTCAGATTCCTTGCAGTTTCTAAGTCATTGATTAGATCTTTCAACACATGGCTCTAATATGTCAATGCCTCCTTAGTCTCGGTATATGAATCCTGATTTGGAATAACACCAATTGATATCAAAGCACTTATTTTCAACTTCCTCATTTCTACCCACTTATCATGATTATGTTCTAAACATTTAATATTTTGAGAAATAGCATCAATCAAATCATCAAGTTCTACCCTAATTTTCTCCATTTTGCTTGTTTTCTCAGCCAGCTCTATGAGAAGAGAGATTCCCTATGTGTGGATCCTTTCCAAATATTCTTCAAGCACTCTTCCCTTAAGGTGAGTCTTTTCATCTTTCTGCATGATATGATCTTCCACTGAAACGGCCTTAGGAGTCACTGATTCTGAATTCAAAGTAATCTTCCTTACCACTGCAGTCAATTGCTCTACCATTGCTTTATAATGATCTTTCATCTCCTGTTCTTTATCAAACTTCTGAATCAAAATATCCATTGCCGACTACATGTTAGTCTTTGCACTCTCATGTGTTATTTTGCCCAACTCAATCTTAGAAATAGAGTAATCATTCATACTAAAATTTTCTATGGTAGCATCCTTTGGGGGCCTTGCAATCTCCAAAAATTTGTGCCCTTTGTCTCCCAACACTCTTGAAAGAATTTTTGGCTTCTTTGGAGTCTTAGCCTTAGCAAGCACTAGCTTACCAAAATCAAAGTCATTTGGAGAGATGGTTTCTTTCTTTCTTTTAGGTGTATATGCTGACAACCATGGAGGAAGCACAAAAGTACTCACATTAAGATCTAGTTCCATTGTCGGTGTTACAGGAACTGCACTGGCACTAGATGTAGAAGCAATAGGTGGAGTATTAGTAAACACTGCACCTGACACATTCACTTTTGAAACTTGCTCAGAACCCAATACAAAGTGATCAAATATTGAAGAATCTCCAATATCAAAAGACAAGGAGGACAGAATAGGAATGGACCCAGAAGAATGAAGGACATCATCAAAAGCAGTTTGAGGATTATCAAAAATTATTTTTGAAGGTGATGGAGATTCAGAAGATGGGATGTCAATAGGTGAAGCAGACAGAGGAACTAAAACATGTATGCTAGACAAAGGAGAAGAGACTCCCATATCCTGTTGTACATTCTCTTGTGGAGACAGAACTTCATCTCCTTGTCCTTCTCCCATCTCTTTTGTTGGTCTATTTTCAACCTCCATTTCCTCGGTAGTTGGCTCATTAGTATTATGTTTCTCAATTTCCATTTCTTCTACCTCAGATTCTTTCTCTACAACCTTTGACTTTTTTGACACAAATTTGATCCTGGGTTTATGTGGCTTGGAAGAAGAGGGAATGTGACTCTTATTCTTTGTCCTATTCTCCACCTTCTTACCTGTTTATTCTTGGACTTCAGTCTTTGATCCCATAAGGAATTCTTTCAAAGCAATTCCCTTACCTTCTAACCAATTGTTTGTGTTAGCCAATATAGGTTCAAACCTTTTCTTTAGAGAAGTCAATTCTTTCTGAGACCATTGGATAGGAGGAAGAGGAGAACCAACAATCTGTTTAGTGTTATACCTAGGATCAATCAGCTCTTCATCATCCACCAGGTCTTCAGGAATATCAGCCAATCTTAGATACTCAACCTATTCTAGCGATAACCTGCTATAGTCCAATTTTTTGATATCCTCTTCTATCATCAAGTCCACCCAGATGTCTTCAACCATTGGTTCATCAAACTAGGTCATCCTTTTGATCTTGTCTTTCACACCCCTGTAATCAAACCTTGGTCTTCGTTTGAACTGTTTCATGGTCACTAGCTACATTTCAGTCTCCATGGCTCTAGCTTTTGTGACAGTTGACACTAAAAACGTGCCAACTTCTACTAGAAATTTGAATCCTGGTTTCTTGCGTTCTAATTTCTTATTATGTACGACAATCATTTGTCTACATAATTCCATTAGAAGTTTATCTAAAGGAAACCAAGGCAACATATAAGGATAACCTTGGAAAAAGCCAACCCTTAAATATGAGTAAGTCTAAAATTGTAAGAACATGCACCCATAATCATTCACCACTGACCAATCTTCATCTAAAACTCTTCTTTGCTCTAAATGAGGGTGAAAAAGACACAAGAACACTATGAAGAGAGCATCATTTACCCTCCTAAAGTGGTGAATAGAACCTTTCAATGTAAGTTGAGGATAGTACCGATATACAAGAACCACTCTCTTATCTCCTTCGAATGTGAAACCCAGAAAGATCCTCATTGAGGCTGCTATATACACAAGGTAAGAAGTCATATAAAATTTGAAAGTAGTGGATAACTTAGTCAATTGCTTGTGCAAATCATTTCTAATTTGTTCACCACAAAAGATAGCTTGCTTGCCTTGAAGTATAACCTTGATGAAAGGGTACATCCATTCATGGAAAAGAGATGAAGAAGACAACCCCCTTATCCCGCTAAGAAGAGTTATGAGATCACCAACCTCCTCAATAAAATCAGTTCTGGGAAAACTCCTCAGCCACCTAGATAAGTTTGACCTTGAAGTCTTAAGACATTTGGTGTTAATTGTCTTCTTAGCCTTCTCAAAATTCTTGTCATATTCTTTTTGAGCTTTAGAAAAATCTAGTTTCACAACTTCTATAGTAGCAGGACACATGAAAACTTTATCAATGAATTCTGGATCTAATCTGATGATCACATTGCCATTAGTATCTACCACTGCCCTAGTGTCTCTATTGTAAAACTGAGCACATTGAAGAACAAACTCGGTATTATGAGCTGCCACTAGGAAAGATGAAACCAAGTGAATGTTGCTATCAACAATCTTCTTCATCATAGAACTAGGGTTATCAGACTTAGTTCTTTCCACAAACTCAACCATGTCTACATGGCCAATCTCTATATCCCGAATGTCATCAACATTGGAGGTAACCGAGGTGATTGGAAAAACACCTTGATACTTATACTTCATTGCTTTCAACTTCTTTGGAGACAACTCAGTCATCTGAAAAAATTAACACCAGAAGGATGTCGACGAAGAGAGAAAATCTGCAGAAGAAACTGCAACAAAAAGGTATGATCATGCAATTAGGGAAATACTGGTAATTTGGGAAAATTGCATGTTGACACTCATGACTACGAGGATATTCTTGAAAGGGATAGAGTGCAAGTGGGTTGAAAAAATGAAGGAAAGTGGGCTCAGGAAAGTAAATTTGAAAATCTCTCAGAGTTTGAGAAAATTGAGAGAGTGAATGCATGGGCGACAAAATTTGTCGCCCTTGCATTAGAGGGAAAAATGGCAGTTGTTAGGGTGGTAAATTTTACCAACCCTGCATGTTGGGAGAAACCTTTTTCATGTCCGAGTTGCAAAATTTGCCGACTATGCATGAGGATGGATTTGCAAGTTTGATTGGATATGCAGAAGTAGTGAAAAGGTCCGCCCATGCATGCTGAAGGAAAAACTGATGTATGTGCAAGGTCGGCAAAAAGGCCCACCATTGCATGTGTTTTAGAAACTCCAAGTTATATGAAAGAGCGGGAGTTTCAGCCACTAATGCATCAAAATAGGTAATGCAAAGTTTGTGTAAGGGCAGCGGTTTTAACCACCCTTACATGTGGGGAAAAACATAGGTTCATGTAGGTGCGGCGAAAATCGCCGCCTTTACATGAAGTATCCACAGTGGTGAGGGAAATATGTGTATTGACAGTGGTAAAGACCCTTAATACATGTTAGAAAAACATTTAAAATTCCTAAGCTTAACATGGGCGGTAAAAATCTTGACCCATTAACAATGCATTCAAAACAAAACAAAAATTAGGGTTTCACAGAAAATGGTGAAAAACACATACACAGATGATACAATTTTACTAATCATAAAAGTGAAATTAAAACAAAAACAAAGAAGTTTAATTCATACTAAAACCCTAGTCTTTAAAACAAAAACAAGAACAACCAAAGACTTACCTGGCAAAAGAATGAAACCCTAGACATAGTCAAGAAACAAAATCCACTTAAATCTAAAGTTTACACGAGCTTCTTGAAGCATACTGGCATGAAGGAGGTATTGGTCTAGCTAGAGGTTTCTAAAACAAACAATAAGAAAACCAAAATGAAAATAAAAAACTTCAAATGACTTTAAATTTATGCATTAACCATGGCACGAGTGCCATTAATGCCAACTTCAAGTTTGGCGATTTCACAGGATCTGCTTGAGTGGTGAAAAACCCCGTTGCTACAAACACATTAGGACATGTCAAAATGGTGAATACGACCACCTTTACATATTGGAATTACAGCAGGAAACATATGCCTGAGCAGCGAAATTAACCACTATTACATATGCGACACAAACCTAAACATGCATGGGCAATAGTTTTAACCACTCATGCATATTTATAAAGAACAAGACAATTAAATATGCATCAGCGATAGTTTTGGCTGACATTGTATATTTCACAACAACACACATGTAAGAGTGGTAATTTTGACCACTATTGCATGTGTTAACAAAAAATTTTCTAACACCCCAAAATAGTCAAAAATGATATTTTGACAAGCTTACGACCTAGTCGATCTTAACGATTTTCAAGGAATTGACCTAGGAGAATGTCACAAACTATTTCAATGCTGTTAGAAGACTTCACACGAGGCCAAGAGGACTTGCCTTGATAAGAAAACTTAGAGTGTAGACTACGAAACAGACAAGTTTCGTGGGGGTTGTCTACAAAAATGAGCATAGCTGATTTTGAGAACAACAGCTGGCTCTAACTGGGGAACTTCCATTGATCAAACTTTGAAATGGTCGAATGGAGAAGAATCTAGTCTCTAAGTGCCTTCATCCATGCCATTGGGCCATAGAGTCAAGCTACCAAAAAGAAAAAGACACAAAAGACTAAACAAAAACACAAAAATAAAAACACAAAACTATACAAATGTACAAATGAACTTATCTAATACTTCAAGGATTGAAATGTTTCAGATGTTGTCCACTGTGAGGCAGCAAGAATGGTGTTCCATCAAGATACTCCAAAAAGAACCTATTTTCACCACAAAGTTGATGAATGACGAATGGGCCTCTCCATAGGGAATCAAACTTCACATGTATTCCTTTTGGCTCTTTCCTCTTGTCCCATAACAAGACTTGATCTCCAATTTGAAAATCATGAGCCCTTACTTTCTTGTCAAAGAGTTTCTTCACCTAACTTTGATGTTCAACAATATGGTCTACTACCATAGCCCTCTATTCTTCAAGTTCGGTGAGATATATGATCCTTTTGTCAATAGAACTTTCAAAAGTTCTATCTTCTACTACCTTTGCCAACTTCAATGCTAGTAACTCCAAAGTAATAGGTATCTCTGCATTCAGACCATACAAAAGCTGAAATGGTGACATACCTATCACCCTTTTGGGGGTAATCCTATCTTCCCATAAGCATCAAACAACGCTTTATGCCAATTTCTCTGATTATCTTCCACCAATTTCCTAATAATAGTAACCAGATTTTTGTTACTAGATTCTGCCTGACCATTTCCTTGTGGATAATAGTCTGAAGAGTGAGAAAGAATTATCCCATGTTCATAACAAAAGCTAGTGATCTCGTTGGAAGAGAAACAAGAAGCATTATCTGCTACAACTTTGTTTGGAACTCCAAATCAGGAAATAATATTTTCCTTAAGAAAATTACATACCACTTCAGAAGTAGCATGCTTTACTAGGATGGCCTCCACCCACTTGGTAAAATAATCGGTTGCGGTGAGAACAAAGTTGTGTCCCACACTTGACAGTGGGTTCACAGCACCAATGAAGTCAATGCCCCATTGCTAAAAAGGTTCTTCAATTACAACTGGCTTGAGAGGTAGTGCAACCAACTTAGGCCTTCCAACAAACTGTTGGCATAACTCACACCTACGTACCCAATTGTACGCATCCTGAAATAGTGTGGGCCAATAGTACCTAGCCCATAGAATCTTATGAGCTGTCACAGGTGCAAAAAAATTTCCTCCACAAGTCAACTTGTGAAAAGACTCCAGAAGTCTGTTTTGTTGTGCTTTATCCACACAACGGAGAAAAACTCCATCAAGGCTTCTTTTATACACACCATTGTCCCATAGGACATAGTTAGTAGCCTTCAATTTGATAGTTCTCTTTTCCTTATAGGATAGATGAGGACACTCACCATAGGTGAGAGAATGAGCAATATTTGAATACCACTCATCTGTAGTAGTGACAAAAAGAATAGTCGGCATACTCTCAACTTCTTCTTCATCTCCTATTTCTTTTGTTACATTTTTGGCAATCAACTAACACAAACCTCTACCATGCACAAGCTTGGTAGGTTTGATATCAAGATCAAACTCTTGAATCTTGGTAATCCAATTGCCTCTTTTGGTTCCAAACTCCTGTTGAGTTAGAATCGACTTCACTATTGTGTCTAGCACCAAAACAACAATGTGTGAATTCAAATTATAAAACTGGAAATGCTTTACCGCCTTGACCATGACATAAGCATGTTTCTCCATATTTGAATATTTCAATTCATGAGCCATCAGAGGACAACTCATAAATGAAATAGGAGATTCCACACCTTCCTCATTCTACTGAACAAGAATGGATGAAAGTGTATGCTCGGAAACATAACTATATACTATGAAATCCTTGGTATAATCAGGACAAACTAGAACCGAAGCATGAGCTATGGCCCTCTTGATGTCCTCAAATGCTTCTTTACCTTCTGCACTCCAATGAAAAGTAGTCTTACCCTTCATCATGTTGACAATGTGATGGGTTTTCTCTACGAATTCTGAAATGAATCTCTGCAGAAAATGCACCTTTCTGAAGAAAGAGTGAACTGTAGTCTTACTAGCAGGCAAAGTAAGACTTTGGATGGACTTGACTCTTTTTGAGTCAATTTTAGTGCCTTCTCAGGACACAATGTGACCAAGAAGTTTACGTTCTGTAACCCTGAAAACTAATTTCTTGGGATTAAGAGAAATACCATTTTGTCAACATCTTTCTAGCACCTGTCGCAAATGATATGCATGATCTTGACATTGTTTGGACAAAATAGTCAAGTCATCAAGATATACCACAATGAATTTCCCCATCTCATCTCTAAAAGTGAGGTACATTGCTCTCTGGAAAGTAGCGGCAGCATTGATCAAACCAAATGGCATTCTGCGATATGCAAACATGCCCTAAGGTGTTATGAAAGCAGTCTTGTACTGATTTACTTCACTAACCTCTACTTGATTATATCCTGAAAAACTATCTAACATAGATAGCATCTCTGAACCAGTTACAATTTGCAACACTTGGTCCATGATGGGTAGGGGTAGTTATCCTTTAGAGAAGACTAGTTGAGATTCATGAAATCAACACAAATACAGATTTCTCCATTCTTGTTTCTTATAGGGACAATATTCGCGATCTAGGTAGAATGATGAATAGGAAAGATTATTCTTGCATTCAACATTTTCTGAATCTCAGAAAGAATAGTACTTGATATTTTGGGATTATATTGCCTTTGTTTCTACTTGTGAGGCAATGACCCAACCTTGAGAGGAATTTCATGTTGAATCTCCTTTGGCCTGAAAGACTTTAGATCATCATAAGAATATGCCAAAACATCAATGTAATGGCAAAGAAGTGTAGTGAATTTAAATTTCTCATCGGCAGTGCAACATTTCCCAATGTTGACCATTTTGGGATCTGCCTTAGAACTCAAATTTACTTGTTCAAATTCTATAGATGAACTTGAATCAAGTTGTTGCTATTGTTTAATGTATCTGTCATGCTTATCAAATAGCTTTTCTAGGGAAACCAAACCTTTTGGAATCTTATTCCCTTTTAGTTGAAGAAACTCTTCAACAGTTTGTGAATCTATTTTAGAATCGTATTCCCATGGTGGAGATTCACTACCTTCAAAATAGAGCTCATCAAAGCTATCCATCTTTTCCAAGAAAGCTATGATTTGATTATTACCATTGAACACCTGCCAATGGTCAGCATTATTTGGTACACTTGGTCAGAAAACCAACTCAATTGTGTACTTTTTACCTTTGAAGTCCTTATGAGGAACCATAAGGGTGGCAGAGGCAGCTAATGAATCAACACAATCATTAAACTCTCTCGGTACTGCAGAAATGTCGAAAGCATCAAAACCTTTGATGCAATCCAAAACACGG
The DNA here is from genome assembly GCA_027924645.1 of Cunninghamia lanceolata. Taxonomy (NCBI): domain Eukaryota; kingdom Viridiplantae; phylum Streptophyta; class Pinopsida; order Cupressales; family Cupressaceae; genus Cunninghamia; species Cunninghamia lanceolata. The sequence continues at coordinate 14,317,703 of BSBN01000237.1, read as the reverse complement.
TTGCGGTAATACCTCAACCTTTCATTTTTGGTTTGATAAAAATTTATTACTTGACAAACCACAAGTTCAGCATCACCTTGAGCATGAAGATTTTTAACACCTTTAACCCAAGCAGCCTCCAATCTGAGCAACAATGACTCGTATTAAGCAATGTTATTGGTGTTATCAAACTACAACTTATAAGAGAAAGGAAAGATATCACTTTGTGGAGATATCAAAACAACTCTAGATCTGGTGGAAGAACAACTGCCATCAAATTCTAAAACCCAAACATCATTTGAATTTCTTACTTTGATGTTTCTGTTCCTAGTAGATTCTTCTTCATCAGAAAGGGAAGATTCTAGCATCACTATGCTCTCATCTAAACTTTCCTCTGATTTACTAGAAGTATCCTCTGATTCTACATCTGAAATGTTAGAACTCTCATCTAATGAACTAAAAGTATCTTCAGTAGACAAGAAATAATTACCTATTCCCAAAGACTCAAACAAAATTTGGGCTTTGGGATTTGTTGTTTGGGTAACAATATATTTTTCTTCTTTCTTAGGAAGCAACTTTTGCATGACGCCTTTAATAGGTATCCTAGCTTTGAATAGGTCCATGTTTAGTTCTTCACCCACATCTTTACAAAAATTACGCTCGAGCAAAATTCCATAAGAGGCTGGAACATCAACCACTAGAATAGTCATCTTGATCCTCTTGTCTAGAAAGGCTGCAAATGCAAATTGGGCATCTTTGATTTGACCCAACAATGGCACTTGCTTATTTTCCATGGAGAAACATCTCCCAAAGGTGTTGGTTAAATTAAGGCCAAGCATGACATTATTGGAGTCCCTAGAGTCTATTATACAATTGCTCAACTTGTGACCATTTACCAATAGAGAAACGTAAAAAGGTTCTATTTTCCCTGGGCCAACAAGGGGAGTAGTGAGAAGATTATTTTGGGTGGATTTGTTCTTTAAGGAATCATGGGCAACTTTGGGAGAGTCTTGTCCTATAAGGACAATCTTGTTTTTAACATATTTAGCTAACCTATCAAACTATTCGAGATTAGCTTGTAAATACTCAACCTCAGACATTTGGATTTTGGTTTTCCTAGCATGATCTATTATGTCAAATAGATGAAATTAACTAGATACAGAGGAAGGAAATCCATCATTCTAAGTTTTATTAGGGGTAGTACTGGTCTGAGGGACAGAAGTAGAAGACACAGGATTGTTAGATGTCCTTACTTGCTTATCGACATCTGGGTCCTTTAACTGAAAAGGCAATGGAGTTCCCCGTTTAGAAATTGAGATCACTGGTTGAGGTTCCTCTCTTGTCTTTCCTTTATTAGTGTGCTGATTTGACTGATTCTGGGACCTAGTAAAAACATCATATGCTCCATCATATACTTCTCCTTCTCTTTTGGCTTCATCTTGGTAATTTAGAAAGTCAATGGTAGAGTCACTAGCTAATTCTTCTTCTCCTTCTGTAAAAAGTTTAGCATCATTCTCCTGATCCAACTCGAGTTCGAAAGAATGGTCATGTTCTACTTCATAATAGCCAATTGTTGAGTTGACCGGTGCTACTTCAATGGTGAGCTTCCCCTGTGTGGGTGGAAGACAATTTTGTTGCCCTTGATTTCTGGTAGCATTGCCTTGATATGAATTGTTAGGAAATGTTCTCCTTGGTATATCTCAATAAGGAGTAGACATACCTTGTGACATTTACCTTTTCAAAGCTAGTAACTCATTTGCTAAATTTTGCACCATAGGATCTGTGGTGCTTGTGGAAGGATTATCAGTAGAGGATTGACCTCTATTCCTATTGGAATCTCATCCTATCTTACTCGCAAGGATAAGATCATCTTCAACTTCCATAGCCAAACATTGAGCTATGGGAAGATTTGTGGGGCCAGCCTGCCTTAACAGAAAGCTTACCTTAGGAAGCTGAGTATTGATAAAGAAACATTTAAGATTCTCTGTCGTTGGCTGGGCAGTTGTAGGAATCCTGTTTGTTAGCTTATTGAACTTAGCAATAAAGTCTCGCATGGGTTCATGTGGGTCTTTCTTCATCTATGTTAGCTGTGCTAACAAGGCATGTGCATCTTTCCAGGTTTGAATCTGGCTTCAAACTTGGTCTTGAGAGTGTTCTAACTCATTATAGTTTGAGCTTGAAGATGATAAAACCAATCTATAGCAGCACCCTGCAGTGTTTCCACAAAAAGTCTTACTACTACATCTTCATGTTCCACACCTAATACACCACAAGCTATGCAGAAAGATGCAATGTGTTCATCTGGGTGGACTTTCCCATCGCCATAGAACTTAGGAAAATTCTTCTTCGAACTACGAGGTAGTTCATGCAATGGTGGAGTTAAATTCAAAGGACCAAAAATGTTACCCCAAGGGCCTTGAGTTGCCATGGTGCGCTGATTAAAGGGTGGGATAACAAACCTTTGTGGAATACAAATAGAAAAAACTCTATTAGTACTAGAACTCGAAGCTTCACCTGGTATTGGAGACCTAGCATTAGTAGGAGGAAAACGTCTAGTTCATTGAAGTCGAGGTCATGGAGGCAAAAGACCAAAGTTATTTTGCTGCATCAACTCAAATATAGGATCAATAATACCTTGATCTCTCTTGCTTCTTGTATACCGTGAATATGCCAGAATGTAATGTACTCAACAAAAAATTGAAAAAATAGATTGAAACAATGGAAAAGAACTATAGTGCTTCAACTCAGAGCGTGAGGCTTCAAGTTGCGCGTTCCTTCCCCAATAGAGTCGCCAAAAACTGTTGGGTGAATATTTTCTCTACAACTAATTGAAGGCAAATTGGTTATATCAACCATAGTGTAATGAGATAAATCTCTCCTCTTAGCAAGGGGAGGTTCCCTATCAACTATTACAAACTTACTTACACTAAAAACTAATTTTAGGGTAAAACCATGTCATCCATTTCTCTTTTTTTAGAAATGATGTTTACAATATAAAATAGCACTTTCACAATACAAATCGAAATAACCAAGAAACTCATGAGAGCACAAAGTCTATCATTTCTCCTTTTACTAATTTACAATTTAGAACCAAGTAGGATAAGGTGCAGCTCAAAGTCTTCACCGAATACTACGACAAAATGTATGATCACAAAAGATAATAGTAGTTCAAAGCCTTTCCAATATCCTTTACTTCAAAACATAAAATCACAAGCTAAAGATAATTGTTGTAGCACAAAGTCTTCAAAATCAGCTTTAGAACCTCTCTTAGATTATCCACACTCACACTACAATTTGATCAAGTAGATAAGATAGCATAAGGAAAAGGACATAAGAACAATTTCCAATACACCATAAGTTATTCCAATGCAAAGATTGAAAGATCACTTGCTTTTCTATTCACTTGATAAACTATGATTTACAATTTAAACACAAAGTCTCAAAATGCTCTTCAATTTGGTAAAGTTTTGGTTCAATAACTAAAAGATCCTAATTACAATGCGGGTCCTCTTTATTTATAAGAGAAACTGAGAGCAAAAATAGGAAAAGAACAACTAACTATGACTTATTCAACAAAGGAGTCCTTTTTGATTTGGGACTTCCTATGTTTTTACATGTAATTACATATGAGAAAAGTACATGTAAATATGTCCAAAATTATTTCAAAAGTACATCTGAAAAATAGAAAATAAACTAAATGATGAAAAAGTTGCTTCAACTTGTACTACCTTCTTTCTTCATGTGGTAATCATACATAGTAAACGTAGCTTGCATCCCCAAACTATCCAGACTAACTATGTTCTTGAAAATCATCCGGGCTCTAACTATTGCATCTCTGACTGTGGTAATTGATTTTGCATGGCTAGTTAACTTGGCCTTCAGATTATCTAAAGTTAACTGGTTATCAAGAATATTATCCATGAAGGCTACTGAAAATGTTTTGTCCTCAAACTCCTTCTGAAACATATTCTCAAATTCCTAGATCATCTCCTCTGCAGAAAGAAATTGATTATCCTATGACACCAAATTGCATGGTAGCTCCTCCAACTTGTGTAAGAGACTAACATCACTTTGGTCGCTCAGCTTCCTTGCAGTTTCTAAGTCATTGATCAGATCTTTTAGCACACGGCTCTAATATGTCAATGCCTCCTTAGTCTCAGTATATGAATCCTAATTTGGAATAACACCAATTGATATCAAAGCACTTATTTTCAACTTCCTCATTTCTACCCACTTATCATGATTCTATTCTAAATTCTCAATATCTTGAGAAATAGCATCAATCAAATCATCAAGTTCTACCCTAATTTTCTCCATTTTTCTTGTTTTCTCAGCCAGCTTTGTGAGAAGAGAGATTCCCTATGTGCGCATCCTTTCCAAATATTCTTCAAGCACTCTTCCCTTAAGGTGAGTCTTTTGAGCTTTCTGCATGATAGGATCTTCAACTGAAATGGCCTTAGGAGTCACTGATTCTGAATTCAAAGTAATCTTCCTTACCATTGTAGTCAATTGCTCTACCATTGCTTTATAATGATCTTTCATCTCCTTTTCTTTATCAAACTTCTGAATCAAAATATCTATTGTCGATTGCATGTCAGTCTTTGCACTCTCATGTGTTATTTTGCCTAGCTCAATCCTAGAAATAGAGTAATCATTCATACTAAAAATTTCTATGGTAGCATCCTATAGGGGCCTTGCAATCTCCACAAATTTGTACCCTTTGTCTCCCAGCACTCTTGAAAGAATTTTTGGCTTCTTTGGAGTCTTAGCCTTAGCAGGCACCAGCTTACCAAAATCAAAGTCATCTGGAGAGATGGCTTGTTTCTTTCTTTTAGGTGTATATGCTAACAACCATGGAGGAAGCACATAAGTACTCACATTCGGATCTGGTTCCATTTTCGGTGTTACAGGAACTACACTGGCACTAGATGTAGAAGCAATAGGTGGAGTATTATTAAACACTGCCCCTGACACATTCACATTTGAAACTTGCTCAGAACCTAATACAAAGTGATCAAATATTGAAGAATCTCCAATATCAAAAGATGAGGAGGACAGACTAGGAATGGACCCAGAAGAATGAAGAACATCATCAAAAGAAGCTTGAGGATTATCAAAAATTATTTTTAAAGGTGATGGATATTCAGAAGATGGGATGTCAATAGGTGAAGTAGACAGAGGAACTAAAATAGGTATGTTAGACAAAGGAGAAGAGACTCCCATATCCTATTGTACATTCTCCTATTGAGACAGAACTTCATCTCCTTTTCCTTCTCCCATCTCTTCTGTTGGTCTATTTTCAACCTCCATTTCCTCGGTAGCTGGCTCATCAGTATTATGTTTCTCAATTTCCATTTCTTCTACCTCAGATTCTTTCTCTACAATCTTTGACTTCTTTGACACAAATTTGATCCTGGGTTTATGTGGTTTGGAAGAAGAGGGAATGCCACTCTTATTCTTTGTCCTATTCTCCACCTTCTTACCTGTTTGTTCTTAGACTTCAATCTCTGATCCCGTAAGAAATTCTTTCAAAGCAATTCCCTTACCTTCTAACCACTTGTTTGTGTTAGCCAATATAGGTTCAAACCTTTTCCTTAGAGAAGTCAATTCTTTCTGAGACCATTGGATAGGAGGAAGAGGAGAACCAACATTCTATTCAGTGTTATAGCTAGGATCAATCATCTCTTCATTATCCACTAGGTCTTCAGGAATATCAGCCAATCCTAGATACTCAACTTGTTCCAGAGATAACCTACTCTAGTCCAATTTTTTGATATCCTCTTTTGTCCTCAAGTCCACCCAGATGTCTTCAACCATTGGTTCATGAAACTGGGTATTCCTTTTGATCTTGTCTTTCACACCCATGTAATCAAACCTTGGTCTTCATTTGAACTATTTCATGGTCACTACCTGCATTTTAGTCTCCATGGCTCTAGCCTTTGTAGCAGTTGACACTGAAAACATGCCAACTTATATTAGAAATTTGAATCCTGGTTTCTTGAGTTCCTTTTGCTTATTATGTACAACAATCATTTGTCTACATAATTCCATCATAACAAGTTAACAAGTTTATCTAAAGGAAACCTAGGCAACATATAAGGATAACCTTGGAAAAAGTCAACCCTTAAATATGAGAAATTCTAAAATTGTAAGAACATGCACCCATAATCATTCACCACTAACCAAGCTTCATCTGAAATTCTTCTTTGCTCTAACTGAGGGTCAAAAAGACAGAAGAACACTTTGAAGAAAGTATCATTTACCCTCCTAAAGTGGTGAATATAACCTCTCAATGTCAGTTGAGGATAGTACTGATATATAGGAACCACTCTCCTATCTCCTTCGGATGTCAAACCCAGAAAGATCCTCATTGAGGCTGCTATATACACAAGGTAAGAAGTCATATAAAATTTGAAAGCAGTGGATACCTTATTCAATTTCTCATGCAAAGCATTGCTGATTTGTTTACCCCAAAAGATGTCTTGCTTGCCTTGAAGTATAACCTTGATGAAAGGGTACATCCATTCATGGAAAAGAGAGGAAGAGGCAACCCCCCTTATCCTGCTAAGAAGAGTTATGAGATCACCAAACTTCTTAATAAAATCACTTATGGGAAAACTCCTCGACCACCTGGATAAGTTTGACCTTGAAGTCTTAAGCCATTTGGTGTTAATTGTCTTCTTAGCCTTCTCAGAATTCTTGTCATATTATTTTTGAGCTTTAGCAAAATCTAGTTTCACAACTTTTGTAGCAGCAGGACACATGAAAACTTTATCAATGAATTCTTGATCCAATCTAATGATCACATTGCCATTAGTATCCACCACTGCCCTAGTGTCTCTATTGTAAAACTGAGCACATTGAAGAATAAACTCAGTATTATGAGCTACCACCGGGAAAGATGACACCAAGTGAATGTTGCCATCAACAATCTTCTTCTTCACAGAACTTGGCTTATCAGACTTAGTTCTTTCCACAAACTCAACCATGTCTACATGGCCAATCTTTGTATCCTGAATGTCATCAACATTGGAGGTAACCGAGGTGATTGGAAAAACACCCTGATACTTATACTTCATTGCTTTTGACTTCTTTGGAGACAACTCAGTCATCTAAAAAAATAACACCAGAAGGATGTCAACAAAGAGAGAAAATCCACAGAAGAAACTGCAACAAAAAGCCAATCATGTAATTAGAGGAAATACTGGTAATCTGGGAAAATTGCATGTCGATGATCATGACTACAAAGATATGCTTGAAAGGGCTAGAGTGCAAGTGGGTTGAAAAAATGGAGGAAAGTGGGCTTAGGAAAGTAAATTTGAAAATCTCTTAGAGTTAGATAAAATTGAGAGAGTGAATGTATGAGTGGCAAAATTTGCCGCCCTTGCATTAGAGGGAAAAATTGTAGGTGTGAGGGCAGCAAATTTTGCTGACCCTGCATGTTGGGAGAAACCTTTTTCATGTCCGAGTGGCAAAATTTGCCGACTATGCATGAGGATGGATTTGCAGGTTTGATTGAATATGTAGAAGCGGTGAAAAGGTCCGCTGATACATGTTGAAGGAAAAATTGATGTATGTACAAGGTTGGTGAAAAGGGATGCCATTGCATGTGTTTCAGAAACTCCAAGTTATATGCAAGAGCGAGAGTTTCAGCCGCTAATGCATCAAAGTAGGTAATGCAAAGTTTGTGTAAAAGCGTAGTTTTAACTGCCCTTACATGTGGTAAAAAACATAGGTTCATGTAGGTGTGGTGAAAATTGCCGCTCTTACATGAAGCATCCATAGTGGCGAGGGAAAAATGTGTATCAATGATGGTAAAGACTGTCAATACATGTTAGAAGACCATTTAAAATTCCTAAGCTTAACATGGGTGGTAAAAATCTCGACCCATTAACAATGCATTCAAAATAAAACAAAAACTAGGGTTTCACGGAAAATGGCAAAAAACACATAAACATATGATACAATTTTACTAATTATAAAAGAGAAATTAAAACAAAAACAAAGAAGTTTAATTCATACTATAACCCTAGTCTTTAAAATGAAAACAAGAACAACCAAAGACTTACTTGGCAAAAGAATGAAACCCTAGACGCAGTCAAGAAACATAATCCCCTTAAATCTAAAGTTTACACAAGCTTCGTGAAGCAAGCTGGTGTGACGAAGGTATCAGTCTATCTGGAGGTTTCTAAAACAAACAATAAGCAAACCAAAATGAAAATAAAATGCTTCAAATGACTTTAAAGTTATGCATTAATCATGGCACAAGTGCCATTAATGCCAACTTCGAGTTTGGCAATTTTGGAGCATCTACTCGGGCGGTGAAAAACCCTGTCGCTACAAACACATTAGGACATGTCGGAGCGGTGAATACAAATTCCTTTACATATTGGAATTATTGCAGGAAACATATGCCCGAGCGGTGAAATTAACTACTATTACATATGTGACACAAACCTAAACATGCATGGGCGGCAGTTTTAACTGCTCATGCATATTTATAAAGAACAAGACAATTAAATATGCATTGGCGGCAGTTTTGGCTGACATTGCATATTTCACAACAACACACATGTAAGAGCGGTAATTTTGACCGCTATTGGATGTGTTAACAAAAAACTTTCAAACATCCCAAAATAGTCAAAAATAATATTTTGACAAGCTTACGACCTAGTCAATTTTTACAATTTTTGAGGAATCAACCTAGGAGAATGCCGTAAACTATTTCAATGTTGTTAGAAGACTTCGCGTGAGGCCAAGAGGACTTGCCTTGATAAGCAAACTTAGAGTGTAGACTATGAAACAAACAAGTTTCGTAGGGGTTGTCTACAAAAATGAGCATAGCTGATTTTGAGAACAACAGGTTGAAAAACCCTACTGGTGGCTCACTATCAAGGTCACTACCAAGATCAACATCTTCTTCATGTCTGAGATTAATACATTGAAGTACAATAGTTCCTCTGCTCTTCTCTGTCTTTGCACCTTTTTCCTTATCTTCCCATCTTTGCACAAGGACATGTTTTCCACAACTCAACTACAAGTATTTATACACTTCATTAACCTTGGAATAATCATCAAGGTCAGCATTACAATCATCAACCATTGGAACAATCTCCAAGGTCGTCATTACAAACATTTTCAAAATAGGTCTTGACCTATTACAACATTATGCAATAGAAATGAAGTAAAAGTGTATGTGGATGATGCCATGCCTTAGCTGGGACTCAAACATGATCTTCCATGCTACAACATGCTTCCATGATCTTCAAGGGATCTCCGCAATTATTGGAATTAACCAAATTGGCTAAGACTGGTTACACGCTACGTTATTTGGTTTGGGAACAATCTTCAAACATGATCTCAATTCCTCAACATGAACCAATGTCAAGGTAGGAACATGATTAGGAGACATCCACAAGCACATTATAATTATCAAGAACAACTACACAAACCTTAACCACTTTAACCATAGGAATCTTCACATCAGAACACATGAGCTTCACTGTCTTCAAGTGTCATAAAAGAATGATAGCTTACGTACCACCAAAACATGAACCATTGCAATTGTAGGCACTTATCATCATCCTAGACTTCCCTCTAGAACTACAAAGAAAAATACTTTATTGCAGAGGAATGTGGAGCAAAACACTTTCTCCATGTCACCAAAGAATAATCAGAAAAAGTAGGTTTTACTCTGATGAATGCAACTCTCTCAAATCTTCACATCAGAGGCCTAAACTCAGGATTTAGCATCTTCAGATATCCCTTCAAATAACTTCCAATCTGCAGATCATAGACACCCAAATTTGACCCAAATTTGTCCATGTCTTGCAACACCTAGTAAAGACATTATCTAGACATCATGTAGTATTTTGTCCTAAAATCCTATCTTAATCCCATCCTTATTCCACTTAGCCAATCAATTAAATAAATTTTATTTATTTAATTAAAAATTCCTTCATAAATCCCACTTCCCAATTAATTAAATAAATTTAATTTATTTAATTAATTTCTCTTATCATTTATCTTCATCTCATCACAAGATGACATGTGTGCATCTTTTATTTGAAATATGTGTGGTACTACATCTTTTATTTAATATCTTTCACATGTAGTACTTTTTATATACACAATCACACATGAGCCTTACCCTTCCCTCCACTTGTCATCTACACATTCACCTATGATTATCAATTCATCTTAGCCATTCACATAGCCACCAAATCTCTACCATTGATTGATTTTGGTTGAGTGTTATATAAACACTCTATCATTCCATACTACAATTATCCAGCATTTTCATAGCATCTACATTATCATCCTAAGCATATTGAGCATTTGAGTCTCCATTGCATCCATTTAGCATATTATCATTATCATCCATCCATCATGGAAGCTTTGATCTTCATAATTGTTCATTGTTGAGAAGCAATCCACATCATAAACAAGGAATCAGCAATCTAGGTGATCTTGTTCTTGAATTGCATGTTTTTGGTTTCACTTGGATTTGATTCTTTGATGGTGGTAGGATTAGGTTTTCATTTGCATGCTTGATCTTATTAACCTAATTTTTACCTATCATATTTTGACACACCCGGTGGGACTCACGTCCTTGATTAACTTTATTTTTTGAAGTTGTTTTTGTGAAGTTCATATTTTTGGAGTGCTTACAACAAATCGCGGGCGCTTTTAAGCCAAAACTAGTCACCTTTAGAATTTTTGCATCACTTTTAAGCTACAAGAAGACACTTTTAGCATTTTTAGGATCACTTTTAAATCAACAGTGGTCGCTTCCGGTCAAATTCACATTGCTTTTAATCAGAAATTGATTGCTTCCGACTATTTGGGTCGCTTCCTACAATTTGGGGTTTTTATTAACATCTGACTTTTTGTATAGGTTTTGCTAGATTTTCATCTGATCAATTAAGGGTCTAATCTCTATTTTGCAGGACCCTAATCATCATTTCATCACTTGCCAATCAATTTGATTAGGGTTTTGATTCTATTGGTCTAACACCCTTGATTTTGCAAAATTTCATCAATTTTTCATTCTAGGGTTTCCAATTGATGAATCTGTGGTTGCAGGGTGTTTGTCTGATCATATTTATCCACTAGATTTGTCATTTTAGGTTTTGCAATATTTATTAGCCATTTTTTTCATAACCCTAACCTTAGTTTTGTAGAAACAGGGAATTTTTACGCATCTGAAAGAAACAAGTCGCTTTTGAGCATTAACAATTCACATCTGGGTTTTCTGCATTGTTTCTGAGCAGTAATAGTCTGCTTTTGGTAGAATACAGATCACTTTTGAGTAACAGTTGATCACCTCTAGTAACTGTGTGTCACTTTCAGTTCTATCATTCATAGTTGGGTTTTCTTGGTTACTAATTATCTATTTGTGCCGCATCTTATCGATTGTCCAAGAAAAGGAGGTTGTGAAACTACTAACATATATGTTGTAGCTTCAATTGGTCCAAGACATTTAATTTTTATCACTAATCTAGGAACATTTCATCTTGGGGCTTAAAAAGAATCATTGTTTGCTCCATGCTTGTTTTATCTTTTTTGATTGCTTGTTGTGCATGTGTGTAACCCAACTTTAATAGTAAAAGTATCCTCTCCCCTTACCTATTAAATGGATCTTGGGTGCATGAGAACTTGTTATTATCTTTAGAGGGCCTGTCTTCCCAGTGTGAGAAGGGGTACAACCCAAGTGGTAATGGGCTAAAGCCAATCCTTCCAAGCCACTATATAAGAAAAGTGTTTTGTCGAAAGCCACAAACAATGGGTGCCATTGTGTTACACTGACAAATGTTTCCCCCAAAACCACTTAGAATGTAACCTCTTTGGGTTGGGAAGCCTCCATTAATAGAGTGAATCACCGCATGTGTAGCCACTTGAACGGATGCCCTTACTAGCAACCTTGTGTAGTAGCCAAAATCCCTCTATTTCCTGACGCAAAAGGTGGGACCTTTGAAGCTGCCCCGATTCTCATGGTTCTTAGTAGAGATAGTAGGGACAATCCTAAGGCTTGGTGGGAAGATGGAGGGGAGCCAGTGCTACCAAGATCCTAAATCTATCTGCTTTGAATAGGCATGACAAGGGGACTTAACAAATGTAGTCCTTTCCTAGCCTAGGTTGTACAAGTTTGTGAATGTTGTGACTGTGAGTGATTGAAATCACTATTTTCTTATCAAAAACATCATTCAAACACGTCCTCTGTCAGACAGAGATCACCTCTGAATAATAACTGCTCACTTTCAGAAATCTAGATCACTTTTAAACAATAGGTGCTTGCCTTTTACAAAATCTAGATCACTTTTAACCAACAGTTGCTCACTTTTGGCAAACATTGCGTCTCTTTTACACAATAGTAGCTTGCCTTTGAACTGTAACTGATCACCTTTGGTAAACCTACTTGCCTCTGGTTTATATTGGAATCTATCACTTGAAACAAAACTAGATTGCTTTTGAGCTATTAGTAATCACTTTTGGTATTTTCTGAGTCACGTTGGAGCTATTAACTGTCACTTCTAGTCAAACATTAGCAATCTACATCAACCTAGCCCAATTAGTTGCATTTTTAGATTGCTTAGCTCTGTCATCAACTTTCAGACATTCCTCTGATCACATGAAGCCACCTAAACATTATCTCCTATCTTGAGCATACCAAACCATTGGACTTTTTGAGCTTTCATTCTGTTGAGACCCCCAACCAGCAGCCAACCATCAAAACAATCAACCCAACAACAACAAACATCATCCCTTTAGCTATGTGTATCCTTAGTAACACCAACAAACATCATTATCAACTAGCTTTTCCCTTGAGTTTGTGAGCTATTCTCTAGGGAAGTTTATCCAACCAACCAACCAACAAAGCAATCCAACAACAACAACCAACAACCAAAAGCAACCAACCAACAACCAAATAGATACCCATTAGCAAACCAAGCAACCAACAAACTAGCAAGACAAACCATCAACATTTTGGGTCTCAACCTTGACAAACTAGTCCAATCTCCATCATCAACCTGTTGGAAATAGTCTAGACAACTGAGGGGGGTGAATCAGTTGTCCCTAAACTTTAACCTTTTCTTCTCTTTTAAATCTTCTTTATAATCAGATTAATGATGAAAACATTTAAGCATGAATCAACACATGAGCAGAAACAATATGAACACACAACACTAGAATTTTGACATGGAAAACACTATTAAGGGAAAAACCATGGTGGGGGTTAGCCCACAAGAAATGCGTACCCTGTTAAAATTACTTAAGAAAATAGAAGGCACTTGCCTTCGGGCTCACTGCCTATAATAAATTATGATTTACATAGAGATAATGAACTGAAAAATAGCATCTATATTCATGCCTAAATCAGTCCCTTTGATGGCTCAAAAACTTATGCTCCTATCTTTAAATTCTTCTTCACTAACTTTTCACTCTAGACTCCCTTCGCTCCTCTTCTTCTCTGCTCTGCTTTTTGATCCTTTCTTCTAATTTAACTCATTTGTTCAAGGATGATTTTCCATGACTCTTCAACAAGTATTTATACACTTCATAAACCTAGGAATGATCAACAAGGTCAGCTAAACTTGATGCAGATCATTACACTACTGACTAAACACAACTGAGACTTCGATCATCTTCAACAACTAAGCCATGCTTCATAAAATGCTCTTTAGATCATTCGTAACATGCCAGGAACATCCGGTCGACCAAGAGTGGGAAGAACATCAACCTCAAAGAAAAAACTTTCAATCAACAAGCTCAAACTTCAATACGGACCTCCAACATAGTAACCACACAATCTAGAGACCTCCACAAGCACATTGAAATCATCAGTAACATTCACTCTAAACCAAATTACTAGAATCATTTGTATCTTCCTTCAGAACCTCAAGAACATAATCTGCCATGACTGTCAAACTAGAAAGATAGCTTGCAAACCTCCAAACCATGAACCATTGGAGTTGATGATACACACTGACTTCCCAAACATGTCTTTAGATCTGTAGACCATAATATTTCACTTTGGAGCAATCTGGACCAACTTACTATCACACTGTCTCTTCTGAGTATTGCAAAATCTAGTTCTACTCAGATGCCCATAACTTCTTCAAATCTTCATGCGGACTTCTCAAATCTTGACTGGAGCAACCTCTGACAATCCTCTACATAGCTATAAGGTCCACATGCATTGATTGTCATTAATTTTCTCAATATTCTCAAAAATCCGGTCTTCTATACAGACAGCAAAATAGGATACAGTTGACACCAATGGCAACACGGATATGTTGACTTCAATGACATCACGTAAGCACATATTTGCAACAATCTCTCCCTTTGTCATTGATGGCAACATATGATGTGAAAAATTGAATTCAACCATCAAGACAAGAACTTCTCCCACTTTCTCTTCTCACTTCTACAACGACTCCCCCTTACATCAGCAACTAGTTTTTTACATGACTTCTCTCCCCCTTTGACATCAATGGAAAAGGGCACATATTTGCTATATTTTCTCCTTTTGCTTTAGACTAATCCCAAAATTTGCATACTGACTCCTCCTCCTTTGAGTAGTACCTCCTTAACATCAATCTAGATCACAAGATATGAATGTGAGTTCCACTGGACTGATTAACCTTAGTGCACCTTAGTTCTGATCAGGAGGGGTAATAACCCATAGCTGTTCTCTGAGATACTCAAAAGTATTCTTGGGAAGAGGCTTAGTGAAGATATCCGCAATCTGATCTTTGGAAGACACAAACTCCAACTTGACTTCATTCTCATTTACTTTCTCTCTTAAGAAATGAAACTTGATAGATATATGTTTTGTCTTTGAATGTAATACAAGATTCTTTGAAATGCTTATAGCAGTTGAATTATCACAAAAATTGTAATTGGTTCCTCAAACACAATTTTGATGTCCTTCAACATTTGCTTCATCCATAGAACTTGAGAACAATTATTTGTTGTTGCTATATACTCTACCTCTGCAGTAGATAGAGAAATTGCCTCTTACTTTTTTCTCATCCAAGAGACCAATCTTCTTCCCAAGAAGAATGCTCCACCACTTGTACTTTTTCTATCATCCACATCTCCTTCCCAATCAACATCTGCATATGCATGAAGAGTGAAATCATTGTCCTTAGGATACCACAGTCTATAGTCAATTATCCCCTTGAGATATCTAAAAATTCTTTTAACTGCCACCACATGGGATTCTTTCAGATCAGCTTGAAATGTGGCAAGAAGTCCAACTATATTCATGATATCAGGTCTGGTCTGAGTTAGATAGAGCAATCCTCCAATCATTGATCTGTACCTTTTTTGATTTACCTTTAGGGAGTCATCATCTTTTCTTAGCTTGCATCTGATTACCATAGGAGTACCTACTAGCTTTGAATCTTCCATTCCAAACTTCTTCAACAATTCCTTCACATACTTAGATTGAGCTATGAAGATACCTTTATCTGACTGAACAATTTGATGACCTAGGAAGAAGTTCATCTCACCAAACATTGACATCTCAAACTCACTTTTCATTTGATCAGCAAATGCTTTACACATACATTCATTTCCACCAAAAATGATATCATCAACAAAGACTTCAACAATTAGAATGTCCTCATGATTAATCTTGAAGTAGAGATTACTATCAGTTGTACGTTTACTGAATCCTAGCTTGAGCAAATGCTTATCCAATCATGCATACCAGGCTCTTGAGGCTTGCTTAAGTCTATACAAAGCTTTTCTCAGTCTGCAGACCATATCTCCCTGATCAGATAGCTGAAATCCTTCTGGTTGTTCAATGTAGACATCTTCCTCCAAATATCCATTTAGAAATGTTGATTTGACATCCATTTGGTAAACTTTAAAATCCTTAAAAACAACAAAAGGAAGAAATAATCTGACCGCCTCTATCCTTGCCACTGGAGCAAAAGTTTCTTCAAAATTAATTCCTTCCACTTGAGAATAGCCTTTACATACCAACCTTGCCTTATTCCTTACAACCTCACCATCTTCATTTAGTTTATTCTGGAAGAACCATTTGGTTCCAATCACATTTTTGTCCTCAGGTCTTCTTTTCAATTTGCATCAATTCTTCTTCCATTGCTTTAACCTAGTTTTCATCATTACAAACTTCACTTACTGATTTCAGTTCAATCTTTGAAATCAAACAAATCTCTTCTTGATCTTCAGCAACTCTTCTCCTAGTTTGAACCTCTATTTTTATCTCCTATGATTTGATCTTCAGGTTGATGTAGTCTTACATACCTAAGAGTTTTAGGAATTGATTGAACTTCTATTTATTGAACTTGTTCTTTATTATCCGCACTAACCTCTTGAGTTACTGGAGTTACCAAATCAATCTGAGTCTAGGTTTAGATTTGAACTTGTCTTCCTTGACTTTGACTTTCTTCTTGATCATCTGAATCATATCCGCAGTACTTGGAATGACCTTTGCTTTCATCAACTTTAACATTTACACTTTCAACAATCTTTCTCAATCTCTTGTTGTAGCACCAGTAAACCTTACTTTGAGTTGAGTATCCCAAAAATATTCCTTCATCACTTCTTGCCTCAAACTTGCCTAAATCCTCATCTCTTTTGATATAGCATTTACTACCAAAAACTCTAAAATATTTCATAGTAGGAGGATGATCAAACCATAGTTCATAGGGAGTCTTACCAGAATTTCCTTTGATCTACACTTGGTTAAAAGTGTAGATAGCAGTACTCACAGCTTCCCTCCAGTAAACTTGAGGAATAATTATTTCCATCATGGTCTTGGTAGCTTCTTGAATGGTCCGGTTCTTCCTTTCCACAACTCCATTTTGTTGAGGAGTCCTAGGAGCAAATAACTGTATTTTTATTCCATGCTTTTCACAGAAAGCATCAAACTCTCTGGAAGTGAATTCTCTACCTTTGTCAAATCTCAGACACTTCAACTTCCCACCAATCTCATTTTCAACCATCATCTTGAATACCTTAAACTTATCAAGTGCTTCTAATTTTTCTTTTAGGAAAGTTACCCACATCATCTAGGAGTAATCATCAATCAGCAACATGAAATATCTATCTCGTTGTACACTCCTAATTCTAGCACAACCACAAAGATTAGTATGTATTATTTCCAATCTCCCACTTGAACCTTGTTCCTTACTTTTGAATAAAATTTTGTTCTACTTACCCAATTGACATTCTCTACATATACTGTTAGGTTTCACAAGTCTTGGAAGATCTCTCACATCTTGAGTGGAACTTATTTAGACAATGTTGTCAAAATTCATATGACACATCCTCCTATGCCATAACCAACTTTGATCTATTTGAGCAATCAAACAACTTTTACTTGAACTACTAAAGTGAAATATGTTACCTTTAGTCTGAGTATCGGATGCAATTTTAGTTCCAAAACTTTCCAAGATTCTACATTTTCCATCCTTGAATTAAAGATCATAACCCTTTTCAACCAACTAACCAACACTGAGAAGATTATGTTTTAGTCCTTCCACATACAGAACATTATTGGTGTTGTTCTTACCATCAAAAGAGATGGATCCTCTACCATGGATTCTACTAGGTGAGTTGTCTCCAAATTTCACAAGTCCTTCATAATTTTCAAAACTCACAAACTTACTCTTTTCACTAGTCATATGATGAGAACATCCACTATCAATCACCCATTCATCATTTTCAACAACTTGAACAGCCAAGGCACTTTCCATATTTGCATAGGTAGCAGGTTTAGTAGACATTGGATCTTCTTCTTTAATAGCAATGAACACCCAATCACTTTCTCCATGATCAAATTCATCATATGTGACTCCTTTCTCTCCAGCTTCTTGGACATAGAGACAATTCTTCTGACTTTTGTATCTATTAAGGTTTGATTTTAAAAATCTCTTTTGACACCTTGAGGCAAAATGACCAATCTTATTACAAGCAAAACATTTGAGTGGCAGTTTTCCTTCATACTTACCAAATCCTCTTGGCATCTGTGTTGCAATGAGAGCTTCAAGATCTGCAGTCTTAATTTTATCATCTTTTAGATCTGTCCTTGTCTTGATAAATCTATTTGTTCTTACTAAAGAACTTTCACCCGGATCATGTCTTTGCTTTGCATACACACTGGACTTGAATGCAGATTCATACTTAGGAAGAGAGTCTCCAAACTCACTCATTTCAAATGCTAAAAGCTTACCAACCAACTGATCCCTTGTGACAGTTGTTACTGTTGTGATTTCTTCAATGGCTACAACCTTGTGTTTGTAAGCTACAGGTAAGGATCTGAGCACTTCGGTAGCAATTTCTGATTCATCCAATACTCCACCTATATTTCTGATACTAGCTACAAGTTCATTTACTTTCTGTATGTAGGAAGTAATGTTTTCATCTGCACTCATTACCAGCCTTTCATATTTACCCTTTAGGCTCTGTAGCTTGGCACATTCAACATATTTGTCACCTTCACACATATTTTCCAATTTGCTCCATATTTTATGAGCAGTTTGAAAATCTAGGACATTTGTCAATTCGGTGTCAGACAGGGCACTTAACAATGCTTCTTTGGCTTGAGTGTTGCATTTAGCATCGCTGAGTTCATCTATATTTGAAGGTCCATTCCTTGGAATCTCATATACTTTCTTGGTTATTGACCAAATACCATTTCCCATACATTCCAGATGACATTGCACGCATAATTTCTAGAGGGAGTAATTTGTTCCATCAAATCTCAGACTTTCCTTCTTGTAGTATGACATCTTGGATCTCCTCAAGTGGTCAAGCTTCTTTTAGAGGTACTTGGCTCTGATACCAATTGTTCAAAACAATCCAGACAAGTAAGAGGGGGGGTGAATCAGTTATCCCTAAACTTTAACCTTTTATTCTCTTTTAAATCTTCTTTATAATCAGATTAATGATGAAAACATTTAAGCATGAATCAACACATGAGTAGAAACAATATGAACACACAACACTAGAATTTTGATGTGGAAAACCCAGTTAAGGGAAAAACCATGGTGGGGCTTAGCCCACAAGAAATGTGTACCTTGCTAAAAGTACTTAAGAAAATAAAAGGTGCATGCCTTTGGGCTCACTGCCTAGAGCTCACTGCTCAAGAAAAGGCTCACTGCCTATAAGAAATTATGGTTTACACAGAGATAATGAACTAAAAAATAGCATCTATATTCATGCCTGAATCAATCCCTTTGATGGCTCAAAAACTTCTACTCCTATCTTCAAATTCTTCTTCACTGACTCTTCACTCTAGACTCCCTTCGCTCCTCTTCTTCTCTGCTCTAATTTTTTATCCTTTCTTCTGATTTAACTCATTTGTTCAAGGATGATTTTCCATGACTCTTCAACAAGTATTTATACACTTAATAAACCTAGGAATTATCAACAAGGTCAGCTAAACTTGATGCGGCTCATTACACTATCAGCTAAACACAACTGAGACTTGGATCATCTTCAACAACCATGCCATGCTTCATAAAATGCTCTTCAGATCATCTGCAACATGCCAGGAACATCCGGTCGGTGAAGACTGGGAAGAACATCAACCTCAAAGAAGAAACTTTCAATCAACAAGCTCAAACTTCAATGCAGACCTCCAACATAGTAGCCACATGATCCAGAGACCTCCACAAGCACATTGAAATCATCAATAACATTCACTCTAAACCAAATTACCAGAATCATCTATATCTTCCTCTGGAACCTCAAGAACATAATTTTCCATGACTATCAAACTAGAAAGATAGCTTGCAGACCTCCAAACCATGAACCACTAGAGTTGATGATACACACTAACTTCCCGAACATGCCTTCAGATCTGTAGACCATAATATTTCACTATGGAGCAATCTGGACCAACTTACTATCACACTATCTCTTCTAAGTATTGCAAAATTTGGTTCTACTTAGATGCCCATAACTTCTTCAAATCTTCATGCAAACTTCTCAAATCTTGACTGGAGCAACCTCTGAAAATCCTCTACATAGTTATAAGGTCTGCATGCATTGATCGTCATTGATTTTCTCAATATCCTCAACAATTTGGTCTTCTATATAGATAGAAAAATAGGATACAATTGACACCAATGGCAACAAGGAGATGTTGATATCAATGACAACATCACTTAAGCACATATTTGCAATACAACCATCATGCCTCAAACTAGGAGCTAATATAGAGCTAAAATGGGAGAAAAATTGCGAGCTGAAATGGAAGCCAAAATGCAACAATCTCGATCAACTCCCCTTAAAGATGCAAGTCAATTCACAACTAGTATGCCTCCTTACATGTTTGTACCCAAAGGATACACCACTGTACCATCATCTTGACAATAAGTGCAACCTTAACTATTTACAGTGACCTATGAAGAGTCATCCCAAGAGGACTTATCCTAATTTAGAGACACACACATATGGGACCAAGTTGAGAAGCTTATTTTATCTGATCTCGATCGTCATTTCTTGCAGTTAGCCCATATGGGAGCTAATTTACTAAGCGACTTTGACATATCTTCCAAATCGCAAACAAGATCCAAACACTCTCGCTATTGTTGCAAAGGAACCATCCACTATAGCCACACCATCTCATGACATATTCATGCAATCTCATCAACCTTCTAATCCATCTCCCTCATTGTCTATTGCTACACTATCAAGCCCACCACATAGGAAGTACACCTTAGAACCATTGATAACTCCAACTGAGGTACTTCCTTACCTTTCACAAAATTTGAGCTTTCCATTTTTCCATGTTTCACAACATACCCTCGCTTCTACCATGACTGTATCCATGCCTCAAGTATCACAAGTGCAAACCCCACAAGTTTCACAAGCTATCCCAATACCACAAACTCTGCAAGTTTCACAAGCTATTCCAATATCACAAGTTTCGTAGACATTATAAGTTCCTACTCCTATTGTATCACATGTGGAAACCACACCCCAAACTAATACTCCCATCACTTCTAATATGGTCTCTATGATTTCCATGAACACATCTAACACACCATATAATCCCAATGTTAGTCTCATTGACATGAGAGACACATTTATTATATCACAAGCACATCCAAGCACTGATGTCTCTTATGTTGATCAACTTACATCACTCACTACACCTCCACAAAATCTTTCGCAAAACATCCATCCGTCTTATGCAACCCAAATCTTACCTATTGTCACCCAACATATGATATATACCAATCCATCTCAAAGCACTCATGTTGTCCAAAACATAAACCCAAATGTCCATCAGTCTTCATCCACTAATCCTTCGATTGCTTACCATAATACAAATCCAACCTTCAATCCACAACCATTGACCAATGTCAATCCATCCTCTACTTCCCATGTGATGAAAAACCTTGGAGTCAATCCATCACAATATACCCAACCACAACTTATGTCTCAAGGACAGCTATCCTCAAATACATATGTGTCGCATACCAATCTTTCGACACATATTGTGAGAACTCAACCTTACCAAATGGTCATGTTGTGGTGTTCACAACACGCCCCATTTTACTTCTTAGCAAAATGAGGACCCTTGCTGTGGCTGTGGCTTTAGCTTTTTGCTTGTGTGTGGGTCTGCTTGGTGGTAAAAGGGAAAAGAAGGTAAATGTTACAAACTTTGTTTAAAAAATGAAAAAATAAGCATTAAGTACCAGAGCAGAGTATGGGTGAATTCCTTGTAAAAAATGAGTAAGGGTTGTTTTTTGAACCATTTTAAAAATCCCAATATTTTGCAAGATATGTGTGTTTTGGTAAAATACACTATAGGAAGGTTTGTATGTTGCATATACAAGGTCATTTGTATGTGAAGTCGTAGTCTTAGTCGCATAGAGTCGTCGGGTGTGTGAACTTTTATACTTGTATGCATATTGCTAATGTTTCATTCTTTACATACAAGTCAGACCCGACGGGATTGAGAAGGAAAATGGATAATTGGTTAGGTCAGCTGGTTGTATATTAGGTTGTATGTTTGGTACAAAGTAAAGATACAAGGTAACATACATTGCAATATACATGTCACGGACCTGAAAAAGTATGAAATTTGGTTTTATTAAGGTATGTTTCCCGGTTTGTATGTTGTATGCTTCGAGTTATACTTTTCTATATAAATACAACCCGAAAGTCAAAAAAAGTTAAAATCTGATATAAGTGATGTATCGTACCTTAATGCATATTGAAAGATGCATTTTACTTTATATACATGCATGTGGAGCTGAGGAGTTATGAACTATGGTTTATAAAAGATGAAAAGTCCAAAATAAAGGATACAAATGAGTTTGCATGAATTGGGGTTTGTATCTAAGGATAGATACAAGTATTGTTGTATCGCGGAGATACACGTAGAAAGTAAAGTGGGCCCCCCATCGATTGTATCTCAGGCTTGTATGTTAACAATGTATATCTCTGATATACAAGCCAATATACAGGAAAAGATGCAAACAAAATATGCAAGATAGATTCGAAAAGAAAGTTAAATAAAGGAAAGTCTTTGTATGTTTGAGGCAATTGTATGTTAATGATATACATATTTGATATACAAGGAAATAAAAGACATCGTGGGAGATAAAGGTAAAAGGAGGTTTCTATGGGTTA
The DNA here is from genome assembly GCA_027924645.1 of Cunninghamia lanceolata. NCBI lineage: Eukaryota > Viridiplantae > Streptophyta > Pinopsida > Cupressales > Cupressaceae > Cunninghamia > Cunninghamia lanceolata. The sequence goes on along the minus strand of BSBN01000237.1, from coordinate 14,295,095 downwards.
TTTGTATATGTGCTTGTATCTAATGAAACATACAAAGAGCGATATACAAATCAAAGATACAAGTACGGATAAAAAGGAAAAGGGAAATAACATTAGTTATGGTTTGTTGCATATATGTTTGTATGTTGAAAAGATACAATGGGAACATACAAAGAAAGATAAAGGAAAATGTGATGTATGCAAAAATAAACTAACAGATAAAGAAGGTTCAAAACCAAAACGCTAAAATAGAAAGCTGAAGCTTTAGGTGCATTAATTGTTGTAATTAATGCTGAGCTAACACCCAAAAGGAGTAAAATTCAAAGGATTTAGGATAAATTTAGAGTCATTTTCTTTCAGATTTACATTGTCAAGAATTAAAAATGCAGAAAGACGAATTTCTACAGAAAGTGAACATAATTCATCAAAGCGACGAAATTCCAGAAGCTGGACAAAGTACGAGATGGTAAAATAAGTCAACGATGGAAAGTGAGTGGTCAAGAGATACAGGTATTTATCTTAAAACACCATTACAATTTAGCTGGTAAAAAATGCAAAGTAGATTTCAATTATTTCATTATGAAATGTAAACATCTGTTAAATTACTAGATTAATTGTTAATCAACTGGGTAGAGTAAACAAATGTGAAATTCAAAATGGAAAAGGCAAATGGGGGTTAGGGTAAAATGGTAAAAAATAGAAAAATTCATAGTAAAACCCTAGGGTAGAGGTAAACAGAAAGTTGAAAGATGCATTTTCTATAGGATGGCCCCAAAGTAGAAAAAGATAGACATAGGCAGTGAAGTTAAAAAGGAGAGCAAACCACGCAAGGAAGTAAAAAAGGAAGAGCTGCCCTTACACAAAGGATACCCATCATTAATCAGTACAAGTGGAGTGGGAGCAGATACAAATATAGGAAATTATGATGCGAATGACATTATGTAGAAAATCACAGCAACAGACGCTACACTTGACATGAGGTGTATATGGGAGAGTGAACCGTATAGAGATGCAGGTTTTCCATTGGCTATGGAGGTCAAAGATTTGTGTCTAGATTGCATATACATGTATGATCTAGCCACTAGGAAAATAATGTTTTATGATAGACTCATTACAGATTTATCCACAGAGGCGATTGCGAGAACATTTGGTTTGGAAATCAATGAGAAAATGGTGGATATTGACATAGATCAATACAATGAAGATTTCCACAACAATGAAAGGGAGTGTAGAGGCAAGATACTCTATAGTTGGTACAATGCAGAAAATAAACCCAAGGTTGTGGCAAGAGTTCACAAAAATCTACAAAGAATAGACTTTAAAGATGAAATATACTTGATGATCATAATGCTAAGTAGATTGGTGGGATTGATAGATGACACTAAGTGTGAGCCATGGATGGTCACTGTTATCCAGTTCCTGAGAGAAGTATGAAAAGAGCAAGGACAAATTCACTGGGCTAAAGCCAAAAGCACAACCGTATGGAAACAGGCAATGCTAAGGAAGCAAAAGTTGATTCATATCTACTTGTCTTCATATTTATTATATTCATGTGCAACAGAGGTTAGACCATTCATACATGGGATAGATAGGGTTGGAACTTTGGGCAGTAATCCAGGCCAAAAACTGGTGTATGAGCATTATACTGATTTGTGAGAAGAAAATTCATTAAAGAAGTATGCTCTGGTGAATGATGTGTTCTATACATACATGGTAAGAATTTTGAGGGAAGAGCTAGATAAAAGGTTATCTAAAGATGCAGAAGATGCAATTGGATTGCACAATTCTTAGTATATCAACTTTCTACATTTTACTTGTATTAGAACTGAAGGATTTGAGGGAAACCCTTTCATGCTACCCCAGTATCCTTCTGATAAATTGATTGTTCTAGAGTTCTCAAGGTAGAATCTAAATGCCTTTAAAATGTATAAGAAGAAGTTTAGTAGAGGAAATCTTAAGTTACCTTGGGCCATTGGTAGGTACTCCTGCTATAGTGAAGAGGTTGCTAGTTATTCAGAGTAGGAATTAAGATATTATGGATTTGAAGAATTTGAGCTAGCCTGAAGGTTTGATCCCTTCCATAGAATTCAAAGTACAATTGATAAAAAAGTTTAAACATCAAATTCATATTGAGGATTTTTGGTTAGACTGTAAAAATGACAAAGAGGTAAGAAAGAGGGCTCACAAAAGATTGACAATTGATCAAATGAAGTCTATGGGAGATATATATGTTCCTCTAGAAGTTAAACAAGATGATAAATTGCTGCATCAAAGTTATGCAGATGCCAGGCTTGCTCCTATTGTAGAGCCTGATTGGTCACAACCGTGGAATACTTCTTTGGACACATTGTCCAAACCAGTCATATTATTTTCAAAAACATGGTTAAAGGATAGGGTTGAAGAGCTTAAAGCTGAAAGGAGAGAGATCACATATCCAAAGAAAGGGAAAAAGAGAGTAATAAAACATAGTGATGATCTTCAATGCTTCTACGAGAAGAAGAGAAAGATTGTGGAGGCTAAAATTATGGAAAAGGATAAAAATGCTACCCTGATGGATCCTTATGCATTGGGAGTAATAGTAGTAGTATCATTTGATACATTTGTACAGGCAAAATCATTAAGCCATGAGATTAGTACAGAGGAAGCACAGACTTCCAAAGAAACAACAGGAGAAAAGGTTAAAAAGGCAATACCCATAAGCATATCAAAAGAGGAGACTTCAAAAACTAGTGAAGTCATAGGAGCACAGCAGGTAGGTGCAAAGTTGAGTAATATATCTAGTGCATACACCCCAACAGAAAAAAGACAAGTATATGCTCAGGTGAAGACAAAATTAGCTGAGGAAATGCTGCAAGGGTCAAAAGCACATGAAGCCAAACAAACCATTGAGACTATTCATATTGTAGATGATAGCAGTGAAAGTGAGGAAAGAGAAATGTAGTCACGAAAAGAAATTAGAATGGAAGAGGAATCCAGTGAATTCCTTAGTGAAGAAGAGGAGCAAAGCACTCAGGAAGAAATGGAAATTGAGCAAGGTTCAATGTCTGAAAGGGTAGAAGAATAATCAGGAATAGTAGATCCATTTGGTACCCTGGTGTTGTTGGATCTAGGGCATACAACTGAGAGGGGGGGGTGAATCAGTTGTATAAAACTTCTTGTTCTTTCAAACACTTGATTCTTGGTTGTTAGTTAACAGCATATCAATTAATCATCCATGAAAGCATAATACATAAACACAAGAGCAGATAAACATCAACACATTGAACATCAAGATTTTGACGTGGAAAACCCGGTTAAGGGAAAAACCACGGGGTGATTAACCCAAGAATTATTCTCTGTTAGAAGAATAAGAAAAAGAATGGCACTTGCCAATTAGGGCTCACTGCCCGAGCACACTGCTCACAAAGAGGCCCACTGCCTACAAGGAGACACACTGTCTACAAAGTGATAAGAATCACAATCTTGAACTGGAGAATGACATCTCTACCATGTCCAGATCAGTTCCATTTAAGCCCAAAAACTTCTGCTCTGCCTTTCGCACTTCTCTTCACTATGCCACACTCATCCACACACTCCACACTTTGAAATGAACTCACAAACCATTATTTATACAAGACATCGACTTAGGAACAAACATCTAAGTCGGCAAACAACCATAAGAGTATCCGCAAGATGAATAACACATCCGGTCGGCCACCACAAGAACATTCGCAGGATGAACAACTCATCCGGTCGGCTAAACAGAGCAAGAACTTCATCTGGAAGAATAACTTCAATTCCGGGCTCTACTATCAATGCGGATTAACAACACAACCTAAACATGATCCAAGAACCATCACAAGCCTGCCTGAATGACCGGATACATCCGCACTTCCTCTACTTACTGGAATCTCTTGTCTTCCTCATCCGGAACTTCAAGAACACAGTCTGTCACCACTGTCATAATGCAAAAGGTACTTCTGGACCTCCAAATCATACACAAATCAGGATGACACATCACAAGGACATCCCAAACACTCCTTCCAATCCGCAGATTAGGATAATACAATTCCGGATCTCACCGGACCTTTTTGTGATCCTCTGTCACCTCTGAATACTTGCCGGAACCGGTTCCATACCGACAGCCACAACTCCTTCAGATCTTCATGCGGACCTCTGAAATCTTAACTGAAACATCTCAAGACTCATATCTACTAACCCTTTAATCCGCATCCTCCGATTCTCATTCTATACAATACATTTGCCTTCTTCTCATCACTGTTCTTCACTGTTCCTGACTGAGGCTAATTTTCTCAATATCCTCAGCACACAGCTCATCAAATCCTTCTTGTCAATGCAATATGAGTATGTTGACATCAATGACAACACTGGCTCACCTCATACTTGCAACAATCTCCCCCTTTGTCATTGATGGCAACATATGATGTGAAAAACCATTAAGACAAGAACTTCTCTTTTCTGTCACAGCTCCCCCTATCAACAACAACTTTTCACATGTCTTCTCTTCCTTTACTGCTCCTCCTTTGATCATCAACCACTTGTTTTTCACATGTCTTCTCTACCCCTTTGACATCAATGGCAAAGGGCTCATACTTGCAATTCTCATACATCAGAATCATACCAGCTGCTCCCCCTTAGTTGCAGCTCCCCATCATCAATCCAGATCACAAGATATGACTGTGATATCCACCGGACTGATGCACATCAGTGCATCCTAGTTCATCACCGGAGGGGCCATGACCCCTAACTTCTCTCAGAGATATTCAAAAGAATCCTTGGGAAGAGGTTTAGTAAAGATATCTGCAATCTGATCCTTGGAGGGAACATACTCCAATCTGACTTCTTCCTTGTTTACTTGTTCTCTCAAAAAGTGAAACTTGATAGATATGTGTTTAGTCTTAGAATGCAATACCGGATTCTTAGAAATATTAATTGCACTTGAATTATCACAGAAAATTGTGATAGGCTCCTCATATTCAATTTTAATGTCTCTTAGCATCTGCTTCATCCATAAGATTTGAGTGCAACTACCTGCTGCTGCAATGTATTCTGCTTCAGTTGTAGACAGAGATATTGCATCTTGTTTCTTGCTTAACCAAGAAACCAATCTCTTCCCCAAAAAGAATGCTCCACCACTAGTGCTCTTACAGTCATCCACATCTCCTGCCCAATCTGCATCTGTGTAAGCATGAAGAGAGAAATCTGGATCTCTAGGGTACCATAGACCATACTCAACTGTTCCTTTCAAGTACCTAAAAATTCTTTTGATTGCCATAACATGAGATTCTCTAGGATCAGCCTGGAATCTTGCCACAAGACCAATAGCCTGCATTATATCTGGTCTAGTTTGAGTGAGATACAACAATCCACCAATCATTGATCTATACTTTGTCTGATCCGCCTTTGGAGAATTATCATCTTTGCTTAACTTACATCCGGTTGCCATAGGAGTGTTCATTGGCTTTGAGTCTTCCATACCAAATTTCCTTAACAATTCTTTCACATATTTGGTCTGAGAAATGAAGATCCCTTCTTTTGTTTGAGTAATTTGTAGACCCAAGAAGAAATTCATTTCACCAAGCATAGACATTTCAAACTCACTTTTCATCTGATTTGCAAAAGTTTTGCACATACTATCTCTTCCTCCAAAAATGATATCATCCACAAACACTTCAACAATCAAAATGTTATCATGATCAATTTTGAAATATAAGTTACTATCAGCAGTACCTTTGTTGAATCCAATCTGCACAAGATGCTTATCCAACCTTTCATACCATGCTCTTGGGGCTTGCTTCAATCCATACAAAGCTTTCTTCAACTTGCAGACCATATCATCATTATCAGACAATTGAAATCCATCCGGTTGTTCAATGTAGACTTCTTCTTCCAGATCACCATTTAGGAAGGTAGACTTGACATCCATCTGATATACCTTGAAGTCTTTGAAGGCAGCATATGCAAGAAGTAATCTGACTGCTTCAATTCTTGCCACCGGAGCAAAAGTCTCTTCAAAGTCAATTCCTTCTATTTGAGAGTACCCTTTGCAGACCAATCTAGCTTTGTTTTTGATTACTTCACCAGCTTCATTTAGTTTGTTCCGGAAGACCCACTTGGTTCCAATTACATTCCTGTCTCTAGGTCTGGGAACAAGATCCCAAGTATGATTTTTCTCAATTTGCATCAATTCATCTTCCATTGCTTTGGTCCAGTTTTCATCATTGCAGGCTTCATTTATTGTTTTAGGTTCAATCTTTGAAATCAGACAACATTCATCCTGATTTTGAGCAACATTCCTTCTAGTTTGTACACCTTTGCTTCTGTCACCTATGATCTGATCTTCAGAGTGGTTCAGTCTTACATACCTTGGAATTTTGGGAGTATCCTGCACTGCTGCTTCTTGATCAGGCTCATTCAAACCTATCTCTTCTTCCTGATTTACCGGATCAAGCTGACTCTGTCTCACCGGAGAGGATTGAGTTCCTTGAACATTGTCTTGGTCATCTTCATCAAACTCATAAAATCTTGAAGGCTTCTCAATTCCTTCATCAACTTTCACATTGGTGCTTTCTATCATCTTCCTCAATCTCTTATTGTAACACCGGTATGCTTTGCTTTGAGTGGAGTAACCCAAGAAAATTCCTTCATCACTTCTAGCATCAAACTTTCCTAGATCTTCATCTCTTTTAATATAACACTTGCTACCAAATACTCTGAAATATTTCACAGTAGGAGTGATGCCAAACCAGAGTTCATAGGGGGTCTTACCGGTGTTGTTTCTAATTTGAACTCGATTGAGAGTGTAGACTGCAGTGCTGATAGCTTCTTTCCAAAACATCTGAGGAACATTTGCTTCCAACATCATTGTCCTGGCAGCTTCCTGGATGGTCCGGTTCTTTCTCTCAACTACTCCATTCTGCTGTGGAGTCCTAGGAGCAGACAACTGTCTCCTTATACCCTGCTTCTCACAAAAGTCAATGAACTCACCAGATGTAAATTCACCACCTCTATCAGACCTTAGACACTTTAGTTTCAATCCGGTTTGATTCTCTACCATAGCTTTGAAGATTTTGAACTTCTCAAATGCTTCTGATTTTTCTTTTAGAAAGGTAACCCACATCATCCAGGAATGATCATCAATTAACAACATGAAATATCTATCACCTTGCAGACTCTTGATTCTTGTCAGACCACAGAGATCAGTATGTACTAATTCCAACAATCCGGTAGAAGACTGATCTTTGCTTTTGAAAGAGACTCTGCTTTGTTTACCTAACTGACATTCTTTGCACACACTATTTGTAGGTTTCATCAATTTTGGAAGATCTCTTACAGCCTGAGTATTGCTTATCTTGATGATGTTATCAAAATTTACATGACACATTCTTCTATGCCATAACCAACTCTGATCAATTTGAACAAACAAACAACTTTTATTTGAACCAACTAGATGAAAGATATTACCTTTTGTCTGAGTACCGGATGCAATTTCAGTTTCGGAGCTTGTAAAGATTCTGCATTTTCCATTCTTGAACCGGAGATCATAGCCTTTGTCCACTAACTGACCAACACTGAGAAGATTGTGCTTCAATACTTCAACATATAGTACATTACCTGTTTTGCTCTTTCCATCAAAGGAAATAGTTCCCCAACCTCTGATTCTGCCAGCAGAATTGTCACCAAACTTTACCATTCCTCCTTCATATCTTTCCAAATCTAAGAACTTATTCTTGTCACCAGTCATATGGTGAGAACATCCACTGTCAATAACCCAATCATCCTTTTCTTCCACTTGAGCAGCCAAAGCTTTTTCAACAACTTTGTGATTGACAGATTCAGAGAGTATTGAATCTTCTTCCTTGATGGCAATAAACACCCACTCATTTCCAAATTTGCTTCCTAGATCTGATTCATCATCTGTTACTCCTTCATTGTCATCTTCTTCATGAACATAATAGCAATTCATTTGAAACCTTTGTCTGTTAGTATTAGACCTTGCAAATCTTTCCGGACATCTTGAAGCAAAATGACCAATCTTATTGTAGTTGAAACACTTAAAGGGTAGTTTTCCTTCATACTTACCGGATCCTCTTGGCAGTCTCTTTGCAATGAGGGCTTCAAGTTGAGTTGTTTCTGCTTCTTCTTCTTCCATGTCTCTTCTTGCTTGATCATACCATGACATCTTCCTTGATGAGTTTTCTCCCAGATCAAATCTCTGTTTGCCTTTCACATAGGTACTGGCTTTGAAAGCAGATTCAGTCTTGGGAGGATCATCTCCAAACTCGGTCATTTCAAATGCAGCTAGTTTGCCAGCCAGTTGTTCTCTTGTGACAGTTGTGTGGGCTCTGAATTCATCAATGGCAGCAACCTTGATTTTGTAGGTAGCAGGAAGGGATCCTAGGATTTTGCAGACAATCTCATTTTCATCTAGAGTTCCACCAGCATTTCTAATTCCACATACCAGCTCATTCACTCTTGGCATAAAGGTAGTGATGTTTTCATCATCTCTCATTTTCAATCTTTCAAATTTCCCTTTCAGACTTTGCAACCTTGCACTTTTGACAAACTCATCTCCTTCATACAGAAGTTCCAGTTTAGTCAGGATCTCATATGCAGTCGGTAGGTCAATAACATTCGAGAGATCTGAGTCATTCAATGCTCTTAGAAGAGCTTCCTTGGTCCGCAGATTGTTTTTAGCTTCTGTGATTTCATTTAGAGTTGTCGGACCAACTTGTGGAGGTACATATGGTTTTGAAACCATAGCCAAGTATGCTTTTCCCATACATTCCAAGTGACACTTCATGCGACCTTTCCAAAGAGTGAAGTTGGTTCCATCAAACTTCGGACTATCCTTCTTGTAAGACGACATCCTGGATCTCCTCAAGCGGTTAAGCTCCTTTCAGAGGAACTTGGCTCTGATACCAATTGTTGGATCTAGGGCATACAACTGAGAGGGGGGGGGGGGTGAATCAGTTGTATAAAACTTCTTGTTCTTTCAAACACTTGATTCTTGGTTGTTAGTTAACAGCATATCAATTAATCATCCATGAAAGCATAATACATAAACACAAGAGCAGATAAACATCAACACATTGAACACCAAGATTTTGACGTGGAAAACCTGGTTAAGGGAAAAACCACGGGGTGATTAACCCAAGAATTATTCTCTGTTAGAAGAATAAGAAAAAGAATGGCACTTGCTAATTAGGGCTCACTGCCCGAGCACACTGCTCACAAAGAGGCCCACTACCTACAAGGAGACACACTGTCTACAAAGTGATAAGAATCACAATCTTGAACTGGAGAATGACATCTCTACCATGTCCGGATCAGTTCCATTTAAGCCCAAAAACTTCTGCTCTGCCTTTCGCAGTTCTCTTCACTATGCCACACTCATCCACACACTCCACACTTTGAAATGAACTCACAAACCGTTATTTATACAAGACATCGACTTAGGAACAAACATCTAAGTCAGCAAACAACCATAAGAGTATCCGCAAGATGAATAACACATCCGGTCGGCCACCACAAGAACATTCGCAGGATGAACAACTCATCCGGTCGGCTAAACAGAGCAAGAACTTCATCCGGAAGAATAACTTCAATTCTGGGCTCTACTATCAATGCGGACCAACAACACAACCTAAACATGATCCAAGAACCTTCACAAGCCTGCCTGAATGACCGGATACATCCGCACTTCCTCTACTTACTGGAATCTCTTGTCTTCCTCATCCGGAACTTCAAGAACACAGTCTGTCACCACTGTCATAATGTAAAAGGTACTTCCGGACCTCTAAATCATACACAAATCAGGATGACACATCACAAGGACATCCCAAACACTCCTTCCAATCCATAGATTAGGATAATACAATTCTGGATCTCACCGGACCTTTTTGTGATCCTCTGTCACCTCTGAATACTTGCTGGAACCGGTTCCATACCGACAGCCACAACTCCTTCAGATCTTCATGCGGACCTCTGAAATCTTAACTGAAGCATCTCAAGACTCATATCTACTAACCCTTTAATCCGCATCCTCCGGTTCTCATTCTATACAGTACATTTGCCTTCTTCTCATCACTGTTCTTCACTATTCCTGACTGAGGCTAATTTTCTCAATATCCTCAGCACACAGCTCATCAAATCCTTCTTGTCAATGCAATATGAGTATGTTGACATCAATGACAACACTGGCTCACCTCATACTTGCAACAGGTGTCTCCTAAAATAATAAGGGATGTGCAAGAGGAAGTAAATAAAATTGAAGAGTCTGAAAAGGAGGATGCACTTGAGGAAACAATAAAGGAAACACCTACTCAAACCCAGGAAGAAACAGGAATGGGCACCTCAGATGTAGATGTACTAAATATTCTTAATCTGTATGGTGAGTAGAGTGAAAAGGAAAACAAGATAGAAAGCAGAAAAGAACATGAAAAAGAAACAAAAGAGGATGACACAATGGTAAGTTCACCTGCACATACAGAGAAAGAACAAGAGAAAAGTGAAACTACAGAGGATGCAACCAAAAAGCCTGAAGGTGAAGAGCATATAGAAAATATTGATGAAAGTAAAATTGAAAAGAAAGAAGAAGATACAAACATGAGAAACATAGAGCAAACCAATAGAGAAGAGGACCAAGAAAAAGGGTCATCAAAGGGAGAGGGTCTTGAGGAAGAAGAGGAAGTAGGAGGGGACACAAAAATCAAAAAAGAAGAAAATGAGGGTGAGTCTCAACAACAAAATAATCTAATGTTACAAGAAGCAGCCCCTCAACAGTAGCCTCCTCGTCCACAACAACAACAACAACAAGAGCAAGGAGAAACAGAAAAACCTCAAGAAGAGGTAATTGATGAAGATAAAACTATTGAAGGCATAAAGGAAGTCCCAACCTGGTTAGGGGCAGAAATAAGGAAAGAAACAAAGGAGGTACAATTGGTACCTATTGATATAAAGAGCCTACTAGGTAATACAACGCCAAGGAAAGAAAGGAGAAAGGCTAGAACAATGTCAGCCATACAAAGAGGTCCAAATGGATCTAGAACACTGAACCTAGCCATACCACAGAAAGAGAAGACTAAGGGAGAAATAACCTTAGATGAATATAAAATACTAAATTTTGACCTAGGGCATACTACAAGGGAGCAACACATATCTGATTGGGAAGATATGCACCAGGTAATGGCAAGAATGTTAAGAAAAGATAAAGATAAACAAGAATATTTGAAAGGACACATTGTCCAATTGTAACAATTTATTAAGGGAATATTTGATCCCAATACAACAATGCCAGAATTGCCCAGTGATATAGCTGTAGTATCTAAGGATGAAATAAAAGACATGGAAAAGAAAAGGTTAAAAGCCAATGTGTTTGAAGAATGGTTCAAAGATTTCATGCAAGAAGGAGAGCAGGTAATAAATCAAGCAGTAGAAAGATGGGAAGTAGCTGTAAGGGAAAATAATAAATGTAGTGTACTTATACACCATGGCCAATTTAGAAGAGAAGAATGTAAATTTGAATTGGAATAGCTAAAGGAAATTGAAGAGAGAATAGAAGAATTGATAAATGGAGGAGTAATTACCCCTTCAATGGCAAATCAAGTGCCACATGCGAGGTTAGAACTAAAATTTGAAGAGCACAATCTTAAAAAGTGTATAACAATTGCTCAGGACTTAGGAGAAAAGGTAGATGACATGATCAGAATGCATAAAAGGATAGTGGAAAAACTCTTGGATCATGAATGCATGGATACACCAGTGTATGAAATGGAGAGGGCTTTGACATAATTTAATGCTATTTTTACACCATGTATGGAAAATCTGGATGCATATATGAGTAAACAGATGATTGATTCATTGATGGAGGAGAATTCCAAGATGAAGAAATACAAGAAAAGGAGTGAAGGTTCAAACAATAGAGAAAATAAACTAAAAGAGGGGGTTATAATGCAGGAGCATGTATGGACAAAGAGTCCAGGAGGAGACTGCACCTTTATAGAAGGTATAATTAATAATTTCAAATCATATTTGAAGGAATAGAAATTGTAAAGGAAGCAACGGTTTTGGAAAAAGTCAAGTAAAGAGTATCTGCGGGCAGAAGTCAAAGAAAAGGGGGATTCTTATTTTGAAAAGATTCCAATGGCATCCTTTGAGGAGGAAAAGATACCATTTAGATATTTTTTAGAAACGGTTAAAGATGAATATGCACCCTTGATCAATAATAGATAGATCTTGACGGTGGATTAAGTTTTTTGTAGCCGTAGCAAAATGCAGCTTCAAACTCTATATAAGAGGCTTTGGTATTTTTATATTACTTACATAGGGATTTATGAAATAGAGCTTGCACTTGTAATTTGTTGGAACATTTTAATAGAGGAGTATTTTAGTTTAGAGTACAAGGAGGTCACCTATATCTACACTGAGGAATGCCTGGAATATCTAGCTTCCTTATTGTATCTGTAAGACGTTTGTAAGTTTTCTGTTGATTTGATTAATGAAGCAAATCAGTTATTCATACATTGTAAACCATACATGACTGTATACTTTAAATACAAATAAATTCAGGATTCTACATCTATTTTTTGAGTGTTTTCGGACGTTTACTTATATTTGAAAGTATTATCTCTTTAAAAGCTTGCAATCTTAGATGTGTGTTCATGAAAATACCCAGGGCTTCACATTTAAAGATTTAATCTGTGGATTTGATCAAGTTTGATGTATTTATTACAACGTGGATAACAGAGCATTTAGATCCTGTAGAAAAGTGACGTTCAGTTTGAATTTCTCTAACTTTTCCCCAAACATTTGAAATAAATAGCTCAAACGCATAGATTTTAAGGAAATTGTCTTACATTTGAAAAGGCATGTAGAATTGTGTTAATACTTGATAGTTTTCATAGAAATTTGAAAAGAAAAGCTTGTTTCATTATAAATCATACAAAGCTTTGTGATTTAATAGTAAATTTATGCAAAGAGATGGATAATTTGTTGATATTTGTAACAATTTGCATAATTCGAGTCCAGCAAGTCATAAATCATCTTAAATCAAGTAAGGCCCCTTGTATATTACAGTTTCATGTTAACCTACGGAATTGTCCACCAGGTCAAGACCTGACCATACAGAAACTTGGGATTAAGAACTCTTAATTGATTTCTTCATATCTTTCAAGATAGTTAGGTTCATTTTATGAATTTTAACTTTTGATATGAATGTGTAAAAACAATCATCAACAATTTTTTGGCTCTAGAAGGAGGGCCTTATTGGAGTTAAGGTAGGATTCAAGTAAAGCTGGCTCATAATAGTGGTAGAGTGACCAGGTCTAGATCTAGTTTAGAAGATATATTTGTGCAATTACCTAATAAAAGGTAGAGTAAAGGTCCTTTGATTTGGAATCCTAGAATATCAAACGTAGGAGGTTCATTTGGAACACCTCCTAGATCACCTTTTAACATCCATAACATAGTAAGCCCAGATAGTTCTTTATTTAGATCTTTGAATCTTGGTTTAAGTCCTCATAGAGGTCTAAGTCCACCTAGAAATCTAGGTATTCCCAGCGGTCTAGGTCCAACACAAAGACTTGCAATGGCTTACTTTAATGTCAATTCTCCTATAACATTCATTGATTATCATGAGATGCCAAAAAATCCTAAAAAGATATGTCCTAAATATGAATTGCATCAAGATCCAGAAGATCACATTAGGATATTCAAGGAGGCATGCTTTAGAGCTAGATTAGAGTATGAAGATGTTGTGTGTAGGTTGTTTCCTTACACCTTTAATGAATAGGCTTCTAACTGGTATGTTATCTTGCCTAACAGTTATATTTCTTCTTAGGCACTTATGGAGGAGGCATTTTTGTCTAGGTTTAGTGGACCAGTAGATCCTTCCACCTTATACCATAAATTAGCTACAATTAAAAGAGGTGAAGGAGAGTTGATTGATAACTTTAATGATAGGTTTCAAAAGGCTTATTCCAGGTTAGTAGCTCCTTACACAATAACTGCAGATGTATTATTAGCCACGTATTATGTCGCCCTTGATCCACTAACTACTATGTTTGTTAAAAGAAATGTTGATATAGATACAATATCCAAAGCTTATAAGGAGGCAACCTTAGTAAACCAGAAGATGAGACAAACAACCTATAATCCATTTCTTAATGGAGGAAACCCTGGGATACAAAGTCAAACACAACCATGAAATGGAGTTCCTATGCACAATACTCCATTATTGAATCCAGTTCCTACATACACACCTGTGTATAATCCTTCCCCAATACAAGCTATAGTCCCTTATACTAGTAACACTACTAATAATGATCAGAGTAATGGTCAGTCTTTCTTCTAGCCTCCTCAGGATACATTTGTGGCAAAGGCACAAGAGGATAGGGAAGAAATTAAAGAAATTACTGCACACTTGAGAAGATTGACTACTGGAATGACACAACTAAGAAATGAAATTTTCTATGGTAGAAATAATCAAGGATACAGTCAGAACCACAGCGAAAACCATAACCAAAATTATAACCAAGGTCAGGGTTCTAATCAAGGTCAGAATTATAGTCAGAGCCAAAATCATAATTAGGGACAGGCAATGCAAAATAGAGGACCTATTGTAGATAACAAGGCCTGGGGTAACAATAATAGAAATCAGAATCAACCAAGGCCACCTAGGACATGGAACATAGGGTCAGATAATGGCACTCTAGCTTCTCCATTTGAGAATTTGGATAATCAGGAGACAAAACAAATAGCTAGAATTCAAATGGCTAATGTAGCATTAAAGAATTGCTACAGGATTCATAATACCAGTGCCCATGCTGAACTAGATTGCACTCAGTTTCATATGGCAGCAAGTATTTTCAATGGAGATGTACAGGCTCCTACCTTTGAGTTCCTCATTCTCAAAGGTAATGAAATAGTGCCCTTAGGATTTAAGACTGCATTAGTCTTAGAGACTTTTACCTTTGCAACTAGGGAGGAAGAAGATCAGTTGTTAGAAGATGAACCTTACTTTTGTGACAACCTATATCCTGAATCGGCTTTAGTATTGAATGCTTTTTAGTTTCCCTTTGAAGCTGAAAATGAATTATTATATGAAACAGAGGAGGTACAGGCTTTTCAACAGTCTAACAAAAATCATACATACAATTTGAGAAATAACACTAGGCTAGGAGGTCCTTTCACTACTTCCACTCCCCCTAACAATTTCAATACTCCCCTTGATCAAAACGCTAATAATAATCCTACTATACTAAAGGCCAATCATCATGTGAATAGTGGAACAGTAGCACAAAAAGTCCAAATAGGGAAAACAGAGACAGTGGAAACAATGAGGTTAATGAGTTACTTGTCTGAAGAGATAAAGAAAATCAAGGTTAGTATACCTTTATGTGAATTATTGAAAAGTCCAGGGGTTAGAAATACTTTCATAAAGTCCTTGGATACATCTGTAACAAGTGAGGTCTCTGCTAATATGAATATTCCAAGTAAGGATTCATAGCCTAAAGAAAAGAGTAAGAAAATTGAACAACCTTCCAACACTAATGTGGTCATGTATGTAGATAAGAGGGAAGCCCCTCCTTTCTTGTTAACCATTAGGATGTTTAGAAAGAACATACATAATTGCATGGTAGATTTTGGTGCATCAACTAATGTAATGCCTTTAGAGATATGCAAAACTTTAGGGATGACTCCTACTAAATCTGCCAAGGTTGTTACACAATTGGATAAGACTGAGGTTAATGTGATAGGAGAATTAATGCATATTCAAATGTAGTTAGCCTTAGATCCTAGGGTGAGTCAGTTTATTGATATTGAGGTAGTAGATATACCTGTGAATTATGCGATGTTGTTGAGTAGAGTCTGTGTTGCAAGTGTGGGCCTAATTGGTGTTGTCATTGATGTCAAGATACTCCTGTGCATTAATGATAAGGATTGGATGAACTATTTGCTGAGGATTAGTCATATCAGGAACAAAGAAGAACAATGAAAAAAGTAAGGAAAAGATCCAAGATAAGATGAAGATCAAAGGGTACGCTTCAAAGGGTTTGTAGATATGTGTCTTGAGATGATCTAAAAAGGATTTTAGAGGTCTGCATGAAGATCTAAAGAAGTTATGGCCACTTAAGTAAAACTAGTTCTAGTAGGTGTTTAGAGCTGATAGAGTGATACAGATAGGTCCGGTAAGATCCAGAAATGCAATACCCTGTTATGTGGATTTGGTGGAGTGTTTAGGAAGTCCATGTGAAGTGACAACTCAATTAGTTCATGGTCTGGAGGTCCACAAGCATCTATTCCATTGTGACAGTGATGGCAGACTATGCTCTTAAGGTTCTAGATGAAGGAGATAAGGATTTCAGTAAGCAGATGTAGTGTGGATGTTCTTGGTGACTCTAGCAAGATTGTGGAGGTCCTTGGATCATGTCCAGTTCATGTTGGTGGTCTGCATTGGAGCTTGAGCTTGTAATTAAAGAATAACTTCCGGATGATGGTGTTCTTTCTAACTCTGGCCGACCGAATGAGTTACACATCTTGCAAATGATCTTGAATATGTCATGTGAGGATTGATGTGTTCCTAAATGAAGATTGAAGTCTCAGATCTATGTGGTCGACAGTATGTTGATCCGTGTGAAGTCTTTTTGTAATTAGTCATGTTGTAATTATGTATTTTCTCTGTAATGATGCTGACTTGGATAATTATCCCTAAGTCGATGTCTTGTATAAATAAGGAGTTGTAAAGTCATTTCAAAGGATCTTGTGGAGATGAGAGTGTTATAGCGAGGAGGAAAGTGAAAGGCAGAGTAGAAGTATTGGGCTTAAATGGAACTGACTCAAGCATGGTGAAGATGCTATTCTTTAGTTCAAGTATGTGATACTCATTATTCTGTAGATAGTGTGTCTCTTGTAGGCAGTGGACCTCTTGTGACCAGTGTGCTCAGGTAGTGAGCCCTAATTGGCATGTGCCATTTTGTTTTTTCTATTCTTCTAACAGAGAATACAATCTTGGGTTAATCACCCTATGGTTTTTCCCTTAACTGGGTTTTCCATGTCAAAATCTTGGTGTCTTAT
Source organism: Cunninghamia lanceolata (assembly GCA_027924645.1). Lineage (NCBI taxonomy): Eukaryota > Viridiplantae > Streptophyta > Pinopsida > Cupressales > Cupressaceae > Cunninghamia > Cunninghamia lanceolata. Next base: position 14,278,040 of record BSBN01000237.1, on the reverse strand, counting down.
GTGTTAATGTGTTTCTGCTCCTGATTTAATGTATTATGTTTCCATGATTGATTCATTATTATGCTACTGAATTACAAAGTGGATTTAAGTATTTAAATTGGAAGAAAGCTTTAGACAACTGATTCACCCCCCCTCTCAGTTGTCTATCCTAAATCTGACAATTGGTATCAAAGCTAAGTTCCTCTAAAAAGGCTTAATCGCTTGAGGAGATCCAGGATGTCATCCTACAAGAAGGATAGTCTGAAGTTTGATGGAACCAATTTTACTCTTTGGAAAAGTCGCATGCAATGTCACTTGCAATGTATGGGAATGCAGTTCTGGACCATGGCTTCAATGAAGTATACTCCACAAAATGGCCCGAAAACTGCAAATAAAATCACATATACTAAAAATAATCTACAGACTAAAGAAGCTCTTCTAAGTGTCTTGTCTGATTTAGAGCTAACAAATGTTGTTGACCTACAAACTGCTTTTGAGATTTGGGAAAAACTAGAACTTCTGCATGAAGGAGAAAAGTATGTTAAATGTGCAAGGCTACAGAGTCTGAAAGGAAAATTCAAAAATCTAAAGATGAGAGAAGATGAAAATATCACTACTTTTATGCCAAGAGTAATTGAGCTTGTTTGTGGCATTAGATGTGCTGGTGGAGTCTTGGATGAAGATGAGATTGTTGGCAAAGTTCTCAGATCCTTTCCTACCTCTTATAAATACAAGGTTGTTGCCATTGAAGAATTTAGAGCCCATTCAGGTGTCACAAGAGATCAATTGGTTGATAAATTGGTTGTATTTGAATTGACCGAGTTTGGAGATGCCCCCTCAAGACTGAATCTGCATTCAAAGCCAGTGCCTCTGTAAAAGGTAAACAAAGGCTTGATCCAGGAGAGAACTCTTCAAGGAAACTATCATGGTATGAAAAAGTAAGAAAAGACCTGGAAGAAAAAGAAGCAGAAATTGCTCAACTTGAAGCCCTTATTGCAAAAAGACTGCCAAGAGGATCTGGTAAGTATCAAGGGAAATTTTTGTTGATAACTGAGAGGGGGGGTGAATCAGTTATCCTAATTATTTCCCTTATTGAACTTTCCTTTTAATTGATGCAGCATAAAATCAAACACAGAAACATTAACCATGAAATAAGAAACACATGACACAGTATTTTTGACGTGGAAACCCTGTTAAGGGAGAAAACCACGGGGTGATTAACCCAAAATTATTCTCTGTTAGAAGAATAGGAAATTACAAAAATGGCACTTGCCAATTAGGGCTCACTGCCCGAGCACACTGCTCACAAGAGGCCCACTGCCTACAAGAAGACACACTGTCTACAAAGTGATAAGAATCATAGTCTTGAACTGATTGGAAGCATCTGCATATGCTGGAGTTCAGTTCCGGTTAGGCTCAGTACACTGATCTGCTGCACTTCATCTTTCCTCTGTTCTTTATTCTGCTATCTTTCACATACCGGATCCTTTTTGCTACCTCTGCTCTTATCTGGACTTATTCGCATATATCTCTTCAACAACACAACACTTCACAACTAAATCCATCCTTTATATATATCCGCACAAGTAATTTCATCACCTTTCTAGTCGGCATCCGGAACAGTCTAGTTTCTTATAAACTTTCATTCTGTCGGCTGAATCCTTCCTCACCAAGCAATGCGGATCAAGCATATACTTGTAGATATCATTAATCATGTCGGCCAAACATGATTCATGCCTTCACAACCTCTGTCATCAATAGTAACCCATCCGGAAAGCAGTCTGATACTCTGCCAGTCAGTTCTTCCTCTGTTTTCACTGTCTCTCAGGAATCCGGTACTCAACCATTCATATCTTTTTCCTTGTCCATCACCGGAGGCTAGATCCTTGGAATATACCACTCAAGGTAGTCCTCTTGACTTCCCCAAATCCGCACTGCACCAAGACACTTCCTCTGGGAGGTCCGGACCAATCTGTCGGACCTTGCCACATGCTCTGTTCTTCTTCACCGGACCACAACATTCTTTATTCTGACTTCTGGTAGAGACACATTATGACTTGCGGATATGTGGGATGACCTTTGTTGCCATCAATGACAACAACCATGAATCCATATAGTGTCTCTTGCCAACAATCTCCCCCTTTGGCATTGATGGCAACACTTAGTGAAAAATGACTAAGTGTTTTCACTATGCTCCCCCTTTGCTGATGCTCTGTCTTTATATACAATTTCCGGAACTCCCCCTTAGTTGGATCCCTCATTTTTCACTGCTCCTCACTCCCCCTTTGACATCAATGGCAAAGGGTAGGGTCCGCACACCAAAATTTTCAAAAATTTCCTATACATAGCCGCATATTTACATACTTACATATACTGAAGAATGTCTGCAAAGGATGTCTGCAATTGAATCATTTCTGTAGCCCAACTTTGCTTCATTCTGTCCAAAATTGAAATGTGACCACTTAACAAAAATGCAAACGCTTTTGCCCGCTTGAGATCTGTCGGATCTTTTGTTTGGGCGGTGGTCTGAGCATCACTGATGGCCTCATGCATTGTTTCCAACTTAGGGATTATAATCCTTCTAAGTTCTCCCATCCGGTTGGTGATGTTCTTCCTTTCCTTCTCAAGATTTTTTATTTCATTCAAGACTGCAATGGTCTGACATTCTTGATTTATTATAGAGGAAGAGAGAGGATCAAAACTTTGAGATAAGCTTTGTAGCTTATCCTGTTCCTCTTTTATTTTCTTGTCAAATGCTGCTGTTGCCTTTGACCAGGATATGCAAAATTTGTAGATGTCACCGCCATCCTTAAGAGCATTCTCTAAGCTCCTTATTCCAATGCTTACAATCTTCCTATCCTTAGAGATTAATTCTAATATTTCTGAAAATCTTTTGTCCAAAAATTCCTTCCAGACCTTTTCTTCAGCTGATTTTTCTAGAGAATCAAAATGTGTATCAACACTGCTGACTAAGGTTTTTAGATTACCAGAAGAGGAGGCTGTCGGATCTATCTGGATTGATGGCATGATCTTTACAAGTACTCCGGAAGCAGCCTCTATCAACTCACAGTCTTCCATATGAGACTTCAGGAGCTTTTCATTTGCCTTTCTCTTCTTCCTCGGCCTTCCTCCTCTTTTCCCGGCTGGCATCAAGTGCCTCCTTTGAGATACCTAGGCCTTGAGCAATGTGCTCTACTTCTTTTCTTACCTTTCTTTTAATCTCAGGTTCCCTGAGTTCTACATGTATTTTTACACTCAGCTCCTCAAAGGTTCCAAACCTTTCTGCCTTAGGATCTTTGGGCTGACTTAGCATGTGTTGAACATGCAGCTCCACTATCTGTTCATCCACCTCATACCCCATGGGCATGATCCAGACAGTCCTAGGCTCCACTGCCTCCATTAGGCACTGATCAGTGTCAACCATAAAGCACACTGAGTCCTTGTATTTCTCAATGAGAGACTGGGGAATTCTCTCTCTTGCTTGCATCATGCTCTGAAAGTTTTTGAAGTATCCCCATAGAGCTGTATTTCTCGCTTTTGCATCCCCAAGTCCATGCAAATAGTCTCTTATCTGGACTGCAACAGGTTTGTCATTCTGCCATACCCATCCACTTGTTCCGGGTAGCTCATTCATGAAGTAGAAGAATAGACATACAATAAGAGTGCCATACTTAAAGGAATTCTTCTTATTCTTCTTGATTTTCTGTATGTTTTCCATTAATTGGCTTAGCAGTAGTTCGCAGAGATCATATTCTGCATTCTTTCTTAGCATTTCATAAGCAGTGTATATTGCAGTTCCGGATACAGAATTCTCCCTGCTGGAGTGATAGATCTTGTATCCTATTATCATTGATGCATATTTGATATCCGGATCTGAAATATCTTCAATGGTCATTGCCCTCTTGTCAAATTTTGATCCGGTGGCCTCAGTTACAATGTTGTTCTTGACAGATTTGAGGATAGGTACTCCTCCGGAAGAGTATAGGCCAGTTACTGCTCTAATTGCCTCTTTTGTGATCTTGCAGGGTCTATCTAGCCATAGAAAGTTATCATGCATCCTGCTCAGTACATACCGGACGCATTCATCTTCTTCAAAGCAGGGGAAATGAATAAATTGCTCAAATTGTTTCTTCTGAATATCCTTATACTCTGGTTTAAGCTCAAAAGCATTGTCTATCAGCTGCTTGTGATAGAGGTCTCTTAATTTGAATTCCCCAAATTCCTCAATGTTTGCATGTATGTAAACCCTAATGTCTTCGATGTGTAAAACTCCGTGAGGAACACTAGAGAAGGCTCCTAGTGGATCTACCTCCAATGATTTGTAAGGATGTTTCTTGAATGAGGGGCGAGGTCTATCAGAGATCTTAACTATGTTTGGAGTAGCCATTCTTCAAAGATTTGTAGTGGGGTAAAAAACAGAGAATACCTTATGCGCCTTAGGTTTGCACGGAGTGGTTGGATTGATTTCTTTATGCAATAGCTTCGGCAGGAGATCCTTGGTGTGCTTGATGAACCTTGTTGCAGAGCTCCACTTTTCGCTTCTTCTCGAGTGCAGAATGAGCAAATGACCTTTGAGAAATCCCTTAAATTGTTCCGCGAACCCTAATATCTGTCTGCAATAAATGCTTCACCTACATCATTCCGGTTTGCCTTGTCTGGATAGCTTGGAGTATCCCAGATTAGTCCTGATCTGTGGATATCATCCGGATCTTTCAATCATGAATAAATCGAGGTAACATATTACAAGAGCATCCCAAACACTCTGTCCAATCCGCAGAACAAGATAGTGCATTTCCGGATCTTTCCGGACCTTTTTGTAATCCCTTATCATACCGGAGCATCTCCCTGAACAGGTCTTATTTGATCGATCACAGCTTCTTCATAACTCCATGCGGACCTCTGAAAACTTGACTGAAGTATCTCAAGACTCATATCTACAAACCCTTTGATCCGCATCTTGTGCCACATCCGGCACCACTTGTTTGGCTGGGGGAACAAGATTTTCTTTGAGTCTCCCCCTGAGCCTGAGCTCACTTTTTAATTTCCGGAAGAAATATCAGCACCAGGGTCTGGTGCGGATCCGACCTCTACATTCTCTGAGCTTTTCTTCACCCAAATCTTGCTCATCTGATTCCTGACCTCATCCGCATTCATCTTTTGTTTACCCTTGTCTTGATTCTGATTATACACCGGACCTCTTATGTCCTGATTCTTGTTTCTGCAGACTTTAGCATTATGACCGGACCTATTGCAGATTTGGCAAATAATATTTCTTTGCATATTTAACTGATATCCTCTTGATCTGCATTGATTAGCCCTATGACCTATTCTATTGCATGTGAAGCATCTACCTTTGAATGATTTGTTTACTTGCATAATTCTGCATTCATGGGATTTGTGTCCATACCTTTTGCAGTTGAAGCATTGTCCTGAGAAGGATGAATTAATCTGATTCATTCTCATTCTGCACTGATCAGCTTTGTGACCAAAGTAGTTGCAGCTGTGGCAGTATCCATTGAAGGATGGATATCTTTGAGCATTTGGCTGTCTTACTGGAGGTCTTCTAGGCTTGTTCCTTGGATTTTCTGATCCAAGATTCTTCTGACCGGATCCGGAGCTTTCTCCTTTCTCATATCCCAAACCATACTTGTCATCTGTCCTCTTTTGACTTCCAAGAAGAACTTCAAGTTGAGCAGAACTTATCTTGAATTTCTCTTTATATTCATTTGCTGTTTGAAGGTCTCTTTTGAGAGAGGCAATTTGATCCTCAAGTTTTCCTTCATTATCTTTGGCATCTTCAAGATCAGATTCAAGATGTCTGATAATCCTGTCCATCTGGTGGCATTCTTCTAATTTTTCTTTAAGAGATTGTCTTAGATTGTCTTCAGCCTTTCTTTTTTCTTCAATCTCTTGAGTAAACTTTATAGTTCCTGATTCCATTTCATGTCTTAACATAATGACTTCTTTTGATAACTTTTCACATAACTTGGTTTGCTCAGTCAATTCTTCATTTGTATTGCTTTCTTCACTTTGTCTTGCCAATTGTTGAAGCAGCTCCTTTCTCTTTTTCATAGAGAGACTTAATTTGTCTTTTAATTCTCTCATGAATTCATCAGCCTGTTTGAGTCTTTCCTTTAATTCACTGACTTCAGAATTTGACTGTTCAAGATCCTCAAGAGCAGTCTTGAGTTGCTCCCTTAAACCATATGCATCCATTTGAAATCCCAGATCTTCCTCAAGCTGTTAGGCTCTATTAGGAGGAACTTAGCTCTGATACCAATTGTTGATAACTGAGAGGGGGGGTGAATCAGTTATCCTAATTATTTCCCTTATTGAACTTTCCTTTTAATTGATGCAGCATAAAATCAAACACAGAAACATTAACCATGAAATAAGAAACACATGACACAGTATTTTTGACGTGGAAACCCTGTTAAGGGAGAAAACCACGGGGTGATTAACCCAAAATTATTCTCTGTTAGAAGAATAGGAAATTACAAAAATGGCACTTGCCAATTAGGGCTCACTGCCCGAGCACACTGCTCACAAGAGGCCCACTGCCTACAAGAAGACACACTGTCTACAAAGTGATAAGAATCACAGTCTTGAACTGATTGGAAGCATCTGCATATGCTGGAGTTCAGTTCCGGTTAGGCTCAGTACACTGATCTGCTGCACTTCATCTTTCCTCTGTTCTTTATTCTGCTATCTTTCACATACCGGATCCTTTTTGCTACCTCTGCTCTTATCTGGACTTATTCGCATATATCTCTTCAACAACACAACACTTCACAACTAAATCCATCCTTTATATATATCCGCACAAGTAATTTCATCACCTTTCTAGTCGGCATCCGGAACAGTCTAGTTTCTTATAAACTTTCATTCTGTCGGCTGAATCCTTCCTCACCAAGCAATGCGGATCAAGCATATACTTGTAGATATCATTAATCATGTTGGCCAAACATGATTCATGCCTTCACAACCTCTGTCATCAATAGTAACCCATCCGGAAAGCAGTCTGATACTCTGCCAGTCAGTTCTTCCTCTGTTTTCACTGTCTCTCAGGAATCCGGTACTCAACCATTCATATCTTTTTCCTTGTCCATCACCGGAGGCTAGATCCTTGGAATATACCACTCAAGGTAGTCCTCTTGACTTCCCCAAATCTGCACTGCACCAAGACACTTCCTCTGGGAGGTCCGGACCAATCTGTCGGACCTTGCCACATGCTCTGTTCTTCTTCACCGGACCACAACATTCTTTATTCTGACTTCCGGTAGAGACACATTATGACTTGCGGATATGTGGGATGACCTTTGTTGCCATCAATGACAACAACCATGAATCCATATAGTGTCTCTTGCCAACAATTTTCTTTTAAGTGTTTTAACTGCAATAAGATTGGCCATTTTACCTCAAGGTGTCCGAAAAGATTTTCAAGGCCAAATCCTAACAGTTCAAGGTTCCAAAAGAATTGTTACTATGTTCATGAAGAGGATGATAATGAAGGAGTAACAAATGATGAATCAGAGACAAGAAACAAATTTGGAAGTGATTGGGTGTTTATTGCCATGAAGGAAGAAGATCCAATGCCCTCTGAATTTATCAATCATAAAGTTGTAGAAAGAGCTCTGGCTGCCCAAGTTGAAGAAAAGGATGATTGGGTCATTGATAGTGGATGCTCTCACCATATGACAGGTGACATAAATAAGTTCATAGATTTGCAAAGGTATGAAGGAGTGGTAAAGTTTGGTGATAATTCTATTGGTAGAATCAGAGGTAGAGGAACTATTTCTTTTGATGGAAAGAACAAAACTGGTAATGTATTGTATGTTGAAGGATTGAAGCACAATCTTCTTAGTATTGGACAGTTGGTGGACAAAGGCTATGATCTCTGATTCAAGAATGGAAAATGCAAGTTCTTTGAAAGTTTCAGAACAAAGATTGCATCCAGTACTCAAACAAAAGGTAATATCTTCCATTTAGTTGGTACTGGTAAAAGTTGTCTATTTGTGCAAATTGATTAGAGTTGGTTATGGCATAGGAGGATGTGTCATGTGAATTTTGATAATATCATCAAAATAAGCAACACTCAAGCTGTAAGAGATATTCAAAAACTAGTGAAACCTACAAATAGTTTGTACAAAGAATGTCAGTTGGGGAGACAAAGCAGAGTCTCATTCAAAAGAAAGGAACAATCTTCTACTGGATTATTGGACTTAGTTCATACTGATCTATGTGGTCCGACAAGAATCAGGAGTGTGCAAGGTGATAGATACTTCATGCCATTAATTGATGACCATTCCTAGATGATGTGGGTTACTTTTCTGAAAGAGAAATTAGAAGCTCTTGAAAAATTCAAAATATTCAAGGCTATGGTAGAGAATGAAACCAGATTAAAATTAAAATGTCTGAGGTCTGATAGAGGTAGAGAATTCACATCTGGTGAGTTCATAGAATTCTGTGAGAAATATGGAATAAAGAGACAGTTGTCTGCTCCTAGGACTCCACAACAGAATGGAGTAGTGGAGAGAAAGAACCAGACCATCTAGGAAGCATCTAGGACCATGATGATGGAAGCAAATTTTCCTCAGATCTATTGGAGAGAAGCTGTCAGCACTACAGTCTATACTCACAATCGAGTACAAATCAGAAGCAATACTGGTAAGACTCCTTATGAACTTTGGTTTGGCATCACTCCTACTATGAGGTATTTCAGAGTCTTTGGTAGCAAATGTTACATTAAAAGAGATGAAGAACTAGGAAAATTTGATGTTAGAAGTGATGAAGGAATATTCTTGGGTTATTCCACTCAAAGCAAAGCATATCGATGTTATAACAAGAGATTAAGGAAGATTGTGGAAAGTACAAATGCAAAGGTTGATGAAGGAATTGAAAAACCCTCAATGTTTTATGAATATGATGAAGATGATCAAAATGATGTTTTTGTTCAAGAAGTCCAAGCTCCGTCTGAAGTTTAGATTCAAACTGATCCGGTAAATTAGGAAGAAGAGATAAGTTTGAATGAACCTGTTCAAGAATCAGAAGAGAAAGAAACTCCGAAAGTTCCTAGGTATGTAAGACTAAATCACTCTGAAGATCAGATTATAGGTGATAAAAGCAAAGGTGTAAAAACAAAAAGAAGGATTGCTCAAGATTCAAAAGAGTATTGTCTAATTTCAAAAGTTGAACCTAGGACAGTGAATGAAGCTTGCAATGATGAAAACTGGACTAAGGAAATGGAGGAAGAACTAATGCAAATTGAGAAGAATCACACATGGGATCTTGTTCCTAGACCTAAAAATAAGAATGTGATTGGAACCAAATGGGTCTTCTAGAATAAACTGAATGAAGTCACTAAAATAATCAGAAATAAAGCCAGATTGGTCTGCAAGGGTTACTCTCAAATAGAAGGAGTTTATTTTGAAGAAACTTTTACTCTGGTGGCAAGAATTGAAGCAGTCAGATTATTTCTTGCTTTTGCTGCCTTCAAGGATTTCAAAGTATATCAGATGGATGTCAATTTTGCCTTCCTGAATGGTGACTTGGAAGATGAAGTATACATTGAGCAACTGGATGGATTTCAATTGTCTGATCATGGTGATATGGTCTGCAAGTTGAAGAAAGCATTGTATGGACTCAAGCAAGCCCCAAGAGCCTAGTATGAAAGATTGGATAAGCATCTTTTGAAGATTGGTTTTAACAAAGGTACTGCTGACAGTAATTTGTACTTCAAAATTGATCATGAAAATATCTTGAATGTTGAAGTATTTGCTGATGATATCATTTTTCAAGGAAGAGATAGTATGTGCAAAACTTTTTCAAATCAAATGAAAAGTGAATTTGAGATGTCCATGCTTGGGGAAATGAATTTCTTCTTGGGTCTGCAAATCATTCAAACTAAGAAAGGAATCTTCATTTCTCAAACCAAATATGTCAAAGAATTGTTGAAGAAATTTGGGATGGAAGAGTCAAAACCAATGAGTACTCCCATGGCAACCAGATGTAAATTGAGTAAAGATGATGACTCTCCTAAGGCTGATCAGAAAAAGTATAGGTCAATGATTGGAGGATTGTTGTATCTCACTCAAACTAGACTTGATATTATGAATGTTATTGGTCTTGTTGCTAGATTCCAAGCTGATCCTAGAGAATCTCATGTCATGGCAATCAAGAGGATTTTTAGGTATCTAAAAGGGTCAATTGAGTATGGTTTGTGGTATCCCAGAGATCATAATTTCTCTCTTCATGCATATACAGATGCAGATTGGGTAGGAGATGTGGATGATCAGAAAAGTACCAGTGGTGGAGCATTCTTTTTAGGAAAGAGATTGGTATCTTGGCTAAGCAAAAAATAAGAGGCAATATCTCTGTCCACTGCAGAAGTAGAATATATTGCAGCAACAGGTAGTTGCACTCAAGTTTTGTGGATGAAGCAAATGCTAAGAGACATCAGAGTGGAGTATGAGGAATGTATCACAAATTTCTGTGTTAATTCAAGTGCAATAAATATTTCAAATAATCCAGTGTTGCATTCAAATACTAAACATATATCCATCAAGTTTTATTTTTTGAGAGAGCAAATGAACAAGAATGAGGTCAGATTGGAGTTTGTGCCTTCCAAGGATCAGATTGCAGATATCTTTACTAAACCTCTACCTAAGGACTCTTTTGAGTATCTCAAGGAGACATTAGGGGTTATTACCCCTCCAGTGGTGAACTAAGATGTACTGATGTGCATCAATCCAGTGGATATCACAGTCATATCTTGTGGTCCAGATTGATGATGGGGAGCTGCTACTCAGAGGGAGTAGTTGGTATGATTCTAAAGTGTTGGAGTTGCAAGTATGTGCCTTTTGCCATTGATGTCAAAGGGGGAGAGAAGACATGTGAAAAACAAATGGTTTCTAATCAAAGGGGGAGCAGTAAAGGAAGAGAAGACATGTGAATGGTTGTTGTTGATAGGGGGAGTTGTGTTAGTGAGAGAAAGTTCTTATCCTGATGGTCAAAGCAGTTTTTCACATCATATGTTGCCATCAATGACAAAGGGGGAGATTGTTGCAAGTATGGACCTAACCGGTGTTGTCATTGATGTCAACATACTCCTGTTGCATTAATGATAAGGATTGGATGAACGGTTTGTTGAGGATTAGTCATACCAGGAACAGAGAAGAACAGTGAAAAAAGTAAGGAAAAGATCCAAGATAAGATGATTAGAGGATGCGCTTCAAAGGGTTTGTAGATATGTGTCTTGAGATGATCCAAAAAATATTTCAGAGGTCCGCATGAAGATCTAAAGAAGTTATGACCACTTAAGTAAAACTAGTTCTGGCAGGTGTTCAGAGGTGACAGAGTGATATAGATAGGTACGGTAAGATCTGGAAATGCAATATCCTATTCTGCGGATTTGGTAGTGTTTAGGAAGTCCATGTGAAGTGACAACTCAATTGGTTCATGGTCTGGAGGTCCACAAGCATCTATTCCATTGTGATAGTGATGACAGACTATGCTCTTGAGGTTCTAGATGAAGGAGATAAGGAATTCAATAAGCAGATGTAGTGTGGATGTTCTTGGTGACTCAGGCAAGCTTGTGGAGGTCCTTGGATCGTGTCTAGTTTGTTTTGGTGGTTCGCATTGGAGTTTGAGCTCACAATTAAAGAATAACTTCTGGATGATGGTGTTCTTCCTAACTCTGGCTGACCGGATGAGTTACACATCCTGCAAATGATCTTGAAGATGTCATGTGAGGATTGACGTGTTCCTAAATGAAGATTGAAGTCTCAGATCTATGTAGTCAACAATATGTTGATCCGCATGAAGTCTTTGTGTAATTAGTCATGTTTTATTTATGTATTTTCTCTGTAATGTATGCCGACTTGGATAATTATCCCTAAGTCGATGTCTTGTATAAATAAGGAGTTGTAAAGTCATTTTAAAGGATCTTGTGGAGATGAGAGTGTTATAGCGAGGAGGAAAGCAAAAGGCAAAGTAGAATTATTGGGCTTAAATAGAACTAACTCAAGCATGGTGAAGATGCTATTCTTCAGTTTAAGTATGTGATACTAATTATTCTGTAGACAGTGTATCTCTTGTAGGCAATGGGCCTCTTGTGAGCAGTGTGCTCGGGTAGTGAGCCCTAATTGGCATGTGCCATTTTGTTCTTTCTATTCTTCTAACAGAGAATACAATCTTGGGTTAATCACCTCGTGGTTTTTCCCTTAACCAGGTTTTCCACATCAAAATCTTGGTGTCTTATGTGTTAATGTGTTTCTGCTCCTGATTTAATGTATTATGTTTCCATGATTGATTCATTATTATGCTACTGAATTACAAAGTGGATTTAAGTATTTAAATTGGAAGAAAGCTTTAGACAACTAATTCACCCCCCTCTCTCAGTTGTCTGTCCTAAATCCAACAGATTGGTCCAAAACATTAAATGGATATATGGCCATTGATTTTTCACACATGTGGTTACCTTGGAGAGGTGTTCCAAATCAAATTAGGATAGAAGCTGAACCCAGAATGAAACACATGATTACAGAATACAACAAGACTAATGAGATATTATATGCTTTTGTTGAACGAGGTGTTTATAAAGTCACTAACAAGAGAGTACAAATTGAAGAAATCCTAATGTTAAATTTTAAAGAAAAACTTCTCAGTAAAGAAACAGTAGTATTCATTGAGTCTGATGAAGAAGACAATGCAGTAAATAGTTTTGGTCAGATCATTAGGCAGGAAATGGAAGAGTGCATTAAACAAAATGTTCTGGTTCAGTGTAAGTTGTACAAGAGTATGTGCAGGGTCCATAATAAGCCTCATTGTGAAGAGAATTGTGGAATGTACAGAGACATTATAGAATATCAATACATAAAGTGCACAAAGGGGATGGACTTGCAAGGAGGAAAGGTTAATCCTAATCAACCAAAGGCATACTTTTAGGACAATATGGATGTATTAATTCTAGATTTAAAGAGAAACAAAAGACAAGAGTGTCTGTCATTCTAATTTACAAACTGAAAGTATAAATATGCAAGTAGGTCAAAATGAATTGCCCATGAAAAAATAAGAGAGTACTGCACATGTAATAGAAAAAGTAAAACATGCCAAAATAAAAGGTCAAAAGAATAAAGAAGGCATGTGGAGACTGAAATGTGATGGGTCTAAATCTAAACAAGGTGTAGGTGCAGGGGTGGAACTTATAGATCCTAATGGTAATTCATTTTTAGTAGCATATAGGCTACAATTTTCTTGTACTAATAATGTAGCAGAGTATGAAGCTTTGATTTATGGACTTGTTATGGCTATCAAGAAAAAGGTGAAAATGATCAAAGTATTTTTAGATTCTAAGTTAGTGGTCAGACAAGTAAGAAAGTTGTATGCATGCAATTATAAGAAGATGGTTTGTTATAGGCACAGGGTGTGGGATTTGATAGATTCATTTGATGTCTTTAACATAGAACATATTCCTAGAGAATTAAATCATAGACTAGATGCATTAGCAGTTGCTACTAGCACTTTGGAACCCTTAACATTGTTAGGTTTAAAATCATTTTCTATTGAATTAGTAAATGTTCTGAGCATACCAAATAATGTTACTCATTTTTAGGTATTTGAAGGGGATCAGCAAATTGTGGATTTTCTCACTTGTAATGAGGTGTTTGAAACTCAAATAATTGATGAACAGGAAAGGCCTGATGTGTCTTGGGATGAAGAAGACATAATAAAATTGAAAAATAATTTCCTACCTAAGGGAGGAATTGAGTTAGAATAGATTTTTGACTTCGATGGGGTAGTGAGACAGAAAGATTTGCCCAAAACTAAAGGGGGTAAATGTGATCCATATAACATAGGAATAGAGAAAAATCTACAGAATGTATTAATTGGAAAGGCTTGTTCTGAGGAGTTAAGAAAAGAAATTATGGAAGTGCCACTTTTTGGTTTAATCAATGCAGGTGCCACTTTTTAGCGAGCCATGGACATTGCATTTTGTGGATTATCAGGTAAATGCATTATTTTTTTATATGGATGATTTAACCATTTACTCTAAAGATGCATCCACTCATGCAGAAGATTTGAGAAGAGTACTTAAAAGATGTGAAAGGTACGGGATTTCTCTTAACCCAAAGAAATGTTCATTTGGTGTAACTGAAGGAAAATTGTTAGGACTTGTCATTTCTGAAAATGGGATATCCATTGATCCTGACAGAGTAGAAGGAATAAGAAAATTGCAATTACCTAACAAGAAGAAGGAATTAAAGTCCTTTTTTGGTAAGATTAACTTTGTCAGGAAGATTATTACAGGATTTGCAGAAATTGTGCAACCATTAAATGCCATGCTCAAGAAAGATGCAAAGATAGAATGGACACCAGTAGCCAAAGCTACATTTGAAGATATTAAGGAGGCCATTTCTGAGGCTCCTGTGTTTGCAAGTCCAAATTATATAAATCTATTTTACATATATTCTTTTGCATCTTCAAATTCAGTTGCAGCTGCTTTGACACAAAAAGGAAAAGATAATGAAGAAAAGCCCATAGCTTTCATGAGTGCACCTCTGAAAGATGCACAGCTGAAGTATCTTGATACAGAAAGACAAGCATTTGCACTAGTAAGAGCAATTCAGAAGTTTAGACATTACATCTTACGAAGTCAAGTTAAGGCCATAGTACCAGATGTAGCAGTAAAAATGTTGCTAATGCAGAATGCGCCTGGAGAGAAAAGAGCCAAATGGATTACAATATTGCAAGAGTTTAATATGGAGATTATTCCAATGAAGCTAGTTAGAGGACAAGAATTAATGCAAACCATAGAAAACACAGATCCAAATTTGGTGAAACAGCAGTATGTATTAAGTTCTAATGATGCATCAGGCTGGTATGATGATTTGAATACTTTTCTGATATCAGGTAAATATCCAAGTAAGATGAAGTCTTCTCAGAGGAGAGATTTAAAGATTAAAGCACAGAGGTACATGGTACAAGGTCTTCTATTCAAGAAGAACCATGAAGGTATATATTTAAGATGTTTAAACAGAGCTAAAGCAGATAAGGTATTGTCAGAATTGCATGATAATTATGCCACTGCTCATGGTTCTCATTTAGCTACTACACATAAGATACTAAGAGTAGGATACTATTGGCCAACAATGTTTAAAGATACAGAGAGTCATATTCAAAGTTGTCACACTTGTCAGACTACAACAGACAAAGGAAGGAATCAGGCTAATCATTACAGCCAGTCATTGAGTCTAGGCCATTTGCACAGTGGGGCTTGGATTTCATTGGAGTTATTAATCCTCCATCATCTGTAGGACATAAGTTTATATTGATAGTAACTGACTATTGTACAAGGTGGACTGAAGCCACATGCTGCAAGTTTTCTACTATTGAGGTGGTTATCAAATTTCTTGAAGAATACATCATAACAAGGTTTGGAGCTCCATATTCGCTGGTATGTGATAATGGTCCTACATTTTCTTCTCTAAAATTTTCTAAATGGGCATTTGAATATGGGATAGTTTTAAAATTTTCTTCAAATTATTATCCTAGGGGAATGGTTTAGCTGAGTCCACAAACAAGATTTTATTGGATATAATCAAGAAGCTAATTATAAAAAATCCTAGAGAATGGAATACATTGTTAAAGTATGTGCTGACGGTAGATAGGACTAAGGTTAAGTCTACCTTAGGTAATGCCCCTTATCACCTAGTTTATGGGACTAATCCCATACTTCCAGTGAATTTAAGAATACCTGTCTGGACATTTGCTAATGAATATTTAGGATTCGATGATCACAGAGAAGCTAGGATAATCCAAATGTTACAATTGGATGAGAAGAGAGATCAAGCCATTGAAAGGTTTGCCAAACATTAGGTAGTTGTCAAAAGATGGTTTGACAAAAGAGAAAGAGTCAAAACATTTTCAGAATATCATATTTGGTGTTGTGTTGAGATAAAGCACATGAAAAGAAAGGAAATCATGGAAAGTTTGACAAATTATGGTTAGGTCCATTACAGGTTGCAGAAATAATAGGAGATAATACTTTTAGGCTCAAGACCTTGACTGAGGAAGATGTGCCATTACCGGTTAATGTCCAACATTTGAAACATTATTTTTAGGTTTGAGGTGAGGGTAGTTGGTATGTTCGGTATCATAATGTAAATAATGTACAATTTTGTTAGGTGTTGTCTTGCTTCGTTTTGTTTTGTTTGTTTTGTTTGTTTTGTGTGTTGGTTTGTGTGGTGTTGTCTTGGTAGGGATGCTTGTTTTGTTTTGAAGTATGCAGGAGCAGATTAACAACCACTAAAAATAAAAGAAAATTTAGAACATTCAGGTTAATTATTTGAAATTTAGCATAATTTGTTGTAACTGTCATGAATGTAGAAAATGGTTTGGCTTATGAAGTTTTGTATTCAATAACTGTGGGTTGAGTATTCAAGGGAAGTTTCTCACAATGACACACCTAAAATCCTTGGATTTGTTGAACATACCAGTGTAGATATTAGGTGAAAAATCAGAGGTCACCCTTGCTACCATTACAATTCTCAGCTTAATTTCAGCAAGTGATCACACCTTGCATCATGAAGTTACAAATGTAATATCCTATAAAGTCTCTATCTTACACAAAATATAAAATAAATAAATAAAATAGATTTTACTGAAAATCTAGATTAAGCCATCTAAGTAACTCTATCGGGGCTATAGACGCTTGCTGGCAGTGGGGCTCTACTTAGGAGAATTATAACGATAACCTTGTCAGGGCTATAGACACCTACTGGCAGTAAGGCTTTATCCAGCTGGTTATGAGGGAATGACATCAACTATGTAGTTTAATATCAGTCACTAGTTTGTTCAACTTATTTTCAAGATGAGGATTATTAATCACATGCACCCACTTAAACTGAATGGGGAAATTCATGCACCTTATTGAATACATTAAGTCTCAAGTTAAATAATGATTTGCCGAAAAGAGAGTTGGAAGTTATGAATTTATTTTGTTTAGTTTTCTTTAATGGTTTTAATTTAATTGTTTTGTTTGGTTTCTAGTTGTTGTGGTGCTCACAACACGCCCCATTTTACTTCTTAGAAAAATGAGGACCCCTGTTGTGGCTGTGGCTTTTTGCTTGTGTGTGGGTCTGCTTGGTGGTAAAAGGGAAAAGAAGGTAAATGTTACAAACTTTGTTTAAAAAATGAAAAAATAAGCATTAAGTACCAGAGCAGAGTATGGGTGAATTCCTTGTCAAAAATGAGTAAGGGTTGTTTTTTGAACCATTTTAAAATTTCCAATATTTTACAAGATATGCATGTTTTGGTAAAATGCACTATAGGAAGGTTTGTATGTTGCATATACAAGGTCATTTGTATGTGAAGTCATAGTTTTAGTCACATAGAGTCATCAGGTGTGTGAAATTTTATACTTGTATGCATATTGCTAACATTTCATTCTTTACATACAAGTTAGACCTGATGGGATTCAGAAGGAAAATGGATAATTGGTTAGGTCCACCGGTTGTATATTAGATTGTATGTTTGGTGCAAAGTAAATATACAAGGTAACATACATTGCGATATACTTGTGACGGACCCGAAAAAGTATTAAATTTGGTTTTATCAAGGTATGTTTTGTGGTTTGTATGTTGTATGCTTCAAGTTATACTTTTCTATATACATACAACCTGGAAGTCAAAAAGAGTTAAAATCTAATATAAGTGATGTATCATACCTTAATGCATATTGAAAGATGCATTTCACTTTATATACATGCATGTGGAGCTAAGGAGTTATGAACTATGGTTTATAAAAGATGAAAAGTCCGAAATAAATGATACAAATGAGTTTGCATGAATCAGGGTTTGTATCTAAGGATAGATACAAGTATTGTTGTATCGCGGAGATACACGTAGAAAGTAAAGTGGGCCCCATGGATTGTATCTCAGGCTTGTATGTTAACAATGTATATCTCTGATATACAAGCCAATATACAGGAAAAGATGTAAACAAAATATGCAAGACGGATTCGAAAAGAAATTTAAAAAAAGGAAAGTCTTTGTATGTTTGAGGCAATTGTATGTTAATGATATACATATTTGATATACAAGGAAATAAAAGACATCATGGGAGATAAAGGTAAAAGGAGGTTTGTATGGGTTATATTTATATGCACTTGTATCTAATGAAACATACAAAGAGTGATATACAAATTAAAGATACAAGTACGGATAAAAAGGAAAAGGGAAATAACATTAGTTATGGTTCATTGCATATATGTTTGTATGTTGAAAAGATACAATGGGAACATACAAAGAAAGATACAAGGAAAACATGATGTATGCAAAAATAAACTAACAGATAAAGAGGGTTCAAAACCAAAATGCTGAAATAGAAAGCCAAAGCTTTAGGTTCAGTAATTGCTGTAATTAATGCCAAGCTAACACCCAAAAGGAGTAAAATTCAAAGGAGTTAGGGTAAATTTAAAGTCATTTTCTTTCAGATTTACATTATCAAGGATTAAAACTGTAGAAAGAGGAATTACTACAGAAATTGAATAGAATTCATTGAAGCGACAGAATTTCAGAAGCTGGACGGAGTACGACAAAGTAAAGTAAGTCAATGATAGAAAGTGAGTGGTCAAGAGATACAAGTATTTATCTTAAAACACTGTTAGAATTTAGCTGGTAAAAAAGGAAAAGTAGATTTCAATGATTTCATTATGAAATGTAAACATTTGTTAAATTACTAGTTTAACTGTTAATCAACTGGGTAGAGTAAAGAAATGTGAAAGTCAAAACAGAAAAGGAAAATGGGGGTTAGGGTAAAATGGTAAAAAATAGAAAAATTCATATAAAGGTAAATGAAAAGTTAAAAGATGCATTTTCTATAGGATGGCCCCAAAGCAAAAAAAGGTAGACACAGGTGGTGAAGTTAAAAAGGAGAGAAAGCCACACAAGGAAGTAGAAAAGGAAGAGCTGCCCTTACACAGAGGATACCCATCATTAATCAGTACAAGTGGAGTGGGAACAGATACAAATATAAGAAAATATGATGCAAACGACATTCTACTAAAAATCACAGTAGCAGACGCTACACCTAACATGAGGTGTATATGGGAGAGTGGACTGTATAGAGCTACGGGTTTTCCATTGGCTATGGAGGCCAGAGATTTGTGTCTAGATTGCATATACCTGTACGATCTGACCGCCAAGAAAATAATGTTTTATGATAGACTCATTGCAAATTTATCCACAGATGGGATTATGAGAACATTTGATCTGGAAATCAATGAGAAAATGGTGGATATTGACATATATTAATACAATGAAGATTTCCACAACAATGAAAAGGAATGTAGAGGCAAGATTTTCTATAGTTGGTACAATGCATAAAATAAACCCAAGGCTATGGCAAGAGTTCACAAAAATCTGCAAAGAATAGACTTTAAAGAGGAAATATACTTGATGATCACAATGGTAAGAAAATTGGTGGGATTGAGAGATGGTACTAAGTGTGAGCCATGGATGTTCACTGTCATCCAGTTCCTGAGAGAAACAGGAAAAGAGCAAGGACAAATTCACTAGGCTAAGGCCATAAGCATAGCCATATGGAAATAGGCGATGCTAAGGAAGCAAAAGTTGATGCCTTTCTTCTTGTCTTCATATTTATTATATTCATGTGCAGCAGAGGTTAGACCATTCATACATGGGATAGACAAGGTTGGAACTTTGGGCAGTGGTCTAGGCCAAAAACTGGTGTATAAGCATTATCCCGATCTGCAAGAAGAAAATATATTAAAGAAGTATGCTCTGGTGAATGATGTGATTTATACACATATGGTAAGAATTTTAAGGGAAGAGCTAGATAAAAGGTTATCTAAAGATGCAGAAGATGCAATTAGACTGCACAGTTCCTGGTATATCCAATTTCCACATTTTACTTGTATCAGAACTAAAGGATTTGAGGGAAAACCTTTCATGCTACCCCAGTATCCTTCCGATAAATTGATTGCTCTAGAGTTCTCAAGGCAGAATCTGAATGCCTTTAAAATGTATAAGAAGAAGTTTAGCACAGGAAATCTTAAGTTACCTTGGGCCATTGGTAGGTACTCCTAATATAGTGAGGAGGTTGCTAGTTATTCGAAGTAGGAATTAAGATATTATGGATTTGAAGAATTTGAGCTAGCCTAAAGGTTTGATCCCTTCCATAGAATTCAAAGTACAATTGATAAAAAGTTTAAACATCAAATTCATATTGAGGTTTTTTGGTCAGATTGTAAAAATGACAAAGAGGTAATAAAGAGGGCTCACAAAAGATTGAAAAATGATCAAATGAAGTTTATGGGAGATATATATGTTCCTCCAGAAGTTAAACAAGATGATAAATTGCTGCATCACAGTTATGCAGATGTCAGGCTTGCTCCTATTATAGAGCCTGATTGGTCACAACCGTGGAATACTTCTTTGGACACATTGTCCAAACCAATCATATTGTTTTCAAAAACCTAGTTAAAGGATAGGGTTGAAGAGCTTAAAGCTAAAGGGAGAGAGATCAGATATCCAAAGAAAGGGAAAAAGAGAGTAATAGAACATAGTGATGATCTTCAATGCTTCTACGAGAAGAAGAGAAAGATTGTGGAGGCTAAAATTATTGAAAAGGATAAAAATGCTACCTTGATGGATCCTTACGCATTGGGAGTAACAGTAGTAGTATCATCTGATACATTTGTAGAGGCAAAATCATTAAGCCATGAGATTAGTACAGATGAAGCATAGGCTTCCAAAGAAACAATAGGACAAAAGGTTAAAAATGCAATACCCATAAGCATATCAAAAGGGGAGACTTCAAAAGCTAGTGAAGTCATAAGAGCACAATAGGTAGGTGCAAAGTTGAGTGATATACCTAGTGCATCCACCCCAACAGAAAAAAGACAAGTATATGCTCAGGTGAAGAAAGAATTGGCTAGGGAAATGCTGCAAGGGTCAAAAGCACATGAAGCCAAACAAACCACTGAGACTGTTCATATTGTAGATGATAGGAATGAAAGTGAGGAAAGAGAAATGTATTCACGAAAAGAAATTAGAGTGGAAGAGGAATCCAGTGAATTCCTTAGTGAAGAAGAGGAGCAAAGCACTCAAGCAGAAATAAAAATTGAGCAAGGCTCAATGTTTGAAAGGGTACAAGAACAATCAGGAACCGTAGATCCATTTGGTACCTTGGTGTCTCCTGAAATAATAAAGGATGTGCAAGAGAAAGTACATAAAATTGAAGAGTTTGAAAAGGAGGATGCACCTGAGGAAACAATAAAGGAAACACTTGCTCAAACCCAAGAAGAAATAGGAATGGACACCTCAGATGTAGATGTACTAAATATTCTTAATATGTATGGTGAGTAGAGTGAAGAGGTAAAGAACATAGAAAGTAGAAAAAATAGGAAAAAGAAACAAAAGAGGATGACATGATTGTAAGTTCACCTACACATATAGAGAAAGAATAAGAGAAAAGTGAAACTACAGAGGATGCAACCAAAAACCTTGAAGGTGAAGAGCATATAGAAAATATTGATGAAAGTAAAATTGAAAAGCAAGCAGAAGATACAGACATGAGAAACATAGAGCAAACCAATAGAGAAGAGGACCAAGAAAAAGAGTCATTAAAGGTAGAGGGTCT
Source organism: Cunninghamia lanceolata (assembly GCA_027924645.1). NCBI lineage: Eukaryota > Viridiplantae > Streptophyta > Pinopsida > Cupressales > Cupressaceae > Cunninghamia > Cunninghamia lanceolata. The sequence continues at coordinate 14,256,398 of BSBN01000237.1, read as the reverse complement.
TGAGGAAGAAGAGGAAGTAGGAGGGGACACAGAATTTGAAGAAGAAGAAAGTGAGGGTGAGTCTCAACAACAAAATGATCCAATGATACAAGAAGCAACCCCTCAACAATAGCCTCCTCCACAACAACAACAACAACAATGGCAAAAACAAGAGCAAGGAGAAATAGAAAAACCTCAAGAAGAGGTAATTGATGAAGAAAAAACTATTGAAGGCATAAAGATGTTAGATCTAGGGCACACCACTGAGAGGGGGGGTGAATCAGTTGTGTAAAAACCTTGCTTCTATTTCAAACACTTGATTCTTCTTGTTAGTTAGCAACATATCAATTAATCATTCATGAAAGCAGAAAGTATAAACACCAGAGTAGATAAACATCAACACATTAGACATCAAGATTTTTGACGTGGAAAACCCGGTTAAGGGAAAAACCACGGGGTGATTAACCCAAGGATTATTCTCTGTTAGAAGAATAAGAAAAAATGCATGGCACATGCCAGTCAGGGCTCACTACCTGAGCACACTACTCACAAAGAGGCACACTGCCTACAAAGAGACACACTGTCTACAAGATCATAAGGATCACAACCTTGAACTGGAGAATGACATCTTCACCATGTCTGGATCAGTTCCATTTAAGTCCAAAAAACTTCTGCTCTGCCTTTCGCTCTTTCGCTATTCCACTCTCATCCGCTACATCCCACACTTCGAAACAAACTCACAATCCTTTATTTATACAAGACATCAACTTAGGAATAATCATCTAAGTTGGCAATCAACCATAAGAACATCTGCAAGATGAATAACACATCCAGTCGGCCATCACAAGAACATTTGCAAGATGAACAACTCATCCGGTCGGCTAGTCAGAACAAGAACTTCATCCGGAAGAATATCTTCAATTCCGGGCTCTACCATCAATGTGGACCAATAACACAACCTCAACATGATCCAAGAACCTTCACAAGCCTGCCTAAATGACCAGGTACAACTGCACTTCCTCTGCTCACTGGAAACTCTTCTCTTCCTTATCTGGAACTACAAGAACACAGTCTATCGCCACTGCCATATTGCAAGAGGTGCTTCCAGACCTCCAAACCACATACCAATCAAGATGACACATCACCAGGACATCCCAGACACTCTGTCCAATCCACAGAATAGGAAAATGCACTTCCGGATCTCACCGGACCTTTTTGTAACACTCTGTCACTCCGAAGCATCTCCTGGAACCAGTTCTACTTGATTAATCACAACTTCTTCAAATCTTCATGCAGACCTCTGAAATCTTAACTGGATCATCTCAAAACTCATATCTAAAGACCCTTTAATCCACATCCTTTGAATCTCAACCTATTGAGTACTTTTGCCTTCTTCTCATCACAGTTCTTCACTGTTCCTAATTGAGAATAATTTTCTCAATATCCTCAGCACACATCTTATTCAATCCTTCTTGTCAAAGCAATATGAGTATGTTGACATCAATGACAACACTGGTTCACCTCATACTTGCAACAATCTCCCCCTTTGACATTGATGGCAACATATGATGTGAAAAACCATCAAGACAAGATCTTCTCCTTTTAGTCACAGCTCCCCCTATCAACAACTCTTCACATGTCTTCTCTTCCTTTACTACTCCCCCTTTGATCATCAATAACTTGTTTTTCACATGTCTTCTCTCCCCCTTTGACATCAATGGCAAAGGGCTCATACTTGCAATTCTAACACATCAGAATCATACCAGCTGCTCCCCCTTAGTAGCAGCTCCCCATCATCAATCTGGATCACAAGATATGACTGTGATATCCACCAAACTGATGCACATTAGTGCATCCTAGTTCATCTCCGGAGGGGCCATGACCCCTAACTTCTCCCTGAGATACTCAAAAGACTCCTTGGGAAGAGGTTTAGTAAAGATATCTGCAATTTAATCCTTGGAGGATACATATTCCAATCTGACTTCATCCTTGTTCATTTGTTCTCTCAGAAAGTGAAATTTGATAGATATGTGCTTGGTCTTAGAATGCAACACCAGATTCTTAGAAATATTTATTGCACTTGAATTATCACAGAAAATTGTGATAGGCTCATCATATTCTACTTTAATGTCTTTTAGCATCTGCTTCATCCATAAGATTTGAGTGCAACTATCTGCTGTTGCAATGTATTCTGCTTCAGTTGTAGACAAAGATATTGCATCTTGTTTCTTGCTTAGCCAAGAGACCAATCTCTTTCCCAAAAAGAATGCTCCACCACTGGTGCTCTTCTGGTCATCCACATCTCCTGCCTAATCTGCATCTGTGTAAGCATGAAGAGAGAAATCATGATCTCTAGGATACCACAAACCATACTCCACTGTCCCTTTTAGATATCTAAAAATCCTCTTGATTGCCATAACATGAGATTCTCTAGGATCAGCCTGAAATCTTGCCACAAGACCAACAGCCTGCATTATATCTGGTCTAGTCTGAGTGAGATACAACAATCCACCAATCATTGATCTATACTTTGTCTAATCTGCCTTACGAGAATCATCATCTTTGCTCAACTTACATCCGGTTGCCATATGAGTGTCCATTGGCTTTGAATCTTCCATACTGAATTTCCTCAATAATTCTTTCACATATTTGGTCTGAGAAATGAAGATCCCTTTCTTTGTTTGAGTAATTTGCAAACCCAAGAAGAAATTCATTGCACCAAGCATAGACATTTCAAACTCACTTTTCATCTGATTTGCAAAAGTTTTACACATACTATCTCTTCCTCCAAAAATGATATCATGCACAAACACTTCAACAATCAAGATGTTTTCATGATCAATTTTGAAATATAAGTTATTGTCAGTAGTACGTTTGTTGAATCCAATCTGCACAAGATTCTTATCCAACCTTTCATACCATGCTCTTGGGGCTTGCTTCAATTCATACAATGCTTTCTTCAACTTGTAGACCATATCATCATTATCAGACAATTGAAATCCATCCGGTTGTTCAATGTAAACTTCTTCTTCCAGATCACCATTTAGGAAGGCAGACTTGACATCCATCTGATATACTTTGAAATCTTTGAAGGCAGCAAATGCAAGAAATAATCTGACTGCTTCAATTCTTGCTACCGGAGCAAAAGTTTCTTCAAAATCAATTCCTTCTATTTGAGAATAGCCTTTGTAGACCAATCTAGCTTTGTTTCTGATCACTTCACCAACTTCATTTAGTTTTTTCTGGAAGACCCATTTGTTTCCAATCACATTCTTGTTTCTAGGTCTGGGAACAAGATCCCAAGTATGATTTTTCTCAATTTGCATCAACTCTTCCTCCATTGCTTTGGTCCATTTTTCATCATTGCAAGCTTCATTAATTGTCTTAGGTTCAATCTTTTAAATCAGACAACATTCATTTGACTCTTGAGCAATTCTTCTCCTTGTTTGTACCCCTTTGTTTTTGTCACCTATGTTCTGATCTTTAGAATGATTTAGAGTTACATACCTTTGAATTTTGGGAGTTTCTTGCACTATTATTTCTTGATCAGGCTCATTTAGACACACCTCTTCTTCCTAATTTACCAAATCAGTCTGAATCTGAATTTCAGAGGAGGATTGAGCTCTTTCCACCAAAGAATCATTCTGATCATCTTCATCACATTCATAGAATCTTGAGGGCTTCTCAATTCCTTCATCAACCTTCACATTTGTACTTTCTATCATCTTTCTCAATCTCTTATTGTAACACCGGTATGCTTTGCTTTGAGTGGAGTAACCCAAGAAAATTCCTTCATCACTTCTAGCATCAAACTTTCCTAGATCTTCATCTCTTTTGATATAACACTTGCTACCAAATACTTTGAGATATCTCACAGTAGGAGTTACACCAAACCAAAGTTCATAAGGAGTCTTATCAGTATTGCTTTTGATTTGAACTCGATTAAGAGTGTAGACTGCAGTGCTGATAGCTTCTCTCCAAAACATTTGGGGAACATTTGCTTCCATCATCATTGTCCTAGAAGCTTCCTGGATGGTCCGGTTCTTTCTCTCAAAAACTCCATTCTACTGTGGAGTCCTAGGGACAGACAACTGTCTCTTTATACCATGCTTCTCACAAAAGTCTATGAATTCACCGGATGTGAATTCACCACCTCTATCAGACCTCAGACATTTTAGTTTCAATCCAGCTTGATTCTCTACCATAGCTTTGAAGATTTTGAACTTCTCAAGGGCTTCTGATTTCTCTTTTAGGAAGGTAACCCACATCATCCGAGAATGATCATCAATTAATAACATGAAATATCTATCACCTTGCATACTCTTGATTCTTTTCGGACCACATAGATCAGTATGGACTAATTCTAGTAATCTGGTAGTGGACTGATCCTTGCTTTTGAAAGAGACTGTGCTCTATTTACCTAGATGACATTCTTTGCACAAACTATTTGTAGGTTTCACCAATTTAGGAAGATCTCTTACAGCCTGAGTATTGCTTATCTTGATGATGTTATCAAAATTCACATGACACATCCTTCTATGCCATAACCAACTCTGATCAACTTGAACAAACAGACAACTTTTATTAGAACCAACTAGATGGTAGATATTGCCTTTTGTTTGAGTACTGGATGCAATCTCAGTTCTGGAGCTTTCAAAGATCCTGCATCTTCCATTCTTGAATCGAAGATCATAACCTTCTTGCACCAATTGACCAACACTTAGAAGATTGTGCTTCAACCCTTCAACATATAGTACATTACCGGTTTTGCTCTTTCCATCAAAAGAAATGGTTCCCCTAGCTCTGATTCTACTAGAAGAATTGTCTCCAAACCTTATCATTCCTCCTTCATACCTTTCCAAATCTAAGAACTTGTTCTTGTCCCTTGTCATATGGTGAGAACAACCACTATCAGTAACCCAATCATCCTTTTCTTCAACTTGGGTAGCCAAAGCTCTTTCTACAACCTTATGATTGACAGATTTAGAGGGTATTGAACCTTCTTCCTTGATGGCAATAAACACCCATTCATTTCTAGATTTGCTTCCCATTTCTGATTCATCATCTGTTACTCCTTCATTATCATCTTCTTCATGAACATAATAGCAGTTCTTTTGAAACCTTTGTCTGTTAGCATTTGACCTTACAGATCTTTCTGGACATCTTGAGGCAAAATGATCAATCTTATTGCAGTTGAAGCACTTGAAGGGTAGTTTTCCTTCATACTTACCGGATCCTCTTGGTAGTCTCTTTGCAATGAGGGCTTCAAGTTGAGCTGTTTCAGCTTCTTCCTCTTCCATGTCTTTCCTTGCTTGATCATACCATGACAGCTTCCTTGAAGAATTCTCTCCCAGATCAAATCTCTATTTGCCTTTCACATAGGCACTAGCCTTGAATGCAGATTCAGTCTTGGGATGATCATCTCCAAACTCAGTCATTTCAAATGTAGCTAGTTTGCGAGCCAATTGCTCTCTTGTGATAGTTGTATGGGCTCTGAATTCATCAATGGCAGTAACCTTGATTTTGTAGGCAGCGGGAAGGGATCTGAGAATTTTGCAAACAATTTCATTTTCATTCAGAACTCCACCAGCATTCCTGATTCCACACACCAGTTCATTCACTCTTGGCATAAAGGTAGTGATATTTTCATCATCTCTCATCTTCAATCTTTCAAATTTCCCTTTCAGACTTTGCAACCTTGCACTCTTGACAAACTCATCTCCTTCATATAGAAGTTCTAGCTTAGTCCAGATCTCATATGCAGTTGGTAGGTCAATAACATTTGAGAGATCTGAGTCATTCAATGCGCTTAGAAGAGCTTCTTTGGTCCGCAAATTGTTTTCAGCATCTGTGATTTCATTCAGAGTTTATGGACCACCCTGTGGAGGTACATATGGTTTTGAAACCATGGCCAAGTATGCTTTTCCCATACACTCCAAGTGACATTCCATGCGACCTTTCCAGAGAGTGAAGTTGGATCCATCGAACTTCAGACTATCCTTCTTGTATGATGACATCCTAGATCTCCTCAAGCGGTTAAGCTCCTTTCAGAGGAACTTGGCTTTGATACCAATTGTTAGATCTAGGGCACACAACTGAGAGGGGGGCTGAATCAATTGTGCAAAAACCTTGCTTCTATTTCAAACACTTGATTCTTCTTGTTAGTTAGTAGCATATCAATTAATCATTCATGAAAGCAGAAAGTATAAACACCAGAGCAGATAAACATCAACACATTAGACACCAAGATTTTTAACGTGGAAAACCTGGTTAAGGGAAAAACCACAGGGTGATTAACCCAAGGATTATTCTCTGTTAGAAGAATAAGAAAAAATGCATGGCACATGCCAGTTAGGGCTCACTGCCCAAGCACACTGCTCACAAAGAGGCACACTGCCTACAAAGAGACACACTGTCTACAAGATCATAAGGATCACAACCTTGAACTAGAGAATGACATCTTCACCATGTCTGGATCAGTTCCATTTAAGCCTGAAACACTTCTACTCTGCCTTTCGCTCTTTCGCTATTCCACTCTCATCCACTACATCCCACACTTCGAAACAAACTCACAATCCTTTATTTATAAAAGACATCGACTTAGGAACAATCATCTAAGTCGGTAATCAACCATAAGAACATCTGCAAGATGAATAACACATCCGGTCGGCCATCACAAGAACATTCACAGGATGAACAACTCATCCGGTCGGCTAGTCAGAACAAGAACTTCATCCGGAAGAATATCTTCAATTCTAGGCTCTACCATCAATGTGGACCAATAACACAACCTCAACATGATCCAAGAACCTTCACAAGCCTGCCTGAATGACCAGGTACAACCGCACTTCCTTTGCTCACTGGAAACTCTTCTCTTCCTCATCCGGAACTACAAGAACACAGTCTATCGCCACTGTCATATTGCAAGAGGTGCTTTCGAACCTCCAGACCACATACCAATTGAGTTGACACATCACCAGGACATCCTAGACACTCTGTCCAATCCGCAGAATAAGAAAATGCACTTCCGGATCTCACCGGACCTTTTTGTAACACTCTGTCACTCCGGAGCATCTCTCGAAACCAATTCTACTTGATTAATCACAACTTCTTCAAATCTTCATGCGGACCTCTGAAATCTTAACTGGATCATCTCAAGACTCATATCTAAAAACACTTTAATCCACATCCTCTGAATCTCAACCTATTGAGTACTTTTGCCTTCTTCTCATCATAGTTCTTCACTATTCCTGATTGAGACTAATTTTCTCAATATCCTCAGCACACAGCTTATTCAATCCTTCTTGTCAAAGCAATATGAGTATGTTGACATCAATGACAACACTGGTTCACCTCATACTTGCAACAAAAGGAAGTCCCAACCTGGTTAGGGGCAGAAATAAGGAAAGAAGAGAAGGAGGTACAATTGGTACCTATTGATATAAAGAGCCTACTAGGTAATACAATGCCAAGGAAAGAAACGAGAAAGGATAGAACAATGTCATCCATACAAAGAGGTCTAGATGGATCCAGAACACTGAACCTAGCCATACCATAGAAAGAGAAGACTAAGGGAGAAATAACCTTAGATGAATATAAAATACTAAATTTTAACCTAGGGCATACTACAAGGGAGAAACACATATCTGAGTGGGAAGATATGCACCAGGTAATGGCAGGAATGTTAAGAAAAGATAAAGATAAACAAGAATATTTGAAAGGACACATTGTCCAATTGTAACAATTCATTAAGGGAATATTTGATCGCAATACAACAGTGCCAGAATTGCCCAATGATATAGCTGTAGTATCTAAGGATGAAATAAAAGACATGGAAAAGAAAAGGCTAAAAGCCAATGTGTTTGAAGAATGGTTCAAAGATTTCATGCAAGAAAGAGAGAAGGTAATAAATCAAGCAGTGGAAAGATCAGAAGTAGCTACAAGGGAAAAGAATAAATGTAGTGTACTTATACACAATGACCAATTTAGAAGAGAAGAATGTAAATTTGAATTAGAACAGCTAAAGGAAATTGAAGAGAGAATAGAAGAATTGATAAATGAAGGAGTAATTACTCCTTCAATGGCAAATCAAATGCCATATGTGAGGTTATAACTAAAATTTGAAGAGGACAATCTTAAAAAATGCATAATAATTGCTCAGGACTTAGGAGAAAAGGTAGATAACATGATCAGAATGCATAAAAGGATAGTGGAAAAACTCTTGGATCATGAATGCATGGATACACTAGTGTATGAAATGGAGAGGGCTTTGACAGAATTTAATGCTATTTTTACACCATGTATGAAAAATCTGGATGCATATCTGAGTAAACAGATGATTGATTCATTGATGGAGGAGAATTCCAAGATGAAGAAATACAAGAAAATGAGTGAAGGTTCAAAGAACAGAGAAGAGAAACTAAAAGAGGGGGTTATAATGTAGGAGTATGTATGGAAAAAGAGTCCAGGAGGAGACCACACCTTTATAGAAGGTATAATTAATAATTTCAAATCATATTTGAAGGAATAGAAATTGTAAAGGAAGCAGTGGTTTTGGAAAAAGTCAAGTAAAGAGTATCTGCAGGCAAAAGTCAAAGAAAAGGGGGAATCTTATTTTGAAAATATTCCAATGGCATCCTTTGAGGAGGAAAAGATATCATTCAGATATTTTTGAGAAACGATTAAAGATGAATATGCACCCTTGATCAATAATGGATAGATCTTGACCATGGATTAATTTTTTTGTAGCTGTAGAAAAATGCAGCTTCAAACTCTATATAAGAGGCTTTGCTATTTGTATATTACTTACATAGGGATTTATGAAATAGAGCTTGCACTTGTAATTTATTGGAACATTTTAATAGAGGAGTATTTTAGTTTAGAGTAGAAGGAGGTCTCTTGTGTCTACACTAAGAAATGTGTGGAATATCTAGCTTCCTTATTGTATCTGTAAGATGTTTGTAAGTTTTCTGTTGATTTGATTAATGAAGCAAACTAGTTATTCATACATTGTAAACCATACATGACTGTATACTTTAAATACAAGTAAATCCGGGATTCTGCATCTATTTTCTGACATTTACTTATATTTGAAAGTATTATCTCTTTAAAATCTTGCAATCTTGGATGTGTGTTCATAAAAATACTTAGGGCTTCACATTTAAAGATTTAATCTATGGATTTGATCAAGTTTGATGTATTTCTTACAACGTGGATAATAGAGCAGTTAGATCCTATAGCAAAGTGATGTTCAGTTTGAATTTCTCTAACTTTTCCCCAAACATTTGAAATAAATAGCTCAAATGCATAGATTTTAAGGAAATTGTCTTACATTTGAAAAGGCATGCAAAATTGTGTTAATATTTGATAGTTTTCATAGCAATTTGAAAAGAAAAGCTTGTATCATTATAAATCATACAAAGCTTTGTGATGTAATAGTAAATTTATGCAAAGAGATAGATAATTTGTTGATATTTGTAACAATTTGCATAATTTGAGTCCAATAAGTCATAAATCATCTTAAATCAAGGAAGGCCCCTTGTATATTACAGTTTCATGTTAACCTACTAAATTGTCCACAAGGTCAAGACCTGACCATACAGAAGCTTGGGATTAAGAACTCTTAATCAATTTCTTCATATCTCTCAAGACAGTTAGGTTCATTTTATGAATTTTAACTTTTGTTATGAATGTGTAAAAACAATCATCAATAGGTCATACCCTCATACATTCCATAGCAGCAAAAATATACACCATATTACATTCCACCTCCAAACCATCAACCCCCTTTGCAACAATAGCAACTATCTCAAGTGGATGTTGAACAAATGGTTAACAAGGTAGTAGGACAAAACAAGAAGATATTTTCCTTTGGAGACATATGCCCTTATCCATTTGACAAGTCACTTCACATGACACCTTTTCCGCCACATTTTGAAATCCCACAATTTGACAAATACAAAGGGAAAGGTAATCTGGATGACCATCTTAGAGCATTCTATGTTGAATGTCTTGATGTCACTCAAGATGACACATACCTCTTGAGACTACTCCCCTGAAGCTTAGCAGGACAAGTTCTTGAATGGTTCTCTCACTTACCTCTGGGAATCAAGACTTTTAAGGAATTAGAAAACAAATTTCAATCCCATTTTGCTTTCAACATTGAACATGAGGTGAATATGAATGATCTTGTCAATAACAAACAATGCAATGGTGAAACTTTCTCATCATTTACCCAACGATGGTGTAACATGGCTAGCAAATTATCATGGCAAATACCTGTTGTGTGGTTACACAACACGCCCCATTTTAACTTGGCAAAACAGGGACCCAACTTTTGTCTTGGCTTGTGTTGTCTGTTTTCTGGCGGTTTGGTAAAAATGAGTCAGGTGCATCATCATCATGATATTCGATGAGGTTGGTCATCATCATGAGGTTAGTTTGTCAAAGTTCATATTTTGTTTCTATGACCTCATATTTAGAAAGAGCTTGAAATTCCATGTAGGTTTGCCTTTTACATCACTTGAAAATTCGTCCATATGAGGGAGTTATGCGCATGTCAAAGTCCTATCGGAGGGTCATCATCCTGATCTTTCAAGGGAGGGTCATATTTACTGATATTCGCTAATATGATGATGACATCATCATATCCTCCTGATCTCCTTTTGCATGATCATGATGATCACCCTACCTTTTAAAAGAGGGTGATATTCCATTCCTCAGCATGATCATATTTTAAATATCACCCTAGCATTAACCTGATGATGACCTCAACTCATCCTCATGCTCCGAAGACAGAATATGATGGTTACGTCATCATGATATTCGATGAGGAGGATCATCATATTTTTATCCTGTCATGTTGTCAAGATCATCATGATCTTGTTTGTCTACCCGACATTTTGTAATGTCCTCCTGCCAAGAAATATGACCTTTTGCTAATATCCTGATGACGTCACCCGATCTGATAAATGAAGAAGCAAATATCAGGATGACATCATCATCACATTTCCCTTCGGCAGGATATTTTTCAAAACATGATCCGGGTCGCGAATATGACGATGACGTCATGTTCCTTCTAAGTTTAACAAAAGCCCTGGATATCCTGATGATCATCATCATCCTGATCTTTCGAGAGGGTTACCTTGGCCGCAAAGGGGTCGTATTACATTCACCACCTGATCATCTTCCTTAGGTGACCCGATATTACATTTATCCCCTGATCTTAACTAAACATGACGGTTACGTCATCTTTTGCATTTTAATGAAGCCCAAATATGACGATGATGTCACCATCATATTCCATTTCTCAGCAGCAGGATCATCTTTCATATCCTCCTATTTTCCTTCGACATGATGATGATGATGATGTCATTATTTTCCCCAATATACAGAAGTGAAACATGACGGTGACATCATCTGGACATTCGAAAGGGGGAGCATCATATTTCCAAAATATCATGTAGACGAAAGTATAAGTTTCACCGTCGGCCTAATGTAAAATTGTCATCCCGATAGTATGTGGTCACGCCGATACATACATGATCATATTCGAACCCTATATACAAGAAAATGGGCGGGAAAACAGAGCGATAGAAATTTGAAGCCCGATTGCCTGTAGCTGCACATTTTGAGGCCTGGTTAATGAAACGTTTTAATTCCTATTGTTTATCCACATGATGATGAACTTAATGTTTGTCTGTTTACTTGCAGGAAGTCATGATACTGTTAGAGCTGTTGCTGATAATTACAAAGTTGCACACGGAGGCAACATGAACCAGAAGTGAGGAGGATATTGTCAAATATGCTATTTGCCAGCTGGAGACCGAATCAAATCAAAGATGCTGGAATATTCTGTGCCAGCTGTACATTTGCCAACTGGCGAAGCATGTGCTTTTCATCTGGACCGTTGATTATTATGAGAGGATCCTGATCCTTGGATCATTGTAACTGTTTTCTGGCATTTGCTCTATATAAGAGCCAGATCCTGAGCTGTAAAAAAAAGGGAGATTATTATATAGAGGGATATACAGAGATGCATCTGGCGCATTAAGGCCGATTACTGTAGAATCAATTAGGAGATCGGATTACTGAGACTAATGAGGATAGAATTGTTGAAATGTCAAGGTTCTTTCTTCAGATCACTGTAAATGTACCTGTTCTTGAGCATACTGAATGGATATGAAGTTTCAGATTACATCCTGATTGTAAATTTTACGTAATCTTCCTATTGATTTCTGGATATGTACTGGTGAATGCTGTGTTCAACTGGAAGCGCTTTCATTTCATTACATGTTGTTGTCAACTTTTCCTTTGGAGATTTGCACTAGATCATGCGGATTTGTGGAATGTCCTGGTGAAGTATGATTTTAGTTTCCTTCTTTTCATTGCATGTATGGGAGCTTGTATGTGGATCAGTGATCTAAGTCAAGTAGTTTTGGGAATCTCATTCTTTAACCCTTTTCCTTTTTTAATTTCATAAATTCATCATCATAACTGCAAATCATGATAAATAACAAGCAGAATAGAGAAATATGCTGAAATCCCGTAGGTAACTGAAAATCATTAGCATATTTGAGTTAAATGCATGTAGTATTGAGAATATCATGCAAAGAATCATAAATAGTGGTAGAAATCATGCAAATATCAGCCTGTAGGCACATTATTTGACTAAATTCATAGTGCAGAGGTAGAATTGTTAGAGATTTATGCAGAGCAGACATACAGAGCAGGATATTTGAAGAAATAATGATGAACTTTGCAGAAATACGTAAGGCCCCTGAATGGAAAACAGCAACACACATCAACCACTGAGTAACGTCAGTAGATTAAGACCTAATCAACGGAGACTTGGGATCATGAATTCTCTGAATTCATCGTATCTTTCAAGATGAGTAAAGGTTGTTGTGTAACTTTTATTCTATGTTTGTGAATGACTAACATCATGACCAACATAAATTGGCGCTAGAAGGAGGGCTGGTGGTATGTTTGTATATGATCCACATCATGATCAACATAAATTGGCGCTAGAAGGAGGGCCGGTGGTATGTTTGTATATGATCCACATCATGGTCAACATAAATTGGCATGAGAAGGAGGGCCGCTGAGCTATTTCTCAGCATCATCAACAGAAGGAGGGCAGCTGAGCTGTTTCTCAGCATGATCAACATAAATTGGCACTAGAAGGAGGGCAGAACTGGAAAAGACACCATTGCTTCAGTCATCATTCATTTTATGCAGGCCCCTCGCTTCTAACGCAACATAAATTGGCGCTAGAAGGAGGGCAGAATTGGAAAAGACGCCATTGCTTCAGTCATCATTCATTTTATGCAGGCCCCTCGCTTCTAACGCAACATAAATTGGCGCTAGAAGGAGGGCAGCTGAGCTGTTTCTCAGCCAAGAAATCCTGTTCAGTTGAAGTGATATCCCCTGCCTTAGTATAGCAGCCTGCTTTAAATCTTGCTAACATGATCAACATGCCCCTTGCTTCTAACGCAACATAAATTGGCACTAGAAGGAGGGCCAGAGCTATGAATTTTTCTGGATTTCTGCAAATATTGCATAAATATTTTAGCATTTCGGTTAAATGTCTGCAAATATCTCTTATCTGAGATGTTTTGGTTGCACCTTTGCCAAGATCTAGCCCAAAGCCTCAAATATTTGTTTGATTTTCTGATCTTTCAAGTTTTAGTCTGAGATATGATAGATCTCATTAAAATTTCAAAATACTAAAAAATTGAAAAATAGAGTCTCATTTTGATGGATGTATATGAAGGCAGTTGTCAAATTAACATCCCTTTATTTCAAGAAACTTTGAGTAGGCAGCTTTACCCTCACAGTTTGTCTAACTTTGGTTTATCTACCTGTTGCAGGATACACCAGACTGCGGAACACAGTGAAATTAATTGTTTAACTTTCCTTACAAGGTTGGATTTATATTTGAAAGGACTAATATTCTTCTCGGATGTGTTCAGGGCTGAAATTTGCCAGGAAAATGAGGAAATTCTGGAGCAACAAGCAGATGCAGCACCAGAAGTTATTAATTGTCCAGACACTGAAGTGGACCGATCTGAAGATTTTGAATTATACTTGTCCAGAAATATACAATGTAGTCAAATATTAGGTTTATCCACTGATGATGTCTTGATTGAAAGCTGGTGCAGATTACATGATGAAGAGCATTCAGAAAGGGATTGTTACGCCTGCTTGATAATGTTGAAAAAGATTCTAGAAAATACAATAGCTGAGTCAGTTCCAGAAGGTAATGAAGAGGAAACATCTTTCCTGGAGTCATTTTATGGTGAGATTGATAGGAGTTCTCTACTTCCTAATACAAGTAAGGATCAGTCAGTATGCAGGTATGAATCTTGTGAAAATTTTAGAGAAGAAACCACTCATCAGGATAATATTTTTGATTATGATCCTAATACTTTTGATAAAGAAGATGAAACGTCTTTCCTGGAGTCATTCTATGGTAAAGAGAAGTGTAAACAGATAGTAGAGCAATTTAAATTCACTCCTGATAATGAAGTTCCTATGATAGTAACTCAAGGAGTCATAGAAAAGAAAATAAATGCTGATTTATTACCTGACCTCTTTGAATTGAATGATCAAATACAAGAATGTTGCAGGTTAATGGAACCAGGCACTTTACTAGATAGAAGATGTGAATTATTTAATGAACAATTCCTGAAAGATAAAGATGTAGAAGACTTTGGAGTTGTTATGCATAATCAAATGTCACTCCAGAAATATTTGAGAATGAAACAGGGGAGTGTTCTTATCAAGTGAAAGTTGTTTCTCTTTTACAGTCACATGATTTAGAAATGATAAATTTCTGTATATCAGGTTATGATGATAAAGATACTTATTTAGATGCTGATGTGCAGGAAATTGAAGAAAATATTGAGAAGTTTCCTGAACTGGAAGATAAACTGAACATCCAGAATGAAGGGATAAAGTTGGATAAAGATGAAGAATTAATACATCAAGAGTCATACATCCTTCAATTTGAAGAGAGACCAGGCACTGAGCCAAGCAGTGAAAATATAATGACAAATGGAAGACCAACTGCCAATGAAGAAGCATGTCCTGCAAAATCAGAAATACACCAGGTTGTATTTCTCCTTTCCATAGTGAATGATGTTGAATACTATTTTAATTATGGAAATTCAGGAGATAAGACATGCATATGGAATAATCATGAACATGATGAGCTTCCTCAGTTGCTGATCATCAAGAGTTGTTCTGTTGAATACAATGAATTCAGAATATCAGAATATTTTTTAGAATATAAAGATAAATTTGCTAGGTTGAGAACCATAACTGATACCCTAATGCTCCTGCACAATCAAAAGAAGGATGCAAATACAGGTGTATTTGGGTCATTTTCTGGTTTTTGTTTGCTTAGTAGTGGTTTGTATATAATTTTGTAGGTTAGTTGTTTGTACAGTTTGCTTGTTTTGCTTTCTTGTTCTGTTTCTGTTGTTTCCTTTTGTAGGTTAGCTGTTTGTACAGGTTGCTTTTTGCTTTGCGTTGTTGAGTCTTTGTTTTGGTTGGGCAAAACTGGTGCACCTTATTACTTAAGAACACTGCAGAAATTGTTAGAATTCAAAAGTTGGATATAAGTTTTTACATAGGTTGTAACTCATATCAGTATAGGTATTCTTGATCAGGTCTGTGGTATCATATTCATCAGTACTACTTTTCTTGAGTCAAGGTGATCCTCACAATGACACACCTAACAGCCTTGGGTTTATTGAACATATCAGTGTAGGGGTTAAGTGAAAAATCTAAAGGTTGCCCTTGCTACCATTGCAATTCTCAACTTAATTTCAACAAGTGACCATTCCTTGTATCATGAGGCTACAACTGTTATATCTTAAGAATTAAATTCAAAATATAAAAAATAAAATAATAAAATGGATTTTTTGAAATCCAGATTAAGTCATCTAAGTAACTCTACCGGAGCTATAGACGCTTGCTGGCAGTGGGGCTCTACTTAGGGGAATTGCAACGATAACCTTGCCGGGGCTATGGACGCCTGCTGGCAGCAAGGCTCTATCCGGTTGGCTATGAGGGATGAACCAAACTACATAGCTTAACACCAGTCACTGACTTATTCAACTCACTTTCAAGATGAGTATATGAATCACATGCACACAATTGATCCCTTATCAATTCATTGTTACATTGATGAACATGATACCAGTTAGAAAGGATTAGGATGCTCATGCTTAATAGGAGTTGGAAATTTATATTTTAATTTATCCTCACCTTTTGAATTATTTGAATTTTGTTGTTTTCTTTGGTGGCAAGTTGTTGTGTGGTTACACAACACGCCCCATTTTAACTTGGCAAAACAGGGACCCAACTTTTGTCTTGGCTTGTGTTGTCTGTTTTCTGGCGGTTTGGTAAAAATGAGTCAGGTGCATCATCATCATGATATTCGATGAGGTTGGTCATCATCATGAGGTCAGTTTGTCAAAGTTCATATTTTGTTTCTATGACCTCATATTTAGAAAGAGCCTGAAATTCCATGCAGGTTTGCCTTTTACATCACTTGAAAATTTGTCCATATGAGGGAGTTATGCGCATGTCAAAGTCCTATCGGAGGGTCATCATCCTGATCTTTCAAGGGAGGGTCATATTTGCTGATATTTGCTAATATGATGATGACGTCATCATATCCTCCTGATCTCCTTTTGCATGATCATGATGATCACCCTACCTTTTAAAAGAGGGTGATATTCCATTCCTCAGCATGATCATATTTTAAATATCACCCTAGCATTAACCTGATGATGACCTCAACTCATCCTCATGCTCCGAAGACGGAATATGATGGTTACGTCATCATGATATTCGATGAGGAGGATCATCATATTTTTATCCTGTCATGTTGTCAAGATCATCATGATCTTGTTTGTCTACCCGACATTTCGTAATGTCCTCCTGCCGAGAAATATGACCTTTTGCTAATATCCTGATGACGTCACCCGATCTGATAAACGAAGAAGCAAATATCAGGATGACATCATCATCACATTTCCCTTCGGCAGGATATTTTCCAAAACATGATCCGGGTCGCGAATATGACGATGACGTCATGTTCCTTCTAAGTTTAACAAAAGCCCTGGATATCCTGATGATCATCATCATCCTGATCTTTCGAGAGGGTTACCTTGGCCGCAAAGGGGTCGTATTACATTCACCACCTGATCATCTTCCTTAGGTGACCCGATATTACATTTATCCCCTGATCTTAACTAAACATGACGGTGACGTCATCTTTTGCATTTTAATGAAGCCCAAATATGACGATGACGTCACCATCATATTCCATTTCTCAGCAGCAGGATCATCTTTCATATCCTCCTATTTTCCTTCGACATGATGATGATGATGATGTCATTATTTTCCCCAATATATAGAAGTGAAACATGACGGTGACGTCATCTGGACATTCGAAAGGGGGAGCATCATATTTCCAAAATATCATGCAGACGAAAGTATAAGTTTCACCATCGGCCTAAAGTAAAATTGTCATCCCGACAGTATGTGGTCACGCCGATACATACATGATCATATTCGAACCCTATATACAAGAAAATGGGCGGGAAAATAGAGTGATAGAAATTTGAAGCCCGATTGCCTGTAGCTGCACATTTTGAGGCCTGGTTAATGAAACATTTTAATTCCTGTTGTTTATCCACATGATGATGAACTTAATGTTTGTCTGTTTACTTGCAGGAAGTCATGATGCTGTTAGAGCTGTTGCTGATAATTACAAAGTTGCACACGGAGGCAACATGAACTAGAAGTGAGGAGGATATTGTCAAATATGCTGTTTGCCAGCTGGAGACCGAATCAAATCAAAGATGCTGGAATATTCTGTGCCAGCTGTACATTTGCCAACTGGCGAAGCATGTGCTTTTCATCTGGACCATTGATTATTATGAGAGGATCCTGATCCTTGGATCATTGTAACTATTTTCTGGCATTTGCTCTATATAAGAGCCAGATCCTGAGCTGTAAAAAAAAGGGAGATTATTATATAGAGGGATATACACAGACGCATCTGGCGCATTAAGGCCGATTACTGTAGAATCAATTAGGAGATCGGATTACTGAGACAAATGAGGATAGAATTGTTGAAATGTCAAGGTTCTTTCTTCAGATCACTGTAAATGTACCTGTTCTTGAGCATACTGAATGGATATGAAGTTTCAGATTACATCCTGATTGTAAATTTTACGTAATCTTCCTGTTGATTTCTGGATATGTACTGGTGAATGCTGTGTTCAACTGGAAGCGCTTTCATTTCATTACATGTTGTTGTCAACTTTTCCTTTGGAGATTTGCACTAGATCATGCGGATTTGTGGAATGTCCTGGTGAAGTATGATTTTAGTTTCCTTCTTTTCATTGCATGTATGGGAGCTTGTATGTGGATCAGTGATCTAAGTCAAGTAGTTTTGGGAATCTCATTCTTTAACCCTTTTCCTTTTTTTAATTTCATAAATTCATCATCATAACTGCAAATCATGATAAATAACAAGCAGAATAGAGAAATATGCTGAAATCCCGTAGGTAACTGAAAATCATTAGCATATTTGAGTTAAATGCATGTAGTATTAAGAATATCATGCAAAGAATCATAAATAGTGGTAGAAATCATGCAAATATCAGCCTGTAGGCACATTATTTGACTAAATTCACAGTGCAGAGGTAGAATTGTTAGAGATTTATGCAGAGCAGACATACAGAGCAGGATATTTGAAGAAATAATGATGAACTTTGCAGAAATACGTAAGGCCCCTGAATGGAAAACAGCAACACACATCAACCACTGAGTAACGTCAGTAGATTAAGACCTAATCAACAGAGACTTGGGATCATGAATTCTCTGAATTCATCGTATCTTTCAAGATGAGTAAAGGTTGTTGTGTAACTTTTATTCTATGTTTGTGAATGACTAACATCATGACCAACAATACCTAAAAAATAGCAACTTGACATCTTTGTCCAAAATCTTCATCCCGAGCTTTCATTCCAATTGTAACTGCAAAGTACTAGCACCTTTGATGAACTTATCTCTAAAGGAACCACCATCGAATGAGCTTTAATTGCCAAGGGCACCATCAAGATTTTCAAAGACAACAAGGATAATTCTCAATCTTCAAATGATAAATCCCGCTTTTGGAATAAAAATAAAAATGTCATTAATGAAGGCATTATGGATGCAAAGAACATACAAATAGTGAAATCTCCTGTTAACATCCAAGCCACATCTATTGCTAATCCACCTTTTCAACGAAATTGACCAAGAGCAAATCCAACACCTCATCAACAATTTACTTCTTTAGGGGAACCCATGGAGGCAATCTTTCACAAATTTCTCCAAGCAGGAGATATCACATTACCTGAAGCTCCACCCAATGGAGAACCTATCTTTAAAGATCCTTGGTACAAAGAGAATGAATATTGTGAATACCATAGAGTCAAAGGACATAAAACAAACGATTGCATGTGCTTAAAATATGTCATTCAAGATTGCATCGATCAAGGTCTAATTAAAATCACACCACCAACATCACAACTAGGACATCAACCAACTTTGAACTATGATCTAGATGCTTTCAAAAATCCACTTCCATCTCATGACAAGACAAGTAACACTCATACTGGGAATGCTATCCATTACAACTATGAGTCATCCATGATTGGTCACATTGACCAGGCTCGCATTTCTACCATCACTATCCAAGGTAAAGCACCCGATTGCGTTGTAACTAGTAGAAGAGGTTGTGTTACCATTCAAGGAGCACCTATCGATTCTCCTCAACTTCCTTCTAGTTATAATATCCTTGATCACATTGGAAAAACTCCCACACACATCTCCATCCTAGAGTTACTATGCATATCCCCCACTCATAAAGCTATCCTTGAAAAAGTACTGCAAGAGTCTTTAGTGCCTAACGATATCTATACCAATCAATTTCAATCTATGATAGCCAACATTGCCACCCCTTGCCATCTCACCTTCTCTGATAAAGATTTTTGACCATCTATTAACCCATCACATAACGAAGCCCTCCACATAGAAGTATTTGTAAACCAACATCGTATCAAATGAATACTAGTGGATGGTGGAGCTGGTCTCAATATATGCTCTCTAAAACTAATAAAACAATTGGGATATTTTGAGAACATTGACACTTCCAAGGTCATTACTATCAAAGCATATGATGATGCCGAGAGAGATACCGAAGGAGTCATCCATTTGCCTATCCAAGCTAGTCCTGTCACCACTGACGTCCATTGTCAAGTTCTTGCTATCAACCTTCCCTATAACATCGTCCTTGGCTGCTCGTGGCTCCATGTCCTTAAAGATTTTCCTTCCACTTACCATTAGTGTCTCAAGTTTCCACATAATGGTGTTGAAGTTACCATCTATGCTAATCCCAATCCATTTGAGTTTTGTTGTGCCTTTTAAGCCAAATATTAAAATCATAATCGTATCCCCATCAACACCAAATCATATCCATCTTCATCCTATGTTGATCCATCTACCTTACTCAAACCATCATCTAGCAAAGCCACTCCAAATCTCCATATCAAGTACACTGAACAAGGTCTGGGTGAATACACACTACAAGCATCTTCATCCGCATCCGTCTCTGATATAGAAGTTGTGCCTTCTTTGGTAGGAGAGACTTCTAACCCTAATATCATCAATGACTCCTCCCTTCATATCACCAACCTTTTCAAGGAAAACTCCATCTTCATGATCTCTACCACCCCTTTGTCTTCATCTAATGATGAACTCAAGTCTATTTCCCAAAACACTCCTAGTCATTATCGATTGCATTCTTTCGCAAGCTAAAGATGTTGGTAATTCCTCCATCCATCCTAAGTCCACCATTTCCCATCAAAAATCACATCACGTTCCCAAAACATATGATGCCATCCCTCCTCCATCAAACCCTAAAGGTCAAAATCATGTGACCATACACCTTCCACCATCTGATCTACCTCCACTTCTTCCAACTCCTAATATTCCTCCACCTTCCTTATTGCTGTTACTCCCAATACCTAATTATCCCCTTATCACTAAGTACCCTTACAATCCCAATCATGACCAATAAATGCAGATGTTGTCTAAACATAAATCTTCCATTCATTCCACCAACTTCGCCTCCATCAAACCCATGGGATTCAAAGATAAAAATTTGGATGCCTCTACCTCTAAAGCTAAAAGTCCTCTAAAAAATTGTAAAGATCCTCACACCTTAGGTCATCAATCTGAAGAATCAAATCAAAATCCATCCCAAGAGCCCTCTAAGCCCATAACTCCACAAGAAGAGTTAAATACCAAAATGGTCTGGGTTCCTAAGAAAACACGCAAGCAAGCCAAATGAGGCATCCTCCTCTACATCTCGAAAAATCCAAATCATCCTCTTTCATCCAAAAATCCCACAAGCAAAGAAAAAATATATATTTTTTAAAATACCAAGTCTATGTGGGTTCCTAAATCATTCCATCATCCATTTTATAAACAAACATCCCCATTGCCTCCTACACCACCTTCCCATCAAAAGCTTCATTGTTTATGACAGTGTGTGCAGCCGTTGGTCATGGTTCTCTTCCAGTTCACAACACTTCCACATACTTCCATCTCCCCATCTTTCATCCACTATCCTACATATCTCCCCAATTACCCTCTTATGGTCCATGCATTTGCATAAGCCTTTCACCTATCCCTCCTTACATGAACCTTTCATGACCCATTTCATAATCCACTATCTACCTATTCCATCTCCCTTCCATGAAATCCCCTTTACCAACATCTATGCGCACTCTTGACATGGTCCATGTGATGACATCCATCTCCAACAGGACTACCAATATCCATCGAACTAAATACTTGAGTTCCTCCTATCCATTACCATGGTGAAAACTTGGCAAACAGGTGCCATGTGTAATTGTCATCCTATTCCAAAAAAAAAACATCCAATAGTGAAAACCACTTTGTGGCACTTTGGATGACAAAAAAAATAGTACAAGATAAAGAATTCGTCCTTTGGTGAAAACTTGGTAAACAGGTGCCTTGGATAAGTACCATAGTGAAAACCTGACAAACATGTGTTGTGTAGAGACTAGCCTCCATTTATCTAGTTGTTTGATCATGACTTTCCACAACATCATCTACTATCTTGCCTACATAATCCATACCATAACCCACTATCTTTCTTATCTAAACATTGTAACCCGTTATTCTTTTTCCATCCATAATAAATCCTTTTCGCCCTTACCTTTGGCATGCTAGTTGTTGTAGTTTGGACTTTATTGGCATTTAGATATCATTTGGCACCTTAGCATACTCTCTGCATAAACACATCCATTGCAACATCTCCCTATTAAACTACATCCCACGCTGGGGGCACTTGTCGAGCCTTATTTGGAAGTGGATATCTAAAACTCTAGCTCATATCATCTCAAAAATCAAAACATAGCAAAAAATCCAAAAAAATCAAAACACAGCAAAAAATCCAAAAAAATCAAAACATAGCAAAAATCCAAAAAAATCAAAATATAGTAAAATCTAAAAAAAACATCAAAACATCACAAAATCCAAGCAATAAAGTTGATCCTTTGACATCAACCATCAACACAATAAACAAGAACTACATCTCATCTCTATCATTCAAAGCCTTGATCCCGTGGATATAAGGTATGTAGGCAATCTGAGATGTGAAGGAAGCACTATGATTCAGGCATAGGTGATAGACCCCTTCTTACCATCTCATCTTTCATCTTTCCTCTAATCATTCTTCAATCTTTCATCACTTACATCATAAATAAGCCTAGAACTACATATTCATCATGTCTCATCACCATCATAATGTGCTTTGATCCCAATATAGGGTATGTAGGCAGTCTGGAATATGAAGGAAGTATCCAGTATGCAAGCACAGATGATCCACCCCATCTTCCTCTTCTTTCATCTTCCATCTTCTTCTCCTTGACCAGCTCAAGCAAGAAGTAGACTATGCATAATAGAGAAAGCTAAAGCACTTTAACAAATTTGGGATAAGCCAAAAGCTATTTGTCCGCATGCCTTAAGCCAACATTTGCTATAGCATTTTATCAACATCTTTAGCCTTTAATAGGATACAACTTTCCTCTCAATAAGGTGCTAGATTAAATCCATCCAAGAGCACTTAAATTTGGGAAGAGAACTATTGATGATGATTGTTTGTCATAACATGTATAAAAATTTGCACAACAAACCTTTATTATCTTGTAAAGTATGATCAGCTTAAGATAAGTTGATGACTCCAAGTCTCCGTTAATCAGGTCATGATCGTCTGACGTTACTCGAAGGTTGATGTGACATGTTGTTTTCCATTTCAAGGGTCTTACATTCTCCTAGATGATTAGTATTGCACTATATTATGTAAATTCACTCCGCAGAGAGGTCAATTCTACTCAATTTCCAAAGATTACTGTGATATTTGTAAGTTTGATCAATTCTTCTGATCATTGATCATTATGAATTCACACATTCTTATACACTACATATTTATTTAAATGATGTGTCTATAAGTGGATATTTATGTATTCCTCATAGATATTTATCTGTATTCACATGATATTTATCAATTTGACATGCTTTCATTCAAAATATGCTCTGTATATTTCAATTACCTACAAGATATTTGCATATTTCATGTTTATTTGCTTTTGATTGTGTGTTATTTGCAATTATGGAGATGATCTGTAATAAAATTCAAAGAAATTTAAAAGAATACTTCTAATTTTAGTGAACCTTTAGTTATTGAATCACATACGCACAAGATACATTCATGGAGAGAAGAAATCAAACCATAAGTCACCAGGGTGTTCGATAGCTAGGTATGGTTGATGCTAACTTCAAAGGAACAAGGAATGAAAACAATATATGCAGACTGAAAAGCACTCCAAGGGACATAGCTAACCAATGCATATATCCAGATTCCAATCACAGATTACTCAAGATTTACAATGATTTGTAATCAAAATAGTTTCTCCTTCATTAAGTATGCGAAACATGTATATTCACAATAACTTTGAAATAAGTCTAAATTCTTTAGCAATCAGATTTCAATTAAGTTTCGAATGACTAAAAGATTGCATGCCTACATCTTTTATAGAATAAGGTGAGGAGGCAGTTACAATTGACCAACGGTCAAGATTTATCAGTTTAGATCAATGGCTGACAATCCTCTTATGACTTAGTCAACCTTTCTCTCGTGGCACAGGTTGCCAGCTGGCAACAATCTGTATGACTCACTATTTATAAGTATCCCATGCATATGTTCACTTAGTGATATATCTACATTTACTCTTCATGTCCTTCTTCTTCATTTTCTTCTTGTTCATCATTCTCTTTATCTTCATCACTTTCATCATCACTATCACTCTGATACACATTTTCTTTTATGTGGACCTTTACTGTTGTCCTGATATGTTCATATGCTTGCACTATTTTATCAACCTCTCCCCCATCCTGGATTTTAGCTTTTTCTATTGCATGTTTATGAGATTGGAACTTAGCCTTGAGAGCTTCCAATTTACCTTTCCTGCTATTTAATGTCTAATTGTATGTCTCCACTTTAACCTTTATTCTCATAATTCTATTCATTACCTCTTCGGTCAAGTGGGTGAGAGGGTCATCTGCTACCGGCTTAAAATTATCATGTAGAACCTTAATAGCAAAATTTGCATCTTGATTCTCAATTTTACCTTCTATTTTCCCTTCCAAGGCTTCCAAGATTTCTGCCTCATATGCCATCATGCTATGTAGTTTGACACTAATATCCCTAAGTTTGCCACTGCACTACTTCAAGACATCACACTCAAACCTGATATCTTCATACCATTTACTTGTTAGCAGGGCAGTATTATTATCTAATACCTTATTACTTATCAAAATATGTGAATCAATTCTCTTCATCTCGCTTAGAGCACTCAGGTCCTTTTCCAATTGAAATGATCATCTTCCTGTATCATTCTGCATTTTGTCCACCTACCTCTTTAGGCTACTCAAAGAATTCCACCTCTGTGGATAGGTTCTCAATACATCTTCAGCCCCAATGAGTGCTAAAAACATCCATTTTTCCATCACCATTGCTTCATGCTTCATTAGGTCCAATTTGGTAACCTCCTCCTATGATATAATAGTCAATGGGACTGCAGGATCAACTAGTGTATGATCAGGGTTAATTAACCCTTTTATGAAAGAATGTAACTGAGCAATGTGCTCCTTATATGATTTATTTTTCTCCTTTTCCTTCTTCACCCTTTGGGTTAAAGAATCAATAATATCCTTCCCCTCTTGACCTTCCTAGTCTTCATTAGCAAAACCCAGATCAACATTTGTGATTTAGAATTCCTCCAGGCTTATTTTGCCTTTTCCTTTTCAACTATGGGAAGGACTATCTGTGTAGTTCTTCTACCTATGGTAGGATCTCTTTTTATAGCAGATCTTAATCTAGCCTTCCTCCTTGGTTTCATCATGTTCTCAACAAATAAGGTAGAGACATCAATCTCTTGAACTTCTGACACTTGTTTTGTATATATTTCTTTTCCTAGCTAATGAGGTACATCACCTCTAGATTCTTGGTGGCTCTTGTTTAAATCATGTGTGTCCAGCTCCCTAGTATTAGCTTCTATCCTTGGTGTAGAAGGCACCTTCTTGATTTCATCCTCATGTAGTTCATCATGAGGGGGATCTTGATGGAGTTCTTCTTGTTGAGGGGTTGCCTTCTGCAAAGGAGGATCCTATGGAATTACCACATTTTGATCCTGTGCTTCATTCTGTGATCCCTCCTTTGGATTTTCATCTTCTTTGTTATCCTTCTCATCTTGTGACATATTAACCTCTTGGGAGGCCTGTGTATTCTACCCTTGAAGATCACCCTGATCATGGGTCATTTCCTGTTCTCCACCCGGTGCATTGATATCCTATGGCTTGGGGTCTTCCTAACCTGATTTATCCTCTATCCTTGTGACTTCTCCCAAATCTCCCTAATTCTCTTTATCCTAAGGCAATGATGAACCTCCCTAAGTCTGAGCAACACCAATGTCTGATATATCCTAATCACCCCCACTCTTCTGTTGGACTTCTGATATTTTTGGTTCTGTGGGTGTCTCATATTGTTGCTAACCTTGATCAAGAGCAATGCTATCCTTCTCTGTATGCTTTGCCACTCTAATCTTCTTAGGTTCCTTGGGTGAACCCTCATCCCTACTTGGGCTTATATCACCCCTATACTTTAAGTCTATGGCTACAGGACTAGTAACTTACTCAACCAAACTGTCCAGCCCTATCTATTGGGTTACTCTTTTTGGGCTACCTTGTTTCATTTCTTCTATTTGCTTTACTTCTTCCAACACCCTCATCTAGGCTAATGGAGTTCCATGAGGAGTCATTCAGGTGTTGGAAACTAGAGTTTCCATTTGTTGAGTGGTCACATCTTAGACCACCTCATCATTAGATAAGTCTACTGTATCATCTAAAGAGAAAGGAACCCCCTTACTTGTCCTGAGCGTTTCTCTTGTTTGCTCCTCTGCTTTCTCAGTTTTGAATTTAATTATTGTGGGAAGAGGAACATCATGCTACAGCTCTTTCCTGAAAACTTCACCACCTACTTCTCTCAACATGATGGGGTTAGCATGGACATCTCTCCTCATGGTCGTTCTCTATTTCTTAGGCGATGACATCAATGGCATCCCCCTCCTCTTCTTGCTACCTACCAGCAAGTTATCATCTTCAAGTTCTTTATTTAATTATTCCTCTTCCAAGGGGTCTCCCTCTTCCACCTCATGTTGTAGGATCTGGCCTTCCACTTGCATCTCTATAATTTTGAATAGTAGGCTTCAAAATTCTTTTAGTTTTTGGTTTTTCTTTTAGAGGCTGTGTTGATGACATAGATGTCTGAGCTGATGTAGATGCACCTATAGCTATAGTGGCAATCCTCTCTATTATCACCCCCTTTGATTCATTTTCACCTTTCTTACCCTTAGGGGGAATCCTCTTTTGTTTTTTTGTAGGCAATCTTTCCCCATTGGATTTTCTCTTTTCAGTGAGGAAATCGTCATATTCCTCATCAGACACCTCTTGTCTCTTCTTATTAGTATCAATCATAAGGGCAATGACCCTTTTCTTTAGTTTGGATATCTCTACATCTACCCAAGCCTAGGTTAGCTAGATCACCCCATTCATCAGTTGATCTAAGGACATGTCCTCCTGTTGTGTAATTTCAACAGTAGGCTTCAAAATTCTTTTAGTTTTTGGTTTTTCTTTTAGAGGCTGTGTTGATGACATAGATGTTTGAGCTGATGTAGATGCACCTACAGCTATAGTGGCAATCCTCTCTATTATCACCCCCTTTTATTCATTTTCACCTTTCTTACCCTTAGGGGGAATCCTCTTTTGTTTTTTTGTAGGCAATCTTTCCCCATTGGATTTTCTCTTTTCAGTGAGGAAATCGTCATGTTCCTCATCAGACACCTCTTGTCTCTTCTTCTTAGTATCAATCATAACGGAAATGACCCTTTTCTTTAGTTTGGATATCTCTACATCTACCCAAGCCTAGGTTAGCTAGATCACCCCATTCATCAGTTGATCTAAGGATATGTCCTCCTGTTGTGTAAGATCTGGGGCCGATATGGTGTCATTATACACCTTTTTGTCCTCATATTCATTGGACATGATTTTTCCATCATCCTTATGTAGTTGTGTTGGCACTGGGATACAATCAAAGGTTTTGATCTGATTCAAGGTGAGTCTTTGATCTTTCCTTCTTCTCACCTTAGCCTCATGATCACAATCAGTCCTAGTGTCCTCTAGATGCTTTTGATGTATTTATTTTCCTAGTACCTTCTACATCCTGCCGTAAGGATCATATGATCTGGCCAGAGGAAATGGTTGTAAATACATCAGTTTCAACCCCCTGATGACATGTTTAATACTCTCTAAATCTGGGCATATATACCAGCCCATGGTTACTGGAAACAACACTCGAGGTATCTTCTTCTATGCCTTATAGGCTTTAACTATTGTAGATACCTACCTAACAAATTCCATCAAGATGACCCAATCAGTGGGGTATCTTGGCAACATAAGAGGTTGTCCTTCAAATTCCTTGATCCTAATATATGAGAAAGTGGCAAATTGGATAAACCATGCTCCATGTCGGTAAATAATTTCTTGAGCTTTCATGCTCAGCCTTTTAGTCCTATCCTCCTCCATAGTTCTGACCAGATGCATGGAGAATGCATCATTTACCAGTTTATAGTCCTGGAGGTATACCTTCCTTTGCAATTGGGGATAATGATCCCATATGTGTGCATCATTAGCATCACCACCAGCCTTACCCATTGTTTTCAAGGAATCAAATGTTTATATGCACAAGAGTACACCACATATGAAGTCATGTAAAATAAACATGTTTGGCATCCCAGGCTCTTCATTCCCTCATCCAATGAGTCACTGATGATCTTAGCCCATAGGGGCTGGTTGTCTACATATAAGACCATCTGGATGATCCCAAACATCCAATTCTCAAAATTTCCAGCATGAGGCATGCTAGTCATTCTGCTCAGTAGAGCAATCATATATTGGTACTTGTCATCAAAATCAAACTTGTACAAATGCACAGGTAGTTTGGCTGAGGAAGTATATCTACTACTCTTTGATCTCCATTGATACATCCTCTTCCTCACATTTTTCTTGTTATTGTTATACTCTATTTCTAGTTTACGTAGGTCCACATTACTATCTTTTTCCCAACTAGCAAATTGAAAGAGGCAATAATGCCCTTGACTGAGAAGTCGGCGTATATCCTCCCATGCTTCTCTACTCACCTAGTTTTAGGATTGTAATTTTTTGTGCACTCCACTACTAGTTCTGGAGCATCCATAGCATAGGGAAAACTAGCTGCATGCTACATACCTGAGACAAACACCCCATCTAGAATGGGATTATCCTTATCATTGTCCAATCTTATTGACCATACTGCCAGGTCCGTATCTCCCTGGTGTGTATCACCAATAATTTTCTATTTAAATTGTACTCCCTCTGGCTGCACAAACATGGGCTTGAGGAACTCTACCTCAGACCTATTTCTCTAGAGATTTGCCATGGATTCCTGTAATAAACATGATAAATTTCACCCTACGGTGTCCTTATGCATTCTTACAACATCATGTACCTCTATCATGTATACTATGTATATTACCCCTTATTTTACCTTTCTATGTATTACCACAAGACCATACTATTGCAAGTATGAGTCTAACTGGTCTTGTCATTGATGTCAACATACTTATGTTGCATTAATGAGGAGGATTGGATGAGCTGTGTGCTAAGGATATTGAGAAAATTAGTCTCAATCAGGAACAGTGAAGAACAGTGATGACAACAAGGTAAAAGTCTAAGATAGGTTGAGGATAAGAGGATGCATTTTAAAGGGTTTGTAGATATAAGTCTTGAGATGCTCCAGTCAAGTTTTCAGAGGTCCACATGAAGATCTAAAGAAGTTATGGTTGCTCAAGTAGAATCGGCTCCGGTAGGTGTCTAGAGGTGATAGAGTGACACAGATAGGTCCGGTGAGGTCTGGTAATGAATTATCCCATTTTGCGGATTGGAGGAAGTGTTGGGGATGTCCTTGTGAAGTGTCAAGTAGATTGGTTTGTGGCTTGAAGGTCTAGAAGAACCTATTCCTTTTTTACAGTGATGACAGACTGTGTTCTTGAGGTTCCGGATGAAGGAGAGAAGGATTCCAGTAAGCAGATGAAGTGTGGATGTTGTTGGTGATTTAGGAAAGCTTGTGGTGATTTGTGGATTGGTTCCAGTTCATGTTGGTGGTCCACATTGAAGTTAAAGTTCGTATTTGAGGAATAACCACTAGATGTTGGTGTTCTTCCTAAGACTGGCCGACTGGATGTATTACACGTCTTGTGGATGTTCTTGTAGGTGTTTGCCGACTTAGATGATTATTCCTAAGTCGATGTAGTGTATAAATAAGGGATTGAGAAGTCATTTCAAAGTGTGTCTTGTGGAGATGAGAGTGTGGTAGCAAAAAGTAGAGTGGAAGGCAGAGCATGTGTATTGAGTTTAATGGAACTGATTCAAGCATAGTGAAGATGCTATTCTCCAGTTCATGTATGTAATACTTACTTCTTTGTAGACAGTGTGTCTCTTGTAGGTAGTGAGCCCTAATTGGCATGTGCCATTTTGATCTTTCTATTCTTCTAACAGAGAATACATTCTTGGGTTAATCACCTTGTGGTTTTTCCCTTAACTAGGTTTTCCATGTCAAAATCTTGGTGTCTTATGTGTTGATGAGTTTCTATTTTTGATTTGAATGCATTATGTTTCATGTTTAATAGACTGCTAATCACCAAGAAGATTTAAGTGTGGAAATTAGAGAAAGTTTTTACACAACTGATTCACTCCCCCTCTTAGTTGTGTGCCCTAAGTCTAACAATTGGTATCAGAGCTAAGTTCCTCTAAAAGGAGCTTAACCACTTGAGGAGATCCAGGATGTCGTCTTACAAGAAGGATAGTCTGAAGTTTGATGGAACCAACTTTTCTCTTTAGAAAGTTTGCATGAAATGTCACTTGAAGTATATGGGATTTGCATACTAGTCCATGGTTACAAAAGCATATGTACCTCCACAGGGTGGTCCAACAACCCTAAATGAAATCACAGATGCTAAAAACAATCTACGGACCAAAGAGGCTCTTTTAAGCACATTATCTGACTCAGAACTCTCAAATGTTATTGAACTGCCAACTACCTTTGAGATTTGGAATAAACTAGAACTTTTCCATGAAGGAGACCAGTATGTTAAATGTGCAAGGTTATAGAGTCTAAAAGGGAAATTTGAAAAACTAAAGATGAGAGATGATGAAAATATTACCACTTTTATGCCAAGAGTGAATGAGCTGGTTTGTGGAATTAGAAATACTGGTGGTGTCTTGGATGAAAATGAGATTGTTGGTAAAATTCTCAGATCCCTCCCTGCTTCTTACAAAATCAAGGCTGCTGCCATTGAAGAATTCAGAGCTCGTACAACTATCATGAGATCAATTGGCTGCATTTGAAATGATAGAATTTGGAGATGACCCCCCCAAGATTGAATCTACATTCAAAGCCAGTGCCTCTATCAAAGGTAAACAAAGGCTTGATCCAGGAGAGAATTCTTCAAAGAAATTGTCTTGGTATGAAAAAGCAAGAAAAGATTTGGAAGAAGAAGTAGAAATTGCTCAACTTAAAGCCCTTATTGCAAAAAGGCTGCCAAGAGGATCTGGTAAGTATGAAGGAAAATTACCTTTTAAGTGTTTTAACTATAATAAGATTGGTTATTTTGTCTCAAGGTGTCTGGAAAGATTTTTAAGGCAAAATCTTGACAAGTCGAGGTTCCAAAAGAACTGTTACTATGTACATGAAGATGATGATAATGAAGGAGTAACAACTGATGAATCAGAGATAGGAAACAAATTTGGAAATGAATGGGTGTTCATTGCCATCAAGGAAGAAGATCCAATGTCCTCTATATCTGTCAATCTTAAGACTGTGGAAAGAGTCTGGCTGCCCAAATTGAAGAGAAGGATGATTGGGTCATTGATAGTGGTTGCTCTCACCATATGATAGGTGACAAAAATAAGTTTGTAGATTTGGAAAGGTATGAAGCAAGAGTGGTAAAATTTGGTGACAATTCTGCTAGTAGAATCAGAGGAAGAGGAACTATTTCTTTTGATGGAAGAAACAAAACTGGTAATGTACTGTTTGTTGAAGGTTTGAAGCACAATCTTCTCAGTGTTGGACAATTGGTGGACAAAGGCTATGATCTCCAATTCAAGGATATAAAATGCAAAATCTTTGAAAGTTTCAGAACAGAGATTGCATTCAGTACTCAAACTAAAGGTAATATCTTCCATTTGGTTGTTACTAGAAAAAGCTGTTTATTTGTTCAAGTTGATCAGAGTTGGTTATGGCATAGAAGGATGTGTCATGTGAATTTTGATAATATCATCAAGATAAGTAATACTCAGGATGTAAGAGATCTTCCAAAATTGGTGAAACCTACTAACAGCTTGTACAAGGAATGTCAGTTGGGTAAGCTAAGTAGAATCTCATTCAAAAGAAAGGAACTGTCCTCTACTGGACTATTGGACTTAGTTCACACTGATCTTTGTGGTCTGGTAAGAACCAGGAGCATTCAAGGTGATAGATACTTCATGCTGCTAATTGATGACTATTCTCAGATGATGTGGGTAACCTTTCTAAAGGAGAAATCAAAAGCTCTTGAAAAATTCAAAATATTCAAGGCTATGGTGGAGAATGAAACATGACTAAAGTTGAAATGTCTAAGGTCTAATAGGGGTGGAGAATTCACATCCAGTGAGTTCATAGAGTTCTGTGAGAAACATGGGATTAGGAGACAGTTGTCTGCTCCTAGTACTCCTCAGTAGAATGGAGTAGTGGAGAGGAAAAACTGGACCATCTAGGAAGCATCTAGGACCATGATGATGGAAGAAAATGTTCCTCAGATCTATTGGAGAGAAACTGTCAGCACTACAGTCTATACTCTCAATTGAGTTCAAATCAGAAGCAATACCGGTAAGACCCCTGATGAAATCTAGTTTGGCATTACTCCTACTGTAAGATATTTTAGAGTCTTTGGTAGAAAATGTTACATCAAAAGAGATGAAGATCTAGGCAAGTTTGAAGCTAGAAGTGATGAAGGGATATTCTTGGGTTACTCTACTCAAAGAAAAGCATACTGGTGTTATAACAAGAGACTGAGAAAGATGATAGAAAGTGCAAATGTGAAGGTTGATGAGGAAATGGAGAAACCCTCAAGGTTTTATGAATACGATGAAGATGATCAGAATGGTGTTCTGGTGCAAGGAGTTTAATCCTCTTCTAAAAGTCAGATTCAAACTGATCCGGTAAATCAGGAAGAAGAGACAGATCTGAATGAGCTTGATCAAGAAGTAGAAGTGCAAGAAACTCGCAAAGTTCCAAGGTATGTAAGACTGAACCACTCTGAAGATCTAATCATTGGTGACAAAAGCAAAGGTGTGCAAACTAGAAGGAAAATTGCTCAGAATTTAGATGAATATTGTCTAATTTCAAAGATTGAACCTAAGACAATAAATGAAGCCTATAATGATGAAAATTAGACCAAAGCAATGGAGGACGAATTGATGT
Source organism: Cunninghamia lanceolata (assembly GCA_027924645.1). Taxonomy (NCBI): domain Eukaryota; kingdom Viridiplantae; phylum Streptophyta; class Pinopsida; order Cupressales; family Cupressaceae; genus Cunninghamia; species Cunninghamia lanceolata. The sequence continues at coordinate 14,223,148 of BSBN01000237.1, read as the reverse complement.
AAATTGAGAAAAATCACACTTGGGATCTTGTTCCTAGACCTAGAAACAAGAATGTGATTGGAACCAAATGGGTCTTCCGGAACAAACTAAATGAAGTTGGTGAAGTAATCAGAAATAAAGCTAGATTGGTATGCAAGGGCTACTCTCAAATAGAAGGAATTGATTTTGAAGAAACTTTTGCTCTGGTGGCAAGAATTGAAGTAGTCAAATTATTCCTTGCCTTTGCTGCCTTCAAGGATTTCAAGGTGTATCAGATGGATGTCAAGTCTGCTTTCTTGAATGGTGACTTAGAAGAAGTGTACATTGAACAACTGGATGGATTTCAATTATCTGAGCATGGTGATATGGTATGCAAGTTGAAGAAGGCACTGTATGGACTAAAGCAAGCCCCAAGAGCCTAGTATGAAAGATTGGACAAGCATCTTTTGAAGATTGGTTTCAATAAAGGTACTACTGACAGTAACTTATATTTCAAAATAGATCATGAAAACATCTTGATTATTGAAGTATTTGTTGATGATATCATCTTTGGAGGAAGAGACAGTATGTGTAGAACTTTTGCAAATCAAATGAAAAGTGACTTTGAGATGTCAATGCTTGGTGAAATGAATTTCTTCTTGGGTCTGCAAATTACTCAAACAAAGAAAGGAGTCTTTATTTCTTAGACCAAATATGTAAAAGAACTGTTGAGGAAATTTGGGATGGAAGATTCAAATCCAATGAATACTCCTATGGCAACCGGATGTAAGTTGAGAAAAAATGATGACTCTCCTAAGGTAGACCAGACAAAGTACAAATCAATGATTGGAGGATTGTTGTATCTCACTCAAACTAGACCAGATATTATGCAAGCTGTTGGTCTTGTCGCTTGATTCCAAGCTGATCCTACAGAATCCCATGTCATGGCAATCAAGAGGATTTTTAGATATCTAAAAGGGACAGTTGAGTATGGTCTATGGTATCCTAGAGATCATGATTTCTCTCTTCATACATATACAGATGCTGATTAGGCAGGAGATGTGGATGACCGGAAGAGTACCAGTGGTGGAGCATTCTTTTTGGGAAAGAGATTGGTTTCTTGGCTAAGCAAGAAACAAGAGGCAATATCCCTGTCTACAACTGAAGCAGAATACATTGCAGTTGCAGGTAGTTGCACTCAAGTTTTGTGGATGAAGCAGATGCTAAGAGATATTAAAGTAGAGTATGAGGAGCCTATCACAATCTTCTGTGATAATTCAAGCGCAATAAATATTTCTAAGAATCCAGTGTTGCATTCTAAGACTAAGCATATATCTGTCAAGTTTCACTTTTTGAGAGAGCAAGTGAACAAGGATGAAGTCCGACTAGAGTTTGTGCCCTCCAAGGATCAGATTGCAAATATCTTTACTAAACCTCTTCCCAAGGACTCTTTTGAGTATCTCAGGGAGAAGTTAGGGGTTATTACCCCTCCAATGATGAACTAGGATGCACTGATGTGCATCATTCTGGTGGATATCACAGTCATATCTTGTGATTCAGATTGATGGTGGGAGCTACTACTCAGGGGGAGCAGCAGGTATGATTCTTAAGTATTGGAGTTGCAAGTATGAGCCCTTTTCCATTGATGTCAAAGGGGGAGAGAAGACATGTGAAAAACAAGTGGTTGATGATCAAAGGGGGAGCAGACATGTGAATAGTTATTGTTGATAGGGGGAGTTGTGATAGTAAGGAGAAGTTCTTGTCTTGATAGTTTTTCACATCATATCTTGCCATCAATGACAAAGGGGGAGATTGCTGCAAGTATGGGTCTAACTGGTCTTGTCATTAATGTCAACATACTTATGTTGCATTAATGAGGAGGATTGGATGAGCTGTGTGCTGAGGATATTGAGAAAATTAGTCTCAATTAGGAACAGTGAAGAACAGTGATGACAACAAGGTAAAAGTCCAAGATAGGTTGAGGATAAGAGGATGTGGTTTAAAGGGTTTGTATATATAAGTCTTGAGATGCTCCAGTCAAGTTTTCAAAGGTCTATATGAAGATCTAAAGAATTTATGGTCACTCAAGTAGAACTAGCTCTGACAGGTGTCCAGAGGTGACAGAGTGACACAGATAGGTCCTGTGAGGTCTGGTAATGAATTATCCCATTTTGTGGATTGGAGGAAGTGTTGAGGATGTCCTTGTGAAGTGTCAAGTAGATTGGTTTGTGGCTTGAAGGTCCGGAAGAACCTATTCCTTTTTGACAGTGATGACAGACTGTGTTCTTGAGGTTCCGGATGAAGGAGAGAAGGATTCTAGTAAGCAGATGAAGTGTGGATGTTGTTGGTGATTTAGGAAAGCTTGTGGTGATCTGTGGATTGGTTCCAGTTCATGTTGGTGGTCCACATTCAAGTTAAAGTTGATATTTGAAGAATAACCACTAGATGTTGGTGTTCTTCCTACGACTGGCTGACCAGATGTATTACATGTCTTGCGGATGTTCTTGTAGGTGTTTGCCGACTTAGATGATTATTCCTAAGTCGATGTAGTGTATAAATAAGGGATTGAGAAGTCATTTCAAAGTGTGTCTTGTGAAGATCAGAGTGTGGTAGCAAAAAGTAGAGCGAAAGGCAGAGCAGGTGTATTGAGCTTAATGGAACTGATTCAAGCATAGTGAAGATCCTATTCTCCAATTCATGTATGTAATACTTACTTCTTTGTAGACAATGTGTCTCTTCTAGGCAATGAACCTCTTGTGAGCAGTGTGCTTGGGCAGTGAGCCCTAATTGGCATGTACCATTTTGATCTTTCTATTCTTCTAACAGAGAATACATTCTTGGGTTAATCACCCCGTGGTTTTTCCCTTAACTGGGTTTTCCACGTGAAAATCCTGGTATCTTATGTGTTGATGAGTTTTATTTTTTTATTTGAATGCATTATGTTTCATGTTTAATATACTGCTAATCACCAAGAAGATTTAAGTGTGGAAATTAGAGAAAGTTTTTACACAACTGATTCACCCCCCTCTCAGTTGTGTGCTCTAAGTCTAACACATACCCTAGTAAAGACAAATACTCTACTTGGAATTACAGAAAATGACAACAGGAGGGTTTACAGTTACTTACCTGATAGTGCTTTTGTTTGGATTAGATGAGTTATTATGGGGAAAGACTATAAATGCGTAAGATCATCCATTCTGTTACGTTGAAGGATCCAATCTGTTGACAGGTAGTTGTTGAGGGTTTGACTTTAGAGCTCTGTAACTTCTTGATTTATCAGAAGATGAATAAAAATGACCTTTGAATTTTACCTTTAAAATAGATCAATAGGATAGGTTAGGGGAAAAATGTGTTGTCTTGATTAAATCCATTGATCATCTATAGGGAATCCGTAGATGTCACCAAGTGTTCAACTTTCATTTGTAATCGGCAGGAGTTCACCTACTGCATTTAATTGCATTTAATTTTTAAAGGGGGGTGATCTTCAATAGATCAGGGGATATTCAGAAATATGACCCCTCTGGATAATATGACCCCCTTGCTTTTACGTGGGATACTGAGTGCAAAGAATCAGGTGATATGGTCAACATTTGACCATGGTGCATATCGAGTCACAGAACTAAGATCAGGGGTATCTAAAATATGACCCCCCTTTCCTTGGAAAAGATTAGGGTGACATCATCATGTTAGGGATGTCGTTTAATTATTATGTTTTAATGTTTTCATCATCATATTAAGGAATATGATGGATATTGGATATATACCCCCCTCCATGGTTTAGATGGAACGATGATGTCATCATCAAGGTGATTTCTTTCATTCATAGGAATCGGATGACGTCACCATCATATTGACATAGGGTAATATTTGTGAAGAAGGAGATATTCGTAAGATGACTGATGTTAGAAATAGTGGGATATACGAAGTCCTTCGACAAGTAGGTATCGGTTCCTATTTAAATTTGACGTCTGTACATCACACACCTACCGATTATCAGGTGACAATCATATATCTGGGTGATCTTATCAAATATGACTAATGTTAGAAATATGACCCCCCACCTGGGATATCAGGTTTGACTAAACTTTGACTCAACATAACTTTCTTCCCTTAGATAATTTTGGGGATCTAAAAGACAAACCTGCCTAGAATTTTGTGTACTTTCCAACCATGAAGTTAATAATGGGAACTACTAACTTTGGCAACTGACTTCATCATAGTGGCAAATCCACCCTCTTACAAGGTTACATACATGACTGATTTTACCAAACCGCCCAAAGCAGAAAACAAACAAGCCACAAGAAGCAAGAAAAGTTGGGTCCCTGTTTTGTCAAGGCAAAATGGGGTGTGTTGTGTAACCGCAAAACAAGAACATGATGATAGTATCTTTTATTTCATCTTTTGATTTATCTTTTGTTCCTTTCCTATGCCTAATCAAAACTACCTTGATCTATCATATCTTGGTATGTTGCGATGAAGTATGGAATGGGGCATGGTCATATTGCTTTCGTATGTCATGTATGTGGGATGATCTTATTCTCTTCCTATGTGTATTGGTATCTTGTACGTGTTGGCATTAGCATTTTTCATAACAATATCTTTTGCATCTAAGAAGCTAAACAATCTCTTATGCATTGAGACTATTCTATGCTAAGACTATGTCCATACATATAACTAGCAAGGTGTCATTATGTGTAATGGAGATAATCTCAAACCTTTTCTTGTAGCATCAAAGTCCATCTCAAAATGCTAGATGCTATTCATATCTTATGTATGTTGGTTTAACATCTTGACCTCATACGTTTAGACAAGATTGTAGTATGCTAGTTATGCATGAGATATATCGACACCTTGGTCCTTTATACCCTGGTACATAACATCCACATGCTATATCAAACATAAGGATTGCATTTCTTTACTTTTGAGAAATTACTTTAAAAGTTGTCATACCATCTATCCATTCCATCATATTCCTATATAGTCCTCAACCAAGATCAATCATTCCTTCATCTCTATCCCGATTTATCCCATCCAATCCTCATTTTCTTAATGTTACCATCTTATCTTATCATCTTATCACGAGCCAACCCAGCCCTTCCTGGCTAGCCTAGCTTACCTCTCGAGGGGGCATCACCCGCTAGTTACACTAGGGCATAACCTTGTTTATCGAGTTAATTATCATATCTTCTTTGACACAACGTTCTAACAAACATTGTATCAAGAGGGGCAAAATGTAGACACTCAAATTTGACCTAAATTTGTCCATGTCTTGCAACACCTAGTAAAAACATTATCTAGACATCATGTAGCATTTTGTCCTAAAATCCCATCTTAATCCCATCCTTATTCCACTTAGCCAATTAATTAAATAAATTTTATTTATTTAATTAAAAATTCCTTCATAAATCCCACTTCCCAATTAATTAAATAAGTTTTATTTATTAATTAATTTCTCTTATCATTTATCTTCATATCATCACAAGCTAACATGTGTGCATCTTTTATTTGAAATATGTGTGGTACTACATCTTTTATTTAATATATTTCACATGTAGTACTTTTTATGTACACGATCACACATGAGCCTTACCCTTCCCTCCACTTGTCATCTACACATTCACCTATGATTATCAATTCATCTCAGCCATTCACATAGTCACCAAATCTCTACTGTTGATTGATTTTGGTTGAGTGTTATATAAACACTCTCTCATTCCATACTACAATCATCTAGCATTTTCATAGTGTCTACATTATCATCCTGAGCATATTGAGCATTTGAGTTTCCATTGCATCAATTTAGCATATTATCATTATCATCCATCTATCATGGAAGCTTTGATCTTTATAATTGTTCATTGTTGAGAAGCAATCCACATCATAAACAAGGAATCATACAATCTAGGTGATCTTGTTCTTGAATTGCATGTTTTTTGTTTCACTTGGATTCGATTCTTTGATGGTGGTAGGATTAGGTTTTCATTTGTATGCTTGTTATTATTAACCTATTTTTTACCTATCAAACAGACCAAGATTTTTAAGCAGAAAGAAATGTGAAGCAATATATCAGATTGTTCTTCATCATACAAATCACTGTCTACACTGCACTTCACTGTAACTCACTTGATTCTTCTAGAGATGCCAATTTTCTTGATATTATCAACATATAAAGTTTCTAAACAAGTAGTAGAATAGGATACAATTGACACCAATGAGAACAAAGATATGTTGACATCAATGACAACACTGATTAGACACATACCTACAACAATCTCCCCCTTTGTCATTGATGGCAATATATAATGTGAAAAACTGCAACAGCCATCAAGACAAGATTCTCCCCTATCTCTTTATGCATTTGCACTCTTTATCTACCTGAGTTTTTCACATGACTACTCTCCCCCTTTGACATCAATGCCAAAGGGCACATACTTGCACTCTTCTTCTCTGATCCAATCTCTCTTCTGAACTTTCTGACTACTCCCCCTACGAAGTAGCCCTTAAAGCATCAATCCAGATCTTGATGTAGAACTGTGAGCCCACTAGATTGTGCATCTCTGAGATAGTCAAAAGTATCCTTAGGCAGAGGCTTGGTAAAAATGTCTACAATCTGATCTTTTGTAGATACATACTCCAACTTGACTTCATTCTCTGTCACTTTTTCTCTTAGAAAGTGATATCTCATGGATATATTCTTTGTCCTTGAATGCATTACTAGATTCTTTGATATGTTTATGGCACTTATATTGTCACAAAAGATTGCAGTTGGATCTTCATACACAAACTAATGTCTGCTTCATCCATAACACTTGAGTGCAACTATATGTTGCTGTAATAAACTTTGCTTCTATAATAGACAGAGATATTGAGTCTTGTTTATTGCTTAACTAGGATACTAGCCTTTTTCCCAAGAAAAATGCACCTCCACTGGTACTTTTCCTGTCATCCACATCTCTGGCCCAATCTGCATCTGTGTATGCACTAAGAGTGAAATCATTATCTTTTGGATACCACAATCCATAGTCTATTGTGCCTTTAAAATATCTTAGTATTCTCTTGACTACCATCACATGTGATTCTTTAGGTTCTACTTGAAATCTTGCCACATGACAAACTGCATGCATTATGTTAGGTCTAGTTTGGGTCAGATAAAGTAACCCTCCAATCATAGATCTATACTTCTTCTAATCTTCCATAGCTGCATCATCATTTTTGCTCAACTTACAACCAATTATCATGGGGGTGCTTACCAGTTTTGAGTCCTCCATCCCAAACTTCTTTAACAATTCTTTCACATACTTAGATTGTGAAATGAAGATACCTTTATCTAATTGATTACTTTGCAGACCTAAAAAGAAATTTATCTCACCAAACATTGACATTTCAAATTCATTATGGATTTCTCTAGCAAAAATTGTGTACATACCTTCATTGCCTCCAAAGATGATGTCATCAACAAAGATTGCAACAATTAGAATTTGTTCATTATTAATCTTGAAATAGAGATTGTTTTCAGTAGTACCCTTGTTGAATCCTAACTGTATCAGATACTTATCCAACCTAGCATAACAGGCCCTGGGGGCTTGTTTTAATCCATACAATGCCTTCTTTAATCTACATACCATGTCACCCTGATGTGATGACTGGAATCCTTCTGGTTGTTCAATATAAACTTCTTCTTTCAATTCTCCATTCAAGAATGTAGACTTCACATCCATTTGATATATCTTAAAATATTTGTAGGTTGAAAATACCAAAACCATTCTTATAACTTCAATTCTTGCCACCGGTGCAAATGTTTCCTCAAAATCTATTCCTTCAACTTGAGAGTATTCTTTGCATACAAACCTTGCTTTGTTTCTTACCATTTCACCATTCTTATTCATCTTATTTCTGAAAACCCACTTAGTGCCAATTACTTTTTTATCTGCTAGTCTGGGAATAAGATCCCAAGTCTAATTCTTCTCTATCTACATTAATTCTTCTTTCATAGCCCTTACCCAATTCTCATCATTGCAAGCTGCATTCATTGTCTTAGGTTCAATCTTAGAAATCAGACAAAAATTTACTTGTTCTTCTGCAGCCCTTCTTCTGGTCAGGATTCCTTTGCTCTTATCTCCTATGATTTGATCTTCAGAATGATTAAGTTTCACATACCTTGGTGTCTTGGTAGCACTTTCTAGAGCTTGTTCCTCTTCATCTAAGTTGTCTTCATGTTGCACCACTTCCAAAGCATCTGGTTTATCTGATTCATATCCACTTGATTCTGGAGACCTTTCCTCGCTTTCATCAACTTTAACATTTGCACTTTCAATGATCTTATTCAACCTTTTATTATAGCACTGATAGGCCTTAATCTTGGTGGAATAACCAAGGAAGATTCCTTCATCACACCTAGCATCAAACTTGCCTAGATCTTCTTCTCTTTTGATATAACATTTGCTACCAAAAACTTTGAAATATTTCATAGTAGGAACTTTACCATACCACAATTCATAAGGAGTCTTAGAACTATTACCTTTAACTTGGACTCTATTTAGGATATATACAGTAGTGTGAATTGCCTCTCTCCAATATGCTTCTAGACGATCAGCTTCCTTCATCATGGTTCTAGAAGCTTCTTGAATTGTTCTATTTTTCCTTTCAACAACTCCATTTTGTTGTGGAGTTCTAGGCATAGATATCTATCTCTTTATTCCATGTTCTTCACAAAATAAATTGAATTCATTTGATGTAAACTCTCCTCTATCAAACCTCAAAAATTTGATCTTCAAATCCATCTCATTTTCAACCATTGCCTTAAATGCCTTGAACTTATCTAGAGCTTTAGCTTTTTCTTTCAAAAAGGTAACCCAAGTCATTCTAGAATAATCATCAATAAGCAACATGAAATACATGTCTCCTTGCAAACTTATTACTCTAGTAGGTCCACACAAATCTGTATGCACTAGCTCAAGTAGTCCATCAACTGATTGGTCTTGATTTTGAAACTTGTTCTTGTTTGTTTCCCAAATTTACACTCCTTGCATATAGGGTTAGCAGGCTTCACAAGCTTAGGCAAATATCTAATAGCCTGTGCAGTACTTATCTTCATAATATTATCAAAATTGATGTGACACATCCTTCTATGCCATAGCCAACTCTCATCAGTCTGAGCCAACAAATAATAGTTATCAGTTCCTTTCAAGTGATATATATTACTTCTAGTCTTCTTACCAGCTGTAATGACTATTCCAGAGCTTTCCCTAATCTTTCATCCATTGTCCTTGAAGCTTAAATCATATCCTTTGTCACACATCTGACCCACACTCAAAAGATTGTACTTTAATCCTTTCACATACAAGACATCTTTAGTATTATGCTTTCCATCAAAAGAAATAGATCCTTTCCCACAAATCTTACTAGTTGTATCATCTCCAAACCTAACCAGTCCACCATCATATCTTTCCAAACTCACAAAATTACTTTTGTCACCAGTCATGTAGTGAGACTAGCCACTATCAATAACTAATTCATCTTTGTCTTTAATGACCTAAGCAGCCAAAGCACTTTCCACTAGATTTTCTTCCTTCACACAACTAGCAAGATTAGTAGACACAGGTTCTTCCTTAATAGCAATAAATAAGCATTCATTACCAAAAGTACTAGCATTATCTAGTTCACCATTATCTGATACTCCTTCATCATCATCAAAATATTCAACATAATAACATTTCTTTTGGATCCTAGGCCTGTTCTCATATCTTTTTCTATTTCTTTCAATTCTTTCAGGACATCTGGAAGCAAAACGACCTACCTTACCACAAAAAAAACATTTGAAAGGTAATTTCCCTTTAAGCTTACCAAATCCTCTTTGCAGTCTATCCACAAAGTTGGCTTCAATTTCATCAAACTCATCATCAAATTCTACCTAGTAATTTTCTGATTTGGAGGTTTTCCTAGAAAAACTAGCTTTGGAGATAGTCTCAACTTTTGATAAGGCATCTCCAAACTCTCTCATTTCAAAGGCAGTAAGCTTACCAAGTAACTGATCTCTGTCAATAGTTTTTACTTGCATAAATTCTTCAATTGCAGCAACCTTGTGACTGTAAGATTTTGGTAGTGATCTGAGAGTTTTCATCACAACTTCCTTATCACTCAGAGTTGCCCCCATACATTTTATCCCAGTGACAAGTTAATCAACTCTTTGTATAAAGGCTATTATGTTTTCATCTTCATTCATCTTCAAACTCTCATATTTCACTTTTAGACTTTGTAGCTTGGCCTCCTTCACAGAATCATCTCCTTCATATAGATTTTTCAACTTCTCCTATACCTCATTTGTAGATTCAAGATCCACAACTTTCATCAGTACTGAGTCATTTAATGAACTTAATAGAGCATCTTTTTCTTTGACATTCATCTCATATTCTTTGATTTCATCTTCAATCATCAGACCATTTTGAGGCATGGTGTATTTTGTTTCTACAGTTTTCCATACTTTGTAACCAAGAATAAGAAGATGGATTTTCATTCGCGCCTTCTAAAGAGCATAATTCATCCCATCAAAATGTAGCACTTCCTTCTTATAAGACATTTTGGATCTTCCTCAAGCTGTTAGACTTCCTTCATAGGAACTTGGCTCTGATACCAATTATTGATATGTACTAGACAACTGAGATGGGGTGAATTAGTTGTCCCAAAAACTCAATCACTTTTGCACTTAAATATTAATTACTCATCCACAATTATTATGATTTAACAATGAATGCATGAAATCAGAAACTTAATCATGGATACAACATTAAACACAAGAGATACCAAATTTTAGGTGGAAAACCCCAAAGTGGGGAAAAACCATGGAGAGGATTAGCTCTCAAAATATATTGTAATCTTTGAAAAATGATGTTCAAGCTTGGTCACTCCACGGGCCCAGAACATATTGGCTCACTACCATGAAGTACAGCTTGGTCTAGTAGGCTCATTGCCTCAACCCTAAACCTAGAAAGATTATAATAAGGACTGTTAAACCCTAAGGGCTGTTAAACCCTACTGGTGGCTCACTATCAGGCTCACTACCAAGATCAACATTTTCTTCATGTCTGAGATTAATACATTGAAGTACAATAGTTCCTCTATTTTGCTCTGCTTTTGCACCTTTTTCCTTATCTTCCCATCTTCGCACAAGGACATGTTTTCCGTGACTCAACTACAAGTATTTATACACTTCATCAACCTTGGAATGATCATCAAGGTTGGCATTACAATCATCAACTATTGGAACAATCTACAAGGTTGACATTACAAACATTTTCAAAATAGGTCTTGACCTATTACAACATTATGCAAAGGAAATGAAGTAAAAGTGTATGTAGATCATGCCATGCCTTAGCTAGGACTCAAACATGATCTTCCACACTACAACATGCTTCCATTATCTTCAAGGGATCTTCGCAATTATTGGAATTAACCAAGTTGGCTAAGACTAGTTACACACTACGTTATATGGGGACAATCTGTTGGCAAGAGACACTATATGGATTCATGATTGTTGTCATTGATGGCAACAAAGTTCATCCCACACATCCGCAGGACATGGTGTGTCTCTACTGGAAGTTAGAGTGAAGAATGTTGTGGTCCGGTAAACAAGAACAGAGCATGTGGCAAGGTCTGACAGACAGGTCCGGATCTCTCAAGGGAAGTATCTTGGTGAAGTGTGGATTTGGAGAAGTCAAGAGGACTACCTTGAGTGATATATTCCAAGGATTTAGCCTCCGCTGATAGATGAGGAAAAAGATATGAATACTTGAGTACCAGGTTCCTGAGTGACAGTATGAATAGAGGAAGAACTGACTGGCAGAACATCAGACTTTATTCCAGATGTGTTACTGATGGTGGTAAAGGTTATGAAGGCATGAATTATGTTTGGTCGACATGATTAATGATTTCTACAAGTATATGCTTGATCTGCATTACTTGATGTGCAAGGATTCAGCTGACAGAACAGAGTTTGTGAAAAGATTGACTATTCTGGGTGCCGACTTGAAAGGTGATGAAATTACTTGTGCGGATATATATACAAGATGGATTTAGTTGAGTGGAGTGTTGTGGTTGTTGGTGATGTGTGAATAAAAGTAGAAGAGCAGAGCAGAAGCAGTAAGGAAGGTCCGGTATGTGAAAGGAAAGCAGCATAAGAGAAGAGGTAAGATGAAGTGTAGCAGATTAGTGTACTGAGCCTAACCAGAACTGAACTCCAGCATATGTAGATGCTCCCAATCAGTTCAAGTATTGTATAACATTCTTCTGTAGATAGTGAGTCTCTTATAGGCAGTGTGCCTCTTGTGAGCAGTGTGCTGGGGCAGTGAGCCCTAATTGGCAAGTGTCATTTTGTTTCTCCTTATTCTTCTAAAATAGAATAATTCTTGGGTTAATCACCCCGTGGTTTTCTCCCTTAACAGGGTTTCCACGTCAAAAATATTGTGTCATCTATATTTCCATTTCATGGTTATGTTTGCTTATTGAATTAATGCTACATTAATTATTAAGAAAGTTTAGAAAGCATAAATAATTAGGATAACTTATTCACCCCCCCTCTCAGTTATCAACAATTGGTATCAGAGCCAAGTTCCTCCTAAAAGAGTCTAACAGCTTGAGGAAGATCTGGGAATCCAAATGGATGCATATGGTTTAAGGGAGCAACTCAAAACTACCCTTGATGATCTTGAGCAGTCAAACTCTAAAGTTAATGAATTAAAGGAAAGACTCAAACAAGCTGATGATTTCATGAGAGAACTAAAAGAAAAATTAAGTCTCTCTATGAAAAAGAGAAAGGAGTTGCTTCAGCAATTGGCAAGTCAAGGTGAAGCAAATGATGCAAATGAAGAGCTGAATGAGAAAACCAAGTTATGTGAAAAGTTATCAAAAGAAATCATTATGGTAAGACATGAAATGGAATCAGGAGTTATGAAGTTTACCCAAGAAGTTGAAGAGAAAAGAAAAAATGAAGATAATCTAAGACAATCTCTCAAAGAGAAATCAGAAGATTGCCACCAGATGGATAGAATTATCAGACATCTTGAATCTGATCTTGAAGATGCTAAAGAAAATGAAGAAAAACTTGAGGATCAAATTATCTCTCTCAAAAGGGATCTTCAAACAACAAATGAATATAAAGAGAAATTCAAGATAAGTTCTGCTCAACTTGAAGTTCTTCTTGGAAGTCAAAAGAGGGTAGATGATAAGTGTGGTTTGGGATATGAGAAAGGAGAAAGCTTCGAATCCGGTCAGAAGAATTTTGGATCAGAAAATCCAAGGAACAGACCTAGAAGACCTCCGGTAAGACAGCCCAATGCTCAAAGATATCCATCCTTCAATGGATACTGCCACAACTGCAATCACTTTGGTCACAAAGCTAATCAGTGTAGAAAGAGAATGAATCAGACTAATTCATCCTTCTCCAGACAGTGTTTTAACTACAAAAGGTATGGTCACAAATCTCATGAATGCAGAAATATGCAAATGAACAAATCATTCAATGGTAGATGCTTTGCATGCAATAGAATAGGTCATATGGCTAATCAATACAGATCAAGAGGATATCAATCAAATATGCAAAGAAACGTTGTTTTCCAAATTTGCAATAGATCTGATCATATTGCAAAGTTCTGTAGAAGCAAGAATCAGGACAAAAGAGGTCCGGTATATCATAATCAGAATCAAGATAAGGGGAAACAAAAGGTGAATGCAGATGAAGTTAAAAGTGAGATGAACAAAATTTGGGTAAAGAAAAGTACAAAGAATATAGAGGTTGGATCCACACCAGACTCTGGTGCTGATATTCCTTCCAAAAATTAAAAAGTGAGCTCTGGCTCATGGGGAGACACAAAGAAAACCTTGTTCCCCCAACCAGTCAATTGGTGCCGGAACTGGCACAAGAAGAGCTACAGATTGAAGGATTCATAAGGGGAGCATCCAAACAAACTATGGTTAAGATTTGGAAGATCCGCAAGATGTTTAAAGATCAAGATTGATCTGGTTCTTCAAGTAATCTGAATAAGGCAAGCTGGAATAATTTAGGTCAAGCATTTATTGCAACCTGACATTAGGGTTTGCGCAGCAGTATAAGGGTTTTCTCATTAATCACTTATTCATTCTACATTCAAGAAGAAACAAAAAGTGGAGCTCTGCAACAAAATACCTCAAGTTCATCGAAGATTGTTTGCAGAAGTCAATTCATCCAGAAATCAATCCGGCCAACTCCGTGAAATTGAAAGGCGCAAAAGGTATTTTCTATTTTTCAATATCTCACTGCAAATCTTTTGAAAGATGGATACTCTGAATATAGTAAAGATCTCTGATAGGCCCCGCCCTGAATTTAAGAAACATCCATACAAATCATTAGAGGTAGATCCCTTAGGAGTATTCTCTAGTGTTCTGCGTGGCATTTTGCACACAGAAGACATTAGGGTTTACATACATGCAAATATTGAGGAGTTTGGGGAATTCAAACTAAGAGATATCTATCACAAACAACTGATAGACGATGGTTTTGAGCTTAAACTAGAATATAAGGGTATCCAAGAGAAACATTTTGATCAATTCATTCACTTCCTCTACTTTGAAGAAGATGAATGGGTCCGGTATGTATTGAGTAGGGTGCATGATAACTTCCTATGGCTGAACAGACCTTGCAAGATCACAAAGGAGGCAATTAGGGCAGTAACTGGTTTATACTCCTCCCAAGGGATACCTGTCCTCAAATCTGTCAAAAACAACATTGTAACTGAGGCCACTGGATCAAAATTTGATAAAAGGGCAATGACCATTAAAGATATTACTGACCCAGACATCAAGTTTGCATCTATGATAATAGGATAGATATATCACTCCAGTAGGGAGAATTCAGTATCTGGAACTGCAGTATATACTGCCTATGAGATGCTGAGAAAGAATGCAGAATATGATCTCTATGAACTTCTTTTGAGCCAATTAATGGAAAACATACAAAAGATCAAAAAGGACAAGAAGAACTCTTTTAAATATGGTGCACTAATATTATGTTTATTTTTCTACTTCATGAATGAGCTGCCCGGATCAAATGGATGGGTATGACAAAATAACATTTACCGGTAGCAATTCAGATCAGAGATTACTTGCATGAACTTGGGGATGCTAAGGCAAGGAATATAGCTCTGTGGGGTTACTTCAAGCACTTTCAAAATATAATGCAAATCAGAAAAAGAATCCCTAAATCAGTAGTTGAGAAATACAAGGATACAGTGTGCTTCATGGTAGACACTGATCAATGCCTAATGGAGACAGTAGAGCCAAGGACATTCTAGATCATGCCTATGGGGTATGAAGTTGATGAACAAATTGTAGAGCTACATGTTCAACACATGCTCAGTCAGCCAAAGGACCCAAAAGCAGAAAGATTTGGAACCTTTGAAGAACTAAGTGTGAAAATTCACACTGAGCTAAGGTAGTCAAAGATCAAAAGAAAGGTAAGAAAAGAAGTTGAAGAAGTTGCAAAGGGCTTCGACATCTCAAAGGAGGCACTTGATGCCAACAGGGAAAAGAGGCAAAAGGCTGAGGAAGAGAAGAAAGAGGCAGAAAAGAAAAGCAAGGAAAGTGCTCCAGTAGAAACCTCAACCCGGACTAGATCATCAAAGAGATCTGCACCTGTCACAGTCAAAAGCTCAAGAACATCAAAACTTGAAGTCCAGGCATCTGGCAAAGGAGAGAAAAGATCAAAGACAAAAGCCACAAGGGCTTATTCCAATCAAAGAGATGAAGAGGAAACCGAATCAGATGAGGAGATAAAGAAACTGAAGAAGAAGAAGAAATCATCTGGTGAACACTCTACCGGTCAAGGAGAAGAAGAGAAGGAAGAGGAATTTGCTGAAAAACCCACTCTATCCTTAGATGTTGTAGTGAAAGCAGTCAGTGTGAATGGGAACTTGCAACCCTTAATAGAATTTTATGATGAATATAATGAAGCAGATAAAAAGATTCTGGAGGAAGCCACAGTTTAGTTTTTGAACACTTACAACAAAGCTTTTATTGAAATTATCTCTCTAATTCCCAAAAGCTTAGAGAAAAGGCTTGAAATGAGGAAGAACAATGCTCGAGCAAAGGATCTTGAGATTTGGGAACAGCTCGCCATTCAGCTCTTCCCTTCAATCACTCTGTAGCAAATGAATATGATCTTTAAAGAGTGCAAGGATGAGTTCCAGAGCAAAGCCAGGATGAATCAGCTCATGCTTGGTGAAACCGACAAAGTGGCAAGAGAGACTGAAGAGATCCTCTGAAATGCTCTTAAAAAGTTTAACATTCCCATCACAGAGGACTCTAGTAAAGACAAGGGCTCAAAATCCTCTATTCCGAAAGAGGTGACTCATGAACAAACAAATATCTCTCCTCCGGTTTGCCCTATAGCCTCCGGATCTAAAGGAGAAGACAGAATGCAGGAGAAAGAAGCAGGAGTGAAGGAAAAAGAAGTTAACAGTACCAAGGTTGCAGAGGAAGAGAAGACCTCAACAGAGAAGACCACAAGTACTAGTGGTAAGAATGTAGAAGGAGAGAAAGCTCCAAGGGACAACAATAAGAATGCAGAAGAGAAGAAACATCTATCTCTGGCAAGAGACACTGCAAAAACTATCCAAGAATTCCTGAACAAAGAAACAATGGAGATTGATGAACTGGAGCTTCTACAAGGACCATTTAATTTTGATTCACTTTCTCCAGTACAGACAATGAAGATTGTCTCATTCGCTAATGCAAAGGCTAAAGAAAAACTCCTAAAGTCTCACATGGAAGACTGTGAGTTGATAGAAGCTACTTCCGGAGTGCTAGAAAAGATTATGCCATCGTTTCAAAAGGATCCCACAGCCTCCTCATCCGGTAATCTCAAAACTCTAGTCAATAGTGTTAGCACACATTTTGATTCTCTAGAGAAGTCAGCTAATGAAAAGGTCCGGAATGAGTTTTTGGATAAGAGATTCTCAGAGGTACAAGAGTTGATCATTAATGATAGAAGAAATATGAATATTGGGATAAAGAGCTTAGAAAATGCTCTTAAAGATGGTGGTGAAGTATACAAATTTTGTATTTCCTGGTCCAAAACAACAGTGGAGATTGAGAAGAAAATGAAAGAATAGGAGGATAAACTAATAAAACTTTCTCAAAATTTTGATCCACTCACTACATCAATAATAAATCAAGAATATCAAACGGTTGCAGTTTTGAATGAGATTAAGAAACTTGAAAAAGAGAAGAAAAATAGAATAAGTAGGTTGAGTGAGCTTAGAGGGATAATTGTCCCTAAGTTAGAGGCTATGCATGAGGCCATAAAAGAAGCTCAAATCACAGCCCAGACAAATGATCCAACAGATCTAAAAAGGGCAGATGCATTTGCATTTCTATTGAGCGGTCATATATCAATTTTGGACAGAATGAAGCAAAGTTGGGCTATAGAATTCATTCAACTGAAAATAATTTTTGTAGACATACTATAGTATATGTAAGTATTCCATATGTATATACTTATGCGGCTAAGTATAGTAAAATTTTTGAAAATTTTGGTATGCAGACGCTACCCTTTGCCATTGATGTCAAAGGGCAAGTGAGGAGTAGTGAAAAATTGGGAATCCAACTAAGGGGGAGCTCCAGAAAATGTATATAAAAACAAAGCATTAGCCAAGGGGGAGCATAGTGTAAACACTTAGTCATTTTTCACTAAGTGTTGCCATCAATGCCAAAGGGGGAGATTGCTGGCAAGAGACACTATATGGATTCATGATTGTTGTCATTGATGGCAACAAAGTTCATCCCACACATCCGCAGGACATGGTGTGTCTCTACCAGAAGTCAGAGTGAAGAATGTTGTGGTCTGGTAAACAAGAACAGAGCATGTCGCAAGGTCTGACAGACAGGTCCGGATCTCTCAGAGGAAGTATCTTGGTGAAGTACAGATTTGGGGAAGTCAAGAGGACTACCTTGAGTGATAGATTCCAAGGATTTAGCCTCCGGTGATAGATGAGGAAAAAGATATGAATACTTGAGTACCAAGTTCCTGAGTGACAGTATGAACAGAGGAAGAACTGACTGGCAGAACATCAGACTTTATTCCAGATGTGTTACTGATGGTGGTAAAGGTTATGAAGGCATGAATTATGTTTAGCTGACATGATTAATGATTTCTACAAGTATATGCTTGATCCGCATTACTTGATGTGCAAGGATTCAACCGATAGAATAGAGTTTGTGAAAAGATTGATTATTCCGGGTGCCGACTTGAAAGGTGATGAAATCACTTGTGCGGATATATATAAAAGATGGATTTAGTTGAGTGAAGTGTCGTGGTTGTTGGTGATGTGTGAATAAAAGCAGAAGAGTAGAGCAGAAGTAGTAAGGTCCTGTATGTGAAAGGAAAGCAGCATAAGAGAAGAGGTAATATGAAGTGTAGCAGATTAGTGTACTAAGCCTAACCAGAACTAAACTCCAGCATATGTTGATGCTCCCAATCAGTTCAAGTATTGTATAACATTCTTCTATAGACAGTGAGTCTCTTGTAGGTAGTGTGCATCTTGTGAGCAGTGTGCTTGGGCAGTGAGCCCTAATTAGCAAGTGCCATTTTGTTTCTCCTTATTCTTCTAACAGAGAATAATTCTTGGGTTAATCACCCCATGGTTTTCTCCCTTAACAGGGTTTCCACATCAAAAATATTGTGTCATGTGTATTTCCATTTCATGGTTATGTTTGCTTATTGAATTAATGCTACATTAATTATTAAGAAAGTTCAGAAAGCAGAAATAATTAGGATAACTGATTCACCCCCCCTCTCAGTTATCAACACGATCTTCAAACACAATCTCAATTCCTTAACATGGACCAATGTCAAGATAGGAACATGATTAGGAGACATCCACAAGCATGTTATAATCATCAGGAGAAAAAATACAAACCTTAACCATTTTAACCATAGGAATCTTCACATCGAAACACATGAACTTCACTGTCTTCAACTATCGTAAAAGAAACATAGCTTGTAGACCACCAAAACATGAACCATTCCAATTGTAGGAACTTATCATCATCCCAGACTTCCCTCTAGAACTACAAAGCAAAATACTATATTGCAGAGGAATGCGAAGCAAAACACTCTCCCTATCACCAAAGAATAATCAGAAAAAGTAAGTTTTACTCTAGTGAATTCAACTCTCTCCAATCTTCACACTAGAGGCTTAGACTTAGGATTTAGCATCTTCAGACATCCCTTCAAATAAATTCCAATCCATGGACCAAGATCTTTAAGAAGAAAGAAATGCGGATCAATCGATCGAACTGTTCTTCAGCATACAACTCACTATCTACACTACACTTCACTGTAACTCACTTGAATCTTCCAGAGAGGCCAATTTTATTAATATTCTCAACATATAAAGTTTCTAAACAAGTAGTAGAATAGGATATAGTTGACACCAATGATAACAAAGATATGTTGACATCAATGACAACACCGATTAGGCACATACTTGCAACAGGATGAAGTAGACATTAAAGGAGATCAGAGTTGTGTATGAAGATCCAATTGCAATCTTTTGTGACAATACAAGTGTCATAAACATTTCAAATAATCTAGTGATGTACTCAAAAACAAAGTACATATCTATAAGGTATCACTTTCTGAGAGAAAAGGTGATAGAAAATGATGTCAAGTTGGAGTATGTATCTACAAAAGATCAGATTATAGACATCTTCACTAAGCCTCTGCCTAAGGATACTTTTGAGTATCTCATAGACAAGTTAGGGGTTGTCACCCCTCCTATTATGAACTAAGATGCACAGGAATGCATCAGTCTAGTTGTGCATAAAGCTTCATTACTCAAACTGGATTGATGATTTAAGGGCTACTTCTCAGGGGGAGTAGTCAAGTGATGAGTAAAGAGAAAAGGTTTAGCTGATCAGAGCAGAAGAATGCAAGTGTGTGCCCTTTTCCATTGATGTCAAAGGGGGAGAGAGAAATCATGTGAAAAACTCAAAAAAAAATAATGTTGATGTGTATTGAGAAAGGGGGAGAATCTTGTCTTGATGGTTTCTATAGTTTTTCACATCATATGTTGCCATCAATGACAAAGGGGGAGATTGTTTCAAGTATGTGCCTAATTGGTGTTTCCATTGATGTCAACATATCATTGTTGTCATTGGTGTCAACTATGCTCTTATGTAATTGATTCTGATGTTGAGGATATTGAGAACATTAGCCCCTCTGATAGAAATAGGGAGCTACAGTAGAAATAGTGTGTTGCATACAAAAGAACAGTCCAGAATATTACTCCACACTTTTTAATATTGAATATCTTTATCTGTGGATTGGAATTTATTTAGAGGCATGTCTAAAGATGCTACATTCCAAGTTTGAGCCTCTGGTATGAAGAATTGAGTGAGTTATGTTCACTAGAGTAAAATTGTTCTTTCTAGATATTCATTGGTGACAACAAGAAAGTATTATGCTCCGCATTTCTCTGCATTGAAGAATATTGGTCTTTGGTTCTAGTGTTATGTCAGAAATGATGAGAAGTCCCTTTAATGCCAATGGTTCATGATTTGGTGGTCCGTAAGTAATCTTTCTCTTATGATAGTAGATGACAGTTAAGTTCAAGTGCTATGAAATGAAGAATCTTATGAATGATGTGATATGAGGGTGTTTGGATGTTCTTGATAATTATAATATGCTTGTGGATATCTCCTGATTGTGTTCCTACCTTTGGATTGGTCTATGGAGAGAGATTTGGATCGTGATTCAAGATTGTTCCCAGAAGACCTAATGTGAACTCCAGTCTTAGCCAACTCGGTTGTTTTCACAATTTGTGGTGAAGCATTGAGGATTGTTAAAGTGTGTCATGGTGTGGAAGATTATATTTGAGTCCCAGCTAAGGCATGACATGATCTGTATAAATGTTTACATCTTTTCCTTAGCTAAATTTGTATTAGGTCTAGACCTATTTTTGTACATACTTGTAATGTTGACCTTGGAGATTGTTCCAATGGTTGATGAATGTAATTCCAACCTTGATGTACATTCCAAGGTTGAAGAATGATATATATACTTGTAATGAAGTCATGAAAAAGATGTCCTTGTATGAAGATGTGAAGTTAAGCCAAGAAGAGCAGAGCAGACGAGTCACACAACACTTCAATGAAACTAAACTCAAGCATGGAATAGATGCTACTATATCAGTTCAAAACTATTGGCAGTGAGCCACCCCTCGATAGTGATCCACCCTTTGGTAGTGAGCCACCACTTGGCAGTGAGCCTAAACATTTAGGTAGTGAGCCTCTAATTTTTTGTATTGCTATAACGTATATATCTTGTGGGCTAACACCCATAGTGGTTTTTCCCTTATAGGGTTTTCCACATAAAAATTTGTTGTCTCTTGTGGTGTTCATGCAATTGTGTTTAAGTTTTCTTTTTCATGCTTTTATGGTTTAAATCTTAATAACAAGAATAAGTGATTGATATATTAAGGTGCAAAAATAGTTAAAGTTTTGAGATAACTAATTCACCCCCCCTCTCAGTTGTCTGGTTCATTTCAACACATGGGTCTTCATCTTTATTCTCTATCAAGCATCTTCCAACACTACAGGAGTCATCCTGAGGAGTGGCAGCATAGTCTCTCTTCTCATCTTTATTTTGGGAGGGAGCATTTCCTTGCATGGGATTCCATCCTTCTCACTTCTGGGGGGTCACTAGACCTTCTCTCTACTTCCTCTCTTATGGGAGGCATTCATAATTGTACTTTTATGATGGATTCAATTCTTGGGAGGTCTTAGTGCTAGTCCTTCTTCCATCACATGTTCACGTACTTGTTATATTTTCTCTCTTTTGGAGAGGAGTTTTCTCCCACTGGGTTTTTCTTCTTTTCTCCACCTTATGAGAGATTCTTGTTGTTCTTGGGTACCTAACATGGCCTTGTAGTCGAGACCCATTCTTACATTAGTTACATGTTTTTCATTTCTCCCTAAGTTGCATTTAAAGGGGTTATTGGTGTAATTAAATATTTGATTGCACTTTATTAAGTTGACTTAGGGCTAATTTTAGTTTTTGGTTATCCTTGAGTCATATTAGGTTTTTTCTCTAACTTGTAAATATAAAAGCAAGTTCTCACATGTAATTCATTAATCCATTTCATTAATGCATCCTTATTGTGCAAATTATTCATCTTTTCTTTTTTTTCTTATGGAAGGTAAATCTTAGGTTTTGCAGAGCTAATCCTGGTGTTTCAAATTAATCTTAAACTCTCACAAATCTTATAAATAGATGCATCTAACAGTTCTCAATAACATGCCAAAACTGTAGACCAAAAACTTCAAACTGAGAGAAATGCAGACTAGAAGACTATAACATTGTGCACTGAAAGAGATAGTCTAACACTTAGCCAAATTTTCACTAAGTTATCTTCTGGATTAGAACTTCTTGCATAAGTATCATTATGAGTAGACCCATCTTGTGAGGGACATGACTATAACCTCACAACCAAAATTAGTTCTCTTTACCTTTGTTTCCATCTGACCATTGCTACTCTAAACATGATTTCCATCAATGACAACACTTCTTATGACAATACTTCCTAACTACCATGCAACTTGGTAATCTAGCAATGTCTAACACTGATATGTCCAACAATGCATTCTTTCTTGGATGGAGATTGGTGTCTTGGATAAGTAAGAAACAAGATTTAGTGTCTTTATCTACTACAGAGGTAGAGTATATTGTTGCAGCATCATGTTGCACACAAGTGTTATGGATGAGACAAACCTTGAAAGATATCAAAGTTGTATATGATGAGCCAATTTCTATTCTTTGTGATAATACAAGTAGTATTAACATTTCAAAGTGATGCAGGAGCATCCCTAGTTCAAGAGAAATCTTGCATCAACCAAAAACATTTGCATTTTAGTTTGTTTGTAGTTTAGTTTGTTACTTTTCATTTTCAGTTTAGTTCAGGCAATTCAGTCAGAAGCAGTTTCTATATTTTGGTATGCATTCTACCTCAATTGCATTTTAGGCCTTGTAGAGAGGGACTTAGCATCTAGACATGTTCATCTACATCATACCCAAATCTCAGAGCATTTGGATCAATTACCAGAAAGTTATCGCTAACAGAAGATCAACTATTTTCTCATAACAGAGCATCCTAATGATCTTTAATAATCAGCTAAAGGAGAAGACCTGTGGAGCATTTCTTCGACCTGTGGAGCTTAATGCCACAATATTCCATATTTCTTGGTTCATGGCCAACCTTCCTTGATATCCGCACATCATTCCATTCAATTGCAGAGGAATTCTTCATGTTTAGGTCTGACCTATCTGTGTACACACATTACAGCTCTTTATTGAAGTTTGTGATCTTCCTTAGCTGACATGGAGGAATCTTTTGTACCAAAGATGATATATAAGGATATAATAGATCCCGAGGAAAGGAGATCTCAACAATTAGAAATTGATTCATAGTTGATAGTCTAGATTTGTGCAAAGGAGCTTCAAAGCTATATCTTGGGATTTTTTGTAATCAGGCCTGTGAGCCGAATTGTAAGCCTGCATGTTGCTAGCTGATTTGTATTTGATTTCTATGATATATTGAATTACTAAATTTTCAATTGATTCATTTATTTGAGTTGTTTCCATTATGTTTACTCTTGCTGCATGATTTGGACAGTTCATTCTGTGAACCCTCCTACTGTGATTGCACCACAAAGAATCTAGTGATGCATTCAAGGACAAAGCATATTTCAATTAGGTATCACTTTTTGAGAGAGAAGGTTGCAAAGAATGAAGTAAAACTTGAGTATGTACCTACAAAGGATTAGGTTGCTAACATATTCACTAAGGCTCTTCCTAAGGATACATTTGAGTATCTCCAAGAGAAGTTAGGGGTTATTACCCCTCCTTTGAAATAGATGCACAAGGAGATGCATCAGTCTAGTGTGTGTCAAAAATTTGTTCTTTGTTATGGACTGATGGTGAAGGCTACCTCTCAAGGGGAGAAATTAGTAGCTTTGTTGGTTGTTGTAGATAGGAGTAAGAGCTGATACAGTTTTGTGTGTACTCCTAAGGGAGAGTATTCAGAGCAGTGAAAAGAAAAAGATGTTGTAGAGAGTAGTGCAAGTATGTGCAAGGAATGAGTAAGAAAGAGTTGTGTTACCCTTTGTCATTGATGTCAAAGGGGGAGAGATTTCACAAAGGGAGAGAAAGAGGATAAGATGTGTGAAAGAAAGGGGGAGAGTGCGATTGGTGTAAAGTTGTGTCATGATGGCTTTTCACATCATATGTTGCCATCAATGACAAAGGGGGAGATTGTTGCAAGTATGTGTTAATCGATGTTGTCATTGGTGTCAACTGTGTCTTCTAATAAGGTTAATGTTGTTTGATTCAGTTGCTTCAAGCTAAAGGTGGTTTGGATGCTTGGTATAGATGCTGAAGATGTCAAGGTTATGCTTATGTGGTTGGGTTTCCAAGTGCTTTAGAGAAAATTTGATTAATATTGGAAACAGTGTGTTGAAGAAGTCTTCTGTCTTATAGAGTACTATTTGAGATTTTTCTCTAAATTTTTTTTGTGTTGGAAATCTAAGTGTACAATTTAGATATTTTGTTTAGAAGTTTTTGAAGATGATAAATCCA
This sequence comes from Cunninghamia lanceolata, assembly GCA_027924645.1. Classification (NCBI taxonomy): domain Eukaryota; kingdom Viridiplantae; phylum Streptophyta; class Pinopsida; order Cupressales; family Cupressaceae; genus Cunninghamia; species Cunninghamia lanceolata. The sequence goes on along the minus strand of BSBN01000237.1, from coordinate 14,198,529 downwards.
GAATTTGGTGCTCTGGATTGTTGTGTAGTGAAAGTTGTGTTCACCAGTTTAAGGACAATGTTTGCAGTGTGCCTAGAAGAAAGAATTTTGATTCAAATGTCTCCATGGAATGGTTTTGAGAGTTGTAGTTCTAGATTTGTTCTTATAAAGTCCTTATCTATCTTCAATCCAAAGGCTTTGTCATTTGATGCTCTAGATAGTGATTTCTTGTCTAGCAAAGTTTGATAGTGTTGTTTGTAAGCAGATTGTGAACTTTATTCAGGTGAAAGTTGTTATGGTTGAATTTTTTGGATTTCAGATGGCTTCAAGATGTTCATGGATGTTTCTAGATTATGTTAAGGCTTTGTGAAAGATTTGCATGTCATATTTTGGTTTAGAGGAAGCGTGTGATTAAAAGGTTCATAGTTTAGCTGACCTCATTTTTTACACTAGTTGCAGTTATGCCTTGTTGATTATGGAAGCATGGAGTAGCATTCGTAGATGGATTTAGGTCTGTGCTAAGGTGTGGCGTGGTCTACATTTGTTCCCTTCCTTTGTAGTAATGTTTAGGTCTGGACCTAATTTAATTTTCATGGGTTAAGTTGTGTTGTCGACCTTGGAGAATGTTTTCAAGGGTGAAAATGGTATAAATAAGTGTCAAGGATTCATGGATGAGAGAATGCGTGAGAAATGTGATGTGTGAGATGTGAATTTGATTAGGGCAGTAAAAATTTTCATGTGTAGGCTACTGGATGCAGTGATAAGAAGGTGTTTATTTTTTGTAGTATAGTTGTGAAGGAGATGTTTGTGTGCTTCATTGGTGTTTAATATGAAAAAAGGGGTTTTAACAATGTGGTTGATACGGTGTAGATCCTCCTTTCACAACAAACATTCAAGGACATATCAACCGAGTTGAACCTCAATTTGTACAAGAGGATTCACCTACAGGTTGGGTTGTCACTTGGAATGATGTGGAAACTCAGAAATTGCTAATTAATGTTTTAGTTTAATCCTCAAGTATGTAAGAAACCCTAATTATGCAAAATAGTAATCAAACTGGTGAATTCAAACAAGTGCTTGTAGAATAAGATAGAAGACAGATATTAGTTACTGACTATTTTTTGAAGTTTAAGATTCAAAATATTTAGGGACACTACCCTAGGTACCCAGGTCTAAGGTAGGCTGATCTTCAGGAATGCAAAACTCCTTCCAACATTGATAATCACTATTCCATTTGTTTCTATCACGGGATATGTAGAGGACACTGCCCTAGGTGCCTAGGTCTAACATAGGTTGATTTTTAGGATGTCAAGACTTTTTTAGATGTATAATGTCACTGTCATAAAGATTCCTATGTCTAAAACTCTGGAGGGCATTTCCCTAGTCGCCCATGACTCAAAATGCTCTAACTTGCTTCTTTCTATTGGATCTAAAATCCTTATCTTCTACAACCTTCCTCTGAAACTCCACTCCATGAAATACATTACCTGTAACTTGTAATCACAAAGGAGTGTGGTTGGGGGTTGTGGTGTTTAGAGGCTTGCCTTAGTCAAGCCCCGAAGAGACATTCAATTCTTCTGAACATTGTTGTCTAATAAGAGTGTGTATCCTTGTAGCATAGAGTCAAAAACAAATTGATAAATGATTCAAAAATAAACCAATGTCACCTCAGAGGTGTAGCTCTCACATATATGAAGCTCCTTCATGCACATGAGAAGATGAAGCTAAATCTGCATTCACAAATACAATAACAATGCTCTATTATGCAACAATGAATATCTTGAATGCTCCAAAATCATAAGTTTGCCAAAAGCTCAGTCATTTTCTAGTTAGCTTCTAGTTTACAAATGAAACCCTAAACATGCTTATATGCAACAACACACATTCCCACAAATAATTTTGTAATTCAAAATTAAGATGTCAGCATGGGATCTAATTAACGGTCAAATAACTGACATTCAAATTTGGGACCTACCTAAAATAGGGCAGGACAAGAGCGCGAGCACCCATGTCCCCAAGTCCTATTTTAGGGTAGGCCTAAGGTAGACAATGTCCCTTAAGCCCCATTTGACATGGGTTTCAAGCCATTTCTTTCCAAGAGTAAAAATGAACATGTAAGATGTAAAATAAGGAGAGCTAAACCTAGGAGGGGAAAAATCCAGGGAGACATTTTCTGACATAACAATTGGAATTGAACTCCATGCATAGGTTAGATGCAATTACATCAGTTCAACCCTGGCAGTGAGCCTTCTTCTCTTCTATATTTTTCTTAGTGGGTAGTGAGTCCACTTGGGTAGTGAGCCCACCGGCAGTAAACCTTGGGCAGTGAGCCTTTTATGATTCGGTATTGATACTACTTTATATTGTGAGCTAATCCTCACCATGGTTTTTCCCTTCTTGGGGTTTCCATGTAAAAATATGGTGTTCTCTTGTGTGTGGTGTTGTTATGATTCAGTTTCAGTTATTTATTTGTAATACTTAATCATCATAACAAGTTTAAGGGTTGATTAAGCTAATGTAGATCTGAATGTTTATGAGGGATTAAAGTTTTTGGTACAACTGATTCACCCCCACTCTCAGTTGTCTTGTGCATTCAACACAAGGATGTGAGATTAGAAGTGTAAAAATAGGACAATTAGTAGTAGAAGGGTTTAAGATTGAAGGTTATCTATATAATCTAAAGGGAATTAAAGAGAAGATTTTTCTTCTGGGACAAACAAATCAATGCTAGCTATGGAATAAGAGAATGGGACACATCAACTTTGATGTTCTGGTAAACATCAGCTTTATGAAAGCAATAAGAGATATGCCAAAGATCATCAAGCCTATAAGCATCTTATGCAAGTAATGTCAGATTAGGAAGAAGACAAGGATAAGTTTCAAATCCAAGGAATAATCTACTACAAGACTATTGGAGTTGGTTCATACTGATTTGTTCGGACCCACTAGGATAAAGAGTCTACAAGGTGAAAGAGGTGGAGAATTCACATCAAATGCATTTGTAGAATTTTGTGAAGAACATGGAATAAAGAGACACTATTCTATTGCAAGAACTCCTCAGCAAAATTGGGTTGCAAAAAGGAATAATAAGACTATCCAAGAGATGGCCAAAACTATGTTAGGTGAAGCCAGGTTGCCCAATGTATATTGGAAAGAAGAAATTCATACTATTGTCAACATTCTCAATAGAGGACATCTAAGAAAGCACAACACTAAAACACCTTATGAACTATGGAAAGGAAGACCAACATCAATTACGTACTTCAAAGTGTTTGGAAGCAAATGTTTTCTTAGAAAAGATGAAGAAGGTTTGGGAAAGTTTAACTCAAGGGCAGATGAAGGTATTTTTCTTGGATACTCAACCACTAGAAAAGCCTACAAATGCTACAACAAAATACTGAGGAAGATATTTGAGAGTGCAATTGTTAAATTAGATGAACAAGAGGACAGTTGGCTAGAAGAAATTACTTGTATAAAAGAAGATGAGGCAAAAGTTGAAGAAAAGGAAGAAACTAAAAAAAACTATTAAAAATCTTGCTAAGTATATTTAGAAGAATCATTCAGAAGATCATATCATTGGAGACAAAAATGAAAGAGTTCAGACAAGAAGAAGATTGGCAAAAACAAATGAACAAGAAAGTTTTTCTTTATTGTCAAGAGTAGAACCTAAATCCTTTGTTGAGGCTAGCAAGGATGAAGTATGGATACAAGCCATGGAAGAAGAGCTAAAACAAATAGAAAAGAATTAGACTTGGGATTTGGTGCCAAGGCCTGTAAATAAAAATGTGAACAACACAAAGTGGGTTTTCAAAAACAAATTGAATGAAGATGGAGAAGTGGTCTGAAATGAAGAAAGGTTGGTATGTAAAGGTTACTCACAAGTTGAAGGTGTTGACTATGAGGGGACTTTTTCTCTGGTAGCAAGAATGGAAGCAATCAAAATGGTTTGTGCTTTTGCAATTCATAAAGAATTCAAGGTATATCATATGGATGTTAAATTTGCCTTCTTGAATGGAGACTTAGAATAAGAAGTTTACATTAAGAATCCTTATGGATTTTAGTTATCAGAAGACCCAATTTCGGTGTGTAGACTCAAGAAGGCTCTATATGGTCTGAAGGAGGCTCCTAGGGCTTGGTATGCTAGGTTGGATAATTATCTACTTCAACATGGGTTTCAAGAAAGGTACTGCAAATAGTAATCTTTATATCAAAATTGAAGGTAAACTAATCCTAATTGTGGTTGTGTATGTTGATGAAAAAACAATGCATACATGCAAAAGGAATGTATGCATTCAAAAGGCATGCATGCATGCAAAAAACATACATGAGAAACAATGCATGAAAAAATGATTGGCTTTGTCAGATCCCACTTTAGTGAGATCCTCTGAGGATAATACAATATCTAGGTTGAGCTATAGAGAAGTGGCTCAAAAACTATCGATCTTAGTAGCAATATTATTCTTCCCTTACCTCTTGTTAGATCATGTAAACTAGCTACAATGTGGTTTAGCATCCCACAAATGAGGGTCTTAGACAAGCCAACCATGAGTCTATGAAGAAGGTTTCTTGGAGAGATATCTCTTGGTAGAACTAGATAATAACTAATCATCATTGACTAATCATAATTCCTTTGGTGCCTACTAAGATATCATCCAACCTAGGTTGATTTACTACAACAACAATTGCTAAGGCTGCCATTTGTAAGGCATCAAACCTATTCATCCTTCCTACTCTCTTGTCATATTTCTTAGAGCTTGATCCTCCTAATTTTTCTTTCTCCTTATGGGGACATGGGGATATTTGGGTTTTTGTTGGATTCTTCAAGAGTTTTTTGTTAGGAACCCATGTTTAACCCTTCTCTTTACTTTATTAGTATATTACATTTGGATGCATATGCTTTGTAAGTCGTCCCGTGAGCATATTGTATTATCCCACATTCATGGGAAGTAATAGTTGTTTAGATTAGACTTAGTATATAAGTACATGTTGAGGCCAATGAAGGCATCCATGAATTTATTGTATTGAGCTTTCTCAAAGGAGGTTGCCCCCTCGAAGTGGCCTACGATCAATAAATTCCTTCTGTGTTTCTACTATTTCTATTATTTTGTATATTTTCCATTATATTTTTGTAGGAGGTTCCTCTCATCTAGTATCAGAGCACTTCCTTGGGCTCGTTGGGTGGAATTTTTATCAAAAAAATTTCCACAGTGGTCTCCAGGTGTGGTGATTAGTGCAGTAGTTCTTTTTTATTCGCATTTGTCATGTTCATTTCAATTGTAGGTTTGGATCAGGGAGAGCTATCGTTTGTGGCAAAGAGGTTATCTATTTTCCTTGAACCTTTAGGAAGCTAGGTAGATTGAATTCATCCAAACCAGTTGGTAGATTGTTTCTAGAAAAAAAAATTAAAAAATTTCTATTTTTTTTCCATATCCTCCTTGCTTTAGCTCTATTTCCTCTCAAAATTCATTAGAACCCCTAAAATTTCATTCTGCATATTTCCTTCCTTGAGGACCCTATCCCAAATTCCACTTGTCGAAGCTAGAAATCCCACATTTACCTATTTTTAAGGTTTGCCATAACTTCTTCGATTTTTGCCCAATAGCCTTCACATTTTGCCACAGTGTTCATTTCATATTTCTTCTCCTTTGTCCCTCTTGGACAAATTTTCCCATTCTTTCACCCCGCTTCTGAAATCCCCATTTTCTTCTTCTCTTTCCCTCAGAAAGTGTCCAAATCCTAGTCAAACCCCAATTACCCATCAGAGTTTTTCCCAAATCCAAATTTTCCTTTACTTAAAAAGTTTTTCTTTTTCTTGTTCTACCCATTCCCAAAAAAAAATCTCCTGGCTATGGTTGTAACCTGATCAGGAGAAAAAAACATGGAAGATGAAATTACAGCCCTCAAGACCAAACTCTAGGATCTAGATGAAAAAATTCTTGGCCTCAATCTTCAGCTTTCAGCTATCAACAATAGACAGGAGCCGAAGTCTTCTGCAGACATTAGGTTTTCTTCTTCGAGCAATTTTCGTGGGCCGAAGCTAGATTTTCCTCGCTTCCAAATACAGATTTTTGCAAACTCATTTTGCAACAATTTAGCCCTAGTCCTTTTGACGACTTCACATGAGCACTCACTAAACTTTTCCAAACAAGCACTGTGAGAGAATATCAGACAGAATTTGAAAAACTGGCCAATCACACAGAGGGATTGTCAGATGAATTCTACAGAAGTTTTTTTGTCAGTGGTCTAAAGGATGCAATTCGATCTGAGGTTAAAATGTTCCATCTCAGCACAATGATGGAAACCTTAGGGTTGGCTAAGTTGGCGAAGGACAAAATCACAGCTCAACAACAATCCAAATCCAATTTTGTTCCATTCAAAAATACGGCCTCCCAAAGACCTCAAATATCACCATCTCCTAGAACAACTCCTATCAAGCATTTGATTGGAGCAGAGATGTGGGCACGTTGAGAAAAAGGGCTTTGTGATAATTGTGATGAGAAATTCACTTAGGGACATAAATGTGTTGAGCAAAAGATCTATCTCTTGGATGTGGATTCTCTACCTGAACCTAAAGTTGATGCAGATGCTTAGGATATAGTGGATGATTAGGTTGAAACTTAGCAGCTACTTGTTGACTCTACTTCTCAGGACGACCACCCAGAGATCTCTCTCCATGCTTTAGTAGGAGTCACCACCCCACAAACCATGCAGGTCAAGGGTTACTTCAAGAATCTCCCTCTTACCATACTCATTGATTCTGGCAGCACTCATAACTTCATTGACCCTAGGATCGCCAAACAGGTTGATTGTTTTGTCCATGCTTGCTCTAGCTTTGAAGTCATGATTACCAATGGGGGCACATTACCTTGCAAAGGAAAGTGTCACAATGTGCGTATCTCTATTGGAGATTATAACCTGCATTCTGATATGTTTGCCTTGCCCTTAGGTAGATGTGATGTGGTTTTGGGAGCCCAATGGTTACACACACTTTGACCCATCTTGTGGGATTTTGCTAAACTTTGGATGCATTTTTTAGACAATGGGCAAAAACACACATTGAAGGCCTTACAACTGGGATCTCTTAGCATCATAAGTTCACATCGCATAGAAAAAATTCTTAAGAAGAATTCACATGGTGTCATTGCTCAGCTTCATTCCATTCAGATGCAACCACCAGTGGTCTCCTCTACTCCTACTGATCTACAAAAAAATTTGGATAGGTATGTGTTGATGTGGATGTTGGTCACACACAAATAGACAAAACAAAAGTTACACAACAACCCTTGTTTATCTTGAAAGATACAATGAATTCAAAGAATTCATGATCCCAAGTCTCTGATGATTAGTTCATAATCTGCTGATGTTACTCAGTGATTGATGTGTATTGTTATTTTCTATTTTGGGGTCTTACGTAAATCTGTAGATTCTGCTTTTGCACCAATGCTTTCATACAGAGGGGGTACTCTACACAAAATATTCATTCAAAGGTTGTGTCTAAGTGAATATTTGCATGAGTTCTACCCTTATCAATGATTCTTTGCATGATATTTTTAACAATACATGCATCTAGCTCAACAAATATGCTAATGATATTCAGTTGTCTATGGGATGTCAGCATATTCCTCTGTTCTGCTTAATATTTATCATGATATGCAGTTATGGAAGTGATTTTTATGAAATTAAAATGAGAAAAAAGGGTTAGAGAGAGAGATTCCTAAAATTACTTGACTGAGATCACTGATCCACATACATGTTCCCATACAACAATGAAGAGAAGAAAACTAGAATCATACTTCACCACGACATTCCACAAATCAGCATGATCCAGTGCAAATCTTCAGAGGTAGAGTTGACAACCACATCCAATGAAATGAAAGCGCTTCTATAGAACACAACATTCACCAGTACATATCCAGAAGTCAACTTGAAGATTACTTAAGGTTTACAATTAGGATGTAATCTGAAGCTTCATCTCCATACAGTATGTTCATAAAACAAGTACATTTACAGTGATCCGAGGAGAGAACCTTGACTGTTTCAACAATTTAGTCCTCAGTAGTCTCAGTAATCTGATCTCCTACATGAAATTCCTACGGGTCAAATATTGTATGATTGACCTCCCTCTTCTACCAGAGTGCAGGGGTTGAATATATGTCTTTGTTTTAGCCCACAACACAGTGCCTAGGAAACCTAGCAAATCAACAGTCTGCATCTTGAAATGTAGCATCAGACGATGGAGAACAAATCCTGCCAAGAATTCAAACAACCCCCAGACAAGGCGCCGCTCCCTCAATAAAGTCTCTACCAGCAAACCTCTGCATTGAAAACATTGTCCCTTCCTGGTGCATTTTCAACCTCTCAGAATCTAGTCCACCACCTAGGATGTCCCCCGCCATTAAATCTCTATCGTGTCTCCACCTGTACGCCATCAAGTTCTGGAATGGGTTCAAAATCCACCTACCCTGCATTTCTTGCCTTGTATCATGACTACACATTATGCTGGTCATCGGCATGACCACCCTCGATTGGAGCGAGCCAACAATGTCTCATCGACCCCATCTTTCTGGCTGATGCACCTCCTTTTATAACCTGTACACATGCGGTCATCATATAGAAGTTAGGCACCATCATTTACATAATCAGCAAGAGGAGAAACACTTATATTAAATAATGCCTTGAAAGTGCAAACATATATATCAGGTCATGATTCCGTAAAAATCCGCATGCATATGAGTATTTAATTCCTTTTGATAACCTTTCGGTTCCGCCACCTGCATGTAGATTTTCAAGCACTTTCATATTAAGTCAGGATATGATGATGATGTCATCATCATGGGTGAGCTTCATTAAAGTTTGGAAGGATGACGCCATGGTCATATTGAAGAAAATTGGGGTCCAAGAAATATGACCCTGAGGAAGGAACCCTGAAGAATATCACCCTCTGAAAGGATGACATCATCGTTATGTCGGGCCTTTTATATCGGGTCACATTTTAAGATCAAGTGATATTCGGAAGATGACCCCTCATGAGTAAAATGACCCCCCTCCCAGAATAGATCGGGGTGATGTCAGCATGTTGATGTCTTTGTTTTATCGCTGTAGTTACCATGATGTCATCATCATGTTATAGGATGGGGTGATATTGGAAACATACCTCCGCGAGGTGAAAGGGTGATGACGTCATCGTCATATTGATCTCCTTTGTTTATTGGACCTAGGTAACATCATCGGGATATTGGTATAGGGGGTGATATTTTGTGAGAGGGTGATATTCAAAATATCAGGTGATATTCGGAAGATCGGGTGATATTCAAAATATGACCCCCGCAAAATATATAAGGCTGTCTGACTGGCAGATGTAGTTATCACATAAATTTGACGTCTGGAGCTTGTGGACCAAGTGAACATCAGGTGATAAAATAACATTAGGGTGATCTTTCAAAAGGTGACTGATGTTTGGAATATGACCCCCCTAGAATATCAGGTTTGACTAGAGCTTTGACTCGCCATAACGTTTTTACTTGGTCGAATTTCAAGGTGATGTAAAAGGCAAACCTGCTTAGAATTTCACTCTTTCACATGGCAGGCTTCCTGAGGCAAGATTCAGACTTTGAAATTGGGTTCATACACGAAGATCACAAATGCACCTAACATGATGCACATACATACTAACTGAAACTACTTTTTACCATTACCACCCAGAGCACAAAAACAAGGGAGCAAGCCACAGCAGGGGTCCTCATTTTGCTAAGGAGTAAAATGGGGCGTGTTGTGAGCATCACAACAGTATGCATGTGTCTTTTCTGAACCAGTGAGATTGCCACCTTCACAACCAGAGGACCACTGTATTCAACTCCTTCCTAGAAGTGTTCCTTCTAACATCAGGGCGTACTTCTCTCCATTTCACCAAAGACAGAAATTGAGATGCTCGTTTGGGACTTACTGAAGCAAGGAATTATTTGTCCTAGTACCAGTTCCTTTTCTTCACTAGTTCTTCTTGTCTAGAAAAAAGATGGACCATGGCATCTCTGCATTGACTTCTGAGCACTCAATCACATCACAATCAAGGATAAGTTTCTAATTCCTGTTGTTGATGAGCTTCATGGTGCTTAATTTTTCTCCAAGTTGGATCTTCATTCTAGGTATCACCAAACTCAGGTTCATGAGGACGATATCACTAAAATAGCTTTCTACACGCATGATGGTCACTATGAGTTTTTGGTCATGGCCTTTGGCCTCACTAATGCTCCAACATTCTAGGCATTGATGAATAAAATATTTCAGCCCTACCTACGGAAATTCATTCTGGTCTTCTTCAATGATATCCTCATCTATAGTAAAACATGGGCAGAGCATCTCCAACATCTAGATCTTGCACTACAACTGCTCTCTAATCATCATCTCTATACAAAACAGTCTAAATGTGTTTTCATCCTAGAGGAAGTGGAGTATCTAGGGCATATCGTTTCATCCCAAGGGGTTTGGGTGGATCCTGTAAAAATAGATGCTATGAAAAATTGGCCGCATCCTCAGACACTCAAGAGCCTCTATGGTTTTTTGGGACTGACTAGCTACTACCGCAATTTTGTTAAGGATTATGGGAAGATTACATCTCCATTAACAGCCCTGTTAAAAAAGATGCTTTTACCTAGACACATGCTGCTGAGTGTGCATTTGAAAAACTAAAACTAGCTATGCGTACTACACATGTTCTCGCTATGCCAGATTTTTCCAGGACCTTCACTATTGAGAGTGATGCTTGCAGCAATGGACTTGGTACTGTTCTCCTTCAAGAGGAAAATCCCATTGCGTTCACCAGCAAAGCCCTTTCTAGTAAGAATTTAGTACTCTCTACATATGAGAAGGAAATGATGGCTATTTTGCATGCAGTACAAAAGTAGTGACCATACCTACTAGGGAATCATTTTTGCATCAAGACAGGTCACTAGAGTCTAAAATATTTCCTGGAACAATGGGTCTCCTCCTCCGTACATTAGAAATGGGTCAGTAAACTCATGGGTTATGACTATGATATCACTTACAAGAAGGGTGAGGACAATATTGTGGCGGATGCTCTTTCTCGTACATTTGATGAGAAAGCTTCTCTTTTAGCTATTTCTATGCCTATTCCAAATTGGTTGGAATCTATCTAGCAGGGCTATGTCAATGACTCTTTATTATCTCAAATCATTCAACAGTTGGCCAATAATCCTTCTGATATCCCGCATTACTCTTCGGATGGTGCTTCTTTATGATACAAGGGTCGTCTGGTGCTTCCCTAGAGCACAGATCTTCACTAGGTTGTCTTCTATAAAATCCATGCTTCTCCATCGGCAGGGCACTCTGGGTTCCTCAAAACTTATGAGTGGGCACGACGTAACTTCTTTTGGAAGGGAATGAAAAGGGAAATTCAATAGATGGTGGTTGAATGTGACAACTGCCAATGCAACAAGGGTGAAACGACACTCCTTCCAGGATTACTCAACCCTTGCCCATCCCTACATGGATTTGGATAGATATTTCTATGGATTTCATTAAGGGGCTCCCTAAATCTGGAGGGAAGATAGTGATCTTGGTTGTGGTTGATCACCTCTCCAAATATAGTCATTTTTGTGCCCTCAGCCATCCTTATACTGCTTCCTCTATCACACAAATTTTCATGAACCAGATCTTCTATCTTCATGGCATTCCTTCTTCCATTGCCTTAGATAATGATGCAACTTTCACCAGTCATTTTTAGATAGAACTATTTCGCCATACTAGCACCTAACTGAAGATGAGTTCTAGGTATCACCACAAACAGATGGTCAGACTAAAATTATCAATAAATGTTTGGAAACTTATCTTCATTGCTTCCCCTTTAAACAACATTAGTGGGCAAAGTGGCTTCCTCTAGCTGAATGGTGGTACAATACCTCCTACCACACTACATCTAAAATGACTCCATACGAAGTAGTCTATGGTTAGCCACCGCCAGTGCTCCTTCCATACACCCCCAGCAGTTCTCTAGTTCAGGCAGTCGATACGGTTCTCTGAACCCAGGATCAGATTCTCCACATCTTGCAGGAAAATCTTCACATGGCCAAAAATTGAATGAAACAACAAGCTAATCAACATCATTCTGAGCGCACTTTTCAATTAGGTGATATGGTTTTTCTTCATTTACGTCCATACAAGCAATCATCCCTAAAACTCAAAGGGCGTCATAAGCTGGCTCTAAAGTTCTATGGGCCATATAAGGTTCTTCAGAAGATTGGGTTGGTTGCTTATAAATTGGAGATTCCTCCTTCCCACATTCATCCAGTATTTCATGTCTCCTGTCTAAAGAAAGTTCTTGGCACTAATGTCAAAGCACAAATTATTTTACCAGAACTGGATAATGAAGGATCCATCATTTTGGAGTTGGAGGCAATCCTCGACAAGTGCACTCGTCAGCTTCACTCCTGATCCATCATAGAGGTATTAATCCAGTGGCACGGAATGCAACCAGAGGATGCTACATGGGAGCCACTCCTTCAGATTCAGCAACAATTTCCACATCTTAAGCTTTGAGGACAAATCTTTTCTAAGAGGGAGGGAATGTTAGGAACTCATGTTTAATCCATCTCTTTACTTTATTAGTATATTACATCTGGACGCATATGCTTTGTAATTCATCCTGTGAGCATATTGTATTATCCCACATTCATGGGAAGTAATAGTTGTTTAGATCGGACCTAGTATATAAGTACGTGTTGAGGCCATTGAAGGCATCCATGAATTTATTGTATTGAGCTTTCTCAAAGGAGGTTACCCCCTCAAAGTGGCCTGCAATCAATAAATTCCTTCTGTGTTTCTGTTATTTCATGCATTTTCCATTATATTGTTGCAGGAGATTCCTCTCATTTTTTAAGTCTTTGTTGAAGTGGTATTCTCTAAACATTCCATCCTTATTCTTCCCTCCTCCAAATTGAAATTGGGTTTCTTTGAAGAAATCTTTCCCTTTGTATTTTTATTGCTTTTTATAACTAGATTTTTATTCCTAGCAGTTTGCTTCTTCTTGGGCTTCATGAATCTCTCATTGTCTCTATGCTTTCCTCCTTCCATCTTTTCCTTCTCATTAGTTTCTTGAAGGGTAGGGCATTCATGAATCAGATGACCATATTCATGACATCCACTACATCTGAAAGGCAAGCTCTCATACTCTAAATCTTGAACCCATTCAAATTCTCAAGCCTTCAAGGTAAAGATTTTTGATAGGGGGAAGTAAGATATAGTTCCACACAAATCCTTACGTACGTAGAGAAGCCTTTTCCATGATGTGGTTTTGATACATCCACTACAAAGCCCAAAAATTTTACAATTGTCTTGAAGACATATTGAGACCAAAAATCTTGGGGAAGACCATACATGCGGATCCAAATATTAGTTGTAGTGGTGGGCATTTCCTCTGAAGAGTTGAATCCCATGTGCTAGTGCTTCGTGAAAAGGCATGCATTTCAAAATAAATAAAGACCTCCTCTAAAAACCCCATCCTTATCAGATTCATTAGCAAAAACAACTATAAAATAACCCTTTACATAGGATCAAAGCTCATATTCTCCTATAGTCTTCTAATTCTTCCTAGATTATGAATACAACATTTTCAAAGAAAGTTGTGAACCTAGGAATTGACTAATCAAACTCCTACCTCAAAAGGTAAAGACATTTTTTTTTAATTCCTCAACGTCTAAATTAATTACTGGAGAATCCTCAAGGACTAGAAAGCAAGAGTTTAATCCTCTACCAAGTAGATCCATCTTCTTTTTGTGTCCAATTGCTATCACTATATCAATTTCTTTCTCTCGAATTAAAGATCTAGATCTAACTACTATATTCCTGAATGAATGAGAGGGGGGACACACTCCCCCCTACTAGGAGCCATTGAAAGCAGAACCAAAGATCAAGATACCAAAAAAACTAATAAATAGATATATATTATTTAATTTGTTAAATATTTATATTATTTGATTTATTATATATTTATATAACATATTAATAATATAAAATATATATTAACTATATTTATATTTATAATACATGCTTATTATTTATAAATTATTTATTTATTATTAATTTATTTTATATTAAACTTATTTATATTTATATTTATATTAATATATTTATAGTTATTCTCCTATTCAAGGGGTAGGAGTAAGAAACTTAGAAAGAATATTGTTTGGAACTTGCCCCTTGAGGGAATGCACAAGGTCAATTTTGACGGTGCCTCTAAGGGGCACCCTAGTTTGGCATGGGTGGCATTCTTATAAGGGATTTTAAAAGCTTATCTAGTCCAAGTTGAATCTCTCCACTTTGGCTACAAAATGAATAATGAAGTGGAGTGAATGGTTATGGTGGCTAGTTTAAATTTGGCTCTTGAAAGTAAGATTATTGTTGAAGGGGATTCATTGAATGTGATCATGAGTCTTAAGAAACAAATGTGTGTTAATTGGAAGTTGTGGAGATAGCTTGATGAAGATGTTGAGATAAGAAATAAATTCTCTAGTGTATCCTTCATTCATTGTTTTTGGGAAGGTAATAGAATGATTGATGCTCTTACAAATGTAGGGATATCTCAAGATCCATTTTTTGCTCTTTTCAGTGGCTTTTGTGACAAGTGGTTGTCATTGGGTATATTTATTTTGGATGATAGACCACTATAACTTCTTTGGTGGGGTCATATCTCCTCCTACCCCTTGCAGGAGTGTGCTCTTTTCCACTTCAGACCACCTTTTTTGATCTGGTATTTCTAGTTTTTTTCCCTTGGTTGTAGTATTACTAGCATCACCTATTAATGTGTTTAGTTGTACCCCCATTCTACTCAACTAGACAAATGTTGAATTTCTAATAACTCATGTATTTTTGTGGTTAACAACTCTATGATGTACTTCAGTGGATTCCTACTTGCCACTCTTTGAATTTTGGCTAAGAATAGGTGGCATATGCTTGTGTTTGTTGGCTTGTTTAATGGCTCCTAAGTATCATTCTTATGTTTTGACAGACCCTTGCCTACAACATAAAGTTTAAAATCATTGCTTGCATTCAATATTTCTTGTCTTATTCATTTTTTAATATGGTTAAGATAGTGCTAAGCTAGGAGGGTCTAGGGGATCCTGGATCAATTTGGTCTAGGGCTTCTATCTTGGCTGACTTTAAATCCAAATTAGAAGATTTGAGGGGTTGGCTCATGGGTCTAGTCCTCATTCCCAAGGATATGAATTGTTGTGTTAGTTGTGGCTAGTTTTGGTGGGGCAAAGTTATTGATTAGCAATGAGGAGATGCAACTAGGTTTGAAGCTTCATTGGGTCTCCTTCCTTGGTGAGTGAAATAAGGGATTTGTAGTAGGAGGTTCGAGCTTTATAGCAAGAATTCCATACCCTTTTGTTGTTTTTCCTTGATCTCCTTATGGTTGTGAAGAACTTGCTTGTTTTCCATAGGAACCTTGGTAGAGGGGATGTTTTGGTGCATACCAAGAAAAGGTAAGAGGTTATCCATGGGGTTTGTTGTGAGTCCCTAGTGCCTTTTGGCAGTGTTGGGAATTCAACTCCCAAGCATGTTGGGCTTGTAGGACAAGGTTTAAATGCCACATCTGGTGTTTTGGAATCTTTTCTTGGGTTTTGTGGAGGGGTATGAGGTTGGGGTGTTACCAAGCTTTAAGATCCTAGTTTTTGTTTAATAAATTTAGGAAATCAATGAGCAAATTATTATTGATAGGAGATTGCAATAAATACAAAGACAAGTCAGTTATAAGATTAACTAATTAGGTCAGGCATACTCAACCAACTTCCAAAATGCCTATATTAATAATAATGTTATTATTATTGTTATATTGTAAAATATCCCCCCTAGGACTTTTACCTCCTAAGTTTAGCTCTTGAGTCCCCAAGTTTTAATCATGCTTGTTAGAAATGAATCCTAGAACAAAATCCCCCAAAATCCATGTTAAATGGGACCTAGGGGTGAGCCCTGAACATAATTTGGACCCAAAATAGGCCACTAGGCTTGGGCACATGTGCCCTAGCCCCGCCTTATTTTGTTGGGGTCCCAAAATCATATGTCATCTTATGACCATTAAAAAGGTTTCTAGGTGGGCCTTGTTAATTTAAATTATGAAAGTTTAGCGGGAATGCATATATAAACATGTTTAGGACTTCATTTGCAAACTAGATGAATAATACAAACTTGTGATCTTGTGCTAAGGATATTCAGGGCTTGCATTGTGTTGCAGAGAAGACTTGTGTTGTATTTGTGTTTGTTTATTGTAGATTTGGCTTCATCAATCCATCTCCTCATGGCATGAAAGAGCTTCATTCCTCCATGAGTGTTACACCTCTGAGGTGATATCTATTTGTGATTCAATCTACCTACTTTATCATTATTTTTCCCTTTGTCTACCAAAGACATGCACTCTCTATCTAACAATGTTGTTGGAAGGCTTGAATGCCATTTTGGGGCTTACCTGAGGCAAGCTCCTAAACACCACAACCCCCAATGCCTCTCTTGTGATTGTAGGTGATAGGCGCAGGATCTTGTGGAGTGGAGTTACAAAGGGTTATTGCTAGGCATAAGGAATCTAGATCTAAAGAAGCAGCACCCTGGGCTTGGGCACTCGCTCTTTTGACCTCCAATTTTACAATGCCAAAAACCTCTGAAGTGGTTGTAGTCTATAGCAGAAAATACTAAGAAACACTTAGAAAAGTAGTACCTTGGGCTTGGGTACCCACTCTTTTGACCCTAAGATTTCCACCTTTCGAAACCCAAAATTTGGTATGTATCTGATCTGTATTTAGTATCCTTATATGCAAGCTTTTGTCATGTTTTGTCTATTTTCTTATAATTTTGCATAATTAATGTTTTAGGCTTAATTGGTCTATGGTTTAACAAAAAAATCAACCACTTCCAAATTTCTTTATCATTCCAAGTGACAGCAAACCTGATAGTTGAATCCTCTTGCAAAAGTTGTGATTCAACTCGGTTTAATGTCCTTGAATGTATGTAGTGAAAGGAGTGAAAGGAAGCAAGGTATGCGGAAACGCTTCCTATACTGATCTAATGAGGAAAGATTTATACAAAATTTATCTTTTACAGTTACAAATTAAGATGCACATTAACAAAAAGATAATAACAACTTCCAAATGCAAACACAAAACTCACAACATAGGAAATACGTCAAGAAAACCCTTTCAGGTAAAAAACCCCACACTCCAAAGCCACTCAATATATTATTCAGGAATTAAGAAGATTACAATATACTTGCAGAGCAAGCTTTTACAAGAGTATTAATCAACCAAAGATCCAAGAGGTAACTCGACATATATAACATTCTTACATACAACCTCCATCTCAAGTTCCTGATATATAAGAGATACAATATAGTAAACCGCCAATGGTAATTACAAAACCATGAGCTAAAACCACCCAAAAGTGGTGCCCAAATTATCTCCAATCAAAGATGCCTTGTGATGTGCCAAACCACACACCAACACATGTAACTCTCCCCTTTACAACTCTTTTATGTGTCCAACACGTTTTTACATTTCTGAAAAATAGAAGGTCCAACTTCTGGAGGCCATAACTTTTGAACTAGGTGTCTGATTGACAAACCATTTGATGCATTAGAAAGATCGTGAACTTCACTATCACCCTATAATCCACTTGAGCAGTTAAATTTTTTTTTTGAGCATTTAGGGAAGTTTCAATTCTAGTAATTGAGTTCAAAACTTTTTCCCGACAATTTTAAAAAACATAAACTTTAATATCTCGCGATCTAGATATGATCTTGAGTTGAAACTCACCTGAGATGTTTACTTAACTGTTCCACACCTTATGGGAAGATTTTAGGTCAATCCAAGGTCAAATGTAAACTTACTAAAAATAGTAAGCCCTGCCATTTTTAGCCCTTTTGGAAACATTGAAAGTTCTAGATCATTCTTTAGCATAAAGGTATTCAAAAAGACCAAAACTGGGAAGAATAGTAATCTTTCAAAGTTGCAAGGTTGAGACACTTTTCCTAACATTCTCCCACTTGTCGAACACCTTGCAAGAGAAATGGGAGTATCAACACCATGATTTAATTACTAGGGGCCGAGAGGCCCATAGACTCTAAAGACCATCTAAACTTCTCTATGCTAACAAGTTTTGTCAAGGAATCTACACCATTCACCAAAGTGGCAACTTTCTCCAAGTTTACCTTCCCATCCTCTACCATGTCACAAAAAAAATGGTACTGGACATCAATATGCTTAGTCGTCACATGGAAAGTAGGATTCGTCACCAAACATATGGCACTCTGACTGTCACAACAAATAGTAATCTTCCCTGCATCAAACCCAAGATTAGAACACAATCTCTTAAGCCAAATGTCTTCATTACAAGCATGAGTTGTTGCCATGTACTTAGCTTCAGTAGTGGACAAACTGACCATAGGTTGCTACTTACTCATCCGACTAATAGCACCACTAAACATAGTGAACACATAATCACCGGTGGATCTCCTGTTGTCAATGTCACCTTCCCAATCTAAATCCACAAATCCATGAATACAAAGTGAATGTCAAGGTCCTGTAGGATAACCATGATAACATAAGGAGTACTTGGAAGTACCCAACAAATATATGAACACTCTCTTCACTACATCCAAATGTACCCATCTAGAATTAGCCATAAATCGACTAAGGACTCCCACCACTTGGGCAATGTGTAGTATTATACAAACCATTACATACGTCAAACTGCCAACCACACTAGCATAAGGAACTCTAGTCATATCCTCTGTCTTAGAGGGAGACTTTGGACAATCTACAATAGATAACTGTGTCCCCATTATAACAGAATAGTCAAAGGTTTGCAATCCACCATGCTAAATCTCTCTAACACGGTGTTAACATACTCTAGCCTAACCAAAGTTTTATGTTTTCTCTATCTCTTCTGATTTCCATCCCCATAATGTATCAAGTTGCCCCTAGATTTTTCATCTCAAACTGTGCTAACAACTAAGACCTCAAATAAAAAATCAAACTTTTACCATTCCCAATGAATAACATATCATCGACATACAATGCAATAATGAGAATGCGATCATTGTCAAACTTGTAATAAACAAAATGATCTAATTTCGGTCTCTAAAATCCAACACTCAACACAAAGACATCAAACTTTTGGTACCACATCCTAGGAGACTATTTCAAACCATACAAATACTTTTTCAACTTGCAAACTAGATTTTATTTACCTTTCACCGCGTAGTACTTTGGCTGTGAAATATAGATTTCCTCCTCCAAGTCACCATGAAGGAATGTTGTCTTCACATCCATCTGTTCGACTTCTAGATCATATGTTGCTGCAAGAGATAATAGGAACCAAATAGATGTCAGCTTTGCAACAGGAGAAAAAATCTCACCATAGTCAATTCCCTCCACCTAAGAATACCCCTTCACAACCAATCTAGCCTTATATTTTTCAACACTACCATCTACACTGAATTTCTTTTTGAACACCCATTTTCATCCAACAGGTTTTCATCCTTCAGGAAAAGGCACCAAGTCCCAAGTATTAGTCTTTTCTAAATAAGCCATCTCATCTTTCATGGCCTCCTTCTAGGAACCTGTATCTTTCATACCCATAACCTCTTTCACAGTTCTAGGCTCATTAGTGTTAGAAATCAAAGAAAAAATACAACTAGAATCATGCAATGAATAACCAAACCTATCAGGTTGCTGCCTTATCCACATGGACCTCCTCAAAGGTTGAGGTTGAGGTTCTTCATCTTCTTCTAAACTTTTAGAGCTACTAGAGCTCTCCTCATTATCAGGTCTAATAGATTTTTTTGGTTCAACTTTCTTAGGGGTGGAAGGAAGCTAAACCACATCATCTTTCTTCTCTCCTTTCTCTGGCTGCAAGACAATAGAAGAAAGGTTCAGTTCTCTAAAGATCACACTTCTGCTATATAGAACTCTCTCAGCCACTGGATCCCAAAGTTTGTACCCTTTCACACCAATGCCATAACCAATGAAGATACACTTCACAATGTTGTTCTCCAACTTAGACCTCTTCTTTTTAGGCACATGTGCATATGCCTCAACCAAATACTCAAATATGTCTTAATGAAGGATTTTACCAAACCATTCCTCCATAGGTGTCTTATCAATGAGTGTTGATGTAGGAGACCTCTTAGTAATGAGTGGTAGCAACAGCTTTAGCCCAAAACTTTTTTTTAAGACCAACTCCACTTAGCATACTCTTTGCCCTCTCCATCAACATTTTATTCATCCTTTCTGAAACTCCATTCTACTAAGGGGTATACGAAGTTGTCTTGTAACTCTCTGTAACATCAGAAAATGTCCCCTTGGGGCTTTTGCCTCCTAAGGTTTAGCTTTCAGGTCCTCATGGTGCATTGGATGTACTTGAGCTTAGATTTATGCTTTCTGTTGAGTTTCCCCTGAAGTCCTTGTGCAAATGGAACCTCAAGGAGCCCACCCTAATAATTCCTAGGTGAAATCTAGGGGGTGGACATGGGCACTAGCGTCCAAGTCCTACCCTATTTGGGGTGGGCCCCTACCTTTTGTGTTAGCTTTTTGTCTGTTAGTAGGTCTTGGGGCCGACACCTTTTGATTTGAATTTCAAAAAGTTAGCGGGAATGTTAGTTAGAAGCATATATAAGCATGTTTATGGTATCATTTGCAAGGAGGAGATTTGATGATTACATTCTTTAGCATACTTGTGATTTAGAGACATTGATGATATTCACATTGTAAAGTAGATCATTGTTATTGTTGTGTTTTTACAGATTTATGCTTCATCTTCTCATGTGATTGAAAAGAATTCATGAATGTGAGATTGACACTTCTAAGGTGATATCTTTGTGATTTGATTCATTTGATTTCCATTTGGTTTTGCCTTTGTCCCTTGGAAACACACTCTATATCTGACAAAGGTGTTTGGAAGGCTTAAATTCCATTCCGAGGCTTGATTGAGGCAAGCTCCTAAACACCACAACCCCCTCCACACTCCTCGATGATTTGTAGGTTACAAGTTCAATTTATGTGGGAGTGTGATGACAAGCAGAGGTGGGTGGTGATTGAGATTTATATAACTAAAAAGTAGGGCCTGGTGGACAAGGGCACGAGGCATAGTGTCCTCAAAGTGTCTACATTCTATAAAAAAAGGTCAGTTTCATATTTCTATGAAGTTTTGTTATCTGTTGGGTATTTGTCATTTTTTACATAATTACTGTTGGATACATGAAATTAGGGTTTCTACCTCTTATATGCATTAGATCTTGAGTTTACATTGAATAATTGATTGAATCTGAGTGTGACAATTGGTAACCTAGTCTGAAAGGTGAAACCTTGGCTGTAGGAAGGATTCAACTCAGCTAAACCGCTCTTGAATGTTTTTGTGTGAAAATTAAGTGAGATTCATACACAAAACCCTAACCTAAACCAAACAAACCAATCCTCAATATTTTATATTAAACATTTTGGTGAACCCATGTTTTTACTGAATTTGCACCTTATTGTGTGTTGAAAATTTTTGCATTCATTTCATATAAATTTTATCTATTTGCATTTGAAAAATACAAAAAAAATGAAAATTTTGAAAATTTGAAACCCTTAGGGTTCCATTCACATACAAATCATTTCAATTTCAAGAAATTATCTGATATCTAGGTCAGATCTGATATAAAATTCAAAAATTCATCATCACTTACTAGCTTGCATTGGATTTTCATTGTTAATTTGGTCAAAATTGCTTGAAATTGTGTGTTTTTATGAGACCTAGTTTATGCATGAGCTAGGGTTTGTAGCTAAATTTTGGTTTCAGATTTTAATATTGTCCTTTACACACTTTCAAGTCTGATTTTGATCTGTATCATTTCATTTCATTTCATAAATTCATTTAGATCTCATACCTAGGGTTTCAAACTTGCATTTTCACTAGGTTTTGAACTAGATTCCTCTCTAGGGTTGCATTCTAGGTGTGTTGTAGTGGATTTCATAGATTTAGAGAATTGATATCAGATAAAATCCTTTCTCCCCTCTGATAAATTCATTACAACACCCTTCCATTTCATGTTTGCATTGAAAATTTGATAAAAATTTACATGATTTAAAGGTATTTTCACTAGATTTTCATTTCTTTTCACTACAAGACTACACTATAAGCATGTTGTAAAATATTTTGTGACTTTATCAGACTTATATCAGACCTATTTACTGCTTCCCTCAGTCACATCCTTTACAACACCTTTTGTTTGGCATTTTGGCATTGAAATTTGATCAAAAATTGCATGTTTTTAGGCTTTTTCACTAGGTTTGACTACTCAACTCTCCAAAACACTCTAAAGGCATGTGACTTATTACATTGTTATTATCTGATATCCATCATAAAATTTCACACAACACCCTTTCTATTAGTTGTTTGCATGCTTTATTGAGAAAAAATGGCATATATTTGCTTGGTTTTTACTAGGGTTTGACTTGCAAACTTGTTAAACTTGCATGGCATGCATGTTGTGAAGGATATTATGGATGTAATTGACTTATATCCCTAAGATACTCTTCTATACATCATAAATTTCATTACGACACTCTTTATTTGGGCATTTACACTCATACTTTGTGAAAAAATTGCATATTTTTGCATAATTCCAGTAGTTTTGGACTTACAAATCATTTAGGATTGCATTCAAAAGTGTGTTGTGAATCATATTTATGATTTAAAGGACTTATATTTCTCTTATTTACTGCTTCAATTCATAAAATTTGACACGACACCTTTTCATTCACTTATTTGCATTGAAATTTGATGAAAAAAGTGTGTTTTATTAGATAAATTTGGACAAGAAAATTATAATCTTTGGTTTGTTTTACTATTTAGTGTTAATTGTATTTGTATGAGTCTTATAACTTTCTTTCCTAATAGAAACATTCCTTTAATAAGAAGTATTAGACTCATGGGTTCTAGTGCTCTTGAAATTATAATTGAAACAACATTGAGTAGTCCACTAAATTACTATTTTACAAAGCCTAAAACACAAATTTTACAAGACACAATACAACTTTCAATGGATGACAAAACATATCATGATGTAGAAGATAAAATTTAAGGGATATAGAAAGTATCCAATGAAAATATAGAAAGACTTGATAAAGATTTAGCTTATTTTCAAGAGTTTATGCAAAACGAAAGGATAGCTGACGAGGCTCTACCTACAATTCATAATGTTAGAACACTCTTGAAGGAAAAAAAAGATGGTATAAATACACTTTGGAGTATAGTACACATAGTACATAGTAATGTCATGATGGTAAGTGAATGTACGAATTCTCTTAATAACATGTCACTTCTGTCTCATACACAAGTATCTGCTCCCATACCGAGTATTAGAATGGAAAATTTTACATCATCTATTTTGACTACAAATACACAAACTTGTAATAATGCTCACACTAGTATTGGAGTATCTAATGGAACACAAGATTACAGAGCTATAGGATTTAATTATCAAAACTTACAACCTAAGGTAACTTCTCATTTGAGCAATCATTTTCAGCCACCCCTTCATTCAACCATTTCTCATCTAATCCATACCTATCATAATGTGCCACCATTTACTTATTCTCAACCTCTGCTTGTCACTCATTCACCTCAACATATTAGCTCTAATTCCTTGCCACAAACTACATCTCCTAATGATGCCCTATTGATATAAACTTCTCTAGGGAATGGATGCCCTTCAATAAAAAGTTACAAGTTTAACAAACTCATCTCAGCCCAACATACCTACCTACCAAGCTCACGGCCCGTTATCCATTGCAATCTTATGAGCTCAAATGCATGATAAGTTTGAAACTCCTCACTTTAAAAAGTATAATGGTAAAGTGGATCCCAATACTCATGTTGTAGCATTCATGGCTATGTGTAGTGACTTCTACTTTGAAGAGGACTTGTTAGCAAAACTTTTTCCATGATCTCTCAAAGATACTGCTTTGGAATGGTTTTGCTCTTTACCTCTGAATTTGATACATTCTTTTTCACAGCTAGTTGATCAATTTTTACAACACTTTCAAGCAAACATTGGAACTCAAGTTACATTGATTGATTTAGTCCAATGAAAACAAGGACCCAAAGAAAAGTAAATAGAGTTTATTAGTCAATATCAAGCTCTCTATTCACAAATTCAATATCAAATGAAAGACGAGGATGTTTAGAAGGTATTTATTACAAATATACTACCTAACATCCATGATAATATTCTTTTATTGAAGTATAATTCTTTTCAACATTTATGTATATCCCTTCGAGATTACCAACTTTCATCTAGTCA
Organism: Cunninghamia lanceolata; assembly: GCA_027924645.1. NCBI lineage: Eukaryota > Viridiplantae > Streptophyta > Pinopsida > Cupressales > Cupressaceae > Cunninghamia > Cunninghamia lanceolata. The sequence goes on along the minus strand of BSBN01000237.1, from coordinate 14,174,204 downwards.
GTATGAGAGTCAAAACTCACTGACTCAAGTTGAACAATTTGTGGGTGGATCTTCATAAAACAACTATCAAAAGAACAAAAAGAACTTTATTAAAATCAATGGACCAAATTAGAACAACTATTCACAAGTTTCTGCTATTAATAATCAAAGGAGATCACCCTATCAAAATAAGCAAAGAAATTTCACTTCGATATCTAAATCTTTACATTCTATCATGAATCAAGCTGTGAGTAACAATCTCTTAAAGCTTCCTCCGATTAAATCTTTGGATCCTAATAGAATGCAAGGACCTTTCTTTGATGCTAATGCCTTTTGTCATTACCATAGACAACAAGGACATGATACTGAGTGATGTATGCATCTTAAGCATGAAATATAGGACCTCATTGACTCAAATCATATACTAGTATCAAGTTTGAATGACAATGGAAACTAGTCAGTTACTCCTTCGAATTAGAACTTACAAATTTTTCCTCATCCTTTCCCTAAACATACTGAAAACAACATAATCGAACTCATTCATATCGCACCAAAAAGTGAAGAATATTTAGACTATGATGAGATAATTGCTACAATACACATGGATAAGGAAAAGACAAATGTTTTACCTCATCCACGTAGAAAGGGTATCTACTCCGAGGTTCCTCCTCCATTATCCCTATAAGGATCAGGAGTTAACCTGTAGAAATCTAAAAACCAACTTGAATTGCCTAAGCAAGACACCATGATACCAAAACAGGATGATTTAGTAGAACATATTCCATCCCCTTATAACAAAAGACATAGCCATAACCAGAGAATGAAAATTTGAAAAAGAGTTAGAAGATTATCATATGTGGGAATGAACAATGGTTCTCCACCTTATAAACAACAAAATATTTCAAATACACTTGAGAAACAAACCTTACAACAACATTATGAAAATAAAGAACAGTTGGCATTCATTCATCGCTTGATGGAAAACTTCTCAAATATGCTCTCAAGCTCTAGCCACACTTATTACCTTGGTGCTCATAGGTAAGTAATTCTAATCATTTACCCCTCATGATGTGCTTCTCCCGTGATGTATTATATGTTTTTAGGCCTCCTAGGATGACCCTTGAGACTCTTGTAAGGTCAAGGATACTAGGAAGCTACCCTATCGTACCTTCTTCTATTTATATCATCATTCTTCTAATTGCTCCTCTGTCTAATTTTATTGTTGAGTGTTGTGTCTTGGGGGCATAGCATTGTGGTTGGTGACTTGGGGGCACCCTCCTACGTGAACCTCCAAGGCACTTGTTTCTCCCCTCTCTATTTTATTGTTTACCTTCTAGTGATTTGACCTAGCCGGTGGATGATGAAAAATATGTGACACTAATATGGACCATGTGTCCCTTCAGTAAGAAATCAAAGAAATGGACTCTAATCCATGTATGACGAATAGGGATTATATACTATCTGACACTTGGCTACTAGAATCACTTTGTACTTTATGTCGTTGATGCTTATTTTTTCTCTAACAAATAGTAACAATATATTTGCTCTTGCTCATGATTATCTTGGATGTATCTTGCCTCGATTACACTTGATTCTGAGATTTCTTATAGCCTAGCCCTACGGTTATGCTCAGATCCAAATTTGTAGTATAACCTTGGATTTCGTGTGTATTTTCATTTCATGCATCATGTGTGTTTATGGGAACACTTGTGATCATAAAGTGCATGTCACCTTCGGGGGACATGGGCTTTACGAAAGCTCTTGTTCCCTTGTGTACTTTCTCTCTAGCTTAATATGCTTGATATTGGTACAGGATATCAACCACATTAAGGTGGGGGCATATAAAGGTAAGCTGTCTATGATTTTTACTAACATAGCATGCTTGAAGTCCTCTCTCGAGGTGTTTATCTCTCTTCTATCTTATCATGCAAGCCCTCTACAGAGGTGAGATATCTGTATATCCTTTTTACTACAAGCCCTCTACAAAGGCGAGGATGTTGTACCTCTCATGGAGAGTGCACATATTGTCATTTTATAACCCCTCTATGGAGGTAGGATATCCGTATATCATTTTTATTGAAAGTCATTTGTGAAGGTGGAGAGCGATTCTGAGACTAACCTAACCCTTAAGCGTATCTTTGGCGATTGTTGTGGGGAAGCCCAATCGTCGGTGTGTTCCTATAGCATGCTTGAGATGGTGTCGAACCTAGCAATAGGGACACTCCATAACTTGTTTGTCATGTTTTATTTGTGTCTTCAATGTGTGTGTGGTCTCAAGCATGGTTGCCGAGATGAACAGACTCCTCCATGTGTAGGACCTTGTTTGGTGTATGTGTTCTCATGGTGTGGTTGCCGAGATGAACAGTCTCCTCTACACTATGGGATTTCTTTGGTGTGCTTGTTCTCATGGTGTGGTTTCTAAGATGAATAGTCTCCTCTACATCATGGCATTTGTTTGGCATGTTTGTTACCCCATCATGTGGTTTCTGAGATGAACAGTCTCCTCTGCACTTTGGGTGGTGTGTTTACTTTTCATGTACTACATCTTACATTTCACGAGGATAAATGAATAGAGATTTAATCACTGCATACATTGTTTACTCTATGTTTTGTGTGTCTTCAATGCTATCTACTCCATGTTTTATGTGCCTGTACTCCTGTCTTCTCCATGTGTTGCGTGCCTGTTGTAGCTTAGATTGTGTGGAGCATGTCTTCCCTGTGCCTGGAGTCTTTTCTTTGTTTTGACCATGCTTTAATGCCTGTATGGGCCTTGTGTTTCATACATACATTAAAGTGGGGGCTAAATGTAACATCAGAAAATGTCCCCTTAGAGGCTTTTCCCTCCTAAGGTTTAGCTCCCGAGTCCTTATGGTGTATTAGATGTACTTGAGCTTAGATTTATGCTTTCTATTAAGTTTCTCCTGAAGTCCTTGTGCAAATGGGACCTCAAGGAGCCCACCCTAATAATGCCTAGGTGAAATCTAGTGGGTGGACTTGGGTGCTAGCACCCAAGTCTTGCCCTATTTGGGGTGGCCCCCTCCCTTTTGTGTCAGCTTTTTATCTATTATTAGGTCTTGGGGCTGACACCTTTTGATTTGAATTTCTAAAAGTTAGCGGGAATTTTAGTTAGAAGCATATATAAGCATGTTTATGGTATCATTTGCAAGGAGGATATTTGATGATGACATTATTTAGTATAATTGTGATTTAGAGACATTGATGATATTCATATTCCAGAGTAGAGCATTGTTATTGTTGTGTTTTTATAGATTTATGCTTCATCTTCTCATGTGATTGAAGAGACTTCATGAATGTGAGATCAACACTTTGAAGGTGATATCTTTGTGATTTGATTCATTTGATTTCCATTTGGTTTTGCCTCTATCCCTTCGACACGCACTATGTATTTGACAAAGGTGTTTAGAAGGATTGAATGCCATTCTAGGGCTTGACTGAGGCAAGCTCCTAAACACCACAACCCCATCCACACTCCTCAGTGATTTGTAGGTTACAAGTTCAATTTCTACAAGAGTGTGATGACAAGCAAAGGTGGGTGGTGATCGAGAGTCAGATCCCCAAAAAGTAGGTCCTGGTGGACAAGGGCGCAAGGCATAGTGTCCCCAAAGTGTCCACATTCCATAAAAAAGGGTCAGTTTCGTATTTTTGTGAAGTTCTGTTATCTATTGGGTATTTGTCATTTTCTGCATAATTATTGTCAGATACATGAAATTAGGGTTTCTACCTCATATGCATTAGATCTTGGGTTTATATTGAATAATTAATTATATCTAAGTGTGACAAGTGGAAACCCAGTCTGAAAGGTGAATCCTTGGTTGTAGGAAGGATTCAACTTGGCTGAACCGCCCTTGAATGTTTTTTTGTGAAAATTGAGTTAGATTCATTCACAAAACCCTAACCTAAACCAAACAAACCAATCCTCAATATTTTACATTAAACACTCTCAATCCCTTGTTCTCTATAGAACTTGTCAAAATTTGTTGAGCATAACTCACCACCATTGTTAGTCCTCAAACACTTAATCTTTCTATCCTTTTGATTCTCTACAAGAGCTTTGAAATCTTCGAATCTATTAAAGATTTCATAGTTACTTCTAAGGAAATAGACCCATGTCCTTCTACTGTAGTCATCAATGAATGAAACAAAGTAAATAGATTTTGAAATCAAAAGAACATTAACAGGACCAAACACGTCAGAATGAATTAAGTCCAACACCTCAGAAGATTTGTGAGAAATGGAATAAAACTAAACATGGTTTTATTTTCCATAATTGCAATGTTCGCAGAAATTAAACTTGAGATTATAGTCATTCATACCCTCAACAATATTTTTATTCTTTAGGGTCCTCAAACCCTTTCACCAATGTGACCAAGCCTTTGGTGCCATAACATTGTCTTCTGAGATGGAAGTTTCATCTCCATAGTATGAGCACCCTTAGGTACCCAGAAAGCATGACCATCGAAAGCATATTGAATGTATTTAGGTGATCAGCTATAGATCATCTTCCATCCTTAGAGAATACAACTTATTTCATAGGAATACCTTGTTCACTAGGGATTTAGCCTGATAAACATCTCCAAGTTTCTTCCAAAGTTCCTTTGCAATTTTCTCTTCATGGATATTCAGGAGCACTGAATCAACGAAACAGAGTCTTATCAAACCCTTAGCTTTTCAATCTTTGAGATCCTAGTCTTCTCAAGGCATTATCGTTGGTTTTGTACCAGATATGGCTTCCCATAAATCTCGATCTACAAGCATGTCTTCCATTTTGAGTTTCCACAACTCAAAATTACTGTTGTTGAACTTCTCTACCTCAAACCTCCTAGATGTACTCACCATCTCTTACCTACAACAAAGATTTCAAAATCCTTTGCACAAGCTCCCACTCAAACAAAGATCAACTCAAAAAACCCTCTACCCAATAACTAGAACCACAAGTGATCATGCTCTGATACCAACTGAAAGGAAGAAGGGTATGTAGAAATGCTTCCTATGATGATCTCATGAGGAAAGATTTATGCAAATTTTATCTTTTACAATTATAGATTAAGATGCACATTAACAAAAATATAATAAAAACTTCCAAATGCAAACACAAAACTCACAACACAAGATATACATGGGGAAATGATGCAAGAGCATCCCTGGTTCAAGAGTAATCTTGCATCAACCAAAAACATTTGCATTTTAGTTTTGTTTGCATTTCAGTTCTTTCATTTTCCTGTTTAGTTTAGTCAAAAGCAGTTCAGCTTATGGTCTAGTTTTGGTGTTTCACACCTTGTGGATCTAGGCTTAGCATCTCAATTCATTCATTTACATCATATCAAGAATTCAGAGCATTTGGATCAGTCACCAAAAAGATATCACTATCAGAAGACCCTCTATTTTCTCAGTGCAGAGTTCTCTAATAGTCATGAGTAATTAGCTGAAGGAGAAGGATTAGGAGCATTGGCCAACTTGTGAATCCTTGTGATTCATCCTACAATGTTCCTTGGTTCATGGCCAACCTTCCTCATAGGTCCACACTTCATTGTATCCGCTGGAGAAGGATTTTTCAAGCAGATAGGTCCGACCTATCCAAGAACACACATTACACCTCTTCATCGGGATTCTAGATCTCTTGTGGCCGACGCGGAGGAACCTATTGGTCCAGAAAAGATATATAATAATGTAATAGATCCTTAGGAAGGTAGTTGATAATTAAGAAAAGATATGTAGTTTAGTTTTGTGTGAAGGAGCTTCAAAGCTTTATCTTGTGCATGTATGTAAGCAGGCCTTTGAGCCCAAGTTGTATTTGAATTCTTTGATGTACCGAATGACTGAATATGCATTGTTCTATTTTCTTGTGTTGTTTCCATTGTGTTTACTCTTATTGCATGGTCCAGATAGTTCATTATGTGAACCCTCCTACCATGACTACACCAAGTGGTATCAGAGAGAAAGTTTAATTCTTTGGAGTGAATTAGCGAAGGGGATTCTGTAAGATCTTGTTGTAAGTAGATCGCTGATCCAAGGTAGGGTACTTGTACATGACCGATCGCTGATTGAGAGGTAGTTGTTGCTTGTAGCCTGATCACCGAACCTAAAATAGTTTGCACTTGATCCAAGGAAGATGCCGCCGTGAAGAGTTCCTCCTGTTGGTACAATGGATAATAGAATGGATGAGATGATGGAATTGATGAGAAAAATGTGAATTCAATTGGATGATGTTAAAGAAGATAGGCGAAGAGGATTGACACCTCGACCTAATATTGAAAGTGATGATGAAGAAGAATTTTAATCTACTAAACAAACTAGCAAAGCCCTAGAAGGTCATGAAGAAGAAGAATCGGATCAGATAAAGATGTTGTGAGCTATCTTAAAGATTGGGAAAAGACCTAGAGTAGATGTGCCAAACTACACTGGTAATTTGAATCCAGAAGAGTTGATTGATTGGATAAATGACATGGAAGAATACTTTGAATATGAGGAAATTGAAGATCCAGAGAAGGTGAAATTTGCAAAGACAAAGTTGAAAGGACATGCTGCTATATGGTGGAAAGAAGTTTAGTTGGAAAGAAATAGAAGAGGAAAAGAAAAGATTACAAAGTGGGACCGGATGGTAACAAAGTTGAAAAATCAATTCATACCAGTTGACTATGAGTTGGAGCTATTGAAAAGATTGTAAAACCTAAGATAGAAGGAGAAATCTATGAAGGAATACACTGAAGAATTTCATAAGATGATCATAAGAATAGGACATAGTGAAGCAAGCAAGGAGAAAGTGGCAAGATATATCAATGGACTAAGATTGAACATTCAAGAAGAACTAAGCCTAATAAGGATTACCTCTTTGGAAGAAGCATATCAATTTGCACTAAAAGTTGAAGAGAAGTTGAATAAGAAACATGATCAGAGACAGAGAGGAAGAGGAACTAAAATCTTGAGAGGTAGGACATTTTCTAGAGGAGACATATCTTATCCGGAATAGAACAAGTTTGACAGCCCGTTGAGGAAGGATGACAGAGATAATAATGCTTACTGGAGAGATGACATAAATTTTTACTGGAGAGGAAACCCTAGTGCATACCAGAATGAAGGATATAAAAGAGAAGGAATAGGATTTGGTAGGAGAACATTCAGAGGCACTTGTTTTAAGTGTGGAGATGAAGGACATAGAGCATTTGAGTGTAATTAGGGTACCACAAGCAAGAAAATAGAAAACAATGGAAGAGAAGCCTATGTTGAAGAACATGTTGAATCATCTAGTTCAGTTGGCAATCTAGAGAAAGGAGAATAATTGGTAATAAGGAGAGAACTATTTCAAGCAGAGGCAAATGAAGAACCATCACAGAGGAAAAGTCTATTCAAAACAAGATGCAAATCCGGAGGTAAGTGTTGCAAAGTTGTGATTGATAGTGGTAGTTCAGATAACCTAGTTTCTGAGGAGATGATGACTAAGCTGAAGTTAGAAAGATTGAAACATCCTAAGACCTATCAAATAACATGGATTTAGGATGATCATAAGGTACTAGTGAGTGAGCAATGTTTGGTGAAATTTCATATTGGATCTTATCATGATGAAATCTTGTGTGATGTTATGCCTATGGATGTTTTTCATATCTTGTTGGGTAGACCTTGGCAGTATGATAGAAAAGCAATGCATGATGGAAGAAAGAATACATATACCATAATAGAAAATGGAAAGAGAATTATCTTGATTCCTTTGGAAGATGATCCTAAGAGTAAAGTATGTGGAAATGCTAGAATCTATTTGGTAGATGGAAGGAAATTTTTGGATGGTTTGAAACAGGAAAGTCTGTGTTATGCCTTGATTCCTAAGAAACCTGAAGTGGTGAAGAAAGAAACTGAACTGGATGGGATAAGAGAGTTGTTGATAGAATATGAAGATAGCATCTCAAATAATGTACCTGAAGGATTACCACCTATAAGGAGTATCAGTCATCACATGGATCTTATATCGGGAGCAAGTTTCCCTAACAAAGTAACACAGAATGACACCGGCAGAGAATGAATAATTGAATAGACAGATACAAGAATTGTTGAGGAAAGCTTTGATTAAAGAAAGTTTGAGTCCTTGTGCAGTACCTGAAGGATGGAGAATGGAGAATGTGTATTGATTCTAGAGCAATAAACAAGATCATAGTTAAGTATAGATTCCCTTTACCTAGGATGGATGATATCATGGACTGTTTGAGTGGAGCGAGATATTTCACAAAGATAGACTTGAAGACTGGATACCATCAAATCAAAAGTAGAGAAGGTGATGAATGGAAGACTGCTTTTAAGACAAATGAAGGATTGTATGAGTGGTTAGTGATGCCTTTTGGATTGACAAATGCACCAAGTACTTTCATGAGGTTGATAAGTGAAGTTTTGAAGAAATTCTTGGGTAAGTTTTTGATTGTATATTTGGATGATTTTATGATTTTCAATAAGACAAAAGAAGAACATCTATAGCATATTAGACAAGTTTTTTAGAGGTTGAGAGAAGAGAAATTGTTGATAAACATCAAAACATGTAGTTTCATGAAAGAAGAACTAGTATATTTGGGCTTTGTGATTTCTATGGAAGGATTGAAGATGGAACCTGAGAAAGTGAAAGCAATTGTTGAATGGCCTACACCAGAGAACATTGGAGAAGTTAGATTATTTCATGGATTGGCTAGTTTTTACCAGAAGTTCATCAGAAATTTTAGTTCAGTTTGTAACCCCATGACAGGGACAATGAGAGGTGATAGAAAAGATTTCAAGTGGACATCAGGAGAAGATAAAAGTTTTAAACTGTTGAAGTAGAAAGTAACAGAGCAACTTGTTTTGGCATTACCGAATTTCAATAAGGTATTTCAAGTTGATTGTGATGCAAATGGAAGTGAAATAGGAGCAGTGTTAAGTCAAGAAGGTAGACCAGTAGTATATTTCAGTGAGAAGTTAAATGATGCAAGGAGAAGATATTCAGTTTATGATCAAGAGTTTTATGCCATAATTCAAGCCCTTAAGAAGTGGAGACATTATTTGTTGCCTAAGGAGTTTGTGTTGTATATAGATCATCAAGCTTTGCAATATTTGAATAGTCAAGGTAAGTTAAATCAAAGACATATGAGATGGGTAGAGTTCATGCAGAGTTATACTTTTGTGTTGAAGCATAGGAGTGGAAAATCAAACAAAGTTGCTGATGCCTTAAGTAGAAGAAGAAACTTGTTGATAGAGATGAGAATTGAAGTGTTGGGTTTTGATGAATTGTAGAACATGTATGAGGGAGACACTGATTTTGCAGAACCTTGGAAAGCATGTAAGGACCCTATTGTGACAGATAGGAGTAAGTGGTTAGACTATTTCATTCAAGAGGATATGTTGTTCAAAGGAAGTCAGTTATACATACCTAGAAGTTCAATGAGAGATAACTTGATCAAGGAAAAGCATAGTGGTGTATTGGCAGGACATTTTGGCATTGATAAAATAGTGGCTTTGGTGAGTGAAAATTACTTTTGGCCTCAGATACATAAGGATGTTTAGAGATTTGTGTAAAGTTGTAGAATTTGTCAAGTTGCAAAAGGGAATAGTCAGAACACTAGATTGTATAAACCTTTGACAGTACTAGAGAGACCTTGGGAAGACATAAGCATGTATTTTGTAATGGGACTACCTAAGACATAGAGAGGACATGATTCAATATTTGTAGCGGTTGATAGATTTTCAAAGATGGCTCATTTCATAACTTGCAAGAAGACAACTGATGCAGTGCATGTAGTTGACCTATTTTTCAAAGAGATTGTGAGATTGTATGGATTACCTAGGAGTATATTTTCAAACAGAGACACAAAGTTTTTTAGATACTTTTGGAAGACACTTTGGAAGAAGATGAAGACAGATTTGAAGTTCAGTTCTACTTTTCACCCACAAACAGATGGACAGACAAAGGTAGTGAATAGGAGTTTGGGAAACTTGTTGAAATGTTTGGTTTGAGAAAAGATAGGAAGTTGGGATTTGATTCTTTCAAAAGCAGAGTTTACATACAATAATTTAGTAAATAGGAGTACCAGAAGAACACCTTTTAAGATTGTGACCAGAGTGAATCCTAAAGGAGTTGCAGAACTGAGAGATATCAATCTAGAAGAAAAGAGGTGTGCAGAAGCAGAAGAATTTGCAGATCATATGCAAATAGTGCATAATCAAGTGAAGAAACATTTGGAGGATATGAATAGTAAGTACAAAGATAAGGTAGATGAGAAGAGAAGACATAAGGAATTTGATGTTGGCGATGAGGTGATGGTGTACTTGAGAAAAGAAAGATTTTAGTGGGGACTTATAACAAGTTGAAGATGAAGAAGTTTGGACCTTGTAGGATACTTAGGAAATTTGATTCATGAAATGCATATGAAGTGGAGTTGCTGGAGACATTAGGTATATCACCTATTTTCAACATTGCGGATCTTTATCAGTATCATGAAAATAAGTTCAGTGACAGCATGGAAGAAGACATGAAGAAATAGTTACCACAACAAGCACCGGAACAAACTAAAGGCATTTTGGATAGCAGAGTTGGACGCAACACCAAAGGAAGACAATACAAAGAATATCTTGTGAAGTGGAAAGGCAGACCAGAAGAGGATTCATCATAGATTTCTTAGGCTAAGGTGGACCGCCTTGGTTCTCCCTTAGACCCAACAAAGTGAGGGACTCACTTTTTCAATAACCCTAGATGTTTGATGCCAGAGTATCCCTAGTTCAAGAGTAATCTTGCATCAACCAAAAACATTTGCATTTCAGTTTTGTTTGCATTTCAGTTCTGTCATTTTCCTGTTCAGTTCAGTCAAAAGCAGTTCAGCTTGTGGTCTAATTTTGGCATTCCACACCTTGTAGATCTAGGCTTAGCATCTCAATTCATTCATTTACATCATATCAAGAATTTAGAGCATTTGGATCAGTCACTGGAAAGATATCGCTATAAGAAGATCCTCTATTTTCTCAGTACAGAGTTCTCTGACAGTCATGAGTAATGAATGAAGGAGAAGGATTAGGAGCATTGGCCGACTTATGGATCCTTGTGATTCATCCTACAATGTTCCTTGGTTCATGGCCAATCTTCCTCATAGGTCTGCACTTCATTGTATCTAATGGAGAAGGATTTTTCAAGCTAATAGGTCTGACCTATCCAAGAACACACATTACACCTCTTCATCGGGATTCCGGATCTCTTGTGGCTGACGCAGAGGAACCTATTGGTATGGAAATGATATATAATAATGTAATAGATCCTTAGGAAGGAAGTTAATAGTTAAGAAAAGATCTGTAGTTTAGTTTTGTGCGAAGAAGCTTCAAAGCTTTATCTTGCACATGTATGTAAGCAAGCCTGTGAGCCCAAGTTGTAAGCCCACGTGTTGCCGGCCAGATTGTATTTGAATTCTTTGATATACTGAATGATTGAATCTGCATTTGTTCTATTTTCTTGTGTTGTTTCCATTGTGTTTACTCTTGCTGCATGGTTCAAACAGTTCATTCTATGAACCCTCCTACCGTGACTACACCAGGAAAACCTTTCCGATAAAAAACTCCACACTCCAAAGATGCTCAATATATTATTCAGGAATCAAGAAGATTACAATATACTTACTAAGCAAGATTTTACATGAGTATTAATCAACCAAAGATCCAGGAGGTAACTCAACATCTATAAGATTGTTACATACAACATCCATCTCAAGTTCCTGATATATAGGAGATAAAATACAGTACACCACCAATGGTAATTACAAAACCATGAGCCAAAACCACCCAAAAGTGGCCCCCAAATTATCTCCAATCAAAGATGCCTTGTGATATGCCAAACCACACACCAACACATGTAATTCTCCCCTTTACAACTCTTTTATGTGTCAAATACATTTTTACATTTCCTAAAAATAGAAGGTCCAATGTCTGGAGGCCATAACTTTTGATCCAAGTGTTCGATTAACAAACCATTTGATGCGTTGGAAAGCTCATGAAGTGTTGTATCACCATGTAACCCACTTTGATGATTACAACAATTTTTGGAGTGTTTAGGGAAGTTTCAATTGCAGTAATTGAGTTCAAAACTTTTTCTCAGCAGTTTCAAAAAATAGAAACTTTAATATCTCATGATCAAGATATGATCTTGAGTCGAAACTCACCCAAGATGTTTACTTAGTTGTTTTGCACCTTCTGAAAATATTTCAGGTCAAATGTAAACTTACTAAAAATAGTAAGCCCCACTATTTTTATCCCTTTTGGAAACTTTGAAAGTTCTAGATCATTCTTTAACATAAAGGGTATTTGAAAAGACCAAAACTGGGAAGAATAGTAATCTTTCAAAGTTGCAAGGTTGAGACATTTTTCCTAACATTCTCCCACTTGTCAAACACCTTGCAAGAGCAATGGGAGTATCAATGCCATGATTTAATTGCTAGGGTCTGAGATGCCCATAGACTATAAACACCATCTGTACTTCTTTGTGCTAACAAGTTTTGTCAAGGAATCTACAACATTCGTCAAAGTGTCAAATTTCTCCAAGTTTACCTTCCCATCCTCTACCATGTTACGAACAAATGGTACTAGACATCAATATGCTTAGTCCTCACATGGAAAGTAGGTTTCTTCAACAAACATATGGCACTCTGACTATCAAAACAAATAGTAATCTTCCCTACATCAAACCCAACATTAGAACACAATCTCTTAAGATAAATGGATTATTTACAAGCACAAGTTGCTACCATGTACTCAGCTTCAATAGTGGACAAACTAACCATAGGTTGCCACTTACTCATCCAACTAATAGCACCACCAAACATAGTGAACACATAAGCACTGGGGGATCTCCTACTATCAATGTCACCTACCCAATCTGAATCTATAAATCCACGAATACAAAGTAAATTTTGAGGTCCTATATGATAACCATGATAACATAAGGAATACTCAGAAGTACCCTCCAAATATCTAAACACTCTCTTCACTACATCCAAATGCACCCATCCAGGATTAGCCATAAATCGACTAAGGACTCCCACTGCTTGGGCAATGTCTAGTCTTGTACAAACCATCACATACATCAAACTACCAACCACACTAGCATAAGGAACTTTGCTTATATCCTCTATCTCAGAAGAAGGCTTTGGACAATCTGCAACAAATAACTTTGTCCCCATTGTAACAGGAACAGTCAAAGGTTTGCAATCCACCATGCTGAATCTCTCCAACACAATGTTAACATAATTACTCTAGCCTAACCAAACTTTTCTATTTGCTCTGTCTCTTCTAATTTCCATCCCCAGAATGTACCGAGCTACCCCTAGATTTTTCATCTCAAACTGTGCTGAAACCTAAGACTTCAAATCAAAAATCAAACTTTTACCATTCCCAATGAGTAACATATCATCGACATACAGTGCAATAATAAGAATGTGATTGTTGTCAAACTTGTAATAAACACAATGATCTGATTTTGATCTCTGAAATCTAACACTCAACACAAAGGCATCAAACTTTTGGTACCACATCCTAGGAGACTATTTCAAACCATACAAAGACTTTTTCAACTTACAAACCAAATTTTGTTTACCTTTCACCACGTAGTGCTCTGGCTATGACATATAGATTTCCTCCTCCAAGTCACCATGAAGGAATGTCATCTTCACATCCATCTGTTCCACTTCTAGATCATACACTATTGCAAGAGATAATAGGAAATGAATATGTGATAGGTAAAAAATCAGGTTAATAAGATCAAGCATAGCCATGAAAACCTAACCCTACCATCATCAAAGAATTTAATCTAAATGAGATCAAAAGCATGAAATTCAAGCACAATTTCACCTAGATTGTGTGATTCCTTGTTTATGATGTGGATTGCTTCTTCAACAATGAACAATTATGAAGATAAAAGATACCATGATGGATGGATAATAATGGTGATAAGCTCAATGGATGCTATGAATACTCAAATACTTAATATGCTCAAGATGATAATGTAGATGCTATACTAATGTTGGATAGATGTAATATAGAATGAGAGGGTGTTTATATAGAACTCAACCAAAATTGATCAACAGTAGAGACTTAGTGGCTATGTGAATGGCTAAGATTGAAGGATAGACATAGGTGAATGTGAAGATGACAAGTGGAGAGAAGATAGGGCTCATGTGTACTTGAGTACATAAAAATGTAGTACATATGAAAGATATTAAATAAAAGGTTGTAGCACCACTTATCTTTTTAAATGAAAGAGGCACACATGTCAGCTCATTGAGATAAATGATAAGATAAATTAATTAAATAAATAAAATTCATTTAATTAATTAGAAAGTGGGTTTATGAAAGGAATTTTCAATTAAATAAATAAGATTTATTTAATTAAAAATAGATAGAATGAAGATAATTAAATAATTAAATATTGTTTAATTATAGCTTAGAGGAAATAGCTAATGAATTAATTAAATAAATATAAATTTATTTAATTAATAGAAGAAATAGATGTGTTAGGGATATTGAACAAGTGTGTTAAACAAATGCAGATGGTGAATAATGTGATGTTTGAATGCTAATGACAATGAGTCAATTTTGGGTGTCTATATTTTGCCCCTCTTTGATAAAATGTTTGATAGAGCGTTGTGTCAAAGAAGATACAATATTCCACTTGATAAACAAAGTTATGCCCCAATGTAACTGGCAGGTGATGCCCCCTCAAGAGGTAAGCTAGGCTAACCGGGAAGGGTTGGATTGGCTCGCAATAGAAGAAAAGTTAGGATGCAAGGTTGACACGAAGAAAATAGGGATTGGGTGGGAGAAAATGGGATAATGCAGAAGAAAATAGGCTTTGGCATAGAAGAATTAGGGTTTGGATAGGGCTATAAGTAGGTTCTGCAAGGGTAAATAGGCTCATTTGTACTCAGTTGTGTTCAGAAAGCTATAGAGATCTAGGGCTCCTTAGAGTTGGTGTGCGACGAGAGTTGGAGAGCTATCAGGATGGTGATTCCACGTAGAGATCATCGTGCCAAGAGAGTGAGGACACATGGGTGACCAAAGGGATCAGATGTACTAGTATGTATCCAAAAATTTGCTAAAAGCATGATTTTGATAGGCTAGAAGCATCATAAATGCACACACGTCATCATAAGCGACTAGGTCTTAAGATAGGCAGTTCAAGTCGCTTGTGTAGGAAAACAAGTCGCTTACAGTAGTTAGGTTCGCTTTTAGGCACGTCTTGGTTGCATATAGTAAGAATAGGTCACTTTTAGTCAGCTAGGAAAATGTAGAGGCAAAATGTGCATATAGATATAAATAGGTCGCTTATGGGCTAATAGTAAGTGCATAGGGAAATACAACTCACTTAGAAAGAAAAAATGCTCACTTAGGGAATAGAGCTTGCTTATAGGCAAAAGATAGATGCATATAGAGGTGCAGCTCTCATGTAGTCAAATAGTGATCGCTTAGGCAAAATGGATTGCATATGAGCAAAATATAAGCACATATGGTAAAAGAGGTTGCATTTGATCAGTAGATAGGCATTTATGGAAAAATGAACCGCTTATGGTAGATAGAAGCTAGAATAGCAATAAACGATCAAATTTTTAGAGCATTTAAGGAACTGAAGGGACTAACATGATGAATGAAATGATGCAGGATATACTACCGCCTTTGTTATCATGGGAGCCACATCCTAGGAATTTGTAGGTAGTGAGATTGTTGGATACAGAGGAGTGGATAGTGTTAGAGATCCTCGGGTTAGAGCATGTGTCGAGATTGGATCTAGTGCAGGTAGAGCTGCGGAGAGTACAGGGTGAGGTAGAGTACTATAGAGGCAGCCTAGCTTCAGGAGCAGATCAGGGGCTTCAGGTTCACAGAGATTAGGTGGATCTCGATCAGTAGCCTCAGTGATGGGGCCACCGAGAGATAGGGGGCCAGGTGCAGGACCCAGTGGTGGTGGTTAGGGTGAGGGAGCTGCTAGTAGTCACTAGGGCTACCTTGTGTATATTGTATCATGATGAGGCCTAGAGCCAATTGTACATATATTCTTTATGGTTCAGCTTGTATATGTAGACACTTGTATATTGACACATGTATATATATATATCATGGAGTATTGTTGATCTATATGATGATGTATATGGATGCATTGTTGGTATTATGATGGTTATGCATGTTGTATTTGTTTTCATGGATTATGTATGGATGTTTATGCAAATGATATGAATAGAATTGTATGTTAATACAAATATGTAAATGATAATGATATGATATGGATGTATGCATATAGATAGATGGTAATGGGATGATATATGATGGACTTAGGTATATCTAACACACTTGTTTTGTAGGATAGAAGATATGGACGAAGGACGATGAAAATGATTGATCTTGGTTGAGGATTATATAGATGAATAATAGAATGAATAGATGGTATGATGGGCAGCTTTTTAAAGTAATTTCTCAAAATGAAAAGAAATGCAATCCTTATGTTTGATATAGCATGTGGATGTTATGCACAGGGTATAGAAGACCAAGGTGTCGAGATATCCAATGCGCAACTAGCATGCTACAATCTTGTCTAAACACATGAGGTCAAGATGTTGAGCCAAGATGCACAAGATATGAATAACAGCTAGTGTTCTGAGATGGACTTTGACACTAAAAGCAATGGTTTGAGCTTATCTCCACTACACATAGTGATAGCTTGCTGGTTATATGTATGGAGCTAGTCTTGACATAGAATAGTCTCAAGTGCATAAGAGACTATTTATCTTCTCAGATGCTAGAGATATTGATATGTAAGATGCTAATCCCAACACATACAAGATACCAATATGCTTATGAGGAGAATAAGATCATCCCGCAAACATGACATACGAAAGCAATATGACCATGCCCCATTCCTTACTTCATCGTAACATACCAAGATATAAATAGATCAAGGCAGTCTTGATTAGGCATAGAAAAGGGACAAAAGATAAAACAAAAGATACTATCATCATGTTCTCTTGCCAAATTTAGGTGCTCTTAGATGGATTTAAGTTGGCACCTTGTTGAGAGGAAAGTTGCATCCTGTTGAAGGCTAAAAGATGTTGATAAACTTGCTATAGTAAATGTTGGCTTAAGGCATGCGGACAGATAGCTTTTGGCTCATTCTTGATTGGTTAAAGTGCTTGAGCTTTTAGTATACACATAGTTTACTTCCTACTTGAGCTGATCAAAGAGAAGAAGATGGAGGATGAAAGAAAATGAAGAAGATGGGGTGGATCATCTATGCTTGAGTACTGGAAACTTCCTTCATATTCTAGACTGCCTACATACCCTATATTCACGGGATCAAAGCACATTTATGATGAAGATGAGACATGATGAATATGTAGTTCTAGGTTTTATTGATGATGTGTGTGATGAAAGATTGGAGGATGATTAGCAGAAAGATGAAAGATGAATGATGAAGAGAAGGGGCTATCGTCTTAGCCTAAATTAGAGTGCTTCCTTTGCATCATAGATTGCCTACATACCCTGTATCCACGGGATCAAGGCTTTAATGATAGAGCTGGGATGTAGTTCTTTCTTATTACGCTGGACGGGTGATGTTGAAAGACTGACGTGATTTATTGAATGTTTGCGTTGGCGATGTCTTGTGATGGTCAGATGTCAGATGAGCACAAATTGATTGCAAAGATATGAATCATGGTTACAAATTGTTGTGCCACATTTATCATTAGATGAACGCTATGGTTGAAGTTGAAAATTTGTTGTGTTGTGAGCTAAAATGTTTGATGTGTTATGAGCTAGAGATAGTGGTATCCACTTCCAAATAAGACTCAACAAATGCCCCCAGTGCGGGATGGGGTTTATTATGAAGAAGCAACGATAGGGATGGCATGCGGTCAAGATGCTAAGGTGCCAAAAGAGATAGTTATCACAACAATGTCTCAAGTATGATAGCTAGCATTGACAAAGGCGAAGGTAGAAAGGCTATTTATTGCGATGATATGTGGATTATGATATGGACTATGTGGCATAGGGTAGTGAAATATGGCAAGAGGAGTGATGATCAAACAAAACCAAGCAGATGATGGAAACTAGTCACTACACATAGCACCTGTGTGCCAAGTTTTCACTATGGTACTTATCCCGGGTGCCTATTTACCAGGTTTTCACCAGAGGATGGATTGTTTATCTTAGACTATTATTTTTTTTGTTATCCAAAGCACCATAAAGTGGTTTTCAATGTTGGATGGATTTTTTTTTTTGGGGAGGGGATAACTAAGATTCAAGGATAAAACTTCTTGAGATGAATGTTGTTGACTAGTTCATCCAAGGGAATGCCTTCAAGTGTTGAAAGAGTATATGCACCTAATCCATAAACTACTATGATGATGAAAGGACCAAGCTAATTTGGTTCAAACTTGCCCTGTTTCTCCCAGTGTTGTTGATTCCTTTGATTCTCTTTAAGGATAAGATCTCCAACTTGAAATCGGTGCTCTCTAATTTTTTTGTTGTAGCTGCGGTGTAGGCAGTTTTGATAGACTTAGAGATGGTTGAGTGCTGTAAGATGTCGTTCATCTAGAAGCTTAAGGTCATAGAGTCTGGATACTCGATATTCTTCTTCTGAGATGGTATGTTGTAAGGATACTCGCAGTGAGGGGATCTCAACCTCAATAGGTAAAATAGCTTCAATGTTGTACATAAGAGCATAAGGTGTGGCTCTAGTGGGAGTTTTGATACTTGTTCTATATGCCCATAATGTAGGATGGAGTTGTAGATGCCAATCCTGACCAGCTTCATTGACCATCTTTTTGAAGATTTTGATAATTGTTTTATTAGAAGCTTTAGCTTGGCCATTGCACTAAGGATAATAAGGGGTAGAGAATCGGTGTTGGATATGGAACTTGTTGTAAAGATCTCTGACCTCTTGATTCTTGAAGGGACGACCATTATTTGTGACAATAGCTTGTGGAACTCCATAACAGAAAATGATATAGTGTAGAATAAACTTAGATATTTGCTTGCCTGTGATATAAGTCATGGGTATGGCTTCCACCCACTTTGTGAAATATTCAGTGGCGGTGATAATGAACTTATGACCATTTGATGAAGTAGGATGGATTTTACCTATGAGATCAAGTCCCCACTGCGAAAAAGGCCATGGAGTAATGATAGGCTGAAGCTCATGTGCTTGTGCATGTATTAAATCTCCATGTTTCTGACATTGTAGACATCTCTTTGCAAATTGTTGTGCATCTTTCTCCATGGTTGGCCAATAGTATCCTACTCATAGAAGTTTCTTAACAAGGCCCGGTCCAGTGGAATGCGAGCCACAAACACCTTCATGTACATCATGTAAGGCCACTTTTGCTTCCTCAGAATCAAGACACTTATGAAGGATACCATCAAGACTCTGATGATAAAGGGTGTCTCCCAAAATAGTGTAACGGGAGGCTCGGCGGATAAAGGTTTTGCGTTGGTTGTTAGATAGTTGAAGTGGAAAGGTTTGGTTGTGGAGATACTCGTATAGATCCTCATACCATGACGAATTGGGACCAACAATGTCACATATAAGCTCAGACTATGGAACTTCAAATGCTGGAATCAAAAGTTGTTTGACTAAAAACTCACATTTATGTGTATTAGGTGGCATGTCTAGGAGAGACCAATCATAGCCATAGCATCTGCTGCTTTATTATATAGTCTGGGGATTTGTTCAAAAGCGATATTGTCAAAATACTTTTTAAAATCATCAACCATTAGCTTGTATGGAAGAATCTTCTCATCTTTTGTTTGATATTCATCTAAGACCTATTTGCTAACCAGTTGAGAATCACCAAAGACTTGTAACTATTTGATAGCCCATTGTACTTCCATGCGCAATCCTATGATTAAAGCTTCATACTCTGCTATGTTATTGGTACATGGAAATGCAATTCTGTATGATTTGGGTATATAATCTCATTGATGGGTAACAAACAAGATGCCTGCTCCTTATCCATTTTATGTGAATGATCCATCAAAATATAGCTGCCACCGTGTTGGAGAAGTTAAATTGAACAATCCTTCATCAGGGAATTCTAGATATATTGGATGAATATCTGTGATGGGCACTACAACTAATTGATCAGTGATGACTTGTCCTTTAATGGCTTTTCGATCCACATATTGTATGTCAAATTCACTTAAGATCATGACCCATTTTGCTAATCTTCTCGTGAGAATTGCTATAGAAAGAAGATATTTGAGTGGATCAACATTAGATATGAGCTTGGTTGTTTGTTTCAGCATATAGTGTCACAACTTTTGGGAAGCAAACACTAATTCTAAACATGCTTTTTCCATAGATGAATAATTGAGTTCATATCCCACAAGAGTTCTGCTGATGTAGTAGATAGCTTGTTCTTTTCCTAAATCATCATGTTGAGCTAGAAGGGCACCCAATGCTGCTGTTGTCGATGATATGTAGAGCAATAATGGGTGGTTGAGCATAGGAGGTGTTGCCAGATATTCCTTTATTTTATCAAAAGCCTATTGATACTTTTCATCCCACTTAAAAGGTTCACCCTTATGAAGAAGATGCTAAAAAGGATGACATTTATCTGCTAGTTGTGAGATAAATCTGTGGATGGACTGTAACCTTCCTTGTAGACTGTGGATCTGCTTGAGATTTGTTGGTGGAGGCATTTCCATGATAGATTTTACCTTAGCTGGGTCCACTTCTATCCCTCGTTGAGACACGATGTATCCCAACAATTTTCCATATGTTACACCAAATACACATTTTTTTGGGTTTAGTCTCACTTTATACTTTTCTAATCGATCAAAGATTTGTGCTGATACCTATAGATGTCCTTCTCTTGTCTTAGATTTTCTCAAGATGTCATCAACATAGTCTTCCATGATAGTATAAAAAAGGTCATGAAAAATAACTATCATGGCTCGTTGATAAGTAGCTCCAGTGTTCTTGAGACCAAAAGGCATTACAACCTAGCAGTATGTGCCCCATGGACAAATAAAGGATGTTTTATCTTGATCTTCCTATGCTATTCTAATTTGATTATACCCTCAAAATCCATCCATCAAAGATAGCATTTCATGTCCAGCTGTAAGATCTACAATGTTATCTATGCTTGGTACTGGAAGTCATCCTTAGGACATGCTTTATTAAGATCTCTAAAGTCTGTACAACAACAAAATTGTCCATCAGATTTTGCTACAGGTACCAAATTTGAAACCCTTTCTGGATAATCAATAGGCTTTATGAACTTTGCTTCTAATAGTTTATGAATCTTTGCCTTGACCAGTAAGGCTACCTGTGGATGCATTTTGTGCAATTTTTGTTTGATAGGTTTTGCATGAGGAGATACTACTAGATGATGTACCACAAGTGATAGATCTAGACCTGGCATGTCAGCATAAGACCATGCAAAATTTATATCTCTTTTCATAAAAAAAATGATGTGAAGTTTCTTCTTTCTTGCTCTAATAGTGATGCTGCCAAAAAAGTGATCTTTGGATTCTGCTCTATACCCAAGTTCATGTCTTGTGATTGTTCAACTAGGATAGTTGATTTCTCATGGTAATTAGTGGCAATAGGAAGATCAAATCCCCCATCCTTAGGTGCCTTGAAGAGGTTTTCACCTTTGGATACATCCTTTATTTTTACTTTTTTGCAGTCAAGAGGCACCTTTCAGTTTTCACCCGGTGACCTATTTTGTTTGATTTTGTTTATTTCACTTTTGCAACTGAAGGATTTGATACTTCCACCAAAATATGCTAGTTTGGGAAGATCCATCATGAAACATGCTTTATGATCACCCAATGGAATACCTTGACGTAAGCCCATGAATTCTACAATAGCTTCATCATTTTCAAATGTATCTAACATCGGTGCCCCCTATTGGTCCCAATCGACGAGTTCAGGATATACAAGTGAAAGGGTAATGGAGGAATGGTTGTGGCTAGAGGAGGTTGTAGATATCATGAAGATGGATTTTTCTTGGAAAAGGTTGGTAATATGAAAGGGGGAGTCATCGATAGTATCCAAATTAGAAGTCTCTCCTACCGAGGAAGGTCCAGCGTCGATATCGAAAATATACTTAATGTCTTTGAGTCGCGGTACCTCTAGCTAATAACCAAGGCCTTGCTTATTAAACTTCTTAGACACAATAATGGGTTCAATAGGTCCTTGTTCCTATGATCCTAATCCACCATGTCCTTTATAGCCCATGTTCTTTATGATGCGGAACCCATTGTTGTATCTTTCCACTTCTAGTTGGAGTTGGTCATTTTCATCAAAGAATATCCAAGAGTCTATATCATCAATGTCTTCATCATCCAGGAATCCACCTTTAATGAATACTATAGGTGGAGCTTTGATGACAGTGGGGGCTAAAGTTGGTTTGGATGTAGAAGGTTTACCATAGGATTTAGGAGATAATGGAAGGGTGCCTACACAACAAGAGTCTTGCAGTGTGTATTCACCAAGGCCATGTTCAGTGTACTTGATATGGAGATTGGAAGTGGTTTTTCTAGATGAGGGCTTGAGGAGGTCGGAGGGGTCTACATTGGATGAAGACAGATATGCCTTGGTGTTGATAGGAATGCGGTTTGGACTCTAATATTTAGCTTAAAAGGCATGACAAAATTCAAATGGATTGGGATCAACTTGGATAGTAACCTCAACACCGTTGTGTGGAAATTTAAGACATTGATGGTATGTGGAAGAAAATGCCTTGAGGGCATGTATCCATGGACAACCAAGGATGATGTTATAAGGAAGGTCAATATCAAGAACCTGACAATGGGTTTCTGTGGTGATCAGCCCAACTTGGATAGGCAAGAAAATAATCCCTTCAGTATCTCACTCGGCATCATCATATGCTCTGATAGTAATAACCTTGGAGGTATCAACATCTTTCTTAGAATATCCCAGTTGTTTATCAATTTTAAAGAACATATATTAAGACCAGCTCCACCATCTACCAAGATTCTTTTGATACGGCATTATTTAACAAATACTTCAATGTGGAGGGCTTCATTGTGTGAAGGGTGAATGGAGGGCTGAAGATCTTTGTTAGAGAAGGTTAAATGACAAGGGGTTGCAATGCTAGTGACCATAGATTGGAATTGTGTGATATCAATATCATTGGGCACTGAAGATTCTTGTAAAGCTTTGTCAAGGATAGCTTTGTGAGTAGGAGATATGCAAAGCAACTCAAGAATGGATATGTGCGCGGGTGTTTTTCCAAGGTGATCTAAGATATTATAGTTAGAGAATGGTTGAGGAGGATGAACAGATGCGCCTTGAATGGTGACTCAACCTCTTCTAGTGGTTACAACATAATTAGGTGCTTTGCCTTGGATAGTAATGGTAGAAATGCGAGCATGGTCAATGCGGCCAATGGTGGATGATTCATAGTTGTACTGAATGGCATTCCCAGCATGAGGGTTACTTGTTTTGTCATGAGATGGAAGTAGATTCTTGAAAGCCTCTAGATCATAGTTTGATGTTGATTCTTGTGCAGGTTGAGTCATTGAAGGAGTAATTTTGATTAAACCTTGATCGATGCAATCTTGGATGACATGTTTTAAATGCATACAACCATTTGTTTTGTGCCCTTTAACTCTATGGAAATCGCAATACTTATTTTCTTTGTACCAAGGAGCTTTGAAGAGTGGTTCACCATTGGGTGGTGCATCCGGTAAGATAATATCACCCGTTTGGAGAAGCTTTCGAAAGATAACTTCCATAGGTTCCGCTAATGGTGTAAATTGTCAGCGTAGATTGGAAGTTTGTCATTGTCGCATTCGTTGAAAAGGTTGTGTTGTTGTAGAAGTAGCTTGAATGTTGATGGGAGCTTTCATAGTTTGTATGTTCTTTGCGTCTACAACACCATCGTTGACAACATTCTTATTTTTTTTCTAAAAGTGAGACTTATCATTGGAGTTTTGAGGATAGTTTTTGTTATCGCGAAAGATCTTGATAGTTCCTTTAGCAATTAAAGCTCGTTCAATGATGGTTCCTTTGGAAACAAGTTCATCAAAGGTGCTAGCACTTTGCAATTGTAACTGGAATGACAGCTTAGGATGAAGATTTTGGACAAAGATATCAAGTTGTTTCTTCTCAGGGATTTCCCATGATAGTTTGCTAGCCATATTATGCCATCGTTGAGTAAATGAAGAAAAGGCTTCACCATTGTGATGTTTATTGTTGACAAGGTCATTCATGTTTACCGCATGTTTAGTGTTAAAAGAAAAGTGTGATCGAAACTTGTTGGGTAACTCCAAAAAAGACTTAATTCCCAGAGGTAAATGAGAGAACCATTCAAGAGCTTGTCTTGCTAAGCTTCGAGGAAAGAGTCTCAAAAGATATGTATCACCATAAGCAACATCGAGACATGCCACAAAGAATGCTCTAAGATGGTCTTCCAGATTTCCTTTTCCTTTGTACTTGTCAAATTGTGGAATTTCAAAGTGTGGTGGAAAAGGTGTCATTTGAAGAGACTTGTCAAATGGATAAGCACATATATTTTCTAGAGAAAATGTCTTCTTTCCTTGTCCTACCACTTGGTTAATCATTTGTTGAACATCTACTAAAGATAATTGTTGTTGTTGCAAAGGGGGTGAAACATGGTATGATGTATATTGAGGTTGTAGTTGTGGGATATATGAAGCCATGACCATTTGTTCAGTTTGGGTGCTCACAATGTATGTCAAAAGATTGGGATGTGACACATATGTGGTTGAGGATTGCTGTCCTTGAGGCACAAGCGGTGGTTGGGTATATTGTGATGAATGGGCACCAAGATTTGGCATCACATGTGAAGTGGAAGATGGATTGACATTAGTTGATGGTTGGAAAGTTGGAGTGGGATTTGTGACATGGTAAGTGATGGAAGGATTGGTAGCTATGAAAGAAGGATGGATACTTGGGTTTGTATTTTGGACAACATGAGGATTGAGATGTGTCATGTGTTGGGTGATAATAGGCGAGCCTTGGGTAGCATAAGATGGATTGATGGTATGTGAAGGATTGGATGGAATGGATGTAAGTTGCTCAACATAAGTGACTGAAGTGCTAGGATTGGCTTGAGAAATGATAGGAGGGTCACTCATGTCAATAAGACTAACCTTGGGATTATATGGTGTAGTGGATGGATTAGTAGAGATAGTGGAAAGCGTATTAGCAATTGGTATATGAGACGTGGTATTTGTTAGATTTAGGGCAGACAACTGAGAGGGGGGGTGAATCAGTTGTCCAAAACTTTTCTTGTTTCAACACTTGCATTCACTTTGTATTAACAATAAATCAATCATGAAAACTTAATGTAATTAACCAAGAGCAGAAAACACATCTACACATGAGACACCAAGATTTTGACATGAAAAATTTGGTTAAGGGAAAAACCACGGGGTGACTAACCCAAGATATTATTCTCTGTTAGAAGAATAGAAAGAATAAGATGGTACATGCCAATTAGGGCTCACTGCCCAAGCACACTGCTCACAAGAGGCTCACTGCCTACAAGAGACACACTGTCTACAATAAATGAGTATTACATACTTGAACTGGTAAATAGCATCGTCACCATGCTTGAATCAGTTCCATTAAAGCCCAAATCCTTCTACTCTTCCTTTCGCTCTTCTCCTTGCTACCACACACTCATCTCCACAAATTCCATCTTGAAATGACTTCACAAACCTTTATTTATACATGACATCAACTTAGGAACAATCATCTAAGTTGGCAAGCAACTGCAAGAACATTCACAAGGTGTATATTTCATCCGGTCGGCCAGTCACAGAAAGAACACCTTCTTCTGGAAGTATTTCTTCAATTCCAGGCTCCAATTCTAATGCAGACCATCAACATGAACTGAACATAATCCAAGGACCTTCACAAGCTTTCTTGAATCACCAGGAACATCCGCACTTCCTCTACTTACTAAAATCCTTCTCTCCTACATCCAGAACCTCAAGAACACAGTCTATTATCATTGTCACAAAGGAATAGGTTCTTTCGGACCTTCAAACCATAAACCGATCTACTTGACACTTCACAGGGATGTCCTAAACACTTCCTCAAATCTGCAGAGTGGGATAATGCATTACCGGACCGTACCGGAACTATCTATCTCATTCTGTCACCACTGAGCACTTGTCAGAACCGGTTCTACTTGAGCAACCATAACTTCTTCAGATCTTCATGCGGATCCCTGAAAACTTGACTGGAGCATCTCAAGACTTATATCTACAAACCCTTTAAACTGCATCCTCTAATCCTCAACCTATCTTGGACTTTTACCTTGTTATCATCACTGTTCCTAATTGAGACTAATTTTCTTAATATCCTCAGCACACAGCTCATCCAATCCTTCTCATTAATGCAACATGAGTATGTTGACATCAATGACAACACCGGTTCAACCCATACTTGCAACAATCTCCCCCTTTGTCATTGATGGCAACATATTATGTGAAAAACCATCAAGACAAGAACTTCTCCTTACTGTCATAGCTCCCCCTATCAACAACAACTATTCACATGTCTTCTATTCTTGTACTGCTCCCCCTTTGATCATCAACCACTTGTTTTTCATATGTCTTCTCTCCCCCTTTGACATCAATAGCAAAGGGGCCATACTTGCAACATTATAATCACTCCTACTACTCCCCCTGAGT
Source organism: Cunninghamia lanceolata (assembly GCA_027924645.1). Lineage (NCBI taxonomy): Eukaryota > Viridiplantae > Streptophyta > Pinopsida > Cupressales > Cupressaceae > Cunninghamia > Cunninghamia lanceolata. Next base: position 14,147,537 of record BSBN01000237.1, on the reverse strand, counting down.
AGTAGCTCCCCAACACCAATTCGGACTACAAGATATGACTATGATATCCACCGGACTGATGCACATTAGTGCATCCTAGTTCATCACCAGAGGGGCACTAGCCCCTAACTTCTCCCTGAGATACTCAAAAGAGTCCTTGGGAAGAGGTTTAGTAAAGATATTTGCAATTTGATCCTTGGAGGGCACATACTCCAATCTGACTTCATCCTTGTTCATTTGCTCTCTTAGAAAGTGAAACTTAATAGATATGTGCTTGGTCTTAGAATGCAACACCGGATTCTTAGAAATATTTATTACACTTGAATTATCACAAAAAATTGTGATAGGCTCCTCATATTCTACTTTAATGTCTCTTAGCATCTGCTTCATCCATAAGATTTGAGTGCAACTACCTACTGCTGCAATGTATTATGCTTCAATTGTAGACATAGATATTGCCTCTTGTTTCTTGCTTAGCCAAGAAACCAATCTTTTTCCCAAAAAGAATACTCCACCACTGGTACTCTTCTGGTCATCCACATCTCTTGCCCAATCTGCATCTGTATATGCATGAAGAGAGAAATCATGATCTCTAGGATACCATAGACCATACTCAACTATCCCCTTTAGATATCTAAAAATCCTCTTGATTGCCATAACATGAGATTCTCTAGGATCAGCTTGGAATCTAGCAACAAGACCAATAGCCTGCATAATATCTAGTCTAGTTTGAGTGAGATATAATAGTCCTCCAATCATTGACCTATATTTTGTCTGATCAACCCTGGGAGAGTCATCATCTTTGCTTAACTTGCATCCGGTTGCCATTGGAGTGTTCATTGGCTTTGAGTCTTCCATCCCAAATTTCCTCAATAATTCTTTCACATATTTTGACTAAGAGATAAAGATTCCTTTCTTTGTTTGAGTAATTTGTAGACCCAAAAAGAAATTTATTTCTCCAAGCATTGACATCTCAAACTCACTTTTCATTTGACTAGCAAAAGTTTTACACATACTGTCTCTTCCTCAAAAAATGATATCATCAACAAATACTTCAACAATTAATATATTTTCATGATCAATTTTGAAATACAAATTACTGTCAACAGTACCTTTATTGAAACCAATCTTCAAGAGATGCTTGTCCAATCTTTCATACCAGGCTCTTGGGGATTGCTTCAGTCCATACAGTGTCTTTTTTAATTTACAGACCATGTCACTATGATCAGACAATTGAAATCCATCTGGTTGCTCAATATACACTTCTTCTTCCAAATTTCCATTTAGGAAGGTAGATTTGACATCCATCTGATACACCTTAAAATCCTTGAAGGCATCAAATGCAAGAAATAATCTGACTGCTTCAATTCTTGCCACCAGAGCAAAAGTTTCTTCAAAATCAACTCCTCCTATTTGAGAGTAACCTTTGCAAACTAATATGGCCTTGTTTCTGATTACTTCACCGTCTTCATTCAATTTGTTCTGGAAGACCCATTTGGTTCCAATCACATTTTTGTTTCTTGGTCTGGGAACAAGATCCCAAGTGTGATTCTTCTCAATTTGCATCAGTTCTTTCCTCCATTGCCTTAGTCTAGTTTTCATCATTGCAGGCTTCATTTACTATCTTAGGTTCAATCTTTGAAATTAGACAATACTCATCTAAATTTTGAGCAATTCTCCTCCTTGTTTGCACCCCTTTGCTTTTGTCACCTATGATCTGATCTTCAGAGTGGTTTAGAGTTACATACCTTGGAATTTTGGGAGTCTCTTGCACTTCTAACTCTTGATCAGTCTCATTGAGATTTATCTCTTCTTCCTATCTTACCGAATCAACTTGACTTTGTTTCTCAGAAGAGACTTGGATACCTTGAATCTAAACACCATTCTGATCATCTTCATCATGTTCAAGAATTATTGAGGGTCTTTCAATTTCTTCATCAACCTTCACATTTATACTTTCTACAATCTTTCTCAGTCTCTTGTTGTAACACTGGTATGCTTTGCTTTGAGTAGAATAACCCAAGAATATTCCTTCATCACTTCTAGCATCAAACTTTCCTAGATATTCATCCCTTTTAATGTAACATCTGCTACCAAAAACTCTGAAGTATCTTACAGTGGGAGTAATGCCAAACCAGAGTTCATAAGGAGTCTTACCGGTATAGTTTCTAATTTGAACTCGGTTGAGAGTGTAGACTGCAGTGCTGACAGTTTCTCTCCAATAGATTTGAGGAACATTTGCTTCCATCATCATGGTCCTGGATGCTTCCTGGATAGTCCAGTTCTTTCTCTCACCAACTCCATTCTGCTATGGAGTTCTAGGGGCAGACAACTGTCTCTTTATTCCATGTTTCTCACAAAAGTTTATGAACTCACCGGATGTGAATTCTCCACCTCTATCAGACCTTAGACACTTCAATTTTAATCCGGTCTCATTTTCCACCATAGCCTTGAATATTTTGTATTTCTCAAGAGCTTCTGATTTCTCTTTCAAAAAGGTTACCCACATCATCTGGGAATAGTCATCAATTAGCAACATGAAGTATCTATCACCTTGCACACTCCTGATTCTTGTCGGACCACATAAATCAGTGTGAACCAAGTCTAATAATCTAGTAGAAGATTGTTCCTTGCTTTTGAATGAGATTCTGCTTTGTTTTCCCAACTGACATTATTTGCACAAACTATTTGTAGGTTTTACCAATCTTGGAAGATCTCTTATAGCCTGAGTATTACTTATCTTGATGATATTATCAAAGTTCAAATGACACCTTCTTCTATGCCATAACCAACTCTGATCAATTTGAACAAATATGCAACTTTTACTAGTACCAGCTAAGTGAAAGATGTTACCTTTTGTTTGGGTACCTGATGCAATCTCTATTCCAGAACTTTCAAGGATTTTGCACTTTCCATTCTTGAATATGAGATCATAGCCTTTGTCCACCAACTGTCCCACACTGAGAAGATTGTGTTTCAATCCTTCAACATATAATATGTTACCAGTTTTGTTCTTTCCATCAAAATAAATAGTTCCTCTACCTCTAATTCTACCTGCAGAGTTATCACCAAACTTTACCACTCCTTCATACCTTTCCAAATCTATGAACTTGTTTTTGTCACCTATTATGTGGTGAGAGCAGCCACTGTCAATGACCCAATCATCTTTTTCTTCAACTTGGGCAGCCAGAGATTTATGATTTATGGATTCAGAGGTATTGGATCTTCTTCCTTGATGGCAATGAACACCCAGTCACTTTCAGATTTGTCTTCTTTCTCTAATTCATCATCTGTTACTCTTTCAACATCTCCTTCATGAGCATAGTAACAATTCTTCTAGAATCTTGGTCTATTACTGTTTGGCCTAGAAAATCTTTTCGGACACCTTGATGCAAAATGACCAATCTTGTTGTAGTTAAAACACTTAAAGGGCAATTTTCCCTCATACTTACCGGATCCTCTTGGTAGTCTTTTTGCAATAAGAGCTTTAAGATGAGCAGTTTCAGCTTCTTCTTCTTCCAAGTCTTTTCTTGCATTTTCATACCATGATGATTTCCTTGAAGAGTTTTCTCCTGAATCAAACCTTTGTTTTCCTTTTACAAAGGCACTTGCTTTGAATGCAGATTCAGTCTTTGGAGGATCATCTCCAAACTCAGCCATTTCAAAAGCAGCTAGCTTACCAACCAATTGATCCCTTGTGACTGTTGTGTGAGCTCTGAATTCTTCGATTGCAAAAGCTTTGATTTTATAAGACTTAGGAAGGGATCTAAGAACTTCGCCAACTATCTCATCTTCACTTAGGGTTCCACCTACATTTCTGATTCCACAAACCAGCTCATTCACTCTTGGCATAAAAGAGGTAATATTTTCATCATTTCTCATTTTCAATCTTTCAAATTTCCCTTTTAGACTCTATAATCTTGCACATTTAACAAACTGGTCTCCCTCATGCAAAAGTTCCAATTTTCTTCCAAATCTCAAAGGTAATTGGTAGATGAATAACATTAGAGAGTTCTGAGTCAGATAATGCACTTAAAAGAGCCTCTCTGGTCCGCAAATTGTTTTCAGCATCTGTGATTTCATTTAGGGTTGTCAGACCACCCTGTGGAGGTACATAAGCCTTTGTCACCATGGACTAGTATGCAAATCCCATGCACTACAAGTGACATTCCATGCGACCTTTCCAAAGAGCAAAGTTAGTTCCATCGAACTTCAGACTATCCTTCTTGTAGGACAACATCCTATATCTCCTCAAGTGGTTAAGCTCCTTTCAGAGGAACTTGGCTCTGATACTAATTGTTAGATTTAGGGCAAACAACTAAGAGGGGGGGTGAATCAGTTGTCCAAAACTTTTCTTGTTTCAACACTTGCATTCACTTTGCATTAACAATAAATCAATCATGAAAACTTAATGTAATTAACCAAGAGTAGAAAACACATCTACAGATCAGACACCAAGATTTTGACGTGGAAAACCTAGTTAAGGGAAAAACCACAGGGTGACTAACCCAAGATATTATTCTCTGTTAGAAGAATAGAAATAATAAGATGGCACATGCCAATTAGGGCTCACTGCCTGAGCACACTACTCACAAGAGGCTCACTGCCTACAAGAGACACACTGTCTACAATAAATGAGTATTACATACTTGAACTGGTAAATAGAATTGTCCCATGCTTGAATCAGTTCCATTAAAGCCCAAATCCTTCTGCTCTTCCTTTCGCTCTTCTCCTCGCTACCACACACTCATCTCCACAAATTCCATCTTGAAATGACTTTGCAAACCTTTATTTATACACAACATCAACTTAGGAACAATCATCTAAGTCGAAAAGCAACCGCAAGAACATTCAGAAGGTGTATATTTCATCCGGTTGGCTAGTCACAGAAAGAACACCTTCTTCTGGAAGTATTTCTTCAATTCCAGGCTCTAATTCTAATGTGGACCATCAACATGAACTAAACATAATCCAAGGACCTTCACAAGCTTTCCTGAATCACCAGGAACATCCGCACTTCCTCTACTTACTGAAATCCTTCTCTCCTACATCTGGAACCTCAAGAACATAGTGTGTTATCACTGTCACAAAGGAATAGGTTCTTCCAGACCTTCAAACTACAAACTGATCTACTTGACACTTCACAGGGATGTCCTAAACACTTCCTCAAATCTACAGAGTGGGATAATACATTACCAAACTGTACCAGACCTATCTGTCTCATTCTATCACCACTGAGCACTTGTCAGAACCAGTTCTACTTGAGTGACCATAACTTCTTCAGATCTTCATGTGGATCCCTAAAAACTTGATTGGAGCATCTCAAGACTTATATCTACAAAACCTTTAAACCGTATCCTTTGATCCTCAACCTATCTTAGACTTTTACCTTGTTATCATCACTATTCTTCATTGTTCCTGATTGAGACTAATTTTCTCAATATCCTCAGCACACAGCTCATCCAATCCTTCTTATAATGCAACATGAGTATGTTGACATCAATGACAACACTGGTTCAACCCATACTTGCAACAATATTCATATGGGATATGGTAGGTTGTGATGGTCATGAAGCTTGGACTATTGGTGTTCTTGGGATAGTTTGGAAGGCTTGCACACTATGGGAAATGGGGATAGCTTGTGATGTTTGGAGCATTTGTGCTTGGGCAACATGGACAGCTTGTGTTAATTGAGGCATGGAAACGGTCATGGTAGGAGGAGGGGTATGTTGAGGAACATGGAAAGGTGGAATGTTTAGATTTTGTGACATGAGAGGGAGCACATTGGTTGGTATTATCAAAGGTTCTAGAGTGTACTCCAAGTGTGGTAAATCAAATGAAGTAACAATAGGCAATGAAAGAGATGTGGTGCAAGAAAGAACTTGTGATATGGTAGGGGATGGTGTGACTATAGTGGATGGTCCCTTTGCAACAATAGCAGGAGTGTTTGGATCGTGCTCTCTAATAGCAGATATGTCAAAATCTCTTGGTAATTTAGCGCCCATGTGAGCAAGTTGCAAGAAGTAGTGATTTGGCTCAGATAAAACAAGTCTCTCAACTTGATCCCACACATGAGTATCTTGAAATTCCAATAAGTCTTCTTGGGATTGTTCTTCAAAAGTCTCAAAAAATGTTTGAGGTTGCACTTGTTGTGAAGATGACTCTCCAACGGTATACCCATGAGGCATAAACATATGAGGAAGCATACTAGTCATAAATTGAGTTGCATCTTTAAGAGGTGTTGATCTAGATTGTTGCATCTTAGTGCCCATCTTTGCTTGCAATTTATCTTCCATTTCAGCTCTATATTGACTCCTAGTTTGAGGCATGATGTTGATGTTGAAAACTAAAGTTTAGCTTGTCAAAGTTTTGAGACCCAAAAGAAAGGTGATAGTTTGCTAGTTGGTTGGTTGCTGGTTGCTTTGTTGTTTTTCTTGGTTTACTAATTTGTTTGGTTGGTTTGTTGGTTGATTTGTTGTTGGCTGGTTTTCCCTAGAGAATAGCTCACACACTCAAGGGAAAAGTTGTTTGCTAAAGGTTGCTATGTTGCTGATGTTTACCGAAGCTAAGCTAATGTTTTATTGATTGATCAAAATGATTGGTTTGATGTTTGGTTTGCTAGTTTGGGGTCTCAAAAAGATGAAAAGCTCATGAATTGCAATTGATTGGTAAGCTCAAAATAGGAGACAAAGTCCAGGTATTTGCTAATGATTAGAGGCAGGTCTGAAAGCTAATGCTAAAGCTGAGTAAGCTGGATTTATGGCTAATTTGGCTGAGTCACTAAGATTTGTTGTAATTAGACCACAAGAGACAAGTGATAGCTCATATGTGACTCAGAAAAGATGAAAGGTGACTGGTAATAGCTTAAATGTGGGCTTGTTTAGGTTCTGATAGTAGGTTACAGTGTTAACTAGAGGCGATCTAATTTTTCACAGGCGATAACTGTTAGCTCAAAAGTGATTTACTACTGATTGGAAGCAACGCGGGTTATGCCAGAGGCAACAGACTATTGTTAAAAGGTGAACTGATTTAGATAGAAAGCAGCTAACTGTCATTTAAAAGTGACTCTATTTAGGCAAAAAGTGGCTAACTACAGTTTAAAAGTGATTTTGATTAGGTGAAAAGTGGCTGACTACAGTTTAAAAGTGATTTTGTTGTCTGTATGTGGGCAGTTTAGGCTTAAAAGTGACTGTGTTTGTCAGAAAAGATGTCTGATTTGTGATTTTTTGACAAGAAAATAGTAATTGTAGTCAATCACACTCACAACAATCACAAACTTGTACAACCTAGGCTAGGAAAGGACTGTATTTGTTGAATCCCCTGGCCGTGCTTATTCAAAGCGAATAGCTTCAGGATCTTGGTAGCACTGGCTCCCCTCCACAGCACACACTTCTCACACATACCAAGATCCAAGTTTCCTGTAAGGCCTGTCCCTCACCAAACCCTAGGATTGCCCTTGCAATCTCTTCTAAGAACCATGTGAATTGGGGCAGCTTCAAAGGTCCCACTTTTTACGTCAACAAATAGAAGGTTTTTGGCTACTACACCAAGTTGCTAATAAGGGCATCTGTTTAAGTGGCTATACATGTGGCAACACTAATATCCATTATGGAGTCTCTCAGCCTTCAAGGGTTACGCCTTGGAGGGTTTTGGGGGAGATTGGTTATCAGTATAACACAACAACACCCGTTGTTTGTGGCTTTTGACACAAACACTTTTCTTATATAGTGGTTCGGAAGGACTTGGCTTTAGCCTGTTACTGCTTGGGTCGTATCCCTTCTCACACTGGGAAGGCAAGCCCTCTAAAGATAATAACAAGTTCTCATGCACCCAAGATCCATTGGATAGGCAAGGGGAGAGGATACTTTTGTTATTAAATTTGGGTTACAATCAATCACATGCAAGCAATAAAAAAAAGATAAATCAAGCAATGATTTATTTTAAGCACCAAGCCCAAATGTTCCTAATTTAGTGAAAAACCACAAGTCTTGGACCGATCGAAGCTGCAATAGATATGTTAGTAGTTTGATAGCCTCCTATTCTTGGACAATCGATAAGATGCTACAAAAATACCTAATTAGTAACCAAGAAAAATAAATTGCAAATGATACAGACTGAAAGTGACACAATTTACCAGAGGCGATCCACTATTGGTCAAAAGCGATCTTGATTCTATCACAGGCGAAATCCTACAGATCATAAGCGATGCCAAGATCTCTAGATGCAAATTGTTAAGGCTCACAAGTGATTTGAAAAAGCATGAAGTGGTTGATTATGACTCATAAGTGACCTGGACTTGCGAAAGAAACAACTTACAACATAACCCTAATTCTGCAATAAGTGACGCGGTTAGCTAAAAGCGATCACTGTCGGATCAAAAGTGATTCAATTAAATGCAAAAGAAACCACTATTAGTATAAAAGCAATGCAGAATAAACAAAAAGCGACCATTGTTAGTATAAAAGTGATCCAAAAAACACTACAGGCGGCAGATTTTAGCTCAGAAGCGATGCAAGTATTCCAACAACGACAATGTTTTGCTCAGAAGTGACTGGAACTTGCCATAAGCTCTCGAAAAATCTGATCTTCATAAAAACAACTTCAAACAGTAAAGTTAATCAAGGACGTGGGTCCCACCAAGCGTGCCAAAGTGTGATAGGTAAAAAATTAGGTTAATAAGATCAAGCATAGCCATGAAAACCTAACCCTACCATCATCAAATAATCTAATCTAAATGAGATCAAAAGCATGCAATTCAAGCATAATATCACCTAGATTGTGTGATTCCTTGTTTATGATATGGATTGCTTCTTCAACAATGAACAATTATGAAGATAAAAGTTGCCATGATGGATGGATGATAATGATGATAAGCTCAATGGATGCTATCAATACTCAAATGCTCAATATGCTCAAGATGATAATGTAGACGCTATACTAATGCTGGATAGATGTAATATGGAATGAGAGGGTGTTTATATAGAACTCAACCAAAATCGATCAATGGTGGAGACTTGGTGGCTATGTGAATGGCTAAGATTGAAGGATAGACATAGGTGAATATGAAGATGACAAGTGGAGAGAAGATAGGGATCATGTGTGCTTGTGTACATAAAAATGTACATGTGAAAGATATTAAATAAAAGGATGTAGCACCACTTATCTTTTTAAATGAAAGAAGCACACATGTCATCTCATTGAGATAAATGATAAGATAAATTAATTAAATAAATAAAATTCATTTAATTAATTGGAAAGTGGGTTTATGAAAGAAATTTTTAATTAAATAAATAAGATTTATTTAATTAAAAATAGATAGAATGAAGATAATTAAATAATTAAAGATTGTTTAATTATAGCTTAGAGGAATTAGCTAATGAATTAATTAAATAAATATAAATTTATTTAATTAATAGAAGAAATAGATGTGTTAGGGATATTGAACAAGTGTGTTAAACAAATGCCGATGGTGAATAATGCGATGTTTGAATGCTAATGACAATGAGTCAATTTTGGGTGTCTACAGAATAGATGTTAGCTTTGCAACAAGAGAGAAAATCTCACCATAGTCAATTCCCTCCACCTGAGAATACCCCTTTACAACCAATCTAGCCTTATATTTCTCAACACTACCATCTACACCAAATTTCTTTTTGAAAAACTATTTGCATCCAATAGGTTTTCTTCCTTCAGACAAAGGCACCAAGTCCCAAGTATTATCCTTTTCCAAAGAAGCCATCTACTCATCCATGGCCTTCTTCTAGGAACCTGCATCTTTCATACCCATAGCCTCTTTCATAGTTCTAGGCTCATTAGTGTTAGAAATTAAAGTAAAAATACAACTGGAATCTTGCAATGAATAACCAAACCTATCAAGTTGCTACCTTATCAACATGGACCTCCTCAAAAGTTGAGGTTGAGGTTCTTCATCTTCTTCTAAACTTTCAGAGCTACTAGAGCTCTCCTCATTATCAAGTCCAATAGATGTTTTTGGTTCAACTTTCTGAGGGGTGGAAGGAAGTTGAACCACATCATCTTTCTTCTCTTCTTTCTCTAGCTATAAGACAATAGAAGAAGGGTTGAGTTCTCTGAAGATCACACTTTTGCTATACAGAACTCTCTCAACTACTAGATCCCAAAGCTTGTACCCTTTCACACCGATGCCATAATTGATAAAGATACACTTCACAGCCTTGTTCTCCAACTTAGACCTCTTCTCCCTAGGCACATGCGCATATGCCTCACAACCATATACTCAAATGTGTCTTAATGAAGGATTTTTACCAAACCATACCTCCATAGGTGTCTTATTAATGAGTGCTAATGTAGAAGACCTGTTAACCAAGTAACAAACAGTAGCAACAACTTCAGCCCAGAACTTTTGTTCAAGACCAGCTCCACTTAGCATACTCCTTACTCTCTCCATCAATGTTCTATTCATCATTTTTGCAACTCCATTCTACTGATGGGTATACGAAGTTGTCTTATGCCTCTCAATCCCCTGTTCTTTATAGGACTTGTCCAAATCTGCTGAAGAGGACTCACCACCATTGTCAGTCCTCAAACACTTAATCTTTCTATCCTTTTAATTCTCTATAAGAGGTTTGAACACTTTGAATCTATTAGATACTTCACATTTACTTCTAAGGAAATACACCCATGTCCTTCTACTGTAGTCATCATTGAAAGAAACAAAGTAAATAGATTTTAAAATTGAAGGATCATTAACAAAATGAAACACATCAGAATGAATCAAGTCCAACACTTCAAAAGATTTGTGAGAACTGGAATAAAACTAAACACGACTTTGTTTTCCATAAATGCAATGTTCACAAAAATCAAACTCAAGATTACAGTCATTCATACCCTCAAAAATATTTTTATTCTTTAGGGTCCTCAAACCCTTTTCACCGATGTGACCAAGGCTTTGGTGCCATAACATTGTCTTCTTAGATGGAAGTTTCATCTCCATATAATGAGCACCCTTAGGCTCTGAAAAAGCATGACCATCGGAAGTAGATGCAATAGTCTTCTCCACTGCTAGTTCCAATGGTGAGGATGAAGACTTTAAAGGTCTCTTCTATGAAACATAGGCACTATTGCACTGAACTACACATGCATTAAGATAAAATAGAGTACTAATCCGAACACCCTTATCCAACACCATAGATCCTCTAGTCATCTTGCATCCTCCATTCAAGAAAAGAACCTGCACACCCACATCATTGAACTTACTTACAGAAAGAAGGTTCCATGCCAAACCAGGGATATGCAGAACACCATTGATTCCCTTTACTTGTCCATCAAGGAACTTAATCAAGACTCTTCCATGGCCAACAATTTTTAGGTGAGAATCATCACCCAAGTACACCTTTCCACCATCATATTCTTCATACTTTGAAAACCATCCTCGATGCAAGGTCATGTGAAAAGATGCACTAGAGTCAATAAGCCACACATCCTCAAATGCATGTGTTGCCAATGTAGTGATAAACGCTTCTCCTTCATCCTGAGAGGACTTGTCAGAATCTGAATCATGATTCTTCTTCTTTTTCTTTTTCTCCTCCTTGCACTCCTTGCAGAAGTGACCAGGTTTGCCACAATTCCAACACAAGGCCTTGGACTTTTTGGGAGACTTAGATCTCCCACAGGATTTGGATCTTCCTTTTTCTTCCTTCTTCTTATCATTTTTCTTTCCATTCTCTTTAGATCTACCATGAACTGCAAGAGCCTCCTTAGCTAATTTGGAAGACTTTCTCCACATCTCTTCAGACAACACTGAAGAAACCACTTCATCCATCTTGAAGGTGGTAGTGGTACTCCCAATGGCCATAACAAGGTGGTCCCATGAATCTGGTAAGGAACATAGTAATGTCATACAATGATCCTCCTCCATTTTCACACCAACAAAAGTCAACTGTTCAACAAGCATATTGAATGTATTCAGGTGATCAACTCCAGATACTCCATCTTCCATCCTTAGATAATGCAATTTATTTCATAGGAATACCTTGTTCACTAGAGATTTAGCCCAATAAACATCTCCAAGCTTCTTCTAAAGTTCCTTTACTATCTTCTCTTCATGGATATTTAAGAGCACTAAATCAACCAAACAGAATCTTATCAAACCCTCAGCTTTTCAATATTTGAGATCCCAATCTTCTTGATGCATTACCATTGGTGTAGACACCCAAAATTGGCTCATTCTGTATTTGGGCATTGTCGCATTATCGTACTCATTGGATTTACCTTGTCTAACACACTTGTGGTACAAATCTCACTATATCCTACATCTTTTTAATTAATTAAATAACTTTATTTGATTAATTATCTATCATTTTCCAATCTTCTTCTAATAACTAAATAACCCTAAGTTATCTAATTATATGATAACCCATCTTATAAAATAAATCAAACCAAAGTTTTTTTTAATTCCATCTTCACACATGAATGAATTAAATAAATTTTAATTTATTTAATTCATCCCCACTTGTTCAAATTAAATAAATTAAATAAACATTTTTAGTTAAAATAAATTGAATAATAATGGTTATTTAAATTATTTTTCCCACCTTCTCAATTCTTTCTCCACATGCACATGAGTTCAAAGTGGAAATAAATTTAAATCAAAAATTAAATAAAATCAAAACCCAAGTTGTTTCCACTAAATAATAGAAATTCCAAATTTTGAAAAGGCAAGTGGAGACACGTGGCACATGCACATTCATCCTCCCTTCACACTTCCTCTCAACCGTTGATCTTCTTGTTACATCTCTACTATCCATTTTCTATCCTCACTCTATAAATGCACTGTTTTGATGTCATTTCGCTCTTCTTCTGCATGCATTTTGCTTTTCTCTCTACAATCACTTAGCTTCTTTTACAATCAACTACGTACTTAGACTTAGCTTTTCTTGTATTTTCACCTCTTACATCTCACTTTCATCATCAATCATGGTAGCTTTGTACCTCATGGATGCATTCTATAAAGGAGCAATCCACATGCAAACAAGGATTCACAAGATCTAGAGTGTTTTGCTTCATTTCTGCATTTTGTTTGGTAGTCTAGATTAGATTCTTTGAGTTTGTAGGTTTGCATTTGTTTTATTTCTTAAAATAGTGAAAAATTCCTACATACATAAAATGGCACGCCCGATGGGACAACTCGTCTGATCAATTGCTTTTTATTTTTTAAAAATTTGGGTGTTCTGTGAAGCCAAGTACACAAATGCGCCTCTAGTCAACAGTAGCTCACCTCTGCACAACAAGAAATCACCTCTGTAAAATTTTTGAACACATATGGCATGCATAAAATTTCATATGATTAATGCCCAATTGCCTATGGAGCACTGACAGTCACCTCTAGCGCTTAGCTAGTCACATTTGGCTTAGATTTGGTTTTTAGATTGCTTTTTTGATGTTTTTTAAGGTTTTGATCATCTAGGTTTCCTAGCTTAGGGCAGAAAAGTGATGTATTTGCTAACCCTTGTGTTTCTATGACATGCAAGCTATTTTGACATGGAATTTGTTATCTTGGATTTGATCATATACTAGGTTTAATATTCCTCTATTTCTACAACATACAAACTTAGATCTGACAACTAATCATCTTCTAGGGTTAATAACATTCACTTATGATGTCTAGATATTTTTTTCCCTTTTGCCTTATGTTTTTCTAACATCTACAGGTCACATGCGTATTTGGTGAATAGTGGATCACCTCTCATTCACAGAGAGTCACCTCTAGTTGACTGAGGATCACCTATGCATAGTAAGTAGTCACCTATGGTAAAACCCTAATCACCTTTGAATATCAGTAAATCACATATGACTTTTACTATATGCATCTAGTTTTTGCTTCATAAAATTAGGTTTTTTTGGAAAACTAATGGCTTCTTGGTACAGCTTGTCATTTTATTTTATCAAATAATAGAGGTTAAAAACATGCTAACATTGTTTACAGATTCAATCGGTCTAAGGATTTAAATAATATTTTTCATACTAAAGTAGGTACATTTCGTTTTGGTGCTTTAAAATGAACCCACAACTCACACATTTCATTTTGGTGCTTTAAAATGAACCCAAAACTCAAACATTTCATTTTGGTGCTTTAAAATGAACACTCTACTTGCAATATGTTTGCTTTTTCTTTCTTAAGATTGCTTCTGATGTTTTGTGTGTAACCTGATTTAGCAATAGAAGTATCATCTCCTCCTACCTATCCAATGGATCTGGGGTACAAAAGAAATTGTTACAAACTCTAGAGGGCCTACCTCCCACTGTGAGAGGGTATGACCCAAGCAGTAATAGGCTAAAGCCAAGCCCCTCCAAGCTGCTATACAAATAATGTGTTTGCGATGAAATTTGTAAACAACGGGTGTTGTTTAGCTATAACGATCAAAGTCTCCCCCAATGTCTTATAGCACGTTGAACCTTGTAGAGCTTAACCTCTATAAGCTAGGAGGCCTCCTTAATGGAGCGAATTGCTGCATGTATGGCCACTCGAACGGATGCCCTCACTAGCAACTCTGTGTAGCAACTAAAAACCCTCTATCTGTTGGTGCGGGAGGTCAGAATATCAACCTCTGGAGTCGTCCCACACTTTTGCGGCTCATTGTAGAGATAGCAGCCCTTTTTTAGAGGTCTTGGAATCTAGTATGCCCAAGAAGTGAGTGTCATGTAAGGGGAAGCCAGTACTACCATATTCCTGGGCTATTTGCTATGAGTAAGTGATGAGGAGAGCACTATTTCAAGCAGAGACAAATGAGGAACCACCACAGAGGAAGAGTTTGTTCAGAACAAGATGTAAATTAGGAAGTAAGTGTTGCAAAGTTATAATTGATAGTGGTAGCTTAGATAATCTAGTTTCAGATGAGATGGTGACTAAGATGAAGTTGGAAAGATTGAAACACCCTAAGCCCTATCAGATAGCATGGACTTAGGATGATCATAATGTACTGGTGAGTGAACAATGCTTGGTGAAATTTCATATTGGATCTTATCATGATGAAGTCTTGTGTGATGTTATGCCTATGGATGTTTGTCATATCTTGTTGGGTAGACCTTGGCAGTATGATAGAAAAGCTATACATGATGGGAGGAAGAATACATACACTATAATAGCAAATGGAAAGAGAATTACTTTGATTCCTTTGGAGGATGATCCTAAGAGTGAAGTATGTGGGAATGCTATAATCTGTTTGGTAAATGGCAGAAAATTTTTGGATGGTTACAGACACAAAAATATGTGTTATGCCTTGATTCCTAAGAAGCCTGAAACATTGAAGGAGACTGAAGAAGAACAACTAGAGGAGATAAAAGAATTGTTGATAGAGTATGAAGACATCATATCAGATAATGTGCATGAAGGATTACTGCCTATAAGGAGTATCAGTCATCACATGGATCTTATACCAGGAGCAAGTTTTCCTAACAAAGCAACACATAGAATGAAACCAATAGAGAATGAAGAATTGAATAAGTAGATACAAGAATTTTTTAGGAAAGGTTTGATCAAAGAAAGTTTGAGTCCTTGTGCAATACCTATAGTGTTAGTACAAAAGAAGGATGGAGAATGGAGAATGTTTACTGATTCTAGAGCAATCAACAAGATCATAGTTAAGTATAGATTTTCTTTACCTAGGATGGATGATATTATGAATTGTTTAAGTGGAGCAAGATATTTCACAAAGATAGACTTGAAGAGTGGATACCATCATATCAGAATCAGAGAAGGAGATGAATGGAAAACTGCTTTTAAAATAAATGAAGGATTATAAGAGTGGTTAGTGATGCCCTTTGGATTGACAAATGCATCAAGCACTTTCATGAGGTTCATGAATGACGTCTTGAAGAAATTCTTAGGTAAGTTTATTATTGTATACTTAGATGAAATTCTATTTTTTAGTAAAACAAAAGAAGAACATTTGTGGCATATTAGACAAGTTTTGCAAAGACTGGGAGAGGAGAAATTGTTGATAAACATTAAGAAGTGTAGTTTCATGAAGGAAGAATTGTTATATTTAGGATTTGTGATTTCTGCAGAAGGATTGAAGATGGACACTGAGAAAGTAAGAGCAATTTTTGAATGGTCTACACCAAAAAGCATTAGAGAAGTTAGATCATTTCATGGATTAACTAGTTTCTAGCGGAAGTTCATCAAAAATTTTAGTTCAGTTTGTAACCCTATGACAGAGACAATGAGAGGTGACATAAAATCTATCAAGTGGACATTAGGAGAAAATAAAAGTTTTGAATTGTTGAAGTAGAAAGTGACAGAAGAACCTATTTTGGCGTTACCAGATTTCAATAAGGTATTTCAAGTTGATTGTGATGCAAATGGAAATACAATTGGAGTAGTATTAAGTTGAGAAGGTAGACCTATAGCATATTTTAGTGAGAAGTTGAATGATGCAAAGAGAAGATATTCAGTTTATGATCAAGAGTTTTATGCCATGATTCAATCCTTGAAGAAGTTGAGACATTACTTGTTGCCTAAGGAGTTTGTGTTGTATACAGATCATTAAGCTTTGCAATATTTGAATAGTCAAGGTAAGTTGAATCAGAGACATATGAGATGGGTAGAGTTCTTGCAGAGTTATACTTTTGTGTTGAAGCATAGGATTGGTAAATCAAACAAAGTTGCTGATGCATTAAGTAGAAGAAGGAACTTGCTGATAGAGATGAGAATTCAGGTGATGGGATTTGATGAATTGAAGAACTTATATAAGGGAGACACTAATTTTGAAAAACCTTGGAAAACATGTAAGGAACCTGTTGTGATAGATAGGAGTAAGTGGTTGGATTATTTCATTCAAGAAGATATGTTGTTCAAAGGAAGTCAGTTGTGCATACCTAGAAGTTTAATGAGAGATAATTTAATCAAGGAGAAACATAGTGGTGGATTGGCAAGACAATTTGGCATTGATAAGACTATAGCTTTGGTAAGTTAGAATTACTTTTGGCCACAAATCCATAAGGATGTTAAGAAATTTGTGTAGAGTTGTAGAGTTTGCCAAGTTGCAAAAGGGAGTAGTCAGAATATCGGATTGTATAAACCTTTGACAGTACTGAAGAGACCTTGGGAAGACATAAGCATGGATTTTGTGATGGTATTTCTGAAGACACGGAGAAGACATGATTCAATATTTGTAGTGGTGGACAAATTTTCAAAGATGGCTCATTTCATACCTTGTAGGAAGATAACTAATGATGAGCATGTAGCTGACCTATTTTTCAAGGAGATTGTGAGATTGCATAGATTGCCTAAGAGAATAATTTCAAATAGAGATACAAAGTTTGTTGGATACTTTTCAAAGACACTTTGGAAGAAGATGAAGACAAATTTGAAGTTCAGTTCAACATTTCATCCACAGACTAATGGACAGACAGAGGTAGTGAATAGGAGTTTGCAAAATTTGTTGAGATGTTTGGTTGGAGAAAAGGTAGGAAGTTGGGATTTGATTCTTTCACAAGCAGAGTTTGCATATAATAATTCAGTGAATAAGAGTACTGGAAGAACACCCTTTGAGATTGTTAGATGTTAGAAACCCATGTTTAACCCTTCTCTTTACTTTGTTAGTATATTGTTGTTGGACGCATATGCTTTGTAAGTCGTCCCATTAGTATATTATATTATCCCACATTCATGGGGAGTAATAGTTGTTTAGATTAGACTTAGTATATAAGTACGTGTTGAGGCCAATGAAGGCATCCACGAGTTTATTGTATTGAGCTTGCTAAAAGGAGGTTACCCCCTCGAAGTGGCCTGCGATCATTAAATTACTTCTGTGTTCTGCTATTCTTTGTTATTTCGTGCATTTTTTATATTGTTGCGGGAGGTTCCTCTCATCTGGTATCAGAGCGCTTTCTTGGGCTCACTGGTTGGAATTTCTGCCAAATTTTTTTCACAGTGGCCTCCAGGCACTGTGATTATTATAGTAGTTCTTTTTTCCTTGCATCTATATTGTTCATTTCAATTACAGGTTTGAATTAGGGAATAATCCCTATCCACTTAACTATGGGAAGTGCCTGGGCATAGCCCTAAAACTCATTGTGAGGAGTACCACAGAAACCCTGAAGTAGCTGGCCTATTAAGAGGACTTGCCAGTGAAAAGGGCAATGGCCCCTACCTGATTGACTAGTTCCCATCCATGAGGTAAACCAAGAGCTATCATTTGTGGCAAAGTGGTTATCAATTTTACCTGAACCGTGGAGTGAGGGGTACTACCCCAATACGCAAGCCGTTAGACAACATTGGTAGCCGATAGAATCCACTAAACCTTTAGGAAACTAAACATACTTGGGGTCCATATCTATTTCTAGCTGATAAATCCTAGATTGCATCTGTCTAGAGCCATTACAGATCCTGTTACAGATCATTTCTAGAAAAAAAAAAGAAAAATCTTGGTTATGGTTGTCACCCGTGCAGGAGCAAAAAACATGGAGGATGAACTTGCAACCCTCAAGACCAAACTCCAAGATCAAGATGAAAAAATTCTTAGCCTCAATCTTCAGCATTCAGCCATGAACAATAGACGGTAGCCAAAGTCTTCTGCAGACACTGGGTTCTCTTCTTCTAGCAATTTTCGTAGGTCGAAGCTTTATTTTCCTCGCTTCAATGGTGATGATTCGAACTGGATGGATATACCGGGCAAAACAATATTTTAGTCTGCATAATACTTTTGATGTCAACAACATTTGGAACATGAATCCCTTCATTGGTTTTGTTGGTACATCAAGGCTCATGAAGAGCCAAAATGGACAGATTTTTGCAACGATTTGGCCCTAGTGCTTTTGATGACTTCATAGGAGCACTCACTAAACTTCACCAAACTGGAACTGTGAGAGAATATCAGACATAATTTGAGAAACTGGCCAATCATATAGAGGGATTGTCTGATGAATTCTTTTGGAGTTGTTTTGTCAGTGGTTTGAAGGATGCAATTTGATCTGAGGTTAAAATGTTCTGTCCCAGCACAATGATGGAAGCCCTAGGGTTGGCTAAGTTGGTAGAGGACAAGATCACAACTCAACAGCTCTCCAAATCCACTTTTGTTCCATTCAAAAATATGGTTTCCCAAAGACCTCCAATCATGCCAACTCCTAGAACAACTCCTATCAAGCATTTGTCTAAAGCAAAGATGCAGGCACGTAGAGAAAAAGGGTTTTATTATAATTGTGATGAGAAATTCACTCGGGGACATAGATGTGTTGAGCAAAAGCTCTATCTCTTGGATGTGGAATCTCTACCTGCAACTAAAGTTTATGAAGATGCTCAGGATATAGTAGATGATCAGGTCGCCATTCAGTAGCCACCTATTGACCCTCCTTCTCAGGATGACCACCCAGAGATATCTCTCCATGCTTTAGTAGGAGTCACCACCCCACAAACCATATAGGTCAAGGGTTACTTCAAGAATCTTCCTCTTACAATACTCATTGATTCTGGTAACACTCATAACTTCATTGACCCTCAGATCACCAAACAAACTGATTGTTTTGTCCATCCTTGCTCTAGCTTTGAAGTCATGATTGCCAATGGGGGCACATTACCTTGCAAAGGGAAGTGTCGCAATGTGCATATCTCTATTGGAGATTATAACCTGTGCTTCGACATGTTTACCTTTCCCTTAGGCAAATATGATGTGGTTTTGGGCGCTCAATGGTTACGCACACTTAGAACCATCTTATGGGATTTTGCTAAACTTTGGATGCAATTTTTAGACAATGGGCAAAAACACACATTGAAGGGCTCACAACCAGGGTCTCTCAGCATCATTAGTTCACATCGCATGGAAAAGTGCCTTAAGAAGAATTCACATGGTGTCATCGCTCAGCTCCATTCCATTCAGATGCAACCATCAACAGTCTCCACTACTACTTCAGATCTACAACAAATTTTGGATAGATATGCATGTGTCTTTGCTGAACCAGTGGGATTGCCACCTTCACAACTGAAGGACCATCGTATTCAGCTTCTTATTGGAAGCATTCCTCCCACAATCAGGCCCTACCGCTACCCATTTCACCAAAAGATAGAGATTGAGATGCTCATTTGAGACTTACTGAAGCAAGGTATTATTCACCCTAGTACCAGTTCCTTTTCTTCACTAGTTCTTCTTGTCTGGAGAAAAAGATGGGTCATGGCACCTCTGCATTGACTTCTAAGCACTTAATCACATCACAATTAAGGATAAGTTTCCAATTCCTATTGTTGATGAGCTTCATGGCGCTCATTTTTTCTCCAAGTTGGATCTTCGTTCTGGATATCACCAAATTCGGGTTCATGAGGATGATATCCCTAAAATGGCTTTCCACATGCATGATGGCCACTATGAGATTTTGGTCATGCCCTTTGGCCTCACTAATGCTCCTTCCACATTCCAGGCATTGATGAATAAAATATTCCAGCCCTACTTGCAGAAATTCATTCTGGTCTTCTTTGATGATATCCTCATCTATAGTAAAACATGGGCTGAGCATCTCCAACATCTAGATCTTGTACTGCAACTTCTCTCTGATCATCATCTATGTGCAAAATAGTCCAAATGTGTTTTTGGGTAGGAGGAAGTGGAGTATCTTGAGCATATTGTTTCAGCCCAAGGGGTTCAAGTGGATCCTGCCAAAATAGATGTCATGAAAAATTGGCCGCATCCTTAGACACTCAAGAGCCTCCGTGGTTTTTTGGGACTAACTAGCTACTACCGCAATTTTGTCAAGGATTACGAAAAGATTGCAGCTCCATTAACAACTCTGTTGAAAAAGGATGCTTTTACATGGACACATGCTGCTAAGTGTATATTTGAAAAATTGAAACAAGTTATGTGTACTACACCAGTTCTAGCTATCCTAGATTTTTCCAAGACTTTCACTATTGAGAGTGATGCTTGCAACAATGGACTTGGTACTATTCTCCTTCAAGAAGAACATCCTATTGTGTTCACCAGCAAAGCCCTTTCAAGTAAGAATTTAGTACTCTCTACATATGAGAAGGAAATGATGGCTATTTTGTATGTAGTACAGAAGTGGTGGCCATACCTATTAAGGAATCATTTCTACATGAAGACTGATCACCAAAGTCTAAAATATTTCCTAGAACAATGGGTCTCCTCCCCAGCACAATAGAAATGGGTTAGCAAACTCATGGGTTATGACTATGAGATCACTTACAAGAAGGGTAAGGAAAATATTGTGGTGGATGCTCTTTCTCGCACATTTGATGACCAAGCTTCTCTTTCAGCTATTTCTATGCCTATTCCAAATTAGTTGGAATCTATCCAATAGGGCTATGTCAATGACTCTTCATTATCTCAAATCATCCAACAGCTGGCCAACAACCCTTTTGTTGTACCGTATTACTCTTAGGATGGTGCTTCTCTGAGATACAAGGGTCGTTTGGTGCTTCCCCAGAGCACAGATCTTCAATAGGCTATCTTCTATGAACTCCATGCTTCACCATCAGTAGGGCACTCTGGGTTCCTCAAAACTTATGAGGGAGCATGATGTAACTTCTTTTGGAAGGGAATGAAAAAGGTAATTTAGCAGATGGTGGCTAAATGTGATACCTACTAGTGCAACAAGGGTGAAACGACATTTCTTCTTGGATTGCTTGAACCCTTGCCCATCCCTACATGGATTTAGACAGATATTTCTATGGATTTCATTAAAGGGCTCCCTAAATATGGAGGGAAGATAGTGACCTTGGTTGTGGTTGATTGCCTCTATAAATATAGTCATTTTTGTGCCCTCAGCCATCCCTATACCGCCTCCTCAGTCACACAGGTTTTCATGGACCAGATCTTTCGTCTTCATGGAATCCCTTCTTCCATTGTCTCAGATTGTGATGTAACTTTCACCAGTCATTTTTGGACAGAACTATTTCATCACACTGGCACCAAATTGAAGATGAGTTTAGGGTATCACCCACAAACAAATGGTCAGACTAAAGTTATCAACAAATGTTTGGAAACTTATCTTCGTTGCTTCACCTTAGAATAACAGCATCAGTGGGCAAAGTGGCTCCCTCTCGTTGAATGGTGGTACAATACCTCCTACCACACTGCATCTCAAATGACTCCATATGAAGCAGTCTATGGTTAGGCACCACCAGTGCTCCTTCCATACACCCCAGCAATTCACCAGTTTAGGTAGTTGACAGGTTCTCTGATCCCAAGATCATATTCTTCGCATTTTGCAAGATAATCTTCACATGGCAAGAAATTTAATGAAACAACAAGCTGATCAACACCATTCTGAGCACATTTTTCAAGTAGGTGATATGGTTTTTCTTCATCTACAACCATACAAGCAATCCTCCTTGAAACTCAAAGGGTGTCATAAGTTGGCTCCAAAGTTCTATGGGCCATATAAGGTTCTTCAGAAAATTGGGTCAGTTGCTTATAAATTGGAGCTTCCTCCTTCCCGTGTTCATCCAGTATTTCATGTCTCCTGTCTAAAGAAATTTCTTGGCACCAAAATCAGACCACAAACTTGTTGCAAGTATGAGGTGAACCAGTGTTGTCATTGATGTCAACATACTCATATTGCATTAACAAGAAGGATTGGATGAGCAGTGTGCTAAGGATATTGAGAAAATTAGCCTCAGTCAGGAATAGTGAAGAACAGTGATGAGAAGAAGGCAAATGTACTGTATAGGATAAGAACCGGAGGATGCAGATTAAAGGGTTTGTAGATATGAGTCTTGAGATGCTTCAGTTAAGATTTCAGAGGTCCGCATGAAGATCTGAAGGAGCTGTGGCTGTCAGTGTGGAACCAGTTCTGGCAAGTGTTCAGAGGTGACAGAGGATCACAGAAAGGTCCGGTGAGGTCCCGAATTGTATAATCTTAATCTATGGATTGGAAGGAGTGTTTGTGATGTCCTTGAGATGTGTCATCTTGAGTTGTGTATGATTTGGATATCCAGAAGTACCTTCTGCATTGTGACAGTGGCGACAGACTGTGTTCTTGAAGTTCCAGATAAGGAAGAGAAGAGATTCCAGTAAGTAGAAGAAGTACGGATGTACCTGGTCATTCAGGAAGGCTTGTGAAGATTCTTGGATCATGCTGAGGTCGTGTTGTTGGTCCGCATTGATGGTAGAGCCCAGAATTGAAGATATTCTTCCGGATGAAGTTCTTGTTCCGACTAGCCGACCGGATGAGTTGTTCATCCTACGAATGTTCTTGTGGTGGCTGACCGGATGTGTTATTCATCTTGCGGATATTCTTATGGTTGATTGCCGACTTAGATGATTGTTCCTAAGTCAATGTCTTGTATAAATAAAAGTTTGTGAGTTCATTTTGGTGTGTGATTTGCGGAAATGAGAGCGGTGTAGCGAGGATAAGTACGAAAAGCAGAGTAGGGGTTTTGGGCTTAAATGGAACTGATCCGGACATGGTAGAGATGTCATTCTCTAGTTCAAGACTGTGATTCTTATCACTTTGTAGACAGTGTGTCTCCTTGTAGGCAGTGGGCCTCTTTGTGAGCAGTGTGCTCGGGCAGTGAGCCCTAATTGGCAAGTGCCATTCTTTTTTTCTTATTCTTCTAACAGAGAATAATTCTTGGGTTAATCACCCCATGGTTTTTCCCTTAACCAAGTTTTCCATGTCAAAATCTTGGTGTTCAATGTGTTGATGTTTATCTGCTCTTGTATTTGTGCATTATGCTTTCATGGATGATTAATTGATATGCTGTTAACTAATAAAGAAGAATCAAGTGTTTGAAGTAGTAAGGAAGTTTTTATACAACTGATTCACCCCCCCTCTTAGTTGTATGCCCTAGATCCAACAATTGGTATCAGAGCCAAGTTCCTCTAAAAGAAGCTTAACTGCTTGAGGAGATCCAGGATGTCGTCATACAAGAAGGATAGTCCGAAGTTCGATGGAACCAACTTCACTCTCTGGAAAGGTCGCATGAAATGTCACTTGGAATGTATGGGAAAAGCATACTTGGCCATGGTCTCAAAACCATATGTACCTCCCAGGGCGGTCTGACAACTCTGAATGAAATCACAGATGCTGAAAACAATCTGCGGACCAAAGAAGCTCTTCTAAGCGCACTGAATGACTCAGATCTCTCAAATGTTATTGACCTACCAACTGCATGAGATCCTGACTAAACTAGAACTTCTGTATGAAGGAGATGAGTTTGTCAAGAGTGCAAGGTTGCAAAGTCTGAAAGGGAAATTTGAAAGATTGAAGATGAGAGATGATGAAAACATCACTACTTTTATGCCACGAGTGAATGAGCTGGTGTGTGGAATTAGAAATGCTGGTGGAACTCTGGATGAAAATGAGATTGTTTGCAAAATCCTCAGATCCCTTCCTGCTACCTACAAAATCAAGGTTGCTGCCATTGATGAATTCATAGCTCACACAACTGTCACAAGAGAACAATTGGCTGGCAAACTAGCTGCATTTGAAATCACCGAGTTTGGAGATGATCCTCCCAAGACTGAATCTGCTTTCAAAGCCAGTGCCTATGTGAAAGGCAAACAAAGATTTGATCTGGGTGAAAACTCTTCAAGGAAGATGTCATGGTATGATCAAGCAAGAAGAGACATGGAAGAAGAAGAAGCAAAAATAGCTCAACTTGAAGCCCTCATTGCAAAGAGACTGCCAAGAGGATCTGGTAAGTATGAAGGAAAACTACCCTTTAAGTGCTTCAACTACAATAAGATTGGTCATTTTGCTTCAAGATGTCTGGAAAGATCTGCAAGGTCTAATACTTACAGACAAAGGTCTCAAAAGAACTACTATTATGTTCATGAAGAAGATGACAATGAAGGAGTAATAGATGATGAATCAGAACTAGGAAGCAAATCTGGAAATGAATGGGTGTTTATTACCATCAAGGAAGAAGATTCAATATCCTCTGAATCTGTCAATCACAAGGTTGTGGAAAGAGCTTTGGCTGCTCAAGTGGAAGAAAAGGATGATTGGGTTATTGACAGTGGATGTTCTCATCATATGATTGGTGACAAGAATAAGTTCTTGGATTTGGAAAGGTATGAAGGAGGAATGGTAAAATTTGGTGACAATTCTGCTGGCAGAATCAGAGGTAGGGGAACTATTTCCTTTGATGGAAAGAGAAAAATAGGTAATGTACTATATGTTGAAGGATTGAAGCACAATCTTCTTAGTGTTGGTCAGTTAGTGGACAAAGGCTATGATCTCTGGTTCAAGAATGGAAAATGCAGAATCTTTACAAGCTCCGGAACTGAAATTGCATCCGGTACTCAAACAAAAGGTAATATCTTTCATCTAGTTGGTTCAAATAAAAGTTGTTTGTTTGTTCAAGTTGATCAGAGTTGGTTATGGCATAGAAGAATGTGTCATGTAAATTTTGATAACATCATCAAGATAAGCAATATTCAGGCTGTAAGAGATCTTCCAAAATTGATGAAACCTACAAATAGTTTGTGCAAAGAATGTCAGCTAGGTAAACAGTGCAGAGTCTCCTTCAAAAGCAAAGATCAGTCCTCTATCGGGTTGTTGGAATTAGTACATACTGATCTCTATGGTCCGACAAGAATCAAGAGTCTGCAAGGTGATAGATATTTCATGTTACTAATTGATGACCATTCCCGGATGATGTGGGTTACCTTCCTAAAAGAGAAATCAGAAGCCCTTGAGAAGTTCAAAATCTTTAAAGCTATGGTAGAGAATCAAACTGGATTGAAACTGAAGTGTCTAAGGTCTGATAGAGGTGGTGAATTTACATCTGGTGAGTTCATTGACTTTTGTGAGAAGCAGGGTATAAGGAGATAGTTGTCTGCTCCTAGGACTCCACAGCAGAATGGAGTAGTTGAGAGAAAGAACCAGACCATCCAGGAAGCTGCCAGGACAATGATGTTGGAAGCTAATGTTCCTCAGATGTTCTGGAAAGAAGCTATCAGCACTGCAGTCTACACTCTCAATCGAGTTCAAATCAGAAACAATACCGGTAAGACCTCCTATGAACTCTAGTTTGGCATCACTCCTATTGTGGAATATTTCAGAGTATTTGGTAGCAAGTGTTATATTAAAAGAGATGAAGATCTAGGAAAGTTTGATGCTAGAAGTGATTAAGGAATTTTCTTGGGTTACTCCACTCAAAGCAAAGCATACCGGTGTTACAATAAGAGACTGAGGAAGATGATAGAAAGCACTAATGTGAAAGTTGATGAAGGAATTGAGAAGCCCTCAAGATTTTATGAGTTTGATGAAGATGACCAAGATGGTGTTCAGGTTCAAGGAACTCAATCCTCTCCAGTAAGTCAGAGTCAGCCTGATCTGGTAAATCAGGAAGAAGAGATAGGTCTGAATGAACTTGATCAAGAAGCAGCAATGCAGGATACTCCCAAAATTCTAAGGTATGTAAGACTGAACCACACTGAAGATCAAATCATAGGTGACAGAAGCAAAGGTGTACAAACTAGAAGGAATGTTACTCAAAATCAGGATGAATGTTGTCTGATTTCAAAGATTGAACCTAAAACAATAAATGAAGCTTGCAATGATGAAAACTGGACCAAAGCAATGGAAGATGAATTGATGCAAATTGAGAAAAATCATACTTGGGATCTTGTTCCCAGACCTAGAGATAGGAATGTAATTGGAACCAAATGGGTCTTCCGGAACAAACTGAATGAAGCTGGTGAAGTAATCAGAAACAAAGCTAGATTGGTCTGCAAAGGCTACTCTCAAATAGAAGGAATTGATTTTGAAGAGACCTTTGCTCCGGTGGCAAGAATTGAAGCAGTCAGATTATTTCTTGCATTTGCTGCCTTTAAAGACTTCAAGGTATATCAGATGGATGTCAAGTCTGCCTTCCTAAATGGTGATCTGGAAGAAGAAGTTTACATTGAACAACTGGATGGATTTCAATTGTTGGATAATGATGATATGGTCTGCAAGTTGAAGAAAGCACTGTATGGATTAAAGCAAGCCCCAAGAGCATGGTATGAAAGGTTGGATAAGCATCTTATATAGATTAGATTCAACAAAGGTACTGCTGACAGTAACTTATATTTCAAAATTGATCATGAAAACATTTTGATTGTTGATGTGTTTGTGGATGATATCATTTTTGGAGGAAGAGATAGTATGTGCAAAACTTTTACAAATCAGATGAAAAGTGAGTTTGAAATGTCTATGCTTGGTGAAATGAATTTCTTCTTGGGTCTGCAAATTACTCAAACAAAGAAAGGGATCTTCATTTCTCAGACCAAATATGTGAAAGAATTGTTGAGGAAATTTGGTATGGAAGATTCAAAGCCAATGAACACTCCCATGGCAACCGGATGCAAGTTGAGCAAAGATGATGAATCCCCAAAGGCAGATCAGACAAAGTATAGATCAATGATTGGTGGATTACTGTATCTCACTCAGACTAGACCAGATAAAATGCAGGCTGTTGGTCTTGTAGCAAGATTCCAGGCTGATCCTAAAGAATCTCATGTTATGGCAATCAAAAGAATTTTTAGGTACTTGAAAGGAACAACTAAGTATGGTCTATGGTACCCTAGAGATCCAGATTTCTCTCTTCATGCTTACATAGATGCAGATTGGGTAGGAGATGCGGATGACCGGAAAAGCACTAGTGGTGGAGCATTCTTTTTGGGGAAAAGATTGGTTTCTTGGCTAAGCAAGAAACAAGATGCAATATCTCTGTCTACAACTGAAGTAGAATGCATTGCAGCAGCAGGTAGTTGCACTCAAATCTTATGGATGAAGCAAATGCTAAGAGACATTAAAGTTGAATATGATGAGCCTATCACAATTTTCTGTGATAATTCAAGTGCAATTAATATTTCTAAGAATCCGGTATTGCACTCTAAGACTAAGCACTTATCTATCAAGTTTCACTTTTTGAGAGAACAAGTGAACAAGGAAGAAGTCAGGTTGGAGTATGTTCCCTCCAAGGATCAGATTGCAAATATCTTTACTAAACCTCTTCCCAAGGACTCTTTTGAATATCTTCGAGAGAAGTTAGGGGTCATGGCCCCTCCGGTGATGAACTAGGATGCACTGATGTGCATCAATCTGGTGGATATCACAGTCATATCTTGTGATCCAGATTGATGATGGGGAGCTGCTACTAAGGGGGAGCAGCTGGTATGATTCTGATGTGTTAGAATTGCAAGTATGAGCCCTTTGCCATTGATGTCAAAGGGGGAGAGAAGACATGTGAAAAACAAGTGGCTGATGATCAAAGGGGAAGCAATAAATGAGGAGAAGACATGTTGCTGATAGGGGGAGCTGTGATAGAAAGGAGAAGTTCTTGTCCTGATGGTTTTTCACATCATATGTTGCCATCAATGACAAAGGGGGAGATTGTTGCAAGTATGAGGTGAACCAGTGTTGTCATTGATGTCAACATACTCATATTGCATTAACAAGAAGGATTGGATGAGCAGTGTGCTAAGGATATTGAGAAAATTAGCCTCAGTCAGGAACAGTGAAGAACAGTGATGAGAAGAAGGCAAATGTACTGTATAGGATAAGAACTGGAGGATGCGGATTAAAGGGTTTGTAGATATGAGTCTTGAGATGCTTCAGTTAAGATTTCAGAGGTTCGCATGAAGATCTGAAGGAGCTATGGCTGTCGGTGTGGAACCGGTTCCGGTAAGTGTTTAGAGGTGACAGAAGATCACAGAAAGGTCTGGTGAGGTCTGGAATTGTATAATCTTAATCTACGGATTGGAAGGAGTGTTTGTGATGTCCTTGAGAGGTGTCATCTTGAGTTGTGTATGATTTGGATATCTGGAAGTACCTTCTGCATTGTGACAGTGGCGACAGACTGTGTTCTTGAAGTTCCGGATAAGGAAGAGAAGAGATTCCAGTAAGTAGAAGAAGTGTGGATGTACCTGGTCATTCAGGAAGGCTTGTGAAGATTCTTGGATCATGCTGAGGCCGTGTTGTTGGTCCGCATTGATGGTAGAGCCTGGAATTGAAGATATTCTTCCAGATGAAGTTCTTGTTCCGATTAGCCGACCGGATGAGTTGTTCATCCTGCGAATGTTCTTGTGGTGGCCGACCGGATGTGTTATTCATCTTTTGGATATTCTTATGGTTGATTGCTGACTTAGATGATTGTTCCTAAGTTGATGTCTTGTATAAATAAAAGTTTGTGAGTTCATTTTGGTGTGTGATTTGCAGAAATGAGAGCGGTGTAGCGAGGATAAGTGCGAAAGGCAGAGCAGGGGTTTTGGGCTTAAATGGAACTGATCCGGACATGGTAGAGATGTCATTCTCCAGTTCAAGACTGTGATTCTTATCACTTTGTAGACAGTGTGTCTCCTTGTAGGCAGTGGGCCTCTTTGTGAGCAGTGTGCTGGGGCAGTGAGCCCTAATTGGCAAGTGCCATTCTTTTTTTCTTATTCTTCTAACAGAGAATAATTCTTGGGTTAATCACCTCGTGGTTTTTCCCTTAACCGGGTTTTCCACGTCAAAATCTTAGTGTTTAATGTGTTGATGTTTATCTACTCTTGTATTTGTGCATTATGCTTTTATGGATGATTAATTGATATGCTGTTAACTAATAAAGAAGAATCAAGTGTTTGAAGTAGTAAGGAAGTTTTTATACAACTGATTCACCCCCCCTCTCAGTTGTATGCCCTAGATCCAACAAAACTATTTTACCAGAACTAGATAATGAAGGATCCATCATTTTGGAGCCAGAGGATGTACCTGGTCATTCAGGAAGGCTTGTGAAGATTCTTGGATCATGTTGAGGCCGTGTTGTTGGTCCGCATTGATGGTAGAGCCCGGAATTGAAGATATTCTTCCGGATGAAGTTCTTGTTCCGACTAGCCGACCAGATGAGTTGTTCATCCTGCGAATGTTCTTGTGGTGGCCGACCGGATGTGTTATTCATCTTGCAGATATTCTTATGGTTGATTGCCAACTTAGATGATTGTTCCTAAGTCAATGTCTTGTATAAATAAAAGTTTGTGAGTTCATTTTGGTGTGTGATTTGCGGAAATGAGAGCGGTGTAGCGAGGATAAGTGCGAAAGGCAGAGTAGGGGTTTTGGGCTTAAATGGAACTGATCCGGACATGGTAGAGATGTCATTCTCCAGTTCAAGACTGTGATTCTTATCACTTTGTAGATAGTGTGTCTCCTTGTAGGCAGTGGGCCTCTTTGTGAGCAGTGTGCTCAGGTAGTGAGCCCTAATTGGCAAGTGCCATTCTTTTTTTCTTATTCTTCTAACAGAGAATAATTCTTGGGTTAATCACCCCGTGGTTTTTCTCTTAACCAGGTTTTCCACGTCAAAATCTTGGTGTTCAATGTGTTGATGTTTATGTACTCTTGTATTTGTGCATTATGCTTTCATGGATGATTAATTGATATGCTGTTAACTAATAAAGAAGAATCAAGTGTTTGAAGTAGTAAGGAAGTTTTTATACAACTGATTCACCCCCCCTCTCAGTTGTATGCCCTAGATCCAACAAAACTATTTTACCAGAACTGGATAATGAAGGATCCATCATTTTGGAGCCAGAGGTAGTCCTCGATAGGTGCACTCGTCAGCTTCACTCTTGATCCATCACAGAGGTATTAATTCAGTGGCATGGAATGCAACTCGAGGATGCTACATGGGAACAACTCCTTTAGATTCAGCAACAATTTCCACATTTTATGCTTTGAGGACAAAGCTTTTCTAAGAGGGAAGGGATGTTAGGAACCCATGTTTAACCCTTCGCTTTACTTTGTTAGTATATTGTTGTTGGACGGATATGCTTTGTAAGTCATCCTGTGAGTATATTGTATTATCCCACATTCATGGGGAGTAATAATTGTTTAGATTAGACTTAGTATATAAATACATGTTGAGGCCAATGAAGGCATCCATGAGTTTATTGTATTAAGCTTGCTCAAAGGAGGTTGCCCCCTCGAAGTGGCTTGCAATCAATAAATTCGTTCTGTGTTCTACTATTTCTATTATTTTGTACATTTTTTATATTGTTGCAGGAGGTTCCTCTCATT
Source organism: Cunninghamia lanceolata (assembly GCA_027924645.1). Lineage (NCBI taxonomy): Eukaryota > Viridiplantae > Streptophyta > Pinopsida > Cupressales > Cupressaceae > Cunninghamia > Cunninghamia lanceolata. The sequence goes on along the minus strand of BSBN01000237.1, from coordinate 14,116,589 downwards.
ATTGGAATGAATCCTAGAGGAGAAGTAGAATTAAGAGACATAAGTATAGAGGAAAAGAGGAGTGCAGAAGTAGAAGAATTTGTAGAACATATGAAGATAATGCATAATCAAGTTAAGAAGCATTTGGAGGATATGAACATCAAGTATAAGGAGCAAGTAGATGAGAAGAGAAAACAAAAAGAATTTGAAGTTGGAGATGAAGTGATGGTATATTTAAGAAAAGAATGATTTCTAGTTGGGACATATAACAAGTTGAAGATGAAGAAGTTTGGACCTTGTAAGATTCTTAGAAAGTTTGATTCAAAAAATGCATATGAAGTGGAGTTACCAGAGACATTAGGTATATCATGTTGAGACATGGACCAGCTAGGACTCGAACCTAAGACCTTCCATTCACTACTGGAGTGCTCTACCACTGAGCTACTGGCCCCTCTTGGACCAGTCCATTGTTGGTCTAGGTGTGGCTTATTTCCAACATCAAAACCCCCCTTAAGCTACACCTCTCGTGTGATTGGGGCTCCTAGCTTGGGCTTGGATCTGATACCATTTTAAGACATGGACCAGCTAGGACTCAAACCTAGGACCTTCCATTCACTGCTAGAGTGCTCTACCACTGAGCTACTAACCCCTCTTGGACCAGTCCATCGTCGGTCTGGGTGTGGCTTATTTCCAACACCAACATATCACCTATTTTCAACATTACAGACCTTCATCCGTATCATGTAGCAAAGTTCAGTGACAGAATTGAAGATGATTCGTAGAAATAGTTACTACAACAAACACTGGAGCAGATTGAAGACATTTTGGACATTAGAATTGGATGCAGCACCAGAGGGAGACAATACAAAGAATATCTTGTGACATGGAAAGGTAGACCAGAAGAAGATTCATCTTAGATTTCTTAGGCTAAGGAGGACCATCTTAGTTTTCCTCTAGTCCCAGCAAAGTGAGGTACTCACTTTTTCAATAATGCCAGATGTCTGATGCAGGAGCATCCCTGGTTCAAGAGCAATCTTGCATCAACCAAAAATATTTGCATTTCAGTTTGTTTGTAGTTTAGCTTGTTTCTTTTCATTTTCCAATTCAGTTCAGGTAGTTCAGTTAGTAGCAATTTCTGTGTTTTGGTCCACATTCTGCTATAGTTTCATTTCTGACCTTGCAGAGCTAGACTTAGCATCTTGATTCATTCATCTACATCATACTCAAAATTCAGAGCATTTAGATCAGTTATCAAAAAGATATCACTATCAGAAGATCAACTATTTTGTCACAGTAGATCATTCTGACAGTCTCAGACAATCAGCTAAAGAGGAAGGCTTGCGGAGCATTTCTCATCCTATGAAGCCTAATGACACATCATTCGATAATCGTTGGTTCATGACCAACCTTCCTTGAGATCGACACACCATTCCATTCATTCGCGGAGGATTTCCATTCTTTTAGGTCTGACCTATCCATGTTTACATGTTACAACTCTTCATGGGAGTTTGTGATCTTCCTTGGCTGACATGGTGGAATCTTATGATCTGGTTACGATATATATTGATGTAATAAATCCCTAGGAAAGCAGTTAGCAATAGATTCATACTCTTAGTTTGGATTCTTGATGTCAGAGCTTCAAATCCATATCTTGTGTATATTCTGATAATTTGATAATCAGGCCTATGAGCTGAATTGTAAGCCCGCATGTTGCCGACTGATTTGTATTTGAATTCTATGATATATTGAATGACTAAATCTATATTTATTTCATATTTTGAGTTGTTTCCATTGTGTTGACTCTTACTACATGGCTTGGATAGTTCACTCTGTGGACCCTCCTACCGTGATTGCACCAATAAAGTAGCCATGGAAGCCAACCTGAAAAAATTTCAGTCCACCCCCCTTAGGGATGCCTCACAATTCACGGTTGGGATGCCTCCTAATGTCTTTCTACCCGAAGGGTACACTGTCTATCAACCCTCAACAAACCTAGCACCACAATAATGTGTTGATCCATCATCATTCATCCTGAGACCACAATCTCCCCATGTCTATGATGACTCATCCGATGACCAAGATGATCTTCAAGATCCTAAGGCCTTGCGACATGCCAACAAAATCATACAAGCCAACCAAGAACAAATCTTCTTACAATTAGCTAGAGCTGGGGTCAAACTACCTAATGAATTTGATGTGTCCATGCTTCACAGAGAGGATCCTACTAATGTTACTATAGGAAACCTTGTGGCTATCGTCACTATGTCTACCAAGTCCAGCATACCCTCAATACCGTCAGCATCTAATCAACACACACATGTATCCCAAACGTCATCTATACCCATGAGACCAAATCAACCCCTCATCACTACATCTATTGAACCATTAATCACACCATCCTATGCTATTACTTCAAGGGTCTCTAACATGGGTGTTGCCCCTTTTCATGTGTCATTTCCTATTCCATCTAAGGTTCTATGAATGTTATTTCCAATCAAGTGACCCAAGGACCACATTTTCCCAATGTCAATGCATCGCATGTTGGGCCACCCCTTGTATCTAACCCATCTTCCCATATCAACATATCATCATTCCATCCCATCCAAACATCTCATGTCATGTCCAATCTTAACACCATGCTTATTGATCAACCTATCATATCAAACTCATAGCCTAATACCTATGTTGATCAACTCCTTTCTCTAGGACCACAACCTTCTACCATTCAAATGTCGTATGTCAGCCCATCCATACCATAAATGTCATTAATCTCTACACAGCCTATGTCCTATGACAACCCTCTTTATGGCTCACATGCAATACCGACTTATACTGTTAACTCGACACCAAGCTCATAAATACCCCTCCACTTGGCAGCCAAGCTACTAGCCAACTGCAAAGCACATACGCATCATCTTACAATCCATTGCAACAGTATCCTACAGATCCATCACAACAATATTAGTTGAATGCATCAAACCCATCACTACAACACTATTCTAATCAACCAGTGGTACATCAGATACCACATCCTTCTCATCAAGATCCACAACAGCAATATCAATCACTAGCACCTAATTACGTCCAAGATTTGATTGATTTAAAACAAAAATTTACAAACATATCTAGTGGCCAAAACAAGAAAATATTCTCCTTCGAGGAGGTTTGTCCATATCCATTTGATAAATCACTGCAAATGATACCCTTTCTCGCACATTTTGAAGATCCAAAATTTGATAAATACAAGGGGAAAGGGGATCTTAACAATCATCTCTAAACATTCTATGTGGTCTGCCTATATGTCACCCACAATGATACCTATCTCTTGCAACTATTCCTCTATAGCTTTGGTGGACAGGCCATGGAATGGTTCTCCCACTTACCTCTGGGCATCAAAACATTTAAAGAACTAGCTAGCAAATTTGTCTCCCATTTCTCATTCAACATAGAAAATGAGGTCTCCATGAATGACCTCGTCAACAAAAAATAGAAAAATGGAGAGACCTTTTCATCTTTTCAGTGATGGAAGAATATGGCCAGCAAACTCTCATGGCATATGCTGAAAAAACAAGTTGACATCTTTGTGCACAACCTTCATCTTGAACTGTCTTTCCAACTGCAACTACATAATGCAATCACCTTCAATGAAATCATCTCTAAAGGAACCAACATTGAGAAATCCCTCATCACAAAGTGTCTTATCAAGATCTTCAAGGAAAACAAAGACAACCCTCAATCATCAAATGACAAATCCTATTTTTGGAATAAAAAGAAAAATGTTGTAAACAATGGTATTGTCGATGCCAAGAACATCCAAATAGTAAAAGCCCCAATCAACATACAAGCAACATCTAGTGGTCCACCATTTGTTCCTCGCGATCAAAGCAAAACAAACTTACCACATCATAAATTCACTCCCCTAGGAGAGCCCATTGAGGTTGTTCTTAAAAAATGTGTACAATCGGGGGCAATTGTGTTATCTGAGGTATGACCACATGAGGAACCTTAATTCAAACCTAATTGGTATGAAGATAATGATTATTGTGAATATCACAGAGTAAAAGGACATAGTACCACTGGCTTAATGAAACTAAAGCACATGATCCAAAACCTTTGATCAAGGGCTTATTAGTGTTACATCACCCCAACCGACTACCAATTACGACATGGATGCCTTCAAAAATCCCCTTCCCTCGCATGACAAAGAAAGTGCCCCTAATACAGGGAAGAAAGTAAATTATACCTATGAGTCTACCATTGGCTACATTGAGCCATCCCAGATTGCCACCATCACCATAAGAGGAAAAGCACCTAACTGTGTCATAACTATGTGTCATAGCTAAGTAACTATTCAAGGAGCCCCATCAACTCCCATTCGTCCAACCGTTGGCCATAATATCCTTGAGTACCTTAGTAAAACCCCTGCTCACATTTCTATACTTGAGCTATTGCACATATCACCTACACACAAAGCCATCCTTAATAGAGCTCTGCAAAAATCATCAGTACCCACTGATATCGACACAACGCAATTCCAAGCTATGATGACAAGTATCACTGCTCCCCATCATTTGACTTTCTCTGATCAAGATCTCACCAAATCTGATCCATCTCACCACGATGCACTCCATATTGATGTTTTCATCGATCAACACCATAGTAAATAGATACTGGTAGATGGTGGAGCTGGGTTGAACATTTGTTCTCTAAGATTGATAAAACTATTGGGCTACCCTGAAGACCGCATTGATACCTCAAAAAGCATAACCATTAAAGCCTATGATGATGGAGAGCATGATTTTGAAGGGATCATATGTCTGCCTTGTAGGAGTCAAGGACAACACTGAGAGGGGGGGTGAATCAGTGTTGTGTGAAATTTCTAATCTTTTTACAAACTTTAACTTGCAGAGTACAAGGAGAGAGAACTATCATTGATTTCTCACATACATGTGCACATAACTGAGAATGAAAAACAAAAACTCATGAGTAAAATATATATTCACAGAGAGAAGATCAAGACACAAGAATTGCACGAGTGGAAAACCCTCCAGGGGTAGAAAAACCACTCCAGAATTGCCTCACTGGCTTAACTGAAAAACATGCCTCACTGGCAATACAAATTGTCTCATTGACAAATATTAAGGTCACACTAACCTATAAGCCTCACTGGCATACTATTTAGAAGCACCAACTTCAAGGAGCACCAACCCCTAATATAGAACAAACTGAAAACAAAAATTCAGAGGGTTTCTCTGTTTCAATACAGAACATTTCTTCTCTCTCATGTGTCTGTCAAATGTCCATTCTGCTCAAAATCAATCCTACATCCGAATACACTTAACAACACTTTTTATGATCTGCATCACCACGTACACTCACACTTTCAATGTACTTTTAAAACCATTATATATAAATTCTGAATTTCTTTTCGTATTCCTTTCCTCTGCAAAAATCCTCTTCATATTTTCTTCAATGTCTCAAAAAAATCTTTTCATTTTCTCTTCTCTGTAAACATCTTACAAAAATAATATCTGTACAATAAAAAATCCATCTGCAAGAAGAAAAAATCTAATTTACAATATTATGAAATCTTAAATAATGTTAATCAGTGCCCTGTAAAATAAAGACTCTTCTTGTATCCTCTTTTTGTCCTGCAACAAATTACATTTCTTCAAAATAAAATCATTTTCTTTTCAATTTCCATCTTGAATAAATCTTCATATTCCATATCTCAAAACAAATCATCTGTAAAAAAAATTCCTTAAAAACTTCCAAGCTTTTACATTCAAAACCCTTGAGCTTCTTCTTCTTCTCAATCTGCAAGAGTATCTTCAATCTCTCTTTGGATTTCCTTTGTATGAAGACAAGGAAAAAATAAAATCATCTTAACACTTAAAAAATCTTCCACAAAAATTTGTTTATCTTCTCTTCAAAAAATGATCCTTCATATTCTTTTCAATAAGATCCTTCATATCCTTAAAAAATTCACCAATTTTTCTTAAAAGAAAATCTCCTCAAAAAAACAAAATCTTGATGTTTGTCTCTTTACAAAAAAAAACTCTTCATAAAAAACTCCTTATTAGAAACAAACTCCTTATATTCATGACAAAAAAAGTATCGACCAAAAATTTGAAGGAAATTACTAAATTTTAAAAGGAACTTTCAAACTTTGGTTCGGGCTTCAAAACTTTCTATAAACTCCTCACAAAATTTTAAAGGAAGAAAAATAGCTTTTTCTTAAACCGTCGGCCTCACACAAACTGTTTCCTTTTTAATCTTTTGGCGGTGTTGAGTTCAAATTCAAAACCATAGAAAGCCCGCCCATTTTGCTCCATCGGTGATAATAAAGTTTGTAATGCTTTATATTGTAAATCGCGCTCCACATAAAACACCAAAGCTTTAAGGAAGGGCTGGTCACCGTCATGTGATGGTAGCCCTCTAACAGGTCACTTTAAGTGACTTTGACTTACCATTGCAGGTCAACTCATTGTTATAACATAAAGAGCATTTGGTATGTGATAGGCTTGGAAAGGAATGAAGAACTTAGTTTAGGATAGATAGACAATCAAAGACTTAGATAATAATGACCTCAAGAAAAATATGGAGAACTAAGATAAGGATATCAATTAGTCCAATTCAAGTGACCTCTACACCTGCTGTCCAAATAAACCTTAACCAATATGCCTTTTTATTATGCTTTGAAGAATGCTTTGATGATTTGAAGACTTCCAGTTTGTGACATCATCTTGTCAAGACTTATATCAACCTTTTAACATTAGTGAAGAATCATCTAAATAAGCTTTTGATAAAGAACCACTATGCCAATGAAGCACTCCTTGAGAGTGAGTTGATTTACTGATGTTCTTGTTTAACCTTCATGGAGATTTCAACCTATCAACAATGTCATCCTTGTCATGCTGCCACTATTCATATTACAAACAACTGTCATGAGATGATCACATCAAGAACTACTTAACAAACAAGTCCTTCACTTTAGTTACACACTGACACATGAAGATCCATAGAAGACAAAATAAACATGCATCCTAAATAGGATCCTATAACTGATTTCACATGATCCAACAACACTCCATCATATGTAAGCAAAATGATATAAAGATATCATTATGATGCAAAACTCCTGATAGATCCTTGATCTATCAAATGCAAATTGAACCTGATTGAAAAACACATCTGAATTTACCTCAACCATATTAAGTTCATGATGAATGCCTCATTAACCATCTCCTCCTGATGTCCTGATGACCTCTGCATTAGATCCATGTGATCAACCTTTTTGACATCAATGACAATCAATCACCATCAATCTCCCCCTTTGTCATTGATGGCAAAACTACCTGATGCAATTTTTCGTTCTCCCCCTTTTTGCCATTGATGACAAAGCTTGAATTAACTCCCCCTAAGAACAACTCCACTGAAAGATGTTATAGCATGATCATAACAATTAAATTATGAATACTCTGAAGGCCTAAACTCCTGTCATCTTGTTATCAAATGATAAGATTACTTGGTTCAATCAAAAATAAAATTGAGAACCACTTACCAAAATCTTTGAAACCACTTGTTTTTTCAAGGAATTGAAGGTACTGAATGCAATTTTGCTAAAATTATTTCAAACTTGAGAGCAAAAAGATACCATGAAACTTACATCTGAAGCACAATACCACTTCTTAATACAATACCACTATGAAGATGAAGACTGACATACTCCTGATGACATCACATGTGATTGAAAGACAAACAAACAGTTCTTCTTTAATCAATAACACTTTTGACCCACATAACAAATCTCCAATGAATCTATTTGCATCCCCTGTGATAAAGTACATAAACAAATCACTGAATACCACTGGTAAACACTGACAAGAATAATCAACAACTCAACTAAACTCAGCACTGATCCACTTTCTGAAATAGTCCTGAAACATATCAACCTGAAGAATACCATCCAATTACTGACAACCAGATGACATGATGACCATTTTTTATAAAAACTATTCAAATTTTCCATGATAGTGATAACTCAGTCTTGATACCACTTCAAAACTGGAGGCACACAATTTGCACATACCTTTCTGAATCATATTAATGAGGAAGATCATTAATGAAACATGTAAAACTATCACCTCAGAAAACTCCTCAATATCTCTTGGTTATCATCTTCTTTTGACATTATCTTCAAATCACCTGAAAGCTCCAAGATACATGTCATAAAACATAACTCAACAAGGTAATAGATATAATCATCAAACTGACTCCTTGATATGAACTATCAAACTGCAACCAAACTATTCTGACACCTTTTCTTGACATGATAAAGAATGAAGACCATCTGAATAAATGAAGACTATCCTTTTAACATCTTGTATGCATACAGAACTAAACATGTCACATGAACACCTGTATTATTGACATACACTGGAAACCAATATCATCATAAACTTCATATCAAGCATGATAAACAAAACAAGATAAACATCAACTGATCTCCTCTATAACTTCTTGGGGATAATTGATAGATCATGAACAACTCCCCCTTACTTCATGTTCTCAGTTATCCAACTCATGATGTAACTTGTGCACGATGCACAAGTTTAGGATCCTTCTTGTCCTGACTTTGTTTTCTTCTCCAAACCTATATAAACCTTTTCTTTTCTTTGCTCAAGGTGTCTGCTCTAGATGTCTGCAATTTATTCCTGCAAAATTGTGCCTTATGCCCAAAAGAATTGCAATTATAACAAACTATATTATAACCAAATGACTGATACCTTTTTGACATCTCCTGAGCAATTATGTTATGCTTCCATGTAGGATCAAACATTCTATTCATTTTACAGTTTCTTTGAATGTGTCCAATATTATTGCACTTGTAACAAACAATATCAGTATTCCTTCTGCAATTAACTGATTTGTGTCCAAATTGATTACAAGCATAACAATGACCATTAAAAGAATAATTATACCTGTACATGTATGCTTGTCAAACAGAAGCATTTTTTCTTCTTCTTTCATTATGCTTTTCATCTTTGACATTTATTTCAGTTTCTGTCTTCTCTTTATCTTCAAGAGCACTAGCATGAAAATCAATTTTCTTTCTGGGAGTTTGCCTGGCTTTTGAACACTCCCCTTCTTCAATATTCTTTTCAAACAACAGATTCTTGTGTAATTTAGAGGAAGCCTTTTCTAACTCCTTTCTTAAAAAGACTATTTCAGATTCATACTTTTCACAATCAACTTCTTTGGCCTTTAGTTGATTATTGACATCTTCTTTTATTTTCTTAACTTCTGCAATTTGAGCCTTCAAATCTATTATCTGTTTTTCTACATCTTGAAGATTTGAAAGAATTTTTATCTTGGATTCCTTTTCCTCTTGAAGTTGCAACTTTAAACTTTTGTTCTCCATTCTGAGTTCTTTGATCTCACCAAGGGCACAAATGAGCTCACCTTCCATATCAATCTCATAATCCTGGTCATCATCACTTGTGATGCTAGCTTCTTCTGAATCTGATTGAGTTTGAACTTCAACTCCTTCATTGCCACTTTCCTCACACACCAGAGTGTCCTCTTCTTCATCATTATCTTGATAAATTCTTATTAGTTCTTTCCAGACATCCTGAGCTATTTCACACTGCACAACCTTACAAGAAATATCATTAGATAAACTAGATAGAATAACCTTCTTGGCTATATGATTCCATTTAAGAGCCTCTTTGTTATTTGCAGAAATACCATTTTCAACTGACATTAAAACATCATATCCTAAGGAGGATAAATACACTTGCATTCTAACATACCAAACTGAAAAATGTGAACCATCAAACTGAGGAACATCTGAAACATTTTCTTCTAGGACAATATCAGATTCAACTTGGAGAACATTTTTATCAACTGACTTTATATCAACATCTGGATTTGATATGAATGATGTCTTTTGAACCTTTTGACTAGAATGAAGCTTGACATTTTTATTCTTATTTCTTCTGCACTTACCCATTGAACTCCACACACAGGACCTACCCAAGCTGATTAAGCTGCAAGAGGGAAACTGGCTCTGATACCAATTGTAGGAGTCAAGGACAACACTGAGAGGGGGGGTGAATTAGTGTTGTGTGAAATTTCTAATCTTTTTACAAATTTTAACTTGCAGAGTACAAGGAGAGAGAACTATCATTGATTTCTCACATACATGTGCACATAACTGAGAATGAAAAACAAAAACTCATGAGTAAAATATATATTCACAGAGAGAAGATCAAGACACAAGAATTGCACGAGTGGAAAACCCTCCACGGGTAGAAAAACCACTCCAGAATTGCCTCACTGGCTTAATTGAAAAACATGCCTCACTGGCAATACAAATTGTCTCACTGACAAATATTAAGGTCACACTGACCTATAAGCCTCACTGGCTAATACAATGCCTCACTGGCATACTGTTTAGAAGCACCAGCTTCAAGGAGCACCAACCCCTACTATAGAACAAACTGAAAACAAAAATTCAGAGGGTTTCTCTGTTTCAATACAGAACATTTCTTCTCTCTCATGTGTCTGTCAAATGTCCATTCTGCTCAAAATCAATCCTACATCCGGATACACTTAACAACACTTTTTCTGATCTGCATCACCACGCACACTCACACTTTCAATGTACTTTTAAAACCATTATATATAAATTCTGAATATCTTTTCGTATTCCTTTCCTTTGCAAAAATCCTCTTCATATTTTCTTCAATGTCTCAAAAAAATCTTTTCATTTTCTCTTCTCTGTAAACATCTTACAAAAATAATATCTGTACAATAAAAAAATCCATCTGCAAGAAGAAAAAATCTAATTTACAATATTATGAAATCTTAAATAATGTTAATCAGTGCCCTGTAAAATAAAGACTCTTCTTGTATCCTCTTTTTGTCCTGCAACAAATTACATTTCTTCAAAATAAAATCATTTTCTTTTCAATTTCCATCTTGAATAAATCTTCATATTCCATATCTCAAAACAAATCATCTATAAAAAAAATTCCTTAAAAACTTCCAAGCTTTTACATTCAAAACCCTTGAGCTTCTTCTTCTTCTCAATCTGCAAGAGTATCTTCAATCTCTCTTTGGATTTCCTTTGTATGAAGACAAGGAAAAAATAAAATCATCTTAACACTTAAAAAATCTTCCACAAAAATTTGTTTATCTTCTCTTCAAAAAATGATCCTTCATATTCTTTTCAATAAGATCCTTCATATCCTTAAAAAATTCACCAATTTTTCTTAAAAGAAAATCTCCTCAAAAAAACAAAATCTTGATGTTTGTCTCTTTACAAAAAAAACTCTTCATAAAAAACTCCTTATTAGAAACAAACTCCTTATATTCATGACAAAAAAAGTATCGACCAAAAATTTGAAGGAAATTACTAAATTTTAAAAGGAACTTTTAAACTTTGGTTCGGGCTTCAAAACTTTCTATAAACTCCTCACAAAATTTTAAAGGAAGAAAAATAGCTTTTTCTTAAACCGTCGGCCTCACACAAACTGTTTCCTTTTTAAACTTTTGGCGGTGTTGAGTTCAAATTCAAAACCATAGAAAGCCCGCCCATTTTGCTCCATTGGTGATAATAAAATTTGTAATGCTTTATATTGTAAATCGCGCTCCACATAAAACACCAAAGCTTTAAGGAAGGGCCAGTCACTGTCATGTGATGGTAGCCCTCTAACAGGTCACTTTAAGTGACTTTGACTTACCATTGCAGGTCAACTCATTGTTATAACATAAAGAGCATTTGGTATGTGATAGGCTTGGAAAGGAATGAAGAACTTAGTTTAGGATAGATAGACAATCAAAGACTTAGATAATAATGACCTCAAGAAAAATATGGAGAACTAAGATAAGGATATCAGTTAGTCCAATTCAAGTGACCTCTACACCTGCTATCCAAATAAACCTTAACCAATATGCCTTTTTATTATGCTTTGAAGAATGCTTTGATGATTTGAAGACTTCCAGTTTGTGACATCATCTTGTCAAGACTTATATCAACCTTTTAACATTAGTGAAGAATCATCTAAATAAGCTTCTGATAAAGAACCACTATGCCAATGAAGCACTCCTTGAGAGTGAGTTGATTTACTAATGTTCTTGTTTAACCTTCATGGAGATTTCAACCTATCAACAATGTCATCCTTGTCATGCTGCCACTATTCATATTACAAACAACTATCATGAGATGATCACATCAAGAACTACTGAACAAACAAGTCCTTCACTTTAGTTACACACTGACACATGAAGATCCACAGAAGACAAAATAAACATGCATCCTAAATAGGATCCTATAACTGATTTCACATGATCCAACAACACTCCATCATATCTAAGCAAAATGATATAAAGATATCATTATGATGCAAAACTCATGATAGATCCTTGATCTATCAAATGCAAATTGAACCTGATTGAAAAACACGTCTGAATTTACCTCAACCATATTAAGTTCATGATGAATGCCTCATTAACCATCTCCTCCTGATGTCCTGATGACCTCTGCATTAGATCCATGTGATCAACCTTTTTGACATCAATGACAATCAATCACCATCATGCCTATAAGGGTTGGTCTGGTTACCACTGACATGCGATGCCAAGTCCTAGACATTGACTTGCCTTATAACATTATCCTCTGTCGCCCTTACATCCACACCTTAAAAGCAATACTGTCTACTTACCACCAATGTTTAAAATTCCCCTACAAATCCCTTTGAATACTACCGAGCCCTTCAAGCCACTTATCAGAATCCTAACCATGTGCCCATCAATACCGAGGCTTATCCTTCCACATCTTATGTTGATCTCTCAAACCTAAATAAGCCCTCCACCAGCAAATCCATCCTTGAGGTTAAAGTCAAAATTGCAAAGAAAGGACTTGGTGAGTATAGCTTGCAGGAATCTTGTTGCGTGGGCACCATGCCTTTATCACCCTGATCATATGGTAGATAATCTATATCAAAAGCCACTTCATCCAAAGCAACTATCACAATGACCCTAATAGTGTTCATACAGTTAGGATTGCTTGACAATGAAGATGTGGAGGATAACAACACTTCTTGGCTTTTTATGATGGAAATGATTAGCTCACTCTGGAAGTAGAGTGGTATAACAATGGATATAGAATCATCAAGAACATGGGCTACAAAGGAATAGGAGGAATAGGACCAGAAGAACAAGGCCCCCTAGTGTTAGGGTTAGCCAGTAAAAGATATCAATTAAATGGAAATAAAGATTAAATAGAGGAATTGAAATACACATAAATAATAATAGAAAGAGACAAGTTTTAACGTGGTTCACGCAAGCTCAGGCTACATCCACCAATAGAGAGTCCAATATTATTATCCAGTGAATCAAACCGATTACAACCAGCAATCCCTGCAACTCAATGCCGTTGCAAATACTACAATACAATATATCAAAAAAACCCTAACCTTTAGCCGCTTTTATCAAGCCTTATGTCAGTTACAAAATACGATTTTTTATGTTGGTCCAAAAACTCAGCGAGGATACATGGCTAGTGTACAGTACTTTCCTGATCAGTTGCCACCTACCAACACCTAGAACTGATCATCGTCATGAAGAATTATAACAGATAGGGTCTAGGATACCGGAAGGAGGGTATGCCTTCCTCAGACACCAAATTTATCCTTGTTAAAGTAGTTGAGGCCTTTCTTGTGGAAGAGGCCCCTAGTCAGGATACCATTGATGACTCTACCTTCCATATCACTGAGCTATTCCAAGAAACATCCTTTTTTATGTTATCTTTAGCCTCCACATCCAAATCCTCTAACCTCCAACTTGTCTATCCTAAACTCATTGATTGGAACCAACAGGGGCCACCTGCCATAGATGTATTTCAAAATGATGAGGCTTGTTGATATTAGGATAGAAAACTAAGAGGGGGGGTTGAATCAGTTGTCTCAAAACTTTCTTTTCTTTAACTAATTAAATCCTTCTTGTATTTCTAAAGCATAATAATGATTCAATCATGGAAGCACAATGTAATAACTCAAGAGCAGAAACACATTAACACATATGACACCAATATTTTAATGTGGAATACCTGGTTAAGGGAAAAACCACGGGGTGACTAACCCAAGATGGTATTCTCTATTAAAAGAATAAGAAGAACAAAATGGCACTTACCAATTAGGGCTCACTTCCCGAGCACACTTTTCACAAGAGGCCCACTGCCTACAAGAGACACACTGTCTACAGAATAATATAAGTATTACATACTTGAACTAGAGATTAGCATCTTCACCATGCTTCAGTCAGTTCCATTTAAGCTCAACACTTCTGCTTTGCTTTTTTCTCGTCTCCTCTCTACCACTTTCTCATCTTCACTTAGGATACTTTGAAATGACTTCACAAGTCTTATTTATACAAGACATCAACATTGGGATAATCATCAAAGTCAGCGCAATGCATACTTTATTTTATTACAGAGAAAATACACAAATAAAATTTGATTTGTTACAAGATATTCATGTGTATCATCATAATGTCAGCCACACATATCTAGGACTTCAATCTTCTTTGAGGAACATGCCATGCTTCGCAGAACATCTTCAAGATCATCCGTAAGATGTGTAAAACATCTGGTCGGCCATGATTAGGAAGAACATCATCACCCAGAAGTAAATCTTCAATTGCAAGTTCAATATTTAATGCGGACCACCAACACGAACTGGACATAATCTGGAGACCCACACAAGCTTGCCTGAATCACTAAGAATATCCATGCCACTTCTGCTTGCTAAAATCATTCGCATCTTCATCCGGAACCTCAAGAACACAATCTGTCATCACTATCACATTAGAATAAATGCTTGTAGACCTTTAGACCACGAACCAATTGAGTTGTCAATTCAAATTGGCTTCCTAAACATTCCACCAAATCTGCAAAACAAGATATTGCTTTTTTGGATCTCACCAGACCTATTTGTGTCACTCTATTACCTCTGAATAGCTACCAGAACTAGTTTACTCATATGGCTATAACTTCTCCAAATCATCATGTGGATCTCTCAAATCTTGACTGGATCATCTTTATACACATATCTACAAACCCTTTGATGTGCATTCTCCGATCTTCATCTTAGCTAGCATTTTCACTTCATAGAGTTTCACTGCCTTCACTATTCTTCTGTGTTTCTGATAGCACTAATTTTCTCAATATCCTCAACACAGCTCATCCAATCCTTGACATCAATGCAACAGAAGTATGTTGACATCAATGACAACACCGGTTGGGCCCGTACTTGTAACAATATCCCTTTGTCATTGATGGCAACATATGATGTGAAAAACTATTTTAACCATCAAGACAAGAACTTCTCACTAACTAACATAGCTCCCCCTATCAACAGCAATCATTCATATGTCTTTTCTTTCTTTACTGCTCCCCCTTTGATCAGCAACCACTTTTGTTTTTCACATGTATTTTCTCCCCCTTTGACATCGATGGCAAAGGGCACATACTTGCATCAATCAGAATCATATAGACTGCTCCCCCTGAGTAGCAGCTTCTTATCATCAATCCGGACCACAAGATATGACTGTGAAATTCATTAGACTAATGCACATCAGTGCACCTTAATTTAGAACCGGAGGGGTAATAACCCATAACTTCTCCCTGAGATACTCAAAAGAGTCCTTAGGTAGAGGTTTAGTAAAAATGTCTACAATCTAATCCTTTGTGGACACAAACTCCAATCTGACTTCATTCTTGTTCACCTACTCTCTCAAAAAGTGAAACTTGATGGATATATGTTTTGTCTTTGAATGCAACACTAGATTTTTTGATATATTTATTACACTTGAGTTATCACAGAAGATTGTGATAGGTTCCTCATACTCCACTTTGATGTCTCTTAGCATTTGCTTCATCCATAATACTTGAGTGCAACTACCTGTTCCTACAATATATTCTGCTTCTGCAGTGGACATAGATATTGCCTCTTGTTTCTTACTCGGCCAAGAAACCAATCTTTTCCCCAAAAAGAATGCACCACCACTGGTACTCTTCTGGTCATCCACATCTGCTGCCCAATCCGTATTTGAATATGCATGAAAAGAGAAATCATGATCCCTAGGATACCATAAACCATACTCAACTATTCCCTTTAGATATCTGAGAATTCTCTCGATTGCCATGACATGAGATTCTTTGGGATCAGCTTGGAATCTGGCAACAAGACCAACAACATTCATAATGTCAGGTCTAGTTTGAGTAAGATATAGTAGTCCTCCAATCATTGACCTATACTTTTTTTTATCATCCTTAGGAGATTCATCATCTTTGCTCAGTTTACATCCATTTTACATGGGAGTATTCATTGGTTTTGAATCTTCCATCCCAAATTTCTTCAACAATTCTTTCACATATTTGGTCTATGATATGAAGATTCCTTTCTTTGTTTGAGTGATTTGTAGACCCAAGAAGAAATTCATTTCCCCAAACATAGACATCTCAAATTCACTTTTCATTTGATTTGCAAAAGTCTTACACATACTATCTATTCCTCCAAAAATGATATCATCAACAAATACTTCAACAATCAAGATATTTTCATTATCAATCTTGAAGTATAAGTTACTGTTAGTAGTACCTTTGTTGAAACCAATCTTCAAAAGATGTTTATCCAATCTTTCATATTGGTCCCTTGGGGCTTGTTTGAGTCCACACAGTGCTTTCTTCAACTTGTAGACCATATCACCATGATCAGACAATTGAAATCCATCCAGTTGCTCAATGTATACTTCTTCCAAGTCACCATTCAGGAAGGTAGACTTGACATCCATCTGATATACTTTGAAATCCTTGAAGGTAGAAAAAGCAATAAATAATCTGATTGCTTCAATTCTTGCCATTGGAGCAAAAGTTTCTTCAAAATCAACTCCTTCTACTTGAGAATAACCCTTGCAAACCAATCTGGCTTTATTTCTGACTACTTCACCATCTTCATTCAGTTTATTCCAGAAGACCCATTTGGTCCCAATCACATTTTTGTTTCTAGGTCTGGGAACAAGATCCCAAGTGTGATTTTTCTCAATCTGCATCAACTCTTCCTTCATTTCTTTGGCCCAACTTTCATCATTGCATGCTTCATTTACTATTTTTGGTTTAATCTTTGCAATCAAACAATATTTTTCTAAATCTTGAGCATTTTTTCTTCTTTTTGAACACCTTTACTTCTATCACCTATAATCTAGTCTTTAGAATGATTCAGTCTTACATACCTAGGAGTTTTAGGAATTTCTTACACTTCTATTTCTTGGACAGGTTCACTCAAGCTTATTTCTTCTTCTTGTATTTTAGGATTCTCTAGATCAGTCTGGATCTAAATTTCAGAAGGGGCTTGAACTTCTTGGACCAAAACATCATTCTGATCATCTTCTTCATATTCATAAAGCCTTGAGGGTTTTTTAGTGCCTTCATCAACCTTCACATTTGTACTCTCTACAATCTTTCTCAATCTCTTGTTATAACACTGGTATGCTTTTCTTTGAGTAGAATAACCCAAGAATATTCCTTCATCACTTCTAGCATCAAATTTGCTAAGGTCTTCATCTCTTTTAATGTAACATTTGCTGCCAATGACTCTGAAATACTTCATAGTGGGAGTGATGCCAAACCAGAGTTCATAAGGGGTCTAACCAATATTGCTTCTGATTTGTATTTGATTAAGAGTATAGATAGAAGTGCTTATAGCTTCTCTCTAGTAGATTTGAGGAACATTTGCTTACATCATCATGGTTCTAGATGCTTCCTGGATGGTCGGGCTCTTTCTCTCCACTACTCCATTCTGTTGTGGAGTCCTTGGAGCAGATAACTGTCTTTTTATCCCATGTTTCTCATAGAATTCTATGAACTCTCTAAATGTGAATTCTCCACCTCTATCAGACCTAAGACATTTTATATTTAACCTAGTTTCATTTTCTACCATAGCTTTGAATATTTTGAATTTCTCAAGAGCCTCAGATTTCTCTTTCAGGAAAGTCACCCACATCATCCAAGAATGGTCATCAATTAGTAACATGAAATATTTATCACCTTGCAAACTCCTAATTCTTGCTGGTCCACATAGATCAGTATGTACTAAGTCCAACAATCCGGTAGAATATTGTTCCTTACTTTTGAATGTGACTCTGCTCTGCTTACCCAACTGACATTCTTTGCACAAACTGTTGGTACGTTTCACCAATCTTGGAAGATCTCTTACAACCTGAGTGTTTCTTATCTTGATAATATTATCAAAATTTACATGACACATTCTCCTATGCCACAACCAACTCTAATCAATTTGAACAAATAAACAACTTTTGCCAGTACCAACCAAGTGGAAGATGTTACCTTTTGTTTGAGTACCAGATGCAACCTTTGTTCAAGAACTTTCAAAGATCTTATATTTTCCATTTTTGAATCAGAGATCATAGCCTTTGTCCACCAACTGCCCAACATTGAGAAGATTGTGCTTCAGACCTTCGAAATATAGTACATCACTAGTTTTGTTCTTTCCATCAAAAGAAATAATTCCTCTGCCTCTGATTTTGCCAACAGAATTATCACCAAATTTTACAACTCCTCCATATTTTTCTAGATCTATGAATTTATTTTTGTCACCAGTCATATGGTGGGAGCATCCACTGTCAATGATCCAATCATCCTTTTCTTCAACTTGGGTAGCCAGAGCTCTTTCTATCATTTTATGATTGACAGATTCTGTGGGCATTGGATCTTCTTCCTTGATGGCAATAAACACCCAGTCACTTTCAGATTTGTTTCCTATCTCTGATTCATCATCTGTTACTCCATCATCATCATCTTCTTCATGAACATAATAACATTTCTTTTGGAATCTTGATCTATTTGGATTTGTCCTTGACATCTCTCCGAACACCTTGAGGCAAAATGACCAATCTTGTTGTAGTTGAAACATTTGAAGGGCAATTTTCCTTCATACTTACTAGATCCTCTTGGTAGTGTTTTTGCAATAAGGGCTTCATGTTGAGCAGCTTCTGCTTCATCTTCTTCCAGGTCTTTTCTTGCTTTTTCATACCATGATAGTTTCTTTGAGGAGTTCTCTCCTGGATCATACCTTTGTTTGCCTTTTACAGAGGCACTAGCTTTGAATGTAGATTTAGTCTTGGGGGGTGCATCTCCAAACTTAGCCAATTCAAATGCAGTTAATTTTCCAACCAATTGATCTCTTGTGATATTTGATAAAGATCTAAATTCTTCAATAGCAACAACCTTGTGTTTGTAAGCAGGAGGTAGGGATCTGAGAACTTTGGCAACAATCTTATCTTCATCCAAGATTCCACTAGCACACCTAATGCCACAAACAAGCTCATTTACTTTTGGCATAAATGTAGTGATATTCTCATCTTCATTCATCTTTAGGTTTTCAAATTTTCCTTTCAGACTCTATAGCTTGGCACATTTAACATATTTGTCTCCTTCATGCAAAAGTTCCAATTTTTCCCAAATCTCATATGCAGTTTTTAAATCTATAACATTTGTTAGCTTTGAATCAGATAAGGCACTTAGTAAGGATTCTTTAGCTCAAAGATTATCTTTGGCATCTCTGATTTCATCTATAGCTGTCGAACCATTCTTTGGAGGAACATACTTCTTTGAAGTTATGCTCCAATATTGCATTCCCATACATTGTAAGTGACATTCCATGCGGCTTTTCCAAATAGTGTAATTAGTTCCATCAAATCTTGGACTATCCTTCTTGTAGGAAGACATCCTGGATCTCTTCAAGTGATAAAGATCTTTTAGAGGAACTTAGCTTTGATACCAATTGTTGATATTAGGACAAACAACTGAGAGGGGGGGTGAATTAGTTGTCTCAGAACTTTCTTTTCTTTAAACATTTAAATCCTTCTTGTATTTCTAAAGCATAATAATGATTCAATCATGGAAGCACAATGTAATAACTCAAGAGCAGAAACACATTAACACATATGACACTAAGATTTTAACGTGGAAAACCCAGTTAAGGGAATAACCACGGGGTGACTAACCCAAGATTGTATTCTTTGTTAAAAGAATAAGAAGAACAAAATGGCACTTACCAATTAGGGCTCACTGCCCGAGCACACTACTCACAAGAGGCCCATTGCCTACAAGAGACACACTGTCTCTAGAATAATATAAATATTACATACTTGAACTGGATATTAGCATCTTCACCATGCTTGAGTCAGTTCCATTTAAGCTCAACACTTCTGCTCTACTTTTTACTCTTCTCCTCTCTACCACTTTCTTATCTTCACTCGGGATACTTTAAAATGACTTCACAAGTCTTATTTATAAAAGACATTGACTTTGGGATAATCATCAAAGTCAGCAAAATACATACTTTATTTTATTACAGAGCAAATACACAAATACAATTTGATTTGTTACAAGATCTTCATGCATATCACCATACTGTTGGCCACACATATCTGGGACTTCAATCTTCTTTGAGGAACACACCATGCTTCATAGAACATCTTCAAGATCATCCATAAGATGTGTAAAACATCCGATCGGCCATGATTAGGAAGAACATCATCACCCAGAAGTAAATCTTTAATGCGGACCAAATTGGACACAATCTGGAGACCCCCACAAGCTTGCCTGAATCACCAAGAATATCCACACCACTTCTACTTATTGAAATCATTCGCATCTTCATCTGGAACCTCAAGAACACAGTCTGTCATCACTATCATATTAGAATAAATGCTTGTGGACCTCCAGACCACAAACCAATTGAGTTGTGAATTCAAATTGGCTTCCTAAACATTCCACCAAATCCACAGAATAAGATATTGCATTTTCGGATCTCACCGGACCTATTTGTGTCACTCCGTGACCTCTAAATAGTTGTCAAAACCAGTTTTACTCATGTGGCTATAACTTCTCCAAATCTTCATGCAGACCTCTCAAATCTTGACTAGATCATCTTTAGACACTTGTCTACAAACCCTTTGATGCGCATTCTCTGATCTTCATCTGAGCTGGGATTTTCACTTCATAGAACTTCACTATCTTCATTGTTCTTCTATGTTTCTGATAGGACTAATTTTCTCAATATCCTCAACACACAGCTCATCCAATCCTTGACATCAATGCAACAGGAGTATGTTGACATCAATGACAACACCGGTTGGGCCCATACTTGCAACAAGGCTATCATTGAATTCATGGGACTAAGGAAAGGCTTGCCGCTAGAAGATGACAAAGTGGGGTTTGCTATGGACCTACCCCAACTATCATACTTTGGCAGAAGCGTCGGATCCTCTAGTCGCAAAAATAAAATAAATAAAATAAAAAATGAAAGGTCATTGGGTGAAAACTGAAAGGTGCCCCTTGATCAAGGAAAAATAAAAATAAAGGACATATTTGAGGGTGAAAACCTCTTTGAGGTGCCCGAGGATGGAGGATCTGACCTTCCTATGAAATACTAAGAGAAGTCACCTCTACTAGCAGAAAATACTCAGGAAATCAATTTGGGTAGCACACAGGATCCAAAATTCACTTTCTTAGCAGTGTCACTAACAGAAATAGAAAGGGTCAACTTCACAGGTTTCTTCATGAGAAGAGAAATCAACTTTGCATGGACCTATATAGATATGCCCAGTCTAGACCCTTCTCTGGTGGTTAATCATTTGACAGTATCTCCTAATGCCAAACTAGTCAGATAGAAGCTAAGAAAAATGCATCCCCAAATAGCATTGTTAGTCAAATAAGAAATATAGAAATTGTTGGATGCAAAGTTCATCAAGCCCATTGATTATCTTGAGTGGGTGTGCAATCTAGTACCAGTAGCCAAACCTAATGGAAGAATCTGATGTTGTAATGATTTCAGAGACCTAAACAAAGCTTATCCCAAAGATGACTTTCCTTTGCCAAACATTGACACAATTGTTCACTTAATAGCGGGACATGAAATGTTCTCATTGATGGATGGATTCTTTGGATATAACCAAATTAGGATTGCAGAGGAGGACCAACACAAAACTACTTTCATTTTCCCTTGGGGTACATATTGTTGGGTCATAATGCCCTTTGGTCTAAAGAATGTAGGTGCCACCTACCAATGGGCTATGACTATAATTTTTCATGATCTTTTCCATTCCATAATGGAGGATTATGTCGATGACATCTTGCGAAAGTCGAAAACAAGAGAAGGCTATCTGCAGTCTTGGAACAGATCTTTGACAAGCTTGAGAAATACAAGGTTAGATTGAATCCCAAGAAGCGTGTTTTTGGGGTAACCTCTGGCAAGCTATTAGGCTACATAGTCTCTCAACGAGGCATTAAAGTGGATCCTGTAAAGATAAAAGCTATAGTCACCATGCTTCTGCCATCCAACCTCAAAGAACTTCGTAGCCTCCAAGGTCAATTGCAATCCATCCACCAGTTCATTGCACAATTAGCAGACAAGTGCCATCATTTCCAACACTTGCTATGGAAGGGAGAAACTTTTAAATGGGATGAAAAATGTTAGCAAGCCTTTGAATAGATCAAAGAATATCTTACAATACCTCTAGTGCTTGTACCACCTGTCCTAGATCGACCTTTGCTCTTATAGACTTCCTCAACTATAGTTGCCCTAGGTGATTTGTTAGCCCAGCAAGATGAAACAGGAAGGGAACATGCCATTTATTACATCAACAAGACACTTGTTGGTTATGAGCTAAACTATACAACAGTGGAAAAAGTGTGCTTAGTTGTGGTGTTTGCCTCTCATAAATTGTGACAATACATGTTGAACCAAACAACAAAGCTCATATACAAGTTTGACCCACTCAAGTATTTACTCTCTAAAGCAGTTCTTACAGGCAGACTAGCAAAATGGATGATGATCCTCCGTGACTTTGACATCGAATATGTCGATTGCAAATCTATTAAGGGCTAAGTCATTGTCAATCAATTAGTAGAAGCACCCATAACAAATGTTTGCCCTATCTACCCTGAGTTTTTGGACAAAGAACTATTCAATGTATATCAAGTAGAACCTTGGAAGCTCTACTCCTCAAGGTGATTGTATTCCAAAATCTTATAGAATTGTTTTTCTTTGTATCAATAACATAGCAGAGTATGAAGTTCTAATCACTAGGTTGTGCATGGCTGTCCAATGGGACATCAAAGAACTACAGGTATTTGGTGACTCTCAATTGGTAATCAAACAAATCCAAGATGAATACCAAATAAAGGATGAGAAGCTTCTTCCCTACAAAAGAATGGTTGATGACTTTAAGAAGTACTTCTCTAAAATTACATTTGAATAGATTCCTAGAGTCAACAACAAGGCAGTTGATGCCATGGCAACCATCGGTTCTCTCCTAGAAATACCTGCCAACACACAAACGTGTGAATTCCTAGTTGAGAAGCTACTAATCCCAACCTTTGAAGTGCCACAATCCAAACTCGTCTATGAGATTGTTGGTCCCAGTTCCCCCTGGTATGAAGATATATACAAATATCTAACCAAGGGTACCTTCCCCCTGCAACTTTCCAATACCCAAAGAAACCTTCATCCGTCGAGCCTCTAGCTATACTATCCTTGGCCAAACCCTCTATCGCAAAAGTCTTGATGATATCCTCCTTAGGTGTCTCAACTTGGGAGAGGCTAATGTTGCTTTGTGAGAGATACATGAAGGTGTTTGTGGATCGCATTCCACTGGTCCTAGTCTTGTTATAAAACTTCTTAGAGCTAGTTACTATTAGCCTACTATGGAGCAAGATGCACAACACTTTTCTAGAAGGTGTGTTCAATGTCAAAAGCTTGGAGATCTCATACATGCTCTAGCACATGAGCTTCAACCTCTCACAGCTCCTTGGCCATTCTTGCAATGGCGACTCGACCTCATAGGAAAGATCCATCCACAAGTTTATGATTACTACTACATATTATTTCACAAAATGGGTAGAAATATCTATCCCTATGACTTATATCACCGGCAAGCAGATCTCCAAGCTTATCTTACATTATATCATTTGCCACTATGGTATCCCTCAAGCCACCATTACTGATAATGGGCATCCTTTCAAGAATCAGGAAGTCTGTGATATGTGCCAGAAGTTTCATCTACAACACAGATTTTCTACCCCCTACTACCCATAGAGTAATGGCCAAGCTGAGGCCTCCAATAAGACCATCATCAAGATACACAAGACAATGATCAATGAAGCTGGACGAGATTGGCACCTACAACCAAACCCTTCCTTGTGGGCTTACCAAACTAATTTTAGAACTCCTACTGGCACTACTCCTTATGCTTTGGTCTATGGCGTAGATGACATTGTCCCTATTGAGGTCAAGATCCCCTCATTATGTGTCTCACTCTAGCATATTGTATCTAATGCAAAGTATAAAAAATCCAAGCTAAAAGAGTCGGAGCTATTGGATGAAAGATGAGTCACAACACTCAATCATCTGTAGGTTTATCAAAATTGTCTTCACCATAGCTACAACAAGAAGATCAAGGAAAGAAGGTTTAGGTGGGTAACCTTGTGTTGAAGGAGATCAATAGAATAGAGAAAAGAACGGTAGGTTCGAGCCTAATTGGCTCAGCCCCTTTGTGGTCACATCTGTCTACGGCTCTGGAGCCTATACTCTAGCTACCCCTAATGGTGTATCTCTAGATCAACTAATCAATAGCATTCATCTCAAAAAATTCTATCCATGAGTCCTTGTAAATAGAATCCCCTTATATGTCTTGAAAAAATCCATAAAAAGCATCAAATGTCCTAAAAAAATCCATAAAAGCATAAAACATCCTAAAAAAATCCATAAAAAGCATAAAATATCCTAAAAAAATCCATAAAAAGCATAAAACATCCTTAAAAAAATCCATAAAAAGCATGAAATGTCCTAAAAAAATCTATAAAAATCATAAAATGACCTAAAAAAAAAAATCCAAGAGTGAAAACCACCTTGTGGCACTTTAGATGACAAAAAAAGTGTAAAGATAAAAATTTTGTCCTCTGGTGAAAACCTAGTAAACATGCCCCTTGGATAAGTACCATAGTGAAAACCTGGCAAATAGTTGCTATGTGTAGAACCAACTTTCACCATCTATTCAGTTATCCCTATTCCCCCATCCATATCACTCCATCCATCCCATTCCATTCACTTCACAATAAAACTTGCTCATCCTGCTATATCGGTATATCACTTGCATATCATGGCTTGGAAATTGTTAACATGGACATATCAGTTGGTCCCTATCATCCTTAGCCATCCCCTTACTCACTAAGCTCCCCTTTACCTGTACCATATTGATCTCTCCCCATTCTAGGAGCACTTTCTTGAACTACACCTTTGGGGAATTGATACTTTAGCCACCATCATTTGCACATCACTACACCAATAAACACTTACCAACAACTTTCACTCTTAAATCACACTATCACATCATCAATACAACACTCACATCACACCTCCACCATAACACAAAAGAACTACATCCTATCTATATCATTAAGTGCCTTGATCCCATGGATACGGGTATGTAGGCAGTTTGGAGTACGAAGCAGGTACCCAGATTCAAGCAAAAAATGATATCCCCTCTTTCATCTTGCACCCTTCCTCTAACCATCCTTCTCTTCATTCATCTCACTTTCCTCTCTCATCATCTATCTCCCACATCATCACTTCACCCAGAACTACATATCATCATGTCTCATCATCATGTGGTGCTTTGATCCCATGGATATGGGTATGTAGCCAGTCTAGAATATGAAGGAAGTATCCAGTACTCAAGCACCGACGATCCATTCCCCCTTTAATCTCTCCTATTTTATGTTTCTTCTCTTTGATCAACACAAGCAAAAAGAACAAACTATGTATATCTAGTGAGCTCAAAACACTTACCAAATTGGAGGTAAACCGATGACATTGGTCTGCATGCCTTAAGCCAACATTTGCTAAATCACTCCAACATCTCAGCCTTCAATAGGATATATCTTTCCTTTCAACAAGGCACTATCAAATCCATCTAAGAGCACCCTAATTTGGCAAGAGAACATGATAGCTATGTCTTTTATTTATCTTTTGATTTATCTTTTGTCCCTTTCTAATACCTAGTCAAGACTGCCTTGATCGATCATATCTTGGTATGTTGCGACGACATATGGACTGGGGCATGGTCATTTACTTTCGTATGTTGTGTTTATGGGGTGATCTTATTCTCCACTATGCCTAATGGTATCTTGTACGTGTTGGGAATAGCATCTTGTATATCAATATCTTTTACATCTGAGAAGCTAAACAGTCTCTTATGCATTAAGATCATTATATGCTAAGACTATTTCCCATACATATAACCAATAAGGTTTCATTATGTCTAGTGGAAATAATCTCAGACATTTGCTTGTAGAGTCAAAGTCCATCTCTGAATAGCTAATATTCATATCTTGTATCTTGATAAGGTTGTATTAGTCTATTTCACATTAGATACTTGACACCTTGGTCTTTATACCCTAGTGCATAATATCTGGTGCTAAATCAAACTTAAGGATTGCAAATCTTCAATTTTGTATGCATCCAATCTGAAGTTGCCTTTCTCCATCCATCTTTCATTGGTAGGATCAATGGTCTCATCATCATCTTCATCATCCTCTTCGTCTTTCCCATCATCCACCTCTCTTCCTACAAAATAAGTGTGTTAGACATAGAAATCATGCATTTACATCATATCATAATAGTAAAATAGCTCATTATCCATATCATTTATAAGCATCTACCATCTATCCATTAGTTAAGCATTCATGAATCCATACATGCATCCATAAGTGTTATCATTATAAACATTGCATAATCATAGTAGCATTAGAATCACATCATAAATGTAGGTATCCATGTCATAAGTATAAGCATCAAATCATCCATACATATAGGTCCATATATCTCAGCATCCATAGCATAAAAACATATAAAATCACAAAAATATAACAATGCCTATCCATAACACATGTGCATATAGAACCATGCCATAATATATAGATCATCCATCCATGTACATCATATGGGTTAGTATATAAGTGTCTACAATATACATAATAGTCAATGTATGTACAAATTTGGCTATTAATGAGCCATCCAAAACCACGTATATATGATAGGCTCGCAGGCCTCAAAAATGATACAATATATACAAATCAAGCTATCCCCGGTGTCTCGGGAGGGAGCTCCCTAAAGAAGCCTCTCCCTGGCCCCTGCTTGCTCCACCGGCTCCACCTGTGTCTCTCCACCATGGTGGCTCCATCACAGAGTCCACCGACCTAGATCCCCCTATCCTCTATGAGGCAGAAGCACCTGACCTGCTCTTGAAGCTTGACTACCTCTGATCAGTCAGCACTACCCCGAAACATAATCCTCTATAATAATTTTCCTCCACCTGGGTTGTACCTATCTCCCCCTATACTCTGGTGATCTCTATCACTAAGTATAATGTTGCCTAGTCTTCGCCCATATCTAATAAGGCCACATCCCTCTCCTGCACTAGCCTCTAAAACCTCTAGACCACAGCATCTCTCTCCATAATCAGCCCCTTCATCTGCAGCACTGTTGTGTCTCACTCTATATTCATCCCCTGAGACCTCACCACTATTGCATCTCTCTATGGTTAGTCTTGCTATAGTCCCATCATCTAGCTGGGGAGCTTGTGCCTACACCTATAGCTGTGCAACCTGTGCCTGGTATGCCTGTACCTATCTCCTAGCATGCCTCATGGCCACCACGGCCCTGTCCCTAGCCACCTATGTATGCTTGAACTAGGCCTGTAGCCTCATCCGCCTCCCAATCTCTCTCTATAGTTGTTGTCACAACTTTGGCACTACATCTCCCTGGTCCCCTCCCCCTGCTCCCACAGCTAGCTACTGCTGTGGTGGAGCTTGAACTTGTCGTGGAACCTACCCTGCTGGCTGCACTAGTGGAGCCAATACCGCAACCATCTACACACATGGAGGCTACCTCTGACCCCTCACTCTCCTCCTGGATGGCCTCTAAATGGCTACCTCCCCTACCTCTCCAGGCCTAGTCAAGCGTGTAGGCCTATGTGTCAGCCAGTATGAGTCATACTCTAGAGTTGTGCCTACATCTGCTGGACCCAGAATCAACTGCCATGCCACTGGCTACAATGCCTCTACCTCTATAATGGCCACATCAACAACTATCTCTGGCCCCCAATTAGATATCTATTGATGGGTATTTTAGCACACAACAACATAGATGTGATTTCTGGTATCACACCTCTCTTGAAAAGTATCCTACCCTAGGTAAGACTACTTCAAAGGATTCTACAGATAGGTCTTATCTTGCTTGGAATTTCCCAGTTGGTATGTCTAGTTGTTCCTACAAAGGGGTCTTACATGTAATGAAGTAGATTGGACAGTCAAAGATAGAAACACATGCAAACCCTTATGATTTCAGCTGATTTGACAATGTAAGATGTTGCTGAAAAACCTAAATCTAACAATCGATTAAAAAGAAAATGTAAAAGGAAGTAGGGTTTAGAAAGTTCCTAAGTGACATCCATAATGAAATAATTGTATCAGGTAGACAAAAATCTAGAAATTAACCAATTTCCTGCTTTACCAAGCTATAACGATTGCTACAACATTACTTAAAATAGTGCTATCTTCTAAGGATTCGATAGATTTTCAAATTACATACATTGATTAAATACCCAAATGCTGGCACGATTTGACTTTTGTAATGTAATTGAACTAAGCACAATTTGACAGTCTAGGCTAACTATGCACAACTACGTACAATCAGCAAGCAACTAATAGTATGGACATGAATGTTCATCAAATACCTTAACAAATCACAAGCATTGTAGAAGCAGAATCTAACTAATACAAATCAAGATCAGAACCATGAAACCAAATAGATAACACAATAAACAAATTCCTAGAGAACCCACAGTAACTTGCTTTGTATTAATCAGAAATTTGGTAGAGTATAAACAATTCAACATCAAGAGTCTTACAAATGAGAGGGAGGGTAGCCTTTGTATAGGAGAGGCACCATGCTAAGTTTTTGAATGAATGATGGAGATTAACTCAACACTAACAAACCAAATTCAACAACATCAAATACATTTAAGATAGCATTTATTCATTCTCAAATTACAATTTGTCTCTTTGGAAAAGGACAAAAAAGACCTCTAAATACATTGATCTTTGACAAATTGAATAGCCATTTGACTATATATATTGAAAAGACAATTTTTGAGATAGAATAAAGACAAAATAGTATCACATGACCTTATAAATATAGCAATGCATATTTGTGATGAGATTAAATTTCAAAATATTCAAAAATTCTATTGTTCCTTATCCGAATCTATTTTGTCTTGTTCTACCATCTTGTTTTCTATATGCCACCCAAGCTGATAATGTTGGATTTATGTCGGTGGGGTCCAGATTCTTGAGATGGTCCACTCTATATTTGAAGACCTCCAGCTCTTCACTCTATTGGATATACATTTTTTCAACTTCCTTTCCCTTATGAAATGTAATGAAGTCAGTCCAAAGATCCTTGACTTCATCCAATCTACCTATAAAATTAAATTCAGTCTCCTCAAAGATTATTTGATGCAGCTTATCCTTACATCCTTGTACATCATACGAAGACAAATCATCATTGTTCATTACAAGGCAATCCCTCAGAGAGTCATTTATCTCATAGATAAAAGATAGTATGTTATTATCAGCCACCTTATAGGTCTCTCTGGAATTGTCAAAGACTTCTTTCCTTCATTTCAGCTAGTGATACCACACTATTGTTTTATGCAACTTATTAGTTGTTAAGATATTTTCACATAACAGTGTTTGAGTGGGTAGATCTCTTATAGCTTGCACCCACGGAAACATGTGACAATAATATTCATCAAAAGGGTCACATTCCTCGTGTAATTCCTTCCACTGGTCCCGTAATTCAAAGAAGTTTTTATGAAGCATAGCTACAAAGTCGATGGCTTCACATCCCTTATGATATACCTTATCTAACTATTTCTAAGTCCTAATAGCCATTGTCTTGACTTCATCGAACTTTGTTAATTCATCCTTTGATAGAAAAGTTGGGACTGTCCTTGGCTCGTCCTTAGAATCCAAAGGTTTTATTAAGAACTGCAAGCATGCTCTAAGCTCTTCATTCTGTTGCTTCAATTCTTTCTCAGTGAGTTCATCCTTGTCCAATTGTTCCAAGATGGAAGAGACTGAGCCTTTGAATTCATCAACCTTTTGACTTCTTGTAGGAGGTCCCAAATAAATAGTAGTTATGATGTAATCTTTAGCTCTGACCTATCTTTTATCTACGTCAGAAGGTGGAATAGCTACCTTAGTTATTTGAGATCCTATAGCATCCTTATAGATTCTAGATTGCACCTTAACCCTTTTTGTTTCTTCAACTTTTCTGTTTGGGCTAAAATGTCACCTAGATCTAACTTCATAATTTCAACATGTGGCTCTTGACAGGCAAGCCTACTATGTAGCCAATTGGCTGCTGTGGGGGAGGAATCTTTAGAAACATTAGGATTTTTATCATTTATGTTTGGTAGCCCTTCAAGCAACTTCTGCTCTTCCTCAGATTCCTTATTTGCATTCTCTTCTTCATCTTCAATACTTCTCTAGTTTTCTAACATCTCTTTCTAAATAGTTCCTAAGACTATTTATGTTATGTTCTTTTCTGGAGGGCTATTAGGAACTTCTATTACTTAACACTTTTTGCATGTGGGAGGGGTTCTTCATGTACATCCTTTTCAATCTCTAGTTCTTGGAGACCTAACTCTGCACATACCTTTTCTATTCCTGGCAGCAATGGTATAGATAAAGGTTTTGAACCTTGAATTGGTGTGACTTGAGAACTTAGAACTGAGGACAGTGGGATTGTGGCTAATGAGGACAAACTAACCTATACCAGGTTAGCAAATGAAGAGAACCCCAAGCTAGGAGGAATGGAAGAAGTTGGTAGGATAGAGGAAATGACAATAGATGAGGAAATGGAAGAAGAAGGCATGGGAATAGATGGTGAAAGAATGGAGGAAATAGGTAATAGGGAAAAGGAGGTGGAAAGTGAAATGGAGGATGTGGAAGGCATAGACATGGTGGAAATGGAAGGGAGTGAAGAAGCAACAATGGAAGAAATGGGGCTACTTGGAGTGGTTGAATCTATTGTTAATGGGCACGAGGCAGTTGAGATGGCAATCACTGGTTGAGAGGCAACAGAGGTATCTTCTTGTATGATTGTAACAAGGGTAGTAGGAGAAGAAGTTGAAATAGTAGGAGAAAGTGTGGTAGTATCCATCATAGGAGCAGCAGGGTGTGAAGAGGTCTCTGACAAATTTGTATTATTAGGTACTATAGCAATAGAAGTCTCTATAGTTATGCCAGTGGTTTTTACTTTGGTTTTCTTTGTTTTAGAACCTTCCTCTGGTCCACTAGGCATGCCCCTATGTTAGTTCTCATTGCACCAAAAGATCAACCTATTAATGCCTAATACAACCACTTGACTTAACAAGCACGGGAGGTAGTTAAGCCCTTGTCACAAACCACCACAGTGTTGTGCTAAACAAGGAGACCAAGGGCCACACCTTGCAACAATCCCCCTCCTAGCATAAGCATGAGGTTTAAACCCATGACCTCAGCTCTGATACCAATTGTTAGTTGTCATTGCACCAAAAGATCAACCTATTAATGCCCAATACAACCACTTGACTTAACAAGCATAGGAGGCAGTTAAGCCCTTGTCGCAAACCACCGCAGCACTACGCTAAACAAGGAGACCAAGGGCCACACCTTGTAACACCCTCTTCTTAGATGCCCTTGTCCTTATTGCAGGAGGCATATCCTTCTTTTGTCTTTGGAACATCCTTTTTCACTTTCTTTACTTTACCTTCCTCTGCCAAGGGTATATGTTCCTCATTGTCTGATTTCATTGCAAACTCTTGAGTTTGCTTTGCTTCATCTCTTATCTCTATAGGTGTGTCTTCTTCATATCCATATTCCTTATCAAACTCAAGTTCTGTGTATGTGAACGGCACTCCTTGTCTCTCCAATACAGCAACTTGGCTTCTAACCCATGAATTAATCTTATTGGTTCCTTCATCACTTCATCTAAGGAGCTTTCTTTTGCATTGGCCCAATTTGGTAGGGGAATTGGTTGATAATACTAGGCTTCCCAAGGTCCTCTATGCATTACATTCTCATCATCTTCAAGTTGATCCAAGACTACTGTGATGTGGAATTTCCTTATAAATCCCAAGGACAATCTTGAATGAGCCCTCTTCAACACCTCATAGTCATCTACACAGTTGGTCCAAAAATCTTCTAGGTGCATTTTGTGGAACAACTTCTTGCTCATATATCTCTCCATTACTATATTCGGGTCAAAATGGTTTCTCTTTGTGTGAAAATGGAGGTTAATCTACTGGAGTTCAGTATCTGAATATTCAACTACCACATGCATAATTACCTTTTCCCAACAAGATGGGAAACATGACATTTGTCCTATGAAGGTGTTTCAACTTCTTTGCACAAGTAATCAGCTACTTTGATAGCTCCAAGAGAACTACTTTGTCTATGGGATAACGGGGTAGTCTATAAGCCATTCTAGTGAAGCCTTGAATCCTCAAATAAGTGAATTTCTCAAATTATATGAACCATCTTCCATATTTCATAACCTCATTCATGGCTTCAGTGGATATCCTAAGGGATGTAGTTCCTTGCAACAATCTACTGATATACATTGTAAAGGCATCATTCACTCTTTTGTAGCAGATGAGAGATTGGGATAGCACTAATTGAGGGTAACATTCATAAACTTTGATTTGCTGTTGCTCATTGTTACAAACTTCTCCCACTTTTGACAATCCAGCATATTCATTCCTTTTTGCCAATACATACACCACATAAGAGGTCCATCTGAATACTTGTTTATCCCTGAAATTGATAAATGCTTCATCCATGTTGTCACTCAATACTTGAGCCCAGTGGAATTTGGTTCCCTTAGTTATTATCTCCTCAATTACCAAGAAAATCCACCTTTCAAAAGTTGATGATGTAGGCAGTCCATATATCCTACTAAGTAGGGTCACCAGATCTCCTATCTCATCATGAAAATCACTTCTGTATAGGACCTGAGGGAGTTTGATGATAGTAGACTTTTTTCTTTTCATCCAGTGCTCATTTATGTGTTTCTTACATGAGTCCATATCTTTCTTATATGTTTCCTCTAAACTTGTTTTGTCTGGCATAACCAATACTTGATACCATGGGATCCCAAAGATCTCTACCAATGAGGATGGACTCGGGTCTACAAGCACCTATCCTGTGGGAGTTTGTATTGTCCTAGTCATTGGGTCATATCTATCAACACAAGCAACTATCAACTCTGCACATTGAGCTAAAGTAGGGAAGGCAGCAGCCTCTCCAATCCCACTGTCTTTTACTTTCTTGGCCCTTGGAGTTGTACTTGGTCCAAATATCTAGGTTTTGAAGTCATCTAAGTCAATGTTACCTAGATCAATATCTCCTATGTTTTTCCACCCGGAGGTGATCTTGGTTTTGGGAGGAATGCCTTTGAACTCGTACTTCATGGCTTGGGCTCTTGCAGTCATTTATCCTACATGACTAGACCTCATAAGTCTTGATGCTTTGAAATGATCTTCCTAATTCCTAAGTGTTGAATGCATGGTCATGTTATACTCTATGAGATCAAGATCTATCCAACTAAGTCATAAATATTTTCCTATGAAATGTTCAAGTCTTATAATTAACTAACCACTGCATTTATTATATGATGAAATGATATAGTACAACAACTCAAATTAATCAATGCAATAAATGCTTAAATGCTCCAAAATGCCAATCAAAAGATGCAAAACACCACAATTTTATCAATACAGTTCTTATTATAATTAGACCAACCTCTTACTCTTGAAATTTTCACTAAGAATAGTAAATTTCATGTTTTGCGCTAATTTGAGGGTCATTCAACCTCTCAAGAATAAAGCACAGATTTAGAGGTCAACCAACCTTGCACTGGATTTAGGTGTGACTAACTTGAATGAGTCTCAGAGGTCGGTCAATTGGGTTTTCAATGCAAGTCTGAGAAGGTGAGTTTTTGCGATGGACTATTTTGTTGTATTCTGCACGGATTAAAGAGCTGCCGAACCTATCATGATTTTGATGGATGACCGACTAAGTTAGTGGAAGGACATTTTAGTGAATGTCAGACGAAGTGTTTTTGGTGCCAAATCAGAAGGTTTTATTCTTGGCACAAGACAATTTTGTGAAAGATTTAACATCTGGATCGCTCATGACAAACTTGGGGTTTTGTTCAAAAAATGTTTTAGTGCCAAGGATCTGCCAAGAGTTCTAACCTAATTTTTATAGACTTTGTTTTGTTTTTGACTTTCAACTAGGGTTTTATAAACAAGACACCTTTTAAACATAGAAAACCCTTAATTACTCACTAAACACTTTGTCAAATCCATTCCTAAAGAGATTGAAATTTTAAACTGGCACAGTAAAAACCCCCCTTTTCAACAAATACAAACCCCAGTTCAAAAAAAAACCCTAGAATCCAGAATGGAGTGCCTACCTAAACATAAAGACCAGAAGTGATGAATGATTCATGTCGAGTCATGACGCACTTCGTCGTCCAAATTCGATGGCCTATTGTCGTCAATTTGCTTCCCAATCGATCTGCATAGCTATTTGCTCAAGTTTACAATAGGAAATGAGCTCTAATGCAGGTAAAAACCTATTTTATCCTCCCCTATTGAATCGCCATTAATGCAAGGTATAGCCTATTGCAGACTAAAATTAGGGTTTGCATGAAAAAGGAAAGTCACTGACTTTGCGCAGTTTTAAAGCTCCACCGACTAGGTTGATTGCAATGACTTTTAGTACAAAGTCAGAGCTTCTCCTTTTGAGTGCTTTACATGCTTTTTGGCATTCCGAGACTTTGCATAGTTTTGGAAATCTTTCAACCCTGTGTGATCTAGTTGTCTTCTGACTTAAGTCGGTTGTGTTGGATTTTAGTGCTCAGTCAAATGGAGGCTCTTTCAATGCTTTGTGTTGGTTTGGCAATTATCAAAATTGCATGGGTTTTGGCAAGGTCTGACTTAGTCAGATGATTGGCTTCATAGCACTGAGTTGAATAACTGATGTTTTAGTGCTATGTCAGTTGCATTAGATTTTAGTGTAGAAGTTGATTGGTGATGAAAATAGTGCTAAGTCGAATGGACAGGAATTTGGTGTATAAGTCAGTTGGACATGGATTCAGTGCAAAAGGCTGTTGCAAAGGTTTTTAGCATAAAGGGTGTTCAGAATTGGTATTTGTGAAGGTAAACATTTGGATTTAGTTGATTTTGGATGACTTAATAACATTTAATATTTCCAGCATCGCATGAATGCAGTTTGATCACTCTTCGACTCTTAGGAATCAAATGAAACGAACTGATACTCTAAACCAAAATTTGAAAAAGGGGGTCCTCATTTCACTAAATGGGGCACATGTGCAAGGTACAACAAATGGTAACTCTACTAGGAAATGCTCCAGAGTATTTCAAAGATAAACCTTGGTTTCGAACCTAGAACTTCTGCATTTCCCACATGCTAGATAAGAAAACATGATACCCTATCAAAGAAGCAAAGCTCAATAACCAGTGCAACCATCCATATCATGAAAACCTAAGCATGTGCATTTGCATTAATTCCTGTCCCTAAACAACTAAGCTCATCCCAGATCCTTTACATTAAGCTACGTGATTAGTACACACCTTCTGAACTACCTGGACATTTACCCGCTAGTAGCGAGCGTCTATAGCCCTGATTGGTTTGTCTTGAAATTCCACTCAAGCATAGCTCCACTTTTAGTCAGGAATCCATATCCCCAGTAGAGTTTACTTGATTGTCCACTTAACTGAGTTATAGATAATTTTTTATTTTCTTATCATTTCTTTTTTTTCATTTCTTTTATGATCTTTTGATATTTCATAGAGCACTACTTTGGCAGAGTACAATGTAGTACCTCTACCCTTATGATAACTCATTCAAATGGGTGTGGACTCCTGATGGCGACAAAGGTAGGCCTTAGATTTTTCACTTAACGTAAGATCACTGAGACACAACTAGGTACCTTAGGATTTCTTAAAACTATGAGAGATATATGCTTAGAAAATACTTCAAGTACACTGACTAATGACTCATTTCCAATGAATAGGTATCATACTCCCAGGTGTAACAATGGACCCCACAGTAAGATCTAAGTTGAAACTTTAGCTTCCCAAAGAAACATTCCACATTATTTCACCAACACAGTACCACTTGCAGCTTTGTACGACAACCACCACATTCAGGAACAAGAATCGTACAAAGCAAGCACAGTGACAAAAGAAACAATAAAGCAGGAAAGACAACTAATCTAAGAAAAAAAAGCATCTAACCACTACAGAAAGTGAAAGAAGGAAAGCAAACTAATCTAATAGCAACCTATCTTAACTGGAAGCAAACAAGAAACCTAACTATGTACACTAATAGAAGACAAGGCTACCTCCTAAGCTTAGAAGTAGTGCTTCAGGAACTATGCATTGATTGGCAATGGAAGCTCCTCACTGGTAAGACTTTTCAGTTGATATGTGTTATCACCAAGGATCTCATATATCTGATATGGACCTAGCCAAAGCTTATCAAACTTTTTGTGTTCACCCTTCTTCTCATGAGCCTTATCCCAATACAAGACTAGATCACAAATGCATGTAACGTCAGAAAATGTCCCCTTGGGGGCTTTTCCCTCATAAGGTTTAGCTCCTAGGTCTTTAGCATGCATTTAGGACATTTTAGTTCATATTTTGGCATCCCGATGGAATGAGGCCTAGGTTCTATGGTAAATTGGACCTAGGAGGACCCCTTGAGCTATACCCTGCCCAAAATAGGGGGGAGAACTTGGGTGCCCACACCCTAGTCCTGCCCTATTTTGGCGCAGCCCTAATTTTTGGGTGTCAATTTGTGACCATTATTTGGTACTTTTGCTGACACAGTAAGTTTTGATTTTCAAAATCTTGGCGGGAGTGCTTGTAGTTGCATATATAAGCAGACTTAGGCATTCATTTGTAAACTAGATGATTACTAGTGAGCTATTGTGTTCTCTGTAGGAGTCAATGACAACACTAAGAGGGGGGTGAATCAGTGTTGTGTAAATTCTTAACTTTTTGCAAACTTTACAAGACAAGTAGAAAGAAAGACATTAATGATTTGTTTGAGCTCATATGCACAAGACTGATAGTGAAAGATGTGAACCAAAAACTTATCAACAAAACACAAATATGCACACATAGAGATAAGTTATGACACAGAAATTTCTGGAGTGGAAAACCCTCTCAGGGTAGAAAAACCACTGATGAAGTGCCTCACTGGCTTGACCTTAAAAACTTCTTACAAAGCCTCACTAGCTGAATATTATGTCTCACTGACAATTGAAAGGTCTTATTGACCTACAAGCCTCACTGGCAACAAAGTTTAGAAGCACCAGCTTCAAGGAGCACCAACCACTAAAACAGAACAAACTGAAAACAAAAACTCAGAGGGTTTCTCTGTTTCAATACAAAACATTTCTTCTGTCTCATGTTTTTGTCAAATGGCCATTCTCTTTATCAACCCAAATCATGTACAAACTTAGATATTCAAAATCAATCCTGTACCCTAATCCACTCTACAACACCAACGCTGCTTGATTCTCAACAACACTGCTTGATTCTCAACAACACTTCACAACACTGTATGTTTCATCTCTATCCTTCTTAATTCATTCCATCAATGCACCTAAAAAACAAATTTATACAAGTTGAATGTCTTTTCACTGCCTTGGAACCTTTCACATTCCTTCATAAATTTCTCCTGCATCTGATCACACAAAATTTGCAATTATAAACAACAAGACTTTTGAAATTTCACTTCTCTGCAAAAACACATTTCCTTTTCTTCATCTCTCCTGCAAATAAACTCTTCAATTTTGATTCATATTCCTGCAAAAAAAAACATTCTCTCATTGCAAACAAAAATAATAATAAATAAATCTTCAATCTCTGATCCATATTTTCTCATAAGACAAATCTTCAATAAATCTTTAATCTTCCTTGATAAGAAAATAAAATACTCCTTCACAATCTTCAGATCTTCCATATTCTACATCTCAAACAAATCATTTGTAAAAAATAAATCTCCTTAAAAAATTCCAAGCTTTTTCATACAAAACCATTGAGCTTCTTCTTCTTCTCTTGCCTTGAAGAAAAAAATTATGAAAAATATTCTCCAATGTCATAAAAATATTCTTCTTTTCTGTAATACAAAGTTTCATCTTCATTAAACTTTTCATCTTCTTTCAAAATCCTTCTCATTGCAAAAAAAACACTTCATCTGAAACAATATTGTGAATGGAGAAAAAAACTTCATAAAAAATTCTCCAATTTTCCATAAATAATTGCCTTACAAAAATCTTCTCAAAAATCATCTCTTGGAGTTGTTAAATTAGAAAAAACAATTTCTAATTTAAAAGAACTTATCACCACGACAAGAAAAAAACACTTGATAGTTTTTGTATATCGAAAAATTTGGATTTGTAAATGGAAATGATCAAACAATTGAAATGCATAACCTAAACCCAAATAATTCAATACTTCGAAGATGCAAAATGAGCTTGATTGATTGATCGCTTTGTTGTGTTGATTGCTCGATTCCGCAGTATAACGTTGATAAGGAGATAGATGATGGATGCAAAGGCTCTAATGATATTTCAACAGCATGTGGATACTTGAGGATCACTGCCCTTTTAGAAAATTTGACAGAATAAGGGTGCTTAAGGCTCAATGCATGCTAATGGCTTGTGAGGGGGTTGATTTATAGGAAAGGCTTGGTTCCAATGGATGGCTAGGATCAATTAGGGCTTTAGGTGAAATGGATGGATAGGATTAAGTTAGGTTTCCTTGCACATCAAGAAATTGTAGTCATATGACATGTGGCAAAGGAGGATGAGGCTTAGGTGTGCTTGTGTAGATAAATACTAAAATTAGGTCCCATTAGTTGTGCATGTGAAAGATAAAAGTTGTAACACATGATTGACTAGACAAGTGTTGGAATGTGATGAAAGATGAGTGTTTAATTCAAATAAAATATTTGAATTAGTTGGGATATGAGTTGGATATTAATTAAATAAATAAAATTTATTTAATTAATTGAGAAGTTGAATAGGATGAGATAAGATATGATGTGGAAATTAATTAAATAAATAAAATTTATTTAATTAATTGGGATGGGGATAAGATAAATGGGATTATGCATGTGAAATTAATTAAATAAATAAAATTTATTTAATTAATTGGCTAAGTAGGATGAGGATGGGATTGAATGGGATTTTAATTAAATAAATAAAATTTATTTAATTAATTGGCTAATGGATAAATGGGATTAAGAGTGGGATTTAGGACAAAAATGGCTTATGATGTTTAGGATAATGTTTTAACAAGGTGTTGTAGGACATGGACAAAGTTGGGACAAATTTGGGTGTCTACATTTTGCCCCTCTTTGAGATGATGTTCGAGATGATAAGATTTGTGTCGAGTAACATCATTTCAAAGAAGCCAAGGTATGGATAGAGGAAAATGATAGTGATGATGGAAAGCTATGATGAGGATGATGATGGTGGAAAGATAGGATGAAATGGGATGATGATGCCCCCTCGAGAGGTTAGGCGGGTTGGACAAACACGGGTAGGCTCTCGAAAAGAAATGGCTTGGCTGCAAAAAGAAAGATAAGGGGATAGATAGAAGAAATGATGATGCGTTATGCTGCAATGAAGGTGAGCAACCATGATGTTTGATATAGCACTAGACGTTATGCACCAAGGTATAAAGACCAGGGTGATGATGTGTCTTGTGCCCCAGCGTAATACAACCTTGTCTAACATATGAGGAAGAAAACTTAGAGCATTGAAGTCCTACTACACAAAAGGTATGATATGACCTTAGATGCAAATGATAGTGCAAAAAGCTATTCCAACATACACAAGATATGAATATTAGCTGGAATGATATAGATGTGATACAAATGCAAGATAAAAAGATAACACACACAAGCAAGCAAGCAAGCAAGCAAGCACAAATGATTCAAAAACAAACAAGATATTGCCCCTGTCAAGCTGTAAACCAATGATTAATTGCTGATTGTTGATAGTTGAGAGTGTTGTCATTGTAGGGAAAGCTATATCCCTAGATCAACACAAGGTTGTTTGCTGAGTTGGTTGGCTGATTGGCTGATTGATTTGGCTTACAACAAGGCTAGGATCAAGACCATTGATTACGTTTGGATAACTTGGCTTAATTGATTAACTTGATTGGTATAGCTTTAAGGATTGACTTGCATTTGGATCTTTGCTTAGAATGGTTGGAAGATGATGAAATGCTGATTAGATTGATTTGATGAAGGATGGATGATTTGTGGTGGATTGAGCTTCTTTTGACTTGCTGAAGTGATTGGATTTGTTTTGATGGCTAGATTGATGTGCTTGAGTTGATTTGCTTTAGTGTTAATGTTGATGATTGATATGATTTGTTTTGATGGTTGGCTTGATGTGCTTTGGTTGTGATGTTTGTTGTTGCTGGGTTGATTGTTTTGATGATTGGATTGTTTTGAATGATG
Organism: Cunninghamia lanceolata; assembly: GCA_027924645.1. Taxonomy (NCBI): domain Eukaryota; kingdom Viridiplantae; phylum Streptophyta; class Pinopsida; order Cupressales; family Cupressaceae; genus Cunninghamia; species Cunninghamia lanceolata. The sequence goes on along the minus strand of BSBN01000237.1, from coordinate 14,075,839 downwards.
ATAGTGATGGTGTGATGATTAGGGTGTCGATTCAATCTAAGCATAAGCAAGTGTTCTCAGTATGCTCAAAGGATGTAAAACAAATAAGGTTATTGCCCTTGTCAAGTCATAAACCAATATTTGATTGTTTGATTGATGATGATAGTGTTGTTATTGCAGGGAAAGCTATATCCCTAGATCAACACAAGGATGTGGGAATGTGATATCCCATTGATGATGATTGATTGGGCTCATGACAAGATTAGGATCAAAAACTTGTTGATTTGATTGGATAATGTTCCTTGATTGATTAGCTTGCTTCATATGGATTAATGTGACTTGGATTTAAGATCATTGTTTAGATTGATTTGATTGATATGATTGGAAATGGATTGATTGAAATGGATGAATGAATGTTATTGATAGGAAGAATTGATGATTGATGATTGAAGATGATGATGAATTGATTTTGATTGAATGTTGATGAAGTGGATTATTTTGGATTGATGATGATTGGTTTTATTGCTTGGAGTTTTCGTTGGATAGTTAATTTTTTGGATTTTTTGACAATATGTTATTTTTTTATTTTTTGAAATGTTTTGGGATGTCAATGGATTTACAATTTAGGTAGCCTTTGTGCTTGATACCAATGACAAGGGAGAAAACCAAGTCTAGGTGTAAAGATGGATGAATGGGATTGGATGGATAAAAGGATGGGCTCATAGTAAATGTGATGAAAGGCTCATGATAGATGGATAGATAAGAGGATAGGCTGTATAAGGTATGTATGCATGTCTCATGAAAAATGGATAGGTAGGCTATAGTGGAAAGCTCGTGATAAACATATGGGGATAAGCTATAAGATGGAAAGCTCATGATAAGGATATGCCATAGTGGATGGATCATAAGGGAGCTAGGATGTGATCTTCAAAGGCTATGTTACATCGGAAAAATAACTTGCCCCATTCTAGGTGGTAATGCTTAGGATTTTTACATGACAAAGTTCATGACCATGGGATGACATGATAGGTTTTACATGACAAGGTGTATGATAGGTGGATAATGATAATATGGATTGATGAGGAAGGTATGAGGTATACCAAGAGATATCCAAAGCATGTTTCAAGATTTTGCCCCTATGTCTTCATCAAAATCAAAAGGCAGAAGGATGGATGAATGGATAAATGGGTTCAATAGGATAGGCTTGTTTATGTAATGGCTAAGGATGGTAGGATGGTAAATGATATAATGGGATAGATAGTTTGGAAATGGATAGGTTGGATGAGACAATGTGCCCCCAAGTGTAAGTGACATAGAAGATCAACCTACACATGACGCCTGTTTGCCAGGTTTTCATCATGGTACTTATCCAAGGCACCTGTTTACCAGGTTTTCACCATTGGATGAAGGGATTTCTCTTTACTATTTTGACTTTTTTCTTTTTCTTTTATTTTCTTTATTTTCCTTTTTTTTTTGTTTGCTTTTAGATGCGTTGACAATTACACATGGTGCCTGTTTGCCAGGTTTTCACCATGGTAATGGATAGGAGGGACTCAAGTGGCTAGTGCTATGAAGGTTGATAGTGTCCCTTTAGAAATGGATGATGTCTTCACATGGACCATGTCAAGTGTGCTCATAGATGTTGATAAGGGATTGTGTCGATTGGAGATGGATTAGGTGGATAGTAGATTATGATGTGGATTATGAAATGTTCATGCAAGGATGGATAAGGGATAGTGGATTATGATGTGGATTATGTAGGCTTATGCAAAAGCACGGACCATAGGGATAGCATGGCGGAGATATGCAAGATAATGGATGGAAGATGGGTAGATGTAGATATGTGAAGGTGCTGCGGAGTGGAAGAGAATCATGACCAACGGTTGCACACACCATGATAAACATTGAAGCTTTTGATGAGATGGTGGTGTAGGAAGCAATGGAGATGTTTGCTTAGGAGATGGTTGATGAAGTGATTTAGGAACCCACATAGATTTAGTATTTTTAGTGCTTTTGTTTTGCTTGTGGGATTTTTGAAGGGAATGGAAGTTTTGGATGGAAATAGGCTTTTCAATGGAGGTAGGTGATTGGGATTCTTGAGATGTGAAGGAGGATGCCTCATTTGACTTGCTAGCTATTTGCTTAGGAACCCAAACCATTTTGCTTTTGGGCTTTGCTTTTGGAGGTAAGGGTTTGGATGGTTGCTTAGATGTGGATGAGGATGCCTCATTCGCTTTGCTAGCTGTTTGCTTAGGAACCCAAACCATTTTGCTTTTGGGCTTTGCTTTTGGAGGTATGGGCTTGGATAGCTTTTTGGATTGCTTTGATTTGGTTCTTTGCATTGATTTTTCATGTTTGTGCCCTAAGGCATGATAGTTCTTTGGATTTTTGGTAGGACTTTTAGCTTTATAGGTAGAGGCATCAAAATTTTTGCTTTTGAATCCCATGGCATGGGTGGAGTGGATGAAATGATTGGAAGCTTTATGCTTAGGTGATGTGTGCTTTTGTTGGCCATGATTAGGGATGTAAGGATACTTATGAATGATATGTATGTTAGGTGTTGGAAGCAATGGTGGCAAGGTGGATAGAGGGATATTTGGAGTTGGTAAAAGTGGAGGCAAGGTGGATGGCGGAAGGTGTATGGTCACATGCTTTTGACATTTATAGGATGATGGAGATGGAATGGCTACATATGTTTTGGGTATATGATGGGGGGTGTGATGGAAAGTGGTAGGTTTAGGATGCATGAAAGGATTACCAACATCTTGGCCTTGTTTACCTTGGGGTGTGTATCCAAGGCCATATGAGCATGGAGGAATCTTGACATGGTTTGGCTCCAAAATACCTTGTTTATAAAGGCCTAGGCCTTTACCTTGGTAGTTCATGTTTTGGAGTATGCGATGGACAATGGGAATAGCTGTGGTTTGAACACTAGACTTGAGCTCTTTATTGGATGGAGAAGATGAAGTAGATAAAGGTCTTTGTTGTCCTAAGGAGGAACACTCATGTATAAGAGTGGTAAGACCAATAGGACATGATGGTGGATTTGAAGTGGAGTCGATGGTGGATGTGGAATGAGGATCATTAGGATCTTGATTAGCATTGTGTTCAGTACGATCCAAGTTATTTGTTTGATCTTTTATGCTTACTTGGGGGACAAGTGTCTCATCATGACAAGTGGATGTTTGCTCATTATGGATAGGGCTAGATGGCGGATGACTAGGAGCAATTTGGATATCTTGCTCATAGATAGATATAGGATTATGGATAGGATCAAGGTGCTCATGGATAGCTTCTTCATAGGTATCATCTTGATCATGGAGAAGGTAAATGTTTTGGATAGCTTGCTCATGAATGGTTGTTGGGAGATGGATAGGATCAAGTGGCTCGTGGATAGATGCATCATTATGGCTATCATCTTGATCATGGAAAAGATACATGTTATGGATGGGTTGCATAAAAGTGTTTTGATCTTGAGTTGGACTAGGGCTTAATATTTCCACATGCTTAGGATTAAACCTTTGACATACCTCTTGGGTTGCTTGAATGGAATTGGATGACCCTTGGATAGGCTTGTTGGCTTGTAGGTCACATGATGGGCTTGAAGGACTAGGTATGATGTATGACTTTTGAATAGATTTGTTGACTTGTAGGTCACATGATGGGCTCAAAGGGCTAGGTATGTTAATGGAAGCCTCTTGAAGAGGCTCAAGGATATGTGAACCACATGATGAGATTATAGGATTGGACATGACCTTTGGAAGTTCATTGGTAGGCTCATGAATTAGTGTTTGACATGGAGGTAGTTTATTCCTAGCTAGTAGCCAATGGATCACATCCTTTGCAAGTGTATGGGTGGATGGAAAATATAATGGATGTATGATAATGGTAGTTAGTGTTGGATTAGGATTAGGACTAGGATTAGGTTGAGACCTAATTGGATTAGATGGATTAGGATTTGGACTAGATGGGGGTGATGATGTGGCACGATTTCCCATTATAGGTGGGTACACCTTGTAAACAATTGAGACAAATATTGGACATTGATTTGTATTATGGCCTTTGGTCCTATGGTATGCACAATAATCATGTTCATCATATGGACTTTCTTCACATGGTTTGACTTTAGGAAGTTCAATGAGTTTTGCTTCAAGCATCCTTTGTAAAACTCTCTCAGCCGCATCCTTTGGTGAACGATTAGAATGACATGGTGAGGAAGGTAATGAAGGGCTTGGTGGTTTGGAAGGTTGATGGACCAATGGACTAGGAGTAGGATCACATGGTGGTGTTGGGAGAGGACTTGTTGGTTCATGTGATGGCATGTGATTAGATGATGAAGGCCACTCATAAGATGCATTTGCTAGATTGGTATCTCTCTTGTCAAAGGTAATTAAGTCTTGCATAGGATAACTTGGGCTTGTTTGATTTATGTACAAGGGATTACTTGGACTTGGATGTGCTTCTTGTTGCAAAGGTGGACGTAGGTCTATCAATGGTGCTTGGTGGTCTTGTTGAAAAGGTGTACTTGGACCTGATTGATTTATGTACAAAGGGCTATTTGGACTTGCATGTTGTTCTTGTGATATCACTTGATTGCCTTGTGGATGGGCTTGGTAGTGCATTGGAATGGTGGTATGAGGGATTGGATAAGCTTGAGGTGGAGGTTGATAGGTTGATGTGGCATTGACTTGGTGGATAGGTGGATTAAGTTGATAGGAAGTGGATGGATATGACATGTGGCTATAAGGTGGATTAGGTTGATAGGAAGTGGCTAAGGATTGTTGTATTTGTCGAGCTTGACTAGTGGCTAAAAGGTGTTGGACTTGAGCTATGGAGTGTTGTAGTTGAGGTGATTGGCTTGCATGGGGTTGAGCTCTTTGGAGGAAGAATTGTAATATTTCAATGGCATCTTGGTTGAGGGGTTGTGATCCTTGATAAATATTTTGGAGGAATCTTTGGAATTTGATTGTTGGGTCTTCTAGTGTAGACATGTTGTCACCAAGTGTTTGTCTTAAGTCCTTTTAGCAAGTGCTTGTTTAGGGATTTGGATGATGATGTGGCTTGTTTGGATGATGTGTTTAGATTGATTTGTTTATGTGTTTGGGTGTTTAGAGCTTGATGTGGCAATATTCAAACAAATGATTATGCATATAGACACATGAATCACTCACGCAAGACACATAAGCAAGTTGTTGACTTTGAAAATGAAATGTGATGATTATGCAAGCACACATGGAAGACACATCAACAAGCCTAATGTCTAGTCAAGTGGGTATGGCCAATGAGGTCTTAGGCTAGATTGTACAAGGTTGACTATGGAATTGAAAGCGAAATCCTGCCACACAGCCAGGAGAAAGGGGTAACCCACCCTTCACCTTCACTTCCCAAAGGTATAAAGTTCTTTGGGGCTTAGCCAAGAGTGACAAGATTTCAACTCCCAATGAGGGTGTCTTTCGATTCAGCCTCGATTGAGGTCGTCCCTTGGAGTGGTGTGTCTCCAAGCAGGCCTCCTAAGAAGGGTATGACAAAAGCAAACCAAGTGAGCTGTCACTTGATTCACACTCGCAGTTGTTAATTTCCCCTTAGAAACTTGAAATGTGTAACAAACAGTTCAAGCACTTGTTCTTTTTAGACCCAAATCTAAATGTGATGGAAAACAATGGTTTGTTTTAGCCCAATTTTTTGATGTGAATTTGCAAACAATTGTTTATTTTAAAGCCCAAATCCAAGTGTGATGACAAACAAATTGTTTGTTTTATGCCCAAAATCTAAATGTGTGATCAAATAATGATTAGAGATGAGAGATTAGAATGAGTGCACCTCATAAAAATTACTTTCCAAGTTGCTATTATGATTGATCCAAATGTTGCTCCAGCTCCTTTGATTCACTTACAAATCACTGCAAAAAATAAAATGTGATTTGGTTCGCTAGATTGGAAGATATGATTTTTTTTTTCTAAAAGTCACGCGTCAAAAATTTCTGAAAAATTAGAATCGCAGGGTCAACTTCAAATTGCCATAACTCTTTGAATACTGAACCAAATCTTTAATGTAACCACTTTTCGGAAAGCTCTCGAAGTCCTCTTTCCAACGAATCTAAGATCTCCTTTTTACAGGATCTATGTAAAACAAAAAACCCTCTGCAACTAATCTGGTCATAAATTAAAAAAATCAGCAAAAAGTTGCGCGTCAAAAATTTCTTAAAAATTAGAATCGCAGGGTCAACTTCAAATCGTCATAACTCTTTGAATACTGAGCCAAATCTTTAATGTAACCACTTTTCGGAAAGCTCTCGAAGTCCTCTTTCCAACGAATCTAAGATCTCTTTTTTCCAGGACCTGTGCAAAACAAAAAACCCTCTGCAACAAATCTGGTCATAAATTAAAAAAAATCAGCAAAAAGTCGCGCGTAAAAAATTTCTGAAAAATTAGAATCGCAGGGTCAACTTCAAATCGTCATAACTCTTTGAATACTGAGTCAAATCTTTAATGTAACCACTTTTCAGAAAGCTCTCGAAGTCCTCTTTCCAATGAATTTAAGATCTTCTTTTTACAGGACCTGTGTAAAACAAAAAACCCTCTGCAACAGATCTGGTCATAAATTAAAAAAAATCAGCAATATAAAATATCTTCAACCTACAAATCAAAGTGCATAAACCTGCAAAAATGAATGATTGACGCTCCAAGAAATCTGATCTTCACAAAACAACTCAAACAAGAGGGTTAATCAGGGACGCGAGTCCCACCGGGCGTGCCAAATGTATATCGAAAAATTTGGATTTATAAATGGAAATGATCAAACAATTGAAATGCATAACCTAAACCCAAATAATTCAATACCTCGAAGATGCAAAATGAGCTTGATTGATTGATCGCTTTGTTGTGTTGATTGCTCGATTCCGCAGCATAACGTTGATAAGGAGATAGATGATGGATGCAAAGGCTCTAATGATATTTCAACAGCATGTGGATACTTGAGGATCACTGCCCTTTTAGAAAATTTGACAGAATAAGGGTGCTTAAGGCTCAATGCATGCTAATGGCTTGTGAGGGGGTTGATTTATAGGAAAGGCTTGGTTCCAATGGATGGCTAGGATCAATTAGGGCTTTAGGTGAAATGGATGGATAGGATTAAGTTAGGTTTCCTTGCACATCAAGAAATTGTAGTCATATGACATGTGGCAAAGGAGGATGAGGCTTAGGTGTGCTTGTGTAGATAAATACTAAAATTAGGTCCCATTAGTTGTGCATGTGAAAGATAAAAGTTGTAACACATGATTGACTAGACAAGTGTTGGAATGTGATGAAAGATGAGTGTTTAATTCAAATAAAATATTTGAATTAGTTGGGATATGAGTTGGATATTAATTAAATAAATAAAATTTATTTAATTAATTGAGAAGTTGAATAGGATGAGATAAGATATGATGTGGAAATTAATTAAATAAATAAAATTTATTTAATTAATTGGGATGGGGATAAGATAAATGGGATTATGCATGTGAAATTAATTAAATAAATAAAATTTATTTAATTAATTGGCTAAGTAGGATGAGGATGGGATTGAATGGGATTTTAATTAAATAAATAAAATTTATTTAATTAATTGGCTAATGGATAAATGGGATTAAGAGTGGGATTTAGGACAAAAATGGCTTATGATGTTTAGGATAATGTTTTAACAAGGTGTTGTAGGACATGGACAAAGTTGGGACAAATTTGGGTGTCTACAGTTTTTTTTTTTTAAAATAAAAACTCATCATTTTTAAAAAAGCAAAAACGTGGTATGGGCTGACCACATAGTGTTAAATAAAGTTTCTAAAAAAACTAAAGCCATAAAAGGCTTAGGGATCGGCATCCTTGGAAAGTTTAAAAAACATTTTCTAAGCTCCCCTTTTATAATGTATCGGTCCCTTCATAAAGCATTTTCAATGCTTTTAAACTCTTAAAGCATAAATCGGGCACCAAATAATGTTCTTTTAATAAAAACTACCACCGGTTTGACTAGAAATTTGGGGCTAGTTTTCTTAATGTGTTAAGAGCCCTTAAATAGGTAACTTTAAGTGAAGGTGACTTGCTATTGTAAGTCATAAGATAAAGTGTAGATTTTAGAAGATTTAGATGAAAGCTTTATTCTCTATGACATTAAGAATAAATGTGAACTACTAAACCAAGCCATGATCTTGATATGCATGAGAGAACTTCTCCAAACAATGTCACCAAGACAACCTAAGATTCTGATGATGAACTTTGTAGATCAAGACAATATGCACTTCAATATGACACCTTCATTGTTCCACATAATGATGTGTTGATCCACCTTGAGACAAACTTGAAGTTATCCAAATTGAAGTTTGAACCAAACTCATAAACTTATCATGATTATGATCACCTGTGAAAAAATCTTGAATGAAGCTCCCAACAACCTTTGAACATTACCATCTGAAATCACAAATATGATGCATAATGTAACCTATGAACACCTGGTTGCTCTTATCTAGAAGACATCCTGAAAGATAACCATATGATCATGTATCTTCAAACTAACTCCACAAGTCTGACATCCTTAATCAACTGAGATCTTCTTTGAGGTCTTCTTGAACAATAAACAACTATCTTCTCCTAATGTCCTACAACAACTATTTGCAACTTTGCAACATCAACAGAGCACACTTTTGGAATCAATGACAACCTGTCACCATCAATCTCCCCCTTTGTCATTGATGGCAAAACCACCTGATGCATATTTTTCTTTCTCCCCCTTTTTGACATCGGATGACAAAGACTATTATCTCCCCCTGAGAACAACTCCACTGAAAAGACGTTATAGCTTGATAATTACAATCACCCTGCAATATGAGAACTTTGAAAACATAAAATTTTGTTATCTTGTTATCTTCAATCAAAAAAATTGAATCACTTACCAAAATCTTTGGAGCCATTTATCTTTCATGAAACTTACATCTGATGACAATACCACTGTGAAGATGAAGACTGACACATTCCTTCCTGATAACATCACAAACTTTCAAAACAAACAGTTCTTCTTCAATCAACAACCTTTTTGACCTGAAATAACAAATCTCCAAGATCTCCCATGTGTTAAAGTTCACAAACAAATTACTACTCAGAAATACCATTGGTAAACACTGACAAGACTAACCAACATAACTCAACTCAACTCAACACTTATCCACTTCCTGAATTAGTCCTGAAGCAACATATCAACTTGAAGTATACCATCCATTTACTGATAGTTAACCTTCTAAACACTTTTGCAAAGAAATCATAAACATACCAATACTCTTTGATAAACAGATTTGCAGACAAAAATCATGAAGACTCCTCATCACACAGTTCCTAACTCAAGATGACATGATGACCACTTTTGATAAGACCTTTTCAAATCTCCCATGATAGTGACAACTCAATCCTCTGATTAACTCCCCTTTTAACTTCCTCTGATGAAAATGTAGGATATCACCATCAATGTCATAGTTTGAAGAACTCTATCTGAAACATATTAGTGAGGAAGATCATCAATGAAACAAGTGAAACACTATCTCCAAATTACCTGAAAGATTCAATACTTATGCAAAACATATGCCATAAAACATTACTCAACAAGGTAGTTATATGACCATTAAATTATCATCCTGCAACCAAACTATTCTGACACCTTTTCTAACATGACAAAAAAAATGAAGACCATCTGAACTATCCTCCTATTTTGCACAAGACACTTGTCAATTCTGATACAAAACCACATCTGAAACATACTTTATTATACAAGAACTACTACCTCTTGACTTTGTCATTCAAACAAACAAACTGCATCAACAAATTCTTTCTATAACAACACTTTGCAAAACCAAATCCAGGTGAGAGTTCCTTGACAACATCTTAACAGAAGCATCATGATAACTTAATCATGTAAGTATCAAACAATATACAAATAGGATCAATGTCACAACATCATCAAACTCTTTGTACAAAGAGCTTTTGAACACTTTATGATCCACTAAACATGTTACTGATCACCTAACAAACACTAAAACTCAAAAACACAGGCAAGCATGACAAACAAAACAAGATCAACTAATCTCCTCCTGTAACTTCTTGGGGATAAAAAATAGAACAAGAACAACTCCCCCTCACATTATGCTATCTGTTATGCAATAGATGAAATGACTTGTGCAAGATGCACAAGCTTAGTATTTGACTTCTCTTGACTATGTTTCTGCTTCCAAATCTTAACAGGCTCTTTCTTCCTCCAAACCTTTTCTATCTTTTTCTTTTCCCAACCTTTCAAATTAGGTGGAGCTCTCCTGCAACTGTGTGCTTTATGACCAAGAGAGTTGCAATTATAACAAACTATGTCAAAATCATAATTAAATGACTGATAGTACCTTTGAGAACTCATGTTAGACTTCCATGCAGAATCATACCTTTTACAATTTCTTTGTATATGTCCAATATTTTGCACTTGTAACAAATAATGTCAGTATTCCTTCTGCAAACAATTGCTTTGTGTCCAAAATGATTACAAGTATAACAATATCCATTAAATGAATAATTGTACCTATACATATATGTTTGTCTTGCAGGAGCAATTCTTCTTCTTTGATTGTTCACTTTTCTTTCAGGAGCAGTAGGCTGATCAATTTTTCTTCTAGGAGTTTCTCTGACTTTGGAACACTCTCCTTCTTCATATCCAAGTCCAGTAGTGTCTCCATATAGTTTTTGTTTACCAAGCATCTTATTTGACCTGCTTGTACTCTCTTCAAATTTTAGATTCTTTTCTAATTGCTTCTTAACATCCTCAAGATTTTTTCTCAAAGAAACTATTTCTCTTTCAAGTTTTTGACATTCAACTGATTTAGCTTCTAACTCTAATTTTATTCTCTTAGCTTCCTCAACCTCTATTTTCAAAATAGTGATTAATTTATCTGATTCACCTGCTTGATTCTTCAAGTCTATAATCAGGTTTCTAGCATCTTCAAGGTTTGTAAGAGATTTGTCTTTTAAGTCTCTTTCTTGTTGCAGCTGCAATTTTAGTTTATGATTTTCTTTCTTATAATTATTGGGTTCACTTAGAGCATAAATGAGCTTTCCTTCCAAATCAATCTCGCAATCTTGTTCATCATAATCGAGATCATCATCACTTGTGATACTAGCTTCTTCTGAATCTGATTGAGTCTCATCTCCTTCATGTGAAAGATTTTCATCATTGTCACTTTCTTCACACACCAGAGTGTCCCCTTCTTAATCATTATCTAGATAAATTCTTTTCAATCTCCTCCACATAACCTGAGCTGTAACATAATCCATAACTTTACAAATAACATCATTAGACAAAGCAGATAATATAGCCTTCTTTGCAATATCATTACATTCAAGAGCTTCTTTGTTATTTGCAGAATTACAATTCTCAACTAACATCAAAACATCATATCCTAAGGAGGATAAATACACTTGCATTCTAACATACCAAACTAAAAAAATTGAACCATCAAACTGAGGAACATCTGAAACCTTTTCTTCTAAGATAATATCAGACTCAACATGGAGAACATCTTTATCAACTGACTTTATATCAACATCTGGATTTGATATGAATGATGTCTTTTGTGTCTTTTGACCAGAATGAATCTTAACATTTCTCGTGTTCTTATTTCTCCTGCACTTACCCATTGAACTCCACACACAGGACCTACCCAAGCTAATTAAGCTGCAAGAGGGAAACTGGATCTAATACCAATTGTAGGAGTCAATGACAACACTGAGGGGGGGGTGAATCAGTGTTGTGTAAATTCTTAACTTTTTACAAACTTTACAAGACAAGTAGAAAGAAAGACATTAATGATCTATTTGAGCTCATATGCACAAGACTGGTAGTGAAAGATGTGAACCAAAAACTTATCAACAAAACACAAATATGCACACATAGAGACAAGTTATGACACAGAAATTTCTGGAGTGGAAAACCCTCTCGGGGTAGAAAAACCACTCATGAAATGCCTCACTAGCTTAACCTTAAAAACTTCTTACAAAGCTTCACTGGCTAAATATTATGTCTCACTAACAATTGAAAGGTCTTACTGACCTACAAGCCTCAGTGGCATACTGTGTGCCTCACTGGCAACAAAGTTTAGAAGCACTAGCTTCAAGGAGCACCAACCCCTAAAACAGAACAAACTGAAAATAAAAACTCAGAGGGTTTCTCTGTTTCAATACAAAACATTTCTTCTATCTCATGTTTCTATCAAATGGCCATTCTCTTTATCAACCCAAATCATGTACAAACTTAGATATTCAAAATCAATCCTGTACCCTAATCCACTCTACAACACCAACACTGCTTGATTCTCAACAACACTGCTTGATTCTGAACAACACTTCACAACACTGTATGTTTCATCTCTATCCTTCTTAATTCATTCCATCAATGCACCTGAAAAACAAATTTATACAAGTTGAATGTCTTTTCACTGCATTGGAACCTTTCACATTCCTTCATAAATTTCTCCTGCATCTGATCACACAAATTTTACAATTATAAACAACAAGACTTTTGAAATTTCACTTCTCTGCAAAAACACATTTCCTTTTCTTCATCTCTCCTGCAAACAAACTCTTCAATTTTGATTCATATTCTTGCAAAAAAAACATTCTCTCATTGCAAACAAAAAAAATAATAAATAAATCTTCAATCTCTGATCCATATTTTCTCATAAGACAAATCTTCAATAAATCTTTAATCTTCCTTGATAAGAAAATAAAATACTCCTTCACAATCTTTATATCTTCCATATTCTACATCTCAAACAAATCATTTGTAAAAAATAAATCTCCTTAAAAACTTCCAAGCTTTTTCATACAAAACCATTGAGCTTCTTCTTCTTCTCTTGCCTTGAAGAAAAAAATTATGAAAAATATTCTCCAATGTCATAAAAATATTCTTCTTTTCTGTAATACAAAGTTTCATCTTCATTAAACTTTTCATCTTCTTTCAAAATCCTTCTCACTGCAAAAAAAACACTTCATCTGAAACAATATTGTGAATGGAGAAAAAAACTTCATAAAAAATTCTCCAATTTTCCATAAATAATTGCCTTACAAAAATCTTCTCAAAAATCATCTCTTGGAGTTGTTAAATTAGAAAAAACAATTTCTAATTTAAAAAAACTTATCACCACCACAAGAAAAAAAACACTTGATAGTTTTTTTTTTTAAATAAAAACTCACCATTTTTTAAAAAGCAAAAACGTGGTATGGGCCGACCACATAGTGTTAAATAAAATTTCTAAAAAAAACTAAAGCCATAAAAGGCTTAGGGATCAGCATCCTTGGAAAGTTTTAAAAACATTTTCTAAGCTCCCCTTTTATAATGTATCGGTCCCTTCATAAAGCATTTTCAATGCTTTTAAACTCTTAAAGCATAAATCGGGCACCAAACAATGTTCTTTTAATAACAACTACCACCGGTTTGACTAGAAATTTGGGGCCAGTTTTCTTAATGTGTTAAGAGCCCTTAAATAGGTAACTTTAAGTGAAGGTGACTTGCTATTGTAAGTCATAAGATAAAGTGTAGATTTTAGAAGATTTAGATGAAAGCTTTATTCTCTATGACATTAAGAATAAATGTGAACTACTGAACCAAGCCATGATCCTGATATGCATGAGAGAACTTCTCCAAACAATGTCACCAAGACAGCCTAAGATTCTGATGATGAACTTTGTAGATCAAGACAATATGCACTTCAATATGACACCTTCATTGTTCCACATAATGATGTGTTGATCCACCTTGAGACAAACTTGAAGTTATCCAAATTGAAGTTTGAACCAAACTCATAAACTTATCATGATAATGATCACCTGTGAAAAAATCTTGAATGAAGCTCCCAACAACCTTTGAACATTACCATCTGAGATCATAAATATGATTCATAATGTAACCTATGAACACCTGGTTGCTCTTATCTAGAAGACATCTTGAAAGATAACCATATGATCATGTATCTTCAAACTAACTCCACAAATCTGACATCCTTAATCAACTGAGATCTTCTTTGAGGTCTTCTTGAACAATAAACAACTATCTTCTCCTAATGTCCTGCAACAACTATTTGCAACTTTGCAACATCAACAAAGCACACTTTTGGCATCAATGACAACATGTCACCATCATTCTCAAGGTAATTGAAGGCTTTTATTGTGTTGCAAGAGCAGACTTGTATGTTTTGTGTGTTGATATTTGCATATTTGAGCATCAATTTCCTCATGGAATGAAGAGCATCTTCCTCCCATGAGAGATTTGATACAAGGTGATATAATATTGTGTTTTCATCATTATTTCCTTTAGATTTTTGGCTCTGCCTCCCTAGGCACGCACTCTTTATCTAACAACAGTGTTTGGAGACTTAAGTGTCCTCTAGGGCTTGACTGAGGCAAGCCTCTAAACACCACAACCCCCAAACTAAGTCTTGTGATTGCAAGTTATAGGTGTCGCATTTGGGAAAAGTAGAGTTGTAGGAAGGATTGGAAGACATCAAGGATTCAGGATCTGAAGAGTTGTATGACACTGGAGCACTTCTAGGACTTGGGTGCTCGCTCCAGTGTCCTCCACATCTGAGTTTCAGGAAATAGAAGTTACAAGGCTGATCAATGCTGGAAGGAGGTCTAGATCCCATGAAGAAACTGTACCTTGGACTTGGGCACCCACTCCAGTGTCCTCGACTATTCCACTTTAGAACCCTGAAAATAGGTACTCAGTAATTTGATATTTTACTCCTGTCGGCAAGAGCTTTTTTTGTTATTCATCAATTTGCTGTCGTATTTGCATAATTAGGGTTTGAATGGTTAATTGAACATAGGAGAAGGAAAATTGATAATTAAATTCCCTAATCCAAACTTCCCTACATCTCAAAGTGACCTAGGTATGATAATGCTTGCCACTCGACCCTAGATCCTTGAATGTTATGTGGAAAGGCGGATTTAAACATTAAAGCATTGAAACATTTACAAATCCATTTTCCACCTAAACATTTTGGTAAACTCGTGTTTTTGGACTTAAATTGCAACTTTCTAAGTGTTTGTCTTTAGACTTGGATTGATTTCATTCATTCATATAGTCATTTATTTTATTGCATTGAGAAAATTTCAAAAAAATTAAAAAATTGGAAAAATTTAAAAAAATTGCATTGTTTGGCTTACTAAATTTTTCCTAATTCATGATTTTTGCATTAGATTTGATGTAAGCTACAAAAAAATCTAAAAATTCAGAAATTTGCATTGCATTTTCATTATTAATTTGTTGGGTTTTTGTGTAAATTTTGACAATTTTATATAACCTAGTAATTCCAAAATCTAGGGTTAGTAGGCAAAATCTTTTATCAGATTTTTCTATTGATTTTACAGGCTCATTCAAATTTTCATTTGGCTGTATTCTTTCATTTTAGTGTGAACTTGCATTTAGATTTAAAATATTTGCAATTCGGCATAGAAAATCTCAACAAAAACTAGCAAATTCATGCATTTTCCTTTAATTTGCATTAGTATTTTGCATATTAGAACTTGGAATTAAATTTAAGATCTGAAAATATTTCATGTTCATCATAAATCAGACTTCAAAACATTCACATAGCATTTTGTCCCAAGATCTCAAACCTAGGGCTTCAAAAATATTGATTTTCACTAAATTTGGCCTTATCGATCCTCTAAACTTGCACCATATGTATGTTGTGAAGGATATTTTTGCATAAATTTGTTTTTATCATGGTAATAATTTGTTTTCCCTCATAAAAAGCTTCACAACAACCTTTCATTGGGCTCTTGTAGTGAAAATTTTGCAAAAAACCACACATTTTGACCATTTTTGCCCTAGGGTTTCACCTAGTTTGCACTACAAGCATGTTGTGTTAGGTATTGTTGCATCTAGTGGCTATCATTACTGATATTATTTTCTATCCATCATCATTTTTCCTCACAACACTCTTTGTTATGCTCCTTTACATTCAAATTTTGGTGAAAAGTGCCTATTTTAACACATTTTCACTATAATTCGACTTGGCATTATCTTGGATTTGCATCAAGAGTGTGTTGAGAGTGATCTTATTGCTATTTTGAATAGATATAAGACATATAAATTTCTACCCTTGATCAAAATCCTTACAACACCTTTTGGTTCATTCATTGGCATTGAAAACATATCGAAAAATCAAGCATTTTAGGCTATTTTTGCTCTCCTCTTTTGCACCAATTTTGAAAAGCTTTCAAAATCTGATTTGGAATTGATTTGAGAATATCAAAATGGCCTCTAATCACAACAATAATAATAGGTTCCCTCCTAGACCCTACATGAAAAGAAAAGCACCTGAACCTGAAATTGTCTTTACACCTCATGATAGAACAATCAGTGATTCTGAGGGACCTCTTTACATCACCATGAAAATAATGGGAAACAATGTGGAGGGAACTCTTATTGATCCTAATTGCATGACTAATGTTGCCACTAAAAAATTCTTCTTTTCAAACCAATTAATACAAGGTCCCTATAACCTGTCGAACTTGATTAAGACACATACGGGAACCTTAAAGAAACCACTGGGTGAGTTATCATTGTTAGTAATTGTATTTGAGAAACATGTTGACCAATGGTTTGATATTACCCTTGATTCTAAGACCTTTGACATCAAACTTGGAATCACTTGGTTAAAGGTTATGAAAGCGGTCCCTTCAACTATTTATAAATGTGTTAAATCTCCTTTGAATGGGCAAGTGCATGTCATTCATTGAAATACATACAAACCTTTAACTGCACAACAACACTTCACATTGGATTAGTTTTGCAACAAAAATAACAACAAATTAGAGCTATGAACAAACTTCACATTTTTAAGCTATAGAAATTACAAAGCGAAACCACTACATCCAACACCTAGTCCTACTACACAAGAAATAACAAAATACAAACAACCCGCATGTGAAGAGAATCTTAGACCAAAAGGACAAGGTCCCTATGCTGATGTTCCTCCCCCGAAATCCTTACAAAGATCGGGAGGTCATTGTCAACAGCAAAATATTCCACCGCGACATATGAGATTTGACCCCGGTGCTTCATCTTCTAATTTGCAAAAACCTATGAAAGAGCAAGGCCCTGTCTTACAAGAGATAAGTGGTCGAAGAAAGAGAAATAGAAAAGCAAGAGAAAGAAGAAGAAGAAGACAAGAATATGCCATAAACCTTTCCTCTCAACAAGAAAACATCGATCCTAACATTCAACCAAACAAAGACGATCCTAACGATGATCAACATGATGAACAAGATATGAACTTGGCCATGGTACTGTATGTCCCACTATCCTCCAACATTAGGGAGTGGGAAGATGATGATGATGATTTACTTATAGACAACCTCTAGACTGGCAAGGGCCCTATAGGTAAGTATCTTTAACCCTTTATCTCCCTCGTGATGTGCTTCCCTCGTGATGTGTTATAAGTTGTTTAGGCCTCCTAGGATGACCTCAGATTCTCCCGTAAGGTTCAGGATACTAGGAGACCACCTCTTTTGTAACCTTCTTCTATTTGTATCATCATTCTTTTAAATTGCCTCTCTCTAATTTCATTATTGTGTGTTGTGTCTTCTAGACATAGCATCATGGTTGGTAACCTGGGGGCACCCTCCTATGTGACTATCCCTAACACACTTGTTTCTCCTCTCTTATTTATTATTTCCCTTCCTCTAGTGTTTCCATCTAGCGGGCGGATAGTGACAAGCATTTATACTGATGCATCCACCTAGTGTCCCTTTTGAGAGCAATTAAAAAATGGACTTAGTTTCTAATATGATGATGGGGTTGTATATCTTAATCAACACTTGGCTAGTGGAAGCACTTGTGCTTTTCGTGTACTAAATTTTATGATGTTTCTATCGCATTTACAAACCTTAACAATATTGTTTCTCTATGCACCTTTGTTTGCCTTTGAATCTAGCCTTGGTGGTACTCAATTCGAAGAGCTTTGTGATATAGCCCCATGGTTATCCTCAAACTCCAAATTCATTGTATAACCTTGGCTCTTTGTGTGGCTAATCATATGCATTGATGTTGTTGTTTATCATGATGTTGTAGACACTAACATGTTTCTTGCAGGGATGTGTTTGTGGGAATATTTGGTGATCGTAAAGTACATGTCACCTCCGGGGGGCATGGGCTTTGCAAAAAGTCAGTGATTCCCTTGTGTGTTTTCTTCCTACCTTAACATGCTTGATATCGATAACTAATATCAACCACCTTAAGGTGGGGGCATATATAAGGTAAGCTATATGTTATAGATGCTAGCAATGTGTTTGACCTCAGATGCAAAGACTTGCATCCTATGGTAGTGCATCATGCATCCTAAGTTTGTTTGCAATCAATCAATCAATCATGGAAGCCCTCTGTGGAGGCAGGATATTGAGCATATCCTTTTTCTTAAGCCCTCTATGGAGGTAGGATATTGAGCATATCCTTTTTCTTAAGCCCTCTATGGAGGCGGGGATGGTGTATTTCTCAGAGCAGATTGCATCATTCTATCATTTTTAAAAGTCCTCTATGGAGGTAGGGAGCTGTTCTGTGACTAACTCAAACCTTAAGCATGTCTTCAGCGATTGTTGTGGCAAAGCCCAATCATTGGTGTGTGCCTATAATGTGCCTAAAAAATAGGTACACTCCATCGCTTGTCTTCAAGGCTTGTTTTGTGTGGTGTGTTTATTGCCCCATATGCAGAGACCAACTCCCTTGGGTAGTGCTTCATGCAATTTGGGAGGTTTTGCGTGTCTTGCATGTGTGTTGCCCCATATATACAGAGACCTGCGCACTTGGGTAGTGCATCCTACATTATGGGAGGTTTGTTTATTTTCCAGTACTTGTATTCGCATTTCATCTATATGAGAAAAAGAAAAAGAAAAGATATCATTTCTATCTTCCATGCATTGATGTGTCTTCTATGCATTGACTATCTTCTCTGTGTTTTACATGACTGTAACTGTCTGCTCCTTGTTTTGCGTGCATGTTACTAGTTTCTATGTGATTGGCATATCTTCTTTGTGCTTGATGTGTTTGTTGTGTTTGTGACCTTACTTTATTACATGTATTGGCCTCACATTTATAAATACATTAAAGTGGGGGCTAAATGTAACGTCAGAAAATGTCCCCTTGGGGGCTTTTCCCTCATAAGGTTTAGCTCCCAGGTCTTTAGCACGCATTTAGGTCATTTTAGTTCATATTTGGCATCCCAATGGAACGAGACCTAGGTTCCATGGCAAATTGGACCTAGGAGGACCCCTTGAGTTGTACCCTACCCAAAATAGGGAGGGAGGACTTGGGCACCCATGCCCTAGTCCTGCCTTATTTTGTGGCAGCCCTAATTTCTGGGTGTCAGTTTGTGACAGTTATTTGGTCCTTTTGCTGACACGGTAAGTTTTGATTTTCAAAATCTTGGCGGGAGTGCTTGTAGTTGCATATATAAGCATATTTAGGCATTCATTTGTAAAGTAGATGATTACTAGCAAGTTATTGTGTTCTCAAGGTGATTGAAGGCTTTTATTGTGTTGCAAGAGCAGACTTGTATGTTTTGTGTGTTGATATTTGCATATTTGAGTATTAATTTCCTCATGGAATGAAGAGCATCTTCCTCCCATGAGAGTTTAACTACAAGGTGATATAATATTGTGTTTTCATCATTATTTCCTTTGGATTTTTTCCTCTGCCTCCCTAGGCATGCACTTTTTATCTGACAACGCAGTGTTCAGAGACTTAAGTGTCCTCCGAGGCTTGACTGAGGCAAGCCTCTAAATACCACAACCCCCAAAACAAGTCTTGTGATTACAGGTTATAGGTGTTGCATTTGGAAAAAGTGGAGTTTCAAGAAGGATTGGCAAACATCAAGGATTTGGGATCTAAAGAGTTGCAAGAGGTCAGAGCAATTCCAGAACTTGGACGTTTGCTCTAGTGTCCTCCACATCTAAGTTTTAGGAAACAAAAGTTATAGGGTTGATCAGTGCCGGAAGGAGGTCTAGATCCCATGAAGAAACTGGCACCTTGGACTTGGGCACCCACTCCAGTGTCCCCAACTATTTCACTTCAGAACCCAGAAAATAGGTACTCAGTAATTTGATATTTTACTCCTGTCTGCAAGAGCTTTTTCTGTTATTCATCAATTTGTTGTCATATTTGCATAATTAGGGTTTTAATGGTCAATTGAACATAGGAGAAGGAAAATTGATAATTAAATTCCCTAATCCAAACTTCCCTACATCTCAAAGTGACCTAGGGTATGATAGTGCTCGCCACTCGACCCTAGATCCTTGAATGTTAAGTGGAAAGGCAAATTTAAACATCAAAGCATTGAAACATTTACAAATCCATTTTCCACCTAAACAATGTGAAAGGCCTTCACCTTAGCCCTTTTATCAAACCATCACTTCACTACACCTTGATGTTTAGTAAAGTTCTCTATGGCAGCATCACATTTCTCTTCTAGGTGCAGTAACTGGGCTAAGCAGGATGATAGGTAGTCGTTTGTTTCAAGACAATCTCGCATGAATTGCAGTACGGGAATCCTTAAGTGTATGGGAAAGATGGGCTCAGTTCCATAAACCAAATGATAAGGTGATGTTCCCAGTACAACCTTGTGTCTGATCCTATCAGCCCATAAAAGCAAACTTAAGTTGGGTGTGCCAGTCTCTAGGATTCCTATCAAGCAATTTTTTTATGACATCGACCAAGTTTTGATTCATTGATTCAACAACCCCATTCCCTTGAGAATAATAGTTAGATAAAAATTTTAGAATGACTCCATAGTCAAATATCCAATTAGAAAAATATAACAAGGAAAATGTAGGGCCATTATCACATACTAAAGAAAAGGGATAGCTAAACCTGGTGATGATATTCTTTTCAACAAACTCAATGACTACCTATGTGGTACATTGCTTGCATGCTATATCTTCAGACCATTGAGTACAATAATCAGTAGCGGTCAGAATGTATTTGTTGCCTACAAAAGAATTTGGGTTTATCATACTGATGAAGTCGAGACCCCACTAGGTGAATGGTCGTACCTCCAGGACTAGTTGTAGAGGCATTATAGCATTCTGTTCTCTAGTTGTAGCTATCTGGCAGGTATGGAAAGTCTTCACATGCATATGCGCATCCTTGAACAAAGTGGGCCAATAATAAACTTCCTGAAGAATCTGGTGAGCGGTTGACAAGGTTGAACTGTGACATGTTCCAAACTTCTCGTGAAAACTTGTTAGGACCTGTGTCGCCTCCATTTTGTCCAAGCACCTTAGATAAATTCCTTCATGATTCTTCTTATACAGAACTAACCCTTTAACCATATAGTTGTTTCTCTTTAGTCGCAGTGCTCTTCTTTGAATTGGATTTAATTGGGGCAGACATCTCTAATTGAGAAGATAAAACATGATATCTCCATACCATTCATCTTTTGAGATATCTTCTAACATGTATTGCTGAGACACCAAGCCTGGATCGACTTCTGCTATTGTTTTCATCAATGCCTATCCTCATACTAGTTTCATGGGTTGTATCTCAATATCAAATTCCTGTAGAATTGTAACCCATCTACCTCATCATTCTCCCAACTCACTTTACATCAGCAATGCTTTAACTGCTACATCCGGTGCTATGGTGATTACCTATCTTCGCAAGATATAATGTTGAAACATTTTTACTACCTTAACCAAGGTGTATGCTTGCTTCTCTATGTTGGGATATTTCAGTTTTTCTTCATTCAATGGAGTGCTCATGAAAGCTATGGGTTGTTCATCATCGACTGCTCTTTTCTGTGTTAACATGGCTGCACAAGTATGTTTTGAGGTGAAAGAGTAAATATGAAATGTCAGCGTGTAATATGGACTTACCAGAACTAGAGCATTTGTTGTAGTTTGTTTGATCTCAAGGAATGTGGCCTTGGCTTCTGGGGTCCAATCTATTTGAGCATCTTGTTTTAACATTGTATTTAATGGCTGAACAATCTCTACGAACCTAGTAATAAAATTATGGACAAAATTGATCTTAACAAAGTATGACTTCTGTAACATCAGAAAATGTCCCCTTGGGGGCTTTTTCCTCATAAGGTTTAGCTCTTGGCTCTTTAGAGTGCATTTATGACATTTTAGTTCATATTTTAATACCCTGATGGAATGAGACCTAAGTCCCATGGCAAATAGGACCTAGGTGAACCCCTTGAGTTGTACCCTGCCCAAAATAGGGGGGAGGACTTGGGTGCCCGCGCCCTAGTCCTACCCTATTTTAGGGCAGTCCCAATTTTTGGGTGTCATTTAGTGACTATTATTAGGTCCCTTTGCCGACACGATAAGTTTAAATTTCAAATATCTTGGTGAGAGTGCTTGTAGATGCATATATAAGCATCCTTAGGCATTCATTCGTAAACTAGATTTCAACTAGATGATCATTGTGAACTTTTGGTATCCTAAGGTGATTCAAGGCTTTCTATTGTGTTGCAAGAATAGACTTGTGTGTTGGTATTTGTAGGTTTGAGCATCAATTCCTTCATGGCATGAAGAGCATCTTCCTCCATGAAAGCTTCACTACAAGGTGACATAATATTATGTTTTATTATTGTTTCCTTTAGTTTTTGGCCTCTGCCTTACAAGAGCATGCCCTCTTTATCTAACAACGAGGTTTGGAGACTTAAGTGTCCTTCAGGGTTTGACTGAGGCAAACCTCTAAACACCACAACCCCCAAACTGAGTCTTGTGATAACAGGCTACAGGTGTCGCACATGAGAAAATTGGAGTTGTAGGAAGGCCGGGAAGACATCAGGGATTCAGGATCTAAAGGAAAGATAGACAAAGGAGCACTTCTAGGACTAGGGTGCTCTCTCCAGTGTCCTTCACAGATAGATTCCAGAAAATAGAAGTTACAGGGCTAATTAGTGTCTGAAGGAGGTTTGGATTCCCTAAAAAAGCAAGTACCTTGGACTTGGGCGCCCACTCCAGTGTCCCTGACTATTCCGCTTCAAAACCCCAAAAAACAAGTACTCTGTAATTCTATATTTTACTCTCGTCTACAAGAGATTTTTCTGTAATTTATTAATTTGTTGTTGTATTTGCATAATTAGGGTTTTAATGGTCAATTGGACATAGGAGAAGAAAAAATTGATAATTAATTCCCTAATCCAAGTTTCCCTACATCTAAAAATGACTCTAGCGTGTGATAGTGCTTGCCATTCGACCCTAGATCCTTCAATGTATAGTGGAGAGGCAGATTTAAATATCTAAACCACAAAAGATTAATGAATCCAATTTTCCACTAAACATTTTGGTGAACCCATGTCTTTGAACTTAAATTGCAACTTGCTGAGTGTTTGTCTATAGAATTGGCATGATTTCATTCATTCATTTGGTCATTTAATTTATTGCATGGAGAAGAAGAAGAATGGGTCTTCATGGGGCACACTAGTTATCTTTGTGAAGAAGAAGGATGAGTCTCTTCATTTGTGCATGGATTATAGGCAACTTAATAAGGTGACGGTGAAGAACCGTTATCCTCTTCCTAGGATTGATGACCTTTTTGATTAGATGCAAGGAGCTAGAGTGTTCTCTAAGATAGACCTGAAGTTTGGGTATCACCAATTGCGCATCACAGAGGTGGATATTCATAAGACCACTTTTTGGACTAGATATGGCCACTATGAGTTCACTATGGTACCCTTCAGTTTGACGAACGCCCCTGCAATATTCATGAGTCTCATGAATGGGGTGTTCCACACTTATTTAGATCAATTCGTGATCATTTTCCTTGATGATATTTTGATCTACTCATGGACCAAGGAGGAGCATGAGGATCACTTGTGTTAGATTTTGTAGTGCTTGAAAGAGCAGCAGCTTTATGGCAACTTGGTGAAGTGTGCTATTTTCAGGACTGAGGTGCAGTATTTGGGGTACATTCTATCAGCCGATGGTATCTTTGTAGATCCATCAAAGATCAGAGCTATCAGGGATTGGCCAGCACCCACCAGTGTGACAAAGGTCAAGAGTTTCATGGGATTAGCTAGTTACTAATGCAAATTCGTAGAGGGCTTTTCCAAGATAGCGCACCTCATCACTTCTCTTCAGCGGAAAGGGAAGAGCTTCACTTGGACTGAGAAGTGTGAGAGGGCCTTTGGGGTCCTCAAGGAGTGTCTTATCAGCGCTCCCATCTTAATAGTTCCTAATCGTGCAGAGGATTTTGTGGTTTGTATAGATTCATCACTTGAGGGTTTGGGAGTCGTGCTTATGCAGGGTGGTAGAACGATTGCATATGAGTCACGTAAGCTCAAGGCACATGAGTAGAACTACCCCACTCACAATTTAGAGCTTGCAGCAATGGTTCATGTTCTTGTTTGTTGGAGACATTTTCTATTGGGTCGACGCTTTGAACTTCATTCAGATCATCACAGTTTGCAGTATATATTCACACAGCCAAATTTGAACACCCGCCAGCAGCATTGAATGGAGTTTCTTTGTGAGTATGACTTTGATGTCCACTACATCAAAGGTAAGGAGAACGTGGTCGTTGACGCATTGAGTTGGAGGTGCCATGCGATCCTGACCTTGACCTTGAGTGTGGACTTGAGAGAGTGCATCATTCAGCATCTACTTGAGGATGAGTGGTTTCTTGAGGTGTAGCAGGAAATCCAGTCACAGAGGGCCTTGTGGGCAAATTTGCAGGATATTCTCTCAAGGCATATGGGTTACTTAGACATTGACAGCGCATCTATGTACCCCATGCGGGTGACTTATATGTAGTAGTTCTTTCAAAGGCTCACAAAGTACCTTATGTAGCACACCCAGGGGTGAAGAAGATGCATGCTGATTTGCAATAGTTGTACCATTGGGCAAGTATGAGGTGAAATGTTGCAGAGTATGTTGCTCATTGCCTTGAGTGCCAGAGGGTCGAGGCCAAGAATCAGCATCTAGTAGGTCTTTTATACCCTCATGAGATACTTGAGTGGAAATGGGACACCATTTCTATGGATTTCATTGTTGGTCTTCCTATGTCATCTCGCCGCCATGATGCCATCATGGTGACAGTTGACAAGTTGACCAAGGTGGTGCATTTCTCACCTGTATGCATGACGTACAATGCACCATCAGTGGCGAGAGTATTCTTGGATGAGATTGTTAGATTACATGGGGTACCTCACTATATCATTTTTGATAGGGATTCAGTGTTCACATCAGCCTTTTGGAGGGCATTACAGCAGGCATTGGGCACACAGCTCAACTTCAGTTCTGCTTATCATCCTGAGATAGATGGTCAAACAGAGAGGGTTAATCAGGTTCTAGATGATATGCTTCATATGTACGACATAGATCACCAATCTAGATCAGAGGAGTATATGTATCTAGTTGAGTTTGCCTACAATAATGGGCATCACAGCTCATTGGCTTTGCCTCCTTTTCAGGCCTTGTACGATAGACCTTGCAGGACACCTTTGAGTTGAGACTGTATTAAGGACAGGGTTGCAATAGAGCCAGAGTTGGTGTAGGGTATGGAGCAGTAGGTGACCTTGATTAGACAGAGACTTTAGGATGCACAGGATCGACAAAAGAAGTATGTCGATGTTAAGAGGGTAAATCAGAGCTTCTCGGTTGGGGACAGAGTATTCTTGAGAGTGCGACCATACAAGAGTTCAATCCATTATGGAAAGGGCTCTAAGCTCACACCATAGTTTATTGGGGCCTTTGGGATATTGGAGTGGATAGGACCCATAGCCTACCATCTAGCCTTGTCACCTAACCTATCGCGCATCCACGATATTTTTCATGTATCTATTTTACGGCATTACATATCTAATTTATCTCATGTATTAGATTGAAGTGCTCTACAGGTAGAGGGGGGTGGTCAGTTGGTTTTGGAGCCAATTCACATATTGGCTTGTCAGATGCTAGGCCTTCAAGGTCGAGAGATGGACTAGGTTAGGGTCCAATGGGACATGTACGATGAGGTCATGACAACTTGAGAGGATGTAGCTAGATTGAGGGCCCTTTATCCTCACCTCTTTAATGACTTCCAGGAGGAAGTTTAGTCTTAGGGGGGAGGATGTGAAACCTACCCTTTCACTCCCTTATTTTGATCATTTTATATTACTATTGGAGACATATTTTAGAAATTTGGGGACTGTTGATCCTGATATACAGGACTATTGGACTATATACTTTTACTTTGATTTATTATGTTTAGCATGATTGTGACAAGACTAGTTGATTTTGATTACTGATGAGGATATTTGACATGTGATTTGCTTTATTATACTATTTGAGATACTAGACATGTGATTATGGTTATGGAATTATTATGTGATTCTATCCTGTGATGGATTATTGAAATGCAAAATTAGGAATTTAATTATAATATGATTTTATGACGTTTATATGATCACGAGATGATGTGAGTGTATGTTTTACTTTGTTTCAGCTATGATATACATGTCGAATTAATATGTTGTTTAAGTGCACATGTGTTTCTAACCAAGCCATGAATAATTAGAGATCATCCCACACACTTGTGATTTCCCGTGTAAAGTTGATCTAGTTCCAAAAGGAACCAAGATCAACTATGTATGCATGATGAATTTTTCGTAATGTTGTTGTGTGATATTGTTTGGGTTAGGTCTACCCCTTTTATATTTGACTTTTAATTGGTATTGTAAAGATGTAGTGTTCATTTAAATTTTATTTTGAGTTTATATTTTTAAGACCCCTTTTTTATGTGATTTTACTCACCTTATGGTGCTCAAAATGGATTAAAAGAGACCCTGGGTTGTACCCCTAGGGTCTATGGACCATTTGAGCCTATATAACTTTAGGTAAACTCTCATTTGGTCACTTAAACTTCACCCTGAAGTAAAGTGACGAAAATAGAAGTTTGGGAAGGAGAGGAAGAGTGAGTCAAACACTCAACCTCTTCCATTCCTCTTTCCAAGGTATGGGGGAGTCTTCAAGACCCCTAAATTGTGGAGGACTCAACTCCAATCCTCTCCCACAATTGGTGGGGGTACCTTGGGGTTGTGTGGGATTTCTTAGGAGGAGATGATTGGGGCACATGTGGTACCCACTCCTTCTTTGGCTCCACTTTTCTCTCCCACATGTGTGAGAGAGATCAAGTGGAGGGGGAAAGACTTAGTGGAATGGATGGGTGACATGTGTCACCACCCCATTCCATGAGTCTTGCAAATGGTTGTGTGGAGGAGTGAGAGGGTGACATGTGTCATCACTCCATTCGTCAAGGCTCATGAGAAGAGCCTATTTTAATTCCTCTTGAAGAGAGGGAGGGGGTTGTTGAATCATTTTTTAATTTTCAGAATTTTAATTGATTTTGGGAGAGAGTTGGAGGGGATTTTTTTGGAGGCTCAATTTGGAGGAGTTGGAGGTGGAGTTTGGGGAGCTCTTCTCAACTATCTTCCATTTGGGCTATTAAAGGTAGGATTCAAGGCTAATGTCTTTCCTTATGTATTTTCATTTCTTGTGTGATGCTATGTGTGTGTGTGTGTTTTATTTTATTGTTGTGGCGATTTTTTTTATGGGTGTTGTGAGAGCCTCTCCACTTGGAGAAAATTTTCAACATGTGTGGGGTGGGGGAGGAGTGAACCTCCTCAAGGTCACATCCTAGTTTTGTAGTATTTTAGCCTTGAGGGCAAGATGAGAAAATGTGTATTGAATGGATTGAGAGCCATGGAAAAACTATGAGAAAAATGATATTTATGTGATGGCTTGAGGCCTAGAGAAATTTATTTTTGGAAGTTTTTGGAGTGGCACTCTTGAGTTGAGTGATGTCCACTCCCCTACCCCATTAAACTTATTTTAGTGAGTTTTGTTTTGTGCAAGCCAAGGGAGTGTTCTTGCTTTTGTGTTTGAGTGTTTTTGTTGTGAAGTGGTGTGTGTTCCTTGTGTGAGGATGACCTCCAAATTCAAGGGTGACTCATGAGTGAGTCTATGGTAGGGAGGAGAGCAGTTTTGTGGCTTTTTCCCCCTTCTATGTGGTTATTGCGGGTTATTTTTGGAGCTATGGAGTGTGGAAGAAAAATAGACTTTTTTTTTTGTGGTTTTGATCATTTTCTTTTTGGCTATTGTGAGCCATGGCTAATTTGGCCTATTTGTATTTGTGTTATTGAAAAAATAGTGATTGTTCTCTCTTGAGTTGTAAACTAAATGTTTTCATTGAGTTGTATTTTAACTTATTTGCAACTAGATATAAAAGTTATAGTTGTTGATTTCATTTTCTTGAGAACAAGAAAGTGCTGCAAATAAAGAAATAAATCATGTGAAATCTCTTATTGTGGTTAAAATTTGTTTAGTTGGCTTTCTTTTTTTTATATGTGTTCATGAGAAAGAAAATATACCATAGTGTTGTCTTATTTTTTTTTTAAAAAAAATTATATATATTATGCATGAAGCTTTCCTTTGATTTATTTTTGTAACACAAAAAAAAAAAATATATAAGTTATAAGAGATAGTTATTTTCCTTTTTCTTATATATATTACATTGTTAAAGATAAGTTTAATTGCCTTTTTAATTTTTAAAAAAAAGTAGTGTAAAATGATGCAATTTCTTCTTTAAAAAAAAATACATAGACTACTTAGAAAGTGAGTATTTCTTTTGTTATATATATATATATATATATATATATATATATATATATATATATATATATATATATATATATATATATATATATATATATATATATACAAAGTTAATTTATGAACACTTCTATGTTGTTGGAAAGCCTATGTGGATAGAGAAAATTGTGTATATTCATGTATATATATAAGTTTTTTTTGCATATATTAATAAAATTAGAAAATGTTTGTGAATCTCAGAAATTTGTAAGTATATATTCTCGAAGTACATATATATATATATTAAAATCTGAAATTGGGTATATAAAAAAAGGAGAAAATATAATATTAACGGCACTAAAATTTTATCAGTCCTGCCGAACAAAATAGATTCTACGAGTTTTAAAAGAAGAAATTTGTAGACTGTGGGTGGGGGTATAAATCCCCACCATCGCTACTTTTAAATCTATTGGAGTGTGGTTGGGGGTTTGGCCCCTCCCCACACTCTTGTCCCCTCATACTCCCCACGCTCCCCTTAGCCACCGCTTCCCTCTTAAACAAAACACCCTCTATGCTACCATTGGTATTAGACTCTGCAGCAGGTAATGAGATCTGACAGCAGTGCCACCGTTTGCTCCGCCGATCTTTATTCTTTTTGGCCTTTGGCCATTACCATGTACAAAACACTCTTGCTTGATATCCTTGTGTTATATTCATTATATATATATATGTTGTGTATACTCCCTTGCTATTTAAAAAAAAACCCCTCTGGTTCAAATACTAGAATATCTATATATATATATATATATATATATATATATATATATATATATATATATATATATATATATATATATATATATATATATATATATATATATATATATATATATATATATCAAAAACAGGGTTATAAACAAAAATAACGTATATACAAATGTATATACCTCCTTAGAGCCTTCATCCATGGCTTCCCATCTCTAAAACCTATAGGACAAAACAATGGGAGGAGAAAGAAAATGAGAAAATGAAGAAGAGGAGAAATGAGAAGTGAAAATGGAGGCTAGGGTTGTGTTTTATTTCATAAGGAAAATAATATTTTAATTCGAGAACTTTTAGGGTTTTTTTTTGGAGTTTGATTTCTTTTTTTTTTTTGCCTTTTCCCCTATTTTGGTGCACGGACTTATTCTTACTTTTTTTGTTTTCTTCCTCTTTGATTTTTAATTTAATGAGGGGATAAAGGGGGAATATTTAAGTGGGTTTTCATTTATAGTTTAATTAAATAGTGAAAATTCTCTTTCTTACATCCTATTAATTGGCTGACTTTTATATTTTGTTTTAACTTTATTTAAATTTTAATCTAGAGGGAATAGGGAAAGAGGGTGAAATTATTACACCTAAGACCCTATCTTTTGGGGAATTATATTTTACTTTTTTAGTAAATTTAATTGTTTGGGTTATCTTTATTAGTTGGTCTATATTATTTTGGGATTAATTAATTAATTAATTGTTTTAATTAATTTAACTTTATTTTACTTTATTAGTAAATTTAATTGTTTTGGATTATTTTTATTAATTGGTCTATATTATTATGGGATTAATTATTTATTTAATATAATTTTTGCTTAAATGGAGAGTTAATTTTATAACGTTATTAATGGATTTTAGGTTAACCTTTGGTTTAATTTTTTTTCTCATAAATGTTGATGGTAAACCTTTCTAAAATTAATAATTTGAATGCTAATAAGGCGTTATGCTATCAGATTTTTCCAAAAATTTGACCAAGTAATTTAGGTGGCTTATTTATGCATTTAGTTAATATTTAATCTTTGCATTGAGATTACATTTTTAATGCAATATTTTAATCTATTTTTGCTTAGTGCTAGGGTTTGGATTTCAGCACATGTCAAAATCCTGCCACTTCACCTAGGAAACTTAGGGTTGATATCGATTCTGATTCTAACCCTAATGGCGACGCTCCTCACGTCGCCTAACCCCTAGTCGGCTTTCATCACATAGGGGAATACGCATGTGATTGCATTACCCTAAATTTGATTGACATGTTTATGCCTTATGCGTTTTGCCACCGAGCACACTGACGCATGTGAGGGGGTTTCAAGGGATGTGTGAATTTTTTTTTGATATTTCATGTCATGACCACATGAAAATTGTAGACATGGCACGTGTGTTGCATGTCGTGACCACATGGGAAATGTGGGCATGACAGGTTTGTGGTATCCAAAGGATAATGACTTCACTCTTCATGCATATACTAATGCTGATTGGGTAGGAGATGTGGATGACAAGAAAAGTACTAGTGGTGGTGTATTCTTCTTGGGAAGAAGATTGGTTTATTGGTTAAGAAAAAAGCAAGAGGCAATATCTCTATCTACTGTAGAAGCAGAGTACATAGCAGCAGCAAACAATTGCACTCAAGTTCTATGGATGAAGCAAATGTTGAAGGACATAAAAATTATATTTGAGGAACTATAGAGTAAACTCTACATTTTGTTTCAACAGTGTTTCAGATAATTTTGCAGCGGCCAATATTTTTTGACTATGTATGTTTCTGTGTGTGGATCGCGCTAAGTGTCTAAGCTACAACAAAGAAAAAGTATTAAGCCTTATGTAGACGTTGCCACGTGTTACTTCCTTTTATTTAGATACAGCGGAGCGTACCACATGGTGGTAGCGATTTCTTTGTTCAAGTTTCATAGTGGCTACGGGTTATGCCACGTGTCTATACCGAAGGCAATTTATATAAGATTTCTTTTTGTTGCTACATGCTTGCAGAGATTACCGCGTGTCTTTTAAGCTTTATGCGGATGTTGCCATGTGTGTCTTTTTTTTTTAAGCTTGTTAGTATCGGTATATGTATGGTGGGCCACAGTTTTTAAGACATAGTTTCATACTTATTATGGAGGGCACCATGTGGCAACAGTGGAAGAAGGGTCTCTTTTAATTTCAATGCTCTTCGGATGAAGGCATTTTGTTTCCCAGTTACACTGGAGTGCGACAAGTGTCATCTTCTAGGTTATCTTCAGAGTCTCTTTATAAGCTACATATTTTTTCCTGGGAGGCACCACATGTCTAGTTTTGTTTCATGCGGACGGCACCATCTTTCCTAGTTTGTTTCTCTGTGTGGGTAGTAGGTGATGTACGTAGTGTTGAAAACAAGGCAGATAATTGAGAGGGGGGGTGAATCAGTTATCTTAAATATCTTAACTTTCTTTTCTTCTTTAATAATAATGTAGCATCAAAACATTTAAGAATACATAATCATGAGAGCAGAAATAAAATCAACACACATAACACAAGGATTTTTACATGGAAAACCCTGTTAAGGGAAAAACCACGGGGTGACTAACCCAAGATTGTATTCTTTGTTAAAAGAATAAGAAGTACAAAATGGCACTTGCTAATTAGGGCTCACTGCCCGAGCACACTGCTCACAAGAGGCACATTGCCTACAAGAGACTCACTATCTACAAGGTTTATAGAAGGTAACCAAATGTTTGAACTGAAGAGAGTCATCTCTATATGCTGAGGTTCAGTTCTGGTTAGGCTCAATATACTGATCTAATACACTTCATTCTTCCTCTGCTTTAGTGTTGCTATTCTATCACATACCAGACTTGTATTACTGCTTCCACACTTCTCTCTACATTTCCTCACACACTATATCAACACACACTAATTCATATTGAAATCAATTTGGTATAATTATCCGCATCAAGGATTTCAACATTTTTCTAGTTAGCAACTGGAATATTCAAGATATTTACAAAACACTGATCTGTCGACTGAATCCATGCTTAATATGTGATACGTATCAAAGACATAGATATAGAAGTCATTAATCATGTCTTCCAACCATGTATGATCCCTCAACTATCTTAATCACCATCAATTTCTCATCTGGATTAAGGTCTGATGCTCTGTCAGTCAGTTCTTCCTTAGTCTACTCTGCCTGTTAGGAACCCAACACTTAGATGCTCATATCTTTTTAATCATTCATCACCGAAGGCTCAATCTCTAGAATGTATTAGTCATGGTACTCCTCTTGACTTTTTCAAGTCCGCAACTTGCTGAGTTACATCATCTGAGAGATCCAGACCTAATTGTCAGACCTTGCTACATGCTCTGTTCTTGCTCACCAGACCTAAACACTCTTCAATATGTCTTCCAGTATAGACATACTATGTGCTATGGATGTGTGGGATGGACTTTGTTTCCATCAATGATAACACTTACGGAGCCATACAATGTCTCTTTCCAACGATCTCCCCCTTTGGCATTGATGTCAACACTTAGTGAAAAATGACTAAGTCTCGCAGTAAACTCTCTATCTTATGCACTATTTTACCAAAGCTCCCCCTTAGCTAGATTCCACATTTTTCATTACTCCTCACTCCCCCTTTGACATCAATGGAAAAGGGTGGAATCTGCACACCAAAATTTGCAAAAATTAACCTATACATTGCTGCATAAGTATATATACATGTTATACTTACATATACTTAAGTATATCCACAAAAGTGGTCTTCAACTGTACAAATTCTATCGCCCAACTCTGCTTCATCCTGTCCAAAATTGAAATGTGACCACTCAAAAAGAATGCATAAGCTTCTCCCCTTCCTAAGTCTACCGAATCACTAGTCTGGGTTGTGGTCTGAGCATCAGTTAAGGCCTCATGCATGGCCTCTAACTTAGGGATATTTATCCCTCTAAGTTTACTCATCCTACTTATTATATTCTTCCTCTCCTTTTCAAGCCTCTTTATTTCATTTATAATGGTGATAGCCTGGCACTCTTGATTCATTATAGATGTGGTGTGGGGATCAAAATTCTGAGATAAATTTGATAGTTTATCTTCTTGTTCTTTCACCTTCTTTTCAATATCCTCTGTCAGTTTAGACCAGGATAGACAAAATTTATACATTTCTCCACCATCTTTAAGAGCATTTTCTAGGCTCTTTATCCCAATATCCAGGGTTCTCCTATCATTAGTTATGAGTCCCTGCACTTCAGCGAATCTCTTTCCCAAAAATTCTTTCTGGACTTTCTCTTCTGCCGATTTCTCCAAAGAATCAAAATGGGCACTAACAGAGTTAACCAGAGATTTCAAGTTACCAGATAGAGAGGCCGAAGAATCCTTTTGGAAGGATGGCATGATCTTCTCTAGCACACCAGATGTAATCTCTATTAGCTCATAGTCTTCCATGTGAGACTTCAAAAGCTTTTCTTTTTCTTTAGCTTGAGCAAAAGATGCTACCTTCATTGTCTAGACCAGAGAGAGGGAATCAAAGTTTAGAGGTCCTTGAAATAGTTCTAGTTCATCTATCTCCATCATCTCTTTGGTCAAAAAAATTTTCACTGCTTCTGCAGTGTCTCTTGTCAGAAACTGAGTCTTCTTTCTTTTTGTAACCTTAGAACTGCCATCAGGGGACTTCTCTGTTTGATCTTATTTTCTTCCCTTTACCTCCTCATCTTGACTCAATTTCTCCTCTTCTCTTCCTTCTCCTTTAGTACTTGAGTCTGCAGGGGGATCCAGAGGAGAGATGTTAACTTCTTCATGGACTTCCCCTTCTGGAACAGAGGAATCCAAGTCCTTAGATTTCTCCTCATCTATTTCTTTTGGCTCCTCTACATTTTTCTCAGTGGATTCTTTTTTTGGTGTATTTAATCCTTCAACATCCATGGTAGAAGGTTCTTCATCTATTTCTTCTATAACAGGAAGATTGAATCTCTTGAAGGAATTCTGAAGGATGTCTTTTGTTTCTTTTGCCACCTGATCAGTCTCTCCAAGCATAAGTTTGTTCATTCTTGCTTTGCTCTGGAACTCATCCTTGCAGTCCTTAAAGATCATGGTCATTTGTTTTGGAGTGATGAAGGGTAGAGATGAATTGCAATTTGCTCCCAGATCTCTAAATCCTTTTCCTTGGCATTCTTTTTTCTGAGTTCAAGTACCTTCTCTAGACTTTTGGGAATTAGAGAAATGATTTCAATGAATGCTTTATTATAAAGATTTAGGTACCTAACTATAGCATCTTCCAAGATCCATTTGTTAGTGTCACTATACTCATCATAAAATTTTGTCATTGGTTGCAGATTCCCATCCACAGTGACTGCCTTGATGATATCATCAATAGAGAGAGTAGGCCTTTCAACAAATTCTTCTACCTCTTCTTCTTTATTTTTACCGGCAGAAGATTCCCCAGATGTTTTCTTTTTCTTCTTCAGTTTCTTAACTTTCTCATCAGTCTTTGTTTCTTCATCATCCTTTTGGCTTATGTAGGACCTTGTGGCCTTTGTTTTTGTTCTCTTTTCTCCCTTTCTAGATGACTTGGCTTCTAGTTTGGTTGCTCTTGTGCTCTTAGAGGTGGCAGGTGCAGAGCTCTTTGAGGATCTGGTCTGGGAGGAGGCTTGCACTGGAACACTTTCTTTTTCTATTTCTTGTTTCTCTTTCTCAGCTCTTTCTATTTTCTCTCTGTTTGCATCAACTGCCTCTTTTGATATGCCATATCTCTTGGCGATTTCCTCTACTTCCATTCTAACTTTTCTTTTTATGTCCAGTTGCCTTAGTTCAATATGGATCTTTACACTCAATTCTTCAAAGGTTCCAAACATTTCTGCCTCAGGGTCCTTAGGTTGACTCAGCAAGTGTTAGATATGCAGCTCCAAGATTTTCTCATCAACCTCATATCCCATTGGCATAATCCAAATTGTTCTAGGCTCAACTGCCTCCATTAGGCATTGATCAGTATCTACCATGAAGCATACTATATCCTTATATTTTTCAACTATTGTTTGAGGAATTCTTTCTCTAGACTGCATCATACATTGGAAGTTCTTAAAATATCCCTAGAGTGATGTGCTTTGAGCCTTGGCATCACCAAGCCCATAAATGTAGTCTCTAATTTGTATGGCAACCGGTCTGTCATTTTGCCATACCAAACCACTTGATCTGGGTAGCTCATTCATGTAGTAAAAGAACAGACACAATATTAGCCCACCATACTTGAATGATTTCTTCTTATCCTTCTTTATTTTCTACAAGTTTTCTAATAGTTGATTTAGAAGAAGATCACATAGGTCATAATCAGCAGTTTCCCTTAGCATTTGATATGTTGTATAAATTGCAGTTCCAGACACAAAATTCTCCCTGCTGGAATGATAGATTTTATAACCAATTATCATAGAGGCAAATTTTATATCCGGATCTGTGATATCCTCTATTGTCATTGCTCGTTTGTCAAACTTAGATCCGGTAGCCTCACTTACTATCTTGTTCTTAACAGATTTGAGTGCAGGTAACCCACCGGATGAGTGCAATCCGATTACTACCCTAATGGCATCTTTTGTTATCTTGAAGGGCTTCATCAACCACACGAAGTTGTCATGTATTCTGCTAAGAACATACCGGACCCATTCATCTTCTACAAAATAGGGGAAGTGGATGCAATGTCCAAAATGCTTATCCCAGAGGGCCTTGTATTGAGGTTTAAGTTCAAATGTTTCATCTATTAATTATTTATGATAGATATCCATTAGCTTAGATTCCCCAAATTCCTCAATATTGGCATGTATGTACACCCTAACATCTTCTACGTGCAGAACCCCATGCGGAATGCTAGAGAAGGCGCCTAAGGGATCAACTTCTAGGGATTTGTAGGGGTGTTTCTTGAACTTTGGGCATAGCCTATCAGTGATCTTAACAACATTTGGAGTAGCCATCTTTGCAAAAGATTCAGAGAGAGATATTCAAAAATGGAAATACCTTTTTACGCTTCTAGGGTTCACAATATGAGCCAGAAAAGATCATTGGTTGAGTCAGATTATGTGGTTGATCTTTGAGAGGGTTGAAACAATCTTGATGTAGAGCTCTTCATTTCTTCTTCTCGAATGCAAATGTGCAAATGATTAATAAAAGAACCCTTATATCTCTGCGCAAACCATAATTTCCTATTGCAATAAATGCATAACTTAAGTCATTCTAGTTGCCTTGTTCTGACTGTGTTCTGAGAGAGATCTTTCTAAATCACTGAGATGCACTTAAAATTATTTTTAATGATAATTGACAATGTATCTCATTTCCCCCTAAACATGCCATTTATCTATAGATCAAGATATTTCAATTTTGAATCATACTAGATCTAACTGTGAAAATCCTACTTTTACCGGATGGCTATCAAACCAAATCAATCTTGGATGATTCAACTTTTCAAAACTCCTTGCAGATCTTTCATATTTTTACCGAGGGTTATTTGGATATTTCTCTAAGAACCCTTTAATCCGCAACATTCCATGTGCCAAATTTAGGCACCAATTGACTGGCTAGGAGAATTTATTTTTCTTTGTGACTCCCCCTGAGCCAGTGCTCATCTATTTAGTTTCTGGAAGGAATATCAACACTAGATTCTAGTGCAGATCCATCCCCAACATTTTCTATACTTCTCTTCACCCAAATCTTGTTCATCTCCCTTTGAACTTCATCTGCATTCACTTTTCCTTTTCCTTTGTCTTGATTTTGATTATGATGCACTAAACCCTTTTTATCCTCATTCTTACTTCTGCAGAATTTGGCAATATGACAGGATCTATTGCAATTGTAGCAAACAATATTTCTTTGCATATTTAACTGATATCCTCTTGATCTGCATTGATTAGCCATATGTCTCATTCTATTGCATGCAAAGCATCTACCATTGAATGAATTGTTTATATTTCTACATTCATGAGATTTGTGACCATACCTTTTGCAGTTGAAACATTGCCCGGAGAAGGATGAATTAGTCTGATTCATTTTTCTTCTACACTGAGTTGCTTTATGGCCAAAGTTGTTGCAATTGTAGCAGTATCCATTGAAGGATGGATATCTTTGAGCATTTTGTTGCCTTACCGAAGGTCTTCTAGGTCTCTTTCTTTGATTTCCTGATCCAGAGCTCTTCTGACAGGATCCAGAGCTTTCACCTTTCTCATAACCCAAACCACGCTTGTCATCTACCCTCTTTTGCCTTCCAAGAAGAACTTCAAGTTGAGTTGAGTTTATCTTGATTTTTCTTTGTATTCATTTGTTGTTTGAAGATCTTGTTTAAGAGTGTTTATTTGATTCTCAAGTTGTTCTTCAGTATCTCTAGCTTCTTCAAGATCAGATTCTAAATGCTTGATTATTTTGTCCATTTTGTAGTAGTCCTCTGACTTCTCCTTGAGAGATTGTTTAAGATTGTCTTCAATTTTTCTTTTCTCTTCAATTTCTTGGGTGAATCTCATAACCCCTGATTCCATTTCATGTCTTACCATAATGACCTCTTTGGATAGCTTCTCACATAGCTTGTTTTTCTCATTCAAATCTTAATTAGTATCATTGGCTTCACTTTGACTTGCTAATTGTTGAAGAAGTTCCTTTCTCTTTTTCATAGAGATACTCAATTTTTCTTTTAGCTCATTTATGAAATCATCAGCTTGTTTGAGTCTTTCTCTCAAGTTATTGACTTCAGAGTGCTCAAGATCATCTAGGGCAAACTGAAGTTCTTCCTTCATACCATACATATCAATTGAGATTCCCAGATCTTCCTCAAGTTGTTAGGCTCTGTTTGGAGGAACTTAGCTCTGATACCAATTGTTGAAAATAAGGTAGATAACTGAGAGGGGGGTGAATCATTTATCTTAAATATCTTAACTTTCTTTTCTTCTTTAGCAATAGTGTAGCATCAAAACATTTAAGCATACATAATTATGAGAGCAAAAATAAAATCAACACACATAACACAAGGATTTTTACTCAAAAAATCCTGTTAAGGGAAAAACCACAGAATGACTAACCCAAGATTGTATTCTCTGTTAAAAGAATAAGAAGTACAAAATGGCACTTGCCGATTAGGGCTCACTGCTTGAGCACACTGCTCACAAGAGGCACACTGCCTACAAGAGACTCACTGTCTACAAGGTTTATAGAAGGTAACCAGATGTTTGAACTAAAGAGACGCATCCATATATGCTGAGGTTTAATTCCGGTTAGGCTCAATATACTAATCTAATACACTTCATCCTTCATCTGCTTCAGTGCTGCTGTTCTGTCACATACCGGACTTGTATTACTACTTCCACACTTCTCTCTGCCTTTCCTCGCACACTATATCAACACACACTAATTCATATTGAAATCAATCTGGTATATATATCCACATCAAAGATTCAACATCTTTCTAGTCGGCAACTAGAATATTCAAGATATTTACAAAACACTGATCTGTTGACTGAATCCATGCTTAATATGTGATGTGTATCAAAGACATAGATATAGAAGTCATCAATCATGTCAGCCAACCATGTATAATCCCTCAACTATCTTGATCACCATCAAGTTCTCATCCGGATTAAGGTCTAATGCTATGTCGGTCAGTTCTTCTTTAGTCTACTTTGCCTGTCAGGAACCCAACACTTAGATGCTCATATCCTTTTAATCATTCATCACCAGAGTCTCAATCTATGGAATGTAGTAGTCATGGTACTCCTCTTGACTTTTTCAAGTCCACAACTTGCTGAGTTACATAATCTGAGAGATCCAGACCTAATTGTCGGACCTTGTTGCATGCTCCGTTCTTGCTCACCGGACCAAAACACTCTTCAATCTCTCTTCCGAAATAGACATACTATGTGCTGCGGATGTGTGGGATGGACTTTGTTGCCATCAATGAAAACACTTACGAAGCCATACAGTGTCTCTTGCCAACACGTAGTGGGTCCCATGATATTATATCTCAATTTCTAAGTAAAGCAGATGGTGACAGATGTCATAGCACTAAGTTGCCCGGGTATAAGTATATAGTTTTTGACCCTAAAATGGAGAGGGACACGTATCACTTTCAAAGTAAGGTGGAGTATGACAAGTGGCATTTTCCTATGTGTTTCTTTTGGAGGTAAAGAGTTTTAAGTAGTTATAGCAAATGCTGCCATGTGTCATAATTCTTTTTTAGCAATGAGCCCGTGGGCATCGCCATGTGTCTTAACGGTGATATAGTTAGAGTGCCACGTATATTGATTCTACAGCCAATGAGTGCATAGGATATTATAGTTGCAAATTCAGGAAATCTCAATAGTTGAAGACTCTTAGTTAGCTCCAGTTCTATTTTGTCGTTAAGATTTGGGTTGTTGCAGGCAATTTTGGTCAAGCCTGTGGTTATAAATAAGTTGTAATTGTAATTGATTGGCATGGAACCTTTTCATAAGTTTTCATCAAGAATTTAATAGAGAATTCAAAACTTTGTTATGACTAGATTATATTATTTGCCTTTATTTTGTTATTTTTGATAAGAAGGTTATTATATCTGTGCATGCTACCGTGCCTCTTATGATACTAGAATATTAATGAAAAGAACTCTATTTTGTGCATTTGTTGATATTATTTGTCTTTGCAAATTTGTCTAAGTTTAGCCTTTGATCTAATTCAATTACATCTACTTATATTAATCATGTAATATCTACTCTTTTATATAACTATATCTTAAGGATTAGATCCATTATGCTAATTGGGAGAATATATTTCATTTAGGTGCATCACCATAGGTTTAGTTCTGCTTATTGTATCTGTAATCTTGTTTTCTCCCTTCTCTTTACTCAAAACCCATTTAAATAGAAAGAGCCAGCTTCTTTAAGTCTAGAGGTTGTTTCAAGTAGCAAGGCCCACATTCTTGAAACTTCCCATATTGGTGTTGGAAGCTACGTAATTTTAACCATCAACAGTTTTTGGCACACCTGGTAGGACCTTTCTTGAAGTTCCTATCAAGATCATATGAGCTAGAGAGTGACAAGGAGTCAAAGCTGTGGACCTACAACAAGAGCTCAGTCTATTGCTAATCTAGGTATTCTTTTACCACCATTATTTACTACTCCAAGAATAAGGGTGAATCAAATTGTAGTGACACAAGGAATAAATATGGGAGCACCTGTAGCCCCAAGGAATTTTTCAAATTGGAACACTGGTAGTCTTCTCATTCTTCCAGTACCACCAACCACTTGGGACCCCATTCTAGCTAATGCTTTGAAGGCTGTACTTAAGTTCAGTGGAGAAGATTTCAAGACACCTGGGGAACATCTTCAAGATGTGTCTGATGTGTGTGCAGTGCATGTTATTACTGAATAGAATGTGGCAATAAGATTGTTAGTAGCTTCTTTCAAAGGAAAGGCCCTGGACTGGTATAGATCTCTAACTCCAAATACAATATCTACTTGGGATCATCTTGGTGATTCTTTCTTTGCAAGATTTAAAGAGAAAGGTGACAAATCTTCCCTGCTACAATAATTAATCACCATAAATAGGGCACCACAAGAAGCCATAACTGATTTCAACACAGGGTTTTAAAAGACTTGGGACATAATTCCTTCTACAGCAAGGCCACAATCAGGTATGGCAATTGTGTTTTACCTCAAAGCTTTCAATTCTAATATATCAGTAATGATTCAGTCCCTGGGACATCAGACTCTGCTAGAGGCATATGAGTTAGCTGTAAAGGCTGAGAATAACCTAATTGATGCTAGAAAGTTGCCTCCAAGGCCTCCTATGCCCATGTTCCTAGAAATCTCTTTACCTTTACCACAAGAAGCCCCTAACCTTATAGCTACACCTGTGTCTATGTATACATTCCCAACACCTCAACAACCTGCTATGGCAACACCTTCTATCCAACCATTTGAAATGGATGACATTAAGAATATCCTTAGGACCTTTTCAAATGAGATAGTTAATCTAAAAAGGCAACAAACTTCCTATTCAAAGCCTTCTTACCAAGGTTTCCAAGGAAATAGATCCCCTTACTAGCCAAATCAATATCAAGGCTCTCAAAGGAAAAATAATCCTCACCCCTCAAACCAGTTGGTCACAGTCCCCACACCTCTACAAGTTGTTCCCCATAATCCCAATAGAGAAATAATTCTAGGACAAAATAATTTAGCAGGAGACACCAATGCCTAGTGCTTTCCTTGCAACAATGCCCATATGCCCAGGGACTGTCCCAGAGGAAATTTACAGAAGAAAAAAATAACAGAATAGAGTAGGGTAGAAGGACAACTCCCGACATCCAATGCTCCACCATATTGAAGTCACCTAGTGTTTAGAATGCAGTAATGGTGGCCCAGATGCAAGGGATGTCTATACAGCAAGAAGAAGAAATTGCTCCTGAAGATGCCTTATTTTCATGGATTGAAGATGAAGATTCAGTGTTCTTGAATGAAGCATCCACTTCCAAGAAACCATTGGTGCAATCAGATTATTATACTTGATCAAAGAGAAGAATGATGGAATAGCCTGAGGTCACAAATAATGAGACTACTAGAATTCCTCCTTTCCAAAATTATCACAACCCAGTCTCTAGGCAAGAAGTGCCCTAGCTAGTTTAGAATTAAGTAGCCTTGGGTCAGATGCTAGAGAAGACAAGATATCCTTACTATCTAAAGACACAAGCACTGGGACTTGTGAATGTGGTGGAAT
The DNA here is from genome assembly GCA_027924645.1 of Cunninghamia lanceolata. Classification (NCBI taxonomy): domain Eukaryota; kingdom Viridiplantae; phylum Streptophyta; class Pinopsida; order Cupressales; family Cupressaceae; genus Cunninghamia; species Cunninghamia lanceolata. The sequence continues at coordinate 14,033,737 of BSBN01000237.1, read as the reverse complement.
AGTTGAAGAAGACCCCAGCACATGTATCAATTTGGGATATGCTAGCAATTCCTGAGCAAAAGATCTTATTGCAAGAAGCGTTACAAGGTCAGGTGGGCTCTAAATCTACCAGTGCTAAAGAAGGAGTTGCTGATAAAGGAAAGACTCAACATAAAGATACTACACCTTTATAGACAATAGCTCTATTGAATAATACACCAGAGGTAGGTAAATCTAAGCCAGATCCATTTTATCTGACTTTAATAGTAGGAAAGAAATTGCTGCATAATGCAATGATAGATTCTAGAGCTAGTTCTACGGTCATGCTGAAGCAGATAGCAAATGCTCTAAAGATAAAATATGAGCCACCTACCAGAGGAGTCATGCAGTTAGATGGAAAGTTTGTTCAAACTATAGGAAAAATCAAACAACTCCCATTGTAGCTATATACTTGCCCCAATATAACTATCAACCAGAATGTGGTAGTCATCGATATTCCCCCTGTCTTTAGTTTATACCTATCCAGAGATTTCACAACCAAGATAGGAGGTTACATGTCACTAGATTGGTCACACCTAATCTTAAGAACCAAGTATGAGACAAAGATGAAGGTATTGTCTGAACCATTGTCTAAAGACCATATCACTGATGAACCAACCCCAAAGATAGAAGCATCCCATGCCATGATGAATAAGGAAGAGAGATTCTTTGTTGAAGAATTAGGTGACTAGACTAAACATGACCAATAAGAGGAGGAAAACAATCAATTGATGACCATGATGCAGAGTGATCCTTATGGAAACTATGACTCTACTGGTCTAGGCACTTATGTTATTTTTGAGGAAGACCAAGAAATTCCAAATATTATGAGAAAAGAGGTATCTGAAAGTGAAGAATCTGAAAGAAACTCTAAAATTTGGACCTTAAATTTTGACGAGCCAGGAGAAAAAGTGGCACTGGAGCAGGTATTTGCCTTACTTCCCCAAATGGTGAGAAAATTCTAAGAGCCATACGCTTTTAGTTCGCTTGTACCAATAATGATGTTGAATATGAATCTTTAGTTCATGATCTCATGTTGGCTAGAAGAGTGGAATCAAGAATTTAATAGTTAAAGGAGACTCAGAGTTAGTAGTAAATTAAATCAAAGAGAAAGCAATAGCCAAGAATGTAAGAATGAGATCCTACTGACACAAAATTTGTGACCTAATAGATGGTTTTGACGCTTTCAATGTTGAGGTAGTACCCAGAGCCCAAAATCTAGAAGTAGATAGGATGGCACAAATTGGTTCACAATATGACCTAGTAAGTGACCTACTAGTTAATAATGAATCAGTTAAAGTTATAGTAAGACCAGCAATTCCAGACAATGATCAGAATTGGTAGATTTTTTATAATGATCTTCAAGTACTCTCATTTTTGTAACAGTCAGGGGAATTTGTTGATCAGTTACAGCCCAAGATCGAGGAATCTTATGGTAACCAAATCATCTAGCTAAAGTCAAATAAGATCCCAAAAAGACTGATCACTCTAGAAAATCTATTTGACCTTGAAGATGTAAGCTTAGATAAAAGGAAGTTTAAGGCAAGTAAGGATGATTATTCTAAAATTTAGGTTAGTGAAGGAAAGAAGTTAAAATAGGCAATGCTACTACCCAAAAGGAAAAGGACAAGCTGATTTCCTTATGTAACAAGTATGATAGGGTAATTGCTTGTACCTATGAAGACCATGGCTATAACAAAGATATCATCCAACATACCATAGAGCTTGCTGAAGGAGTAAAACTAGTCTGACAAAAGCAAAGATCAGTGAATCCAATAATTGAAACCCTAATGGTAGATGAACTAGAAAAGTTTCTAGAATCAAAGATTATTTTTCCAATTAAGCATTCAACCTGGGTGTCTAACCTAGTACCTGTAAGAAAAAAGAATGGTAACATAAGACTCTGTGTGGATTTCAAAGATCTGAATAAAGCATCTTTGAAAGATCATTATCCCCTACCTTCTATGGAACGGATTTTACAAACTGTGGTAGGATCAGAAAGGTTTTCTTTGCTAGATGGTTTCTTGGGGTATAATCAGATTTGGTTGGTAGATGAAGACCAACACAAGATAGCATTCACTACTAAGTGGGGAACATTTCCATATGCCAAGATGTATTTCGGTCTCTCAAATGTTGGGGCTACTTTTCAATGTGCCATGGATGCAGTTTTTGGGGAACTTTTAAATAAGATTATTTTGATTTATCTGGATGATTTGATCATATTTACCAAGGATGCCAAAGACCATTTTGTACATCTAGAAGCAGTTTTCAAGAAATGTTAGGAGTTCGAGATCTCTTTAAATACCAAGAAATGTATCTTTGTTGTGCCTTAGGGTAGACTTTTGGGACACATAGTGTCAAAGGATGGGATTTCCATTGATCCAGAGAGTCACATCCATAATGAATCTATCCTTGTCAGTTAACAAAAAGGTAGTTCAGTCCTTTTTAGGAAAGATTAATTTTGTTAGCTGCTTTATATCTAATTTTGTAGGGCTAATTAGACCAATTACACTGTTTCTTAAGAAAGATTTGGTCTTCAAATGGACAACAGAAGGGAGGCAAGCTTTTGAAGAGATCAAGAGAGCCATTTCAATGGCCCCAGTACTAAAAAACCTAGATTTCTCTAAGTCTTTTATAATGTATGTGTATGGAGGCAAATACAGTGTGGCCGTTGTCCTTACTCCAAAAGATGACAAGGAAGAAGGGGAACACCCAATAGCTTTCTTCTCTAGAACTCTAAGAGAATATGAATCAAGATATAATTTTGTAAAGAAATAGGCCTATGCTATGGTAAAAGCCCTTAAGAAATTTAGACACTTAGTAACAGGGAACAAAATTCTGATATTGGTAGTCCATCCTAGTGTAAGGGAATATATCATGGAGGGTGAGATCACTAAAAAAAGATCCAATTGGTTAACAAAGATTTTATAATATGACGTAGAAGTAAGGCCTACCAAGTTGGTTAGAGGCAAAGGACTGTGCCAATATATGACCTAAGACATAGAAAAATCAGTATCAGAAGAAACAGAAAATGAAAAGGTGTTGAAACTCCAAGAGGTTGACCAAGACTCTTGGGTCAGAGACAGAATATAGTTTATGAGGACTAGAGTGTTCCTAAATGAACTCTCTCCTGATAAGAAAAGGTACTATAGGCAACAAGGAGTCCATTTTGTATTAATTGATCAGATCTTATTTAGAAAGAATATTGATGGAATACTCTTAAGGTGTATAGAGAAGGATGAAGCTCAAAGAGTATTACATGAATTGCATCATGGGACCTCCAGAGGCCATTTTTTAGCAAGGACAACTGCTATCAAAGTGACACAAGCTAGTTATTTTTGGCCTACTTTGTTTACAGATTGCCATCAAATGGTTAAAGAATGTTAGGCTTGCTAGTTCTATACTAGAAAGAGGAGAAATGCAGCAATGCCTTTAAGTCCCATAGTAGTAGATGAACCCTTTACTCAATGGGGTCTAGATTTTATTGGCATGATCAATCTAGTGTCAAATATGGGACATAAGTGGATTCTTACAACAATAGATTACTTTACCAGGTAGAGTGAAGTAGTACCACTCAAGGAAGCAACTGAAAAAGTCATCCTAGAATTTTTAGAAGGTATAACTTCTCGTTTTGGTCCTCCCCGGACCATCATATCAAACAATGCTAAGGCATTTTTGGGGACTAAATTGTCTAGGTTTGCTTTAAGAAATGGGATATATTTGAAAAATTCTTCCAATTACTATCCACAAGGTAATGGTTTAGCAGAGTCCACCAACAAGAACATTATCAGACTCATAAAAAGACTAGGAACTAATTATCAGAGAGAGTGGCACAAGTTACTTAACATAGTGCTATGGGATGATAGAATCACACCAAAGCAAGTAACTAAAATGTCTCCCTATGAGTTGGTTTATGGAAAATTGGCAGTGATGCCACTAAGTTTAGAGATTCCTGCCTTACAGTTGTTGAAGCAGATAGAAATTGAGGAAAATGGCTCAATGCAAGTCAGACTTGTTGAGTTGTTGGAAGTTCAAGAAAAGAGAGAAAAGGCACATGAATCAGTAATGAAACATCAGCAGATGGTTAAGAATTGGTTTGACAAGAGAACTTCCAATCCAAATTTTGAAGTTGGGTCTCTAGAGTTGAAGTGGGATGAAAGAGCTGCCGAACCAAGTTGACACAACAAATTTGAATCATTACATATAGGTCCTTATAAGATTCGTTCTTATAAGCAACAAAATTAATTTGAGTTGGAAACTATGGATGGAGAACCTGAGGAGATTCTAGTAAATGGGATCTTTCTGAAATATTTTACCTAAGTTTGAGACTCATCATGTATCATAGTTAATTAGTTGTTTTCATTTCCTTTTCCCACTTTTTGTCTCGCTTTCCTACTTTTTCCCCTTTTTTTTAAATAAGTGTTCTGTGAACACGTGTTACCAGTGCAAAGGTCCCTTCTCTTTTAGCAATTGCATTTATTTGAGGTTGTTCGGTAGTTCCTTAAATTCTAAAGTGGTACACATGTTTTTAGAAAGATAGCCACTCTTATGGCATATCTAGCACTTCATCTAATACGGATTTCAAAAAGATACACTAACTGTCTCTCATTATCAATGTCATTACTATGATGAGATGTCTCATTAATTATTTCATAATGCCTTGCTAAGCTAAGTATTAGTCCCTTCAAGAGTTGCACTTGCCATTATCATTGTGCATTCCTAAGCTATTGTTGTGCCTAAGCTCCATTCCTCGCAGGCATTTTTAGCTAAGTACAATTCTTTCACAGTTCTCTTATCTTTTGTGTCAAAGCTTCTAAGTTTCTACAAAGATACAGAAATGTCAGAGACGTAATCATCACAAGAAGGATTTGGGATCTTTAAGCACACTGACAAGCTGATGAACAACAAATCTTATGCTTTAGCACCTGCACAGCCAAGGAAAAATTATCCAAGGACAAGGGTTCTGAAAATAGGAGCAAGTGTTGACCCAACTCAGGTGAAGGATTTTGCTGATGATATATTTGATACCCACATGCAAAAAAATACTAAAACTCTCCTAGAAGGGGCTCACCAGAGATGCCTCCTCCGAGCATCAAAGGGATAATGGGAAACTTTCAGGATGAGAATTTGGACTTCTCAATTGGCACAGTTTCTAGTTCCTAACATGCACCCGTGCCCCAAATTAATTGATTTGTGTGCAGAATTGTTTCACCCACCATCACATTCTATTCAGCAAGGCCCATTCATGATTCAAATTAGCCCTAAGACAATTAGGGATATGTTGGCTTTGTAGTATGATAGAACAACCACTTTTCCTAATGTTGCTAAATTGCAAGGCACCTGGGAAAATTTCAATAATAAGGTGAAGTTTCTAAATGCTGAGATGCATCTGGGTAAAGATAATATGCAGTTGCTTGCATTACCCACTAGCCATGCTCAATTCATCTCTGACATCCAAGATGCCCTCGCTATGTTGGCCTTTATCTTCGGCCATAATGAAGACTACAATTTATGACTAGCAGCTGGCAGTTATTTTAAGATTGAAAACCACTGACAAGTCCCAGGAGTATCGGCTGGACTTTTCAGAGAAAATTGCAGTGGCCATGATTGACCAGCTTACCAATTTCAAGACCAAGCGTGTATTCAAGTATTTTGCATATCTGTTTCATTTAATGTTGTATCAAAATCTTGGTCTCTTTAAGCAATCCATGTCTTTGAACATGTTTGACCCTAGGTCTGATGGTAATAGGACCATCCCTGTGTCTGCATGGACTCATGTGTTGTCTAATATGTTTGATCCCTATGATTTTTCTGAATTCTTTGTTGTTCCTATTTTTAGCCAATTAAGTCCTAAGCCTGTAGAACACAGGATGACACTGAGCATTAGGGGTTTTCTAACCAATTACCCAATACCTTGTGATTACTTCTTTGGGGCCCATACTACTATAATCAGAGTCCATGGTTTTAGTGGGGAGCCTGTGTTATTTCCCAAAGTCTTGACCCCTAGGGTCACATTTTTAGAGGTAGCTCACCAAGTATCCATCATAGATAATGATTATGGCCACAAGAAGAGAAAGAAAAAGATGTATGATGTCCCTTGAACAAGAGGTCAGGGGAACTGAGAGCCTCTTACTGAGAAAATTGGTTGCCTATGGTTTCTTAATCATAGAAGATAAATGGAAATATGACCCAGATAATTTCTTGGCCTCGTGGATCATCACCAACAAAGTTTCTACCAAAGTAGTTCATGAGGGATGCCCATTCTGGGATGACAGAAGGTTCCCAAAAGAGGATGACCCAGCCTTCTATGTGGAATTAAGTGACTTTCCTTATAAGGGTCGTAGAGCCTGGGAGACATTCTATGTGAAAGAAAAAGAATATGACCCTAAATTGAAGATGACTCAGGGCCTAAGGAAAACTTTGTAAAGAAAAGAATGGAGTACAGAAAAGATTGAGGCCTATTGGAAATATCACCAAGAAATCTCTGAAATTACCCACACATTTGGAGATGTAGAAACAGATGAGACATGGGAGTCAATTTGGGATGAATGGCATCCATCTCCAATCTCAAGTCCTAATACAAGCAGAATTTGGAGGGGTGATGGAGAAGCGGAAGAAGAAATAGAGGAGGCTACTAGAGTGCAGGAAATAGGACAAGCATCTTCAACTAACCCTAGATCTCCATGGCCTCATTCTTTTAGCACCCTTGAAAAATAGAAAGGAATTATATCATCACCATCTCTTGGGACGCATCTAGCTTTAGCATCTAGGGGTTCCAGAGCAGCTCCTATGCAAAAACCAATTTTGATTGATGTAGAAGAAGAAGAGGATCCTAAGGAGGCATCTGATAGGCCTCGAAAGATAAGAAGATTAATATTGCTTGAAGAGGAAGAAGAATAGATAGCCATGTCCCAACAACAGCAAGCTCCAGTCATTTCATCTGAAGCTCAAGTAAGTACTTCTTCTCCCTTCTCTCCTATATCTGTTTCTTCTTATTTAGGAGTGGCATCCCCAAATAACCAAGTTTCCATGTCTCCTGCCACTTCTGTTGTGCCTTCACAAACTTTTTATCCATCTGTTAGTGCACCAGCCATGTCTTCACAGGCCATAACTTTACCACTATTTTCTCCATCTGTGCCCAAGCGGGTCCCGCCTCAGTTTTCCCCTAGTCAAATGTCTGCTATTCCTTATGGCATGCCTCAAGGCCATCCTTTTGCTGGAGGTTATATTGCATCTCCTCTTAGTTTCCAAGCCCAATCAGATACAACAAGGAAGGCCAGAGAGGCTAGGATGGAAACGAAAAGGAAGAAAGAAAACAAAAGCCCTGTTGTGGCTCATATGAAGTCACTCTTTGACCCCATTCAATAGTCTTTGACTGTGACACATTTGTTTCCAAATGTGGTTAAGCCAAATGAGCAAATGTAACCTCAGGATTATGCAATGAATGATGTGGCCATGGATATGTCTTTGTTTAGGCCCCAAGACAAGGTCGAATTAATGAATGAGACTGCTACTGCAGTGGCTACAAATTATCTAAAAATATCCAAAAAGCTACAAAAGGTGGTAGTTGATCTAGCCCAGGAAAAGGTTAATTGCAGCAATTTAACCTGGGAGATATAGTAAAAAATAAATGAAATTGATTCATTAAATAAACAGTTGTAGACTATTGTTTCATTACAAATTCATCAGACCATACAGGCACAAGTTGCATCTTTGAAGACTGAGCTAGCACAAGAAAAAGTTGATGTTACTGTTGGAGGCAAGAGAAGGCCGTTGTAGAGAAGAAATATCAGGATAAATTATCAGAGGTGACACAATTACAACAAATGCAATTGAAGGAGCAAAATGCCAATAGTGCAGCTCAAGCACAGTATATGGCTAAGTAGCAGGAAACAAAGCAACTAACAATTGAGTTAGCAAACAGACCACAGAATGCAGGGGTTTTGAATTTGGTTAAGGAATTATACAGTTTAGTATGGAAAAGAATCTTCAAGGAGATTATTCAACTCAAGCCATCTCTCACTTTCTTATAGAATGCCCAGAAGCTGTGTGAGAAGGTGGAATCTTCTATGCAGGCCACATTGTCCATTGTTTCATTGAGGGTTTTTGATTCTCAGCTTCTATTGCAGAAGTTATATGACACAACAGATGAAAGATTATCTATAGTAGGTATAAATGATAGAATGATTGCTGCCAAGAAGGTAAATGAGGTTTTGAGCTGCAATACCGCAGCTATGAATTGTAAAGTGCTCCTTGATATTGTAAAGGAGGGAGTGAAAGATATGAAGTATATTGAAGATCTAGTGCAACTGGGTCTCCCTTTACCTTTCCTGGATAATAACATAGTATTGATGATAGATGAAATAAAGGCTCTGCTTTTGATGAAACAGAATGATCAAACAATTTTCTAGGATCTGATTGATTCATCTACTGTGGTAGAGGTCAAAGTTGTATTGGTACCAATAGCTCAGCTAGAATTTTAGTTGAAAGCTGTACTCTAGATTTTGCAATCGTTTCCACATAAAGATATAATCAATCTTGATTTTGCTTTCTAGGATTTGCAAAGTAGGCAGGGGTTATCAGATTTAGAATGGTCTATATATCAGACAACATTGCAAAATCTGTAATTAAAGTTTTCATATCTGTGGCAATATCATTTTTGTTTATTTTTGGGATTCTTTCTAAGTAGCTCAGAAGTCCTAGTCGTCACCAAGAACTATAGAGTAAACTCTACATTTTGTTTCAGTAGTGTTTTAGATAATTTTACAGTGGCTAATATTTGTGACTATGTATGTTTCTATGTGTGGATCATACCAAGTGTCTAAGCTATAGCAAAGAAAACGTATTAAGCCTTATGCAAGCATTGTCGTGTTTTACTTCCTTTTATTTAGATACAGCAGAGCGTGCCACATGGTGGTAGCAGTTTCTTTTGTTCAAGTTTCATAGTGGCTATGGCTTCTACATCAAACACATCCAAAATCATATTCAAAAACATCAATAAAAAAACATCAATGAATACCAAAATCATAACCAAAAATTTAACCTTTTGAGTAAAAAGTGGAATCTAGACTTTATTCTTTCACATCCCATTTTTCTTGTTGGTCTTTAGTCTACCTTCAAGTGGAATGATCATCTCTTCTTGCTTCAGGTCATAAGTCTATCTTGAGTAAGTAGAAAACATCCATTTTACAAAGTCTAGACCTATTGGAACTCATTTGTTGACTTGAACATCCTTTTAAACATCATCCAAATCTATCCTATCAAAACATCTAAATTACCAGAAGGTTTTCCTTAGTTAATACATCATCCAACTCAACTCTGAAATATCTTTCAATCCATCCCTTAACCTTTTGAAAACCAATAATCCATTTTCTATCCCTAGGGTTGCTACTTTTTTCGAGACTTGTCTCCTAAAGGTTAAAACCTATAATCAAAATCATACCATAACCTTCTTTCATCTAGATTTAGATTTTAAGGGAGCATACTCTCTTAAACCTAAATCTTTATCCCACTTCATCACCATATACCCTTTGGGTCCAAAAAAATCAAAACCAATTCTCTAAGGTCTTAACTTTCATCCACCCCACAATCAAATCCACATCATTGCATGCCCATAACAAGTTCCCAATGTAAGAGAAATAAAGAAATGGCCAACCTTGGAAAGAATTTTGGCATATGAATACCCCAAACCGATCAAAACAATGTCCCTATCATCCAACAAGTATCAAACCTACCCACAATCCAACAAATACCCACCTATGATACTAACAACGTGATGTTGAATCCCTTTGACTTTTTACAATTGCAACCACCACCACCATCTACTCAAAACACCACCATCAACCAAGTAGACCAAGATGTCCTAAATTTCATTCAAGATCCCGATAACATGGATATACTTGATAGAGTCCTACAATCAGATCCTAGTAGATATCTTAATTTTCTCCTAAAAAATGGTGAGTAAATACCCAACAACACTACCTCATCCCAACCATCCACATCCACATTCAACACCAACCCTACCATATCACAAACCTCAAACACCACCATATCTGCAAATCCCACTAATCCCACCAATCCCACTGATCCCACCAATCTCACTAATCCCGTAAATCCCACAAACCCAACAAACCCAACAAATCCAACAAATCCCACCAACATGTCGACTATAACAAACCCTTCCAAACCTGCTGACACATCAAATGCAACCGTGTCTATCCCAAAAAATACCCTCACTATCCCCAACATTCTTGTACATGTAAGTGCTTCCACAAGTGTGCCGCCATATAACCCTAACACGGTAGCCTTTATGAATCAAGTATTCTCTGGGTAACCCCATAATAGTTCCAACATTCCCACCAATAATCCTTCAACCTCTCACACATATATCATTCCACCCATTACCTCCTCCACTCAAACATTACAACAAAATCCCAATCAAAACCAAATACCACCCCACATTCTACAACAACTTCACACCTACCAGCACTACCTCACCCAACTCAACCAAAATCAAAACCTTGCCCAACAAAATTGAAATCTCATCTACCAAAACCTCAATCAAACACCTCAATACCAAATTCTACCCGTCTCCAACAACTTCTCCAAAACCAACAAACGTACATCCCACAACCACCTCCAACATAGGATCTCACAAGTGTTGTTCAATCCCTAATTCAAAAGGTGGATAACATGCAAAATGGAAACTAGTGCAAGTAATAATCTTTTGAGGATATTTGCCCATACCTATTCGAGAGGAAATTGGACATGCCCCCCATTCCTAAAAACTTTGAAATGCAAAAATTTGACAAATACAAAGGAAAGAGGGACCCTAGGGAAGACCTTAGGGAGTTCTACATCACTTGTTTAGAAGTCTCATATGATGATACTTATTGGATGAGACTTTTCCCTGGAAGCTTTGGTTGTTAAGCCATGGAATGGTTTGTACACCTTCCTCCTCGCATTAGTAGAACTTTCGCTGAGCTAGAGGAGAAGTTTTTGAACCATTTCTCCTATAACTTCAAACATGAAGTATCCATGATGGATCTTTGCAATACCAAATAGAAGAACAAGAATCCTTCGTTGTCTTCTTGCAAAGATGGAGAGGCTTAGCAAGCAAACTCCCTTGGTTGATTCCCAAAAAATAATTAGTCACAATGTTTGTGGCTAATCTTAATCAAGAAATGGGTTTTAATTTGCAAATCTTATGTGCATCCACCTTTGAAGAGGTCATTGACAAGGGCACAACCATTTAGAGAACCCTTATTGCCAAGGGCTCGATCAAGCTCTATGATAACAAGCCCTACAACAACAATAACAACAACAAAGTTAACATCAATGCCCCAAATGTAAAATAACAATGCACAATCAAATGAGAAACCTCACCTTTGGGGGAAGAACAAGAACACTCTCAATGACAACGTCATCGATGTGAAGGTTGTACAAAATGTACAAAATCCAAATCCACCTAGTACATCTATAAATAACAACGTCAACATTCCTAAAGGACTGCCAAAACAAAATAAATAATCCCCCTAAGAGGAAGTTCACACCCTTAGGAGAACCATTCGAAGATGTTTTGAACAAAATTTTAAAAGGGAACTTGATAACTCTCCCCCTATCAATCCTTACGATGAGAATCAATTCAAACTTGCGTGGTTTAATGAGAATGGCTATTATAAATACCATCGTGTTAATGCGCATAAAACATCTGATTGTATGAGATTGAAGCATTGCATACAAGATCTCATATACAAACATATTATCAGCATTGAGGATCCTCCCCAACAATCGCTAAATGCAAAGCCTGGAGCTTACAAGGATCCCTTACCCAACCACAATAAAGGTAAAGTCTCATCCTCAAACCAAGCTTACAATATTGTTCCACCTCCCACTTCTTTTGTCTCCATTGTGGGTTGAATAGAAGAATCTCCTAATCACGTCAACACCATTACCATTCAAGCACAAGCACCCAATGGTGCTATCACTACCCATTGTGGCCATGTCTCCATCTGTGGGGCACCCACCCATGATCAACCATCCACATCTGCACCTATGAATTCCTTGTCAGCTCACAAATACAACCTCCTAGAACACCTAGGTAAAATCCCTACCCAAATCTCCATACTCAAGTTACTCTGAACGTCACCTCTCCACGAAGAAGTCCTTGAAAAAGCTTTAATGGAGACCCAAGTTCCCACTAACCTAAATGTGGATCAATTCCAAGCCATGGTTGGCCATATCGCTTCACCTCATCATCTCACCTTCTCCGAGAAGGACCTTCTCGCCTCTGACAAATTACATAATGATGCCCTACACATTGAAGTCTTCATCCACAAACATACAATAAAAAGAGTCTTAATAGGTGGTGGCTCTGACCTAAACCTATGCACTCTTAAATTATTAAAACACTTGGGATACTCTGATATGGTTGTGGACACCAAAAAATGCATAACCATCAAGGAATACGATGATACTGAGAGACTATCTGAAGGCACTATTAAATTCCTCATTTAGGTGGGATAGAAGATCTTGGAGACCAAGTTCCAAGTGCTTTATCTTGACCTCCCTTATAACATTCTCCTCGGCTGACCATGGATCGATGCCATGCAAGCCGTACCATCAACATTTCATCAATGTCTAAAATTCCCTCATAACGGCACAAAAGTAACTATCTATGTCGATCCCCGTCCCTTCCAATACTGCCATTCCTTGGAAGGACATGATCATACTTTCTATCCTTACAACAATGCCATAAAAAAACCTACCTCCCAAACCAACCATACGCCATCCACCTCGTATGTTGACCCTTCCAATGTCGCCACCACATCGCAAACCACTCCACGACTCAAGGTCAAGATTAAGATTAGTGACATGGGGTGTGGCAAATATGACCTACACAGTACTTTTTGTGTAGAGAATTTACCCATTCCTAAAGGTGCTCTGAAAGAAGAGGAGGTCTCTACTGTAGTTATCAAATGCAAGCTGTTTCCCACCTTCAAGAAGAAACACCTTCTTGATTAGGATGTGCTCGAGGACGTATCATCATGGCTATACAAAGATGAAGAAGCGGGACAAGAGACCCCTACCATCCCGACTAAGATATATGGTAAAGGCCTAGAAATTGTCAAATATATGGGCTATAGGGGGCAAGGTGGTATTGGCCTACATGAACAAGGAATTGTGGAGCCAATTCAAGCAATGAGGAACCCCTGCTCTCAAGGGCTAAGGTATGGAAAATGAGAGTCTATCCTCACTAATGGCGAATGTATCTTAGGTGAGGTCGCTAGCATTTCCTTGGCAGTCGATAACATTATTGAAATGGACCATCAAGATTCTTTTAGTGACTTTGCCAAATTCTTCGAGTCTTCCATATGCAATATCTATACCATAACCACCCTAGCATCCACCTCTAATGACCTACCTCTTGTATACCTTGAGCTAATTGACTAGGACCAATAAGGACCTCCCATCCTTGATGTGGCACAAAATGACGAAGCAATAGAAAAAATGATGGGGGTCAGAGATCACTTCCCCCTTGGAGACCACAGGGCCGGGTACATCATGGAACTCGACACATCTACTTATTTCAATGAAACAACCCATGCTCTTAGTCGCAAAAATATAAGAATAAAAACAACACCCCTAGTGAAAACCATTCTATGGCACTTTTGGGTGAATAAAAAGTCAAAATAAAGGACGCATCACCTAGTGAAAACCTCCCTGAGGCACTAGGTGATGAGAGCATGGGCCTTCCTGAGATAGATCAAGTATATCCAGACTGATCATCGATCCTAGTGGAGCCATCACAAGACCAATAGCAACAAACTTGAAGTCTAAGTTTCGTTGTATTCAGCATTAGCAATTCCAGAGAGGGCGTCAACATTTTAGCTTGCCAAACATATGAGCATTTACCTTCACTAGACTAGAAATCAAAACTTGCCATGTAACCTCTAACATCAACAATGCTTAGAATTAGAGTAGCAAATAACTAAAGAAAAAACTAGACAACTGTAAGTCTTCTATGATAGCAGTAATAACATACATCATATATCAAAAACTATCCAGAGGAAAGCTCCATATATGCACGAATAACCTGGGAGAACAACACCTGATAAAGGTGTGTTATACTCACTTGAAGTGTATGTTCATAGTCATGCTTTATTGTTATGTAATTTATTTACCTCAATATTATCTTCAAAGGATAATTGATAGAAATATGCAATAGCTTTCAATAAAAAAAATCTCTACGAAAATTTAAATATTTTCAATTTTTTTATATAATAAATTAATCTAGAATAAAAAACCTGAAAGTCTGTTATAAAATTTGATTTAATAATATTAGCATGGAACTTGTAACATATTTACTTTAAAATGAAACTAGTAAATCATGATGTATTGGTTTGTTATGCCTCATATGGGATACATCACCATTACAAATGTGAACAAAAAAATGACTTTTAAAACATTTTAAATTCTTCTTTGTTTGTCATCTTTCCAAATTTCATACACTCTGCTCCATTCCACTATTGATACATCAAGTGTTGTTAGTGTCACTCTCATCAAAGCATCCCATTTATATAATGTTAGAGTTGTTCATCAGATATCTTTTATTATGTTTTTCCTTGAAAATCCTCTTCCACATGCCACTGTACTTGTTGGAATAGTAAGTCCGATTGTTTGTCATAGCTTTGTCATGTTTGGAAAACTTGTATGTGAGTCTGTGACACAAAAAACCCTCCAAGCTTCCTTCATTGATAATTCCCCATAACTACGATGAAAAGTATAAGAAAATGTATGCAACTCTTGTTTACAAGGTTCAACATTCAACAATACTTCATTTTCTTCTCCCTCACATAAAGTATGTTGCATGTGTTGAAAAGGATTATCAAGCCCACACTTTGAATTATCTTCTCTAGCATGAGCATCCTTTAAATAATGACAAGGACTAAACAACTTTGTAGAGTTGAAAAATAGAAGATCAAAAAATCTTCCATTCAAACAATCTATAAGTGCTTGAACATATTCATTTGCAAGTTGTTTACAACTCTGTAATGAACCATCAATGCAAGGTTTTAGTGATTGTTTTTGTGAATCAACATAATCATCATGTGCATGTGTAATTGCCACAAACAACAATGCCCTCTTTATTAGTAATCTAGATAAGCAATTTAGATAAGCAACATGTGCCATCAACAAATGTATCACTTCTCATAAACCACCTATTTAAAGGGTTTATAGTAATATCAATAGATGCCCCTAAAGATCTAACATCAATGTACTCTTCTTGGAATTTTATGTTTATCTTGTTCACCATAAGAATTATATCTACAAGCATGTGTAAACAAAATTGACCTGAAAATATTCTTTCCTTATTATACCATGACTCTCTCTTTTCATTTTCAATAAAGTCAATATAGGAGGAATAAATACAACAAGCCTTTCAATAACTTGTCCTCTAATTAAAGAGCTTGAAGAGTTTCAAGTTGCATGACTTCCTATAAAGATATAAGTTCCTTGTTCCTTTTAATCAAATTTTATACCCAAGAATACACCTTATTTGATAATTTCTCAACAAATAAGAATTCAGAAATATTTTAGAAGCATCTGATGCAGCTAGAGCTTCACAATGAGCAATGTAATGAACACCTACAAGATTAGGAACATCTTTTTTCATAAAAGAAACAAACCCATTTTCATTGCCAACCTTGGATGAAGCACCATCTATGGAAACAACTATTAGGCGCTTATTTGAAATCCCCCTTTCTTCTTTTAGAACATTGGCTGCATCATAAATTGTTTTCTCTTTTCCATCACAAACATTTATCATCTTTAAAAATTGTGAAGTTGGTTGCCCCAAGCCTTTGGATTCTAAAAAGGTTGCATAGACCATAAGATGCTTCTCTAAACTATGATCTATACTTTCATCCAACATTAAAGAGATAAAAGGACTATCCAACATTGTAGCAATTTGTACCTCTTCAAGATACTTAGATATAGCAAAAAGAAATTGATTTGCATCCATCTGATTTGTGTATGAATTGTAGTCCTTATTCCTTGGCATGTTTGGTAATTGTAATGTCATTTCAAGAGAGAAATGTGATTCATATTTTGAGAGGAGTAAATATTCTTGCACCATCCAAAAAACTAATTTCATAGTTGTGATGATTTTTTCCTTGTTGATGTCATCAACATTTTCTATATGTTCTGTAATAGGTTTTGCTTTATTCTCATTTCCACATGTCCATTTAGCTAGTGAGATCTTATAGATATTTGAATTTGCATGATTAACTAATGAGTCATGTTGCAAACTAGTGCAACCATTACTTGCTCCCTACGATCCATCTGCATTATGTGTTTCACAATATATGCATTTCATAACTTTTTTCCCTCATATATTATACATATCAACCACTTAAACTTAACTTTCCATTCTTCACAAAATTATCATTTTGCTTCAAGTTTTATTTTCTTGTGTGTATTATTTTCTCTGGTTTGATATTCATCAACACACTCTTCACTATGCCCCAAAATATCTAAGTCTTCATTTAAATCAAAATTATGATCTTCATTCGGTGTTGCAACTTGGGATGTACTTGACCATGGAAAAAAGTGCTTAATAGAAGGCTAATTTTTTCCTTTGAGACATTTTCAATTGTAGTGCCTATATATTTTGAAAATATGAAATATTTAGATATTTTGTTCAAATTCATCTAATTTATAAAAATTGAACCATAAATAAAATAATTTAATATCAAAATTTACACATTCTCCTAACAATTTAAAGTTTACAGTAGTTTCATGGTTCATTTTTTATGATAAAAAAATGACCAAATCATTACCCATTTCCTTAATATCATTTGTTCAATATGGTAAGAGTTTTTGGTCTACTTCTGATGAAGGCCCACATCAACAACACCAGAATGTAATAGAGGAAAGAAAATAGAAAAGAATGTTGTCCAATAGAGAATCTATAAGGAGGTCTAGGATGAAGAAGCAACAACATTTGGATGATTTGCAGGCTTGGTTGACTCAACTAAGATTAGTGAATAGTGTTTTTCTCAACAGACCCAACATTGCTTCTAAGAAATATTTAGCACTTGAGGAACAAAACAAAGTTGTTAGGGCCCTAGTGATGGACTCTCATCTAAACTACAAGATTTGAATAGTATCATACATCAACAAGCAGACATAAGGCCTCTTATCAGTACTAGGTTTTCTAATTCTAAGAATGATTTTTCCACAATTCACATGAAGTTAGTTAAAAGTATTTATGTGAAAAATATACACAGTTGAATCCTAAAATACTTTCAACCAAATAAAATATAATACAGATAGGGAAAACACCTCTACATTGTATAATATAGATCCCAATTTGTCAACACTAATTCATTCGAGTGGCTATTACCATAGCAAGAAAGCACCAAACAAATTTACCCTACCAAAAATTAAATTAAAAAAAAACACAAGAAAAAAACAGAAAAAGATTAAAAATAGTCAATTTAAAGAGACTTACCACAAATTGACACAGTTAAGATTGGGTTATAATCTTCATACTTAACAGAGAAAACACACATCTAGTAAATTCCCATCCATAGTTCCACTTATAGTTATTCTTGTGGATTACAATCGCTCCATCAATTAAAGATCAAGTCCAACTGTTCTATGAACTTGATGCCTAGGTGGTTCAAGGAGGTTAAGGAAAAAAGAAATTGACAGTGTGAAGGAGATTCTTTCAAATTGTAACACAATGCAAATGAGGCAGACTATACACTTTACAACAAAAAAAATATAATATAAAATATTATTTGCAGGCTAATAATATAAACAAAAACTCAAAGAATATTTAGAATGTCTTTCAAAAATCTAAAGATTGAGGAAAAAAATTAAAGTAATAGAAGTTTCTAATATTTATTAAAGAATAGAAGAAATTTCTATTAAAAATAAAAGTAAAAAACATGTATTTGTATTAAAAATAGAGCTTCTAGAAAAATTGTGTTGCTTTTATGGATCATTTTTTCCAGAAGCTCTATTCTTATATCATGGACTATGGAAATATCATGTCTACAATGTATTTGTATTGTTTTTAACACATGCACATGTTGGATTTAGGATAGACAACTGAGAGGGGTGTGAATCAGTTGCTACAAAAACCTATTCCTTATTCACTTTAAACCTTCTTATATTTCAATAGCATATCAAAGATTCAATCATGGAAGCATAATGCAATAAATCAAGAGTAGAAATAAATTCAACACATATAACACCAAGATTTTAACATGGAAAACCTGGTTAAGGGAAAAACCACGGGGTGACTAACCTAAGATGGTATTCTCTGTTAAAAGAATAAGATGAGTAAAATGGCACTTGCCAGTTAGGGCTCACTACTCGAGCACACTGCTCACAAGAGGCCCACTGCCTACAAGAGACACACTGTCTACAGAAGAATATAAGTATTACATACTTGAACTAGAGATTAGCATCTTTACTATGCTTGAGTCAGTTCCATTTAAGCTCAACACCTCTGCTCTCCTTTCACTCCTCTTCACTACCTCCTTCTCATTATGTCCACATGGATACATTTGAATGACTTTGCAATTCATATTTATACATGACATTAACTTTGGAATGATCATCAAAGTCAGCACAATATACACATATTTTATTACAAATCAATTACAAAAATACAACTTGATTTATCACAAAAACTTCATGCGCATTACTACACTGTCAGCCACACATAGTTGGGACTTCAATCTTCTTTGAGGAACATGTCATGCTTCACAAAACATCTTCAAGGTTATCCGCAACATACGCAAATCATCCAGTCGGCCAAGATTAGGAAGAACATCGTCACCCAAAGGTAAATCTTTAATTACAAGCTCAATCTTCAATGTGGACTGCCAACACAAACTGGACACAATCTAGAGACCCCCATAAGCTTGCTTGAATCACCAATAACATCCACACCATTTCTGCTTACTGTAATCATTTGCATCTTCATTCAGAACCTCAAGAACATAGTCGGTCATCACTATCATATTAAAAGGATTTTTGGTGGACCTCCAAACCATGAACCAATTGAGTTTTCAATTCACATTAGCCTCCCAAACATGCCACCAAATCTGCATAACATGATATTGTATTTCCAGATCTCATCGAACCTATTTGTGTCACTCTGTCAATAGTTGCCAAAACCTGTTTTACTCTCATGGCCATAACTCATCTACATTTTCATCTGGCCCTCTCAAATCTTGACTAGATCATCTTCAGACACAGATCTACAAACCCTATGATGTGCATTTTTTGATCTTCATCTAGCTGGGATCTTTACTTCATAGAGCTTCACTGTCTTCACTAATCTTCTTTGTTTCTGATAGGACTAATTTTCTCAATATCCTCAGTACACAACTCATCCAATCCTTGACATCAATGCAACAGGAGTATGTTGACATCAATGATAACACCGGTTAGGCCCATACTTGCAACAATCTCCCCCTTAGTCATTGATGGCAACATATAATGTGAAAAACTATTTTAACCATCAAGACAAGAAATTCTCCTCACTGACTGACATAGCTCCCCCTATCAACAATAACCATTCACATGTCTTCCTTTACTACTCCCCCTTTGATCAACAACCACTTTTTGTTTTTCACATGTCTTCTCTCCCCCTTTGACATCAGTGGCAAAGGGCACATACTTGCAACCACTTCTTATACTTCAGAATCATACAAACTACTCCCCCTAAGTAGCAGCCTCCTAACATCAATATGGATCACAAGATATGACTGTGGGATCCACCATACTGATGCACATCAGTGCACCTTAATTCAGAACTGGAGAGGTAATAACCCCTAACTTCTCCCTGAGATACTCAAAGGAGTCCTTAGGTAGAGGTTTAGTAAAAATGTCTGCAATCTGGTCCTTTGAGGGCACAAACTCCAATATGACTTCATTCTTGTTCACCTGCTCTCTCAAAAAGTGGAACTTGATGGATATATGTTTTGTCTTTGAATGCAACACTAGATTTTTTGATATGTTTATTGCACTTGAATTATCACAGAAGATTGTGATAGGTTCTTCATACTCCACTCTGATATCTCTTAGCATTTGCTTCATCCACAAAACTTGAGTGCAACTACCTACTGCTACAATATACTATGCTTCTACAGTGGATAGAGATATTGGCTCTTATTTCTTGCTTAGCCAAGAAACCAATCTTTTTCCTAAAAAGAATGCACCACCACTGGTACTCTTCCTATCATCCACATCTCTTGCCCAATCAGCATCCGTATATGCATGAAGAGAGAAATCATGATCCTTAGGATACCATAATGCATACTCAACTGTTCCCTTCAGATATATGAGAATTATCTTGATTTCCATGACATGAGACTCTCTAGGATCAGCTTGGAATCTAACAACAAGACCAACAACATTCATAATATTAGGTCTAGTTTGAGTAAGGTAGAGTAGTCCTCCACTGATTGACATATCTTTCACATATCTAGTGTGTGATATGAAGATTCCTTTCTTTGTTTGAGTGATTTGCAGACCTAAGAAGAAATTCATTTCCCCAAACATAGACATCTCAAATTCACTTTGCATTTGATTTGTAAAAGTCTTGCACATACTATCTTTCCCTCCAAAAATGATATCATCAACAAATACTTCAACAATCAAGATATTTTCACGATCAATCTTAAAATATAGATTACTATTAGTAGTACCTTTGTTGAAACCAATCTTCAAAAGATGTTTGTCGAATCTTTCATACCAGGCTCTTCAAGCTTGTTTGAGTCCATATAATGCCTTCTTCAACTTGCAGACCATATCTCCATGATCAGATAATTGAAATCCATTTGGTTGCTCAATGTATACCTCTTCTTCCAAATCACCATTTAGGAAAGTAGACTTGACATCCATCTGATATACCTTGAAATCTCTGAAGGCAGTAAAGGTAAGAAATAATCTGACTGCTTCAATTCTTGCCACCGAAGTAAAGGTTTCTTCAAAGTCAACTCCTTCTACTTGAGAATAACCCTTACAGACCAATCTGGCTTTGTTTCTTACTACTTCACCATCTTCATTTAGTTTATTCCGAAAGACCCACTTAGTCCCAATCAAATTTTTGTCCTTAGGTCTGGGAACAAGATCCCAAGTGTGATTCTTTTCAATCTGTATCAATTCTTCCTCCATTGCTTTAACCTAGCTTTCATCATTGCATGCTTCACTTACTATTTTTGGTTCATTCTTTGAAATCAAACAATACTTCACAGAATCTTGAGCAATTTTTCTTCTTGTTTAAACACCTTTTTTTCTATCTCCTGTGATTTGATCTTCAGAATGATTCAGTCTTACATACCTAGGAGTTTTGGGATTCTCTTGCACTTCTAATTCTTGGACAGGTTCATCCAAACTTGTCTCTTCTTCTTGTACTTCAAGATTCTCCTGATCAATCTAAATTTGAACTAGAGTTCAGGCTTGTTCTCCTTGGTTTGAGACATCATTTTGATCATTTGCTTCATACTCATAATACCTTAGGGGACTTTCTATGCCATCATCAACCTTCACATTTGTACTTTCTACAATCTTTAGCAATCTCTTGTTATAACACCGATATGCTTTGCTTTGAGTAGAATATCCCAAGAATATTCCTTCATCACTTCTAGCATCAAACTTGCCAAGGTCTTCATCTCTTTTGATATAACATTTACTACCAAAGACTCTGAAATACTTCATAGTAGGAGTGATGCCAAACCAATGTTCATAAGGAGCCTTACTAGTATTGCCTCTGATCTGTACCCAATTAAGAGTATAGATAGCAGTGCTTACAACTTCTATCCAATTTATTTGAGGAACATTTGTTTCCATCATCAAAAATCCTAGATGCTTCCTAGATGGTCCGGTTCTTTCTCTCCACTACTCCATTCTACTATGGAGTTCTTGGACCAGATAACTATCTCTTTATCCCATGTTTCTCACAGAATATTATGAAGTCACCAGATGTGAATTCTCCACCTCTATCAGACCTGAGGCATTTTATGTTTATGCCAGTTTCATTTTCTACCATAGCCTTGAATATTTTGAACTTCTCAAGTGCTTCAGATTTCTCCTTTAAGAAAGTTACCCACATCATCTGGGAGTGGTCATCAATCAGCAACATGAAATACCTATCTCCTTGTAGACTCCTGATTCTTGCCAAACCACATAAATCAATGTGCACCAAGTCTAACAATTTGGTTGAAGATTGTTCCTTGCTTTTGAATGTAACTCTATTCTGCTTACCCAACTAACATTCTTTGCATAAACTGTTAGTAGGTTTCACCAGTCTTGGAAGATCTCTTATAGCCCGAGTGTTTCTTATCTTGATGATATTATCAAAATTCACATGACACATTCTCCTATGCCACAACCAACTCTGATCAATTTGAACAAATAAGCAACTTTTGCCAGTACCAACCAATTGGAAGATGTTACCTTTTGCCTGTGTACCAGATGTAATCTCAATTCCAGATCTTTAAAAGATCTTGCATTTTCCATTTTTGAATTGGAGATCATAGCCTTTGTCCACCAACTATCCAACACTGAGAAGATTATGCTTTAGACCTTCAACATACAGAAGATCAAAAGAAATGGTTCCTCTGCCTCTAATTCTTCTAGTAGAATTATCTCCAGACTTTACAACTCCACCTTCATATCTTTCCAAGGTTAAGAACTTACTCTTGTCACCAGTCATATGGTGAGAGCATCCACTGTCAATAACCCATGAACCCTTTTCTTTAACCTGAGTAGCCAAAGCACTTTCTATCATCTTATGATTGGCAGATTCAACAGGCATTGGATCTTCTTCTTTGATGGTAATAAACAACTAGTCACTTCCGAGTTTGTTTCCTATCTCAGATTCATCATCTGTTACTCCTTCATCATCATCTTCTTAAACATAGTAACACTTCTTCTGAAACCTTGATCTATTAGGGTTTGGTGTTGAGAACCTTTCCAGACATCTTGAGGTAAAATGACCAATCTTATTGCAGGCAAAGCATTTGAAAGGTAATTTTCCTTCATACTTACCGGATCCTCTTGGCAGTCTCTTTACAATAAGGGCTTCAAGTTGTTCAGTTTCTAACTCATCTTCTTCTAGATCTTTCCTTGCTTTATCATACCAAGTTGATTTCCTTGAGGAACTTTCTCCTCGATCATATCTCTGTTTGCCTTTTGTAGAGGCACTAGCTTTGAATGCAAATTCAGTCTTGGGAAGTGCATCACCAAACTCAGCCAACTCAAATGCAAATATCTTACCAACCAATTGATCCCTTGTGATAGTTGTTAAAGATCTGATTTCCTCAGTAGCAGTGACTTTGTGTTTGTAAGCAGGAGGTAAAGATCTGAGAACTTTGGCAACAATCTCATCTTGACCCAATATTCCACCAGCACATCTAATGCCACATACAAGCTCATTTACTTTTAGCATATATAAAGTGATATTCTCATCTTCACTCATCTTCAAGTTTTCAAACTTTCCTTTCAGACTTTGCAGCTTGGCACACTTAACATATTTGTCTCCTTCATATAGATTTTCTAGCTTTGTCCAAATTTCATAAGTAGTCTTCAATCCCATAACATTTGTCAGCTCCGAATCAAACAAGGGACTCAATAGGGCTTCTTTAGCTCGAAGATTATTGTCTGCATCTCTGACTTCATCTATAGTTGTTGGACCATTCTTTGAGGGAACATATTTAGTTGAGGTTATATTCCAATACTGATCTCCCATGCATTGTAAGTGACATTCCATGCAGCTCTTCCAGGCAATGATGTTTGATCCATCATACCTTGGATTGTCCTTTTTGTAGGTCAACATCTTGGATCTCCTCAAGTGGTTAAGATTCTTCTAGAGGAACTTAGCTCTAATACCAATTGTTGGATTTAGGATAGACAACTGAGAGGGGGGGTGAATCAGTTGTTAGAAAAACCCTATTCCTTATTCACTTTAAAGCTTCTTATATTTCAACAGCATATCAAATATTCAATCATGGAAGCATAATGCAATAAATCAAGAGTAGAAACAAATTCAACACATATAACACCAAGATTTTAACGTGGAAAACCTAGTTAACAGAAAAACCATGGGGTGACTAACCCAAGATGGTATTCTCTGTTAAAAGAATAAGATGAATAAAATGGCACTTGCTAGATAGGACTCACTATCCAAGCACACTGCTCACAAGAGGTCCATTGCCTACAGGGGACACATTGTCTATAAAAGAATATAAGTATTACATACTTGAACTGGAGATTAGCATCTTCCTTATGCTTGAGTCAGTTGCATTTAAGCTCAACACCTCTGCTCTACTTTTTGCTCCTCTTCACTACCTCCTTCTCATTATGACCACACGGATACATTTGAATGACTTCGTAATTCATATTTATACATGACATTAACTTTGGAATGATCATCAAAGTTGGCACAATATACACATATTTTATTACAAAGCAATTACAAATATACAACTTGACTTATTACAAAAACTTCATGCGCATTACTACACTATCGGCCACACATAGCTAGGACTTCAATCTTCTTTGAGGAACATGTCATGCTTTGTAAAACATCTTCAAGATTATCCGTAACATGCACAAATCATCTGATCAGCCAAGACTAGGAAGAACACCATCACCCATAGGTAAATCTTTAATTACGAGATCAATCTTCAATGCAGACTACCAACACAAACTGCACACAATCTAGAGACCCCCATAAGCTTGCTTGAATCACCAAGAACATCCGCAACATTTCTGCTTACTATAATCATTTGCATCTTCATCCAGAACCTCAAGAACACAATCAATCATCACTGTCATATTAAAAGGATTGCTTCTGGACCTCTAAGCCACAAACCAATTAAGTTATGAATTCACATTAGCCTCCCAAACATGCTACTAGATCCGCAGAACATGATATTGTATTTCCAGATCTCACCAGACCTATTTGTATCACTTTGTCACTTTTGAACAGTTGCCAAAACCTATTTTACTCTCATGGCCATAACTCCTCCACATTTTCATCTGGACCTCTCAAATCTTGACTGGATCATATTCAGACAGAGATCTACAAACCCTTTGATGCACATTTTCTAATCTTCATCTAGCTGGGATCTTTACTTCATAGAGCTTCATTGTCTTCACTGATCTTCTCTGTTTTTGATAGGACTAATTTTCTCAATATCCTCAGCACACAACTCGTCCAATCCTTGACATCAATGCAACAAGAGTATGTTGACATCAATGACAACACTGGTTAGGCCCATACTTACAATAGCACATATATAAGAAGTTTCTATTAAAAAAATTAAAAATAAAAGGAAAAAACACGTGTGTGTGTGTAGTCAAATTTTACTATTAATTATTTTTTAACAGTTTCTAAAAAAAATTACATGTATTTACATAGATCAAATATTTATTTTACCTGTGTTTTACGGTCAAAATCTATAAATACAGGTATACAACCATCAAATTTAAGCCCTTCCTAGGATTCACATCAACCATACACAAATAATATATTAAATAATACAAACTAATTTTTGGATTGCAAATAAGACCAATTCACCCAAAGCTTAAAACCGTAAATTATTTCGCTCTCATTTATTCTTAGAAATCTTGGAAAGAATTGTTTGCACCATTGCTTTTCGAATACTTATAACTCTTCTTGAAGAGAAAATTTGTAATTGTATGTAATTTTCTTTTATGTACAGAAAAAACATAGGGTTGCATATTTATACACAACAAGGCCTGAAATTTGATGGTTTGCACCTTTATATTGGGCTTACACTTGGTTCCTACATGTATAACATAAGATAGCAAGCATTTGTATTTATATTTGCATGTTCCCTTACATGAAGCATGAAGTTAGCACTCTTGAGGCAATCTAATTTATTAGTTGAAAATCAATTCCTTAGCAAATTTATAATGCATATTGATCAGTTGGCACCAAAGTTTAATTTCTAAGATTTATTGTCATTATGACCTTGATTATTAGAGGTTAGTTTTTATTTTTCTTTAGTTGCATAGCTTGTTGCACAACCATCACCATGGGAAAATCCCTTGGCAATCCTATCATCTTTAATCCTCTATTATGTACCACACACTAAATCTAGGCCTAAATAATTCTTATTCTTCCTTCACTCTACTACCACTGGCACTTTTGTGCCATCCAAATTTTTCTTTTACTTTGTAACCATTGGCAACATCTTGATTTTTGCATATAAATTTGTAACAATTTATGCATCTAGACTTATTACTATTCACAACTTTGCTTCCAAATGAGCTGATTTCATTAAAAAAAGGTTGGGGTTTAGTTCAACATATTCCAGTCTTTGATGATGGTGATAAATTGAAATTTATTTTGTCAGCTTATATTTTTTTTTAAAATGTCAATTGAAAGGTAATTAAATAACCAAACCGTAATTGAATTTTCATATGACATGGGTGACCATTAAATTCTAGTCCTAGAGAAATGTTCAACATAAGCATTATATCTACAAGCATGTGTAAACAATATTGACCTAAAAATATTCTTGTCTTATCATACCATGACTCTCTCTTTTCATTTTTCCATAAAGTCAATATAGGAGGCATCAATACAACAAGCCTTTCAATAACTTGTCCTCTTGATATCCATATAACTATTGGAAGTATGTGCTATCGATGTTGTCATTGATGTCAACAAGTTTATGTTGTCATTGGTGTAAACTGTGTCTTCTACATGAGTTAAGAAATTATGCAAGAGTATGAGTAAGTTTGTGTTGGGCAGAGATTAGAGATAAGGTTGAGCAGAGTTGAGGATATGGCAAGAGTATGAGTTTGAGTTCTTTGTAAATGGTGAGGTAGTGTTGATGATACTGGTAAAATGTTCCTTCTGTTGGGTTTCCAAGTGCTTTTGAGAAAATTTGATTAATATTGGAAATAGTGTGGTGAAGAAGCCTTTTGGCTTATAGAGTGATGTTTGAGTTTCTGCTTTGCATTTCTTTTATGTTGGAGAAATGAGTGTGTAGTTGGATATGTTGTTTAGAAGTGTTTGAAGATGTTAAATCTAGAATTTGGTGCTCCAGATCGTTGTGTAGTGAAATTTGTGATCAACAGTTTGAGAATAGTTTTTGACAATGTTTGCAGTGTGTCTAGGAGGAAGTGTTTTTCCAAGCATTTCTTCGCAAAGTGGTTTTAGGTGTTACGGTTCTAGATGTGTGCTTATAAGGTCCTTATCTATCTTCATTATAGAGGGTTTGTGATTTGATGCTCCAAAAAGTGATTTCTTGTGTAGCAGAGTTCGATAGTGTTGTTTGTAAGCAAATTTTAAACTTTCTTTAGGTGAAAGTTCTTGTGGTTGAATTTTTTGGATTCCAAGTGGCTTCAAGATGTTTGTGGATGTTTCTAGATTGTGTTAAAGTTTTGTGTAAGATCTGCATGTTGTCTTTTGGTTTTTAGGAAGCATGTGATTAAAAGGTTCATAGTTTTAACACAGTTTGGCTGACTTGGTTGTTTACAGTAATTGTGGTTATACTTTGTTGATTGTAGAAGCATAGAGTAGTTTACTTGGATGGATTTTGGTCTATGCTAAGGTGTGGTATGGTCTACATTTGTGCCCTTCCTCCATGGGAATGTTTAGGTCCAGACCTAATTTGAATTTTATGGATTATGTTGTGTTGCCGACCTTAGAGATTGATTTCAAGGTTGATGGTGGTATAAATAAGTGTTAAGGATTCATGACTATATGTATGTATGAGGAATATGGTTTAAGTGATGTGAATTTGATCAAGGCAGAAAGCTTTCATGCGTTAGGTTGTTGGATACAGTGAGTAGAAGGTGTCTGCTATTATTCAATGTGGCTGTGATGGTGATGGTTATGTTATGGTAAATATTTTGATTCATTGGAATTGAACTTCATGCATTCATTAGATGAAATTATATTACTTCAAACCTGGTAGTGAGCCTTCTTCTCTTCTATCTTTTTCTTAGTGGGCAGTGAGTCCACTTGGGCAGCACTTGAGCCCTCCAGCAGTGAGTCTTTCTTTCTTCTAGGCAGTGAGCCCTTTGGTAGTGAGCCTCTTGTAATTTAGTATTGATACGACTTTATATTGTGAGATAATCTTCACTATATTTTTTTCCTTCTTGGGTTTTCCATATAAAAATCTGGTGTTGTCTTATGTTTGATGTGGTTATGATTCAGCTTCTATTATTTTCTTTTCATGCTTAATCATCATAACAAGTTTAAGGGTTAATTAAGTTGATGTGGATTTGAATGTTTGTGAGGGTTTAAAGTTTTTGATACAACTGATTCACCGCCCCCCCTTAGTTGTCTTGTGCATTCAACAATTGGTATTAGAGTGAGGTTCCTTTGAAGAGAGCTTAACAACTTAAGGTAGATCTAGGATGGCGCACAAGAAGAATGTTCCTCATTATGCCTTCTTGAAAATAAGAATAGTAAGTTATCTGGTCTCTCTTGGATATGAAATTTGGAACTCAGTTGTAATTGCCTTCAAGACTAGAAAATATGAAGCAGATCAAGAGGATGCTGATGATATGAAATTAGGTATTGGTAAGCATAGTGGGAAGTTTCATTTCAAGAGTTTCTGTTGTGGCAAGATTGGCCATTATGCTCCAAGATATTTGGCAGGAATTTTGAAAGTTAAGAATAGGGAAAACAAAAGTAGATTGCCTAAGAAAAGCTACAATGAGAAAGAAGAAGCAAGTATATTTGATGATGAATCTGATGATGAAGATAGTGAGGATAATGAAGATGATATTGTTTTAGCTGATCCTGAAGAATGTGTGAAGGAAACTGTTCCAGAGGTAAGTATAAATAATGAAGATACTTTGATCTTTACTTTTCATACTAGACAAGAAAAGAACTATTGGGTTATTGATAGTGGTTGCTCAAATCATATGACTGGTGATAAAATCAAGTTTGTTAAATTTAAGAAATGTGATGGAGGACTAGTCAGATTTGGTGATGATTTTACTGGTAAGATATGTGGAAGAGGCTCAATCAGTCTTGATGGAAAGCATAACACTAATGATGTTCTTTATGTTAAAGGTTTAAATCAAAATCTATTAAGTGTTGGACAATTCTATAGCAAATGATACAATCTTATGTTTCAAGATGATGGCTTTGAGATCAGAAAGGAGTCTGGAATTGTGATAGATGTTGGAAAGAGGAAAAATGGAAACATTTATCATCTCAAAGGTGGTGATAGTTATTTATTTATGACTTAGATTAGTGAGACTTGGCTATGGCATAGGAGAATGTGTCACGTCAATTTTTATAGCTTGGTAAAGATAAGTTCAGGTCAAGCTGTGAGAGATCTACCAAAGATTACAAAGCCTATCAATGCGATTTGAAAGGATTGTCAAGTTGGAAAGCAAGCAAGAGGAAGTTTACAAGTTGAAGAACAATCTTCTACCAGACTATTGGAATTGATACATATAGATTTTTGTGGTCCTACTAGAGTAAGGAGTTTTCAAGGTGACAGGTATCTTATGTTATTTATTGATGACTGTTCTAGAATGACATGGGTCACTTTTCTTAAGAAAAAATTAGAAGCCCTAGATAAGTTTAAGGCATTTAAATCTATGGTTGAGAATGAAACAAATTTGAAAATCAAATTCTTGATATCTGGCAGAGGTGGAGAATTTACTTCAAATGAGTTTAACATGTTTTGTGAAGATCATGGGATAAAGAGACAGTTATCTACCCCTAGGACTCCTTAGCAAAATGTAGTGGTTGAAAG
This sequence comes from Cunninghamia lanceolata, assembly GCA_027924645.1. Lineage (NCBI taxonomy): Eukaryota > Viridiplantae > Streptophyta > Pinopsida > Cupressales > Cupressaceae > Cunninghamia > Cunninghamia lanceolata. The sequence goes on along the minus strand of BSBN01000237.1, from coordinate 14,003,933 downwards.
GAAGAATAAGACTGTTCAAGAAGATGCAAGGACAATGATAAAGAAGCCAACCTACCAGAAGTCTACTGGAGAGAAGCAATTCATATTGTTGTCTACATACATAACATAGTACACATAAGAACAAATGACAGTAATACTCTCTATGAGCTATGGTATAGAAGGATTCCTACTGCTAAATATTTCAAAGTTTTTGGAATCAAATGTTATATCAAAAGAGATGAATATCTATGAAAGTTTGATGTAAGGTGTGATGAAGGTATTTTCCTTGGATATTCTTCTAAAAACAAAGCTTACCAGTGCTACAACAAAAGGCTATGAAAAATTGTTGAAAGTTCTGATGTTAGGGTTGATGAAGATATACAAAAGATTTTAGAGGTTAATGGATATGAATCAGATGAGTCTTCTTGTAGAGAAGAAGAAGAAGCTAAAGAGAAAGTATAGGTTGAAGAATAAGAAGCTCCAGAAAGTATCCCTAAAAGTCCCATGTATGTGCAGAGGCATCACTCTAAAGACTAGATCATTGATGATAAGAGCAAATGTGTATTGACAAGAAGGAAAGCTACTGAAGAACAGGTAAATCTTTGTTTACTTTCTAAAGATGAATCTAAAACATTGATTGAGGCATGTAAGGATAAGTATTAGATAAAGGCTATGAAAGAAGAAATAATGGAGATTGAGAAGAATCAGACTTGGGAACTTGTCCCAAGACCAAAGAACAAGAATGTGATTAGAACTAAGTGGATATTCTGAAACAAATTGAATGAGAATCGAGAAGTGGTAAGAAACAAAGAAAGACTTGTGTGTAAGGGCTACTCACAAGTGGAAGGAATAGACTATGAGGAAACTTATGATCCAGTGGCAAGAATGGAGGCCATCATGATGTTTTTGGCTTTTGTAGCACATAAGGATTTCAAGGTATATCAAAGGGACGTGAAATCTTCTTTTTTGAATGGAGAGTTAGAAGAGGAAGTATACATAGAACAACTAGATGGATTTCAATTATCAAATAAACTAGATATGGTTTACAGGTTAAAGAAGGCACTCTATGGATTGAAGCAATCTCCCAGAGCTTGGTATGCAAGGTTAGACATGTATTTATTACAACAAGGTTTCATCAAAGGGTTTGCAAATAGTAATTTGTACATAAAAGTAAGTAAAGATCAAATTCTTATTATGAAAGTGTATGTAGATGATATAATTTTTGGTGGAAATGAAGGTATGCATAAAAGTTTTGTAGATGAAATGAAAAAAGAATTTAAAATGTCTATATGTGGGGAAATGAACTTCTTCCTTAGGTTACAGATTAATCAGATAGATAAGGGTATTTTCATTTCTTAGTCAAAGCATGTGAAAGAGTTGTTGAAGAAGTTTGGAATGGAAGATTCTAAACCAGTTTGTACTCCCATGGCTACTGGTTGTAAGTTGAACAAGAATGATGAATCTCCTAAGGTTGATCAAAACATGTATAAATCAATGACTGGAGGATTACTATATCTGACTGCTACCAGACTCGATATCATACATGCACAGTCTGTCTTATGGCTAAATTTCAAGAAGATCCTAGAGAGTCACTTGTTATGGCAGTGAAAAGGATATTTAGATATTTAAAGGTCACTCCAGATCATGGCTTGTGGTATTCGAAAGATACATACTTTACTCTAAGTGCTTATATAGATGCAGATTGGGCTAGTTGTATAGATGACATGAAAAGTACAAGTGGTGGTACATTCTTTCTTGGATGTAGATTGGTGTCTTTGCTAAGTAAGAAATAAGATTTAGTGTCTTTATCTACTACAAAGATAGAGTATATTGCTACAACATCATGTTGTGCACAGGTATTATGGATGAGACAAACCTTGAAGGATATCAAAGTTGTGTATGATGAGCAAAATTCTATTTTCTATGATAATACAAGTGCTATTAAAATTTCAAAAAATCCAGTGATGCATTCAAGGACAAAGCATATTTCAACTAGGTATCACTTTTTGAGAGAGAAAGTTGCAAAGAATGAAGTAAATCTTGAGTATGTGCCTACAAAGGATTAGGTTGTTGACATATTCACTAAGGCTCTTTCTAAGGAACATTTGAGTATCTTTGGGAGAAGTTAGGGGTTATAACCTCTCCTTCCTTAAACTAGATGCATAAGAAGATGTATCAGTCCAGTGTGTGTCAAAGATTCAGTCTTTGTTATGGACTGATGTTGGAAGCTACCTCTCAGGGGGAGTAGGTAGTAGTTATGTAGGTTGTTGTAGATAGAGGGAGTAAGAGTAGTGCAAGTAAAAGTTGTTACAGAGCAATAATGAGAAGTGCAAGTATGTGTAGGGAGAGAGTGCAATGTGAAAAATAAAGGGGGAGAGAGAGACATGTGAAAAAGGAAAGACATATTTATCTCAGGGGGAGAGAAAGTTAGTTATGCAAAAGAAAGGAAAGAAGTTTGATGCAGAGTTGTGTCTTGATGGTTTTTCACATTATGTGTTGCCATCAATGACAAAGGGGGAGATTGTTGCAATTATGTGCTATTGGTGTTTTCATTGATGCCAACAAGTTTGTGTTATCATTGGTGTCAACTGTGTCTTCTATATGAGTTAAGAAATGATGCAAGAGTATGAGTAAGTTTGTGTTGGGCAGAGATCAGAGATAGGTTGCGAAGAGTTGAGGATATGGAAAGAGTATGAGTTTGAGTTGTTTTTGAGGTAGTGCTGATGCTGCTACTAAAATATTCCTATTGATGGGTTTCCAATTGCTTTTGAGAAAACTTGATTAATACTGGAAATAGTGTGGTGAAGAAGTCTTCTAGCTTACAGAGTGTTGTTTGAGTTTTTGCTCCATATTTCTTTTGTGTTGGAGATATGAGTGTGCAGTTTGGATATGTTGTTTAAAAGTGTTTGAAGATACTAAATCCAAATTTTGGTGCTCTAGATCGTTGTGGAATGAAAGTTGTGATCACCAGTTTGAGAACAGTATTTGACAATGTTTGTAGTGTGTTTGGGAGAAAGTGTTTTGCTCCACATTTCTCTGCGGAGTGGTTTTAGGTGTTGCGACCACAAGAATTTGATCAGGGAAGTGAAAGCTTTCATGTGTTAGGCTATTGGATGCAGTGAGCAGAAGGTGCCTACTATTCTTCAATGTGGCTGAGATGGTCATGGTTATGTTATGGTGAATATTATACTTTATTGGAACTGAACTCCATGCATTTTTTAGATGTAATTATATCAGTTCAAACCTAGTAGTGAGCCTTCTTCTTTTCTATCTTTTTCTCAGTGGGCAATGAGTCCACTTGAGAAGTGAGCCCTAGGTAGTGAGCCCTTTGGTAGTGAGCCTCTTGTAATTGGGTATTGATACTACTTCAAATATTGTGAGCTAATCCTCACCATGTTTTTTCCCTTCTTGTGTTTTTCACATAAAAACATGGTGTTATCTTATGTTTAATGTGGTTATAATTCAACTTATGTTATTTGTTTTTCATCCTTAATCATCATAAAAAGTTCAAGGGTTAATTAAGATGATGTGCATTTGAATGTTTGTTAGGGTTTAAAGTTTTTGATACAACTGATTCGCCCCCCTCTCAGTTGTCTTATGCATTCAACACCAACTCCATGAATTTGAAGAGCTTGAAGAATTTCAAGCTGCATGACTTCCTATAAAGATATAAGTTCCTGGTTCCCTTTAGTCAAATTTTGTACCCAAGAATACACCTTATTTGCTAATTTCTCAACAAATAATAATTCAAGAATTTTTTTAGAAGCATCTGATGCAGCTAGAGCTTCACAATGAGCAATGCGTTGAACACCTACAAGATTAGGAACATCGTTTTTCATAAAAGAAACAAACCCATTTTCACTACCAACCATGGATGAAGCACCATCTTTGGAAATAACTATTAAGCACTTATATGAAATCCCCCTTTCTACCTTTAGAACATTGATTTCATCATAAATTATTTTTCCTTTTCCATCACAAACATTTATGAGCTTTAGAAATTGTGAAGTTGGCTGCCCCAACGCTTTGGAGTCTAAAAATGTTGCATAGACCATAAGATGCTTCTCTAAACTACGGTCTATACTTTCATCCAACATTAAAGAGAAAAGAGGACTATCCAACATTGTAGTAATTTGTACCTCTTCAAGATAATTAGATAAAGAAAAAAGAAATTGATTTGCAACCATTTGATTTGTGTATGAATTGTAGTCCTTAGAATATCCTTGGCATGTTTGGTAATTGTAATGTTATTTCAAGAGAGCAAAGTGATTCATATTTTGAGAGGGGTAAATCCTCTTGCACCATCCAAAAAACTAATTTCATAGTTGTGATGACTCTTTCCTTGATGTCATCAACATTCCCTATATGTTTTGTAATGTTGGGAATTAAGGTGTCTCAACCTTTGTAATTCCTTGTATTATTTTCATTGTATTTATTATTCATTGCCTATGTTGTAAATTAATTTGTAAATTCATATTATCATCTTGTGGGATGTGGCACAGTGATGTATCATCCTACATGGAAGATGACAACTTGTAATTTTGTGCTCACATGAGGAGATAGGCGTCCCACTTTGTTGTAGGAGTATTTTACCATGTGTCGGCATCTTGGATGTTGTGTAAGGGAATATTGACTGAAACGGTTATGACAGATTCCTATGATGAAGTTATGACATGTAAGAGTCAGAAATAGGAGATTCTATGATAGGTGAAGACATGTGTCGAAGAGCATCTTTTAAAAAGGAATTTTTGGGTGCCCCAAGGTGGACTATGACATGTTGTAAGAGAATATGCTATTTATAGCCTGTGTATGATAGATTCTCTTACAGCTGTAAGTTATGATAGCTATGATAGATTCTATGACAGTTGTAAGAGTCGTAAGAGCATCTATCATAGCCCATTTTGGAAAGAGAAGACCGCTTTGGGATGGGGTGTGTGGACAAGTGTCAGAAGCATCTTACAATGTTGACCAAGTGTCCATAGGCATGGGTTTTGGGCCATGAGGCCAAGTTGGACACCCATTCCAAGATAGAGACAATTTTGCCTTGTATTTTCTATATAAATAGGTGCTTTGTGGAGGAGTTGTATTATGTGATTGACAGGTACTATTATGCTGCCAGAATACCTCTAGATACGAGTGTCGAAGACTCCTGAGAGCTTTCATTGCAAGTGTATTGTAAACAATATTTAGATTTGTTAATACATTGTGCAGGTTTTGGAGTGTGGGGTTTTTCTCCTGAAAGGGTTTCCGCACGTTAAATCTTGTCTCTCTCTTCTTCTGTGTCATTCTATGTGTATGTTGTTTGCTATAATATCTCTGTTATTGGGTTGATAACACTGTAATTGTAAGGATTTAAAAGAATTTGCACTCTACTTCTTTCATTAGATTAGCATAGGAAGTGTGTTCCGCATACCTTGCTTCCTTTCAGTTGGTATCAGAGTTTGATCACCTTTGGTCCTAGTTGTTGGATAGGGGTTTTTTGAGATGATATTAGTTTGAGTGGGAGTCCTATGCAAAGTATTCTATAGTCGGGTAAGTGCAAGAAGATGGGGGGCCAAAAAGTGGCCAAATTAATTTTAAAAAAAAAAAGGTCAAAACGCGAGCGCGTTATAATGCGCTCGCGTTATAACGTGCTCACGTTATGGCTTGGTAATGACAAGCCTTAGGCTCATCAAAACCAAGCCAAAACGCGATCGCATTATAATGCGAGCGCGTTATAACGCGCTCGCGTTATTCTTTTCTTTGCATTTTTCCTTCTCCACAAAAGTTTGTGCTATTTTTCATGTTTTAAATAACGCGAGCGCGTTATGTTAAACTTAAATTTTTTTATGTTTAAGGCTATTAATCATGTATGTATGTATGCCTGTATGTATGTATGTATGTATGTATGTATGTATGCCTATATGTATGTATGTATCTATGTATGCCTATATGTATGTATGTATCTGTGTATGCCTATATGTATGTATGTATAGTGTCGAGGGTAGAGGAGGGTAGAGATGGGAGTGAGCCAGATAGGGGAGGAGAGGGGTGGATAAGGATTGAGTGATTAAGGTTTAAGGTTAAGGGTTGAGCATTTAGGGATAGGATTTAGAGTTTAGGGATAAGGGATTAGAGTTTAGGACCTTGAGGGATTAGGGTTTAGGGTTGAGGCTTTAGGGATAGCATTTAGGGTTAAGGGTCGAGGGATTAGGGTTAAGGTAGAATGTTGAGGGTAGAGGGATTAGGGATAGGGTTTAGGGTTGAAAGTTTAGGGTTGAGGGATTAGGGTTTAAGGTATAGTTTAGTAGTTCTTGTGGATAGAGCCAGTAAACAATGGGAGATTATTTGCCTATTTCATAACAATATACCTCCCCCTTAAACCCCAAACCCTAATCCCTCAACCCTCAACCCTAATCCATCATCCCTCAACTCTAATCCCTCATCCGTAAACCCTAAATGCTATCCCTATTCGTAAACCCTCAACAGACTTGATACTATACCTTAAACCCTAATCTCTTATCCCTAAACCCTCCAACCCTATCCCTAATCCTTACACCCTCCACACTCTACTTTAACCCTAATCCCTTGAACCTCAACCCTATCCCTAAACCCTTGACCCTCGAACCTCAACCCTCAACCCTCAACCTCAAACCCTAATCCCTCAACCCTTAACTCTGATCCCTCAACTCTCAACCCTAACCCTAAACCCTAAACACTAAATCCTCAACCCTCAACATCAAATCCTAATCCCTCAACCCTTCACTCTAATCCCTCAACCCTAAACCCTATCCCTAAACCCTCAACACTATACCTTAAACCCTAATCCCTCAACCCTAACCCTAAACCTTGTCCCTAAACCCTAATCCGTCAATCCTCAACCCTAATCCATCATTCGTCATCCCTTAACTCTAATCCCTCATCCCTAAACCCTAAATGCTATCCCTATTCCTAGACCCTCAACAGGCTCGATACTATACCTTAAACCCTAATCCCTCTACCCTTGACACTCTTATTTAACCCTAATCGGTTGACCATTAACCCTATCCCTCAACCTCAACCCTCAACCCTCAACCCTCAACTCTCAACATTAAACCCTAATTCATCAACCCTAAACCCTAATCCCTCAAACCTAAACCCTATCCCTAAACCATCAACCCTCAACACTATACCTTAAACCCTAATCCCTATCCCTCAACCCTTAACCCTTAAAACTTAAACCCTATCCCTACACCCTCAACACTTGACACTATATCTTAAGCCTTAAACCCTCATCCTTAAAGCCTCAACCCTTAATCCTTAAACCTTAAACCCTAAACCCTATCCCTAATCCCTCTACCCTTGACACTCTAACCCTAACCTTGACATTAAATGCTAATCTATCAACCCTAAATTCTAATCCTAAACCCTCAACCCTCAAAACTATACCTTAAACCCTAATCCCTTAACCCTCAACCCTAAACCTTATCCCTAAACCCTAATCCCTCAACCCTCAACCCTAATCCATCATCCCTCAACTCTAATCCCTCATCCCTAAACCCTAAATGCTATCCCTATTCCTAAACCCTCAACAGACTCGATACTATACCTTAAACCCTAATCCCTTATCCCTAAACCCTCCAACCCTATCCCTAATCTTTACACCCTCCACACTCTACTTTAACCCTAATCCCTTAAACCTCAACCCTATCCCTAAACCCTTGACCCTCAAACCTCAACCCTCAACCCTTGACGTCAAACCCTAATCCCTCAACCCTTAACTCTGATCCCTCAACTCTCAACCCTAACCCTAAACCCTAAACCCTAAACCCTCAACCCTCAACATCAAATCCTAATCCCTCAACCCTTCACTCTAATCCCTCAACCCTAAACCCTATCCCTAAACGCTCAACACTATACTTTAAACCCTAATCCCTCAACCTGAACCCTAAACCTTATCCCTAAACCCTAATCCCTCAACCCTCAACCCTAATCCGTCATCCATCATCCCTCAACTCTAATCCCTCATCCCTAAACCCTAAATGCTATCCCTATTCCTAGACCCTCAATAGGCTCAATACTATACCTTAAACCCTAATCCCTCTACCCTCGACACTCTTATTTAACCCTAATCCCTTGACCATTAACCCTATCCCTCAACCTCAACCCTCAACCATCAACCCTCAACCCTCAACACTCAACTCTAAACATTAAACCCTAATTCATCAACTGTAAAACCTAATCCCTCAAACCTAAACCCTATCCCTAAATCATCAACCCTCAACACTATACCTTAAACCCTAATCCCTATCCCTTAACCCTTAAAACTTAAACCCTATCCCTATACCCTCAACACTTGACACTATATCTTAAGCCTTAAACCCTCATCCCTAAAGCCTCAACCCTCAATTCTTAAACCTTCAACCCTAAACCCTATCCCTAATCCCTCTACCCTCGACACTCTAACCCTAACCTTGACATTAAACACTAATATGTCAACCCTAAACCCTAATCTGTCAACCCTAAACCCTCAACCCTCAACACTATACCTTAAACCCTAATCCATCAATCCTAAAACCTAATCCATCAACCCTCAACCCTAAACACTATTAATAAACCCTCAACCCTTGACACTATACCTTAAACCCTAATCCCTCAACCCTCAACCCTAATACCTCAACCCTAATCTCTCATCTCCAAAGCCTAAACTCTATCCCTATTCCTAAACCCTCAACCCTCGATACTATACTTTAAACCCTAATCCCTTATCCCTAAACCCTAAAGACTATCCCTCAACCCTTAACCCTTAAAAATTAAACCCTAAAACCTATCCATAAACCCTCGAAGCTCAACACTATAGTTTAAAACCCAATCCCTTAACCCTCAGCCATAAAGCCTCAACCCTCAATCGTTAAACCTTCAACCCTAAACCCTATCCCTAATCCCTCTACCCTCAACATTCTACTTTAACCCTAATTCCTTGACCATCAACCCTATCCCTAAACCCTCAACCCTCAACTCTCAACATTAAACCCTAATCTGTCAACCCTAAACCCTAATCCGTCAACCCTAAACCCTAATCCGTCAACCCTAAATCCTATCCCTAAACCCTAAACCCTCAACACTATACCTTAAACCATAATCCCTCAACCCTAAACCCTAACCCTTATCCCTAAACCCTCAACCCTCAACATCAATCCTAATCCCTCAACCCTTCACTCTAATCCCTCAACCCTAAACCCTATCCCTAAACCCTCAACACTATACCTTAAACCCTAATCCCTCAACCCGAACCCTAAACCTTATCCCTAAACCCTAATCCCTCAACCCTCAACCCTAATCTGTCATCCGTCATCCCTCAACTCTAATCCCTCATCCCTAAACCCTAAATGCTATCCCTATTCCTAGACCCTCAACAGGCTCGATACTATACCTTAAACCCTAATCCCTCTACCCTCGACACTCTTATTTAACCCTAATCCCTTGACCATTAACCCTATCCCTCAACCTCAACCCTCAACTATCAACCCTCAACCCTCAACACTCAACTCTAAACATTAAACCCTAATTCATCAACCGTAAACCCTAATCCCTCAAACCTAAACCCTATCCCTAAATCATCAACCCTCAACACTATACCTTAAACCCTAATCCCTATCCCTTAACCCTTAAAACTTAAACCCTATCCATACACCCTCAACACTTGACACTATATCTTAAGCCTTAAACCCTCATCCCTAAAGCCTCAACCCTCAATTCTTAAACCTTCAACCTTCAACCCTATCTCTAATCCCTCTACCCTTGACACTCTAACCCTAACCTTGACATTAAACACTAATCTGTCAACCCTAAACCCTAATCTATCAACCCTAAACCGTCAACCCTCAACACTATACCTTAAACCCTAATCCATCAACCCTCAACCCTAAACACTATTAATAAACCCTCAACCCTTGACACTATACTTTAAACCCTAATCCCTCAACCCTCAACCCTAATACCTCAACCCTCAACCCTAATCCCTCATCCCTAAACCCTAAACTCTATCCCTATTCCTAAACCCTCAACCCTCGACACTATACCTTAAACCCTAATCCCTTATCCCTAAACCCTAAGGACTATCCCTCAAGCCTTAAACCTTAAAAATTAAACCCTAAAACCTATCCATAAACCCTTGACGCTCAACACTATATTTTAAACCCCAATCCCTTAACCCTCAGCCCTAAAGCCTCAACCCTCAATCGTTAAACCTTCAACCCTAAACCCTATCCCTAATCCCTCTACCCTCAACACTCTACTTTAACCCTAATCCCTTGACCATCAACCCTATCCCTAAACCCTCAACTCTCAACATTAAACCCTAATATGTCAACCCTAAACCCTAATCTGTCAACCCTAAACCCTAATCCCTCAACTCTAAATCCTATCCCTAAACCCTCAACCCTCAACACTATACCTTAAACCATAATCCCTCAACCCTAAACCCTAAACCCTCAACCCTAAACCCTATCCCTAAACCCTCAACACTATACCTTAAACCCTAATCCCTCAACCCTAACCCTAAACCTTGTCCCTAAACCCTAATCCCTCAACCCTCTACCCTAATCCGTCATCTGTCATCCCTCAACTTGAATCCCTCATCCCTAAACCCTAAACGCTATCCCTATTCCTAGACCCTCAATAGGCTCAATACTATACCTTAAACCCTAATCCCTCTACCCTCGACACTCTTATTTAACCCTAATCCCTTGACCATTAACCCTATCCCTCAACCTCAACCTCAACCCTCAACCCTCAACCCTCAACACTCAACTCTAAACATTAAACCCTAATTCATCAACCGTAAACCCTAATCCCTCAAACCTAAACCCTATCCCTAAACCATCAACCCTCAACACTATACCTTAAACCCTAATCCCTATCCCTTAACCCTTAAAACTTAAACCCTATCCCTATACCCTCAACACTTGACACTATATCTTAAGCCTTAAACCCTCAGATCCCTAAAGCCTCAACCCTCAATTCTTAAACCTTCAACCCTAAACCCTATCCCTAATCCCTTTACCCTCGACACTCTAACCCTAACCTTTACATTAAACACTAATCCACCAACCCTAAACCCTAATCTGTCAACCCTAAACCCTCAACACTCAACACTATACATTAAACCCTAATCCATCAACCCTAAAACCTAATCCATCAACCCTCAACCCTAAACACTATTAATAAACCCTCAACCCTTGAAACTATACCTTAAACCCTAATCCCTCAACCCTCAACCCTAATACCTCAACCCTCAACCCTAATCCCTCATCCCTAAACCCTAAACTCTATCCCTATTCCTAAACCCTCAACCCTCGACACTATACCTTAAACCCTAATCCCTTATCCCTAAACCCTAAACACTATCCCTCAACCCTTAACCCTTAAAAATTAAACCCTAAAACCTATCCATAAACCCTCGACGCTCAACACTATATTTTAAACCCCAATCCCTTAACCCTCAGCCCTAAAGTCTCAACCCTCAATCGTTAAACCTTCAACCCTAAACCCTATCCCTAATCCCTCTACCCTCAACACTCTACTTTAACCCTAATCCCTTGACCATCAACCCTATCCCTAAACCCTCAACCCTCAACCCTCAACTCTCAACATTAAACCCTAATCCGTCAACCCTAAACCCTAATCCGTCAACCCTAAACCCTAATCCCGCAACCCTAAATCATATCCCTAAACCCTCAACCCTCAACACTATACCTTAAACCATAATCCCTAAACCCTAATCCCTCAACCCTAAACCCTAAACCCTATCCCTAAACCCAACAAAACTACTTTGCCTTATGTTAGGTTGTTAAACCCATCATTTTTGACACTCTTCTCTTAAAGATATTTGAGTTGCAAGAATATGTCAGAAAAATGGCTATGAACTTTTTTAATGTTAGTAATGTTATATGGCATGTTTTTCTGGCCCATTTGGGGTTCATTATGCCAATAGGTGTACACACTATGAGAAAAGCTTTGCATATGGTACATCCACAGTGAATAATTAACAGTTGAAATCAGAAGGATGATCATTATGAGAAAAGCTTTGCATTGGGGTACATCTATGTTTCTTGCTGTGCACCCCGCACTTAGGGGAGGTATATTGTTATGAAACAAGCAAATAATCTCCCATTGTTTACTGGCTCTATCCACAAGAACTACTAAACTATACCTTAAACACTAATCCCTCAACCCTAAACTTTCAACCCTAAACCCTATCCCTAATCCCTCTACCCTCAACAGTCTACCTTAACTCTAATCCCTCGGCCCTTAACCCTAAATGCTATCCCTAAAGCCTCAACGCTAAACCCTAATCCCTCAAGGTCCTAAACTCTAATCCCTTATCCCTAAGCTCCAAATCCTATCCCTAAATGCTCAACCCTTAACCTTAAACCTTAATCACTCAATCCTTATCCACCCCTCTCCTCCCCTATCTGGCTCACTCCCATCTCTACCCTCCTCTACCGTCAACACTATACATACATACATATAGGCATACATAGATACATACATACATATAGGCATACATAGATACATACATACATATAGGCATACATACATACATACATACATACATACATACATACATACATATAGGCATACCTACATACATGATTAATAGCCTTAAACATAAAAAAATTTAAGTTTAACATAACGCGCTCGCGTTATTTAAAACATGAAAAACAACATAAACTTTTGTTGTAAAGGAAAAATGCAAAGAAAATAAGAACGCGAGCGCATTATAACGCGAGCGCGTTATAACGAGAGCATGTTATAACGCGCTCGCGCTATGTCTTGCTTTGGGAATCCCAAGCCTTGGGCTTGGGATTTGCTTTGGATTTCCAACCCAAAGGCTTGGAGTGCCTTATGAACAGTAACAGACATGTTTTTCCATATTCTTCAAGATTTTAGATAATTTTGTTCGTGCTAACCCTCAGATTTGCACGTGTTTCAAGGTCAAACAAATCAAACACTTAGGTAATGTTAGGCTTTCTCTTAGCTATCTGACGATGTAATTTTTTTCACATTTTAACAATGTTAAGCCTTTCATCTTTAATTTTTTTTGTTTGTGTGTCCGTTTTTGGGCAAAAACCACTGTTTGGTCTTTTTTTCATTGTAAATTAACTATTCATTGAAATTTCAAAAAAATTACATATTTAGAAACTAGACTCCATTCTACAAATATTAAAAAAAGAAAAAAATGATTTTTGATTATTTTTCAAAATTTATAGGGGTAGTACGGCCAAAATTCTATTTTTTAGGATGTGTCCACTTTGAAAATTAGTAAAAAATCAAATATTCATCAAATAATTATTAGAAAAATTGGGCATAAACTACATGCTATTAGCTAATTTCTCACCGAAGCGATTTTAAAAATACCAAAAAAAAGTTGACCTTTTGAGGGAGCCACAAAACATGCTATGTTATGTTTTTTTGACAGAAACAACACCAATTTCTGTGGCTCCCTCTTTTGAACCCCTTAATCTATGCCATTTTCAAAAAATAATAGTAGTTTAGAAAGTAGACTCGGAGCACTACGAACATTGTTTTGGTTGCATCTCCAAATTTTGAGTGTAACTATGCTCAATTTCTCATCCAAGGCCAGTATTTCCTGATTTCAGAAAAAAAGTGGCCACTTAAGACCCCTTTTTGGCCCCCCATCTTCCTGCACTTACCCAGTCTTGTTGTAGGAAAGAGATGACAGGCACATCCAGAAGAATCAAGGTGGAGAAATTTAATGGCACTAATTTCAAGTTCTAGAAACTCAAGATGGAAGACCTACTTGTTGATCATGACCTATGGGAAACTATATCCAGTGTAAAACCAACCACAATGTCACAAGAAGATTGGGATCTCAAAGATCAGAAGGCTAAGGGTCTCATAAGACTCAGTTTAGCTGATTTTGTCCTATTAACTGTGCATGAGGAGAAGAGCACAAAAGACCTTTGGAAGAAGTTGGGTGATGTTTATTAGGCTAAATCCCTGGTGAACAAACTTTTTCTGAGAAAGAAGTTGTATTCTCTAAGGATGGAGGATTGGTTGTAGATCACCTGAATGCTTTGAGCATGCTAGTTGCACAATTGACATCCTTTGGTGTGAAGATGGAGGAGGAAGATCGTTGTATGACCTTGCTTTGTTCTTTACCAGACTCATGGGATCATCTTGTGATGGATATTGGGAGCACCACATCCACATTCAAAATGGATGAAGTGGTATCTTCGCTGTTGTCTGAAGAGATGTGGAGAAAATATTTTGAGGTAGCCAAAGATGCTCTTGTGGTTCGAGGAAGACCTAAGGAAAAAGGGAAAAAGAAGGACAAGAAAGCTGAGAAGGGTAGATCCAAATCCCATGGGAGATCCAAATCTTCTAGAAAGTCCAAGGCTCTCTATTGGAACTATGGAAAAGCCAGGCATTTCTGAAAGGAATGCAAAGAGGAGAAGAAAAAGAAGAAGAAAGCTCCTGACTTAGATTTTGACAAGTCACAAGATGATGGTGATGCCTTCATCGCAGCCCTAGCCACCCATGCATCTAATGATGTGTGGTTGATTAACTCTGGTGCATCATTCGACATGACCTCGCATCGAGACTGGTTTACAAAATATGAAGAGTTCGATGGTGGAAGAGTGTACTTGGGTGAAGATTCTCATCTGAAGATTGTTGGTCGTGGAAGAGTCTCAATCTGATTCCCTGATGGATAAGTGAAGTGGATCACTGGTGTTATGTACATCCTAGGCCTAGCATGGAACCTGCTCTCTATAAGTATGTTGAACGATGTAGGTGTGCAAGTTGTCTTTTCAAAGGATGGATGCAAGATGACTAGAGGATCTATGGTTCTTGCGAAGGGTACTCAAAGAGGTACTCTATTTCAGCTAGAGGCATACACTACATAGTGCAATAGTTCTTTTGACTTGAAGAAAAGAGATGCAGTCAATCCATCCCCACCATCTGAATGAGCAGTGAAGAAATCTGTTGTAACTAGTTCTGATGGTAGTGCACATGCTATGGAAGCTAATCTTCCCACTAAAAAGACTATGTTATGGCATTTGAGATATGGCCACATTGGTGAGAAGGGTCTGCGTACCTTGAAAAATAAAAACCTCTTTGAGGGGTTAAATGATTGTAATCTTGAGTTTAACTTTTGTGAACATTGCATTTATGGAAAGCAAACCATGTTCAGTTTTACTCTAGTTCTCACAAGTCTTCTGGTGTATTGGATCTTATTCATTCTGATATGTTTGGTCCTGTTAATGTTCCTTCCATTTAAAAATCTATATATTTTGTATCTTTCATAGATGATTATAGTAGGACATGGGTTTATTTTCTCAAAAGCAAATCTGAAGTCTTTAGTCAGTTCAAAGAGTTTAAGGCTTTGGTTGAGAATCAGACTAGTAAAAAGATTAAGTGTTTTAGAACTGATAACGATGGTGAGTTTTATTCAGCAGAGTTTGAGAAGTTCTGTAAAGAGCAAGGGATTGAAAGACATAAGACAACTTCTTATACCCCGCAGCAAAATGGAGTTGCAGAGAGGATGAATAGGACACTGATGGAGAAGGTTAGGAGTATGCTTAGTGGAGCAAGCCTCGAACAAAATTTCTAGGCTGAAGCTATAGCCACTGCTTGCTATCTGGTAAAGAAATCTCCTACATCAGCTCTTGTTGGTAAACCACCTATGGAGGTGTGGTCTGGTAAGAAGCCTTTAGTTAGACATCTTCATGTTTTTGTTTGAGGCATATGCACATGTGCCTAGGGAGAAAAGGTCTAAATTGGAGAATAAAGTTGTTAAGTGTACCTTCATTGGCTATAGTGTCAGTGTGAAAGGATACAAGCTTTGGGATCCTGTGGCTGAAAACATGTTGTATAGCAGAAGTGTTATCTTCAGAGAGCTGACACCATCTTCCATTGTTCTATAGCCAGAACAGATAGAAAAGAAATAGGATGTGGTTCAGTTTTCTTCTACCCCTGAGAAGACTGAATAAATAGACACTGTGAGACCTGATCATGAGGAGAACTCTAGCAGATCTGAAAGCTCAAAAGAAGAAGTAGAACCTCAACCTCAGCCATTGAGGAGGTCTACACAAATAAGAAAGCAACTTGATAGGTTTGGTTATTCATTGCTTGATTTTAGTTATGTTTTTTCTTTACTTGCTAACGCTGATGAACCTAGAACTGTGTCAGAGGCTATGGGTATGAAAGATGCAAGTTCTTGGAAGGAGGCCATGGAAGATGAGATGGCTTCTTTGGAGACGAATAAAACATGGGACTTGGTACCTTTGCCTGAAGGACAGAAACCTGTTGGATGCAAATGGGTGTTCAAGAAGAAATTTGGTGGAGATGGTAGTGTTGAAAAGTACAAGGCCAGATTGGTTGCGAAGGGGTACTCAAAAGTGGAGGGAATTGATTATGGTGAAATTTTCTCTCATGTTGCAAAGCTAACATCCATTCATTTTCTGTTATCTCTTGCAACTACTTATGACTTAAAGGTAGAATAGATGGATGTGAAAATAATTTTCCTTCATGGTGATTTGGAGGAAGAGATTTACATGTCATAACTAGAGCATTACATAGTGAAAGGTAAAGAAAATTTGGTTTACAAATTGAAAAAGTCTTTGTATGGTTTGAAGCAATCTCTTGGGATTTGGTACTTGAAGTTTGATGCCTTTGTGTTGTCAATTAGTTTTGTGAGATCAATTTCGGATCACTATGTGTATTATAAGTTTGATGGTGATCATATTTTCATTGTTGCATTATGTGTTGATGATATGTTGCTCATTGGGAAGGGTAAGAATATGATTTTTGATTTTAAGTCTCAATTGGTAGCACAGTTTGAAATGAAAGATTTAGGGGCAGCGAGGTACATTCTAGGAATGGAAATCAGAAGAGATAGAACTAATAGAAAACTTTGGTTAAGCCAGAGTAAGTATTTGAAGACCATGTTGGATAGGTTCAGCATGGCAGATTGTAGACCATTGTGTGTTCCTATTTCTTTGGGGACAAAGTTGTCTGTTAATGATTGTTTAAAATCTCCTAGTGAGGTGGAGGACATGAATAGAGTACCTTATCCTAGTGTTGTTGGAAGTTTGATGTATGCTATGGTCTACACAAGACCAGACATTGCCCAAGTAGTAGGAGTCCTTAGTCGATTTATGGCTAATCCTAGACTGGTACATTGGGATGCAGTTAAGCGAGTGTTCAAATATATGAGGGGTACTTCTGAGTATTCTATTTGCTATCATGGCAATGCTACATGACATCCACATTTAGTTTGTATTCATGGATTTGTGGATTCTGATTGGGTAAGTGACATTAACATCAGGAGATCCACCAGTGCTTATGTATTCACGATGTTTTGTGGTGCAATTAGTTGGATGAGTAAGCGACAACCTATGGTTACTTTCTCCACGATAGAAGCTAAGTATATGGCAGCAACTCATGCTTGCATGGAAGCCATTTGGCTTAAGAGATTGTGTTCAAATATTGGTGTTGATGCAGGATAGATTGTAATTTGTTGTGATAGTTAGAGTGCGATTTGCCTTGCGAAGAATCCAACTTTCCATGCCAGAACAAAGGTTATTGATGTACAGTTTCACTTCATGTGAGACATGGTAGAGGATGGGAAGATAAATTTGGAGAAGGTAGATACTTTAAAGAATGTTACAAATGCATTGATGAGGCCAGTGGGTGCAGAGAAGTTCAGATGGTGTTCAGAGTCTATGGACCTCTCGACCTATAGCATTTAAATCATGTTAATTCTATTGGCTCTTACAAGGTGTTTGACAAGTGGTAGAATGTTGGGAATTAAGGTGTCTCAACCTTGGTAATTCCTTGTATTATTTTCATTGTATTTATTTATTCATTGCCTACATTGTAAATTAATTTATAAATTCATATTGTCATCTTGTGGGATGCAGCAAGGTGATGTCTCATCCTACATGGAATATGACAACTTGTAATTTTGTCCTCACATGAGGTGATAGGCGTCCCACTTTGTGGTAGGAGTATTTTGCCATGTGTTGGCATCTTAGATGTTGTATAAGGGAATATTGACTGAAACGGTCATGACAGATTCCTATGATGAAGTTATGACATGTAAGAGTCAGAAATAGGAGATTCTATGACAGGTGAAGACATGTGTCGAAGAGCATCTTTAAAAAAGGAATCTTTGGGAGACTCAAGGTGGACTATGACATGTTGTTAGAGAATATACTATTTATAGCCTGTGTATGATAGATTCTCTTACAATTGTAAGTTATGACAGCTATGACAGATTCTATGATGGTCGTAAGAGTCGTAAGAGCATCTGTCATAGCCCATTTTGGAAATAGGTGATCTGTTTGGGATGGGGTGTGTGGACAAGTGTCAGAAGCATCTTACAATGTTGACCAAGTGTCCATAGGCATGAGTTTTGGGCCATGAGGCCAAGTTGGACTCCCATTCCAAGATAGAGATAATTTTTCGTTGTATTTTCTATATAAACAGGTGCTTTGTGGAGGAGTTGCATTATGTGATTGACAGGTACTGTTATGCTACTAGAATACCTCTAGATACGAGTGTCGAAGACTCTTGAGAGCTTGCATTGCAAGTGTATTGTAAACAACATTTAGATTTATTAATACATTGTACAGGTTTTGGAGTCTGGGGTTTTTCTCCTGAAAGGGTTTTCCCCACATTAAATCTTGTCTCTCTCTTCTTTTGTGTCATTCTATGTGTATGTTGTTTTCTGCAATATCTTTGTTATTGGGTTGATAACACTGTAATTGTAAGGATTTAAAAGAATTTGCACTCTACTTCTCTCATTAGATTAGCGTAGGAAATGTGTTCCGCGTACCTTGCTTCCTTTCATGTAATAGGTTTTTCTTTCTTTTCATTCCCATATGTCCATTTCGCTAGTGAGATCTTATGGATATTTGAGTTGGCATGAGTAACTAATGAGTCATGTTGCAAATTAGCACAACCACTCCCCACGCTCTAGCTACATTATGTGTTTAACAATATATGCATTCCATACCTTATGTGTTTGACAATATATGCATTCCATACCTTATGTGTTTGACAATATATGCATTCCATACCTTTTTTCCTTCATATATTGTACATCTCAACCACTTAAACTTAACTTTCCAGTCTTCACAAAATTCTCGTTTTGCTTCAAGTTTATTTTTTCTTGTGTGTATTATTTTCTCATGCTTGATATTCATCAACACACTCTTCAGTATGCCCCAAAATATCTAAGTGTTCATTTAAATCAAAATTATGATATCCATTCGGTGGTACAACTTGGGATGTGCTTGACCATGGAAGAAAGTTCTTGATAGAAGGCTGATTTGTTTCCTTTGAGACATTTTTAATTGTAGTACCTAAATATTTTAAAAATATGAAATATTTAGATATTTTGTTCAAACTCATCTAATTTATAAAAATTGAACCATAAATAAAATAATTTAATATCTAAATTTACACATTCTCCTAACAATTTAAAGTTTACAGTAGGTTCATGGTTCATTGTTTATGATCAAAAAATGACCAAATCATTACCCATTTCCTTAATATCATTTGTTCAATATGGTAAGAGTTTTTGGTCTACTTCGGTTGAAGACCCACATCAACAACACCAGAGTGTAACAGAGGAAAGAAAATAGAAAAGAATGTTGTCCAATAGAGAATCTGCAAGGAGGTGTAGGATGAAGAAGCAACAACATTTGGATGATTTACAAGCTCAGTTGACTCAGCTAAGATTAGATAATAGTGTTTTTTCTCAACAGACTCAACATTGCTTCTCATAGTTATTTGGCACTTGAGGAACAAAACAAGATTTTTAGGGCCCTAGTGATGGATCTCTCCTCTAAGCTACAAGCTTTGAACAATATCATATATCAACAAGAAGGCACAAGGCCTGTTATCATTACTGGGTTTTATGTTTCTAAGCATGAGGTTTCCATAGTTCACATGAAGTAAGTTAAAAGTATTTATGTGAAAAATATACACAGTTGAATCCAAAAATACTTTCAATCAAATAAAATATAATATACATAGGGAAAACACCACTACATTGTATAATGCAGATCCCAGTTTGCCAACACTACTTCATTCAAGTGGCTATTACCATAGCAAGCAAGCACCAAACAAATTTACCCTACCAAAAATTATATTAAAAAAACATAAGAAAGAAACACAAAAAGATTAAAAATAGTCAATTTAAAGAGACTTACCACAAACAGACACAGTTAAGATTGGGCCTAATCTTCATGCTTAGCAGAGCAAACACATGTCTAGTAAATTCCCATGCACAGTTCCCACTTATAATTATTCTTATGCAATACAATAGCTCCATCAATTAAAGATCCAGTATAATCGTTCCATTAGTGATGCTTAGGTGGCTTAGGGAGGTTAAGAAAAAAAGAAATTGACTACGTGAAGGGGATTCTTGCAAATTGTAACACAATGCAAAAGTGGCACACTATACACTTTACAAAAAAAATTATAATATAAAATATTATTTGCATGCTAATAATATAAACAAAAACTCAAACAATATTTAGAATATCTTTCAAAAATCTAAAGATTGAGGAAAAAATGAAAATAATATAAATTTCTAATATTTATTAAAGAATAGAAGAAGTTTCTATTAAAAAATTAAAAATTAAAGTAAAAAACATGTATTTGTATTGTTTTTAACATACATATATATAAGAAGTTTCTATTAAAACATTTCAAAATAAAAGGAAAAACATGTGTGTAAATATTATATACGGTCAAATTTTAATATTATTTGTTGAATACTTATAACTCTTCTTGAAGAGAAAAGTTGTAATTGTATGTAATTTGCTTTTAGGAACAGGGTTAGGCTTGGAATTTGATGGTCTACAGTGGGCTTACACTTGTTTCCTACATACATAGCGTAATTTGTATTTATCTTTACATGTTCCCTTGCATGAAGTATGAAGTTAACACTTTTGAGGCAATCCAATTTAGTAGTTCAAAAATAATTCTTTAGTAAATTTTACAATGCATATTGGATCAGTTGGCACCAAAGTTTGATTTCTAAGATTTATTGTCACTATGACCTTGATTATTAGATGTTAGTTCTGATTTTTCTTTACTTGCATAGCTTGTTGCACAACCATCACCATGAGAAAATCCCTTGGCAATCATGTCATCTTTAATCCTCTATTATGCACCACACACTAAATCTAGGTCTAAATAATTCTTATTCTTCTTTCACTCTACTACCACTGGCACTTTTGTGCCATCCAATTTTTTCTCTTACTTTGTTACTATGGCAACATCTTGATTTCTGCATCTAAATCCGTGACAATTTATGCATCTAGACCTGTTTATGCATCTAGACCTGTCAGCATTCACAACTTTGCTTCCAAATGAGCTGATTTCATTAAAAAAAGGTTGGGATTTAGTTCAACATATTCCAGTCTTTGATGATGGTGATAAATTGAAATTTTTGACATTTTATAGTTTTCTTAAAAATATCAATTGAAAGGCAATTAAATAAGCAAACCGTCATTGAATTTTGATATGACGGGTGACCGTTAAATTCCAGGCCTAGAGCAATGTGTAAAGAGAAAGCCGTTAGGAGTCTATAAAAAGATATGTTAGAAGGTGCTACAATGATAAGCGTTAATAACCATGGTAGCTTCTTTCCTTACATAAATTGCCCAATACTATTATTTGTGGGGCAAGGCACCTATACCAAATGAAAGACACTTGCCGAAATCAATCAAATCATGCTCACTCGTTCATTCTAACTATAAAGTGATTATGATGATAATAATTCTAGTAATAATTGATTTATCGAGAGGTGCAAAATAGAATTATGAAAAATTAATCAGAAGACTTTTGTTCACAAATTATTTTTTTAAATGTGGTTGTTCCAATAAAACTTTAACTGGGATTTTGACAGAGTAGACAGGGATCTCATTTTCTCATGTAAAATATCTAAATGGTGCTGACATAACCAAAAAAATTGTCTCCACACTCGTGGATTTATAAATCTAACAATGATATGATTTCTGGTGACTCTATCACTTGCACGAGTTTTGTATAATTCAAGACAATTCATTATATTGAATCTGCACATAAATGATTGCAGAAAGAGGAATACTCTAGATACTCTTGGCTTTGTTTTAGTTTTTTTATCATAACTACAATGATACATACATAAATAGATCAGTGTTACAATAACGGCCGAGTCTAAATAATGATGACCTTGACCAAAAGGAACATGATCAATTAAGAATTGCATCACAATTCAAAAATAGAATCGAATCAATTCAAAAACAAACTTCAACAAATCATATGCAGGAGAATTCAACAATTATACATATTATTTGTCATATGTTAATAATTATTGGCATTGTACTCTTTCATCTGTTCTCTGTTCTATATTATACTTGAGAAAATCTGCAATCCAAACCTCAATATTTTGTATTATAAGATCTTTTTCTTTGTTATTTTGTATGGAATGTAGTTAAAAATTTGTGGGTCCAGTTACCAGGAAACTCCAATATAGTGCCCTGTCCCCATACCCACATCTTCTAGTGAATATAAATATATTAAAATATCCACAAACTTATTCATCTACTTGTGTACCTTGGTATGAAATACCAAGTGCATCCCTGTCCATGTTTCTGTATCCAGAGTCTCCAGTTGACAATAATTATGGGGCTTCATCATGATTCATTTAGTATTTTGGGGGTACATTCAATGAATCGCTTTGAATGGGTGGCATCCCTTGAGGTTTCTTCACTAGATGATATGGTCACTGACCCATGGATTTTCTTTCAACAAAGTATTACACTATACTTTTCAAACATTTAGAATATTAAAAAAATCTCTGAGGTTAATGGTGTTCTCCACAGGCAAAATATTATACCATGTTTCATGGCAACTCCCTTCTCAGAACACATCTTCTTCACAACTATTGGGGTTGGGCTTTCTTTGATGATAAAATCTTGGGTTAAATTCCCTAAACTAGATTCAACTCAAACTTAATAGAGTGTTTCATCTAAAAAGGATTAGTTGCAAACTTTCTGGCAGATTTTCTCCAACCACCCCCTTGAGCCACAATGCTCTATCACTGAGCCACTGGTTATCTGTATGACTAGGCTTTTGGTAGTCTCCTTAATACAATTTAGGTGAGGCTTATTTTCTCCAACATGCACAACCAATAATTGCCCTGATCTACACAATATGAGAAAATGACACGATCATAATCACAATGAGTGTTGTTATGATGTATAGTGAATCTCTAGCCAAGTAGAAAAAAACACTTCAATTAAAGTCTATAAAACTAGAAAAATAACATCCTTCAAGATTTTTGTAATAGTGCAAAAGGTTCTTCACAGGTGTTTCAAAAGAATTGTTCATAGAAAATGTGCAACATACCACTTTTACCCAATAGCATAACCAATAAAATTTTTTAAAAAAAGCTAATGAAAATAATCCAATAGTACATAATCCAACATACAAAATTTAGCCTAAAAATCTGATACTGAACTTAATTCTTCCAGTATTATGCAACAAATATTAGGATACCTATTTTATTGATCCACAAAATAGAACTATTGACCTCATATAATAGTGAATAAAAAAGCCATCACTTTGCACAACCACCATGGCCAATTATAAATAACACTCATAAAAGAATTACATAAGCAGACATCCAATGGCAGAATTCATCGCACGCAAAAAGAATTACACAAGTAAAGATGCTTTGGTAGGTTTCATCACATGGAATAGAATCTATAAAATAGTATCTCGTTTCCTCTTCTTGCTTGTTACCCATTGTTCTGGTATTGCTACCAAAGCTGTGATTCTGGTAAATTTTGGCCACAAATGACAAGTTCAATAGCTTGAATGAGAAAATATTCTCAAAAACCAGTCAAATCATTGTATTCAATCAACCTATACCTCCGACAGCCAAATTATGAATTAAAAATGAAGCCAAAGAGATTAAATGGCCCTACCATAACACACAAGTAGATACAAGAGCACAAAAAAAAACACTTCTTAATTATCATCTCAATTTATCCAGAGGTTTCAACACTTTGAAAAACCAAAAAGTTATGGATGAGGTGTAAAGTTGCTATTGACTAGCTCCAATGTGAACACAATTTCACAAAACAAATGCCCAAATCTACCTGCCACAGCCTAAATTCGCCAAAATTAATGGTAAATTTTGGCCACAAATGACAAGTTCAACAGCCTGAATGAGAAAATCTTCTCAAAAACTAGTCAAATCATTGTATTTAATCAACCTATACCTCCGATAGCCAAATTATGAATTAAAAATGAAGCCAAAGAGATTAAATGCCCTACCATAGCACACAAGCAGACACAACAACACAGAAAAAAAAAAACTTCTTAATTATCATCTCAATTTACCTAGAGGTTTCAACACTTTGACAAACCAAAAAGTTTTGGATGAGGTGTAAAGTTGCTATTGACTAGCTCCAATGTGAAGACAATTTCACAAAACAAATGCCGATGTGACTTAACACCCAAATCTGCCTAGCACAAACTAAATTCCCCAAAATTAACGGTGGATACATTGAAATAAGCTCTTTTGTTTCCAGAAGGGAGGCAGTTTGATCCATATATTACATGGAAAATAATAATAAGATATAAAAATA
Source organism: Cunninghamia lanceolata (assembly GCA_027924645.1). Classification (NCBI taxonomy): domain Eukaryota; kingdom Viridiplantae; phylum Streptophyta; class Pinopsida; order Cupressales; family Cupressaceae; genus Cunninghamia; species Cunninghamia lanceolata. The sequence goes on along the minus strand of BSBN01000237.1, from coordinate 13,979,310 downwards.
AAATAGTAAACAAGAAGTAAAAATAGAAAATAGAAAATGGGTATCCTATCAAATGAAAATCGATGATTTTGTTTCCTTTTCCCATCAAATTAAAAAGATCATTATGAGCCAAATTATTTAAACCAGTTCAAGACTTATGAGTACCATCCTGGAAAAACACATAAAACTACAATCCAATACTAGTCATCGAATAAAGAATCAATATATTTATGCCATTTACATTTGCTCACACACTAAGGGCTCGAATAAAGAATCAATATATTTAAGCCATTTACATTTGCGCACACCCCAAGGGCTCGAATCAATAATCAATGTATTTATACTATTTACATTTGCTCACACCCCAAGGGTTCGAATCAAGAATCAATGTATTTATACTATTTACATTTGCACACACCCCAACGGCTCTAATCAAGAATCAATGTATTTATACAATTTGTTCACATTTGGTCACACCCCATTTTTTCAAGACTATATCTAGAAAAGAAAAAATATTTGTACCTACAGACTTGAAGGTGGAATCCTCTCTACATTACTAGTTTTGGTTAAAAACTCAATTGCGGCTTTGACGAATTTATCCAAATGCAAGAAATACGTAATCAAAATGGAAAATAAAATGAAAGCATATTTGACACCGCACTGGAACCACTTTCTAATCTCTCTTGTGGTCTTGCCATAATCTCTCACTATGGATGTCTAGCTCACCAGCCATTATTGTTTGCAACGGTGGATCTTAAGCCCACTCAAACGTTGTTTGTTGTTCCAGCTTTTCTTGCTAGTCCTCTGCTGGTTCTGTTGGCCTTCTGCTAGTCCTTGCTGGTCTTGCTGGTCCTCTACTAGTCCTTGCTAGTCCTGTTGGTCCTGCTAGTCCTACTTGTCCTTTTTGCTGGTCCTCTGCTGGTTTTTGTTGTTCCATGATGAACCTGATAAATCAATTTGCAGTGGAGGCATAAATATGTTGTAATAGTACAGAAGGTCCTTCACAGGTGTTTCAAAAGAATTGGTCATAGAAAATGTGCAACAGACGACTTTTACCCAATAGCATAACCAATAAAATTTAAAAAAAACTAAAGAAAATAATCCAATAGTACATAATCCAACGTACAAAATTTAGCCTGCAAATCTGATACTGAACTTAATTCTTCCAACATTATGCAACACATAGTAGGATAGCTATTTTATTGATCCACAAAATAGAACTATTGATCTCATGTAATAGTGAATAAAAAAGCCATCACTTTGCACAACCACCATGGCCAATTATAAATAACACTCATAAACTAATTACATAAGCAGACATCCAATGGTAGAATTCATCGCATGCAGAAAGAATTACATAAGTAAAGATGCTTTGGCAGGTTTCATCAAATGGAATAGAATCTATAAAATAGTATCTCATTTCCTCTTCTTGCCTGTTAGCCATTATTCTGATACTGCATGCCATTTTTCTGGTATTGCTGCCAAAGCTGTCGTTCTAGTAAATTTTGGCCACAAATGACAAGTTCAACAACTTGAATGAGAAAATCTTCTCAAAAACCAATCAAATCATTGTATTCAATCAACCTATACCTCCGACAGCCAAATTATGAATTAGCAATGAAGCCAAAGAGATTAAATGGCCCTACCATAGCACACAAGCAGATACAAGAGCATAGAAAAAATACTTCTTAATTATCATCTTAATTTATCCAGAGGTTTCAACACTTTGAAAAACCAAAAAGTTATGGATGAGGTGTAAAGTTTCTATTGACTAGCTCCAACGTGAACACAATTTCAGAAAACAAATGCCCAAATCTACCTGCCACAGCCTAAATTCCCCAAAATTAATGGTAAATTTTGGCCACAAATGACAAGTTCAACAGCTTGAATGAGAAAATCTTCTCAAAAACTAGTCAAATCATTGTATTTAATCAACCTATACCTCCGACAGCCAAATTATGAATTAAAAATGAAGCCAAAGAGATTAAATGGCTCTACCATAGCACACAAGCACACATAAGAGCACATGAAAAAACACTTCTTAATTATCATCTCAATTTACACAGAGGTTTCAACACTTTGACAAACCAAAAATTTCTAGATGAGGTGTAAAGTTGCTATTGACTAGCTCCAACGTGAACACAATTTCACAAAAAAAATGCCAATGTGACTTAAAGCCCAAATCTGCCTGCCACAGCCTAAATTCCCCAAAATTAATGGTGGATACATTGAAATAAGCTCTTTTGTTTCCAGAAGGGAGGCAATTTGATCTCTATATTACATAGAAAATAATAATAAGATATAAAAATAAAATAGTAAACAAGAAGTAAAAAAAATAGAAAATGAGTATCCTATCAAATCAAAAACAGTGATTTTTGTTTCCTTTTCCCATCAAATTAAAAAGATCAGTAACAGCCAAATTGTTTAAACTAGTTCAAGACTTATCAGTACCATCCTATAAAAACACATAATACTACAATCTAATACTAGTCATCAAATAAACAATCAATATATTTATGCCATTTACATTTGCTCACACCCTAAGGGCTTGAATAAAGAATCAATATATTTATGCCATTTACATTTGCGCACATCCCAAAGGCTCGAATCAAGAATCAATGTATTTATACTATTTACATTTGCTCACACCCAAAGGGCTCGAATCAAGAATCAATGTATTTATACTATTTACATTTGCTCACAGCCCAAGGGCTCTAATCAAGAATCAATGTATTTATAGAATTTGTTCACATTTGGTCACACCCCATTTTTTCGAGACTATATCTAGAAAAAAAAAAAAAAATTGTACCTATGGAGTTGAAGGTGGAATCCTCTCTACATCACTGGTTTTTGTTAAAAACTCAATCGTGGTTTTAACGAGTTTACCTAAATGCAAGAAATACGTAATCAAAATGGAAAATAAAATGAAAGCATATTTGACACCATACTTGCACCGCTTTCTAATCTCTCTCTTGTGGTCTTGTCACAGTCTCTCACTATGGATGTCTAGCTCACCAGCCATTCTTGTTTGCAGTTGTGGATATTGAGCCCACTCAAACACTGTTTTTTGTTCCAGATTGTCTTGCTGGTCCTCTGCTAGTCTTGTTGCTCCTCTGTTGGTCGGTGCTGGTCCTCTACTAGTCCCTGATAGTCCTCTGCTGGTCCCTGTTGGTCCTGTTGGTCCTACTGGTCCTTTTTGCTGGTCCTCTGCTAGTTTTTGTTGTTCCATGATGAACCTGATGACTTAATTTGCAGTGGAGGCATAAATATATTGTAATAGTGCAGAAGGTTCTTCACAAGTGTTTCAAAAGAATTGGTCATAGAAAATGTGCAACATACCACTTTTACTCAATAGCATAACTAATAAAATTAAAAAAAAGACTAAAGAAAATAATCCAATAGTACATAATCCAACATATAAAATTCAGCCTACAAATCTGATACTGAACTTAATTCTTTCGGCATTATGCAACAAATATTAGGATATCTATTTTATTTATCCACAAAACAAAACTATTGACCTCATGTAATAGTGAATAAAAAAGCCATCACTTTGCACAACCACCATGGCCAATTATAAATAACACCCATAAAAGAATTACATATGCAGACATCCAATGGCATAATTCATAGCATGCAAAAAGAATTACACAAGTAAAGATGCTTTGGCAGGTTTCATCACATGGAATAGAATCTATAAAATAGTATCTCATTTCCTCTTCTTGCCTATTAGCCATTGTTCTGATACTACATGCCATTGTTCTGGTATTGCTGCCAAAGCTGTCGTTCTAGTAAATTTTGGCCACAAATTACAAATTCAACAGCTTCAATGAGAAAATCTTCTCGAAAACAAGTCAAATCATTGTATTCAATCAACCTATACCTCTGACAGCCAAATTATGAATTAAAAATGAAGCCAAAGAGATTAAATGGCCCTACCATAGCACACAAGCAGATACAAGAGCACAGAAAAAAACACTTCTTAATTATTATCTCAATTTATCTAGAGGTTTCAACACTTTGAAAAACCAAAAAGTTCTAGATGAAGTGTAAAGTTGCTATTGACTAGCTCCAGCGTAAACACAATTTCACAAAATAAATTCCCAAATCTGCATGCGACAACCTAAATTCCCCAAAATTAATGGCAAATTTTGGCCACAAATGACAAGTTCAACAGCCTGAATGAGAAAATCTTCTTGGAAACCAGTCAAATCATTGTATTCAATCAACCTATACCTCTGACAGCCAAATTATGAATTAAAAATGAAGCCAAAGAGATTAAATGGCCCTACCATAGCACACAAGGAGACACAAGAGTACAAAAAAAAACACTTCTTAATTATCATCTCAATTTACCCAGAGATTTCAACATTTTGACAAACCAAAAAGTTCTGGATGAGGTGTAAAGTTGCTATTGACTAGCTCCAACGTGAACACAATTTCACAAAATAAATGCCGATGTGACGTAACGCCCAAATCTGCCTGCCACAGCCTAAATTCCCCAAAATTAATGGTGGATACATTGAAATAAGCTCTTTTGTTTCCAGAAAGGAGGCAGTTTGATCTCTATATTACATAGACAATAATAATAAGATATAAAAATAAAATAGTAAACAAGAAGTAAAAACAAAAATAGAAAATGGGTATCCTATCAAATCAAAATCAGCGATTTTTGTTTCCTTTTCCCATCAAATTAAAAACATCATTATCAGCCAAATTGTTTAAACCATTTCAAGACTTATGAGTACCATCCTGTAAAAACACATAAAAGTACAATCCAATACTAGTCATTGAATAAAGAATCAATATATATTTATGTCATTTACATTTGCTCACACCCTAAGGGCTTGAATAAAGAATCAATATATTTATGCCATTTACATTTGCACACACCCCAAGGGTTCGAATCAATAATTAATGTATTTATACTATTTACATTTGCTCACACCTCAAGGGCTCGAATCAAGAATCAATGTATTTATACTATTTACATTTGCTCACACCCCAAGGGCTCTAATCAACAATCAATGTATTTATACAATTTGTTCACATTTGGTCACACCCTATTTTTTCAAAACTATATCTAGAAAAGAAAAAATATTTGTACCTATAGACTTGAAGGTGGATTACTCTCTACATCACAGGTTTTGGTTAAAAACTCAATCGCGGCTTTGACGAGTTTATCCAAATGCAAGAAATACGTAATCAAAATAGAAAATAAAATAAAAGCATATTTGACACCGCATTGGCACCACTTTCTAATCTCTCTTGTGGTCTTGCCACAATCTCTCACTATGGATTTCTAGCTTACCAGCCATTGTTGTTTGCAGTAGTGGATCTTGAGCCCACTCAAATGCTGTTTGTTGTTCCAGATTGTCCTGTTGGTCCTCCGGTGGTCATGTTGGTCTTATGCTGGTCCCTGTTGGTCCTCTACTGGTCCCTGTTGGTCCTCTACTGGTCCCTGCTAGTCCTACTGGTCCTCTACTGGTCCCTGTTGGTCTTGTTGGTCCTACAGGTCCTAATGGTCCTTTTTGTTGGTCCTCTGTTGGTTTTTGTTGTTCCATGATGAACTTGATGACTCAATTTGCAGTGGAGGCATAAATATATTGTAATAGTGCAGAAGGTTCTTCATAGGTGATTCAAAAGAATTGGTCATAGAAAATGTGCAATAGACCACTTTTACCCAATAGCATAACCAATAAAATTAAAAGAAAAAACTAAAGAAAATAATCCAATAGTACATAATCCAACATACAAAATTTAGCCTGCAAATCTGATACTGAACTTATTTCTTCCAGCATTATGCAACAAATATTAGGATACCTCTTTACTGATCCACAAAATAGAACCATTGACCTCATGTAATAGTGAATAAAAAAGCCATCACTTTGCACAACCACCATGGCCAATTATAAATAACACTCATAAAAGAATTACATAAGTAGACAGCCAATGGTAGAATTCATCGCATACAAAAAGAGTTACACAAGTAAAGATGCTTTGGTAGGTTTCATCACATGGAATAGAATCTATAAAATAGTATCTTTACTTGTGTAAAGATACTGCATTATTCTGATACTGCATGCCATTGTTCTGGTATTGCTGCCAGAGCTGTCATTCTGGTAAATTTTGGTGACAAATGACAAGTTCAATAGCTTGAATGAGAAAATCTTCTTGAAAACCAACAAATCATTGTATTCAATCAACCTATACCTTCGACAGCCAAATTATGAATTAAAAATGAAGCCAAAGAGATTAAATGGCCCTTCTATAGCACACAAGCAGATACAAGAGCACAGAAAAAACACTTCTTAATTATCATCTCAATTTATCCAAAGGTTTCAACACTTTGAAAAACCAAAAAGTTCTGGATGAGGTGTAAAGTTGCTATTGACTAGCTCCAATGTGAAGACAATTTCACAAAATAAATGCCCAAATCTGCCTGCCATAGCCTAAATTCCCCAAAATTAATGGCAAAATTTGGCCACAAATGACAAGTTCAACAGCCTGAATGAAAAAATCTTCTCAAAAACTAGTCAAATCATTGTATTCAATCAACCTATACCTCCGACAGCCAAATTATGAATTAAAAATGAAGCCAAAGAGATTAAATGGCCCTACCATAACACACAAGCAGACACAAGAGCATAGAAAAAAACACTTCTTAATTATCATCTCAATTTACCTAGATGTTTTAACACTTTGACAAACCAAAAAGTTGTGGATGAGGTGTAAAGTTGCTATTGACTATGTCCAACATGAACACAATTTCACAAAACAAATACCGATGTGACTTAACGCCCAAATAAATTCCCCAAAATTAATGGTGGATACATTGAAATAAGCTCTTTTGTTTCCAGAAGGGAGGTAGTTTGATCTCTATATTACATAGAAAATAATAATAAGATATAAAAATAAAATAGTAAACAAGAAGTAAAAACAAAAATAGAAAATGGGTATCCTATCAAATCAAAATCAGCAATTTTTGTTTCCTTTTCCCATCAAATTAAAAAGATCATTATCAACCAAATTGTTTAAACCAGTTCAAGACTTATGAGTACCATCCTGTAAAAACACATAATACTACAATCTAATACTAGTCATCGAATAAAGAATCAATATATTTATGCCATTTACATTTGCTAACACCCTAAGGGCTCGAGTAAATACTCAATATATTTATGCCATTTACATTTGCGCACACACCAAGGACTCGAATCAAGAATCAATGTATTTATACTATTTACATTTGCACACACCCGAAGGGCTCGAATCAAGAATCAATGTATTTATACTATTTACATTTGCTCACACCCCAAGGGCTCTAATAAAGAATCAATGTATTTATACAATTTGTTCACATTTGGTCACACCTCATTTTTTTAAGACTATATTTGAAAAGAAAAAATATTTGTACCTACAGACTTGAAGGTGGAATCCTCTCTACATCACTGGTTTTGGTTAAAAACTCAATCGCGGCTTTGACAATTTTATCCAAATTTAAGATATACGTAATCAAAATAGAAAATAAAATGAAAGCATATTTGACACCACACTGGCACCACTTTCTAATCTCTCTCTTGTGGTCCTGCCACAATCTCTCACTATGGATATCTAGCTCACCAACCATTGTTGTTTGCAGCAGTGGATCTTGAGCCCACTCAAACGTTGTTTGTTGTTCTAGATTGTCCTGCTGGTCTTTTGTTGGTCCTAATGGTCCTCTGCTGGTCCTTGCTGGTCCTCTACTAGTCCTTGCTGGTCCTGCTGGTCCTTTGCTGGTACCTGGTTGTCTTGTTGGTCTTGTTGGTCCTACTGGTCCTTTTTGTTGGTCCTCTACTAGTTTTTGTTTTTCCATGATGAATCTGATAACTCAATTTGCAGTGGATGCATGAATATATTATAATAGTGTAGAAGGTTCTTCACAAGTGTTTCAAAAGAATTAGTCATAGAAAATGTGCAACGGACCACTTTTACCAAATAGCATAACCAATAAAACAAAAAAAAATTAAAGAAAATAATCCAATAGCACATAATCCAACATACATAATTTAGCCTGCAAATCTGATACTAAACTTAATTCTTCCGACATTATGCGATAAATATTAGGACACTTATTTTATTGATCCACAAAACAGAACTATTGACCTCATGTAATAGTGAACAAAAAAGCCATCACTTTGAACAATCACCATGGCCAATTATAAATAAGTAGACATCCAATGGCAGAATTCATCGCATGCAAAAAGAATTACACAAGTAAAGATGCTCTGACAGGTTTCATCACATGAAATAGAATGTATAAAATAGTATCTCGTTTCCTCTTCTTACTTGTTAGCCATTGTTCTGATACTGCATGCCATTGTTCTGGTATTGTTGACAAAGCTATCGTTGTGGTAAATTTTGGCCACAAATGACAAGCTTAACAACTTGAATGAGAAAATCTTCTCGAAAACTAGTCAAATCATTGTATTCAATCAACCTATACCTCTGACAGCCAAATTATGAATTAAAAATGAAGCCAAAAAGATTAAATGGCCCTACCATAGCACAGAAGCAGATATAAGAGCACAAAAAAATACTTCTTAATTATCATCTTAATTTATACAGAGGTTTCAACACTATGAAAAACCAAAAAGTTCTGGATGAGGTGTAAAGTTGCTATTGACTAGCTCCAACGTGAACACAATTTCACAAAACAAATGCCCAAATCTGCCTGCCACGACCTAAATTCCCCAGAATTAATGGCAAATGTTGGCCACAAATGACAAGTTTGACAACCTGAATGAGAAAATCTTCTCGAAAACCAATCAAATCATTGTATTCAATCAACCTATACCTTCGACAGCCAAATTATGTATTAAAAATGAAGCCAAAGAGATTAAATGGCCCTACCATAACACACAAGCACACACAAGAGCACATAAAAAAACACTTCTTAATTATCATCTCAATTTACCCAAAGGTTTCAACACTTTGACAAACCAAAAAGTTGTGGATGAGGTGTAAAGTTGCTATTGACTAGCTCCAACGTGATCACAATTTCACATAAAAAATGCCGATGTGACTTAACGCCCAAATCTGCGTGCCACAGCCTAAATTCCACAAAATTAATGGTGAATACATTGAAAGAAGCTCTTTTGATTCCAGAAGGGAGGGAGTTTGATCTCTATATTACATAGAAAATAATAATAAGATATAAAAATAAAATAATAAACAAGAAGTAAAAATAAAAATAGAAAATGGGTATCCTATCAAATCAAAATCAGCAATTTTTGTTTCCTTTTCCCATCAAATTAAAAAGATCATTATCAACCAAATTGTTTAAACCAATTCAAGACTTATGAGTACCATCCTATAAAAACACATAATACTACAATCTAATACTAGTCATCGAATAAAGAATAAATATATTTATGCCATTTACATTTGCTCACACCATAAGGGCTCGAATAAAGAATCAATATATTTATGCCATTTACATTTGCGCACACCCTGAGGGCTCGAATAAAGAATCAATGTATTTATACTATTTACATTTACTCACACCCTAAGGGCTCAAATCAAGAATCAATGTATTTATACTATTTACATTTGCTCACACCCCAAGGGCTCTAATCAAGAATCAATGTATTTATATAATTTGTTCACATTTGGTCACACCCTATTTTTTCAAGACTATACCTAGAAAAGAAAAAATATTTGTACCTACGGACTTGAAGGTGGAATCCTCTCTACATCACCAGTTTTAGTTAAAAACTCAATCACGGCTTTGACGAGTTTATCCAAATGCAAGAAATACGTAATCAAAATGAAAAATAAAATGAAAGCATATTTGACACCGTACTGGCACCACCTTCTAATCTCTCTTGTGGTCTTGCCACAATCTCTCACTATGGATGTCTAGCTCACTAGCTATTGTTGTTTGTAGCAGTGGATCTTGAGCCCACTCAAACGTTGTTTGTTGTTCCAGATTGTCCTGCTTGTCCTCTGCTGGTCCTGTTGGTCTTCTGCTGGTCTCTGTTGGTCCTCTACTAGTCCCTACTAGTCCTGCTGGTCCTCTGCTGGTCCCTATTGGCCCTGTAGGTCCTGCTGGTCCTACTGGTCCCTTTTGCTCGTCCTCTACTAGTTTTTGTTGTTCCATGATGAACCTGATGACTCAATTTGCAGTGGAGGCATAAATATATTGTAATAGTGCAGAAGGTTCTTCACAAGTGTTTCAAAAGAATTGGTCATAAAAAATGTGCAACAGACCACTTCAACCCAACAACATAACCAATAAAATTAAAAAAAAAACTAAAGAAAATAATCCAACAGTACATAATCCAACATACACAATTCAGCCTACAAATCTGATACTGAACTTAATTCTTCTGACATTATGCAACAAATATTAGGATACCTATTTTATTGATCCACAAAACAGAACTATTGACCTCATGTAATAGTGAATATAAAAGCCATCAGTTTGCATAACCATCATGGCCAATTATAAATAACACTCATAAAATAATTATATAAGCAGACATCTAATGGCAGAATTCATCACATGCAAAAAAAATTACACAAGTAAAGATGGTTTGGCAGGTTTCATCACATGGAATAGAATCTATAAAATAGTATCTCGTTTCCTCTTCTTGCCTATTAGCCATTATTCTGATACTACATGCCATTGTTTTGGTATTGCTACCAAAGCTGTCGTTCTAGTAAATTTTGGCCACAAATGAGAAGTTCAACAACTTGAATGAGAAAATCTTCTCGAAAACTAGTCAAATCATTGTATTCAATCAACCTATACCTCTGACAACCAAATTATGAATTAAAAATGAAGCCAAAGAGATTAAATGGCTCTACCATAGCACACAAGCAGATACAAGAGCACAGAAAAAAAACACTTATTAATTATCATCTCAATTTATCGAGAGGTTTGAATACTTTGAAAAACCAAAAAGTTTTGGATGAGGTGTAAAGTAGCTATTGACTAGCTCCAACATGAACATAATTTCACAAAACAAATGCCCAAATCTGCCTGCCACAGCCTAAATTACCCAAAATTAATGGCAAATTTTGGCCACAAATGACAAGTTCAACAGCTTGAATGAGAAAATCTTCTCGAAAACTAGTCAAATCATTGTATTCAATCAACCTATACCTCTGACAACCAAATTATGAATTAAAAATGAATCCAAAGAGATTAAATGGCCCTACCATAGCACACAAGCAGAGACAAGAGCATAGAAAAAAACACTTCTTAATTATCATCTCAATTTACCTAGAGGTTTCAACATTTTGACAAACCAAAAAATTCTGGATGAGGTGTAAAGTTGCTATTGACTAGCTCCAATGTGAACATAATTTCACAAAACAAATGCTGATGTGACTTAACTCCCAAATCTGCCTGCCACATCCTAAATTCCCCAAAATTAATGGTGGATACATTGAAATATGCTCTTTTGTTTCCAGAAGGAAGGCAGTTTGATCTCTATATTACATAGAAAATAATAATAAGATATAAAAATAAAATAGTAAACAAGAAGTAAAAATAAAAATAGAAAATGGGTATCCTATCAAATCAAAATCAACGATTTTTGTTTCCTTTTTCCATCAAATTAAAAACATCATTATCAGCCAAATTATTTAAACTAGTTCAAGACTTATGAGTACCATCCTGTAAAAACACATAAAACTACAATCCAACACTAGTCATCGAATAAATAATCAATATATTTATGCCATTTACATTTTCTCACACCCTATTGGCTCGAATAAAGAATCAATATATTTATGCCATTTACATTTGCACACACCCTAAGGAATTGAATCAATAATCAATGTATTTATACTATTTACATTTGCTCACACCCCAAGGGCTCGAATCAAGAATCAATGTATTTATATTATTTACATTTGCTCACACCCGAAGAGCTCTAATCAAGAATCAATGTATTTATACAATTTGTTCACAATTGGTCACACCCCATTTTTTCAAGACTATATCTAGAAAAGAAAAAATATTTGTACCTACGGACTTGAAGGTGGAATCCTCTCTACATCACTGGTTTTCATTAAAAACTCAATCGTGGCTTTAACAAGTTTATCCAAATGCAAGAAATACGTAATCAAAATGGAAAATAAAATGAAAGCATATTTGACACCGCACTGGCACCACTTTCTAATCTCTCTTGTGGTCTTGCCATAGTCTCTCCCTATGGATGTCTAGCTCACCAGCGATTGTTGTTTGCAGCGGTGGATCTTAAGCCCACTCAAATGCTGTTAGTTGTTCTAGATTGTCCTACTGGTCCTCTGCAGGTGCCTACTGGTCCTCTACTGGTCCCTGCTAGTCTTGTTGGTCCTCTGCTGGTCCCTATTGGTCCTCTTGGTCTTACTGGTCCTACTAGTCCTTTTTTCTGGTCCTCTACTGGTTTTCGTTATTCCATGATGAACCTAATGACTCAATTTGTAGTGGAGGCATAAATATATTGTAATAGTGCAGAAGGTTCTTCACAGGTGTTTCAAAAAATTGGTCATAGAAAATGTGCAACAAACCACTTTTACCCAATAGTATAACCAATAAAATTAAAAAAAAGTAAAGAAATTAATCCAATAGTACATAATCTAACATACAAAATTGAACCTGTAAATCTGATACTGAACTTAATTCTTCCGGCATTATGCAACAAATATTAGGATACCTATTTTATTGATCCACAAAACATAACTATTGACCTCATGTAATAGTGAATAAAAAAGCCATCACTTTGCACAACCACTATGGCCAATTATAAATAACACTCATAAAAGATTTACATAAGCAGACATCCAATGGCAAAATTCATCTCATGCACAAAGAATTACACAAGTAAAGATTCTTTGGTAGGTTTAATCACATGGAATAGAATCTATAAAATAGTATCTTGCTTCCTCTTCTTGCCTGTTAGCCATTGTTCTAATAATGTATGCCATTGTTCTAGTATTGCTTCCAAAGCTATCATTCTGATAAATTTTGGCCACAAATGACAAGTTCAACAGTTTAAATGAGAAAATCTTCTTGAAAACCAGTCAAATCATTGTATTCAATCAACCTATACCTTCAACAGCCAAATTATGAATTAAAAATGAAGACAAAGAGATTAAATGGCCCTACCATAGCACACAAGCAGATACAAGAGCACAAAAAAAAACACTTCTTAATTATCATCTCAATTTATCAAGAGGTTTCAACACTTTGAAAAACCAAAAAGTTCTAGATGAGGTGTAAAGTTGCTATCGACTAGCTCCAACATGAACACAATTTAACAAAACAAATGCCCAAATCTGCTTGCCACAACCTAAACTCCCTAAAATTAATGGCAAATTTTGGCCACAAATGACAAGTTCAACAGCCTGAATGAGAAAATCTTCTCAAAAACGAGTCAAATCATTGTATTCAATCAACCTATAACTTCGACAGCCAAATTATGAATTAAAAATGAAGCCAAAGAGATTAAATGGGCCTACCATAACACACAAGCAGACACAAGAGCATAGAAAAAAATAATTCTTAATTATCATCTCAATTTATCCAGAGGTTTCAACAGTTTGACAGACCAAAAAGTTCTAGATGATGTGTAGAGTTGCTATTGACTAGCTCCAACGTGAACACAATTTCACAAAAAAAATGCTGATGTGACTTAACACCCAAATCTGCCTGTCACAGCGTAAATTCCCCAAAATTAATGGTGGATACATTGAAATAAGCTCTTTTGTTTCCAGAGGGGAGGTAGTTTGATCTCTATATTACATAGAAAATAATAATAAGATATAAAAATAAAATAGTAAACAAGAAGTAAAATTTAAAATAGAAAATGGGTATCCTATCAAATCAAAATCAGCAATTTTTGTTTCCTTTTCCCATCAAATTAAAAAGATCATTACTAGCCAAATTGTTTAAACCAGTTCAAGAGTTATGATTACCATCCTGTAAAAACACATAATACTACAATCTAATACTAGTCATCAAATAAAGAATCAATATATTTATGCCATTTACATTTGCTCACACCCTAAAGGCTTGAATAAAGAATCAATATATTTATGGCATTTACATTTGTGCAGACCCCAAGGGCTCCAATCAATAATCAATATATTTATACTATTTACATTTTCTCACACCCCAAGGGCTCGAATCAAGAATCAATGTATTTATACTATTTACATTTGCTCACACCCCAAGGGCTCTAAGTAAGAATCAATGTATTTATAGAATTTGTTCACATTTGGTCACACCCCATTTTTTCAAGACTATATCTAGAAAAGAAAAAATATTTGTACCTACGGACTTGAAGGTGGAATCCTCTCTACATCACTGGTTTTGGTTAAAGACTCAATCGTGGATTTGACGTGTTTATCCAAATGCAAGAAATACGTAATCAAAATAGAAAATAAAATGAAAGCATATTTGACATTGCACTGGCACCACTTTCGAATCTCTCTTGTGGTCTTGCCACAATCTCTCACTATAGATGTCTAGCTCACCAGCCATTGTTGTTTGCAGCGGTAGATCTTGAGCCCACTCAAACGTTGTTTGTTGTTCCAGATTGTGCTTCTGGTCCTCTGCTGGTCCTGTTGGTCCTCTGCTGGTCCCTACTGGTCCTCTACTGGTCCCTGCTGGTCTTGCTGGTCCTCTGTTGGTACCTATTGGTCATACTAGTCCTCTGCTGGTTTTTGTTGTTCCATGATGAACCTAATGACTCAATTTGCAATGGAGGCATAAACATATTGTAATAGTGCAAAAGGTTCTTCACAGGTGTTTCAAAAGAATTAGTCATAGAAAATGTACAACAGACCACTTTTACGCTATAGCATAACCAATAAAATTTAAAAAATCTAAAGAAAATAATCTAGTAGTACATAATCCAACATCTAAAATTCAGCCTGCAAATCTGGTACTGAACTTAATTCTTCTGGCATTATGCAACAAATTTTAGGATACCTATTTTATTGATCTACAAAAGAGAACTATTGACCTCATGTAATAGTGAATAAAAAAGCCATCACTTTGCACAACCACCATGGCCAATTATAAATAACACTCATAAAAGAATTATATAAGTAGACATCCAATGGCAGAATTCATCGCATGCAAAAAGAATTATACAAGTAAAGATGCTTTGGCAAGTTTCATCACATGGAATAGAATCTATAAAATAGTATCTCATTTCCTCTTCTTGCTTGTTAGCCATTGTTCTAATATTGCATGCCATTGTTCTGGTATTGCTGCCAAAGATCTTGTTCTAGTAAATTTTTGCCACAAATGACAGTTCAACAGCTTGAATGAGAAAATCTTCTCGAAAACCAGTCAAATCGTTGTATTCAATCAGTTCCTATACCTTTGATAGCCAAATTATGAATTAAAAATGAAGCCAAAGAGATTAAATGGCCTTACCATAGCACACAAGTAGACACAAGAGCATAGAAAAAAATAGTTCCTATACTTGTTGGTCCTCTGCTGGTCCCTGTTGGTCCTGTTGGTCCTACTGGTCCTACTGGTCCTTTTTGCTAGTCCTCTGCTGGTTTTTGTTGTTCCATGATGAACCTGATGACTCAATTTAAAGTGGAGGCATAAATATTTTGTAATAGCGCAGAAGGTTCTTCACAGGTGTTTCAAAAGAATTGGTTATAGAAAATGTGCAACAGACCACTTTTACCCAATAGCATAACCAATAAAATTAAAAAAAAAAAACTAAAGAAAATAATCTAGTAGTACATAATCCAACATAAAAAATTTAGCCTGCAAATCTGTTACTTAACTTAATTTTTTTGGCATTATGCAACAAATATTAGGATACCTATTTGATTGATCCACAAAACAGAACTATTGACCTCATGTAATAATGAATAAAAAAGCCATCACTTTGCACTACCACCATGGCCAATTATAATTAACACTCATAAAAGAATTACATAAGCAGACATCCAATGGCACAACTCATCGCATGCAAAATGAATTACACAAGTAAATATGCTTTGGTAGGTTTCATCACATGGAATAGAATCTATAAAATAGTATCTAATTTCCTCTTCTTGCCTGCTAGCCATTCTTCTGATATTGCATGCCATTATTCTGGTATTGCTACAAAAGCTGTCGTTTTGGTAAATTTTGGCCACAAATGACAAGTTCAACAGCTTGAATGAGAAAATATTCTCAAAAACTAGTCAAATCATTGTATTCAATCAACCTATACCTCCGACAACCAAATTATGAATTAAAAATGAAGCCAAAGAGATTAAATGACCCTACCATAGCACACAAGCAGATACAAGAGCACAGAAAAAAACACTTGTTAATTATCATCTCAATTTATCCAGAGGTTTCAACACTTTGAAAAACCAAAAAGTTTTGGATGAGGTGTAAAGTTGCTATTGACTAGCTCCAACGTGAACAAAATTCCACAAAAAAAATGCCGATGTGACTTAACACCCAAATCTGCCTGTCACAGCCTAAATTCCCCAAAATTAATGGTGGATACATTGAAATAAGCTCTTTTGTTTCCAGAAGGGAGGTAGTTTGATCTCGATATTACATAGAAAATAATAATAAGATATAAAAATCAAATAGTAAACAAGAAGTAAAAATAAAAATAGAAAATGGGTATCCTATCAAATCAAAATCAATGATTTTTGCTTCCTTTTCCCATCAAATTAAAAACATCATTATCAACCAAATTGTTTAAACCAGTTCAAGACTTATGAGTACCATCCTGTAAAAACACATAATACTACAATCTAATACTAGTTATCGAATAAATAATCAATATATTTATGCCATTTACATTTGCTCACACCCTAAGGGTTTGAATAAAGAATCAATATATTTATGCCATTTACATTTGCGCACACCGCAAGGGCTCAAATCAATAATCAATATATTTATACTATTTACATTTTCTCACACCCCAAGGGCTCAAATCAAGAATCAATGTATTTATACTATTTACATTTGCTCACACCCCAAGGGCTCTAAATAAGAATCAATGTATTTATAGAATTTGTTCACATTTGGTCACACCCCATTTTTTCAAGACTATATCTAGAAAAGAAAAAATATTTGTACCTACGGACTTGAAGGTGGAATCCTCTCTACATCACTAGTTTTGGTTAAAAACTCAATCGCGGCTTTGACGTGTTTATCCAAATGCAAGAAATACGTAATCAAAATGGAAAATAAAATGATAGCATATTTGAAATCGCACTGGCACCACTTTCGAATCTCTCTCTTGTGGTCTTCCCACAATCTCTCACTATGGATGTCTAGCTCACCAGCCATTGTTGTTTGCAGCGATAGATCTTGAGCCCACTCAAACGTTGTTTGTTGTTCCAGATTGTGCTTCTGGTCCTCTACTGGTGCTGTTGGTTCTTTGCTGGTCCCTACTGGTCCTCTACTGGTTCCTGCTAGTTCTGCTGGTCCTCTGCTGGTACCTATTGGTCCAGCTAGTCCTCTACTGGTTTTTGTTGTTCCATGATGAACCTGATGACTCAATTTGCAGTGGAGCCATAAATATATTGTAATAGTGCAGAAGGTTCTTCACAGGTGTTTCAAAAGAATTGGTCATAGAAAATGTACAACAAACCACTTTTACGCTATAGCATAACCAATAAAATTTTAAAAAAAACTAAAGAAAATAATCCAGTAGTACATAATCCAACATCCAAAATTCAGCCTGCAAATTTGATACTGAACTTAATTCTTTTGGCATTATGCAACAAATTTTAGGATACCTATTTTATTGATCTACAAAATAGAACTATTGACCTCATGTAATAGTGAATAAAAAAGCCATCACTTTGCACAACCACCATGGCCAATTATAAATAACACTCATAAAAGAATTACATAAGCAAACATCTAATGGCAGAATTCATTGCATGCAAAAAGAATTACACAAGTAAAGATGCTTTAGCAGGTTTCATCACATGGAATAGAATCTATAAAATAGTATCTCATTTCCTTTTCTTGCCTGTTAGCCATTGTTCTAATACTGCATGCCATTGTTCTAGTATTGCTGCCAAAGATCTCATTTTGGTAAATTTTTGCCACAAATGACAAGTTCAATAGCTTGAATGAGAAAATCTTCTCGAAAACCAGTGAAATCATTGTATTCAATCAGTTCCTGTACCTCTAATAGCCAAATTATGAATTAAAAATGAAGCCAAAGAGATTAAATGGCCCTACCATAGCACTCAAGCAGATACAAGAGCACAGAAAAAAACACTTCTTAATTATCATCTCAATTTATCTAGAGGTTTCAACACTTTGAAAACCAAAAAGTTCTGGATGAGGTGTAAAGTTGTTATTGACTAGCTCCAACGTGAACACAATTTCACAAAATAAATGCCGATGTGACTTAACGCCCAAATCTGCCTGCCACAGCCTAAATTCCCCAAAATTAATGGTGGATAGATTGAAATATGATCTTTTGTTTCAAGAAGGGAGGTTGGTTGATCTCTATATTACATAGAAAATAATAATAAGATAGAAAAATAAAATAGTAAACAAGTAAAAATAAAAATAGAAAATGGGTATCCTATCAAATCAAAATTAGCGATTTTTGTTTCCTTTTCCCATCAAATTAAAAAGATCATTATCGGCCAAATTGTTTAAACTAGTTCAAGACTTATGAGTACCATCCTATAAAAACACATAAAACTACAATCCAATACTAGTCATTGAATAAAGAATCAATATATTTATGCCATTTACATTTGCTCACACCCTAACGGCTCAAAGAAAGAATCAATATATTTATGTCATTTACATTTGCACACACCCCAAGGGCTGAAATCAAGAATCAATGTATTTATACTATTTACATTTGCTCACACCCCAAGGGCTCAAATCAAGAATCAATGTATTTATACTATTTACATTTGCTCACACCCCAAGGGCTCTAATCAAGAATCAATGTATTTATACAATTTGTTCACATTTGGTCACACCCCAATTTTTTAAGACTATATCTAGAAAAAAAAAATATTTATACCTACAGACTTGAAGGTGGAATCCTCTCTACATCACTGGTTTTAGTTAAAAACTCAATCGTGGTTTTGACGAGTTTATCCAAATGTAAGAAATACATAATCAAAATGGAAAATAAAATGAAAGCATATTTGACACTGCACTGGCACCACTTTCTAATCTCTTTCTTGTGGTTTGCCACAATCTATCACTATGGATGTCTAGCTCACCAACCATTGTTGTTTGCAGTGGTGGATCTTGAGCCCACTCAAACACTGTTTGTTGTTCCAGATTGTCCTGTTGGTCCTGTGCTGGTCTTGTTGGTCCTCTGCTGGTCCCTTATGGTCCTCTACTGGTCCCTGCTAGTCCTGCTAGTCCTTTGCTGGTCCCTGTTGGTCCTGTTGTTCCTGCTGGTCTTGATTCTTGCTCAGCCGTGAAACCAATCCATTACCTAAAAAGAAGTACCTCCACTTGTACTCTTCCTGTCATCAACGTATCCAGCCCAATCAACATCGGTATAAGCACCGAGAGTGAAATTATTATCCTTTGGATACCATAAGCGATGATCTAGTGTGCCTTTTAAATACCTCAAGATTCTCTTTACTGCCATCACATGTGATTCCCTTAGATCTGCTTGAATTCTTGCAACAAGACAAACTAAATGCATAATATCAGGTGTGGTTTGAGTTAGATAAAGCAATCCTCCAATCATGGATCTATACTTTTTTTGATTAGTCTTGGGTGATTCATCAATTTTGCTCAACTTGCAACTAGTCACTATGGGAGTACATACCGGTTTACAGTCTTCCATCCCAAACTTTTTCAACAACTCTTTCACATACTTAGACAGAGATATGAAGATTCCTTTATCTGATTGATTAATTTACAGACCTAGAAAAAAATTCATCTCACCAAGCATAGACATCTCAAACTCTTTTTGCATTTCACCAGCAAATTTCATACACATACCTTCATTTTCTCTAAAGATGATATCATCAACAAAGACTTCAACAATTAAAATTTAATCACCATTAATCTTGAAATATAGATTACTATCAGTAGTACCTTTATTAAACCCTAACTGCAATAAGTACTTATCCAACCTTGCATACCAGGCTCTAGGAGCTTGCTTGAGTCCATACAATGCTTTCTTCAACCTGCATACCATATCACCTTGATCTGATAGTTGGAATCCTTCTGATTGCTCAATGTAGACTTCCTCTTTCATTTCACCATTCAGAAATGTAGATTTCACATCCATCTGATACACTTTGAAATCTTTGTGAGCTGCAAATGTCAGAAATATTTTGATTGCTTCAATCTCAGCTACTGGAGAAAAAATCTATTCAAAATCCATTCCTTCAATTTGAGAATATCCTTTGCACACAAGCCTTGCTTTATTCCTTAACTTCTCCATCTTCATTTAGCTTATTCCTTAAAGCCCATTTGGTTCCAATAACATTTTTGTTAGCAAGTCTAGGAAGTAATTCCCAAGTTTCATTCTTCTCTATCTACATTAGTTCTTCATTCATTGCCTTTACCTAATTTTCATCATTGCAGGCTTCATTCATAGTTTTTGGTTCAACTATAGAGAGCAAACAGTAATTCACTTGTTCTTCTACAGCTCTTCTCCTTGTCAGTACTCCTTTGTTTTTGTCTCCAATAATTTGATCTTCAGAGTGATTTATTCTTACATACCTGGGGGTCTCGGCAACACTCTCTAGACCCTTTTCTTCTTCATTTTGACTATCTTCTTGTTCAACTTTTTCTTCATACGTTATAGCGGTAGGTTCATCTGATTCATAACCACTCTAATAGGATGTTCTTTCTTTTTCTTCATCCACCTTGACATTTGCACTCTCAACAATCCTTTTTAGCCTTTTGTTATAGCACCGGTAGGCCTTACTCTTGGTAGAGTATCTAAGGAAGATTCCTTCATCACATCTTGCATCAAATTTCCCTAGATCTTCATCTCTTCTAATATAGCATTTGCTTCCAAAGACTTTGTAGTATTTTACTGTAGGAATTCTTCCACACCATAATTCATAGGGAGTTTTAGTACTATTACCTTTCACTTGAACTCTATTTTGAATGTAGACAACAACATGTATAGCTTCTTTCTAGAAAACTTTTGGCAAACCTGCTTCCTTCATCATTGTTCTAGCAACCTCTTGCACTGTCCTATTCTCTCTTTCCACAATTCCATTCTGCTAAGGAGTCTTAGGTGCAGACAACTGTCTCTTTATTCCTTGCTCTTCACAGAAAGTGTTGAATTCATTTGAAATGAACTCACCTCCTCTATTAGATCTCAAACATTTGATTTTTAGCTCTATTTCATTCTCAACCATTGCCTTGAAAGATTTGAACTTCTCTAGGGCTTCAAATTTGTCTCTTAGAAAAGTAACCCAAGTCATTCTAGAATAATCATCAATAAGCAACATGAAATACTTGTGACCATACAAACTTCTTACCCTTGTAGGACCACATAGGTATGTATGTACTAGATCTAGCAAACTGACAAAAAATTGCTCTTTTCTCTTGAAACTTCTTCTTGTCTACTTCCCCAACTGACATTCCTTATAAATAGTATCTGTGGTTTTCACAAGCTTTAGTAAATCTCTCACAGTTTAACCTAAACTTATCTTTACCAGATTATCAAAGTTTATATGACACATCCTTCTATGCCACAACCAACTCTCATCTACTTGGGCCAATAAATAGTAATCATTAGTTCTTTTTAATTGATAGATGTAACCTCTGGGCTTCTTACCAGTAGTAATCATAGTTCTAGAGCTTTCCATGATTTTGCACCCATTGTCTTTGAATCTTAGATCATAACCTTTATCACACATCTGACCAATACTCAAAAGATTATTCTTCAAACCCTTCACATATAGGACATTATCAGTATTATGCTTTCCATCAAATGAAATAGATCCTTTTCCACAAATCTTACCAAGTGCATTGTCTTTAAACCTAACTGGAGTCCTCCACCATACTTTTCCAAACTTAAAAAACTCACTTTTGTCTCTGGTCATGTGATGTGAGAATCCACTATCAATAATCCATTTATCCTTATCTTTCTCAACTTGAACAACCAAAGCACTTTCTTCCATTAGTTTTTCTTCCTTCACATAGCTAGCAAGATTAGTAGATATGGGTTCTTCTTTAATAGCAATAAACAAGCATTCATTTGCACTAGTACTAGAATCATCAAATTCGTCAACAGTCACACCTTCATCATCAAAATCTCTAATCTAGTAGCATTTCTTTGGAGCTCTAGGCCTATTCTCAAATCTTTTTTCTATTCCTTTTAATTCTTTCAGGACATCTAGAAGCATAATGACCTACTTTACCACATGAAAAACATTTGAAAGGTAATTTTCCTTTGAACTCATCGAAACCTCTTTACAATCTATCAACAAAGTTAGCTTCAATTTCATTAAAATCATCATGAGGTTCCACCTTATATTTCTCAGCTCTGGATATCTTTTCTGAAGTATTGGCTTTGAAAACAGTTTCAATTTTTAGCATAGCATCACCAAGTTCTCTCATCTCAAAGGGTATTAAAGTTCCTAGCAACTGATCCTTGGTGTCTTCTTTCACAGTCATTACTTCTTCAATTGCTGCAACCTTGTGACAATAGGATTTAGGTAATGACCTGAGAATTTTCATCACAACTTCTTTCTCCTCAATAGTTCCTCCCATAGCTTTAATTACAGTGACAAGTTCATCAACCTTTTGCATGTAGGATGTTATGTTTCTGTTTTCGCCCATCTTTAAGCCTTCATATTTAGCCTTCAGTCCCTGCAATTTGGTACTTTTTTCAAAATCATCTCCTTCATATAGATTCTTTAGCTTTTCCTAGACTTCTTGAGCAGTTTAAAGATCCATGACCTTTATTAGGTTAGTTTCAATTAATGCGCTCAACAAAGCATCTCTGGCTTTTATGTTTAACTCATATTCCTTGATTTCATCTTCAATTGTTCAGACCATTCTAAGGCATGGAATATTTGGTTTCTATTTCTTTCCATACTTTGTACCCAATACAAAGTAGATGGCTTTTCATGTGTATCTTGTAGGTTGCATGATTCATTCCATCAAACTGTGGAGCTTCCTTCTTATAAGACATTCTGGATCTTCCTCAAGCTATTAAGATTACCTCTGAGGAACCTTGCTCTGATACCAATTGTTGAAATGCATTGGACAACTAAGAGGGAGGGGGTGAATCAGTTGTCCCTAAAACTTTGAAAAATTATGAACATCAACTCTTCAAACACTTATTCAAGGTTGTTTAGATTTAACAATGAAAGCATGAAACAAGAAGCTCAACATAATAACACAATCAACACATGAGACACCAGATTTTTACATCAAAAATCCTATAAGGGAAAAACAACAGTGGGTGTTAGCCCACAAGAATCAATAAGTTATAGCAATACCAAAAATCAAAGGCTCACTGCCCAGAGCTTACTGCTCAAAAGAGGTTCATTGCCAAATGAAGAGGCTCACTACCAAGAGGATGGCTCACAGCCAAAAGGATGGCTTACAGCCAAAAGGATGGCTCACTACCAAAAGGATTGAACTGAGATAGTAACATCTACTCCATGCCAGGGATCAGTTCCAATGAAGCACACTAACTCTTCTTCTTCTCTGCCTTCTTCGCTCACACTCTACTATTTAATCATTTATGCTACTCACAATTTTCATGATTTGATTACAATCATTTATACCATTCATCAACCTTGGAATGAACATCAAGGTCAACATTACATTCATCAACCATTGGAACAATCTCCAAGGTCAGCATTACAAAACATATATAGAAATAGGTCTGGACTTGATACAAAAATTAGCTAAGGGAGAGATGTAAAGATGTATGCTGATCATTCAACACCTTAGCTGGGACTCAAACACAATCCTTTATGCCATGACATGCTTCTACAATCTTCAAGGCATCTCCACAAATAGTGAATTCAACCAAGTCGACCAAGACTGGAGTTAATACTAGGTCTTCAAAGAACAGACTTCATCCATGATCCAAATTTCTCTTTGTGGACTAATCCAAAGGTAGGAACACAATCAAGAGACATCAAAAAGAACATTGTAATCACTAGGAACAACTGCACGATCTTTAACCACTCTATCAAGAAGATTCTTCAAACCAGAGCACAAGAACAATATTGTCAGCCACTGTCATAAGTAAAGGATAGCTTGCATACCACCACATCATGAATCATTGTAGTTGAGGGCACTTATCATCATTCCAGACTTAATTGTAGAACTACAGATCATAATACTTCAATGTGGAGGAATGCAGAGCAAAATACCTTCTTCCTATCACTAGTGAATACTAAAAATATAGCTTTTACTCTGGTGAACATAACTCACTCAAATCTTTATACTGGAGGCTAAAACTCAGAACATAGCATCTTCAGACATTCCTCTAAATTATTTCCAATCCACAGGCAATAATATTCATTCTAGAGGAAATGCAGACAAAACTGTTAGACTGTTCTTCTATAAATAAGAATACTCTACAATACACTATTTCCACTGCAACTCACTATTTCCACTAGAGGAGCTAATTTTCTCAATATCCTTAGCATCAGGATCACTTACTAATTGTCTTCAACACTTTGCAAAGCATCTAACTCATTACAAGCAAGCAACAAAATAAGAGCACATTTGACACCAATGACAACAATGCTATGTTGACATCAATGACAACACCAGCTAGGCACATATTTGCAATAGTCTTCTCTGTGTCTTGCATTAATGTTATTATCTTCTCCGTGTTTTGCATTCCTATTGTTGTATTCATTGTGTTTGGTGTGTCTATGATGTGTCTTCTCTAATGTCTACCTAAGACTGGGGGCTAGAAACAGTTTCTTTTTGTGTATGCATTAGCTCTAAGTGCCTGGCATGCTTGCTGTGTTTGTTGACTATACTTTAATGCATGTATGGGCCTTGTGTTTATACATACATTAAAGTGGGGGCTAAATGTTACATCGTAAAATGTTCCCCTATGACTTTTGTCTCATATGTTTAGCTCCTGGGTCCCTTGTTTTGCATTTAGCATGTTCATTTTTACTCTTGATGGAAAATCCCTGAAAACCAATGTTAAACAGGGCCTAGGGGATAGTGATGAACTTGACCTTGCCTTGAAAATAGGGCTAAGGGCTTGGGCACCCATGCCCTAGTCCTACCCTATTTGGCAGGGTCACAATTTCTAAATGTCAGTTATGTGACCATTAGAAGTATCCGTTGCCGACATCTTAAATTTGAATTATGAAATTAGAGCGGGAATGTGTTTTGTTGCATATATAAGCATGTTTAGGACTTCATTTCACAACTAGATGGATAATGCGAACTTGTGATCTTATGCTAAGGTGATTCAAGGCTTTCATTGTGTTGCAGAGCAGTATTATGTTGTTGTTGTGTTTGTTTGCTGCAGATTTGACTTCATCAATCCATCTCCTCATGGCATGAAAGAGCTTCTTCCTTCCACGAGAGCTACACCTCTGAGGTGATATCTATTTGTATTTTCAATCATTTATAAATTAGTTTTTTCCTCTATTCCGTAGGGATACGTACTCTTTATCTAACAACTGTGTTTGGAAGACTTGAATGTCCTTTTAGGGCTTGACTGAGGCAAGCTCCTAAACACTACAACCCCCAACCACACTCCTATGATTGTAGGTAATAGGTGTTGAGGCAGAAGGAAGTGGAGTTGTAGGAGGTTATGGTAGAGTTTGGAGACACCATATTTGAAGGAAAAAGTAGGACCTAGACTAGGGCGCCCACTCCGAAGCCCTCCGGATCCCTGAAGTAGAAAATCTCTATAACAGTGGTGATTAGTTGCAGACAAGTTCTGGTAGTCCCTAAAGAAGTTGCCACCTTAGGCTTGGGAGCATGCTCTTTAGCCCCTGACTTTCCTAGATCCAAAATCTCAGAGTCTGGTATGAATTTATTCTTAACATTACATCTTTGTTTCTGAACATTTATCAGGATTCATCTATTTATTTATGATTTTGTGAAATTAGGGTTTTTACCATAATTGGTCTTAATTAATCAATTAATCAACAAATTTAGAAGCTTCCTCTTCATTCCAAGTGACACTAAATCTATAGTAGAGCCCTTTTGCAAAAGTTGTGACTTGACTCGATTTATGTCCTTGAATGTTTATAGTGAAAGGAGGATCTAACCCACACATCCATTGAAATTGAAAACCCCTCTTTTCCTATTAAATAGTAGTTCTATGGATTAGCTACCCTTTATCTATAGTGGGATGACTTAGATGTGGATTGTCTTTATCCATGAGATTGATTCAATGTTTATGTAGACTTTGTTAGTTGGTCTTCTCTGTGGTCATTTGTACATTAGTATGTTGCTTTGGGATGAGAGGATGGATGATTAGAGTTACTGGATAATCAGTTGTTGGGACTTGTAGCATGTTTATCATGATGTCATGGAGAGCTTGGATACATGTTTTTATGTGAGCTTTTGACAGTGATGGTTTTATCTTCTTGTTTTGGAGATCGTGATTTACTCAACCTTTTGGGAGCTGTTGATGTTACAGCAATATTCCTTGATTGGGTGGGGCCATGGATAATCTTCATTTAGGAGATGGTTTCTTTGTTTTTATGGATAGCTCAGTATCACTTTTCAGTGGGATCTTTGGCAGTGATATGGATTCATCATTTATGATGGATGATCTTCTGTAGTGGTTGTGAGTGTCATGGAGAGGCTCTTAGATTATGATTCTTGTTTCAGTGAGAGTGCTTTGACATCCTGAGTTCCATTGTTAGTAGATGGTTATCTTCATGTGATTGGAGATGTTGACATCTTGGTTTACCATGGAGGACTTTTTTGAGTCATTGGTTGAGGTGTTAGTTTATGACTTGTCAATTTGACATGTTGATCCTTTGTTTGAGATGTTGATATTGTGTCTTGATGGACTCTTGATTCTAGATTAGAGTTTTGACATGATACAGGTTCTCTTGAGATAGGATGTATGCATCAATGCATGTGATCTCCTTGGAGGAGATGGTTAGATCATCATGTCATGATGGGCTTCTTGATTATGCAGATGTGTAGTTGGAGCATTGACAGTGATCTTGTTGGTTCTCTTGGTATTGAGTACTTTGGTCATTTTCTTGAGAGCTTCATGATAGAGCAGTTTTGCATTTGGAGTTTGGCATGGATTGATCATGAAGGTGCTCATGGATACTTGGATACTTAGGTGAGGCTGGAGTTCTCATGGGATTAGAGACACTTGTTGAGATAGTTACTCATTAGAGGTTTTAGCAGATAGACTGAGGAGCCTTAGACCTAGATATGGACGTGAGTTCACTATGGACCTAGAGGAGATTATTCTTGGAGAGAGTCATTGTGTCTTGGTGTATCTTGGAGGAGCATTCTCATTCCCCACTCTTGGTCTACTCATTGGTTTATTATCTATGAGGTATTACACATCCTTTTAGATGCATTTTGATTTATGCTTTGTCTTCTCATAGATATGGTTCTTGAGCTATGGTTATTGGTTTTGGAGGGTTCATTTGAGGGATGCTAGCATGGTTATCTCCTTGTTCATATAGTTTTATTTATGATGTTCATTATGAGGATTTTAGATGTGATTCGGCTTATGAACCTAGTTATGAGTTTGATCTACCTTGATTAGAGAGGATTACATTCATGTTGGTTACATGATACATATTTTCATTTGATCTATGAGATTGAATGGCTGGGTGTAACTCACTCCAACAGAAAGTTTAAAAATATTTAGTCTTCTTTGGAATGTTAATGTTAATATTGTAAGTCAAGTTTTAGGGGGGAGAATGTAGTGCCCCTCCATTTTCACTTTGGTTGTGTCAAGTATGTTTGGCATTTGAGTTATTTAGTTTAGATTGTTTGATTGATGCTTTGGTTAATCATGGCATTAAAATAATATTATTAGTTATAAATTCAGTTTTTTATAATTAAATAAATATAAATGACTTTATGTAAATCTAGTTTAGGGAAAATATGTTATTCTAGAAGTTAAGTCAATAAATAAAAATAATTAAGGTGAGTGCCAATTAGAGATAAATAGATATATAAAGGAGTAATATGTTATTATGTAACTATAAAGATATTTTATTTATGGGTTTTCATAAAACCTATATTTAGCAAAGACTAAAATAAAATCATATAGGAGTTATTGGGGGGAATCTTCTAGAAGTGGAAGAGGAAAAGTCTTCTGCAGGTTTTAAAAAGATCAAGAAATCTTTGGGGAAAAGAGAGGGAAAAATGGAGGGAAAAGGAGGGAAGGGCAAAAGAAGATTTTTAACTTCCAAGTATGCATTCTGTATGTTTAAATTTTCTTTTGTGTTGTTTGCACAAGGAATTCAAAATAGATTTCGTTGAAAAAACCTTGTTTCCCTGTATAATATAATTGTAATGGATTTGGTTAAATTCTTTCTTCGTAAGAATACAAATAGGAAGACATTGTTGAATGATTATCCTTCCTCCTATTCTCGAATGTTTCCTCAACTTGGATTCATCTATTTGACTTGCATGTGAATATTCAATCATCATGCATGAGCCATTGAAGGCTCTTCCTTTGTTTACATTCATTTGACATCTTCCTTTCTTGGTGGATGAGCCTTCATTCATCAAATCTCCTTGATGCATTTCTAAAAGTTTAAATCAAACCATTTTATGAGGTGATGATCCTTTACATGCCATATCATAATACTCTTTTATAGTTTCTTTGTATCAGCCTTCTAATATGATACCTTCATTATTTCATGCCATGCAAATGTTTCTTCTCTCTTTGGTTCAACGGGCATAATAGTTTATATTTTGATATCAAAGAAGAACCCTTATCGATATCAACTTTAAACCCTTGTTTATGCTTTGATATACATTTGTACCATGCCCCTAAGTTCTCATTTTTGCATATATATATACACTAGAGCTTGTCAGACATTAATATAAAAAAAAAATCTACCCTCCATTATGCATCAATGGATGTCCTTATTTTGTTCCAAGCTCTGGATTTGGTGCATGCAGTGAGGATGCTCCAACTAAGTGCCTATCATATCCATTTTGTGCATACCCTACATCATTAATTCCATAAGATGAAGTCTGATGGAAACATTTTGAAATAAATCCATTTTATGCTTATCCTACAATCACCATACTCCATGATATTCTGCAAAACATTACACACATTTTCTCTATATTTCTAATGTATGCATATATGTCTGCCACAGTAATTGCAACTACAACATTTGCCTTAATAAATTTTGCCTAAACAAAATTTGGCTTTACCCTGTCTTGATGGAGTTCTAAAGCCTATTCTCCAAATCCATTTTTAAATTCCTTTCAACAAATCCATTCTGTGTATCATTTATTTAATTTCATGTGTTCTTGTAAACATGCAAAACTTACTTCAGTTTGAATAAATATTAACTCTTCATTTAAGAGTTTTTTTTTTAATGGAATAGTTTCTTTCTATAACTTGATATCCTATATTTAAGAGGAATCTTCTACTATTAGAGAACAAAAAATTAATTGTTATTATTTTAATCCTATCTTATTTAATCTTTTTCTTTAGAAAGATTATCATAATAGGAAAGACAAGATGAGACTAATTCTTTGTTTAGAATTAAAATATCTTTTTACATTATAGATTTATTTAAAAATAAATAAATAAATAAAAATCAAGGATATTTGTGTAACCATTAATATTTTTCCAAATGTGATTACTTTGTCTTAATATAGTATTTATTTAATATAGACATGAATAAAATATGAGTTTAGAAATAATATTGTCCTTTGTATAAATATTTATCAAAATCTTAATTGTATTATAAATTAAGATTTTTATCAAGATTAGGAAATAGCATTACTTGTGAATATGATTTATATTTAGGAGTATGATTTCGTCTTATTCTTATATATATAATTGTCATGTATTTATTTATTTATTTAAATTGCATTAGTATTAGTTTTATATTTTATATAGATGAGTGTTAATGTTAAATAGAACTTTAAGTTAGAAGCCAAATTTTAAATCTTCTTTATTTAGAAAGTTTAAGTTTCAATTTAAGTTTTACTTTTAGTACTCCTTGTTAACTATGAATTTAAATCATTGATCAAGTCATCATAGCTCTTATTAGATAACTAGATCAATTAGTTTTTTCTAAATATTAAATACCTTTTATATATTTCCATTAGTTATTCCCTTTTAATATATTAGAAGTAAAAATATGTTAGTAAGTGTAAACCTTATTGTTTTATATTATTCTATTTAAGAATAGAAAGTAAATTATTACTTTTGGTATGATTGTTTACATATAAAAGATCTCTAATGAGAATAGAACAAAAAGTATTTATTATTTTCATGATCTTAAATTTAGTTGTTGAATTAACAATTCATATTATAGTTGATTGATTTGCTTTCTTTTAGTTGTATTTTGTTTTCACCTAGTTGGGGAATAGATATTTTATGGGTTAAGACCCTCTCTCTCTCTCTCTGTACATATATATATATATATATATATATATATATATATATATATATATATATATATATATATATAATAAATTAAAATTAAAATTATCTATATATATATGTCTGCAAAACATTACACACATTTTTTCTATATTTCTAATGTATGCATATATGTCTGCCACAGTAATTGCAACTACAACATTTGCCTTAATAAAATTTGCCTAAACAAAATTTGGCTTTACCCTGTCTTGATGGAGTTCTAAAGCCTATTCTCCAAATCCATTTTTAATTTCCTTTCAACAAATCCATTCTTGTATCATTTATTTAATTTCATGTGTTCTTGTAAACATGCAAAACTTACTTCAGTTTGAATAAATATTAACTCTTCATTTAAGAGTTTTTTTAATGGAATAGTTTCTTTCTATAACTTGATATCCTATATTTAAGAGGAATCTTCTACTATTAGAGAACAAAAAATTAATTGTTATTATTTTAATCCTATCTTATTTAATCTTTTTCTTTAGAAAGATTATCA
The DNA here is from genome assembly GCA_027924645.1 of Cunninghamia lanceolata. Classification (NCBI taxonomy): domain Eukaryota; kingdom Viridiplantae; phylum Streptophyta; class Pinopsida; order Cupressales; family Cupressaceae; genus Cunninghamia; species Cunninghamia lanceolata. The sequence goes on along the minus strand of BSBN01000237.1, from coordinate 13,948,302 downwards.
TAATAGGAAAGACAAGATGAGACTAATTCTTTGTTTAGAATTAAAATATCTTTTTACATTATAGATTTATTTAAAAATAAATAAATAAATAAAAATCAAGGATATTTGTGTAACCATTAATATTTTGCCAAATGTGATTACTTTGTCTTAATATAGTATTTATTTAATACAGACATGAATAAAATATGAGTTTAGAAATAATATTGTCCTTTGTATAAAGATTTATCAAAATCTTAATTGTATTATAAATTAATATTTTTATCAAGATTAGGAAATAGCATTACTTGTGAATATGATTTATATTTAGGAGTATGATTTCATCTTATTCTTATATATATAATTGTCTTGTATTTATTTATTTATTTATTTAAATTGCATTAGTATTAGTTTTATATTTTATATAGATGAGTGTTAATGTTAAATAGAACTTTAAGTTAGAAGCTAAATTTTAAATCTTCTTTATTTAGAAAGTTTAAGTTTCAATTTAAGTTTTACTTTTAGTACTCCTTATTAACTATGAATTTAAATCATTGATCAAGTAATCATAGCTCTTATTAGATAACTAGATCAATTAGTTCTTTCTAAATATTTAATACCTTTTATATATTTCCATTAGTTATTCCCTTTTAATATATTAGAAGTAAAAATATGTTAGTAAGTGTATACCTTATTGTTTTATATTATTCTATTTAAGAATAGAAAGTAAATTATAAATTTTGGTATGATTGTTTACATATAAAAGATCTCTAATGGAGAATAGAACAGAAATTATTTATTATTTTCATGATCTTAGATTTAGTTGTTGAACTAACAATTCATATTATAGTTGATTGATTTGCTTTCTTTTAGTTGTATTTTGTTTTCACCTAGTTGGGGAATAGATATTTTATGGGTTAAGACCCTCTCTCTCTCTCTCTATATATATATATATATAAAATAAATTAAAATTATATATATATAGATGTTAGTTCATGTAGTTTGTGGAATTAAATAAAATGGATAGAATATAGCAATTAGAGAAAGAGTAATAAAAAAATCTTGAGTATTATAAAGATCCGTATTTATAAATATTCCTAACTTGTCTTGTCAAATTTCAAATTCATTATGTAATCTCAAATATATTCTTGCCAAAGTGATTTAAAAAATAAATAAATAAAGTGATTTTTATTTAGTTATAGGATAATAATATTATTGATCATGATTAGAGGTTTAGAAAGATGAATTAAGACTATAATACCTTTTGTGATTATTCATTTCATGGATTACATTGTTAAAGGAAATCAATTCAATTTGGAAGTGCTAATATTGGTGATTATGGAATTGTTATGGTGTCTATTTAGTTTATAAATTACATTAATAGAAACTATATATCTTAGAATATTATTGCTTGTGATTAAATAGTTTTACATGTGTTGGAAGCCAAATGTGAGATTTAATCTTGTAGAAAGGAAGAACGAATTACATCTTAGAAGAAGTTATGAAGATAGATAACTATCATATTGTTGTTAAGACATGTTTTCCGAAATGACATACTTATTGTAACGGCTTGTGTTGATGATATAACGTCTTGTAATAGTATGTTTTGGTTACGAGAACACATCATTGGATGTTGTATATGTGGTGTATGTTGTCTCTGTCGTAAGTTCTTGAGATTATAAAGCTTCCATTGTATATGTTAACCCAAGTTATAAATTGTATAATACCATCTAACATTTGCAAGTTCAAATCCCAAACTATGAAGTCTCTGTGCTACGCATACGTAGGCAAGGCCATCATGATCTCCTGAGACATTAGGTTGGCCTCTTAGGGCCTTAGGTTTGCCAATTTACGCAATTGATATTATTAATAATTATGTAGAACTAATGTTTCATTAGATGTGTAGTTTGAGATCTATATTGCATGCAGGACTCTAGAGCTAAGGAGGTACCTTTCCACTTGGCGCATAAGATGACTATCTAGTAGTATTGGTAAAGGTGTAAAAATATGTATAAACTTATTGAAACATTTGTATCTTACATTTCATTTTGATGAATGTTGATTTACTAAGATAAATTATGTAAATTGATGTCTTATCATCTTGTTGAGTTCATTATTGTTATTTTCTTAGGTAGACATTACAAATTGTGCAGGTGTGTGTCTTCATTTGGTGTGTTTGGATTTAGAACAACCATGGCTGTTAGTCAGACCATGTTAGTAATATATAATGTAGTCATGTAATTAAATATAATTTAAATGAGTTTTGTATATGGTTGAATATTTCTTAATTTCAATAAATCAGTCATGTTATCCCTAGAGATGTTAGTTAACTTGTTGTAAGAGACTATGCTATATTTTGTACCATTTCTTCTATTTTTTAAAAAAAAATTCCACATTTTATGTTGCTTTAGTTGACTTATCTCTAGGGTTGCATGGCAGGGCATTACATTTGGTATCAGAGCCAGGTTGTAGTACTGGGATCTTTGGTTAATGTTGTCGCCCATGTTTAGTTATAGTAATACTTCTTATGCATGTGGTAGTAACTCTTGTGTAGGATACCATGCTTTGATCGAAACACCCAGTTTGATGTATTGGGTAGTTGATCATGATATTGACTTTCAGCATCATGTGATATGTAGAAAAAAAGTAGGGTGTAAGCAAACTAGAAAAGGGAAGTGGATAACAAGTAATGTTATAATTTTGCAAAGGGAATCACATTGGTTATGGAAATAAATGTACTAATGATAGTAATGAAATTGTGTATGTAAATGTAATATTTCCCTGTAAATGTGAGAAACCAGTAACTGTGCATTGGTTGAGTGTTGTGAATATCCCGTATTTGCTTTGTGTGCCCTTGGGATGGTGATACTAGGTACCCATCCATGCGGAAAATGTGTATTTTAGGTGTGGGATTAACCATACTATTATGTGTGTTTGTATGTTTGTTACCTAATTGAGGGCCAACCCATGTGTGGTTGAAAATATATATAAGAATAACCAAAAGTTAGATTCATAGATTCTCTTCTTTTGGTTCTCTAGCCCCTCAATCCACGAAGGGGTAGTAGCAGCCACAAAGTTCCTTGGGTGGAGTGTACATCTTACGCATATGATGGCGCAAAGTGGTCCCACACTCAATCGAACCCGAGGAAATGTACTCACTACTTCCCCTTATGATGGATCAGGGTACTTGATCCATATGTGCTAGCCTAATCCCCACAGTTCTTGAGCATCTGGATGGTATTTCTTGGATGATCATCTACCTTGTCTCCACGAAAGGTATGATATGCCATGAGTTGTCAGTTAGGGGTTGGGGTCTAGGACCTGCATGGACAACCCACTGAAACTATGTGATGACATGTGTCGCCACTTGGGGGTTGAGTGATAGGGACCTGCATGGATAACCCAAGTGAGACCATGTGTCCCATGTATATTTGAGTTCTAACATGTGGAGGGAGCTTTGTCACCCATGTTGAGATAGATTCTGTATCTGCACATGTTCCGACATGATGCAATAGGTACAATGCCACACCCCACTGATGTTCTGACACAATGTTGGTGATGATGTCATGTTGCTGATGGTAGCGAGCTGGGCTCGAGGACATGATGCCATGTGCATAGACACGTGAAGGTGCACTATGAGATTGTGTTATAGCCTACTTGTGTGATGAGCATAATGGGGCCTCGCACACTTGTAGAGGGATAGTCATGTTTGCTTTCGACAGTGTTTGGGTCGGTTAGCATATGGGTATGCCCTACCATGTATACCTCTAGCTACGACAAGTACCTGCGTGTGCCTTTTCTATGAGTTGTCACTATGTGAGCTGTGTTCTGCATGTTCCTACTTCTGTGGAGCCACAGACACACTACCATGCGGTATACGACCAGTACGTGCCTTCTCTGACTGGCGTATGACCATGCCATACTAAGATTCAATGTGGGATGTGGTTGAGGTACACATTCCATGCGGGTAGCCAAGGAGTGCGTGGGCCACTTGGCTAGTCCATGCCACGTGATGACGTGATGTAGGGTGTAGCCGAGGAGTACACTCTGAGCCATGTGGATGGTGTACTCACTCTACACCACATGAGGGCTACTGCTATAGCTTGACGTTGTTCCCTCCTTCCTCATTTGGTGGCTAGTATCTAGTCACACAGTGTTGTATAGTGCAATTTTAAAGATCGTGGAGTTTCTCTATGGTTATTGATGATTTTCTATTGATTGTGATGGCCGACACTTTGTTTCTATTTGATTGTGATTGTTTAGCCACACTTTGTGATCTTATTTTCTTGTAGCCCTCGTGGTTACATTTGATTTAGTGTTGAAATTGTGCACCTTTCTTGCTTTATTATTGAAATTGAATTTTTATTAAATCTTTCTTTATGACTTTGGTGGCTAAACTAGTTTATCCTTATTGTTTTCGACGTCGGCCATGTATCATATTGTGATTCCTCTCCAGGGATATATGAGGCGGACTTGGTGAGTGTATATGAGGAAGCTGACATAGGGAACCTTGAGGATGGGGGTATGTGAGGTTGTTATATAGCTAGGACCCACTACCCACATATGTGTGATGACTATCTCTTGGAGGCTAACCACCTTATACAACAAGAGAGAGGTCATTATGGACTTGTTTGGATGGTCTCACCTTGTGTGTGTGGCCTAACACCAACAAGCCACTAAGTGTGAGGTATGGATTATGTGAGATGGAGTTTGGCTCTTGGCTCATGGATTATGTATCATGGATTAATATGCTACTTTTTGGTATCCATATGGACCCTTATGTAGCCTTGTGATGTGATTCCTGGTGATGTGAATTTGTGTGTATGTGAAGAATGTATGGTAAATCATGATAAATTGTACTTATGAAATGATAAATTGTGTGGTACAATAATTAAAGTGAAAAGTCTTATTTGAAATGATGGATATTTAATGGAAAATGTGTCTTTTACGTGTAAAATATGTTGATATTTTTTGAAAATGTAGCATTCTGACCTATTGATTGCTTAACAACAAATTGGAAGAAGAATTACAATGGTGGTGTATTTGAAATTGAATACTTTATATGTTTATGACATGAGGATTTCTACTAGTTAGGATTTAAAAAGGGTGCAATGTTCTCTTTGCCTTGAAGAAACTGATGGGTGTTAATACTAACATTTGAAGAATTTTGTTTAATGTTGATATTAACGTGTTATGTTTCCACCTTATTTTGTGACTTCTAGGAGTAAGTCAAGTTTTAGGGGGGAGAATATAGTGCACCTCCATTTTCACTTTGGTTGTGTTAGGTATGTTTTGCATTTGAGTTATTTAGTTTGGATTGTTTGATTGATTTTGGTTAATCATGGCATTAAAATAATATTGTTAGTTATGAAGTCATTTTTTGATAATTAAATAAATATAAATGCCTTTATGTAAATCTAGTTTAGGGAAAATATGTTATTCTAGAAGTTAAGTCAATAAATAAAAATAATTAAGGTGAGTGCCAACTAGAGATAAATAGATATATAAAGGAGTAATATGTTATTATGTAACTCTAAAAATATTTTATTTATGGGTTGTCATAAAACCTATAATTAGTAAAGACTAAAATAAAATCATATAGGAGTTATTAGGGGGAATCTTCTAGAAATGGAAGAGGAAAAGTCTTCTGGAGGTTTTAAAAAGATCAAGAAATCTTTGGGGAAAAGAGAGAGGGAAAAATGGACGGAAAAGAAGGGAAGGGCAAGAGAAGCTTTTTAACTTCCAGGTATGCATTTTGTATGTTTAAATTTTCTTTTGTGTTGTTTGCACAAGGAATTTGAAATAGATTTCATTGAAAAAACCTTGCTTCCCTATATAATACAATTCCAATGGATTTGGTGAAATTCTTTCTTCATAAGAATATAGATAGGAAGACATTGTTGAATGATTATCCTTCCTCCTATTCTCAAATGTTTCCTCAACTTGGATTCATCTACTTGACTTGCATGTTAATATTCGATCATCATGCATGAGCCATTGAGGGATCTTCCTTTGTTTACATTCAGTTGACATCTTCCTTGCTTGGTGGATGACCCTTCATTCATCAAATCTCCTTGACACATTTCTGAAAGTTTAAATCAAACCATTTTATGAGGTGATGATCCTTTCCATGCCATATCAGAATACTCTTTTATAGTTGCTTGGTATCAGCCTTCTAATATGATACCTTCATTATTTCATGACATGCAAATGTTTCTTCTCTCTTTGGTTTGATGGGCATAATAGTTTATATTTTGATATCAAAGAAGAACCCTTATCAGTATCAATTTTAAACCCTTGTTTTTGCTTTGATATACATTCGTACCCTACCCCTAAGTTCTCATTTTTGCATATATATACACCAGAGCTTTTCAGACATTAATATAAAAAAAATCTACCCTCCATTATGCATCGATAGATGTCCTTATTTTGTTCCAAGCTCTGGATTTGGTGCATGCAATGAGGATGCTAGAATGGGTTTTTGAAATTGTTCTTTACCAGCTAAGTGCGTATCATATCCATTTTGTGCATTAATTCCATAAGATGAAGTCTCATGGAACCATTCTGAAATAAATAAATGTTATGCTTATCCTACAATCACCATATTCCATGATATTCTATAAAACATTACACACATTTTCTCTATATTTCCAATGTATGCATATATGTCTACCATAGTAATTGTAACTACAACATTTGCCTTAATAAATTTGCCTCAACAAAATTTGGCTTTACCCTGTCTTGATGGAGTTTTCAAGCCTGTTCTCCAAATCCATTTTTAAATTCATTTCAACATATCCATTCTATGTATCATTTATTTAATTTCACGCGTTCTTGTAAACATACAAAACTTACTTCAGTTCGAATAAATATTAACTCTTCATTTAAGAGTTTTATTTTTTAATGGAATAGTTTCTTTCTATAACTTGATATCCTATATTTAAGAGGAATCTTCTAATATTAGAGAACCAAAAATCAATTGTTATTATTTTAATCCTATCTTATTTAATCTTTTTCTTTAGAAAGATTATCATAATAGGAAAGACAAGATGAGACTAATTCTTTGTTTAGAATTAAAATATCTTTTTACATTATAGATTTATTTAAAAATAAATAAATAAATAAAAATCAAGGATATTTGTGTAACCATTAATATTTTGCCAAATGTGATTACTTTGTCTTAATATAGTATTTATTTAATATAGACATGAATAAAATATGAGTTTAGAAAGAATATTGTCCTTTGTATAAAGATTTATCAAAATCTTAATTGTATAATAAATTAATATTTTTATTAAGATGAAGAAATAGCATTACTTGTGAATATGATTTATATTTAGGAGTATGATTTCATCTTGTTCTTAAATATATAATTGTCTCGTATTTATTTATTTAAATTGCATTAGTATTAGTTTTATATTTTTATATATATGAGTGTTAATGTTAAATAGAACTTTAAGTTAGAAGCTAAATTTTAAATCTTCTTTATTTAGAAACTTTAAGTTTCAATTTAAGTTTTACTTTTAGTACTCCTTGTTAACTATGAATTTAAATCATTGATCAAGTCATCATATCTCTTATTATAACTAGATCAATTAGTTCTTTCTAAATATTTAATATCTTTTATATATTTCCATTAGTTATTCCCTTTTAATATACTAGAAGTAAAAATATGTTAGTAAGTGTAAACCTTATTGTTTTATATTATTCTATTTAAGAATAGAAAGTAAATTATAACTTTTGGTATGATTGTTTACATATAAAAGATCTCTAATGGAGAATAGAATAGAAAATATTTATTATTTTCATGATCTTAGATTTAGTTGTTGAATTAACAATTCATATTATAGTTTATTGATTTACTTTCTTTTAGTTGTATTTTGTTTTTACCTAGCTGGGGAATAGATAATTTATGGGTTAAGACACTCTCTCACTCTCTCTCTCTCTCTCTCTCTATATATATATATATATATATATATATATATATATATATAATAAAATAAAATAAATTAAAATTAAAATTATATATAATATATATATGTTAGTTCATGTAGTTTGTGGAATTAAATAAAATGGATAGGATATAGCAATTAGAGAAAGAGTAATCAGAAAATCTTGAGTATTATAAAGTCCGGATTTATAAATATTCCTAACTTGTCTTGTCAAATTTCAAATTCATTATGTAATCTCAAATATATTCTTGCCAAAGTGATTTAAAAAAAAAAAAAAATTTAAGTGATTTTTATCTAAGTATAGGATAATAATATTATTGATCATGATTAGAGGTTTAGAAAGATGAATTAAGACTATAATACCTTTTGTGATTATTCATTTCATGGCTTACATTGTTAAAAGAAATCAGTTCAATTTGGAAGTGCTAATATTGGTGATTATGGAATTGTTATCATGTCTATTTAGTTTATAAATTACATTAATAGAAACTATATATCTTGGAAGATTATTGCTTATGATTAAATAGTTTTACATGTGTTGGAAGCCAAATGTGAGATTTAATCTTGTAGAAAGGAAGACCGAATTACATCTTAGAAGAAGTTATGAAGATAGATAACTATCGTATTGTTGTTAAGACATGTTTTCTAAAATGATATACTTATTGTAATGGCTTGTGTTGATGATATAACGTCTTGTAATAGTATGTTTTCATTACTAGAATGCATCATTGGATGTTGTATATGTGGTGTATGTTGTCTCCGTCATAAGTTCTTGAGATTATAAAGCTTCCATTGTATATGTTAACCCAAGTTATAAATTGTATAATACCATCTAACATTTGCAAGTTCAAGTCCCAAACTATGAAGTCTCTGTGCTGCGCATACGTAGGCAAGGCCATCATGATCTCCTGAGACATTAGGTTGGCCTCTTAGGGCCTTAGGTTTGCCAATTTACGCAATTGATATTATTAATAATTATGTAGAACTAATGTTTCATTAGATGTGTAGTTTGAGATCTATATTGCATGCAGGACTCTAGAGCTAAGGAGGTACCTTTCCACTTGGCAAATAAGATGACTATCTAGTAGTATTGGTAAAGGTGTAAAAATGTGTATAAACTTATTGAAACATTTGTATCTTACATTTCATTTTGATGAATGTTGATTTACTAAAATAAATTATGTAAATTGATGTCTTATCATCTTGTTGAGTTCATTATTGTTATTTTCTTAGGTAGACATTACAAATTGTGCGGGTGTGTCTTCATTTGGTGTGTTTGGATTTAGAACAACCATGGCTGTTAGTCAGACCATGTTAGAAATATATAATGTAGTCATGTAATTAAATATAATTTAAATGAGTTTTGTATATGTGTGAGGCCGATTATTTTACCTCCCTTATTTTGATCATTATGCTATTCAGTTGACAACATTATCAAACTTTTAGTGACTATGTTTCATTATGCAGACTTGATTTTTATCTCTTGATTATGATAGGACATTGATTAGACATATGTGATTCGATTTGATCAGATGCTATTTTGTGATTCGACATATGAGATATATATGTGATGATGTTTTGTGATGAGATTTTAGTTAATTATGTGATGTGGACTATTTGCAATGAGATTGAAAAATGTAGTTTAATTTGGAATTATGTATTGATGATTATTATTGTATGCGATTGCATGAATTTAATTCTAGTTGCTTCGTCTATAATTTCTCATGATATGATTGACACTTGATCGAGATGTGCAAGTTTCACATTCCCTAGCCACGGGAAATTGGAGGTAGAATTCACACTATGTTATCCCCTGTGAAACCGATCCATTCCCAAGAGGGATAAGGATCACGTTTGAATTTGAATGTTGATTTAAGTGCTTTATTTAATTTTATTATTTTGACCTTAGTACCCTTTTGTTTAAATTGATTAATAATAAGTGTTGAATAAATTTTTACTTGATTTACACCACTTGGTATTTATTTTATTTTGGGCCATTTAAAAGTGGATTTTTAAACCCCTTTGTGAACCCTAGAGTCCCAAAAGCTACCCTAGGTGGTTACCCATGAGTCTAGGGTCAACTTGGACTATCTAACCATAGATTTGACTCACGTTCGGTCACTCTAAACCATGGTTTAGTAAAAGTGACGAAAATTTGAAATAAGGGAAGTGGGAGATGAGTCATGCCTTGGGAAAGAGTCATCTCCCTTCTCAATGTTTGGGAACCCTTTTCCCAAGGAAGACTTGGGAGGTCTCCAAGACTCCCAAGTGTGTGGGAGCTTCCCCCAAGACTCTCACACACATGTGAGAGCATCTTGGAGGAAGATGGCTCCTTGAGAGAATAAGAGGATGCCATATGGCATCCCTTATCCACTTGAAGGTGTGAGTGGGATTGCCACCTCACCACTTGTCCTCTCACACATGTGTGAGAGCACAAGTGGATAAGGTGAGGTTTGAGAGGGAACGGGAGGATGACACTTGTCATCCTCACACTTTCTCTCCCTTGCAAGTGGCATGGGAGGAGAAAGGAGAAGGTGAGAAGTGTCACCTTCTCATTCCTCAAGGCCAAATTGATGGCCTATATTATCTCCTCTTGTTGAGGAGTATGGGGTTCTTGCAATTTTAATTTTTTTCTTGCTATTTTAGAGAAGTTTGGGAGAGTTAGAGGATTTTCTTGAAGGATTGGAAGGCTTGGGAAGGCTTGGAGCTCTTCACCAAATGAGCTTCTATTATAGGGCTTTGAAGGTAAGCCTCTTAAACTTGTTTTCTCACTCTTGCTTATTTAATGTGTTGTGTTATAGTTTTGGTTGTTTTATTGTTTGCATTGCTTTTGTTAGGATGGGAGTTATGGTGAGAGCACCTCCAATGGAGGTAATGCTCAACTTGTATGGGTAGGGGAAAGGAACCTCTTTGAGGTCTCTCCCACATTATGTATTTATGCCTTGAGGGCTTTTATTTGTGGAGAAGTTTATTGAATGGCAAGAGTGCCATGGAGATTATTGTGATTTTTGTGGAGAGTGGTGTTTTGGAGATTTTATTTGGCTTGAGGCCATGAGCATGATATTTTATCATTTGGGTGCCCTTTGAAGTTGAGGGGTCCATTCCCTACCCTCAACAACTCATTTTTATGAGTTGAGTTTTGTGTTGAACCTATGGGCTATTTTTTTGTTGTTGTGTTTGATTTTGTTGTGGAATGTTCTTCACCTATGTGAATCCCTACCTCCCTAGCTTGCGGGTGACCCACTTGCAGGTCTACGGTAGGGAGGAGAGCTTTTTGAAGTGGCTAGTTTTGTTGTCTTGTTGTTGTGTTTAGTTGCAGGTTTTTAAGTGAAGAGATGGAGTTGTTTTGGAGCTTATTCTGGTGTTCTTATAGTCTCTTTGTGTTGGCTGTTGGAGCCATGGCCATTATGGCCTTATTGTATTCCTTTCATGAAAAGTTTGATTAGTATTTGCCATGAGGTTGGCTGTGACAAATAAAGAAATGTAAATACTCTATTATTTTATTTAATGATGTTTATTCCCTTTTTGTGAAGTTGTCAATGTAGTGAGGAATGTACGTGAATATACATATAGATGATTATTCTGCTGTCAATGTTTGTTCTCAAAAAAAAAAAGAGAAATAAGCATGTGTTATAATGTTGTTGTTAGATCTGTTGTAGATAAAAAAAAAGAAATGCATTTCCTATTTTGTATAATGTTTCAAAAAAAAGGGAATAAAATATAAGGGTGTTAGTAAATAAATATTATGGCAAGATAGATAGAGAAAGTTTGAGCATAGCCTTTTTTGTTTGTCATTTTGAAGATCAAAATATTCATTTCTAAAGAAAAGTTAGATGAGAAGGATAGTAGTCTTCCTTTTGTATTTACAACAATGTCAAAAAAAAAGAATGCTTTGAGCACTTAAATTTATTCCTGTCTTTCCTTTTTGTGTGATTAAAAAAAAATATATATATAACGCTGTTCAAATTTTAATTATTTTTCTTGCCACTGTGTATATATAGCTAATATAGAAGAGAAATTTTAAACTACTTGTTTGGCTGAATGCATATATTGTTTCTTTTTGCAAAAAAAAAGAAAAATATATATATATATATTGTGATTTTTAAGGGTTATATGAAATATATATATATATATCTCTGTGTTTGTGTATACATACATACATATATATATATATAATATATATATGTATTAGATATATGTTTGGATGAAAGTTATATAAAAGAAATTTGATAATATAGAGACCATTTTTTAAAAAAATGGACGAACTGTTGTGTTGAAGTGCTATTAAAAAAATATATATATAAAAAATAAAAATAAAATATATATATATATGAGAGACTGTGGGCAGCAGCGCCGCCCACAATATCTCTGTTTTTCTGAAGGGGTGTGGGGGAGGAGGCATATCCTCCACCCACACCCACGGGTGTGGGTGGAGGCCAAGCCTCCTCCCCCACCCCTCCCCCCCCCCAACACCACACTCCTCCCTTTAATGCAATGCAACCCCACCGTCCGTTGCGGCTCCTCACCTACCACTCCCAACACTGCGCGATGCTCAGCCACCGCCCTTTCGCTTACCTGTTTTTGTAGCCACCACACCTGCACCGCCACTCTCATCAGGCTCCAACCCACGAACCTCTGCAACACCGCCATACCGCCACCCTCTTCCGATACCTCTGCACACCATGACCATATCCACCACCATTCGGCTGCCCCTAGTTCTTTTATCCTGTAGTAACTCTCAACTTAGAATATTTCCACTTAACTCCCTCTGGTAATTATATGTATACAGAGTGCTGTCACCCAAGCACACACAAAAAAAGGAGTCTTACAAATAAAAAAATAAGAAAGAAAACTATAGCTGTGTATACCTTCGGGTATCAACCATGGCGTCCATCTTTGCCTCACAAACCCTAACCTAAAAATAGGAGGCAAAACAAAAGGAGTTAGAAGAAATTAGGGCAACATAGGGAATAAGAGGATAAACAAGATTAGATTTTGTTTTCTTTGAGAGGATTTTCCTTATGAGAAATTTGTTAATTCATTGTTTTAAATCTCCCCTTTTGTTATTTAACTATCTTCTATCTTTTGTGTAATTTAATTTTGTTTTATTTTAAATAGGGGATTTGTATTGTGGGCTTTTTGCCTTGGGATTTAAGTTATATTTTGGGATTTGATTTTTTTATGCCTTTTGGTGAGAGCTTTTTCCCTTGAATTTAAATTCACTAAATGGGATTATTGTTTTCATTCTTCCTAGTAGGATTCCTTCTATTGATCTTGTTGATTTTTGATTTTTTTATTATTATTATTTTTCGGGGAGAGTATTTAAACTCTCCTCCCTCTACTAAATTTTTGAGTTAGTTATTAAATATAATTGTCAAAATTGTATTTAATAATGGACTCAATTTCCTCTTGGGATAATTTGGTGCCGTGTCATTAATTACTATTATTTAATTATATTTTTAAAAAATTTATTCCCTTATGCCAGGTCAATTTATTCGACCTTGGCAGAAGGTTTATTAATATTTAATTATTTTTGTTTTAAATCATTTTGTAATTTGTTCTTACATTTTATTTAATTTTACCCTTAAATTTTATTTTTCCCTATTTGTGAATTACTTTAAATTTTATTTTACGTTTATCGAAAATGCGTTACGCTGCCGAAATTTTGCTAGATTCCTAGGGTTATTTTATGCATTGTTTTATTTAATTTTTAATCCATCATTCCACTTGAATCACGCGCCATCTTACCATATTGCTTAAATCACTTTTCGATTTGAGTTAAGTTATGGTCGATGTTGGCAAATCATCTCCACCTAGGTAACTTAGGGTACAGATTTGAAACGGTCTAACCCTAGAAGCGACATACTTCGTGTCGCATACCCCCTAGATGGCCTTCATCATCATGATTACATTGACATGTCTACGCCTATGCATATTGCCACCGAGCACGCCGACACGTGCGAGGGGGTACCTAGGGATAGGTAGAAAAGTTTTTCGTAGTTCGTGTCATGACCACATGGCAAATGTGGACATGACATGTGTGTTTGTGTGTCATGACCGCATTTGAAATGTGGGCATGACATTTGGTATCAGAGCCTAAGTTTAAACACTGGGCTTGTTTTGGGCACACTATTATTTCTACAACTTTGACTGATTTGTGGTTACCTCATTTTGTAGGATGCCTCCTCGATGAGTTCAGCGAGCACAGTCCCATTGCACTCCATCCCCCAAGGTTCACACTGACTCTTCAGCTGGGGTACAGGCACAACCAGTTCCATAGGTACTGCAGGTACCACCAGCCATACCAGATATTGGGCCATAGATTTTGCAAGCTTTACAAGCAGTTTTAGATAGGCTTCCACTGGCTATAGTTGAGCCACGCATAGAGCCACGTGTCGAGCCCCACGAGGATCCACGAGACGAGCCACGTGTGGAGCCATGAGCTGAGTCCCGTGTCGAGCCACGTGTGGAGCCCCGTGTTGAGTCGCGAGGGGCACCACGTGTGGAGCCTTACGTTGAGGTGCCAAAGACGACGACAGAGGAGGTTGGTTCAACCGATAGGGCCCATAGTAGGAGTCCTTCACGTCATGTTAGGTATGACAAGGTAGTACGAGTAGAGAACTTTGGTCATAGGCCTTATAACTACCACACAGATGAGCCTATCAGGAGGCCTAGAGACAGAGGAGACCCCATTAGGGATATATTGAGGTTGAACCCTCCTACATTTGTCGAGACCATAGAGGGAGCCAAGGTAGAGGCCTGGCTTATCAGTTTAGACAGATGCTTCGCATTACGTCCTTACGAGGGCAACATGAAGGCCTGTGTGGCGGTACACTTATTGTGAGATGCAGCAACTACCTGGTGGTGCATTGAGGAGTGCAAGTGTCACCTTTCTTTAGACACCCTCACATGGGAGACCTTTATTGAGTGCTTCAATGCACGATACCTATTAGACCATTACAGGCAGCGTCGTATAGATGAGTTCTATGACCTACAGCAGAGGGGACTTATAGTGGCTCAGTATGAGGGTAGGTTTATAGAGTTATCCAAATATGCGGAGTATCTCCATGATGAGAAACTTCCGGTGCATAAGTTTAGTAGAGGACTAAACCATAGTATAGCAGGGCCTGTTTGGATGGTAGACCCCCAGACTTTGAGTGATGTTGCTGAGAAGGCATACATTGCTGAGGAGATTCAAGGACAAGGGAAGGGTTCATGCCCTCAGTTTCAGGATCGTGGATAGCAACAGCATCAACAGAGTTTCTGTAGACCATCACATCCACCTCATAGGGGAGGATTCAGTTCCGCACCCTTACCTCCTAGGCCCCCATAGCAGTAGCAGCCACAGTAGCAGAGAGCTAGGACACAGCAGAGGTCACATGGGGGACATAATAGAGGTTGGCAGCAGTAGGGACCACCTACAGGACCCGCGAGGTCGCAACAGTCTTATAGGGGCTCGTAGGGGTCTACTGGTAGATCAGGGCAGTAGCAGTCAAGTAGGACTCAGACTGGACAGGTACAGGCTAGGGGCCCTTGTTATGTTTGTGGTGGAGCTAGACACCTAGCTAGAGAGTGTCCATAGGGTTTTATAGCAGGGGGACAACCTCATGTAGGAGGATCTGAGCAGACTGTTGGTGATATGAGTAGATCCCACTGTATGTTCGCGGCGGTTGATAACCGGTAGGCTAATTTTCAGGCGTCAGTTATTGAGACGTCAGGTATGATTGGGGGTAACCTCATTTCTATTCTCCTTGATTCTGGTGCTACTAATTCATTCATATCTCCATCGTTAGTGGAGCATTGTAGGCTGGTGGCCTCTAGGCAGGGTGATAGGTGGGTGGTTGAGTTGGCCTTAGGTGTCAAACTGACAGTAGATGCCTTAGTCCATGACTGTGAGATTGCTTTGGGACCCTTTACCACAATATGTGACCTTAGAGTCATGACATTAGGATCCTATGATGTGGTGTTGGGCATGGATTGGCTTGCAGCTCATCAAGCAAAGCTAGATTGTCGCTGAAAGGTGATTAGCTGCTTAGATGATCACGGTACATCAGTTGAGATTGTGGGCATGTAGAAGCCCATAGCAGTGCGTATGATATCCGCTTAGTAGCTTAAGCGCTACATGCAGAAGGGATGTTAGATGTTCACCATCACAATGAGTGACAGATCAGATGATGAGCCAGAGGCATCTTTGGATGATCATCCCATCCTTAGAGATTTCGTCGATGTGTTTCTAATAGAGTTACCGAGGATGCCACCCCGGCGTGAGGTAGACTTTCACATAGACTTAGTGCCAGGTGTCGAACCAGTGTTTCGTGCACCCTACAGGATGACCACACATGAGCTCATTGAGCTCAAGTTATAGTTGGAGGAATTTCTCAAGAAGGGGCACATCCAACCAAGCATTTCACCTTGGGGCGCTCCTGTCATCTTCGTGAAGAAGAAGGATGGGTCTCTTCATTTGTACATGGACTATAGGTAGTTAAATAAGGTGATGGTGAAGAACCATTATCCTCTGCCTAGGATTGATGATCTTTTCGATCAGATGCAGGGAGCTAGGGTGTTCTCTAAGATAGACCTGAAGTCTGGGTATCATCAGCTACGCATCACAAAGGTGGATATCCATAAGACCGCCTTCTAAACTTGATATGGCCAATATGAGTTCATAGTGGTTCCCTTCGGCTTAACGAACGTCCCTGCAGTGTTCATGAGTCTCATGAACGGGGTGTTCCGTACCTATTTAGATCAGTTCGTGATCATTTTCCTTGATGATATTTTGATCTATTCATAGACCGAGGAGGAGCATGAGGAGCACCTTCGTTAGGTTCTACAGTGTTTGCGAGAGCAGAATCTTTATGGGAACTTGGTGAAGTGTGCATTTTTTAGGATAGAGGTTCAGTATCTGGGGCATATCCTATCTAGTGATGGAATCTCAGTAGATCCATCGAAGATCAGGGCTATCAGGGATTGGCCAGCACCCACTAGTGTGACAGAGGTTAGGAGTTTTATGGGGTTAGCTGGTTATTACCGTCGCTTTGTTGAGGGTTTTTCACAGATTGCGCACCCCATCACTTCCCTTCAGCAAAAAGGGAAGAGCTTTTTATGGACTGAGCAGTGTGAGAGGGCTTTCAAGTTCCTCAAGGAGCGTCTTACTAGCACTCCTATTCTAGCGGTTCCTGATCCTACAACAGATTTTATGGTTTGCATGGATGCATCACTTGAGGGATTGGGAGATGTACTTATGCAGGGTGGTAGAGCGATTACGTATGAGTCGTGAAAGCTCAAGACCCATGAGCTGAACTACCCCATGCACGACTTGGAGTTAGTAGCAGTAGTTCATGCTCTAGTCTGTTGGAGACATTTCTTGTTGGGTCATCGCTTTGAGCTCCATTCAGATCATCACAGCCTTCAATATATCTTTACACAGCCGAATCTGAACGCTCGTCAGCGGCATTAGATGGAATTCCTCTATGAGTATGACTTTGATGTCCACTACATCAAAGGGAAGGAGAACGTGGTTGCTGACGCATTGAGTCAGAGATGCCACGAGCTCTTGACCTTGACTTTGAGTGTGGACTTGAGAGGTCGCATTATTCAGCATCTGCCAGAGGATGAGTGGTTTCTTGAGGTGCAGCAGGAGATCAGTTCACAGAGGGCCCTTGTGGGCAAGTTTGTAGGGTATTCACTTGATGCAAATGTTTTAATTCATCATCAACAGTGCATCTATGTACCCTGCGCAAGTGACCTACGTACTGAAGTGTTATCAGAGGCTCACAGAGTGCCTTATGCGGCACGTCTAGGGGTGAAGAAGATGCATGCTGATCTACGATAGCTATACCATTGGTCAAGTATGAGATGTGACATAGTAGAGTTTGTTGCTCGATGCCTTGAGTGCCAGAGGGTCAAGGTCGAGCATCAGCATCCAGCGGGTCCTCTATACCCACATGATATACTTGAGTGGAAATGGGACACCATTTCCATGGATTTCATTGTTGGTCTTCCTATGTCTTTGCGTCGCCATGATGCCATCATGGTGACAGTCAACAAGTTGACCCAGGTAGCGGATTTCTCACTTGTACGCATGACGTACAATGCACCAGTAGTGGCAAGGGTATTCTTAGACGATATTGTGAGATTACATGGAGTACCTCGTCGCATCATTTTAGACATAGATTCTATATTCACTTCAGCATTCCGGAGAGCCTTGCAGTAGGCGTTGGGCACACAGCTCAACTTTAGCTCCGCTTATAATCTCGAGATAGATGGACAGACAGAGCAGGTGAATTAGGTGTTGGGGGACATGCTTCGGATGTATGTTATGGACCATCAGTCTAGATGGGAGGAGTATTTGTATCTGGTTGAGTTTGCCTACAATAATGGGCATCACAGCTTGTTGGGTATGCCTCCCTTTCAGGCTTTATACGGCAGACCATGCAGGACACTATTGAGTTGGGATCAGATAGAGGACAGAGTTGCCATTGGTCCAGAGCTAGTTCAGGACATGAAGTAGTAGGTCACACTGATTAGACAGAGGTTGCAGGAGGCACAAGATAGACAGAAGAAGTATGTCGATGCTAAGAGGACTGATTGGAGCTTCTGTGTGGGTGAGAAGGTATTCCTTAGAGTGCGGCCACACAAGAGTCCAATCCATTATGGAAAGGGCTCTAAGCTCGCACCACAGTTTGTAGGACCCTTTGAGATTTTGGAGTGGATAGGATGAGTTGCATATTATCTAGCATTGCCACCTACCCTGTCACATATCCACGATGTCTTTCATATTTCTATTTTTAGACGATATATATCTAATTTATCTCACGTACTAGACTGGAGTGCTCTATAGGTAGAGGCGGACAGGCAATTGGCTTTGGAGCCAATTCGCATATTGGCTCGTTAGACGCTGGGCCTTCGAGGTTGAGAGCTGGACCAAGTTAGGGTCCAGTGGGATCGTTATGATGAGGTCACAGCGACTTGGGAGGATGCAGCTAGTTTGAGGGCACTCTATCCTCACCTTTTTGACAACTTCCAGGAGGAAGCTTAGTCTTAGCGGGGCAGGATGTGAGGTTGATTGTTTTACCTCCCTTATTTTGATTATTATGCTATTCAGTTGATGACATTATCAGACTTTTAGTGACTATGTTTCATTAGGCAGACTTGATTTTTATCTCTTGATTATGATAGGACATTGATTAGACATATGTGATTCGATTTGATTAGGTGCTATTTTGTGATTCGACATATGAGATATATATGTGATGATGTTTTGTGATGAGATTTTAGTTAATTATGTGATGTGGACTATTTGACATGAGATTGAAAAATGTAGTTTAATTTTGAATTATGTATTGATGATTATTGTTGTATGTGATTGCATGAATTTAATTCCAGTTTCTTCGGCTATGATTTCTCATGATATGATTGACACTTGATCGAGATGTGCAGGTTTCACATTCCCTAGCCATGGGAAATTGGAGGTAGAAGTCACACTATGTTATCCCCTGTGAAACCAATCCATTCCCAAGAGGGATAAGGATCACATTTGAATTTGAATGTTGATTTAAGTGTTTGATTTAATTTTATTATTTTGACCTTAGTACCCTTCTGTTTAAATTGATTAATAATAAGTGTTGTATAAATTTTTACTTAATTTACACCACTTGGTATTTATTTTATTTTGGGCCATTTAAAAGTGGTTTTCTAATCCCCTTTGTGAACCCTAGAGTCCCAAAAGCTACCCTAGGTGGTTACCCATGAGTCTAGGGTCAACTTGGACTATCTAACCCTAGATTTGACTCACGTTTGGTCACTCTAAACCATGGTTTAGTAAAAGTGACGAAAATTTGAAATAAGGGAAGTGGGAGATGAGTCATGCCTTGGGAAAGACTCATCTCCCTTCCCAATGTTTGGGAACCCTTTTCCCAAGGAAGACTTGGGAGGTCTCCAAGACTCCCAAGTGTGTGGGAGCTTCCCCCAAGACTCTCACACACATGTGAGAGCATATTGGAGGAAGATGGCTCCTTGAGAGAATAAGACGATGCCATATGACATCCCCTATCCTCTTGAAGGTGTGAGTGGGATTGCCACCTCACCACTTGTCCTCTCACACATGTGTGAGAGCACAAGTGGATAAGGTGAGGTTTGAGAGGGAATGGGAGGGTGACACTTGTCATCCTCACACTTTCTCTCCCTTGCAAGTGGCATGGGAAAAGGAAGGAGAAGGTGACAAGTGTCACCTTCTCATTCCTCAAGGCCAAATTGATGGCCTATATTATCTCCTCTTGTTAAGGAGTGTGGGGTTCTTGCAATTTTAATTTTTTTCTTGCTATTTTCGAGGAGTTTGGGAGAGTTAGAGGATTTTCTTGAAGGATTGGAAGGCTTGGAGCTCTTCACCAAACGGGCTTCCATTATAGGGCTTTGAAGGTAAGCCTCTTAAACTTGTTTTCTCACTCTTGCTTATTTAATGTGTTGTGTTATAGTTTTGGTTGTTTTATTGTTTGCATTTCTTTTGTTGGGATGGGAGTTATGGTGAGAGCACCTCCAATGGAGGTAATGCTCAACTTGTATGGGTAGGGGAAAGGAACCTCCTTGAGGTCTCTCCTACATTATGTATTTATGCCTTGAGGGCTTTTATTTGTGGAGAAGTTTATTTAATGGCAAGAGTGCCATGGAGATTATTGTGATTTTTGTGGAGAGTGGTGTTTTGGAGATTTTATTTGGCTTGAGGCCATGAGCATGATATTTTATCATTTGGGTGCCCTTTGAAGTTGAGGGGTCCATTCCCTACCCTCAACAACTCATTTTTATGAGTTGAGTTTTGTGTTGAACCTATGGGCTATTTTTGTGTTGTTGTGTTTGATTTTGTTGTGGAATGTTCTTCACCTGGGTGAATCCCTACCTCCCTAGCTTGGGGGTGACCCACTTGTGGGTCTATGGTAGCAAGGAGAGCTTTTTGAAGTGGCTGGTTTTGTTGTCTTGTTGTGTTTAGTTGCAGGTTTTTAAGTGAAGAGATGGAGTTGTTTTGGAGCTCATTCTGGTGTGCTTATAGTCTCTTTGTATTAGCTGTTGGAGCCATGGCCATTATGGCCTTATTGTATTCCACTCATGAAAAGTTTGATTAGTATTTGCCATGAGGCTAGCTATGACAAATAAAGAAATGTAAATACTCTGTTATTTTATTTAATGATGTTTATTCCCTTTTTGTGAAGTTTTCAATGAAGTGAGGAATGTACGTGAATATACATATAGATGATTATTATGCTGTCATTGTTTGTTCTCAAACAAAAAAAAAAAATAGGCATGTGTTATAATGTTGCTATTAGATCTGTTGTAGATAAAAAAAAATGCATTTCTTGTTTTGTATAATGTTTAAAAAAAAGGGAATAAAATATAAGGGTGTTAGTAAATAAATATTATGGCAGGATAGATAGAGAAAGTTTGAGCATAGCTTTTTTTGTTTGTTATTTTGAAGATCAAAATATTCATTTCTGAAGAATAGTTAGATGAGAAGGATAGTAGTCTTCCTGTTGTATTTACAACAATGTCAAAAAAAAAGAATGCTTTGAGCACTTAAATTTATTCCTGTCTTTCCTTTTTGTGTGATTCAAAAAAAGGAAAATATATAATGCTGTTCAAATTTTAATTATTTTTCTTGCCACTGTGTATATACAGCTAATATAGAAGAGAAATTTTAAACTACTTGTTTGGCTGAATGCATATATTGTTTCTTTTTGCAAAAAAAAAAAGAAAGAAAAATATATATACTGTGATTTTTAACAGACTGGGGTTATATGAAATATATATATATATATGTGTGTGTGTGTGTGTGTGTATACATACATACATATATATATGTGTGTATATATACATACATACATATATATAGAATATATATATGTATTAGATATATATTTGGACGAAAGTTATATAAAAGAAATTTGATAATACAGAGACCTTTTTTTTAAAAATGGATGAACTGTTGTGTTGAAGTGTTGTTAAAAATATATATATATATAATAAATAAAATAAATAAAAATTAAAATATATATATATATATATGAGAGACTGTGGGTGGCAGCGTCGCCCACAGTATCTCTATTTTTGTGAAGGGGTGTGGGGGAGGAGGCTTAGCCTCCACCCACACCCGCGGGTGTTGGTGGAGGATAAGCCTCCTCCCCCACATCCCCGCCCAAACACCACACAGGTGTGGGTGGAGGATAAGCGTCCTCCCCCACACCCCTGCCCAAACACCACACTCATCCCTTTAACGTAGCGTAGCCCCGCCGTCTGTCGCGGCTCCTCACCTCCCACTCCCAACATTACGCAGCGCTTAGCCACTGCCCTTTCCCTTACCCCTTTCTGCGGCCACCGCACCTACACCGCCACTCCCGTCAGGCTCCAACCCATAGACCTCTGCAGCACCGCCATATCGCCGCCCTCCTCTGATACCTCTGCACGCCGCGACCATATCAACCACCATTCGGCCGCCCCTGGCTCTTTTATCCTGCAGTAACTCTCAACTTAGAATATTTCCACTTAACTCCCTCTGGTAATTATATGTATACAAAGTGATGTCACCCAAGCACACAAAAAAAAAGGAGTCTTACAAAAAAAAACAAGAAAGAAAACTATAGCTATGTATACCTCTGGGTATCAACCGTGGCTTCCATATTTGCCTCACAAACCCTAACCTGAAAATAGGAGGCAAAACAAAAGGAGTTAGAAGAAATTAGGGCAACATAGGGAATAAGAGGATAAACAAGATTAGGTTTTGTTTTCTTTGAGAGGATTTTCCTTATGAGAAATTTGTTAATTCATTGTTTTAAATCTCCCCTTTTGTTATTTAACTATCTTTTATCTTTTGTGTAATTTAATTTTGTTTTATTTTAAATAGGGTATTTGTATTGTGGGCTTTTTGCCTTGGGATTTAAGTTATATTTTGGGATTTGATTTTCTTATGCCTTTTGGTGAGAGATTTTTCCCTTGAATTTAAATTCACTAAATGGGATTATTGTTTTCATTCTTCCTAGTAGGATTCCTTCTATCGATCTTGTCGATTTTTGATTTTTTTATTATTATTATTTTTTAGGGAGAGTATTTAAACTCTCCTCCTCCCTCTACTAAATTTTTGAGTTAGTTATTAAATATAATTGTCAAAATTGTATTTAATAACGGACTTGGTTTCCTCTTGGGATAATTTGGCGCCTTGTCATTAATTACTATTATTTAAGTATATTTTTAAAAATTTTATTCCCTTATGCCAGGTTGATTTATTCGACCTTGGCAGAAGGTTTATTTTAATATTTAATTATTTTTGTTTTAAATCACTTTGTAATTTGTTCTTACATTTTATTTAATTTTACTCTTAAATTTTATTTTTCCCTATTTGTGAATTACTTTAAATTTTATTTTGCGTTTATCAAAAATGCATTACGCTACCAAAATTTGGCTAGATTCCTAGGGTTATTTTATGCATTGTTTTATTTAATTTTTAATCCATCATTCCACTTGAATCATGCGCCATCTTACAATATTGCTTAAATCACTTTTCGATCTGAGTTAAGTTATGGTGGATGCTGGTGAATCATCTCCACCTAGGTAACTTAGGGTACAGATTTGAAATGGTCTAACCCTAGAAGCAACACACTTCGTGTCGCATACCCCCTAGATGGCCTTCACCATCACAGTTACGTTGACATGTCTACGCCTATGTGTATTGCCACCAAGAATGTAGATGCGTGCGAGGGGGTACCTAGGGATAGGTAGAAAAGTTTTTCATAGTTCATGTCATGACCACATGGCAAATGTGGACATGACACGTGTGTTTATGTGTCGTAACCACATGGGAAATGCAGGCATGACAATATGGTTGAATATTGTTTAATTTCAATAATGCAGTCATGTTATCCCTAGAGATGTTAGTTAACTTGTTGCAAGAGACTGTTATATTTTGTACCTTTTTTTCTATATATATATATATATTCTACCTTTTATGTTGCTTTAGTTGACTTATCTCTAGGGTTGCATGGCGGGGCATTACATATTGGGCTTATGAACCTAGTTATGGAATGGTTATGAGTTTGATCTACCTTGATTAGAGAGGCTTACATTCATGTTGGTTACATGATACATATTTTCATTTGTTCTATGAGATTGAATGGTTGGGTGTAACTCACTCCAACAGAAAGTTTAAAAATATTTAGAGTCTTCTTTGGAATGTTATAGAACCATGGAAATACTTACACTATTGCCTTTTATTTTCTATCTTGCCATGTGGATCCTTTGCAACAAGCAAAATATGTGAAGGACCTTGTTGATTCAATTAGTGTTACTTTTTATAGCTGAGATGAGCATTGCATATATAATTGTGTGTAGTTAGATTATATCTCAATACCATGTATCATTTTTTTCAAGCGATGGAACACTTTCCTACCTACATTCAACGATATAAATTTATGATTACAAACCACAAGAGGTAATTTTTTTAGCATTTGACATGTTTCTTGTGCTCCTATATCTCATTCTACAACAATCTCTACCATGAATTTTTGACAAGCTCTCAAAGATTGGTCTTCTAATCTTTGATTTGCACATATTCTTGCTAACATATTAACACAACTCTGATTTTCTTTTAACTTTAGATGCATACTTGGAAATTCATTTTAGAACAAGTAGTCAGAAGATGACGGGTTGGCAATCTATATTAGATATCCATATTGAGAGCTGTAACGCCCGCCTTGAACACCTTAAAGAAATGCACACTATGCTATACGAAATAGGAAACTTTTTTTTGAAAATGATTAAGTAACGATAACATAACTAATTACGACATATTCTCTAAGGATTCAAGGCTGCATCACTTTAGAAACCAACTAACATAATTTATCATACATCAATAACTGATCCAAATTCATGCTCAATTAAATAACTTATTCATATTCATTGCATATAATCAAATAATGGAATCTGCATGATTAAATACATAACTGAAATGCTTTCATATAAGTACATCATGACATCATTACATTGCCATTTTTAGTCTACATCAAAATTACATACATAAAGAATGTTCTGTTACACAAATCTGGTACAAGGTTATACACTTACATCACCATCATTGGAACAAGTACAACTGGAACAAATCCTTTTCTGCATATGATCTTGACAAGAATAACCAATGGATAAAATAGCTCTTCCACCCGACCATGTGGAACCCTAAGGTCCAACCCCCGAGCTAGAAGTTAACATCCCCGAGCTAGGAGTTAACATGAGGTCCCAAACAATGACAGTCAGGTAGACGAAAGACAAACAAGAACAAAGGATGACCAACGCCAATACAACACATGGCAATACCAATACAACACAACTTAACTTCCAGAGGTGACACAAAACAAATGAGGAGAGACTGAACAAGGGATGCTAGGTTGTAGTAGGGAGAGTGTCATCGCACGGTCCTAACATGGGTTATCCTGACAGCCTCTCACTAGGCGCCGGCCCCCATCTATGGTTATCCTGACAGCCTCTCACTAGGCGCCGGCCCCATAGGGTGACACATGCGGAATCGACCTTCCTTTCATGAGGACAAGGAAGTCAATCATGCCGACCAGGCCTTCTCTACCCATCCTTAGTCTAAACAAGCACTACAGGTCATGGGAGAGGAATCCATTAATCTTATTAATGTGAAATCTACCCTTAACCCCCTAGTTAATTTTAGGTTATCACTTGATTAATCTACTTCCAACGGGTTATCCTGACTGCCACTTTGGGCGCCGGCCCCACGTTAAAATCCACTCTCCTTCCTAACACCTAGTAACCTTAACATCATACAAGACTTTATAACAATACACGTATATGTACACTGCAAGGCATAAACCCTCTTGCATCAAAATAGAATCATAACATGAATTGTTATCCAACACTTTTAACATTAAAATACTTTACTCTTTCACAGATTTCAGATCTCTCCATACGACAAAACGGTACAATAAGATCACAAGTGGTTTAATATTCCCACCAGAACATATTACTTTCAATACACATAAACAACTTGACATTATCTCAACATACTTCATACTATGTTTGATCCACATACTCGTTATTACATCGTAATTACAAAAACAACATTACACAAGTTGCAAATACTCAACAATGACAACTTAGCCTCTGGAATTTGAGTTTGAACAACCTCAATTTGACTCATTACAACACTCAATCAATTCAATTCAGATTCAGGAGATGAAATACTACAATTCATTCTCGGTTTAATGCAAACAACTCCCGTAATAAAAGAACGTTAAATTACAACAATTAAATTAACACCTTGCAACTAAATATCTAACTAATCTTTATTTTACTTCAAAAGATAATTTAATTGGTTAACTAAGTAATTACAATAATTGATAAAAGAACCACTTAATTCCTGTTTACCATTCGACACTTCCATAACGATACGATCTTTATAATCTTTCCTTCAAACTTGTCCAATTAACTTTACTCTAACAAGAATGAAATGAATAATAACGCTAAGAGAGATGTCTCACGACTGAACGGCAATTACACGAGGAAAATTCAATCACGAAATGTTTGTTATTCCTCAAGGTTCTGCCTTCATACGGTCTTTCAGACATACTAGTGAGCTCAACCAAATGAGTCCTTTTATGATGATTTGGAGATGTCTCTGAAATTAATCTTATCCATGGTGACTTAATTTCTCAAGGAGAATGATCGTAAATGCGTCCTGTGCGAACAGCTTGGGATATTTTACTACTGAGATGTAAAATTGCTATTGACTGTTTTACCACTGACGTGAATGATATGTATCTAGTCTGATGACTTCTGGCCATGTTCACTAAATTTGCAAATTTACTGCGTTGACGGTATCCACGTAAACAGTTTTCTCATTTTCTAACGAATAGCAATAATCACAAAAGATGGTGAAAATCTGGAAAAGACAAACTGGAGTTGTTGCAAAGACTACTTAAGGCTTCTAACAGTATTCTTCTTATTTCCAAGCCAAAATGATTCTTTCTACAGTTGTGCAGATTTCTAAACATAAAGGTATGATTAACATTTCAAATACTAAAGAGGTGCCCTTTATTTTAATGGTCTGACAGAAGGTTACATGGTTTAATCTTACTCACAACTATGATCACAGAATGCTAACCATTTATCGCTGTTTTTGCTGAGTTGATCTCCTTACTGCACTGGATATGGTACTAAATGTTTCAAGCCCCGTTCTACTGAACTCAAATATGGAAGAACGCTATGTTACAGCAATGGTTTCTAGAGATGATCTTATTGCAGTTTACACAATATAAGTACAAATTTCCTGGTGCAGCGATGGATCTTTGTTCACCAGATACATTGCTATCAATACAAGGATGAACATCTCAAAAACTGAACATATATAGAACCAATTATAATACCCCAGTCAACTGTCAATGGAGATTTACACACTAGTGGGCTATAGTTATCAGAAAGCAATTGCACTACAACTCAGGGTTTGTGAAAGATAAGCATTAGAACGCTTTACTATACGCCCAACTCAAAATCAGAAAACCTACAGATAGTGGCTGTCAAGCACCAACTGTTAGCCAAGACTGCGGCCTCCCTGGGGCATAACGACTACATTTGGTAGAGTGAAAAGCCATGGATAAACACCCAATACTTTACTCTAATATATTCCTCCATAATGGAGAGCGGTTTGGGGTTTCACATTGGCTAAGAGATTAGTAATCCATCCTTTTGACCTTAGAAACGGCAAACCAACAGCCTGTAGACCTCCCTCCCTTTGGCAGGTATGCGCCTAGCCCAAACGACTAGGAATACCATGGGAAGAATGCCGATTAGATAACCAAACCAGAAAACTTCAATAATCAAAAAGTGAAAGGGTTTCGATAACTCCAGCTATGGAATAGACTAGTCAATGGAAACATTGTATAATACTAGGTAAATGGCTAAAGAAAAGGCTTCAGAGCTTTCATTCACAACGAATGATAACCAGGCAGCGGACTACCTAATATTATCGGTCCACAAAGAAATAAGACCAAACACAACAAAACAATATGCATGGAATAGCGAGATAACAAGGCTTCAGAGATTTTCAACCAAATCGAATAACAATAGGACAATAGCAGCGAACTACCAATCACGCCCTAGCATTGCAATATGCAGCGCTTCCTACTATTATTGAACCATTTGTAAATATTACTAAAGGATACAAAAAGAATAAATTAAATCTCAAGCAAAAATCGTTATACAGATCTCTGAACAAATAGAACTTCCATTTGCAGATGTCGGGTAGGTTAAAAGGCACGCAGCCTAGGAAGATCAAATGGATACAAAACGACATACAGTGAGTTTCCAAATTTGCCAAGGTCGCAAGTTTCAGGCTAAACACAGAGAAAGAAACAATAACAACATTGATCTGATCTTACAGGAATGACTAGCTGTAGCCAACAACGATCTATGGCGATCCTATCGAGGTGTCTTTAAACTGTAATCCTGATACCTATCAAGTCAGGCACAGGTTTATGAATACAACCTCCAAACAAATACAGGAAACTAAACTCAATACTTTGATGGAATCTGCTATGGTTCATACGACTGGGAGAAGATGACAATGCCAAGAGTTTCACTGCTAAACAGAGGAGGAAGGACCAGTTGAAAAAACCTTATCTGAAGAGAAACTTTTCAATTAAGGGTTTGAAGAACGGTGTAAGGAAATTCCATTTAATACAGACCCAATGATTTACATCTACAACCGTCCATAAAAAAATATACATTTGTAGAATCAGACAGAGAGTTCCAACAGAAAACCCTTTAACCAAAAACGATTTCATTTGCAGACAAAGAAGCAAACAATCAACATGCTCAGATTCAGAGAAAAGGAACAGCGAAAGAAGGCAAGTATTCCAAGGAACCTGGCTACGATGTCGGTTCAACGAGTCTGCTTCAATTGTTGCAGATCCAAGCTACTTATTCCAGCCTTCTTCTCCCTTCGTGTACCTGTAATACCGTCCTTAATGCCTCTACTGCTCTTTTATAACATAGTCTCTCTCATCTACCAAGGAGCTTGGCACACGATCCCGTGCATCTCTCCTTTAAAAATATATATATTTTTATTTAATTTAATGATCCCCAATTATTATTTATTTTATTTTATTATTATTATTTTTTTTTAAAATGAAAACACATAATTTCAGACAAAATCTAATTTCTTTATAGCTGACCCAATATATTGTTATTAATAGAA
The DNA here is from genome assembly GCA_027924645.1 of Cunninghamia lanceolata. Taxonomy (NCBI): domain Eukaryota; kingdom Viridiplantae; phylum Streptophyta; class Pinopsida; order Cupressales; family Cupressaceae; genus Cunninghamia; species Cunninghamia lanceolata. The sequence continues at coordinate 13,919,127 of BSBN01000237.1, read as the reverse complement.
TTGTACTATTTCGTCAATCTATAATTTTGTAACTATATTTTAATTTATTTGATTAATCAAGTTGTAAATCACAATTTACAACATGATTACAACTATTTATTTATTTAAATATTTATTATAAATAATATTATATCGAACAACACAAAATTTCTTACATCTTTATTTAACAACAACACTTCAAATAAAATAATAATTTGTTTATAATGATAATCGACAACTAACAACATTATACTCATTTATCAACATTTATATTCTTTCGTATAATGATTCTAATTAAAGCACAACACTACCACACATACTTAGACACCTTCGAATCTAATTAGACTCTAAGGTACAGTATTACCTGACAGCATGACATGATCGAACGACAACCAATAACCACAAGGGTAAACTGACGACCAAGGAACACTGACTAGGGACCTCACGTTAACTCCAACCAACTAATCCATTGGCAAAGGCACGCTCAGACCTGGTAATCAGGTGGAGTCGATGCCTAGTACCTGCATCCTGCAGCAACGCATGGTTAACCATAACAAGATATACATATACATCACATGCAGTCCTATAGTGAATGGAAATCGCAGTGGGGTAGGGTACTCGAGAACGAGTAATACGACACTGTTCCATTCACGTTTATGAATAACAATCAACTATATTGAACAAGGTATCAGATTACTAGTCTACAACATAAAATGATCAACTAACTTCCAATCCCATATAGTGAATAACATCAAAGCATCTAAAACATCAGTTCATTTATCAAATTGTAAAGCATAAAATGACATAATCCAACATCAACATCTGTTATCATAATAATTAGGTTCATTCTGAAATAGCAAAATAACTAGAAATCCATCATCAAACAATCTAAAGTACTGTCATAATGTCCAGTACTATTAAGAAATCATTAGTCCAAAAGATGACAAGTTGAGGGGCACTACATCCTCCCCCCTAGGATCAGGCTTACTCTTGGAAGCCTGCGAACAAATATGGATATAGCTCTCACATTCGGGATGTATCTTCCCAGGTCGCTGAAGTCTCATCACTAGGATCTCATTGGACCCTTACCTGCTCTATGACTCTGCCCCTAAGAGCGAGTTACCTATGCTCCAAAATGCCTACGGGCTCCAAAGCTAGCTGCTCGTCCTCTACCTGTAAGGCATTCCAATCAAGAACATGTGAAATATCTGGATGATAAGGTCTAAGAATAGAAACATGAAATATGTCATGGATGCGTGACAAGCTAGGCGGCAAAGCAAGACGATATGCAACAAGACTGATTCTTTCTAAAACCTTGAATGGCCCCACAAAGCGTGGCACGAGCTTAGAGCCTTTTCCGTAATGGATCAGACTCTTTCGCGGACGCACTCGCAAGAACACCCAATCACCAACTGAAAACTGATGATCAAGTCTGTGAGCATCTGCATATTTCTTTTGTCTATCCTGAGCTGCTACCAGATGCTCTCTGATGCGATCAACCTGCTGCTCCATCTCTTGGAGCATCTGTGGACCTAGGAGAACTCTATCCTCAAGGTGATCCCAACTCAATGGGGTACGACAAGGATGACCATATAGGGCCTGAAAAGGAGACATGCCAATGGAGCTGTGGTACCCATTATTGTATGCAAACTCCACCAAATACAAATAATCTTCCCAACGGTTTTGCTGATCCATAACATACATTTGGAGCATATCCTCGAGGACCTGATTGACCCTCTCAGTCTGCCCATCAGTCTCTGGATGGTAAGTTGAACTGAAGTTCAATTGAGTCCCCAACGCATGCTGAAGGGATGTCCAAAGAGCTAAAGTAAAAACTAGATCACGATCAGAGATAATCTTGCGAGGAATCCCGTGCAATCTGACGATATCCTCCATGAAAATTTTGGCCACAGATGAAGCATTATATGAAGTTCAGACAGGAGAAAAGTGTGCTACTTTCGTAAGCCTATCTATAGCGACCATTATTGCATCATGGTGACGAGAGGACATGGGTAAACCAACTATAAAATCTATTGAAATGATGTCCCATTTCCATTCCGGAATAAGATGTGGCTGAAGAAGACCTGCGGGATGCTGATGTTCCGCCTTAACCCTCAACATTCTAAGCATCTCGAAACAAAATCAGCAATATCCCTCTTCATTCCAGCCTGAAAATATACCTGACGAAGGTCTGCATACATCTTCTTGACACCTGGATGAGCAAAATAAGGTGCCCGATGAGCCTCAGTCATAATTAGGGTGCGGAGACCCTCTGTAGAAGGCACATAAATGTGACCTAAATGTCGCAAGAGACCATCCGACTCAATAGAATACCCAGCATATCTACCCTCCAAGGCTCTACCAAACTCCACTTCAGCTTTCACTTCCTGATACCATCTATCTGCAGGGAGTGTTGCAAGAATCTGTCCTCTCAAATCCACTCCAAGAGTGATTGATGAAAGTTCATGTCTTCGCCGACTAAGAGCATCTGCCACCACATTCTCCTTACCTTGGATATATTTTACCTCAAAATCATACTCACATAGAAACTCCATCCACCGCCTCTGTCTCGCATTTAGGTTTGGCTGTGTAAAAATATACTGTAAACTTCGGTGATCACTGTGCAGCTCAAACTGATGCCCTAGTAAGAAGTGTCTCCATCTTACCAATGCATGAACAACTGCAACTAACTCTAGGTCATGTGTAGGATAGTTCAACTCATGATCTTTGAGTTTACGGGACTCGTAAGCTATCACACGACCCTCCTGCATTAAAACCACTCCTATACCTTCCAAAGATGCATCAGTACAGACCACAAAATCTCCGGCAGGATCTGGCACTGCTAGAATAGGTGCACTAGTTAATCGCTCCTTAAGACTCTGAAAGGCTGCTTGACACTATTCTGACCAAATGAACTTCTTTCCTTTTCTCTGAAGAGAAGTTATAGGGTGAGCTATCTTTGAAAATCCTTCCACAAATCATCGATAATAGCCTGCTAAACCCATGAAACTATGAACCTCTGAAACATTGGTAGGAGCCAGCCAATCCATGATGGCTTGAATTTTTGAAGGATCCATTGCAATACCCTTGTCCGAAATAACATGTCCCAAATATTTCACTTCAGTTTGAAAGAAATCACATTTAGCCAGATTTGCATACAACTGATTTTCTCTTAAACACTGCAGAACCTGTCGCAAATGTTCTTCATGCTCCTCCATAGACCTTGAATAAATCAATATATCATCTAAGAAGACTAGAACAAATCTATCTAGATAGGTACGAAACACACCATTCATCAGGCTCATAAATACCGATGGCGCATTTGTCAACCCAAAAGGTACAACAGTGAACTCATAATGCCCATAGCGAGTGTGAAATGTTATCTTGTGGATGTCAGCCTCAAAGATGCGCAACTGATGATATCCAGATTTTAGGTCTATCTTGGAGAACACCTTAGCTCCCTTGATCTGATCAAAGAGGTCATCAATTCGTGGCAAAGGGTATCTGTTATTCACAGTCACCTTATTAAGCTGTCGATAGTCGATGTACAAACGCAGAGATCCATCCTTTTTCTTCACAAAAATCACAGGTGCTCCCCATGGAGAGACACTTGGATGAATGAATCCCTTCGCTAATAACTCTTCTAGCTGCAAGTGAAGCTCCTTAATCTCCTGAGTAGTCATCCGATATGGAGCTCGTGAAATAGGTTCTGCTCCGGGAACAAGGTCTATCTTGAAATCAATATCACGCTTCGGTGGCATACCTGGAATCTCGCTAGGAAAGACATCTTCATACTCCTTGAGAATAGGATGATCGTCAAGGGATGTCTCCCTATCTTCTCCAAAATCTAAGTCATTAACTGTCACAGCAAACAACTTGCATCCTTGATGCAAACATCTCTTCAATTGCATAGCAGAAATCATGCGCAAGGAGATGGGTCTCTGAATCCCAACCACTTCTACTTCTTTGCCCGAATCATCAACACACCTTACTAATTTGTGGCGACAGTCTATCACCGCTCGATGAGCATCCAACCAATCCATTCCCAACACTATGTCATAGGATCCTAATGGTATAATGCGAAGATCTGCTGTGGTAGATAAAGGACCTATCCTCAACTCGCAACCATACACAAGAGAGTCTACTGATACCCTAGACCCAGAGGCCAATTCCACCTGCCACTTAACATCTTGCTTTGCTGCCACTAATTTGCAACGCTCCACTATAGAAGGGGAAATAAAAGAATCTGAAGCACTAGAGTCAAAAAGAATAGAAATGGTAATACCTCGCAAGACACCTGTAGTCTCCACAACGGTACCTTGGTGCTCCGCTTGGCGATTATCTACCACCACAAATACCCTATGTGACCTACCTGCATCTCCAACAGTGGGCTCTAAAACTGCGGGCCTCTGTCCAAATCCTGAAGTATTCTTACGCGGACACTATTTAGCAATGTGGCCCTGCTGGCCGCAAGAGAAACACCCTGTTCCCCTACCAAAACCTCCACCGCCTACCGGAGCATTTGACTGCTGAAAGCTACCTCTACTTGCTGCAGATTGTGTGCTTTGCGCTGGTTGACTGGCACGATCACGTTTAACTCTCTGCCAACTTCGATCCTTTCTGGAATGAAATCTACTACCTTGCTGATATTGGGAGTTTCTTGATTTCATCTGGGAAAACTGTTGTTGTTGCTGTCCACTCTTAGAAGGTACATGTTGACTCCTCGAGTTACCTGTTGCATGAGACTGACCACCTCGAAAACCTGAACCTGCTTGAGATGAGCTACCAATCTGTACACCTGTATGACCCCCTAGGGCCATGGTCAAGTTTTCTTCCACCAGTTGAGCCTTCTCAACTGCTACCTCCATGGTCTTCGGCTCGAACACACGAACTCCTCCACTGATGCGTGCATTCAGACCTCTAATAAAATGCTGAACTAACATGGCCTCATCGTTTCCAATGCCTGCATACTGCTTGAATTCATAAAACCTGCGCTCATACTGTTCCACTGTCATGGCCATCTGTCTCAACCCATGGAACTCATCCGCTCGTCGTTGCCTCCAATGGTCAGATAAAAATCGAGCTCTGAACCTTTCTAGAAATAGTTCCCATGAAATTGTCGCAATATCTAGATGCAACTTTTGTTCCTCAAGACGCCACCATGTAGAGGCGAATCCTCTTAGATGCATGATGGCACATCTTGCCTTAGTGTTGCTACCATATGGATGCATAGCAAAGCATCTCTCCAAATCAATTAGCCATGTCTCTGCTTCCAAACCACTACCGGAGCCATCGAATGTAGGAGGATGGGCTCTCATCAGGTCTCTCATGTGGCCCGCAAGAATAGCTTCTTGTTCAGGTGTGATTTCTCTCCTTCTAGGAGATTGTTCTCTTTCTCTCTCTTCTGGTTGTTCCACCTCCTGCCTAGGACCAAGACGAGCAAGCACCTCCTCTAGGAGCTGGCGTAGTTGAGCACCCTCAGGCTGATCCTGATTCTCTTGATTCTCACTTCCACCTTCTTGTGTACTTCCATGAGGGGAACTAGGAGGAGGGCTGATATCAACACCTCTCCCACGACCCCTACCTCATCCATGTCCTCGGCCTCGTACCCTAGGCATCTTCCTGGACAACACATCCAAGAACCACTTCAGGTTGTTAGGCAAGGACTATGAATGAATATATTCTTTAGAGTTTAAGCAACTAGCATAGCTTAATGGGCTAATTATAAAACCAGAGTACCTAGTGTTAGTAACTTGGCTCTAATACCAGATTTAACGCCCGCCTTGAACACCTTAAAGAAATGCACACTATGCTATACGAAACAAGAAATTTTTTTTTGAAAATGATTAAGTAACAATAACATAACTAATTACGACATATTCTCTAAGGATTCAAGGCTGCATCACTTTAGAAACCAACTAACATAATTTATCATACATCAGTAACTGATCCAAATTCATGCTCAATTAAATAACTTATTCATATTCATTGCATATAATCAAATAACAGAATCTGCATGATTAAATACATAACTGAAATGCTTTCATATAAGTACATCATGACATCATTACATTGCCATTTTTAGTCTACATCAAAATTACATACATAAAGAATGTTCTGTTACACAAATCTGGTACAAGATTATACACTTACATCATCATCATTGGAACAAGTACAACTGGAACAAATCCTTTTCTGCATATGATCTTGACAAGAATAACCAATGGATAAAATAGCTCTTCCACCCGACCATGTGGAACCCTAAGGTCCACCCCCTGAGCTAGGAGTTAACATGAGGTCCCAAACAATGACAGTCAGGTAGACGAAAGACAAACAAGAACAAAGGACGACCAACGCCAATACAATACATGGCAATACCAATACAACACAACTTAACTTCCAGAGGCGACACAAAACAAATGAGGAGAGACCGAACAAGGGATGCTAGGTTGTAGTAGGGAGAGTGTCATCGCACGGTCCTAACATGGGTTATCCTGACAGCCTCTCACTAGGCGCCGGCCTCCATCTATGGTTATCCTGACAGCCTCTCACTAGGCACCAGCCCCATAGGGTGACACATGCGGAATCGACCTTCCTTTCATGAGGACAAGGAAGACAATCATGCCGACCAGGCCTTCTCTACCCATTCTTAGCCTAAACAAGCACTACAGGTCATGGGAGAGGAATCCATTAATCTTATTAATGTGAAATATACCCTTAACCCCCTAGTTAATTTTAGGTTATCACTTGATTAATCTACTTCCAACGGGTTATCCTAACTGCCACTTTGGGCGCCGGCCCCACGTTGAAAGCCACTCTCCTTCCTAACACCTAGTAACCTTAACATCATACAAGACTTTATAACAATACACGTATATTTACATTGCAAGGCATAAACCCTCTTGCATCAAAATAGAATCATAACATCAATTGTTATCCAACACTTTTAACATTACAATACTTTACTCTTTCACAGATTTCAGATCTCTCCATATGACAAAATGGTACAAAAAGATCACAAGTGGTTTAATATTCCCACCAGAACATATTACTTTCAATACACATAAACAACTTGACATTATCTCAACATACTTCATACTATGTTTGATCCACATACTCGTTATTACATCGTAATTACAAAAACAACATTACACAAGTTGCAAATACTCAACACTGACAACTTAGCCTCTGGAATTCAAGTTTGAACAACCTCAATTCGACTCATTACAACACTCAATCAATTCAATTCAGATTCAGGAGATGAAATACTACAATTCATTCTCGGTTTAATGCAAACAACTCCCGTAATAAAAGAACATTAAATTACAACAATTAAATTAACACCTTGCAACTAAATATCTAACTAATCTTTATTTTACTTCAAAAGATAATTTAATTGGTTAACTAAGTAATTAAAATAATTGATAAAAGAACCACTTAATTCCTGTTTACCATTCGACACTTCCATAACGATACGATCTTTATAATCTTTCCTTCAAACTTGTCCAATTAACTTTACTCTATCAAGAATGAAATGAATAATAATGCTAGGAGAGATGTCTCACGACTGAACGGCAATTACGCGAGGAAAATTCAATCACAAAATGTTTGTTATTCCTCAAGGTTCTGCCTTCATACGGTCTTTCAGACATACTAGTGAGCTCAACCAAATGAATCCTTTTATGATGATTTGGAGATGTCTCTGAAATTAATCTTATCCATGGTGACTTAATTTCTCAAGGAGAATGATTGTAAATGTGCCCTGTGCGAACAGCTTGGGATATTTTACTACTGAGGTGTAAAATTGCTATTGACTGTTTTACCACTGACGTGAATGATATGTATCCAGTCTGACGACTTCTGGCCATGTTCACTAAACTTGCAAATTTACTGCGTTGACGGTATCCACGTAAACAGTTTTCTCATTTTCTAACGAATAGCAATAATCACAAAAGACGGTGAAAATCTAGAAAACACAAACTGGAGTTGTTGCAAAGACTACTTACGGCTTCTAACAGTATTCTTCTTATTTCCAAGCCAAAATGATTCTTTCTACAGTTGTGCAGATTTCCAAACATAAAGGTATGATTAACATTTCAAATACTAAAGAGGTGCCCTTTATTTTAATGGTCTGACAGAAGGTTACATGGTTTAATCTTACTCACAACTATGATCACAGAATGCTAACCATTTATCGCTATTTTTGCTGAGTTGATCTCCTTACTGCACTGGAAACAGTACTGAATGTTTCAAGCCCCGTTCTACTGAACTCAAATCTGGAAGAATGCTATGTTACAGCAATGGTTTCTAGAGATGATCTTATTGCAGTTTACACAATATAAGTATGAATTTCCTGGTGCAGCGATGGATCTTTGTTCACCAGATACATTGCTATCAGTACAAGGATGAACGTCTCAAAAAATGAACATATATAGAACCAATTATAATACCCCAGTCAACTGTCAACAGAGATTTACACACTGGTGGGCTATAGTTATCAGAAAGCAATTACACTACAACTCAGGGTTCGTGAAAGATAAGCATTAGAACACTTTACTATACACCCAACTCAAAATCAGAAAACCTATAGACAGTGGCTGTCAAACACCAACTGTCAGCCAAGACTGCGGCCTCCCTGGGGCATAACGAGTACATTTGGTAGAGGGAAAAGCCATGGATAAACACCCAATACTTTACTCTAATATATTCCTCCATAATGGAGAGCGGTTTAGGGTTTCACATTGGCTAAGAGATTAGTAATCCATCCTTTCGACCTTAGAAACGACAAACCAACAGCCTGTAGACCTCCCTCCCTCTGGCAGGTATGCACCTAGCCCAAACAACTAGGAATACCATGGGACGAATGCCGATTAGATAACCAAACCAGAAAACTTCAATAATCAAAAAGTGAAAGGGTTTCGATAACTCCAGCTATGGAATAGACTAGTCAACGGAAACACCGTATAATACTAGGTAAATGGCTAAAGAAAAGGCTTCGGAACTTTCATTCACAACGAATGATAACCAGGCAGTGGACTACCTAATATTATCGGTCCACAAAGAAATAAGACCAAACACAACAAAACAATATGCATGGAATAGCGAGATAACAAGTCTTCAGAGATTTTCAACCAAATCGAATAACAATAGGACAATAGCAGCGAACTACCAATCACGCCCTAGCATTGCAATATGCAGTGCTTCCTACTATTATCGAACCATTTGTAAATATTACTAAAGGATACAAAAAGAATAAATTAAATCTCAAGCAAAAATCATTATACAGATCTCTGAACAAATAGAACTTCCATTTGCAGATGTGGGGCAGGTTAAAAGGCACGCAGCCCAGGAAGATCAAATGGATACAAAACGACATACAGCGAGTTTCCAGATTTGCCAAGGTCGCAAGTTTCAGGCTAAACACAGAGAAAGAAACAATAACAACATTGATCTGATCTTACAGGAATGACTAGCTGTAGCCAACAGCGATCTATGGCGATCCTATCGAGGTGTCTTTAAACTGTAATCCTGATACCTATCAAGTCAGGCACAGGTTTACGAATACAACCTCCAAACAAATACAGGAAACTAAACTCAATACTTTGATGGAATCTGCTATGGTTCATACGACTGGGAGAAGATGACAATGCCAAGAGTTTCACTGCTAAACAGAGGAGGAAGGACCAGTTGAAAAAACCTTATCTGAAGAGAAACTTTTCAATTAAGGGTTTGAAGAACGGTGTAAGGAAATTCCATTTAATACAGACCCAACGATTTACATCTACAACCATCCATAAAAAAATATACATTTGCAGAATCAGACAGAGAGTTTCGGCAGAAAACCCTTTAACCAAAAACAATTTCATTTGCAGACAAAGAAGCAAACAATCAACATGCTCAGATTCAGAGAAAAGGAACAGCGAAAGAAGGCAAGTATTCCAAGGAACCTGGCTACGATGTCGGTTCAACGAGTCTGCTTCAATTGTTGCAGATCCAAGCTACTTATTCTAGCCTTCTTCTCCCTTCGTGTACCTGTAATACTGTCCTTAATGCCTCTACCGCTCTTTTATAACACAGTCTCTCTCATCTACCAAGGAGCTTGGCACATGATCCCGTGCATCTCTCCTTTAAAAATATATATATTTTTATTTAATTTAATGATCCCCAATTATTATTTATTTTATTTTATTATTATTATTATTTTTTTAAATGAAAACATATAATTTCAGACAAAATCTAATTTCTTTATAGCCGACCCAATATATTGTTATTAATAGAATTGTACTATTTCGTCAATCTATAATTTTGTAACTATATTTTAATTTATTTGATTAATCAAGTTGTAAATCACAATTTATAACATGATTACAACTATTTATTTAGTTAAATATTTATTATAAATAATATTATATCGAACAACACAAAATTTCTTACATCTTTATTTAACAACAACACTTCAAATAAAATAATAATTTGTTTATAATGATAATCGACAACTAACAACATTATACTCATTTATCAACATTTATATTCTTTCGTATAATGATTCTAATTAAAGCACAACACTACCACACATACTTAGACAGCTTCGAATCTAATTAGACTCCAAGGTACAGTATTACCTGACAGCATGACATGATCAAACGACAACCAATAACCACAAGGGTAAACTGACGACCAAGGAACACTGACTAGGGACCTCACGTTAACTCCAACCAACTAATCCATTGGCGAAGGCACGCTCAGACCTGGTAATCAGGTGGAGTCGATGCCTAGTACCTGCATCCTGCAGCAACGCACGGTTAACCATAACAAGATATACATACACATCACATGCAGTCCTATAGTGAATGGAAATCGCAGTGGGGTAGGGTACTCGAGAAAGAGTAATACGACACTGTTCCATTCACGTTTATGAATAACAATCAACTATATTGAACAAGGTATCAGATTACTAGTCTACAACATAAAATGATCAACTAACTTCCAATCCCATATAGTGAATAACATCAAAGCATCTAAAACATCAGTTCATTTATCAAATTGTAAAGCATAAAATGACATAATCCAACATCAACATCTATTATCATAACAATTAGGTTCATACTGAAATAGTAAAATAACTAGAAATCCATCATCAAACAATCTAAAATACTGTCATAATGTCCAGTACTATTAAGTAAACATCAGTCCAAAAGACGACAAGTTGAGGGGCACTACAGAGCATCTCGTGGTTATGGATGTTTAACCTATCATCATTTCTTAATGGTTCGTAAGATTTATTCCCTAATTCATCACATGATTAAGTGGATTCTATGTGTTCTTTCCATGGGGCTTTGTATCTACATTCTACATGTTGCCCTTCTTATGGAGGCATTTCCTCTCACTGCATTTAATGTGTCTTGGTATACTATTAAGTAAATCAATTCATAATCATTGTATGGATTGATAGAGAATATTTCAAATGTGTTTAATAGGCATGGATCTTCCATTGGAGTTCTATGTATCATGTTGTTTATTTCAAATTTAGAACAAGGGTTCAAAGCACTGACATAGTTGTGAAAGAGTTCTTTTTCTCTACCCACTTCTACATTTCTCTACTCTTTAAAACAAACCCTTCCTAAGAGCAAATCAAATTCTATAACATAAAGATGTACAAAAAAGCTAACATAATTGGCCCTATATAAAATTATAGCTATAAAATTATGAAAATGCTAATCAACCATTAGTTCACATATAGGATATGATGGAAGTAAGCTAATGTGTTCTTAGGTGTTAAATCTTTAATAATTTATCTATTATAGCATTATTACCTCAACACCTATATTATTTTTGTTGTTATTGTTATAGAAATGATTTCATTGTACCAGGGAAAGCATCCTTCTAAGACCCCCCATTATATCAAAGGCATAGCTGCCATTAATTGACAAGGAAATAAAATGTTCTACTTGGAAACAACTCCTTCTATATCAAATTTGATTATTGATAAAATATAGGATAAACAAATGACTTGGTTCTCAAAACTAGAAATTGCCTTCCTAACATGGGCCTAGTCATAGCTTCAATCATGAGAAATCACATAGGCCTTTCATTTGATAACTATCTTTAATTTGATCCATGGAATATTTGTTTCTTTAGTAACTCTAAATGTCTTTCTTCAACAACTTTATAGAATATTTCTCTTGCATACTTTTATGATTTTCTACTTTCATTTCTTTACATACGTGAGTACAATGATGATATAATATAATTACTACTATTTTTGTTCAGTTTTGAGCAGTTGTAACATACATCTTGCAAAGCTCTTGAGTAGCTAACTATCCCTACTTTATGATAGCTTATATATTTGTTTGGTTTTGACAAATTGTAACATACATATTGTAAACCCCTTTGGTACCTAACTACCCTACTTCATGATAGAATATAATTTTGTTTATTTTTTAGCACATGTAACATGCATATTACAAACCCCTATGTTAGTCAAATACCCTACTTCATGATAGCTTATAGGTCCCCACTTTTCAATTATATACAATCACCATCGTAAATTTGGGTTGTATTGTTAGTAAACATTTTCATTTAAGGGCCAACTTAACTCCAATTTTGCAACTATGGAACTATTTTGAAGAACATTTTTGATGAAATATGGAACCAAGTTTTGTTTAAACTAAGAAATATAACTTTGGAGGTTCAAAATAATTTGACTCGAGAGCAGTAAGCTATGCTGAAATTTTATTACAAATTTACGTTATGATGAGCATTATAATATACCATGTTTATAGGTGTCGTAGAAACAAAACACTTGTTGTGTTCTACAAAACATTTTTCTATTGCATTCTCATGCATAACAAAGAGGGGTTTTTAACTTCTGCAGTTAAAAATTGAAACCTATACCCAAGGAAATTTGTCTTGTTCTAAATTATATAATGCGCCACCAATAATGACATTGTATAATGAAATTAATTTTCCACAACATAAACTATTCGCGACTAGTTAAAGATGACTAGCCAAGTGTTATGTTCATGTTAACATGTAAAAAATGTAAAAATATTTGCAGAAGATAATCAACACAAACTAGAATAAATTAAAACAACAAATTGATAGACAACCTTAAGATGTAACAATTAATCATTTTAATTTACATTTTTATGTAATATTGGCTAATAAAAAAACCATGCACCAAATCTCCATATGCGGTAGCTCTTAAAACAAGTAAAATGGATGTTGTTAGTAAGTAGGTCAAATATATTAACCCATACAAACATAATAACATATAATGAAATTTATACAATATGATGTACACCATTCTTGACAGTAAACCCATCCAGTGATTACTTGCTTATCTATACATAATTGAAGTACTGTCTACATTGAACAAAGACCACCATTTGGTAGGTGGCAAGCTTTGGCCTGGCCACCAATTAAAGACTATAAGACGAAAAAAAATAAAGAGTTCATATAAGAATTATATAGTAATGCTATAGTCCTAAATTATTAGTCCCTGCCTTAGCATACGATTATTGTTTTCACTCAACAAAAAGAGCATTAGTTTGCTTGGGGCTCCGTGCAACATGCGGAATATTAAAGCCATAGCTAAGGTTTGTAATATTTTATTCTTTTTTTGTGTTTTTTTATTGGGGTATTATTTTACACCTGGTATTTTATTCTCCACTTTGCATGGAATTGCAGGTGTCATTGTGTGCTTTGGAGGGTTGGGCAATGGCAAGTGGCCTACACAATGGTTCTGTCACACAAATACATGCATCTTGTTGTGCTTCCACATTCAGCACAGGTGTCTAAAGAGTAATTCCAACTACAATATCTAAAATAAAAATCTCCTTAGGAAGGATGTTTGTATTCAGCGGGGGAAGCAATTTTTGGGCACAGGCAGTGAGGAGGCTGGTGAAGGTTATGGATTCTATCATTACACCTACCTATGACATTTCATTAAAAGTTTCTTTTCACATACAATAGTGTATTCTACTACAAGTATCATTATTCCTCAAGGAATTATAAATTTTTGGAACAAGAATTTACAATAAACGAGACTGGTTGTTGCCAATGTCATTACATACACACATTCTCGATGTTGGGTATTTACGCTCGATTTATCAAATAAGCATGGTGTTGGGTACATATATAGGTTTGTTTTATGACTTACTACTACTCATACTCAGTGTTTTAGCACATTTATAAGATTGATTTTATTGATTTTATTTGAGATTTGGTATTGTCTTTGAGGGTGATCTAGTTTTGGTGGTGGTGACAGCGTACAAGAAAATTATAAGCTCACATTGTAGCCCTCACTCAACTCTTTAAGAAGATTTTAATACACCTCTTAAGCCCATTTAAGGTATGCCTCTCATTTGATTGAAATTTTTTCTTTTTGTGGGTGTGTATATTGGTTTTAAATGGCATAGAAATGTGTCAAATCTTATCATTATGAATTATATAAATGGGTTTTTTGTTTTAGTATTGGAAGAGGCATTTTGACTCGAATATGGTAGATGGATTTGATGTTGAGGACTCTCTTCTCTTTTTATTCTTATTGCTTCTATTGCCATGTAAATTTTGGGGTTTATGATGCCACAAGATTAGCCATAAAAGCCCAAATAAAATCTTTTTTTAGTTGTTGGTTTCTTTCTTGTATGTATTTTTAGCTAATTTTTCACTTGTTATAGGGATTTGGAATGTTACAATTGGAATTATGGCTATTCAAGAGGTTTTGAAGAACAATATGGTAGAGGGATTTGATGTCTACCTATTATATAGGTTCTTCATTCACTGGACTAGTGTTCATGGAGGGCAATTCAGAGTTTTCCCACAAGTGTTTTTCACGAATGAGATTGATTTTGTAATTTATAAGATTTTATTTTATCCCAATCTCTTTTCTTGCAAGTCATAGTGGGACAAAAAATTGCATGTGTGGGATGGCTTTGATCATGGACATCAGATGTCTTTGAGCATGGATGCATGTGAACTATTTCAAATAAAGCGTTGCAATTTATAGCTAATAGTTTGCGAAGGTGCATCAATTCCCAGTCACTATTGATGATAAAGCAAATAAGTAGGAGCCCTACCTAACCTACATTATGCTCCTATTTTTTTCTATAAGAAGGGATACATCGAAGAGCAACCAACCTTCTTGGTTTGGAATAGGAGCCCTTTTCTAATGTATCTCAAGTCAAGTTTAGAAGCACCAGACTAGTAGATGGAGAAAAACATGGAATTGATAGATGAGGTGCCATTAGAGAATGTCATTTTGATGGACCAAGGTGAGATACGTACTTGACCAAGGTAAATCCCTATAGCTATCTCTCTTCTTAAATTCCACTATTTCGAACCATCTATAGTTCTCCCCTTTCTCCACATAGCCTCCTTCCACTTGACCAGCCTAGCAATTATAGTTGCCTTGGCCAATTAGATGCCTATAGTGGGCGGGGCAACTCCTCTGTTCTGGCTCTATGCCTGCTTCCTAAAAGTGTTCCAAGCATGGAGTGCTCACCCTATCCTAGCCCCCATTCACCAACCACAAATCAAGGATTCAAAATTTTCTTGGGCTTTTTATTCTTGTGTGTAGTGATTTGAATTGTTCTTTGGTTTTATGCAGTGTGCTGCTTACTCAACCAGTGCATTATCAAAGACTACTTGGACCATGTAGACAACCTTTCTGAAATATGATGTAGCTCTTGCTATACTTGTTGGATCGATACTATTTTGAGTATGTATTGTTTTCATTTATATTTATTCATTGTCTATTATAATGTTCTTGAAATCATGTATTGGATTAGAGCTAATTCTAGAATCACTTTCTCAAGGATTTTGATTTCTTATCTTTATCACTTTAAGAACATCATTTTAACATGTGTATGACTGTAAATGTCCTAATTATATAAACATTATGACTTTTGATTGTGAGCCACTTCAATTTTTTTGTTAAATGCCAGCAATGAAAATGTGACAAGCAATGTGTAGTTGTGTATCATCTATTCATTAAAATTGGTAGTCTTCATTTTTTAACAAATTTCTAAAATTATTGTGATCAATGGAAATTTTTAATCCATAGAAAGGGGACAAAGAAAATGTTGATTCAATTTTTAATCTTTCCATTCTCAGCTATAGTTTCCTAATTACAAGATAAGCTTTTGAAATGATTTTTTGGTTATTGCATCATATTTTTATCACTATATTTCCTCTTGTTTACTAGCTTTTCTAATTTCAAAGGAAAAAAATCAAATACCTTTTTAGGGCATTAATGCACCATAAGGAACTATGTTACATGAAATAATTTTTTAAAAGTTTTCCTCTCGTATTTATGCTTGCCAGAAGGGACAATATTTCTATTATTTTCTGTTTAATATCATTTTGGTAGGGAACAATTTCATTGTTTTAGCAGTGTTGCATTTCTTACAGAATGATTATGTATATTAGTTATTAACTGGTTATAGTCAGGTTGTTCTTTGTATAATCAAATAACTTTTGAGAGATCAATTACTAACTCCCTATCTATTGTAGGGAAGAGATGAATCAATCTGGAAATTAGATTTTCCTAAGACCATGACATCAGCCTATTTGTTCCATAAACTAGAATTCTTAGGTTCTATATGGTCAAACACAATCACACCCTGACTAGAAATTGGAAACATAGAGAGAAAGGTACTTGTATGTGCAGGTGTTGACCACAGGTTAATATTTTCATTCCAAACTAAATCATCATGTATATCAGAAGAAAACAATGAGAAATCAATTAGAACGGATTGATAGAAAGCCATCTATGACAATAACTTCTATCCTCCTCCTTCAGTTTCTATTGATTTTGATATCTTGTTGTTGTATCCAACAAATTCACCTCTCTCTCTCTCTGTGTATATATATTACTGACAAGGATTTGATGATTCTTGCAAAAAAACTTCTTGGAACTTGCATTTGGAGTAGCTTTGGTAGTGTTTTTGATCTTGGAAATGATTAGAGTATGTATGTTTTTCTCTCTATCAAAAGGTTGTCCTTATAACTAGATATTTAGGGGATCACTAAATGTTCAAATGTCAAGTACATACGTTGGAAATATCTTAGCTGTCTAAGCATCGATTTTATGACATGTGTAATGGTTTTGCATTTTGCACTTGATCAAGCTTGACCCAATGATCCATTGAGTTTCAAAAACTTAAAATGTTGTCATATCTGATCAGATTCAGACTTGCATATTCAAGACCATGTATATTGTGATTCTCTTAGTCGATAAGACATTCCCTTTCATGTATTCTTTTGTGTTGTTATGTGATACCCCATCATGCAACCCTAGAGTGCTAGACTAACAAGTGCAAAGATTATATATATATATATATTCGAAGTAAAAGAATGCAATAATACTAATATCAACATTAACATAAAACAAATAGCTAACACCTCTAGGGAACATAACTACATCATAAAACATAAATTTACAACAATTCATTATAATACAACATAAAAGGATTACATTATACATTAATAAATATAAATAGTTACAGAAGTTTAACTACAAGATTACATGATTACAAGATACATGACCGATCATAACAGTTTACAATAGATAATAATTTGTACAGTATAGCTCTAAAGATGCAAGTACAAGTCTAGAATTGGAATCACAACTGCAGATATCACGAATTAGAATGACCAAGAAAACCATTGGATTAAGCTCTTCCACCCAACCATGTGGAACCAATTCGGATTACTTGATGAGGTAATTGGTTTTAGAAGGGTAACTAAGGCATGCCCATCAAATCATGAGCTAAATTAAGACAATAAACTCAGGTGAGAGAATCAGATTGAGAGCTAGAATAAATTACCCCAGCGATCGAGGCAAGTATAAGATCTTTAAAAGAATTTGATTCCTTGAAAGCTGAATAGCATCGACGAAGGATCCCCCCCTCACAGAAAACTAGGAAAGATTAGGACCCGGGAACCAAGAATATTATTTGTAGAAGAAAGTAGCAACACCAAAGATGGCTTTTGCCTCAAAGAACTGTCATCCCTAGAATATAATGTTGTAGAAAAAGAACAAGAATCTGATAAGGCAAGAGGAGGAACACAGAAAAGAATGAGATAATTACTAGATAGACAAAATGACTTGCACAAAAAAAACACTCATTCAAGAAAGCAAGATCATACCCAAAACTTCAATCCCAGCTTCACAATTCTCTCGCTCCCAATTTCCTCAGCTTCCCGTGCAATTCTTTTCCCCCAAATTTTCTGTCCCCCCTCTCCTCCTTTCTCCTCCCACAAATAACTCCCCATTAACCAAAAGTAGGCAAAAGCCATTAATTCCCACTACACCCCAAAATCTGTTACAGAAACCCACTAACATCTAAAACTAAAAGCAAATTATTTTTCTTTTCCAGATAGATTTCCAAGTCAGGATTCTCCTACGACAACTCACCAAGCAATAAATTCATTAACTCATAATATTTTCAAACTACCATATAATATTTCAACAATAAAATGATATTAATAAGATATGACAATCACTTATGAAATCATTAAAATTACTAATTTAATCCAACACATAAATAATAATATTCTCAAAATCACAATAATGAATAATGACTAGCAAAACTATTATGTCTAACCTATAATTATTAGTATTATTATCCATTTCCAAACATTTCATAAGGACTGAAACCATCACATTCAAGAAAAGATAAATGTACCCCAGTGACGACCATAACCAGAGGCAAGGACCAAAGAGTGACATCATACTCACAACCACAACTGATGAAAGAAACTGACCTAGGGAAAACCCCATGTTATCTCCTTTCAACAGTATCCATTGGCCAAGGGCATGCTCAGACCTACTAAGTCAGGTGGAGTCGATGCCCGGTACCTGCAACCTGCATCAAGATGATATGTTGTATACAACATACGCATATATATCAAACACATAGATTCAGGGAATCACAGCGTAGTAGGGTGCTTGAAATGAGTAATACTACACCATCCCTACTCACAAGCATAAAAAATAAACAGAAAGATCTCTAATCAGACAACATTAAATCTGTTGGTGCCTACATAAAATTTAGATTTCAAGCATTTAAATTTGTAGGCACTTTTCAAGAAAATCTAAGAATTTCTAAGTCTAGCGGCCTTCACTTTTTCATGCATGTATCTTTGTATATGCATCGCTATTTGTATGTACATTTGAATGTGCAAGCGTGAATGTACATTAGCAGGCCCAAAATTGAAAATTCAATCAGCTTCAAAAAAGTACAAAAAATAGTTGTATGCATATTAGGCTTGTATGTGCAATTCCGGGTGTGCAAAGGTGGTTGTATATCATAGATTCCTGGAATATTTCATGCTTGTATGTAAAAGGTTGCATGCATATTGTGTTGTATATTCGATATGCAATGGGTAGATACAATGGCCAGATTTCAAAAAGATTCAAATCAAGCCTGATGGGTGCATACAAAGCAGGGTCAAAAAGTCAAAGGCATTTCCTTGTATGTCAGGTTGTATGTATGTGATAGATGCAATTGCACATACAGTGAAATATACAATGGGCATATACAATATGATATACAAGTGGACATATGCAAAGTGGACATGGCCGAAAAGTTACCTGCATTTGTGAACTAGGTGAAGTCTGCCATTGTATATTGGGATTGTATATTCCCAATATACAATCGAACATACAACAAACAGATGCAAAGAAATATACAAAGCGAGAGCAGTCAAAGTCAATGGTCTTCAAAAGCATGGTGGGCCCCACATGGTTATATGTTTCGTGGGTTGTATGTTTGTGTGATATACAATGCAATGTACAAAGGTACAGATACAACCTAGATGTGAAAACAAAAAGTTTGTTGTGGTGGATAAGTGGTTGGGGTCCGCGGGTTGTATATTGCACATTGTATGTGCAATATACAAGGTGATATACAAAGAATAAAGATACAAGCCAGACCCGAATGTGATTTCAATTTGTTTCATAAAAATTTGGGGTCCGCCACTTGTATACATTGTGACTATTTGTATATGCAATTGCATATACAAATGCAAGATACAAAGGTTGATGCAATGGTCCGATAGCAAGAATGGATACAATGGCTCGTCGGCAGGATAATACCTATCGACGGACACTTCCAGGGTTTTTCCAATGGCCGATGAACATGCAAATACATAGCGATGGAGGTCCAATGGTAGGATGCCACGTGTCTAAAGAAATTGTATGTACATGCTTTTGCATATACAAAGATTTGAGGGCAAGAAAGGTAAAAAATGGGCAAAAGGTAAAAGTGTATTGTTCACGCTGGGCAAAGTTAGCGATGGAAAAGGGGCACCTACGTGGCATGATCTCATTGGTCAATGGCTTTTCAACATGATTTGAAGCCATCAATCTCGGCGGGAGGAAATGAATCGATGGCTATCATTCAAACTTTCAAGAACAGGAAGAGATTTGTATGTGTTCACAGTTGCATTTCAAATGGAAAGAAAATTTAGAGCACGCAATTGTTGCAACTCCAGAAAATAGGTAGGTTGGCATTTATGGCAGAATTTGCAAAGGCATGGTCGATTGATTGACAGGCTAGCTACCTTGTTAAAGGCAAAAATCTTCAGTCGGTAGCTCACATCCCGAACCCTGCCCTTCCCTCTTCTTCTCATGGCTGAATTGAATGTTCTTGGTGCCATTTTCATGGTGCAGTGTATCTGGTGGCATTTTGAGTTAACCATGTAATTAATTGCTAAGTACACGTTCTTGCTGTATAGTGAACTGTGTTACTCATTTTTTTGGTTGTTGAAGACTTGGGCATTTTTTTCGAAAAAATAACGAAGAACAGAGCTTTTTGGCTGTTCTGTCTCTTTTGGAGTTTATGAGTTGCATTTTGAATGCATGTTGCACATATGTTTAGTTTCATGTCATTTTTATATGAAAAATGCTTCTTTGCATGTGTTTAGTTATTTGTCTCCATTTGCTGTATGCATCCCTTCTTTTGAATCTATTTGCTAAGGGTTACTAAGATTCTAGGATATAGATTTGTTGTATTGCATGCTTGATCTTTAACTTCCATTCAAGGAGTGGATTAAATTGTTTTAGGTTAAGTATGAAGAAGATTGTATGGCAGCAGGGATAGTTGTAAGTAGAGATTGCTAAACACTCATTCTTGAGTGATGTTTGTAATGCAAGCACCAACTTGACCCCTTGAAACTTGAATGCCAATGCAAATCATTCACTTGTATACGTCTAGTTGACTCCTTGCCCTGAGATAGGCACCGGTCTGCCCTTGTGTAGTAGTTATGATCCAAAACCCCCTGTCTTACATCTAAAACATAAAAACAAATCCTTTCTTAATTCCAACCTGTTAGTTTGTAAGAGTAGAAATAGGACCCCTACATACTCTCATCCTCAACTAGTTAGATATGTCCAAGAATATTGCCAAACTTGTGATTTATCACCCAAACCTTAGTCCAAACATGAGAGTATTCTACCTGTTCTAAAAAGCTAAACCTTTCTATCATTGGGTGAGTCAAAGTTAAATCATTAGCAATAGGGATACCCCCCTTGGTGCGGCAGAACCTGAAGTGAAGGGGAGGCAGCTCATGCAACCTCTTGTATTTGTTGGCCAAATCTGCCTATGCATTGGAACTTGCAAACCCTCTACTGATTCGAAGAGAAAGACCCAACAAAATCCATATAGCATAGTAACATTATTTTCCATAATAAATTAACTATTAACTAACCATGTTACAACATAAACTGTAATAACAATAATGTCATCATAACACATGTCAATAACCACATTAGTCAACCATAGTCCATCATGAACATAATAAGCATAAACCATAAATCTAACCACTCAAATGTCTCAAAATTGTCTAAAAGCAATGGAAAACTATCAACTGACACAAGCCAAAATTGAGGGGCATTACATCCTCCCCCTCTAGGATCAGGCTTACTCCTGGAAGCCTACAACAAGATAAATATAGGGATCTCCCATCTCGACCTAGGCATCTTCATATACAAACATACCTCAAAAGAATGAATTCAAAACAAGGAGTACGAACAAGGAAAAAAATTTTATCTACAGAGTTTAAGCACTAGGTCACATAATGGGCTCAATAACAACCAAAGTACCCAGTGTTCAAACTTGGCTCTGATACCAAATGTGATGCCCGATCATGCAAACGTAGAGTGCTAGACTAACAAGTGCAAAGATTACAGAATTTTTTTTTGAAGCAAAAGAATGCAATAATACTAATATCAACATTAACATAAAATGAACTGCTAACACCTCTAGGGAACATAACTGCATCATAAAACATAAATTTACAACAATTCATTATAATACAATAGAAAAGGATTACATTATACATTAATAAATATAAACAGTTATAGAAGTTTAAATACAAGATTACATGATTACAAGATACATGACCGATCATAACGGTTTACAATAGACAACAATTTATACAGTATAGCTCTGAAGATGC
This sequence comes from Cunninghamia lanceolata, assembly GCA_027924645.1. Classification (NCBI taxonomy): domain Eukaryota; kingdom Viridiplantae; phylum Streptophyta; class Pinopsida; order Cupressales; family Cupressaceae; genus Cunninghamia; species Cunninghamia lanceolata. The sequence continues at coordinate 13,896,681 of BSBN01000237.1, read as the reverse complement.
AAGTACAAGTTTGGAACTGGAATCACAACTGTAGAGATCACAAATCAGAATGACCAAGAAAACCATTGGATTAAGCTCTTCCAACCAACCATGTGGAACCCTGAGGTCCACACCTCCAAGCTAGGAGATAACAATGAGGTTCCCCAACACAAGTAAGGACAAAAGGACTAACAGAAAATAGAAATACCATAAGATCACATGTGGACAATATGAAACACAACAATCAACATCCAGAGGCAAGAGAACATGACAAGATGGAGTGCAGTAAGGTGGAGTGTCATTGCATGGTTCATGATTTACCCTAACTGTCTCTCTCTAGACGCCGGCCCCCATCTATGGTTACCCAGACAACCTCTCTCTAGGCGCCAGCCCCATAGGTCACACATGCGGTTTACCTTATTTATATTAATGAGAAGTGTTTACCCTTTCCCTCCCTTAGTTAATTATTAGGTTTTCTCTTGTTTAATCCTCTTCCAGCAAGTTGCCCAGATAACCACTTTGGGTGCTGACCCCACATCGGAAGCCACTCCCCTACTTGCACTCAGTTGACCCAACCCAACTAGGACAAAAACACAAGGATACACATGAAGTACCTCCAACTTTCACAACAAGCCAATTCAATAACAAGAGGCATGCAAGGTCCAAGACTATAATCAATTCCCTCTCTCTCTAGAATACAGAGAGTCAAAAAGCATCAACAAGAACACAGTAATTTCTCCCACACAAGAGTCTCAAACAAAGCCTCTGGATAAGTGGCACAACCATGAAAGAAAAAGACCAAAGTCCCTTAACCCAACTCTTCATCAGACATCGACAATTATAAAAAACAAGGTAATCAAATAGATTTATAAATCTATCAATACTAATTAAAAGGTGTTAACCAAAGAATCCATTTACTCCCGATCACAACATTAACTAAAAGGTATTTAAAGAAAAATAGTATTAATGTAATACTTAATACCAAAACTTATATTTCTATTTAAACCCTAACATTATAATGACTAAGATAATTATATAAGTTTCCTTGCATTACAATTACTACTTAGCTAAATAAGATCCCATAAACACACCAATGCTAATTACTCATAAACCAATAAGGTAATAATATTACTCTTCCAAACATATTTATTCTATTCCAATACAAACCTATGTTAACTAACTATGCAAGGAAATTAATACATTCCTTTCCCTATAACAATTTTGAAACATTAAAAAGATTTATACCTTTCTTAAACAGTCAACAAAATTTAGAAACTTAACACCCTAATATCATCATTAAATTTTTCCTAATATATTTGCTATACAAGATTTGGTATAAAACTAATGCGATAAATTAAAGTATATACCAATGTGCTAGATGTTATTTATGGAGAAATAATACAAGATATCCTATACCTACTTTCATTCTGAATTATAAAGTTCTTAAATTCTAATAGTCAAAGTATAACCAAAATACTGAAGTACTGCAATTAGTGCTACACTTACCAATGCAGTCTAGTATTTAATAATCTAATTTGATAAATTAGATAACATATGTCAAATATTAAACTACTCAAAACCAATACTCTAAATTCCAATGGATTGAACTAATACTCTTTCTTTTTTGACAATAATGTAATTAATCTTTTGAGGTATCAAGTATTCACACCTACTTAGAAGTCTTACAATAATGCTAAAACAATAAGTCTAAACTTCAACAATTATCAAATCTAACATACCTACACTAATGAAATCTATACCAAAACCTATGATCCCAACAATAATAAGAAACCCAAGACATCAAACGGACACTTATATCCATGCCCACTCAAATGAAATACCACGACTACATCCTAGAGAAGATTTTACTATACTACCATATTTATCTCTATCCTTATTTATTCATTCTAGATCTAATATGAATAGAAACAAAGCAATAATTACTTATAACTCTCATTAAAATAAAATCATAGAAGACTCCATGAAATCTAGTAAAAGATCTTCTGACAAAATCACTTAAAGAAAGAGAATAAGACCTTCTATTCTTCATTGGAAGACGTAAGTTTTAACCATAGGTATCAAATTTCTATGCTCTAGAACTGAGCAATTACTAAATATAAACATTGCAAGTGGCTGTCAGAAATGGAGCAAAATAACATGTTTCAATTCCTAAGATAGCAATGATTCTAGATAAAAGGCTGAAGTAGCTATGATAAAGATTTGATGAATACAGAGGATTAAAACAATCAACTTGGAAGAAATCTGCAAGTGGATACAATGCTAAAACGATCCATACTAGAGGCTGACGCTGCTAAAGATTACAGACATACATTTATTTTTAAAAGGGAAGGCCTGAAGAACACCATACAGCGGCATCTAGCAAGGATAAGAATTGAAGGTGGAAGGTGCTAAATTTCCTTAGATCTACGTAGCTAGCAGAACAATACGATAGGTTGTAAATAGGATAAATGACTCAGACATACACGATTTAGAGGAGGAAGAAACTTAGGAGAATAAATCAAGTTGGTTTAAAAAGCATTTAACTCAGCAAGACAACCTACAAGCTTTGATGGATAGAACGTTTAAGAGGAACTTATAAAACTCAGGTACAATCTCTATATAAGGCCGAACTCCCAAGCAAGTCTCACCGAAAATGAACTCAAGATAGGATCCAGTTATTCTCAGATGAAGGTATCAAGTTAGGTGATGGTTTTAGCAACAAGCAAGTATCTCAGCTAAGAGACGTAGTAACTCATGTGAGTGTCTCAAGTCATGAGCAGATAGACTACCAATTCGGATTACTTGATGAGGCAATTGGTTTTAGGAGGGTAACTAAGGCATGCCCATCAAATCATGAGCTAAATTAAGACAATAAACTTAGGTGAGAGAATCAGATTGAGAGCTGGAATAAATTACTCTAGTGATCAGGGAAAGTATAAGATGTTTTAAAGAATTTGATTCCATGAAAGCTGAAGAGCATCGACGAAGGATTCCCCCCTCACAGAAAACAAGGAAAGATTAGGACCCGGGAACTAAGAATATTATTGGTAGAAGAAAGTAGCAACACCAGAGATGGCTTTTGCCTCAAAGAACTGTCATCCCTGGAATATAATGTTGTAGAAAAAGAAAAAGAATTTGATAAGGCAAGAGGAGGAACACAAAAAAGAATGAGATAATTACTAGATAGACAAAACGACTTGCACAAAAAAAACACTCATTCAAGAAAGAAAGATCATACTCAGAACTTCAATCCCAGCTTCACAATTCTCCCGCTCCCAATTCCCTCAGCTTCTCGTGTAATTCTTTTCCCCCAAATTTTTTGTCCCCCCTCTTCTCCTTTCTCCTCCCACAAATAACTACCCATTAACCAAAAGTAGGCAAAAGCCATTAATTCCCACTACACCCCAAAATCTGTTATAGAAACCCACTAACATCTAAAACTGAAAGCAAATTATTTTTCTTTTCTAGACAGATTTCCAAGTCAGGATTCTCCTATGACAACTCACCAAGCAATAAATTCATTAACTCATAATATTTTCAAACTACCATATAATATTTCAACAATAAAATGATATTAATAACATATGACAATCACTTATGAAATCATTAAAATTACTAATTTAATCCAACACATAAATAATAATATTCTCAAAATCACAATAATGAATAATGACTAGCAAAACTATTATGTCTAACCTATAATTATTATTATTGTTATCCATTTCCAAACATTTCATAAAGACTAAAACCATCACATTCAAGCAAAGATAAATATACCCCAGTGACAGCCATAACTAGAGGCAAGGACCAAAGAGTGACATCAGACTCACGACCACAACTGACAATAGAAACTGACCTAGGGAAAACCCCATGTTATCTCCTTTCAACAGTATCCATTGGCCAAGGGCACGCTCAGACCTGCTAAGTCAGGTGGAGTCGATGCCCGGTACCTATAATCTGCATCAAGAGGATAGGTTGTATACAACATACGCATATATATCAAACACATAGAGTCAGAGAATCACAGTGTAGTAGGGTGCTCGAAATGAGTAATACTACACCATCCCTACTCACAAGCATAAAAAATAAACACAAACATCTCTAATCAGACAACATTAAATGCATATAGCATAGTAACATCATTTTGCATAATAAATTAACTATTAACTAACCATGTCACAACATAAACTGTAATAACAATAATGTCATCATAACACGTCAATTACCACATTAGTCAACCATAGTCCATCATGAACATAATAAGCATACACTATAAATCTAACCACTCAAATGTCTCAAAATTGTCTAAAAGCAATGGAAAACTATCAACTGACACAATCCAAAATTGAGGGGCATTACATGTTACATGATGTGATGAGCACTCCATTAGTTAGATTTTTTTGTATATGTCATTCACTATTCTATTTTGTTCTGTGTTGCATAACCATATTTTCCAATTCCACATTTATGTAGTAGATGAGTAATATGACAAAAGGGTTTTGTGGATAAAACAATGATAGAATTATTTGCATTCTCATTCCTGATCCCGTAAGTGAACCATCATCTAGCACATGGTGTTCATTATGAGTTTGTTTTTCTTTATTAAATAAATAACTTTAAGGTCATCTGCTATGCAATGTATAAAAATCTTCTTCCTCATTGATTTGTTGTGGACAATATACTTGATTTGAATTGATTGCCTTTGCACGAAGAAGGTGATAGCACATGCAATTATTTTTTGGGGTCTTTCCTATAAAGGAAACACATAATTTTGTGTTTTATTTATAAGCAAAAAATTAGCAATTAGTGTTTTTTATTTATTCAAAATTTTCCAATACTACTATGATTTATTTGTTTCAGTTAATATTTCATTTTGTTCCCAGGATTTCTTGATTTTAGTATGTGTTTTGTATACATTATACATAACAACATTGACTAACATGTTCTTCCTACTTGCCTAATTAGAACATAGCCTAGTAAGGGGACATTGTGAGTAGAAAAGTTTAGTGAGGGTTAGTTACTTTCAGGTCCAATGTACTAGAAATTTCCATTAAATAAACTTATAGGCACATTGAAGAGTGAAAATGCAACTCGTAACATTCATGGTTAAAAAGCTCACTTAAAGCTAGAAATAGATGTTAGTTTTGGCAATGCACTTGAATGGTTTGTCTCTGTAATGATATTCAAAAATTAGTGAAACAATTCTATCTATGTGGTGTAAATGACAAAATGTAGGTCACCTCATAACATTAGGTTATATTAATGTATTGGCATGTACTATGGAGGAGATTAATCTTATATGTGCTCATAAGTGGGCTTAGTTTCTTAATCACTAGTATACAATTTTGATGTCAATTAGACGTAATCAAACTTGATGTACCCAGATATTTCTCGTAGATTGGGTTTCATGTAAGATTGAATCAAATACAATAGTATTCTAGGTGTCATCTTCTGTTTGTATTCCATTAGAGATTCTTATTAACTTATGAATCATAGATGATATACATGCTCCTCCGAAACCATCCAAAATTTCCCGTTTATGATTGGTGTCAATTATCCAATATAAGATTTAGTAAATGGTTGGACAATCTTAAATTGTGTAAAAAACAACTCAATTTATTACTTAAAAACTTACAATCTTCATGTTTTCCTTTTATGGTTTGATGATTTTTTAGATTTGTTTTTTTTATTGTTATCATGGGATTCTTTGCATATTTGAGACACCTCGCAGTGTAACAATTTGGATGGAGAATTAGTACTCAAACATAGAAATCTAGGACCTCTTAAATTCATAATGGGTGCTCTTGGGTGTTCTTAGTTTAGAATTATTGAAAACTAGTTAATTGAATCTTCTCATAGTTGTAATAGTCATCCCAGACTTATACCTGTAACACTAACCACTAAATAAATTGTGCTTGATAGTGGCTAATTAGAATATATTTTGTTCTACCTAATTTAAGATGAAGTTGGAAAGAAACTCCCACAATGCTATTAAAAAATACAAAATATGATTTTTCTTTTGATCTTTATGATTCCCACATGTTACAATTTTAGTTAAGTTATTTGGATCCAAAAATGTTTTTTGGGGGTTTCTTCTGAAAAAGTAAAGCATATTGTGTTAACCTAGTTCATAAAAAAATACCAAAACTCTCTAAGTATCATTCCAAATATGCTTCATAAACATTATTTATAGAAAGCTTAGAGCATATATATTTTCTGATGCCTAAGTAGATGAAATAAAAATTCCCAGACTCATTTAAGTTCTTAATTACATGGAAAAATGTAGATTTAAAAAACTTATGATGGGGATAACAAATTTTTGGAGAAAGTAAAAAACATTGATCGTTAAAGTTGCCTAAAGCTTTACCTTAATAGTGCCAGCTTCCTTAATAGCTCTGACTAATTTAAGCTATTGAAGTAGTTGGTTCTCTACCATTGCAAATATTACAACATCCACTTGTTTTACATCATCTATCATGCTATCATGATCATCAAATGAACCCTGCTATTTACATTCATATACACCACAATAAATTATATAATTGGCCATAAGATAAATAACACAGTAGTGGAGATAATTATAAATAAACTTGTCCTTTCTCTATAATTCAATTATTTTTGCATCCACTTAGTTTTACCGAATCTATCAAATGAACCCTGTTATTTGCATACATGCTCTATTGAAATACATCGAACAACTGAGAGGGGGGTGAATCAGTTGTCCTAAAACTTTAACGAATTATGAACATCAACTCATCAAACACTTATATTTAGATATAACAATGAAAGCATGAAATAAGAAGCTTAACACAATAACATAATCAACACATGAGACACTAGATTTTTACATGGAAAACCCTAAAGGAGAAAAACCACAGTGGGTGTTAGCCCACAATAATCAATGAGTTATAGCAATATCAAAAATTGGAGCCACACTACTAAGAGGGTGGCTCATTGCCAAAGGGGTGGCTCACTGCCAAAGGGGTGGCTCACTACCAAAGGGTGGCTCACCACCAAAATGGATGAACTAAGATAGTAGCATCTACTGCATGCCAGGGTTCATTTCCATTGAAGTACAATAACTCTTCTCTACTCTGCCTTATTCACTCACTCCTCTTATCTCATCATTTTCACTTCCTTTCACTTTTTTATGATTTGATTACAATCATTTATACACTTCATCAACCTTGGAATGAGCATCAAGTTCAGCACTACATTCATCAACCGTTGGAACAATCTCCAAGGTTGACATTACAAACATACATAAAAATAGGTCTGGACCTAATACAAATTTAGCTAAGGAAAAGATGTAAAGATGTATGTAGATCATGCCATGCCTTAGCTGGGACTAAATTGCAATCATTCACACCATGACACTCTTCTACAATCTTCAAGGCATCTCTGTAAATAATGATTTCAACCAGGTCGGCTAGGATTGGAGATAATACTGGGTTTTCAAAGAATAGACTTCATCCATAATCTATATTTCTCTTTGCGGACCAATCCAAATGTAGGAACATGATCAGGAGACATCCATAAGCACATTGTAATCACCAGGAACAATCACACGATCTTTAACCACTCTATCAAGAAGATTCTTCAAATCGGAGTACAAGAACAACTCTGTCAGCCACTGTCATAAGTAAAGGATAGCTTGTGGACCACCAAATCATGAAACATTGTAGTTGAAGGTACTTATCATCGTTCTAGACTTAAGTCTAGAACCACAGATAGAAATACTTCAATGTAGAGGAATGCAGAGCATAACACTTTCTCCCTGTCACCACCAAACATACAGGAAAAATAGTTTTCACTCTGGTGAACATAACTCACTAAAATCTTCATATCGAAGGCTCAAACATAGAACATAACATCTTTAGACATTCCTCTAACTCACTTCCAATCTGGAGACAAGAATATTCATCCTATAGAAAATGCGGAGAAAATCGCCAGACTATTCTTCAGTAAACAAAGATACTCTTCCATACACTGTTTCCACTATAATTCACTATTCCTGCCAGAGGAGCTAATTTTCTCAATATCCTCAACGTCTAAATCACTTACTCAATGTCTTCAACACTTACATAGGCAAATACCAAGCATCTAACTCATAACAAAATAAGAGCATAGTTGACACCAATGACAACAATGATATGTTGACATCATTGACAACACTGGTTAGACACATACTTGCAACAATTTCCCCATTTGTCATTGATGGCAACATATGATGTGAAAAACTGATAAGACCATCAAGACAAGATTCTCCCCTTTCTATTTATACATCTACACTCTTTCTCCCCTAAGTTTTTCACATGATTTCTCTCCCCCTTTGACATCAATGGAAAAGGGAAAATACTTGCATTCTGCTACTCTCATTTAACTGAACTTTTCTTTGTTGTCAACACTATCTTTATTTGAAAAATCTAACTACTCCCCCTGAGAGGTAGCTCCCAAGACATTAATCTAGATCAATGAATAAGATTTTATGCACCACTAGATTGATGCATTCTTATGCATCTTAGTTCAGAGAAGGAAGGGTAATTGCCCCTAACTTTTCTCTGAGATACTCAAAGGTATCCTTAGGTAGAGGCTTAGTGAATATGTCTGCAACCTGATCTTTTGTGGGCACATATTCCATCTTCACTTCATTCTCTATCACCTTTTCTCTCAAAAAGTGATACCTTATTGATATATGCTTTGTTCTTGAGTGCATCACCAGATTTTTTGAAATGTTTATAGCACTTGTATTGTAACAAAAAAATGCAATTGGATCTTTATAGACAATTCCTATGTCCTTCAAGGTTTGTTTCATCCATAATACTTGAGTGCAATAGGATGTTACTACAATATACTTTGCTTCTACAGTTGACAAAGAAATTGAGTCTTTCTTTTTACTCAACCATGAAGCTAGTCTATTACCCAAGAAGAAAGCACCTCCACTTGTACTCTTTATGTCATCAACATCTCCAGCCCAATCAAGATCTGTATAAGCACTGAGAGTAAAATTATTATCCTTTGGATACCATAAGCCATGATCTGGTGTACCTTTTAAATACCTCAAGATTTACTACCATCACATGTGATTCCCTTGGATCTAAATGAAATCTTGCAACAAGAAAAATTGCATGCATAATATCAAGTCTGGTTTGAGTTAGAGAAAGCAATCCTCCAATCATAGATCTGCACCTTTTCTTATCAGTCTTGGGTGATTCATCAATTTTGATCAACTTGCAACCAGTCACCATGGGAGTACATACTGGTTTGGAGTCTTCCATCCCAAAATTCTTTAGCAACTCTTTCACATACTTAGACTAAGATATGAAGATTCCTTTATCTGATTGATTGATTTGTAGACCTAGAAAGAAAATCATCTAGCCAAACATGGACATCTCAAACTCTTTTTGCATTTCACCAGCAAATTTCATACACATACCTTCATTCCCTCCAAATATGATATCATCAACAAAGACTTCAACAATCAAAATTTGATTACCATTAATCTTGAAATAAAGGTTCCTATTAGTAGTACCTTTATTGAACTCTCACTATAATAAGTAATTATCCAACCTTGCATATCAAGCGCTAGGAGCTTGCTTCAGTCCATACAATGCTTTCTTCAACCTGCATACCATGTCACCTTGATCTGATAATAGGAATCCTTTTCGATGCTCAATGTAGACTTCCTCTTTCAATTCACCATTTAGAAATGCAAATTTCACATCCATTTGATACACTTTGAAATCTTTGTGAGCTACAAATGCCAGAAACATTCTGATTGCTTCAATCTGAGCTACTAGAGCAAAAGTCTCTTCAAAAGCTAGTCCTTCAATTTGAGAATATCCTTTGCATACAAGCCTTGCTTTATTTCTTATAACTTCTCCATCTTCATTCATCCTATTCCTAAAGACCCATTTGGTTCCAATAACATTTTTTGTCAGCAGGTCTAGGAACTAATTCCCAAGTTTCATTCTTTTCTATCTGCATTAGTTCTTTCTTCATTGCCTTTACCCCAATTTTCATCATTGCAAGCTTCATTCACAGATTTTGGTTCAACTGTAGAGAGAAAATAGTAATTTACTTGTTCTTCTATAGGTTTTCTCCTTGTCAGTATTCCTTTATTTTTGTTTCCAATAATATGATCTTCAGAGTGATTGATTCTTACATACATGGGGGTTTTAGCAGCACTTTCCAAAGCCTTTTCTTCTTCACCTTGATTGTCTTCTTGTTCAACTTTTTCTTCATAAGTTGTAGTAGTAGGTTCATCTGATTCATAGGCATTCATGTTATTCCTTTGTCTTCATCCACCTTCACGTTTGCACTCTCAACAATCTTTTTCAGTCTTTTATTGTAGCACTGGTAAGCCTTACTCTTTGTAGAGTAACCAAGGAAGATTCCTTCATCACATCTTGCATCAAATTTCCCTAGATCTTTATCTCTTCTAATATAAAATTTTCTTCCAAAGACTTTGAAATATCTTACTCTAGGAATTCTTCCATACCACAATTCATAAGGAGTTTTGGTACCATTACCTTTCACTCGAACTCTATTTTGAATGTAGACAATAGTATGTATAGCTTCTTTCCAAAAGATTTTTCGCATACCTCCTTCCTTCACCATTTTCCTAGTAGCCTCTTGAACTATCCTATTCTTCCTTTCCACAACTCCATTCTACTGAGGAGTTCTAGGTGTAGACAACTTCCTTTTTATTCCTTTCTCTTCACAGAAAATGTTGAATTCATTTGAAGTGAACTCACCTCCTATGTCAGACCTCAAACATTTGATTTTCAGCTCTATTTCATTCTCAACCATTGCCTTAAAGGATTTCAACTTCTCTAGGGCTTTAGATTTGTCTCTTAAAAAAGTAACCCAAGTCATTCTAGAATAATCATCAATAAGTAACATGAAGTACCTATCACCCTGCAGACTTCTTACCCTTGTAGGACCAGATAGGTCTATATGCACTAGATCCAGTAGACCAGAAAAAAATTGTTCTTTGCTCTTGAAACTTGTTCTTGTCTGCTTCCCAAACTCACATTCCTTACAAATGGTATTGGTGGGATTCACAAGCCTTGGTAGATCTCTCATAGTCTAACCTGATCTTATCTTTACCAGATTGTCAAAGTTTATATGACACATCCTTCTATGCCACAACCAACTCTCATCTACTTGGGCCAATAAACAATAATCATTAGTTCTCTTAATTGATAAATGTTACCACTGGTCTTCTTACCGGTACCAATCACAAATCTAGAGCTTTCCATGATCTTGCACCCATTATCTTTGAATCTCAAATCATAACCTTTGTCACATATATGCAAACACTCAAAAGATTATGAACAAGGGTTCGAAGCACTGACATAGTTGTGAAAGAATTCTTTTGCTCTACCCACTTCTACATTTCCCTACTCTGTAAAACAAACCCTTCCTAAGAGCAAATCAAATTCTACAACAAAAAGATGTACAAAAAAGATAACATAATTGGTTGTATATAAAATTATAGCTATAAAATTATGGAAATGCTAATCAACCATTAGTTCACATGTATGATATGATGGAAGTAAGCTAATTTGTTCTTAGGTGTTAAATCTTTAATAATTTATATATTCTAGCATTATTGCCTCAACACCTATATTATTTTTATTGTTATTTTTATAGAAAAGATTTCATTGTACTAGGGAAAACATCCTTCTAAGACCCCCCATTATATCAAAGGCATAGCTGCCCTTAATTGACAAGGAAATAAAATGTTCTACTTGGAAACAACTCCTTCCATATCAAATTTGATTATTGGTAAAATATAGGATACACAATTGACTTTGTTCTCAAAACCAAAAATTGCCTTCCTAACATGGCCCTAGTCATAGCTTCAATCATGAGAAATCACATAGGCCTTTCATTTCATAATTATCTTTAATTAGATCCATGGAGTATTTGTTTCTTTAGTAACTCTAAATGTCTTTCTTCAACAACTTTATAGAATATTGCTCTTGCATAATTTTATGATTTTCTACTTTCATTTCTTTTCATGCGTGAGTATAATGATGATATAATATAATTACTACTATTTCTATTTGGTTTTGAGCAGTTGTAACATACATCTTGCAAAGCTCTTTGGTAGCCAACTACCCCTACTTTATGATAGCTTATCTTTTTGTTTGGTTTTGACAAATTGTAATATACATCTTTTAAATGCCTTTGGTATCTAACTACCCTACTTCATGATAGATTATAATTTTGTTTATTTTTTAGCACATGTAGCATGCATCTTACAAACCCCTTTGGTAGTCAACTACCCTACTTTATGATAGGTTATAGGTCCCCACTTTTCAAGTATGTACAATCGTCGTCATAAATTTGGGTTGTATTGTTAGTAAACATTTTCATTTAAGGGCCAACTTAACTCCAATTTTGAAACTATGTAAATATTTTGAAGAACATTTTTGATGAAATATAGAACCAAGTTTTGTTTAAACTAAGAAATATAACTTTGGAGGTTCAAAATAACTTGACTCGAGAGCAGTAAGCTATGTTGAAATTTTATTACAAATTTGCGTTATGATGAGCATTATAAATATAACATGTTTATAGGTGTCACAGAAACAAAACACTTGTTGTGTTCTAAAAAACATTTTTCTATTACATTCTCATGCATAACAAAGAGGGGTTTCTAACTTCTGTAGTTAAAAATTGAAACCTATACCTAAGGACATTTATCTTGTTCTAAATTATATAATGCACCACCAATAATGACATTGTATAATGAAATTAATTTTCCACAACATAAACTATTTGCTACTAGTTAAAGATGACTAGCCAAATGCTATGTCCAAGTTAGCAGGTAAAAATTGTAAAAATATTTGCAGAAGATAATCAACACCAACTAGAATAAATTAAAACAAAAAATTGATAGACAACCTTAAGATGCAATAATTAATCATTTTAATTTACATTTTTATGCAATATTGGCTAATAAAAAACCATGCACCAAATCTCCATATGCGGTAGCTCTTAAAACAAGTAAAGGGATGTTGTTAGTAAGTAGGTGAAATATATTAAACCATACAAACATAATAACATATAATGAAATTTATACAATATGATACACCATTCTTGACAGTAAACCCATCCAGTGATTACTTGCTTATCTATACATAATTGAAGTAGCATCTATAATTGGCAAGCTTTGGCCTAGCCACCAATTAAAGACTATAAGATAAAAGAAAATAAAGAGTTCAAATAAGATTTATATAGTAACACTATAGTCCTAAATTATTAGTCCCTGCCTTAGCATAGAATTATTGTTTTCACTCAACAAAAAGAGCATTAGTTTGCTTGGGGCTCTATGCGACATGGGAAATATTAAATCCATAGCTAAGGTTTGTAATATTTTATTCCTTTTTTTGTGTTTTTTTTATTGGGGCATTATTTCACACCTGGTATTTTATTCTCCACTTGCATGGAATTGCAGGTGTCATTGTGTGCTTTGGATGGTTGGGCAATGGCGAGTTACCTACACAACGGTTCTGTCACACAAATCCACGCATCTTGTTGTACTTCCATATTTAGCATAGGTGTCTAAAGAGTAATTCCATCTTCAATATCTAAAACAAAAAACTCCTTAGGAAGGATGTATGTTTTCAGCAAGGGAATCAATTTTTGGGCACAAGCAGTGAGGAGGCTGGTGAAGGTTATGAAATCCATCTTTACACCTACCCATGGCATTTACTTAAAAGTTTATTTTCACATACAAAAGTGTATTCTTCTATAAGTATCATTCTTCCTCAAGGAATTATAATTTTTGGAACAAGAATTTATAGTAAAGGAGACTGGTTGTCACCAATGCTATTACATACACACATTCTCGATGTTGGGTATATATGCTCGATTTATCAAATAACCATGGTGTTGGGTACATATATAGGTTTGTTTTATGACTTACTACTACTCATTCTCAGTGTTGAGCACATTTACAGGATTGATTTTACTGATTTTATTTGAGATTTGGCATTGTCTTAGAGGGTGATCTAGTTTTGGTGGTGGTGACAACGTACAAGGAAATTATAAGCTCACTTGGAAGCCCTCACTCAACTCTTTAAGAAGATTTTAATAGACCTCTTAAGCCCATTTAAGGTATGCCTCTCATTTGATTGAAATTTTTTATTTTTGTGGGTGTGTATATTTGTTTTGAATGGCATGGAAACATGACAAATCTTGTCTTTATGAATTCTGTAAATGGGTTTTTTGTTTCAGTATTGGAAGAGGCATTTTGAGTCGAATACGGTAGAGGGATTTGATGTTGAGGCCTCTCTTTTCTTTTTATTCTTATTGCTTCTATTACCATGTTAATTTTGGGGTTTATGATGCCACAAGATTAGCCATAAAAGACCAAATAAAATCTATTTTTAGTTGTTGGTTTCTTGACTGTATGTATTTTTAGATAATTTTTCACTTGTTATAGGGCTTTGGAATGTTACAGTTGGAATTATGGAAATTCAGGAGGTTTTGAAAAACAATATGGTAGAGGGATTTGATGTCTACCTATTCTGTAGGTTCTTTGTTCATTGGACTGGTGTTCATGGAGGGCAATTCAGAGTTTTCCCACAAGTGTTTTTCGCAGATGATGTTGATTGTGTCATTTATACACTTTTATTTTATCCCAATCTCTTTTCTTGCAGGTCATAGTGGGACAAAAATTTGCATGTGTGGTATGGCTTTGAGCATGGACATAGGATGGATTCGAGCATTTACACATGTGAACTATTTCAGATAAAGCATTGCAATTTATAGCTAATAGTTTGTAGAGGTGCATCAATTCCTAGTCACTATCGATGATAAAGCAAATAAGCAGGAGCCCTACCTAACCTACATTATGCCAGTATTTTCTTTTATAAGAAAGGATACATCAAAGAGAAACCAACCTTCTTGGTATGGATTAGGAGCCCTTTTCTATTATATCACAAGTCAGGTTTAGAAGTACCAGGCCAGTAGGTGGAGAAGAACCTGCAATTCATATATGAGGTGCCAGTGGAGCGTGTCATTTTGATGGGCTAGGGTGAGATATGTAGCTGACCAAGGTAAATCCCTATAGCTATCTCTCTTCTTAAATTTAAATATTTCAAACCACCTATAGTTCTCCCCTTTCTCCACATAGCCTCCTTCCACTTGACCAGCCTAGCAATTATAGTTGCCTTGGCCAATTAGATGCTCGCAGTAGGCGGGGTGCTCCTATATTCTGGCTCCATGCCTGCTTCCTAAAAGTGTTCCAAGTGCAGAATGCTAGCCCTATCCTAGCCCCCATTCACTAATCATAAATCAAGGATTCAAACTTTTCTTGGGTTTTTTTATTCTTGTGAGCAGTGATTTGAATTGTTCTTTGGTTTTATGCAGTGTGCTGCTTACTTAGCCAGTGCATTATCAGAGACTACTTGGACCATGTAGACAACTTTTCTAAAATATGTTGTAGCTCTTGCTATAATTATTGGATCGATATTATTTTCAGTATGTATTGTTTTCATTTATATTTATTCATTGTCTATTATAATGTTCTTGAAATCATGTATTGGATTAGAGCTAATTCCAGAATCACTTTCTCAAGGATTTTGATTTCTTATCTTTAGCACTTTAAGAACATCATTTTAACATGTGTATGAGCATAAATGTCCTAATTATATAAACACTATGACTTCTGCTGGTGAGCCACTTCAATTTTTTTGTTAAATGCCAGCAATGAAAATATGACAAGCAATGTTTAGTTGTGTATCATCTATTCATTAAAATTGGTAGTCTTCATTTTTGCACAAATTTATAAGATTATTGTGGTCAATGAAATTTTTAATCAACAGAAAGGGGACAAATAAAATGTTGATTCAGTTTTTAATCTTCCCATTCTCAAGTATAGTTTTCTAATTACAAGATAAACTTTTGAAATGATTTTTTGGTTATTGCATTGTATGTTTATCACTATATTTCCTCTTGTTTATTAGCTTTTCTAATTTCAAAGGAAAAAAAGAAAATACCTTTTTAGGGCATTAATGTACCATAAGGAACTATGTTATAGGAAATAATTTTTAAAAAAATTTCCTCTCATATTTATGCTTCCCAGAAGGGACAATATTTATATTATTTTATGTTTAACATCATTTTGGTAGGGAACAATTTTGTTGTTTTTACAGTGTTGCATTTCTTACAGAATGATTATGTATATTAGTTATTAAATGGTTATAGTTAGGTTGTTCATTGTATAATCAAATAACTTTTGAGAGATCAATTACTAACTCCCTATTTGTTGTAGGCAAGAGATGAATCAACCTAGAAATTAGATTCTTCTAAGACCATGACATCAGACTATTTGTTCCATAAACTAGAATTCTTAGGTTCTAGATGGTCAAACACAATCACACCCTGACTAGAAATTGGAAACATAGAGAGAAAGGCACTTGTATGTACGGGTGTTGACCACAAGTTAATATTTTCATCAAAAACTGAATCATTCTGTATATCAGAAGCAAACAATGAGAAATCAATTAGAACGAATTGACAGAAAGCCATATATGACAATAAATTCTATCCTCCTCCTTCAATTTCTATTTATTTTGATATCTTGTTGTTGTATCCAACAAATCCACCTCTCTCTCTCTCTGTCTCTATATATATATATTAATGATAAGGATTTGATGATTCTTGCAGGCATACTTCTTGGAACTTGCATTTGGAGCAGCTTTGGTAGTGTTTTTGATCTTGGAAATGATTAGAGTATGCGTGTTTTTCTCTCTATCAAAAGGTTGTCCTTACAACTAGATATTTAGGGGATCACTAAATATTTAATTGTCAAGTACATACCTTGGAAATATCTTGGGTTTCTAGGCATCAATTTCATGACACGGGTAATGGCTTGGCATTTTACACTTGATCGAGCTTGACCCAATGATCCATTGAGTTTTAGAAACTAAAAATGTTGTCATATCTGATCAGATTCAGACTTGCATATTCAAGACCATGTACATTGTGATTCTCTTAGTCAATAAGACATTCCCTTTTATGTATTCTTTTGTGTTGTTATATGATGTGATGAGCACTACATTAGTTGGGTTTTTTTTGTATATGTCATTCACTATTCTATTTTGTTCTATGTTGCATAACCATATTTTCCAATTCCACATTCATGTAATAGATGAGTAATATGACAAAATTGTTTTGTGGATAAAATAATGATAGATTTATTTGCATTCTCATTCCTGATCCTATAAGTGAACCATCATCTAGCACACGGTGTTCATTATGAGTTTGCTTTTTTTATTAAATAAATAATCTTAAGGTCCTCTGCTATGCAATGTATAAAAATCTTCTTCCTCATTGATTTTGTTGTGGACAATATACCTGATTTGAATTGATTGCCTTTACACGAAGAAGGTGATAGCACATGCAATTATTTTTTGGGGTCTTTCCTATAAAGGAAACACATAATTTTATGTTTTATTTATAAGCAAGAAATTAGCAATTAATGTGTTTTATTTATTCAAAATTTTCCAATACTATTGTGATTTGTTTGTTTTAGTTAATATTTCATTTTGTTCCTGGGCTTTCTTGATTTTAGTATGTGTTTTATATACATTATACATAACAACATTGACTAATATGTGTTTCCTACTTGCCTAATTAGCACATAGCCCAGTAAGGGGACATTGTGAGTAGAAAATTTCAGTGAGGGCAATTACTTTCAGGTCCAAGGTACTGGAAATTTTTAGTAAAGAAAGATAGAGGTACATTGAAGAGTGAAAATGCTCACTTAAAGCTAGAAACAAATGTTAGTTTTGGAAATGCACTTGAATGGTTTGTCTCTGTAATGATATTCAAAGATTAGTGAAACAATTTTGTTTATGTGGTGTAAATGACAAAATATAGGTCACATCATAACCTTAGGTTATAGTTATGTATTATCATGTACTATGGAGGAGATTAATCTTATCTTTTCTCATAAGTGGGCTTAGCTTCTTAATCACTAGTATACAATTCTGATGTCAATTAGACGTAATCAGACTTGATGTATCCTGATATTGTTCATAGCTTGAGTTTCATGTTAGACTGATTCAAATACAATAGTATTTTTGGTGCCATCTTCTGTCTGTATTCCATTAGATATTATTGTTAACTAATGATTCATAGATGATATATATGCTCCTCCAAAACTATCCAAAATTTCCCGTTTATAATTGGTGTCAATTATCCATTATAAGATTTAGTAAATGGTTGGACAATCTTAAATTGTGTAAAAAACAACTCAATTTATTACTTAAAAACTTGTAATATTCAAGTTTTCCTTTTATGGTTTGGTGATTTTTTAGATTTGTTTTTCTTATTGCTATCATGGGATTCTTTGCAGATTTGAGACGCCTTGCAGTGTAGTAGTTTGGACGGAGAATTAATGCTCAAACATAGAAATCTAGGACCTCTTGAATTCATAATGGGTGCTCTTGGGTGTTCTTAGTTCAGAATCATTGAAAACTAGTTAAGTGAATCTTCTTACAGTTGTAATAGTTATCCCATACTTATACCTTTAACACTAACCACTAAATAAATTGTGCTTGATAGTGGCTAATTAGAATATATTTTGTTCTACCTAATTTAAGATGAAGTTGGAAAGTGACTCCCACAATGCTATTAAAAAAACACAATATGATTCTTCTTTTGATCTTTATGATTCCTAAATGTTAAAATTTTAGCTAACTTATTGGGATCCAAAAGTGTTTTTTGGGGGTTTCTTCTGAAAAAGTAAAGCATATTGTGTTAACCCAGTTCATCAAAAAAATACAAAAAACTCTCTAAGTATCATTCCAAATATTCTTCATTAACATTATTTATAGAAAGCTAAGAGCATATATATTTTATGATGCCTAAGTAGATGAAATAAAAATTCCCAAACTCATTTAAGTTCTTAATTACATGGAAAAATGTAGAATTAAAAAAACTTATGATGGGGATAACAAATTTCTAGGGAAAGTAAAAAACATTGATCATTAAAGTTGCCTAAAGCTTTACCTTAATAGTACCAGCTTCCTTAATAGCTCTGACTAATTTAAGCTGCTAAAGCAGTTGGTTTTTTTCTGTTGTAGATATTACAACTATTGGAAACAAGGTGGATAACTGAGATGGGGGATGAATCAGTTATCTTAATTATTTAACTTTCTTTTCTTCTTTAACAATTAGTGCAGTATCAAAACATATGAGCATAATGAACATGAGAGCAGAAGAGAAATCAACACACATAACACAAGGATTTTTACGTGGAAAACCCTGTTAAGGGAAAAACCATAGGGTGACTAACCCAAGATTGTATTCTCTGTTAAAAGAATAGAAGTACAAAATGGAACTTTCCAATTAGGGCTCACTGCCCGAGCACACTACTCACAAGAGGCTCACTACCTATAAGAGACTCACTATCTACAAGGTATAAAGAAAGTAACCAGGTGTTTGAACTAATCAGAGGCATACCCATATGCTGAGGTTCAGTTCTAGTTAGGCTCAATAAACTGATCTACTGCACTTCATTCTTCCTCTGCTTTAGTGTTGTTGTTCTGTCACATATCGGACTTGTATTATTGCTTCCACATCTATCTCTACCTTTCTTCACACACTATCACATACCACACACACCTTCATACCAAAATCTATCTGGTATATATATCCACATCAAGGATCTCAACATCTTTCTAGTCAGCATCTAGAATATTCAATATTTTCCCAACATATTGATCTATCGGCTGAATCCATGCTTACTATGTGATGTGTATCAAGGACATAGACATAAAATTCATCAATCATGTCAGCCAACTATGAATGATCCCTCAAGTAGCTTGATCACCACCAATTTCTCATCTAGATTAAAGTCTAATGCTCTATTGGTTGGTTCTTCCTCAGTCTGCTCTACCTGTTAGGAACCCAACACTTAGATGCTCATATCTTTTCTCTCTTTCATCACCGGAGACTCAATCTCTAGAATGTAGCAGTCATGGTACTCCTACTGACTTCACCAAGTCTATACTTTGCTGAGATACTTCCTCTGAGAGATCTGGACCTGATTGTCAAACCTTGCTGCATGCTCTATTCTTGTTCACCGGACCAAAACACTCTTCAATCTGACTTTCGATATAGACATACTATGTGCTGTGGATGAGTGGGATGGACTTTTTTGCCATCAATGACAACACTCATGAAGCCACACAGTGTCTCTTGCCAACAATCTCCCCCTTTGGCATTGATGGCAATACTTAGTGAAAAATGACTAAGTGTCATAGCACACTCCCCCTTGGCTGATGCTCTGTCTTATGTACACTTTTACTGGAGCTCCCCCTTAGCTAGATTCCACATTTTTCATTGCTCCTCACTCCCCCTTTGACATCAATGCCAAAGGGTGAAATCCGTACACCAACATTTGCAAATAAAAACAACCTATATATTGTCGGATAAGTATATATACATGTTGTACTTACATATACTTAAGGATATACACAAAGGTATTCTTCAACTGTACAACTTCTCTCACCCAACTCTACTTCATCCTATCCAAAATTGATATGTGACCACTTAACAAAAATGCAAAAGCTTCTACCCTTTTTAAGTCTACCAGATCACTGGTTCAGGCTGTAGTCTGAGCATCAATTAGAGCCTCATGCATTGCCTCTAACTTAGGGATAATTATCCCTCTTAATTCACTTAGCCTGTTTATTCTATTCTTCTTCTCCTTTTCAAGCCTCTTTATTTTATTAATAGTGGCAATAGTCTGACACTCTTGATTTATTATGGATCAGGTCAGAGGATCAAAATTTTGAGATAAACTTGACAGTTTACTCTCTTGTTCTTCCACCATTTTGGCAATATCTGCTATCACTGTGGACCAAGATAGACAAAATTTGTATAAGTCTCCGCCATCTTTAAGAGAATTTTCTAGGCTCTTTATCCCAATATCTAGATTTCTCCTATCATTTGCTATAAGTCCCTATACTTCAGAGAACCTCTTTCCCAAAAACTCTTTCCAGACTTTCTCTTCTACTGATTTCTCCAAAGAATCAAAATATTTTCTAATAGAATTAACAAGAGATTTCAAGTTACAGGATGAAGAGGCTAAAAGATCCTTCTAGAAGGATGGCATGATCTTCTCCAACACACCAGATGCAATCTCTATTAGCTCACAGTCTTCCATGTGAGACTTCAGAAGCTTTTTCTTTTTATTTTTCTTCAACAAAAGATGCTACCTTCATTGTTTGGACCAGAGAGAGAGAGTCAAAGTTGAGTGGTCCTTGAAACAGCTCTGGTTCATCTAATTCCATCATTTCCTTGGTCAGGAAGTCTTTAACTACTTCTGTAGTGTCTCTTGCCAGAGACAAAGTCTTCTTTTCTTTTCCCACCTCAGAACTGTCATCCAGGATCTTATCTGTTTGATCTTCTTCTCTTCCCTTTTTCTCCTCTTCTTGACTTGCTTTCTCCTCTTTTCTTGCTTCTCCTTCAGTTCCAGAGTCTGCTGGGGGATCTGGAAGAGATATGTTTACTTCTTCATGGACTTCCTCTTCTGGAATAGAGGAATCCAAGTCCTCAGTCTTCTCCTCACCTATCTCCTTTGACTCTTCTGTAATTTTCTCAGTAGAATCTTCCTTTGATGCACTTGATCCTTCGACATCCATGGCAGAAGGTTCATCACTTATGTCCTCTATAATAGGGAGATTGAATCTTTTATATGCATTTTGGAGGATGTCTTCAGTCTCTTTTGCCACTTGATCAGTCTCTCCAAGCATAAGCTTGTTCATTCTGGCTTTGCTTTGGAACTCATCCTTGCAATCCTTGAAGATCATGTTCATTTGTTTTGGAGTGATGGAAGGATAGAGCTGAATAGCTACCTATTCCTAGATCTCTAGCTCTTTTGCCTTAGCATTGTTCTTTCTCATTTCAAGTTCCTTCTCTAGGATTTTGGGAATTAGAGATATGATTTCAATGAATGCTTTATTATAGATGTTTAGATACCTGACTGTAACATCTTACAAGATCTTCTGGTCAGCTTCACTATATTCATCATAGAATTCTATCATTGGTTGCAGATTTCCATCCATAATGACTGCCTTGATGATATCATCAATGGAGAGAGTAGACCTTTCAACAAATTCTTCTTCCTTTTCTTTTGTATGTTTACCGGCAGAGGATTTCCCAGATGTTTTCTTCTTCTTCCTCATTTTCTTAACTTCTTCATCAGATTTTGTTTCTTCATCATCCTTTTGGCTTATGTATGACCTTGTGGCCTTTCTCTTTGTTCTCTTTTCTCCTTTTCTGGATGTCTTTGCTTCCAGTTTTGAGGCTTTTGGGCTCCAGGTGCAGAGCTCTTTGAGGATCTAGTCCGGGAGGGGGCTTCCACTAGAACACTTTCTTTTTCTGCTTCTTGCCTTTCTTTCTCTGCCCTTTCTACCTTCTCTTTGTTGGCATCAACTGTCTCCTTTGATATCCCATATCTCTTGGCAACTTCTACTTCCCTTCTCACCTTTCTCTTGATCTCAGATGTCTCAGTTCAACATGAATTTTTACACTCAACTCTTGGCAGGTTCCAAACCTTTCTACCTCAGGGTCCTTTGGTTGACTTAGTAGGTGTTGAACATGTAGTTCTAGAATTTTCTCATCTACCTCATAGCCCATTGGCATAATCCAAACTGTTTTGGGTTCCACTGCCTCCATTAGGCATTGATTAGTGTCTACCATGAAGCACATTGTATCCTTGTATTTTTCAACTAGAGATTGGGGGATTCTCTCTCTGGCCTGCATCATGCCTTGGAAGTTTTTGAAGTAACCCCAGAGTACTATACTTTGTGCCTTGGCATCACCAACCCCATACATATAATCTCTTATTTGTATGGCAACTGATCTATCATTTTTCCATACCCAACCACTGGATCTGGGTAGCTCATTCATATAGTAAAAGAATAGACATAATATCAAGCCACTGTACTTAAATGAATTCTTCTTATCCTTCTTTATTTTCTACAAATTCTTTAACAGTTGGTTCAGGAGAAGTTCACAAATATCATAGTCATCATTTTTCCTTAGCATTTCATATGCAGTATATATAACAGTTCAGGATACTGAATTCTCCCTACTGGAGTGATAGATTTTGTAACCAATTATCATAGAGGCAAATTTGATCCGGATCTATGATGTCTTCTATTGTCATTGCCCTCTTGTCAAATTTTGATCTGGTAACCTCACTTACAGTTTAGTTTTTGACTAATTTGAGAGCAGGCAATTCACCAGATGAGTGCAATCAGGTTACTGCCTTAATGGCATCTTTTGTGATCTTAAATGGCCTCATTAACCATATGAAGTTGTCATACATTCTGCTCAAAACATACCGGACCCATTCATCTTCTGCAAAACAGGGGAAATGGATGCAATGTCCAAAATGTTTATCCTGGATGGCCTTGTATTAGGGTTTAATTTGAAATGTTTCATCTATTAATTCCTTGTGATAGATATCCATTAGCTTAGATTCCCCAAATTCCTCAATGTTGGCTTGAATGTATACCCTAACATCTTCTACATGCAGAACCCCATACGGAATGCTAGAGAATGTGCCTAGGGGATCAACTTCTAGGGATTTGTAAGGATGTTTCTTGAACTTAGGGCATGGCCTATCAATGATCTTAACAACATTTGGAGTAGCCATCTTTCAAAAGATTTAGAGAGAGATATTCAAGAGCAAAAATACCTTTCTACGCTTCAAGGTTTCACGATAAGAGTTGAAAAGATGACTGGTTGAATCAAATTCTACAGTTAATCCTTGAGAGGGTTGAATCAATCTTGTTGCAGAGATCTTTCTTTCTTCTTCTCGAATGCAAATGTGCAAATGATGAATAAAAGAACCCTTTTATTTATGCGCAAACCCTAATTCCATATTGCAATAAATGCAGAACTTAAGTCATTCTAGTTGCCTTGTTCTCCTTGTTCTGAGAGAGATCTCTCTAGATCACTGAGATACACTTAGAATGACAATTCACAATGTATCTCCCTTCCTTGGATCATCCCATTTATCTGCAAATCAAGATATTTCAATTTAGAATCATACCGGGTCCAACTGTGAAAGTCCTGCTTTTACCGGAAGGCTATCAAACTGGATCAATCTTGGATGATTAGACGCTTCAAATCTTCTTATGGATCTTTCACACTTTTACTAAGGATTATTTAGATATCTTTTTGAGAGCTCTTCAATCCGTAATGCTCCATGTGCCAATTTTAGGCACCAATTGACTGGCTGGGGGAATTTATTTTCCTTTATGACTCCCCCTGAGCCAAAGCTCATCTATTTAGTTTCCACAAGGAATATCAACACTAGATTCTCGTGCGGATCCATCCCTAACATTTTATGTACTTCTCTTCACCCAAATCTTGTTCATCTCCCTTTGAACTTCATCTTCATTCACTTTTCCTTTTCCTTTGTCTTGATTTTGATTATGATGCACCAGACCCCTTTTATCCTGATTCTTACCTCTACAAAATTTGGTAATATGACTAGATCTATTGTAATTGTAGAAAACAACATTTCTTTGCAAATTCGACTGATATCCTCTTGATCTACATTGATATCCATATGTCCCATTCTATTGCATGCAAAGCATCTACCATTGAATGAATTGTTTATTTGCATATTTCTACATTCATGAGAATTGTGACCATACCTTTTGTAGTTAAAACACTGTCTAGACAAGGATGAATTAGTCTAATTCATTCTTCTTCTGTACTGATTTACTTTATGACCAAAGTTATTGCAATTGTAGTAGTATCCATTGAAGGATGGATATCTTTGAGCATTTGGTTGCCTTACCGGAGGTCTTCTAGGCCTGTTCCTTGGATTTCCTGATCCAGAGTTCTTCTGACTGAATCTGGAGCTTTCATCTTTCTCATACCTCAAGCCTTGCTTCTCATCTACCCTCTTTTGGATTTCAAGAAGAACTTCAAGTTGAGAAGAGCTTATCTTGAATTTCTCTTTGTATTCATTTGTTGTTTGAAGATCCCTTTTAAGAGTGTCTATCTGATTCTCAAGTTGTTCTTCATTATCTCTCACTTCTTCAAGATTAGATTCTAGATGCCTAATTATTCTATCTATTTTGTGGTAGTCTTTTGACTTCTCCTTGAGAGATTGTTTTGATTATCTTCAATTTTTCTCTTCTCTTCAATTTCTTGGGTGAATTTCATAACCCCTGATTCCATTTCATGTCTTACCATAATGACCTCTTTTGATAGCTTCTCACATAAATTATTCTTCTCATTCAAATCTTCATTAGTATCATTGGCTTCACTTTGACTTGCTAATTGTTGAAGTAGTTCCTTTCTCTTTTTCACAGAGATAGTCAGTTTCTCTTTTAGTTCATTTATGAAATCATCAGCTTGTTTGAGTCTTTCCCTCAAGTTATTAACTTCAAAGTGAGATTGCTCAAGATCATCTAGGGCAAACTGAAGTTGTTCCCTCATACCATACATATCCATTGAGATTCTCAAATCTTCCTCAAGCTGTTAGGCTATGTTTGGAGGAACTTAACTCTGATACCAATTGTTGGAAACAAGGTGGATAACGGAGAGGGGGTGAATCAGTTATCTTAATTATTTAACTTTCTTTTCTTCTTTAACAATTAGTGCAGTATCAAAACATATGAGCATACATGAACATGAGAGCAAAATAGAAATCAATACACATAACACCAAGATTTTTACATGGAAAACCAAGTTAAGGGAAAAACCATAGGGTGACTAACCCAAGATTGTATTCTCTATTAAAAGAATAGAAGTATAAAATGGCACATGCCAATTAGGGCTCACTGCCCGAGCACACTGCTCACAAGAGGCTCACTGCCTATAAGAGACTCACTATCTACAAGGTATAAAAAAAGTAACCAGGTGTTTGAACTGATCAGAGGCATCCACATATGCTAAGGTTCAGTTTCGGTTAGGCTCAATAAACCAATCTACTGCACTTCATTCTTCCTCTACTTTAGTGCTTCTATTCTGTCACATACGAGACTTGTATTATTGTTTCCACATCTATCTCTACCTTTCTTCGCACACTATCACATACCACACACACCTTCATACCAAAATCTATTTGGTATATATATCTGCATTAAGGATCTCAACATCTTTCTAGTCAGAATCCAAAATATTCAATATTTTCCCAACATACTGATCTGTCGGCTGAATCCATGCGTACTATGTGATGCATATCAAGGACATAGACATAAAAGTCATCAATCATGTCAGCCAACCATGAATGATCCCTCAAGTAGCTTGATCACCAGCAATTTCTCATCCGGATTAAAGTCTAATGCTCTACCGGTTGGTTCTTCCTTAGTCTACTCTGCCTATCAGGAACCCAACACTTAGATGCTCATATCTTTTCTCTCTTTCATCACCGAAGGCTCAATCTCTGGAATGTAGTAGTCATGGTACTCCTACTGACTTCCCCAAGTCCGTACTTTGTTGAGATACTTCCTCTAAGAGATCCAGACCTGATTCTCAGACCTTGCTGCATGCTCTGTTCTTGTTCACCAGACCAAAACACTCTTCAATCTAACTTTCAGTATAGACATACTATGTGTTGCAGATGAGTGGGATGGACTTTGTTGCCATCAGTGACAATACTCATGAAGCCACACAGTGTCTCTTGCCAACAACAACATCCACTTGTTTTACAACATCTATCATGCTATCATGATCATCAAATGAACCCTACTATTTGAATTCATATACATGACTATAAATTATATAATTGGTCATAAGCTAAATAACATAGTACTGGAGATAATTACAAATAAACTTGTCCTTTCTCTATAATTCAATTATTTTTTCATCCACTTAGTTTTACATAATCTATCAAATGGACCCTATTATTTGCATACATGTTTTGTTGAAATACACCAGATAACTGAGAGGGGGGTGAATCAGTTGTCCTAAAACTTTAACCAATTATGAACATCAACTCATCAAACACTTATATTCAGATATAACAATGAAAGCATGAAATAAGAAGCTTAACACAATAACATAATCAACACATGAGACACCAGATTTTTTTTTGTGGAAAACCCTAAAAGAGAAAAACCACAGTGGGTGTTAGTCCATAATAATCAATGAGTTATAGAAATATAAAAAATTAGAGCCTCGTTGCCTTTGGGCTCACTGCCCAGAGATGACTTCTCAAAAGAGGCTCACTACCAAGAGGGTGGCTCACTGCCAAAGGGGTGGCTCACTGCCAAAGGGTTGTTCACTACCAAAATGGATGAACTAAGATAGTATTATATACACCATGCTAGGGTTCATTTCCATTGAAGTACAATAACTCTTCTCTTCTCTACCTTATTGACTCACTCCTCAGGTATCTCATCATTTTTGCTTCCTTTCACTTATTCATGATTTGATTACAATCATTTTCACACTTCATCAACCTTGGAAAGAGAATCAAGGTCAGCTCTACATTAATCAACCATTGGAACAACCTCCAGGTCAGCATTACAAACATACATAAAAATACGTCTAGACCTAATACAAATTTAACTAAGGAAAAGATGTAAAGATGTATGCAGATCATGCCATGCCTTAGCTAGGACTCAATTGTAATCATTCACACCATGACATGCTTCTACAATCTTCAAGGCATCTCTGCAAATAATGATTTCAACCAGGTCGGCTAGGATTGGAGATAATACTAGGTCTTCAAAGAATAGACTTCATCCATGATTTAGATTTCTCTTTGCGGACTAATCAAAAGGTAGGAACATGATCAAGAGACATCCACAAGAACATTGTAATCACTAGGAACAATTGCATGATCTTAAACCACTCTATCGAGAAGATTCTTCAAATTGGAGCACAAGAACAACACTGTCAGCCACTGTCATAAGTAAAGGATAGCTTGTGGACCACAAAATCATGAACCATTGTAGTTGAAAGAACTTATCATCATTCTAGACTTAACTCTAGAACAACAGATAGAAATACTTCAATGGAGAGGAATACAGAGCATAACACTTTCTCCCTTTCACCACCAAACATATACGAAAAATAGTTTTCACATTGGTGAACATAACTCACTCAAATCTTCATACCAGAGGCTCAAACTCAAAACATGGCATCTTCAGACATTCCTCTAACTCACTTCCAATTTGCAAACAAGAATATTCATCCTATAGAAAATGCGCAGCAAATTGCCAGACTATTCTTCAGTAAACAAAGATACTCTTCCATACACTATTTCCACTGCAATTCATTGTTCCTACTAGAGGAGCTAATGTTCTCAATATCCTCAACATCTAAATCACTTACTTAATGTCATCAACACTTACATAGGAAAATACCAAGCATCTAACTCATGACAAAATAATAGCACAGTTGACACCAATGACAACAATGATATGTTGATATCAATGACAACACCGATTAGGCACATACTTGCAACAATCTCCCCCATTGTCATTGATGGAAACATATGATGTGAAAATTTGATAAGACCATCAAGACAAGATTCTCCCCTTTCTATTTATACATCTACACTCTTTCGAGTCCCCTAAGTTTTTCACATGATTTCTCTCCCCCTTCGACATTAATGGAAAAGGGCACATACTTGCATTTTGCTGCTTTGATCCAACTAAACTTTTCTCTGTTGTCAACACTATCTTTATTTGAAACGTCTACCTGCTCCCCCTAAGAGGTAGCTCCCAAGACATCAATCTAGATCAATGAATAAGATTTTATGCACCAATGGATTTATGCATTCTTATGCATCTTAGTTCAAAGAACGAGTGGTAATTACCCCTAACTTTTATCTCAGATACTCAAAGGTATCCTTAGGTAAAGGCATAGTGAATATGTCTGCAACCTAGTCCTTTGTGGGCACATATTCCATCTTTACTTCATTTTCTGTCAGCTTTCTCTCAAAAAGTGATACCTTATTGATATATGCTTTGTTCTTGAGTGCATCACCAGATTTTTTGAAATGTTTATAGCACTTGTATTGTCACAAAAAATTGCAATTAGATCTTCATACACAATTCCTATGTCCTTCAAGGTCTGTTTCATCCATAATACTTGAGTGCAATAGGATGTTGCTGCAATATACTCTACTTCTAGAGTTGACAAAGAAATTGAGTCTTGCTTTTTGATCAACCATGAAACCAGTCTATTACCTAAGATGAAAGCACCTCCACTTGTACTCTTTCTATCATCAACATCTCCGGACCAATATACATTTGTTAAGCACTGTGAGTAAAATTATTATCCTTTGGATACCATAAGCCATGATCCGGTGTACCTTTTAAATACCTCAAGATTTACTGTCATCACATGTGATTCCCTTTGATCTGCTTGAAATCTTTCAACAAGACAAACTACATGCATAATATTAGGTCTGGTTTGAGCTAGAGAAAGTAATCCTCCAATCATAGATTTGTACCTTTTCTAATCATTCATGGGTGATTCATCAATTTTGATCAACTTGCAGCCAATCACCATGGGAGTACATACTGGTTTGGAGTCTTTTGTCCTAAAAATCTTTAGCAACTCTTTCACATACTTAGACTAAGATATGAATATTCCTTTATCTGATTGATTGATTTGTAGACCTAAAAATAAATTCATCTCACCCAACATGGATATCTCAAAATCTTTTTGCATTTCACTAGTAAATTTCATACACATACCTTCATTCCCTCAAAAGATGATATCATCAACATAGACTTCAAGAATCAAATTTTGATCACCATTAATCTTGAAATAAAGGTTACTATTAGCAGTATCTTTATTGTACCCCCACTACAATAAGTAATTATCCAACCTTGCATACCAGGTTCTAGGAGCTTGCTTGAGTCCATACAATGCTTTCTTCAACTTGCATACCATGTCACCTTGATCTGATAATTGGAATCCTTCTATATGCTCAATGTAGACTTCCTCTTTCAATTCACCATTCAAAAATGCAGATTTTAGATCCATCTGATACACTTGGAAATCTTTGTGAGTTGCAAATGCTTGAAACATTTTGATTGCTTCAATCTGAGCTACTGGAGCAAAAGTCTCTTCAAATGATAGTCCTTCAATTTGAGAATATCCTTTGCACACAAGCCTTGCTTTATTTCTTACAAATTCTCCATCTTCATTTAGCTTATTCTTGAAGACCCATTTGGTTCCAATAACATTTTGTCAGCAGGTCTAGGAACTAATTCCCAGGTTTCATTCTTTTATATCTGCATTAGTTCTTCCTTCATTGCCTTTACCCCAATTTTCATCATTATAGGCTTCATTCACATATTTTGGTTGAACTATAGAGAGAAAATATTAATTTACTTGTTCTTTTGTAGGTTTTCTCCTTGTCAGTATTCCTTTACTTTTGTCTCCAATAATATGATCTTTAGAGTGATTGATTCTTACATACATGGGGGTTTTAGCAGCACTTTCCAAAGCCTTTTCTTCTTCATCTTGACTATCTTTTTGTTTAACTTTTTCTTCATATGTTGTAGCAGTAGGTTCATCTGATTCATAGCCATTCATGTTATTCCTTTGTCTTCATGCACCTTCACATTTGCACTCTCAACAATCTTTTTTAGTCTTTTATTGTAGGACAGGTAGGCCTTACTCTTGGTAGAGTAACGAAGGAAGATTCCTTCATCACATCTTGCATCAAATTTCCCTAGATCTTCATCTCTTCTGATATAGCATTTTCTTCCAAAGACTTTGAAATATCTTACTGTAGGAATTCTTCCATACCATAATTCATAGGGAGTTTTGGTACCATTACCTTTCACTTGAACTCTGTTTTGAATGTAGACAATAGTATGTATAGTTTCTTTCCAAAAGACTTCTGACAGACCTCCTTCCTTCGTCATTTTCCTAGCAGCCTCTTGAATTATCTTGTTCTTCCTTTCCACAACTCCATTCTGCTGAGGAGTTCTAGTTGTAGACAACTTCCTTTTTATTCCTTGCTCTTCACAGAAAATGTTGAATTCATTTGAAGTTAACTCACCTCCTCTGTTAGACCTCAAACATTTAATTTTCAGCTCTATTTCATTCTCAACCATTGCGTTAAAGGATTTGAACTTTTCTAGGGCTTCAAATTTGTCTCTTAAAAACATAACCCAAGTCATTCTAGAATAATCATCAATAAGCAACATGAAGTACCTGTCACCCTGTAGACTTCTTACCCTTGTAGGACCACATAGGTTTGTATGCACTAGATCCAGTAGATCAGTAGAAAATTGCTCTTTGCTCTTGAAACTTGTTCTTGTCTGCTTCCTAAACTCACATTCCTTGCAAATTTTGTTGGTGGGATTCACAATCTTTTGTAGATCTCTCTTAGTCTGACCTAAACTTATCTTTACCAGATTGTCAAAGTTTATATGAAACATCCTTCTATGCCACAACCAACTCTCATCTGCTTGGGCCAATAAATAGTAATCATTAGTTCCTCTTAATTGATAAATGTTACCTCTAGTCTTCTTACCAGTAGCAATCACAGTTCTGGAGCTTTCCATGATCTTGCACCCATTGTAGTTGAATCTCAGATCATAACCTTTGTCACACATCTGACCATCACTCAAAAGATTATGCTTTAATCCCTTCACATACATGACATTATTAGTATTATGCTTACCATCAAATGAAATGGATCATTTTCCACAAATCTTACCAACTGCATTGTCTCTAAACCTAACCAGTCCTCCATCATACTTTTCCAAACTCACAAACTTTCTTCTGTCACCAGTCATATGATGTGAGCATCCACTATCAATAATCCATTCATCCTTATCTTTCTCAACCTAAACAACCAAAGCACTTTCTTCCACTAGTTTTTCTTCCTTCACATAGCTAGCAGGATTAGTAGACACAGGTTCTTCTTTAATAGCAATAAACAAGCATTTATTTGCACTAGTACTAGGATCATCAGATTCATCATCAGTCACACCTTCATCATTAAAATCTCTAACATAGTAGCATTTATTTGGAGCTCTATGCCTATTCTCAAATCATTTTCTATTCCTTTCAATTCTTTCGAGACATCTAGAAGCATAATGACCTACTTTAACACATGAAAAACATTTGAAAGTTAATTTTCCTTTGAACTTATCAGAACCTCTTTGCAATCTGTCAGCAAAGTTAGATTTAATTTCATCAAAATCATCATCAAGTTCCACCTTATATTTCTCAGCTTTGGATATCTTTTCTAAAGTACTAGCCTTTAAGGTAGTCTCAACTTTCGACAGGGCATTACCAAACTCTCATTTCCAACTCCGTAAGCTTTCCAAGTAGTTGATCTTTGTCGATAGTTTTTACAGTCATTGTACTTCTTCAATCACAACTACATTGTGATTATAGGACTTTTGTAGTGATCTAAGAATTTTCATCACAACTTCCTTATCACCAATGGTTCATCCCATACCTTTTATTCCATTGACAAGTTCATCAACCCTTTGAATAAAGGTTGTTATGTTTTCATCTTCATTCATCTTTAAACCCTCATATTTCACTTTCAGGCTCTATACCTTGGCTTCTTTTACAGAATCATCTCCTTCATACAGATTTTTTAGCTTTTCCCAAACTTCATTTGTAGATTCAAGATCCATAACTTTTATCAACTCAGTGTCACTCAAGGCACTTAACAGGGCATCTCTAGCTTTGATATTCAACTCATATTCTTTGATCTTATCTTCAGTTGTCAAACCATTTTCAAGCATGGCATATTTTGACTCTGTAGCTTTCCACACTTTATAACCAAGACAAAAGAAAATGCCTTTTCATTCGTACCTTCCAAAGAGCATAATTTGTCCCATTAAACTATGAAGCTTCCTTTTTAAAAGACATCCTGGATCATCCTTGAGTTGTTAGGCCTTCTTCTAAGGAACTGGTTCTGATACCAATTGTTGAAATACACCAGACAACTAAGAAGGGGGGGTGAATCGGTTGTCCTAAAACATTAACCAATTATGAACATCAACTCATCAAACACTTATATTTAGATATAACAATGAAAGCATGAAATAAGAAGCTTAACACAATAACATAATCAGCACATGAGACACCAAATTTTTACGTGGAAAACCCTAAAAGGGAAAAACTGCGATGGGTGTTAGCCCACAATAATCAATGAGTTATAGCAATAAAGAAAATTAGAGGCTCACTACCTTAGGGTTCACTACCCAAAGCTCACTGCTCAAAAGAGGCTCACTGTTAAGAGGGTGGCTCACTACCCAAAGCAATGAACTAAGATAGTAGCATCTACTCCATGCTAGGGTTCAGTTCTATTAAAGTACAATAACTCTTCTATGCTTTGCCTTATTCACTCACTCCTCCTATCTCATCATTTTTTCTTGCTTTCACTTTTTCACGATTTGATTACAATCATTTATACACTTCATGAACCTTGGAATGAGCATCAAGGATGGCATTACATTCATCAATCATTGGAACAATCTCCAAGGTCAGCACTACAAACATACATAAAAATAGGTCTGGACCTAATACAAATTTAGCTAACGAAAAGATGTACATATGTATGTAGATCATGCCATGCCTTAGCTAGGACTCAATTGGAATCCTTCATGCCATGACATGCTTCAACAATATTCAAGGCATCTTTGCAAATAATGATTTCAACTAGGTCAGCCAGGACTAGAGATAATACTGGGTCTTCAAAGAACATACTTCATCCACCATCTAGATTTCTCTTTGTAAACCAATCAATAGGTAGGAACATGATTAGGAGACATCCACAAGCACATTGTAATCACCAGGAACAACCACACAATCTTTAACCACATTGTCAAGAAGATTCTTCAACCCGAAGCACAAGAACAACACTGTCAGCCACTGTCATAAGTAAAGGATAGCTTGCAGACCACTAAATCACAAACCATTGTAGTTATTTAAAGGAATTTATCATCATTCTAGACTTAACTCTAGAACCACAAACAAAAATACTTCAATGCAGAGAAATACGGAGCATAACACTTTCTCCCTGTCACCACCAAACATACAGGAAAAATAGTTTTCATTCTAGTGAACATAACTCACTCAAATCTTTATACTAAAGGCTCAAACTTAGAACATAGCATCTTCAGACATTCCTCTAACTCACTTCCAATCCACAGACATGAATATTCATCCTATAGGAAATGTGGAACCAATCACCAGGTTGTTCTTCAATAAACAAAGATACTCTTCCTATTGGAAACAAGGCAGATAACTGAGAGGGGGGTTGAATCAGTTATCTCAAAATTTCTTTAACTTTCTTTTCTTTTGTTAACATAAAAATTAGTGCATCATCAAATTATATAAGCATATGTGATCATAAGAACAAAAATAAAATCAACACACATAACACAAGGATTTTTACGTGGAAAACCCTGTTAAGGGAAAAACCATGGGGTGACTAACCCAAGATTGTATTCTCTATTAAAAGAATAAAGGAGTACAAAATGGCACTTGCCAATTAGGGCTCACTACCCGAGCACACTGCTCACAAGAGGCACACTGCCTACAAGAGACTCACTATCTCCAGAACTTACAGAAGGTAATCAAGTGTTTGAGCTGATGAGAGGCATCTACAAAAGCTAGAGTTCAATTCCGGTTAGGCACAATACACTGATCTGATGCACTTCATTCTTCCTCTATTTTAGTGTTGTTGCTCTATTACATACCGGACTTGAATTGCTGCTTCCACACTTATCCTTCTTTTCTTCACACTTTATTTCATCCTTCTTCACACCACACACACTTACATACTGGAATCCCTCTAGTATATATATCCACATAAAGAATTTGTATCAACTTGCTAGTCGGCATCAAGAACATTGCAAGTAATTACTCTGTCGGCTAAATCCAAGATTAATTTGTGATGCATATCAAAAACATAGATAGAAAAGTCATTAATCATGTCGGCCAACAATGTATGATCCCACAAATAATTTGATCAACATCATTTACTCATCCAGATTGAAGTCTGACACTTTGTTGGTCAGTTCTTCCCATGTCTGCTCTGCGTGTCTGGAACCCAACACACAAATGCTCATAACTTTTTCATGCTTTATCACTGGAGGCTAAATCTGTGGAATATAGTAGTCATGATACCCTTCTTAACTTTCCTAATTCCACAACTTACTGAGTTATACCATCTGAGAGATCCAAACCTGATTGTCAGACCTTGTTGCATACTCTGTGCTTGTTCACCAGACCAAAACAATCTTTAATCTAACTTCCGGTATAGGCATACTAAGTACTGCAGATGTGTGGGATAGATTTTGTTTCCATCAATGACAACACTCATGAAGCCCCACAGTGTCTCTTGCCAACAATCTCCCCCTTTGGCATTGATGACAACACTTAGTGAAAAATGGCTAAGTGTCACAGTAAACTCCCCCTTGGTTGATGCTCTGTCTTTTTCACTGTTATACCAAAACTCCCCTGGTGCAGGAGCACCCCTACAAGACAGGATATAGGTTCATTGTCCGCATGACAGGACATTAGTCTATTTTTAGCATGTTGACTTCATAATGTAATAAGGTCCATTGGACCAATGCATATGTATTAGATCAGCCTAGGAGAGTGTACAGGCAGTTAGAGTTCGTGATCAGGTTGTCTGAGCTGTCCTCTCCCAGCCGCTTGGAAGCTCCCAGCCGCTGGGAACCGAGTTGGTAGTACTCGTAGGATATTGCTATAAATAACTCAGATCAGTTAGGGTTTGACATCAGATCAGAGAGAGTAGTAGTTATGTTATGTTGTACTGGTGATTGAGTGAAATCCAGAGATCAGTCCAGACATTGTGAAACATTATTGTAGAAACAGGACATTTGTGTTTCATCTAAATAAGATCTCATCAAATTGCATTATCTGGGTTATCAGCTGTTTATGTTTTGATTTCTATTCTGATTACAGGTTAATGGATTCTTTCAACCCTTCCACCGGTTGATTCTGTGAATCGGTGGAATGGTCATGCATGTTAGTTTAGGTTGTATTTTAGTTTTCTGTTTATGCATTTCATTGTGTGGGAGATCGATTGGTAGCATGCTGTGAATCAACCTAGCATCTTCATGTGCTAGGATTTAAGGAAGATAAACTGTTAAGTTTTGATCTGAAGGTGATCCGGCCCGGTCATCATGTTTTCTTTGTGAAATTGTGCGGTTCTGTGAGTTTGCATGCAGCTGACGGATATACAGGGATCTGCATGTGCTTTTCCAGACAGAGTGAATAGTATCGTCATCTACGAGTATATCGCTATCCGGATCGGGTTATGAAGCTGACGAAGACTATATGTTTCAAGTCCATCAGGATGATATAAGTTGGATATATACTCAGTGTATATATCATCGTCAGGATCATCTTTCGTGTGTATCCATCATCCGCATGTCGCTATCGCATGCAGGAGTGAAAGTTCACTTTTTGGCTAAGGACCAGAAAGGTCATCATCAGGATATTGAAAAGATCACCGGATATCCATTATCATGTTGCGGAGGATATAAGTGTCTTATATCCTGTTGACATCATCATCAGGTGCATTGACATCATCATCGGGTGCAAGTGACGTCATCGTCATCAGGATATTGCGACTATCACCCTATGCAAGTTTATCCTGCTGTCGCTAAGTGTTTTGGCATCGGCGTAAGTCATCGGCATAAAGTTTGGTTAACATCATCAGGATGTTTCAATATGACCGGATAAGTCATATCCTGATGCTGTTGTTTGAATAGTCGGATATCAGGGTGACGTAGGCATCGAAGGAGAGGTGCTTGAAGTTGTCGTCATCAGGATATATGGGAGCAACCGGATATTTTATATCCTACTGATGAAGATGATGTTGAACATCATGATGATGAAGATAGAGTTTGGCGGTATGATGAACAGTGAACATTAGGAGGATGTTTGCCCTTGCCGAATGTGATGATGCTGCGGACAAGCAAAAGGCGAAAGGCGATAAGGAAGTGAACAGTAGTTAGCAGGAGGATATTTCATGCCTCTTCGAAATATGATGATGCTGTCTGTGTTAGCCAGAAATATGATGATGATGATAAGCCGATAGGTATTACATACTGCATGTCCAGGATTTTAACATGTTGGTTGTGTTAATGACTCCTCCTTCCCATTTGTAAGCTTCTGTTGCGTTTCCTCTGCATCATAGTGGTATCAGAGCAAAGGAAGGATCTTCTAGAAAAGATCAGGATATAGCAGGATGTCAGGTGATGAAGGAACATTTGAGATTCTGGCAAGGATGACCAATGTTGAGTTGGCAGTTCTGGTAAAGAAACAGATTGTAGAGAGCAAGGCCGTGAAGGCTCAGAATCAGGAATTGAAGGATGAGTTAGAGAAGTTGAGGAGCAGAGTAGGTTCTGGTAGAGAAGAAGATAGGGAAGAAGAAGAGATCCCCAGTTGGAATGAGGAGGTCGTTCCTGCAGACCAGAGACCACTGTTGAACGCCCTCAAGGCCATGGAGAGGAGAACCATGGATGTGAAACTGGATTTGCCAGTGTTTACAGGAAAGATGGAACCTGATTCAGTGATGGAGTGGATAGACTCCTTGAACAATTTCTTTGAAACGGAGGAGATACCAGAACAACAGAGGGTGAAAATAGCCCAGTCAAAAATGAAAGAAGCTGCCTTGACATGGTGGAATTTCGTCCAAGATGATAGAGTACAGGAAGGAAAGCGTAGAGTCACTACATGGAAGAAAATGATGGCATTAGTAAAGGAAGCTTATGTCCCATTGGATTACAGTATCCAATTACACAAGAGGAAGCAAAACCTGAAGCAGAAGGAGCTAGATGTCAGCTCATATACAGAAGAATTCATGAAACTTTGCATGAAAACAAAGGTAAAGGAAAGTGAAGAAGAGAAGGTAGCCAGATACCTTAATGGATTGAGGTTCAACATTCAGGAAGATTTAAGTCTGCATAATCCAGATACAGTTCAGAAATGCTTTCAGTTGGCATTGAAAGTGGAAGAGAAGTTAAAGAGAAAATAAGAACAACACAATAGAGGAAGAGGAAGACAACAAAGGGGTGGAAGAGGTCCTTTTAGAGGTAGAGGACATGGACATGGATATCAAGGAGAATCCAGTCATGACAATAGTAAGGGAAACAACAGTCAGAACCAGGGGGAAAATTATAGTCAGCAAGGAAACTTCAGAGGTAGAAGACCTTTCAGAGGAAGATCCCAGGGCAGAGGATCCATCAGATGTTATAACTGTAACAAAGAAGGCCATATAGCCAGCAGATGTCTAGAAAAGGCCACAAGCTCAACAGGAGAAAGGAGAACAAATCTGATCCAAGAACCTGATAATCAAAGTATGACAGGCTCTAATGATTTTCAGAGTGTGAATGCTCCTGATAATTTTGGATACCCAGAAAGTGGAGAGTCCCTAATGATGAGAAGAACAATGACTACCATGAAGGTACCTGACAAAGAATCCCCTCAAAGAAAGTCTCTTTTCAGGACTATTTGCAAAGCAGGAGGTAAGGCATGTAAAGTTTTGATTGATTCTGGTTCTACTGAAAATTTTGTGTCTGAAGAAATGGTGACAAAGCTTAAGCTTAGGAGATTGCCTCACCCATCCCCATATAAAGTCTCATGGCTTACCCAAGGTCAGCAGACAATTGTAGAAGAGCAGGCTTGG
The DNA here is from genome assembly GCA_027924645.1 of Cunninghamia lanceolata. Classification (NCBI taxonomy): domain Eukaryota; kingdom Viridiplantae; phylum Streptophyta; class Pinopsida; order Cupressales; family Cupressaceae; genus Cunninghamia; species Cunninghamia lanceolata. Next base: position 13,858,031 of record BSBN01000237.1, on the reverse strand, counting down.
GTAGAATTTTAGATTGGAGCATATAAGGATAAGTTGTTGTTTGACATTACCACGATGGATGCTTGCAATCTTTTATTTGGTAGACCATGGCAGTATGATTTGAAGGCACAACATGATGGTGCTAGAAACATGTATACAATCACTAAAGATGGTAAGGTTATAAAGTTACTACCATTGACGGAGAAGGAGGAGAAATCTAAAGGAAAAGAGGTGAAGGTAATGCTGATGGAAGGTAAACAGTTCATGAAAGAAGTAGCAGCAGAAGGTGCAGTTGCATATGCCCTAATCCCATGTATGAGGGTGAATAAAGAACAGCAGCAAGAAGTCAAGGAAGAGAAAAAGCAAAGGTTCATAGACCTAGCTATCCAAGAGCTATTGGATAAGTACAAAGGTATCATCTCAGAGGGAATGCCAAGATCCCTACCACCTGTCAGGGATATCAGTCACTGCATAGACTTAATTCCAGGGTCAACACTTCCAAACAAAGCAGCCTATAAGCTAACTCCAGAACAGAATGCATAAGTAGCCAGACAAATTGAAGAATTATTGGATTCAGGTCTGATTGGGAAAAGTTTAAGTCCATGTGCAGTACCAGCTGTACTAGCACCAAAGAAGGAAGGTACTTGGAGGCTTTGTACAGATTCCAGAGCTATTAACAAGATCACAATCAAGTATAGGTTTCCAATCCCTAGGATAGAGGATTTACTTGACTGTTTGGGAGGTGCTAAGTATTTTACAAAAATAGATCTAAAGAGTGGATATCATCAGATCAGGATTAGGCCAGGTGATGAATGGAAAACAACATTCAAAACTAATGAAGGGTTATATGAGTGGAAGGTTATGCCTTTTGGTTTATCTAATGCACCTAGTACTTTTATGAGGTTGATGAATGAGGTTTTGAAAGAGTTCATTGGTAAGTTTGTCATAGTATATCTAAATGACATTCTAATTTTCAGCAACACAAAAGAAGAACATCTCAGACACATAGATTTGGTTCTTAAGAAGTTACATGAAGAGCAGCTGATGATAAATTTAGACAAGTGTTTGTTCATGCAAGAGGAGATCACATATTTGGGTTTTGTTATTTCACAAGGAAAGTTACAAATGGATAAGGAGAAGGTGAGTGCCATATTGTCTTGGCCAACCCCAAGGACTATGAATGATGTCAGAAGTTTCCATGGGTTAGCAACCTTCTACAGGAAGTTTATAAGAGGGTTTAGTCATATTTGTGCACCCATGCTTGATACCATCAAAGGAGGACAGAAATGCAGATTTGTTTGGACTCAAAGAGCAGATGATTCTTTTGAAACATTGAAGAAGAAGGTGGCACAGCAGCCAGTCCTTGCACTTCCAGACTTTAACAAAATCTTTCAGGTGGAATGTGATGCCAGTCACATGGCCATTGGAGCAGTACTCAGCCAAGAAGGTAGACCTATTGCATTTTTCAGTGAGAAGCTCAATGATGCTAAAAAGAGGTATTCCTCATATGATTTGGAAATGTATGCTTTAGTCCAGTCACTCAAGAAATGGAGGCATTACTTGATGCCAAAAGAATTCATAGTATTCACAGATAACCAGGCTCTGAGTTTCATAAACAGCCAGGAAAAGCTGAACCACAGACACATGAAATGGGTAGAAACCTTACAAGCGTTTACTTTTACATTGAAGCATAAGAAAGGAGTCAAGAATAAAGTTGCAGATGCTTCGAGCAGGAGAGTTCTAACAGTCAATCAGATTCAGTTAGAAAGTGTTGGCATTGATTCACTAAAGACCATGTATGAGACTGATGAAGATTTTGGGGAGATATATCATGTATGTACTTCTTTTGGAGAGAAATATCATGCTGAATTCTCTGAATTTTTGATTCAGGATGGATTGTTGTTCAAAGGTAGACAGTTATGTATTCCAAGGTGTTCTATGAGGTTAAACATCATTAAGGAGAAACATTGTGGAGCTATGGCAGGTCATTTTGGTCTAGATAAGACTCTTGATCTTGTCCGAAGACATTACTTTTGGCCTAAGTTACAATCAGATGTCAGAAAGTTTGTAGAGACATGTGTGATATGTCAGAAAGCTAAAGGCAGGTCAACTAATGTAGGTTTATATCAGCCCTTACCCATTCCTTCCAGACCATGGGAAAGCATAAGTATGGATTTTGTCTTGGGTTTACCAAGGACAAGGAAAGGGTTTGACAGTGTTTTTGTTGTAGTGGATAGATTCAGCAAAATGGCACATTTCTTGCCATGCAAAACCACTGTTGATGCTTCATACATTGCAGATTTGTTTTTCAGGGAGATTGTCAGAATCCATGGATTGCCATTGAGCATAGTGTCAGATAGGGATGTGAAGTTTATTGGTCACTTCTGGAGAACTCTTTGGAAGAAACTTGGAACAAATTTGTCTTTTTCCTCTGCATATCATCCTCAAACGGATGGACAGACTGAAGTCGTGAACCATTCCTTAGTAAATTTGCTTAGATGTTTGACAAAACAACATGGAGAAAAGTGGGATAATATTCTATCTCAAGCTGAATTTTCCTATAATGATACTGTCAATAGGAGCATAGGGAAATCACCTTTCCAGATAGTTTATGGTATGCATCCAAGAGGAATTTTGGAATTGAGAGATCTACCTACAGTAGACCCTATTAGTGCAGAAGGAGAAGCTTTTGCAGAAGCCATAAAAGAAGTTCATGATCAAGTCAAGACCCAACTACAACAAACCACCTTGAAGTATAAGGAATATGCTGATAAAAAGAAGAAGGATGTACAGTTTGATGTTGAAGATTTGGTATGGGTTCATTTGAAGAAGGACAGACTTCCTAAGGGAAAATATACTAAACTTATGCAGAGAAAAGTTGGACCATGTCAGATCTTGCACAAGCATGGATAGAATGCTTATGAGATACAACTCCCCCTTGATCTTAGTTTGTCCCCTATATTCAATGTATGTGATTTAACTCCATACAAGTCTTATCCAAATGCAGATCAGGAACTCCTACAGGATACAGTCCATGATAACATTCCCAAGCATGATCCTCCACAGTTGCAGAAGGTTTTGGACACCAGAGTGGTCAAACAGACCCGGAACAAACAGTACTTTGCGTATCTAGTCTCTTGGAAGGGAAAACCTAATTCTGAAGCAGTCTGGATGAGTGAAGAGCAGATCCAGAAACATGGTGCAGATCTTCATACTCTCATCTCAAGTGGACTTGAGATTTCTTCTTCTGGGGAGTATGGTGCAGGAGCACCCCTACAAGACAGGATATAGGTTCATTGTCCGCATGACAGGACATTAGTCTATTTTTAGCATGTTGACTTCATAATGTAATAAGGTCCATTGGACCAATGCATATGTATTAGATCAGCCTAGGAGAGTGTACAGGCAGTTAGAGTTCGTGATCAGGTTGTCTGAGCTGTCCTCTCCCAGCCGCTTGGAAGCTCCCAGCCGCTGGGAACCGAGTTGGTAGTACTCGTAGGATACTGCTATAAATAACTCAGATCAGTTAGGGTTTGACATTAGATCAGAGAGAGTAGTAGTTATGTTATGTTGTACTGGTGATTGAGTGAAATCCAGAGATCAGTCCAGACATTGTGAAACATTATTGTAGAAACAGGACATTTGTGTTTCATCTGAATAAGATCTCATCAAATTGCATTATCTGGTTTATCAGCTGTTTATGTTTTGATTTCTGTTCTGATTACAGGTTAATGGATTCTTTCAACCCTTCCACCGGTTGATTCTGTGAATCGGTGGAATGGTCATGCATGTTAGTTTAGGTTGTATTTTAGTTTTTTGTTTATGCATTTCATTGTGTGGGAGATCGATTGGTAGCATGCTGTGAATCAACCTAGCATCTTCATGTGCTAGGATTTAAGGAAGATAAACTGTTAAGTTTTGATCTGAAGGTGATCCGGCCCGGTCATCATGTTTTCTTTGTGAAATTGTGCGGTTCTATGAGTTTGCATGCAGCTGACGGATATACAGGGATCTGCATGTGCTTTTCCAGACGGAGTGAATAGTATCGTCATCTACGAGTATATCGCTATCTGGATCGGGTTATGAAGCTGACAAAGACTGTATGTTTCAAGTGCATCAGGATGATATAAGTCGGATATATACTCAGTGTATATATCATCGTCAGGATCATCTTTCATGTGTATCCATCGTCCGCATGTCGCTATCGCATGCAGGAGTGAAAGTTCACTTTTTGGCTAAGGACCGGAAAGGTCATCATCACGATATTGAAAAGATCACCGGATATCCATTATCATGTTGCGGAGGATATAAGTGTCTTATATCCTGTTGACATCATCATCAGGTGCATTGACATCATCATCGGGTGCAAGTGACATCATCATCATCAGGATATTGTGAATATCACCCTATGCAAGTTTATCCTGCTGTCGCTAAGTGTTTTGGCATCGGCGTAAGTCATCAGCATAAAGTTTGGTTAACATCATCAGGATGTTTCAATATGACCGGATAAGTCATATCCTGATGCTGTTGTTTGAATAGTCAGATATCGGGGTGACGTAGGCATCGAAGGAGAGGTGCTTGAAGTTGTCATCATCAGGATATATGGGAGCAACCGGATATTTTATATCCTGCTGATGAAGATGATGTTGAACATCATGATGATGAAGATAGAGTTTGGCGGTATGATGAATAGTGAACATCAGGAGGATGTTTGCGCTTGCCGAATGTGATGATGCTGCAGACAAGCAAAAGGCGAAAGGCGATAAGGAAGTGAACAGTAGTTAGCAGGAGGATATTTCATGCCTCTTCGAAATATGATGATGCTGTTTGTGTTAGCCAGAAATATGATGATGATGATAAGCCGATAGGTATTACATACTGCATGTCCAGGATTTTAACATGTTGGTTGTGTTAATGACTCCTCCTTCCCATTTGTAAGCTTCTGTTGCGTTTCCTCTACATCATCCCCCTTAGCTAGATTCCACATTTTTCACTTCTCTTCACTCCCCCTTTGACATAAATGGTAAAGGACGGGATCGACATACCAAAATTTGCAAAAATTATTCTATACATGGCTGCATAAGTATATATGAATTATATGTTATACTTACATATACTTAAGTATATTCGCAAAGGTGGCCTTCAATTGTACAAAATCTGTGGCCTAGCTCTACTTCATCTTATCTAGAATGGAGATGTGACCACTTAACAAAAATGCATATGTGTCTGCCCTTTTTAAATCTGCCAGATCACTAGTCTGGGTTGTGGTCTGGGCATCTGTCAAGGCCTCATGCATTGCCTCTAACTTAGGGATAATTATCCCTCCGAGTTCACTCATCCTATTTATTATTTCCTTCTTTTCTTTGTTCAGCCTCTTTATTTCATTTATGATGACAATGGCCTAGCATTCTTGATTCATTAAGGATGTAGTGAGGGGATCAAAATTCTGGGATAAACTTGACAGTTTACCTTCTTGTTCTTTCACCTTCTTTTCAATATCCTCTGTCACTTTGGGCCAAGATAGGCAAAATTTGTACAAGTCCCCACCATATTTAAGAGCATTTAAAAGGCTCTTAATTCCAATATCTAAGGTCCTCTTGTTGTTAGTAATTAGTCCTTGCACCTCAGAGAATCTCTTTCCCAAAAAATCCTTCTAGACCTTTGCTTCTGTTGATTTCTCTAAAGATTCAAAATGAGTGCCAATAGAATTGACCAAAGATTTTAAGTTACCAGATGGAGAGGCCAAAGGATCCTTTTGGAAGGATGGCATGATCTTCTCCAGCATCCCAGATGTAATCTCCAGTAGTTCATAGTCTTCCATGTGAGATTTTAGAAGTTTTTCTTTTGCTTTGGCTTGAGCAAAAGATGCTATTTTCATTGTCTGCACTGGAGAGAGAGAGTCAAAATTTAGTGGTCCTTGAAATAGATTAGGTTCATCTATTTCCATCATTTCTTTGTTTAAGAAATTCTTCACTGCCTTTGCAGTGTCTCTTGCCGAAGATTGAGTCTTCTTTTCCTTTTGGATCTCAGAATTGTCATCATAGGTCTTCTCTACTTGTTCTTCTTCTTTTCCCTTGACCTCCTCTTCTTGACTCACTTCTTCCTCTTTTCTTCCTTCTCCTTCAGTTCCTGAGTCCAGAATGTCTATAGTGGGATCCAGAGGGGAGATGTTACCTGTGTTTACTATTCCATGAACTTCCTCTTCCAGAACAGAGGAATCCAAGTCCTTAGACTTCTCTTCACCTATCTCTTTTGATCCTTCTACATTTCTGTCTAAAGATTCTTCATTGGTTACATTTAATCCTTTTGTTAGTTTCAGGATACACAACTAAGAGGGGGGGTGAATTAGTTGTGCCAAAAAAATTTCTTTAATTAACTACTCAAATCCTTCTTGTAATTCAGAAGCATAATAATAAATCAACCATGAAAACACAATGCAATAATTCAAGAGAAGAAACACATTAACACATATGACACCAAGATTTTAATGTGGAAAACCCAGTTAAGGGAAAAACCATGGGGTGACTAACCCAAGATTGTATTCTCTGTTAAAAGAATAAGAAGAAAAAATGGCACATGCCAATTAGGGCTCACGACCTGAGCACATTGCTCACAAGAGGCCCATTGCCTACAAGAGACACACTATCTGCAGAATGATAAATATTACATACTTGAACTGAAGAATAGCATCTTCACCATGCTTGAGTTAGTTCCATTTAAGCCTAATACTTCTGCTCTATCTTTCACACTTCTCTTCTCTACCACACTCTCATCTCCACCAAGATACCTTTGAAATGACTTCACAACTCTTATTTATACAAGATATCGACTTTGGGATAATCATCAAAGTTGGCAAACTTTATAGAGTACATACACAAATACAACTTAATTTATTACAAGAGACTTCATGTGAATCACCACACTATTGGCCACATATATTTGGGACCCAAATCTCCTTTGGGGAACATGCCATCCTTCTCATAACATCTTCAAGATCATTTGCAAGATGTGTAAATCATCCGGTCGGCCAAACTTAGGAAGAACATCATCATCCAAAAGTAATTCTTCAATTATGAGTTTAATCTTCAATGAGGGCCACCAACATGAACTGGACACAATCCAAAGACCTCCACAAGCTTTCCTAAATCACCAAGAACATCCACACTACTTTAGCTTATTGAAATCATTCTCTCCTACATCCGAAACCTCAAGAACACAGTCTGTCATCACTATCATATTTGGAATAGATGCTTGTGGACCTCCAGACCACAAACCAATTGAGTTGTTAACTCACATTGACTTCCTAAACACTCCACCAAATCCATAGAACAAGATATTGTATTTTTAGATCTCACCAGAGCTATTTGAGTCGCTCTGTCACCTTTGAACATTTGCCAGAACTAGTTTTACTAATATGGCCATAACTTCTTCAAATGTTCATACGGACCTCTCAAATCTTTACTGGATCACCTGTAGACACATATCTACAAACCCTTTGATTTGTATCCTCTGATCTTCATCTTAGCTAGGATCTTCACTTCATAGACCTTCACTGTCTTCGCTGTTCTTCTCTATTTCTGATAGGACTAATTTTCTCAATATCCTTAGCACACAACTCATCCAATCCTTGACATTAATGCAACAGGAGTATGTTAGCATCAATGACAACACCGGTTAGGCCCATACTTGTAACAATCTCCCCCTTTGTCATTGATGGCAACATATGATGTGAAAAACTGTTTTAACGATCAAGACAAGAACTTCTCCTTATTGACTGACATAACTCCCCCTATCAACAACAACCATTCATATGTCTTCTCTTCCTTTACTACTCCCCCTTTGATCAACAACCATTTTGTTTTTCACATGTCTTCTCTCCCCCTTTGACATCAATGGCAAATGGCACATACTTGCATCACTGAGAATCATATAGACTGCTCCCCTGAGTAGCAGCTTCCTATCATCAATCCGGACCACAAGATATGACTTTGAGATCTATTGGATTGATGCACATCAGTGCACCTGAATTCAGTACTGGAGGTGTAATAACCCCTAACTTCTCCCTGAGATACTCAAAAGAGTCCTTAGGTAGAGGTTTAGTAAAAATGTCTACAATCTAATCCTTAGAGGGCACAAACTCTAATCTGACTTCATTCTTGTTCACGTGCTCTCTCAACAAATGAAACTTGATGGATATATGTTTTGTCTTTGAATGTAACACCAGATTCTTTGAAATGTTTATTGCACTTGAGTTGTCATAGAAGATTGTGATACGTTCCTCATACTCCACTCTAATGTCTCTTAGCATTTTCTTCATCCACAAACTTGAGTGCAACTGCCTATTGCTGCAATATATTTTGCTTCTGCAGTGGATACAAATATTGCCTCTTGTTTCTTGCTCAATGAAGAAACCAATCTTTTCCCCAAAAGGAATGCTCCACCACTGGTACTCTTCTGGTCATCCACATCTCTTGCCCAATCCGCATCTATATATGCATGAAGAGAGAAATCATGATCTCTAAGATACCATAGACCATACTCAACTGTTTCTTTTAGATATTTGAGAACCCTCTTGATTACCATGACATGAGATTCTCTAGGATCAGGTTGGAATCTTGCAACAAGACCAACAACATTCATAATGTTAGGTCTAGTTTGAGTAAGATACAATAGTCCTCCAATCATTGACCTGTACATTTTCTAATCAGCGTTAGGAGAGTCATCATCTTTGCTCATTTTACATCTAGTTGCCATGGGAGTATTCATTGGTTTTGAATCTTCCATTCCAAATTTCTTCAACAATTCTTTCACATATTTGGTCTGAGATATGAAGATTCCTTTCTTTGTTTGAGTGATTTGTAGACCCAAGAAGAAATTCATTTCCCCAAACATAGACATCTCAAATTCACTTTTCATTTGATTTGTAAAAGTCTTGCACATACCATCTCTTCCTCCAAAAATAATATCATCAACAAATACTTCAACAATCAAGATATTTTTATGTTCAATCTTGAAGTATAAGTTACTATCAGTAGTACCTTTGTTGAAACTAGTCTTCAAGAGATGCTTATCTAGTCTTTCATACCAGGCTCTTGGGGCTTGTTTGAGTCCATACAGATCTTTCTTCAACTTCTAGACCATATCACCATGATCAAACAATTTAAATCCATCTGGTTGCTCAATGTATACTTCTTCTTCCAAGTCACCATTCAAGAAGGCTGACTTGACATCCGTTTGATATACTTTGAAATCCTTGAAGGCAGGAAAGGCAAGAAATAATCTGACTGCTTCAATTCTTGGCACCAGAGTAAAATTTTCTTCAAAATCAACTCCTTCTACTTGGGAATAACCCTTATAGACCACTCTGTCTTTGTTTCTGACTACTTCACCATCTTCATTTAGTTTATTCTGGAAGACCCATTTGGTTCCAATCACATTTTTGTTTCTAGGTTTGGGAACAAGATCCCAAATTTGATTTTTCTCAATTTGCATCAACTCTTCCTTCATTGCTTTAGTCTAGCTTTCATCATTGCATGCTTCATTCACTGTCTTTGGTTCAATCTTTGAAATCAGACAATACTTTTCTGATTCTTGAGCAATCTTTCTTCTTGTTTGAACACCTTTACTTTTATCACCTATGATATGATCTTTAGAGTGATTCAATCTTACCTACCTAGGAATTTTGGGAGTTTCTTGCACTTCTATTTCTTGAATAGGATCATTCAAACTTATCTCTTCTTCTTGATTCTTCAGATCAGTCTAGATCTAAATTTCAAAAGAGGCTTGGACCAAAACATCATTCTTATCATATCTTCATCATATTCATAAAACCTTGAGGGTTTTTTAATACCTTCATCAACCTTCACATTTGTACTTTCTCTAATTTTTCTGAATCTCTTGTTATAACATTGGTATGCTTTGCTTTGAGTAGAATAACCCAAGAATATTCCTTCATCACTTCTAGCATCAAATTTGCCAAGGTCTTTATCTCTTTTAATGTAACATTTGCTACCAAAGACTCTGAAATACTTCACAGTGGGAGTGATGCCAAACTAGAGTTCATAAGGGGTCATACCAGTATTGTTTCTGATTTGTACTCAATTAAGAGTATAGATAGCCATGCTTACAGCTTCTCTCCAGTAGATCTGAGGAACATTTTCTTCCATCATCATGGTTCTAGATGCTTTCTGGATGGTTCGGTTCTTTCTCTCTACTACTCCATTCTGTTGTGGAGTCCTCGGAGCAGATAACTATCTTTTTTTCCCATGTTTCTCATAGAATTCTATGAACTCTCCAGATGTGAATTCTCCACCTCTATCAGACATGAGACATTCTATGTTTAATCTGGTTTCATTCTCTACCATAGCTTTGAATATCTTGAATTTCTCAAGAGCCTCAAATTTTTCTTTTAGAAAAGTCACCCACATCATCTGGGAGTGGTCATCAATTAATAACATGAAGTATCTATCACCTTACAAACTCTTGATTCTTGTCAGTCCACATAGATCAGTATGAACTAAGTCCAACAATCTGGTAGAAGATTGTTCCTTACTTTTGAATGTGACTCTACTCCACTTACCCAACTGACATTCTTTGTACAAACTATTAGAGGGTTTCACTAGTCTTGGAAGATCTCTTACAACCTGAGTGTTTCTTATCTTGATGATATTATCAAAATTCACATGACACATTCTCCTATGCCATAACCAACTCTGATCAATTTGAACAAATAAACAACTTTTGCCAGTGCCAACCAGGTGGAAGATGTTACCTTTTGTTTGTGTACCAGATGCGATCTCTATACTAAAACTTTCAAAGATCTTACATTTTCCATTTTTGAATCAGAGATCATAGCCTTTGTCCACTAACTATCCAACACTAAGAAGATTGTACTTCAGACCTTCAACATATAGTACATCACTGGTTTTGTTCTTTCCATCAAAAGAAATAGTTCCTCTACCTCTAATTCTACTAGCAAAATTATCACCAAATTTTACAACTCCTCCTTCATATCTTTCCAAATCTATAAACTTGTTTTTGTCACCTATCATATGGTGTGAGCATCCACTGTCAATGACCCAATCATCCTTTTCTTCAACTTGGGCAGCCAGGGATTTTTCTATCTTTTTGTGATTGACAAATTCAGAGGACATTGGATCTTCTTCCTTGATGGCAATAAACACCCAGTCACTTTCGAATTTGTTTCATGTCTCTGATTCATCATCTATTACTCCTTCATCATCATCTTCATGAACAAAGTAACACTTCTTTTGAAATCTTGACCTATTAGGGTTTGACCTAGAAAATCTTTCCGGACACCTTGAGGCAAAATGACCAATCTTATTGTAGTTAAAACATTTGAAAGGCAATTTTCCTTCATACTTACCAAATCCTCTTGGTAGTCTTTTTACAATGAGGGCCTCAAGTTGTTTATCTTCTAATTCATCCTCTTCTAGATCTTTTCTTGCTTTCTCATACCAAGAAGATTTTCTTGAGGAACTTTCTCCTGGATCATATCTTTGTTTACCTTTTGTAGAGGCACTAGCTTTGAATCTAGATTCAGTCTTGGGAAGTGCATCACCAAACTCAACTAACTCAAATACAAATATTTTACCAACCAATTGATCCCTTGTGACAGTTGTTAAGGATTTGATTTCCTCAATAGAAGCAACTTTGTGTTTATAAGTAGGAGGTAAAGATCTAAGAACTTTAGCAACAATTTCATCTTCATCTAGAACTCCTCCAGCACATCTGATGCCACAAACAAGCTCATTTATTTTTGTCATGTAAGAAGTGATATTCTCATCTTCACTCATCTTCAGGTTTGTGAAATTTTCCTTTCAGACTCTGTAGCTTGGCACATTTAACATACTTGTCTCCTTCTTGCAGAAGTTCTAGTTTTTCTGAAATCTCATATGTAGTTTTTAGATCAATAACATTTGTCAGCTCTGAATCAGATAAGGCACTTAGCAGAGCTTCTTTGGCCCAAAGATTGCTTTCAGCATCTCTAATTTCATCTACAGTTCTTAGACCATTCTGAGGAGGAACATACTTCTTTGAATCCATGATCCAATATTGCATTCCCATACATTGCAAGTGACATTCCATGTGGCTTTTCCAAAGAGTATAATTGGTTCCATCAAACCTCAAACTATCCTTCTTGTAGGAATACATCCTGGATCTCCTCAAGTGGTTAAGCTCTTTTAGAGGAACTTAGCTCTGATACCAATTGTTAGTTTCAGGATACACAACTGAGAGGGGGGGTGAATCAGTTGTGCCAAAAACTTTTCTTTTATTAACCACTCAAATCCTTCTTGTAATTCAACAGCATAATCATAAATCAACCATGAAAACATAATGTAATAATTCAAGAGCAGAAACAAATTAACACATATGACACCAAAATTTTAACGTGGAAAACCTAGTTAAGGGAAAAACTATGGGGTGACTAACCCAAGATTGTATTCTCTATTAAAAGAATAAGAAGAACAAATGGCACATGCCAATTAGGGCTCACTACCCGAACACACTGCTCACAAGAGGTGCACTATCTATAGGAGACACATTGTCTATAGAATGATAAATATTGCATACTTGAACTAAAGAATAGCATCTTCACCATGCTTGATTCAGTTCCATTTAAGCCCAATACTTCTGCTCTGCCTTTCATACTTCTCTTCTCTACCACACTTTCATCTCCACCAAGATACGTTTGAAATGACTTCACAACTCTTATTTATACAAGACATTGACTTTGGGATAATCATCAAAGTCAACAAAATTTACAGAGCACATACACAAATACAACTTAATTTATTACAAGAGACTTCATGTGAATCACCACACTGTCGGCCACATATATCTAGGACCCAAATCTCCTTTGGGGAACGTGCCATCCTTCTCATAATATCTTCAATATCATCTGTAAGATGTGTAAATCATTCGGTTGGCCAAACGTAGGAAGAACATCATCATCTAGAAGTAATTCTTCAATTATGAGCTCAATCTTTAATGCGGATCACCAAAATGAACTAGACACAATCCAAAGACCTCCACAATCTTGCCTGAATCACTAAGAACATCCACACTACTTCTACTTACTGAAATCATTCTCTCCTACATCTAGAACCTCAAGAACATAATCTGTCATCACTGTCATATTTGGAATAGATGCTTGCGGACCTCCAGACCATGAACCAATTGAGTTGTCAATTCACATTGACTTCCTAAACACTCCACCAAATCTGTAGAACAAGAGATTGCATTTCTGGATCTCACTGGACCTATTTGAGTCGCTCTGTCACCTCTAAACATTTGCCAGAACTAGTTTTACTAATATGGCCATAACTTCTTCAAATCTTCATACGGACCTCTCAAATCTTTACTGGATCACCTATAGACACATATCTACAAACCCTTTGATTCACATCCTCTGATCTTCATCTTAGCTAGGATCTTCACTTCATAGACCTTCACTGTCTTAATTGTTCTTCTCTGTTTTTGACAGGACTTATTTTCTCAATATCCACAGCACACAACTCATCCAATCCTTGACATTAATGCAACAAGAGTATGTTGACATCAATGACAACACCGGTTAGGCCCATACGTGCAACACCTTCAACATCCATGGTAGAAGGTTCTTCATTTGTTTCCTCTACAATGGGAAGATTGAATCTTTTGAAGGAATTTGAGAGGATCTCTTTTGTATCTCTTGCTACTTGGTTAGTTTCTCCAAGCATAAGTTTATTCATTCTTCCTTTACTCTAGAATTCATCCTTACAATCCTTAAAGATCATGTTGATTTGCTTTTGAGTAATAGAAGGATAGATCTGAATTGCAATCTATTCTTAGATCTCTAAGTCTTTTGCCTTTGCATTCTCCTTTCTTCGTTCAAGTACCTTTTCTAGATTTTTGGGAATTAATGATATAATTTCAATGAATACTTTATTGTAAATATTCAGGTACCTGATAGTAGCTTCTTCTAAAATTCTCTTGTCAACATCACTGTATTCATCATAGAATTCAGTCACCGGCTACAGGTTTCCATCCACAGTGACTACCTTCATGATGTTATCAATGGAAAGAGTGGGCTTTTCTACAAATTCCTCTACCTTCTCTTCCTCCTTTTTTCTAGCAGAGAACTTCCCGGATGTTCTTTTCTTCTTTATTTCCTAGATTTCTTCATCTGATTTTGTTGCCTCATCATATTTAAGGCTTGTATACTTCCTTGAGGCTTTGGTCTTCATCCTCTCTCCTTTCCAGATGTCTTGACTTTCGGTTTGGTAGACTTTGAGCTCTTGGAAGTGACAAGAGCAGAACTCTTGGAGGATCTAGTCCTAGAAGAGGTTTGTGTAGGGGTACTTTCTTCCTTTGCTTCTTCTTTTTCTTTTTCTGCCTTCTCCATTTTCTCTCTGTTAGTATCAAGGGCCTCCTTTGATATGCCAAATCTTTTGGCAATTTCCTCAAATTCCCTTCAAACTTTCCTCGTTATCTCCAGTTGTCTTAGCTCAACATGAATTTTTACACTTAGTTATTGAAAGGTTCCAATCCTTTCTACCTTAGGGTCCTTGGGCTGGCTCAACAAGTGTTGAATATGTAGCTCCAAGATTTTCTCATCGACCTCGTATCCCATTGGCATTATCCACATTATTCTGGACTCAACTACCTCCATTCGGCATTGGTCAGTGTCAATCATGAAGCACACTGTATCCTTATATTTCTCAACTATGGATTGAGGTATCCTCTCTCTAGCTTGCATCATGCTCTAGAAGTTCTTAAAGTAACCCCAAAGAGTTGTACTTTGAGCTTTAGCATCACCAAGTCCATACATATAGTCTATGATCTGGATTGCAACTGGTTTATCATTTTGCCATACCCAACCACTTGATCCGGGTAGCTCATTCATGTAATAAAATAATAAACATAGTATTAAGCAACCATACTTAAAGGAGTTCTTATCCTTCTTAATCTTCTACAGGTTTTCTAATAGTTGATTTAAGAGAAGATCACACAGGTCATAATCTGCATTCTCCCTCAACATTTGTTCTGCAGCATATATTGCAGTCCTAGACACAGAATTCTCCCTGCTAGAATGATAGATCTTATACCCAATTATCATTGAGGCAAATTTGACATCTGGATCTGTGATGTCATCTATGGTCATTGCTCTCTTGTCAAACTTAGATCTAGTGGCTTCAGTTACTGTCTGGTTCTTGACATATTTGAGTGCAGGTAACCCACCAGATGAGTGCAATCTAGTTACTGCCCTGATGGCATCTTTTGTTATCTTGAAGGGCCTCATTAACCACATGAAGTTATCATGCATCCTACTTAGGACATACCGGACCCAATCATCTTCCGCAAAATAGGGAAAGTGTATGCAATGTCCAAAGTGTTTATCCCGGAGAGCCTTGTATTGAGGTTTGAGTTCAAAACTATCATCTATTAGTTGTTTATGATAGATGTCCATCAATTTAGAGTCTCCAAATTCCTCATTGTTGGCATGAATATAGACCCTACCATCTTCTACATGCAATACCCCATGTGGAATGCTAGAAAATGCCCCTAAACGATCAACTTCTAGAGATTTATAGGGATGTTTCTTGAATTTAGGGCACAGCCTATCAGTGATCTTAAAAACTATTGGAGTAGCCATCTTGCAAAAGATTCAAAGAGAGATTTTCATAATAGAAGTACCTTTTTATGCTATAGGGTTTGAAATAGGAGTCGGGACAAATCACTGGTTGAGTTCAATTTTATAGTTTGATCTTTGAGTGAGTTGTAGAAACTTTGATGTAGAGCTCTTCTTTTCTTCTTCTCGAATGCAAATGTACAAATAATGATTGAATGAACCCTTTTAACCTTGCACAAACCGTAATTTCCTTTTGCAATAAATGCACAACATAAGTTATCCGGTTGCCCTATTTTGAGAGAGATCTTCTTGAATCACTATACTGAACTTAGAATCATTGTCAGTGAGGATTGAGAATCTATCTTCTTTTCTTCGGTCATGCCATGGGTCTGCAGATCAAGGTAACTCAAATTTGAATAATACTAGATCTGTCTGTGAAAAAATTGTACTTTACCGGATAGCTATCAAACCAGATCAACTTGAGCAGTTAAACTCTTGCAAAACTCCATGTGGATCTTTCATATTTTTATTGAGGGTTATATAGATATTTTTCTGAGAACCCTTTAATCTGTAGCATTCCATGTGCCAAATTTAGGCATTAATTGACTGGTTGGAGGAATTTGTTTTTCTCTGTGACTCCCCCTGAGCTAGAGCTCATCTGTTTAGTTTCTAGTAGGAATATCAGCACCGGATTCCAGTGCGGATCCATCTCCAATATTTTTTGTACTCTTCTTCACCCAAATCTTGCTCATCTCCTTTTTAACTTCATCTGCATTTACTTTACCTTTGCCTTTATCTTGTTTTTGATTATGTTGCACCAGACCCTTTTTATCCCAATTTTTACTTCTACAGAATTTGGCAGTATGACCGAATCTATTGCAATTGTAGTAGACAACATTTCTTTGCATATTTGATTGTTATCCTCTTGATCTGCATTGATTAGCCATATGTCCCATTCTATTGCATGCAAAGCATCTACCATTGAATGTGTTGGTTTTTTCCCAGACTGGATGCTTATTCCTAGATTTCCCTACAAGGTAGCCATCAATGATCAACATGATCTCTGGACCAAGGGCCAACAGTGTAGGAGATAGACTCTATATTTTATCTCCTCTTCTTCTTCAGGCTCTGCAAAACCTAGGGGGTATTCCCTACTCAACATCCATGAGGATATACATACAAAGGCTGGGATGCTGATAGAAAGCAGATAAGTCCTCCTGTAAGTAGACCAAAATTGAAAGATAAGAGCAAAGGGGCTAGCTTTGGGCCTATTTGCAGTTGTAGACAGAGGACTGATGATCCTAAAACTAATTCTAATGCCCTAAAGATTGTTTTAGATTTTGATTTTGATTTTAAGTTTGGATGCAAAGCTGGACATGGTTGTAACACAAACACAAAGCAAGATTGCTGCCTATCCAGGGCTTGGAGTCAGTAGACATACACCTGTGAATGATATGCATGAACAACTAAAACTAGATTTCAGGGGGATACATATGATACCTGCCTTATAGATATCTCCCAATATAGAGTGTTAAGCTATCTATACTTATGGCATCGCTACTGCAGTATACCCTTCCCAATGTTCAATCTGAGAACAATTCAATCTACCCCTTGAGCAGAAGTTAAGAGATCAGACATTCAACACAGGAATTCTATGTTCTAGAGTCTCAAACATTGCTTAAATATCTAGACTCAGAAGAAAGATACATGCAATACTGGAGACAGAATTAACAAAACACATGCTAACATAGCATTTCTCATATAAAATTAACCATGAAATCAGTGGATTCATGCAAAAACTTACAACAAGAGATACATAAACTCACAGGTTTAACTGTACAGAGCAACCAAAATGAACTGTATTGTGTTACAGAGCCAAATATTCAACTTTCAACAACCAAAACAATGGTAACACAGTCTGCCTATATTGGCCAGAAAGTATACCTCACAGTAATTAATTACATGACTATTACAACAAACTGCCAAATACAGCCCATGAGAAATGGCGCCCATAAGTCATCAATGCAGTAGGCAGGAGAGTCGACAAGAGTGGCCTTGAGCCCTGTGCCACCATCTAGGAGTTTTCATCCACAATGGGGCAACTTGATCGCTTGTCCCGTCGCCCATACCCCTGCACTATCGCCATTGATGGCTCAACTACCCGCAACCACCAGGAAAAACACCGCAGCGTTCAAAAAGAATTTCATACCAAAATGTGCTTCTTCGCAGGTTCAAAATACACAGGGGAATAATCCCACATGCATAGTGCAGAAACCCCTTTAGTGCCTTATAAGCATGGTCGTAAAGACAAAAGGTGTCCAGCGCTTTTGCCACGCTCGACACACGCCTCTCAGCCCAAAGCCCATCGCCGGGACCAACACCATCAGCCAAGCCCACAAATCCTCCGCTGACCTCAATTGTCTCACCGACTGCACCGCAAGCCTCTGTCGACCAGACATAGTCTATTGGCCAACCCAAAAGCTTCCTTGCCGATCTCAAAGGTCACGCTGACGCCTACTCCACATTCCCCTCCATCGGTCAGAGATGAACCATCGGACCAGCTCTCCAGACCTTCGCCGATCTACCAAGTCTCTCCGATGGCCAAGCAAAATACACCCTCTTCGGCAAGACGACTACCATCGGCCCAGCGAAAAAACCCTTCAGCCGACATAGCCAATCACACTGATACATCAACAAGCTAGGCCTCGTCCCTTCGTCGGCCAGACCCACGCTATCGGCTAAATGCAATCCATCCTCACCGACAACACAAGTCATATCGATAACACCTCCGCAAGTCACCAACATCCCCATCGGCCAGAGGTAGACCATCGGTCAGGTATTCTGCAGTTCACCCGATGTCCCCCATCATGCCGATGAACAACTTCATTAGCCAGACTACATATATCGGCAGCCCCTAAAAAACCCTCACCGATGACAATCACCACGCTGATGACACTATTGGCGAGACCATACACACGGTTCACCCGATGGCCACCCTCCATGCTCCCATCGGCCAGACCAAAGCTATCGGTGAATCACCTATCTGCCTGGCTGATAAGCAAACTCCTGCTGATGAGCACCCAAAAAACCCTCATTAGCCTGACCATCTCCCTCGGTGGGACAAAAATTATCTCTGCTGATAGCACAAAGTCCCAGCGACATACAAAGAACACACCACAATCCCCATCGGTGAGATCAAAAACTGTCGGAATAACAATAAGCTCCCCCCTGATAGGCAAAGTCTCAGCGATGACACCATCCCTGCCATCAACCTGATCGCCAAAACACCTGCGAGGTCATGCCGATGGGTAAGAAAATATAGGGTTTAAATGAAGAAACCTTCTAAACATGTAAAATCAACCTCCAGGTCAAAATGAGTGCCAACACTGGCTCCGAATGGGGACGTGCAGGTGAAAAACCTATAGCAAGAACCAGATCTCCGGGTAGACCAGACAAAAACCAAAAAGGCACGAACTATACAGAACATTTACATTATATACATATTTTTACAAATGTGCACAGGGATAGGCCATCTATGCAAAATAAAACTTAAGGAATTGGCCATGCACAGACAATTCCAGAACTTCACCATCTAGGGCCTGGAGGAAATAAGAATCCTCCCCATGAATACTGCAAATCTGATATTGGCCCATCCATAAGGGTTCGAATTTACCATGTTTACCTTTTTCTTGACCTTTTGCATTCCATACGAGCACCAGATCATTGACTTGAAACTTCCTTTTTGTAGCTCTCCTGTCAAACTGATATTTCACATCTTGTTGTCTCTTAAGGTTGATCTGGTGTGCTTTCCTTCTGTTTTCTTCCAGTGCAACCAGCTGATTCACTCTTTCTGTCATGGAGTCTTCAATCTCTTCATCATTTTCCTGGATGAATCTGTAAACTGGTAGGAGATTGTTTATGGGCAATCTGGCTGATGCACCATATACTAGCTCAAAGGGTGACATTTCAATAGCCTTTTTTACTGTCACTCTGTCAGCCCATATTGCTAACTTTAATTTTGAGTCCCAAGCTCTCTTGTTCTTGTCCAGTATCCTCTTGATAATTTTCATGATGCTTTTATTGCTTGATTCTGCTTGACCATTTCCTTGTGGGTGGTATGGTGATGCATATGATAAATTTATCCCATACTTGTTGCAAAAATCAACAAATTCACCTGATCTGAAGCACATAGCATTATCAGTGACTATCTTGAATGGTACTCCAAACCTGATGATAACATTTTCTAGTAAGAAATCCATCACCACCTTACTTGTAGCTCTCTTAGCTGGAATGGCCTCGATCCATTTGGTAAAGTAGTCAGTTGCCACCGGAATCCAACTGTGTCCCCCACTTGACTTGTCTGCAATTTCACCTATGAAGTCAATTCCCCATTGCTGAAATGGAACATCCACAGTTACAGTTCTGAGAGGTAAAGCACCATCATATCTCAATTTTCCTGAGAATCTTTGGCAAGGGTCACACTTCCTTACTAACCTTTGTGCATCTGAAAAGAGAGTGGGCCACCAATATCCTGCTCTGAGAGTCTTATGAGCTGTTGTTTGGGCAGTATAATGTCCACCACACAATCCTTTATGCATATCAATCAAAACATTGTTAGCCATATCCTCATCCACACATCTCAGTAGCACACCATCAGGGTTTTTCCAGTATAGCTCACCTTGAACAATAACATACCTGATTGCATGTAACTTTAAAGTCCTCTTTTGGCTGTCACTGAAATGGGAAGGACAATTCAGATTTTGCAATTAGTAGATAATATCCTTGTACCATTTAGATCTTGATACATTTACACTCTCATTTTGGACTGCATTAACTTGGCATGCTTCCAAGTTTGACTGTGCCATCATCTTGGCTAATCCTTGTCCTCTTACCAACTTGGTAATTTGTATGTCTATGTTGAACTCTTGCAGTTTGTTTATCCATCTACACCTTCTTCTAGTCACCTCCTGCTGAGTGAATATGTCTTTGACTGCTGCATGGGGTACATATGCAATTACATGTGATCCTACCAGGTATGGTCTGAAACTTTTGATGGCTCTGACTAGTGCATATGCTTGTTTTTCCATAATATCATACTTCAACTCAGAAGCCTGCAAGGACATACTGAAGAAAGCTATGGGTTGCTCAAAACCATCTTCATTTTTCTGTAGCAAGCACGCAGCAATAGTGTGAAAGGAAGCAAATGAAAGTACTTGGAATGGCCTAGAAAAATTAGGAGATTTAAGAACAGGGGCCATCTTGATTGCATCTTTGATACTCTGAAATGATTCTATTGCTTCACTTTCCTAGTTGACAGTTGCATCTTTCTTCATCATCTTAGAAATGTTCCTTGTAGTTTCTGCAAAGTTGGGAACAAATCTCCTAACAAAATTTATCTGTCCAAAGAAGGACTGAACTCCTTTTACAGTTTTTGGCATTTGAATTCTGTCAATAGCAGCCACTCTCTCTGGATCTATCCTGACTCCATCCTTGGAAACAATGTGTCCCAGGAGCTTTCCTTCAACCACCCCAAAAGCACACTTCTTTGGATTTAAAGAAATGCCATACTCTAGTGCTCTTATGAAAATCTGCTCTAGATGCAAACAATGCTGCTCTTCCTTCTTTGAATATACAGTCAAGTCATCTTGATATACAGCCAGGATTGAATCAATCAAGCCTGCAAAAGCAACGTCCATTGCTCTTTGAAATGTAGCACCTGCATTTGTTAATCCAAATGGCATTCTAACATATACATAAGTTCCCCATGGAGTGGTGAAGGCAGTCTTATACTGTTTTGATTCCTTTACCTTCACCTGACTATACCTGAAAATCCATCCATCATGGACAAGAGTTCACAACCAGTCACTCTCTGCAACATAGCTTCCATATTAGGCAGTGGATAGTTATCCTTTAAAGAGGATACATTCAAGTTCCTGAAATCAACACAAAGCCTAATATCATCGTTCTTTTTTCTGACTGGGACAAGGTTAGACACCCAAGTTGAATGTCTGATTGGCACAATTATTCCAGCTTCCCTAAGCTTTTTAAGCTCTTCTTGCATCTTTGGAGCTAAGGTAGGATTAATAGGTCTTTGCCTCTGTCTGAATGGCTTAGCTCCAGGCTTCAATGGGATCTCATGCTGGAATAAATCTTCCCTATAGGCTTTTAGGTCCTCATATGACCAAGCAAAAACATGTTTATACCTTTTCAGTAATGCAATCAGCATACTCTTGATGTGTGGTTTGAGCTGTTTACCAATGTATACCTTCTTGGGGGCCTGAGATGTCCCCAAATTTATCTCTTCTAAATCTTTCTTATTTGTGGGAGATGTCCTTGTGACCAATTTGTCTCTACTGTTAAAAGCTCTTTCCAAAGCTACTAACCCTCTAGGGATTTTATTAGTCTTCAATTGAATTATCTCCTTTCCCACAAGAGTTTCTTTTCCATCTATAGTCTCTACAAAAGCTTGGAAATCAATTTCTTGATTCTCATATTCATCTATGTAGTGCAAAAATTTTAACAAATCCCTATCATCATTAAACACTTGCCAACTGCATATATTTTCTAGTACTACAGGCCTGATTTTAACTTATGCATTTGTAACATCTGATAGAGTGATGTTATCTGGCCTTATTGCAACATTAGCTAAGAAATCAGCCATAACATTCTTTGATCTCTCTACCCAGCCTATTGAAAATGCATCAAATAGTTCAATGGTATCCCAAACAGCATGCTTGTATTGTTTCAATTTTTTATTTTTGAAACATACCTATCTCTAATTTGGGATACAATCAGTTCAGAATCCCCAAATACTCTTAACAATTTGATTCCATGTTTGAGAGCTATATTTAGGCCTAAGATTAAAGCCTCATATTCTGCAATGTTGTTTGTGCAAACAAACCTTAGCAAGAAGGAGAATTTAAGGAGCTTACCAGTTGGAGACAGGAAAACAACTCCAACTGTAGAGCCTTCTTTTGCACAAGCTCCATCAAAATACATGGTCCATAAACCTTGTTGGTCTAGCTCTTTAATGCAGACATTTTTCTCTTTATCTTCTCTATCATCTGAGACAACCTTGAAGTTATCACAGTCAGTGTTTACAAAGCATATCTGTTCCCCTGCTTCTTGGTCTTCCACTGTCTTTGATGATCTCTGTTCTCTGATTAGCTTAACATCCCTGCCATTCATTGGAATCATGGCATATGACAGGTCCAGCTGCATACTTCCACCAATTAGTGCAGCCCATCTTCTTGACAGCAACATACCATACTGTGGCTTGATGTCAACCACTGTTATATTCATTTTATATCTCTTCTCAGGAAATGTTTCCAGTTTGAAATCTACATCCTTCATGATTCCAATAACTGGTACCTCTCTAGCATCCATAGCATAACATTTTCCACATGCCTTGTCAATTTTCAATCCAGCTTGTTGCATGATGGCCAAAGGCATGACATTTGTAGATGCTCCAGAGTCAAGCATACAATTTCTAATTATTTTTCCATTTATAACTAGAGATACATAAAATGGTTCCACTTGTGAAGGACACTTTGTCATAGTCACTCCTAAATAGACTTCAGGAGCCTCATCTTCTTCATTATACATGACATGTTTCTCACCCTGGGTCTGAACATTTTGTTTAGCTTGAAAAGGCACCCCTAAAATTAGGGATACTGTCCTATTCTTGATCTCTTCAACCTTCATCAGTTCCATAAGTGGAATAGAGACTTTTACCTGGGAGAGGACTTGAGCTATATCAAATGGAGCATAATTTTGAATAACAGTTGTAGCTTGCTCCACAATCTTGTTTTTATCCTGAACTGATTTAGCTTTTACTTTCATAGTTCCCTGATCATCATTCTTGTCTTGGGAACCTTTACTTTGATCTTCAGCTTGAGGGATTTTGTTTTCTGGTCCTTGGGATTCATGACCTGTTCTATGTCTAAAATTCTATTTATTATTACCCCACTACCTTTTTTGTGGTTCAATTCCTTTATGACCATGCACTGGCTGACCTGCAGAAACATCTTTTGGTTGACGCAAGCTGCCTATCTGAGCTTTACCTCTGAGATTGTAGTTGCTCTTGACTTGAGCAACTGCTGCAGCTGTGAAGGCCCTAATTTCCTCATCAGAATGTCGTTGTAAGTTACTCAGAAAATTATGCGAGCTCTGAGCATACACATAGTTCTCTTCATTACCTTCATCATAAAAGTCCTGTTGACAGGCCCGAATTCCATCATCTGTACTCTCATCAACATCATAAAGAGGGTATCCATTGTTTGTGGACATCATATTAACATCATCATCTTGCGCATAATGTGGCTCATTGCATTCATTACAAGATGTAGCATTATCACACAAGGACTGGGCAATCATACACTATGATTGTGAATGTGGCATCTGACAAATTATACACCATGGAGTATCATCAACAATATTTACAGCTTTCTTTAGAGGATCAGGAGTTTCTTTGACATGTTGAGTCCTCTGATTTGTGTTGTTATGTGGGAATATAGGCTTACCATTATGCCAATTGGTATTATAAGGCATATCATGCAATGATGGCCTCTTTTCTTGCCTTTGATAGACTTGCCTATCAGGACCTATCCCTTTTTCACTTCTAGCTAGTCTGTAACTTAAGTCCTTAACAACATTTGCCAATTTGTCTATCTTATCTTCAGGGGTAGATGTATTACCTTGAGTGTTCTGAGGCTTGTTTGGATTCTACAGAATTTTCACATCATCCCTTCTGTTAGTCTTGCCTGATGCTTTCCTGTTGTTCTCAATATTTACTGCAATTCTGAAAGCATCCCTGATAGTAGCAGGACTTTTATCTCTTAATCCATATGCAGTTTTTGCATCAAAGGCATTGATATACAATATTATGCACATAGGTTCATTTGGCCTCATGTAATGTGGCAATTTGTTTAACACTTTAGTAAATCTTGCATTAAAATCTGCAACCTGCTCATTTGACCCTTTAGTGATACTGGTAAACTCATTTACAAAAAAGCTAGGGTCAGTTTTGTCACCATATTGCTCTTTGAACATCCTTTTAAAGTCATCCCATGATGAAATACTCCGGTCAGGTAGATTCTTATACCATTCCCTTGCCTCATCTACTAAAGATTGCATGAATGACTTCATGAAAACATCCTCATGCTCTACCTCAAAGTTATCCATGACATTTTGAAAGGCCTTTCGATGATCTTCTCCTGACACTGTGTTGTTTCCTGAAAATTTAGGCACTTGTAGCCTTAGATGCTTATCAATGGGATTAGGTACCCAGGAATACCATCAAACACCAGCTGCTTGAATCTATCTAACTACATGGGCTGTTTGTCAAACTGATTAATATTATTATCTCTATTTGCATTCTGGTTTCTTACATTGTTCAATGGTATCCTAGCATCATTCACATTTTGTCTCTCATCATTATGCTGATGTTGCACTTCATTTCTCTGTTGATGTCTCTACACATTTGCATTCTCAAGGGTAGGAATTGAATTATTTTGGGCAGCCCTTAAAGCTTGCACTTTCTTCCTTAGGTCATCTCTGATTGTTATTGCCTACTGATATTCAAACTCAGCCCTTAAGCTCCTAATTTCATCAACTAGTTCTTCCTCGCTAGGCCTAGAGGAGGATGGTTTTACCATATTCTGATCTTCATCTTCATCATCCCTCAGAGACTCTGCCTCTTCAAACCTTTCACTAGGGTCTAGAAATGGGCATTCCTAGAACACCTCTGACCTCATTCTCATGCTACCACCCTACTGCCTCTCATCTGCACCCTGAATATTAGCTTCTGCATTTGAAAAGTAAGGAACATGTTGTCCTGATGGCCTAGGGTTATCTTGCATATCATCATTTTTTCTGGGGGAACCCTCATGACTGACTGAGACAGCTCCCTTTCTTCTGTACGTCATTCTTCTTGTTACTGGTAACTCTTCAAATAAAGGATTTTGTTGGGATCTTCTCCCCTGCATATAAGTTTTACTTTGACCGGTTGGGAGATTACTTCGGAGTCGCCACCTATTACTAGGAACTGTTTTCTTTTGAAAATCAGGGTTCTTTCACAAATTCCCCAGCGGAGTCACCAATTTCTATTGGTTTTTTCCCAGACTGGATGCTTATTCCCAGATCTCCCTACAAGGTAGCCATCAATGATCAACAGGATCTCTGGGCTAGGGGCCAACAGTGTAGGAGATAGACTCTATATTTTATCTCCTCTTCTTCTTTAGGCTCTGCAAAACCTAGGGGGGTATTCCCTACTCAACATCCATGAGGATATACATACAAAGGCTGGGATGCTGACAGAAAGTAGATAAGTCCTCCTGTAAGTAGACCAAAACTGAAAGATAAGAGCAAAGGGGCTAGCTTTGGGCCTATTTGCAGTTGTAGACAGAGGACTGAGGATCCTAAAACTAATTCTAATGCCCTAAAGATTGTTTTAGATTTTGATTTTGACTTTAAGTTTGGATGCAAAGCTGGACATGGTTGTAACACAAACACAAAGCAAGATTGGTGCCTATCTAGGGCCTGGAGTCAGTAGACATACACCTGTGAATGATATGCATGAACAACTAAAACTAGATTTTAGGGGGATACATATGATACCTGCCTTACAGATATCTCCCAATACAGAGTGTTAAGCTATCTATACTTATGGCATCCCTACTGCAGTATACCCTTCCCAATGTTCAATCTGAGAACAATTTAATCTACCCCTTGAGCAAAAGTTAAGAGATCAGACAATCAACATAGGAATTCTATGTTCTAGAGTCTCAAACATTGCTTAAATATCCAGACTCAAAAGAAAGATACATGCAATACTGGAGATAGAATTAACAAAACACATGCTAACATAGCATTTCTCATATAAAATTAACCATGAAATCAGTGGATTCATGCAAAAACTTACAACAAGAGATACATAAACTCACAGGTTTAACTGTACAGAGCAACCAAAACGAACTGTATTGTGTTACAGAGCCAAATATTCAACTTTCAACAACCAAAACAATGGTAACACAGTTTGCCTATATTGGCCAGAAAGTGTACCTCACAGCAGTTAATTACATGACTATTACAAAAAACTGCCAAATACAGCCCATGAGAAATGGTGCCCATAAGTCATCAACGCAGTAGGCAAGAGAGTCGACAGGAGTGGCCTCGAGCCCTGTGCCACCATCCGGGAGTTTTCATCCACAATGGGGCAACTTGATCACTTATCCCGTCGCCCATACCCCTGCACTGTCGCCATTGATGGCTCAACTACCCGCAACCACCAGGAAAAACACCGCAGCGTTCAAAAAGAATTTCCTGCCAAAATGTGCTTCTTCGCAGGTTCAAAATACATAGGGGAATAATCCCACATGCATAGTGTGGAAACCCCTTTAGCGCTTTATAAGCATGGTCACAAAGACAAAAGGTGTCGAGCGCTTTTGCCACGCTCAACACACGCCTCTCAGCCCAAAGCCCATCGCTGAGACCAACACCATCAGCCAAGTCCACAAATCCTCCACCGACCTCAATTGTCTCACCGATCGCACTGCAAGCCTCTTTCGGCCAGACATAGTCTATTGGCCAACCCAAAAGCTTCCTTGCCGATCTTAAAGGTCACGCCGACACCTACTCCACATTCCCCTCCATCGGTCAGAGATGAACCATCGGGCCAGCTCTCCAGACCTTTGCCGATCTACCAAGTCTCTCCGATGGCCAAGCAAAATACACCCTCTTCGGCAAGATGACTACCATCAGCCCAGTGAAAAAACCCTTCAACTGACACAGCCAATCATTCCGATACATCAACAAGCTAGGCCCCATCCCTTCGTCGGCCAGACCCACGCTATCGACTAAATGCAATCCATCCTCACTGACAACACAAGTCATACCGATAACACCTCCGCAAGTCACCAACATCCCCATCGGCCAGAGGTAGACCATCAGTCAGGTATTCTACAATTCACCCGATGTCCCCCATCACGCCGATGAACAACTTCATCAGCCAGACTACATATATCATCAGCCCCTAAAAAACCCTCACCGATGACAATCACCACGCCGATGACACTATCGGCGAGACCATACACACGGTTCACCCGATGGCCACCCTCTGTGCTCCCGTCGGCCAGACCAAAGCTATCGGTGAATCACCTATCTACTTGGCCAATAAGCAAACTCCTGCCGATGAGCACCCAAAAAACCCTCATCGGCCTGACCATCTCCCTTGGTGGGACAAAAATTATCTCCGCTGATAGCACAAAGTCCCAGTGACATACAAAGAACACACCACAATCCCCATCGGTGAGATCAAAAACTGTCAAAATAACAATAAGCTCCCCCCCGATAGGCAAAGTCTCAAGGATGACACCATCCCTGCCATTAACTTGATCGCCAAAACACCTGCGAGGTCATGCCGATGGGCAAGAAAATATAGGGTTTAAATGAAGAAACCCTCTAAACATGCAAAATCAACCTCCAGGTCAAAATGAGTGCCAACAGAATGAATTGTTTATTTGCATATTTCTGCATTCATGAGATTTGTGACCATACCTTTTGAAGTTGA
The DNA here is from genome assembly GCA_027924645.1 of Cunninghamia lanceolata. Taxonomy (NCBI): domain Eukaryota; kingdom Viridiplantae; phylum Streptophyta; class Pinopsida; order Cupressales; family Cupressaceae; genus Cunninghamia; species Cunninghamia lanceolata. The sequence continues at coordinate 13,829,850 of BSBN01000237.1, read as the reverse complement.
AACATTGTCCGGAGAAGGATGGATTAGTCTGATTCATTCTTCTTCTACACTGAGTTGCTTTATGACCAAAATTGTTGCAATTAAAGCAATATCCATTAAAGGATGGATATCTTTGAGCATTTGGTTGCCTTACCGGAGGTCTTCTAGGCCTGTTTCTTTAGTTTCCTGATCCAAAGTTCTTCTGATCGGATCTGGAGCTTTCACCTTTCTCATATCCCAAGCCACACTTATCATCTACCCTCTTTTGGCTCTCAAGAAGAACTTCAAGTTGGGCTCAGCTTATCTTGAATTTCTCTTTGTATTCATTTGTTGTTTGCAGACTTTGTTTAAGAGTGTCTATCTGATTCTCAAGTTGTTCTTCATTATCTCTAGCTTCTTCAAGATTAGATTCAAGATGCCTAATTATTCTATTCATTTTGTGGCAGTCTTCTATCTTCTCCTTGAGGGATTGTTTTAGATTATCTTCACTTTTCCTTTTTTCTTCAATTTCTTGGGTGAATCTAATAACCCCTGATTCCATTTCATGCCTTACCATAATGACTTCTTTTGATAGCTTCTCACATAGCTTATTTTTCCCATTCAGATCTTTATTAGTATCATTGTCTTCACTCTGATTGGCTAATTTTTGAAGTAGTTCCTTTCTCTTTTTCATAGAGATACTAAGTTTTTCTTTTAGCTCATTTATGAAATCATCAACTTCTTTGAGTCTTTCTCTTAAATTATTGACTTCAGAATGTGATTGTTCAAGATCATCTAGGGTAGACTGAAGTTGTTCCTTCATACCATATATATCCATTGAGATTCCTAGATCTTCCTCAAGCTGTTTGGCTTTGTTTAGAGGAACTTAGCTCTGATACCAATTGTTGGAAACAAGGCAGATAACTAAGAGAGGGGGTGAATCAGTTATCTCAAAATTTCTTTAACTTTCTTTTCTTTTGTTAACTTAAAAATTAGTGCAACATCAAATTATATAAGCATACGTGATCATAAGAATAGAAATAAAATCAACACACATAACACAAGGATTTTTTCTTGGAAAACCCTGTTAAGGGAAAAACCATAGGGTGACTAACCCAAGATTGTATTCTCTATTAAAAGAATAAAGGAGTACAAAATGGTACTTGCCAATTAGGGTTCACTGCCTACAAGAGACTCACTGTCTACAAAACTTACAGAAGGTAATCAGGTGTTTGAACTGATGAGAGGCATCTACAAATGCTAGAGTTTAGTTCTGGTTAGGCACAATACACTGATCTAATGCACTTTATTCTTCCTATATTTTAGTGTTGTTGCTCTATTACATACCAGACTTGAATTGTTGATTCGACACTTATCCTACTTTTCTTCACACTTTATTTCATCCTTCTTCATACCACACACACTTACATACTGGAATCCCTCTAGTATATATATCTGTATAAAGAATTTCTATCAACTTGTTAGTCAGCATCGAGAACACTGCAAGTAATTACTCTATCGACTAAATCCAAGCTTGATTTGTGATGTGTATCAAAAACATAGATAGAGAAGTCATTAATCATGTCGTCCAAAAATGTATGATCCCACAAATAATTTGATCAACATCATTTACTCATTCGGATTGAAGTCTGACACTCTGCTGGTTAGTTCTTCCTCTGTTTGCTCTGCTTGTTTGGAACCCAACACATAGATGCTCATAACTTTTTCATTCTTTATCACCTGAGGCTAAATCTCTTGAATATAGTAGTCATGATGCCCTTCTTGACTTTCCCAAGTCCGCAACTTACCTAGTTATACCATCTGAGAGATCCAGACCTGATTGTCAGACCTTGCTGCATACTCTATTCTTGATCATCAGACCAAAACAATCTTCAATCTAACTTTTGATATAGGCATACTAAGTACTATGGATGTGTGGGATAGACTTTGTTGCCATCAATGACAACACTGATGAAGCCCCACAGTGTCTCTTGCCAACACTTCCATACACTGTTTCCACTACAATTCACTGTTCCTACCAAAGGATCTCATTTTCTCAATATCCTCAACATTTGAAACACTTACTCAATTACTTCAACACTTACATAGGCAAATACCAAGGATCTAACTCATGACAAAATAAGAGCACAGTTGACAAGAATGATATGTTGACATCAATGCCAACATCGATTAGGCACATACTTGCAACAATCACCACCATAAATTATATGATTGGTCATAAGCTAAATATCATAATACTGGAGTATAGATTAACTTGTCCTCTCTTTTTAATTTAACTACATGGAAATTTGCCATCATAAATAACATACAATCAACAAAATGTATTTTTACAATGGCTAGCCAAATAAACACATTTTTTATAGATCTTAGAAACCAATTTATCATAATTTCTACAAATAATCTTCTAATAGAATAAACAGACTGTCAAAGATCCTACAAACCAATTAAAGTATATGGATCCTACAATCCAACTAGGTATAAAGGACATTAAAAATCGGTGGTCACCTTGACAAGGTGTGCACCATCTTGTTTGAAGGAAATAAGGAATTGTGCTTTGTGGATGTTTGAAACAAAATCAAGCCTCACAAGAACAAACAATCTAGCTTGTAGTTTGCATTCTATATCTAAATTTAATTGTTCTATTCTAAATGGCTTATATTCTCATAATTAACTTCCAAACCTGTCTATCTTGGCAATCAAATTTAAGTTGCTTTGCTTGTAGGTTCATAGTTACAATGTTGATGATAATATTTGTTATAGTCAACTGGACAAAACTCATCATGCCAATTAAAACACCGTGCTTTATGCTCTTTTCATGCTCTTCTCATGCTCTATTGGCAGGGACTTCTGTTGCTATGCAACTCTTGTTATAAATTAAGTGATACGACATCAAAATCTTTCTAGCCTTGACTCAGAGATGTACATAATGCATTCATCTTACTTCGAGAACTTGTATCTCAACTATCCTTCCATTGCAACTCAACTACAAAAACGTGAAGATTTTGCTATCCAAATGTTGTCCCCTTGTATTGTTGCATCATGTGGGTATCTTAGAAATAAGTCAATCTTGTAAATGGGTGTTGTATGGCAATCAATTATTAGTCCTTGCCATAGGCAGGGTAACTGTTGTTTTTGCTTTCATTCATTGGGCCTAGAAAAATGTGAAATAGCAAAAAATAATCTTTACCTATGGTGATTTTATTTTTGTTGAATTTTGTGAGCAAGTTATTCAATAAATTTGTTTTTTTTATTGGCCCTTGATTTTTTGATCTTTTTAGCCCATTGGTATCTATTTTTTGTATTCATAAAATGAGGATTTTTTTTGTTTTGCATGTTCTGTAGGTTCTTGTTCTGTGGACAGGTGTTGATGGAGGGCAATTTGGAGTCTTCCCACAAGTGTTTTTTTGTAGATGAGATTGACAGAGCTAGATTTTTAAGTTGTGGTGGTACAAAAATTTGCATGTGTGAGATGGCTTGGGGCATGGATGCATGTGAACCCTTTTTCACAGCAGCAGAGCATTAAAAACATTTGTAGGAATGACATTTGACATTTTTCTTCTTGTCTTGGTCTATGCCGATAGCTGAAATTTCTTGATTATCCTCTGAGTATCTGCTAGCTGCTGCAATTTTGTAGCCTTTGCATTGATTTTCCTTATAACTTGTTTCTTATTAAATTCTTCAATAGGCTCCTTTACTTTCCAAATTGACTAGAATGTTTGGGTTTCGCAGGACCAAGCCAGCAAATGCGTTCAGCATGAGGAAGGACTATTCAACAATAGTGGGCTTAATAACGATGTCTCAAATTGCATGGAAATCATGGCCGTGAGTAATTCATGTACTTCTCTACCAGAAAGACTTGCTAGGATTGGAAAGGTATGATGCTGATTTTTTTCAAAGTCCACAAGGTTTTAATTAGTGCATATTTAGGCATGTATTTAGATTATAAAGAGGAATTAGCATTAGACAAATAGTTTTAGGGTTTATTGGGACACAGGGGATGCTTAAATTTTGGCGATAGGCCAAATGAAACTATTCATTTAAGGAAAATAGAAAGCAATAGGAGTCAACACCTTCAATTCAGAAATAATTGGGATGTAGGAGTTGATTAATTTCACGCATGAGGAAAATCATATTGTACTTTTAAGGATAATAGGGAAAACATTGGGTGAATGAAGATAGTAGCTCAATGAGCATCTCCAGTAGCAAGGGTAGTATCCTAGACAAGCTCGTATGTGTGTTTTTGAGCCCTGAGCCTCAACTACCTCAAAATCAGCACTTTCAATGGTATGGTGAGATGGTTAGGGATATAAAGCTCAATAGGTCAAAGAAAATATTTGATGGACTAGTTTATGGATTCATTTGGTGATTTTTTCCATATATGATGCTTTGACTATCTTAGAACTTGTTTATGATTAGTATTGATGGTGCTACAAACTTGATTGCTTTCTATTCCATTTGTTATGAGTATCATTTGTAAGCATTTTTTTGGTTATTTTGTTACTTTTCTTTCACCATACTTTACTAATAACAAGTTTTAGGGAAGCTAATACAAACAATGGACAAAAGAAATCATCCAATAATAGGTTTGTGGATATATGATGTCAACTATCTTAGGTTCAGCTATTTTGTTTGGATGCTATTCCAATTGTTCCAACTATCCTCTGTAACTTTTCCTTTTGTTTGATTTCTTTTCTTTCACTCCTATTTTACTCTATTTGTTTGATCCTTATTTGACTGACCAACACAACTGTGGGAGGGAATGAGTAGCTATAAAGATCACTTGTTGATTGTATCAAATGAGGGCACCCATCTCCTATGTTAGTTGCACTATATGATAGCATCCTGTAGACACCCAAATTTATCCCAAATTTGTCCATGTCTTGCAACACCTTGTCAAAAACATTATCTAGACATCATGTAGCATTTTGTCATAATCCCACTCTTAATCCCATTTATCCATTAGCCAATTAATTAAATAAATTTTATTTATTTAATTAAATCCCCATCTTAATTAAAACTCTCATCCTTATCTCACTTAGCCAATTAGTTAAATAAATTTTATTTATTTAATTAATTTCACATGCATAATCCCACTTTCCAATTAATTAAATAAATTTTATTTATTTAATTAATTTCCAACTATATCCCAACTAATTCAAATATTTTATTTGAATTAAGTCACATGACCTTTCATCTCACCTTGACATTTGTCCATTTCCCCTTAATCATGTGTTGTAATAAAACTTTTATCTTTCACATGCACAACTAATGGGACCTAATTTTAGTATTTATCTACATAAGCACACCTAAGCTTTATCTTCCCTTGCCACATGTCAATTGACTACAATTTCTTAATTTGCAAGATAACTGAATCAATCCTAGCAATCCATATCAACATGTAGCATTTCAATCACAGCCATCCATTTGAACCAAGCCAAGCCTATAAATCAAGCCATCTACAAGACATTAGAGATGAGAGGAGAATTCAGGATTCTTCTTCATGCAAACTCACTCTGCTAAATTTTCATCTCAAACCATCATCCATCCTCTTTCAATCCATCTAGATTGCATCTATCAACCATCAACCATCCATCATCTATCTCCTTATCAATGTTATGCTGCGGAATTGAGCAATCAACACAACAAAACGATCAATCAATCGAGCTCATCTTGCATATTCGAGGTATTGAATTATTTGGGTTTAGGTTATGCATTTCAATTATTTGATCATTTCCATTTGCAAATCCAAATTTTTCAATATACATTCTGGCACACCTAGTGGGACTCACATCCTTGATTAACTTCTCTTGTTTGAGTTGTTTCTGTGAAGTTTAGATCTCTTGGAGCGCCAATCTTTCATTTTTGCAAGCTTTTGTAGCAAAAATTTGCATTTTTTAACCCTAGTTTGTAAATATTTGGCTAAAAATTTATGTAGATGATCTCTTAACCCAAATCTAACCTCACCATTGCATCCAGGAGGCTGTTTCCATAAATTTTGAGTACAAATTTGCCAAAATTTGATGAAAAATGGAGCATTTGGTGAAGAAAACAACAATCAGTTTGCAAAAATACACCTCTGGTAATTCAGGTCGCCTTTGATCAAACAATAGTCACCTGGGCTAAATCAGCTCACCTTTGATCAAAAACTAGTTGCTTATGGTCAAATTTGGTTCGCTTTTAAACAAACAGTCATAAGCTTTTGGTAAAATTCAGCGCACTTTTGAACAAAAACGGATCGCATCTGGTAAACTTGGTCGCATATGGTTAATATCTGCAATCTCTCACCTGAAACTTTCTAGATCACTTTTGGGCTAACAGTAATCACTTTTGATCATATTTTGATCACTTTAGTCAAATAGTAATTGTTTTTGCTCATATTTTGATCGCTTTTATCTAAACAGTAATCGCTTTTGGTATAATTGAATCGCCTTCGATCTGATAGTGCTCACCTTTCGCAGAATAGGGTTTTTTTGTTGCAACTGTCATTTTGTAGATACAGGTCACTTCTAGGCCAAAATCAATCACTTTGGGCTTTTCTTCATTGCTTATATGCCTACAGCGTTTGCATCTGGTGTTTTCAAACTCGCATTTGATCTACAAGGGTTCACCTGTGGTAAAACATGAGATCGCTTCTGGACACGTAGTGATCACCTCTGCCATCTTTCGCATCGCTTACAAGCCTACAGGAGTCACATCCGGTATTTTTAGTATCGCATTTAATCTACAGGATCTCGCTTGTTGCAAAACACAGATCGCTTCTGATAAACAGTTGGTCGCATCTGGCAACTATAACTTGCTTTTGGTTGCTGTCATTGTGCATCTTGGTGTTTCTATCATAACTTTCACATACGGAGGCCAAATTGTACAAATAAGGACTTGCTGGAAAGCTGGGAGGACAAACTTTTCATCTGAATAGGTTTTATTAGGTGACTACCATTTTTTAGGATTTTTTATCAGTCAAAGTTCAGCTTCATTGCAAACTTCATTTGAGCATAACTTGAGCAATTTTGATCATTTTTCAGCGAAACTTTTTTTCAAATTGCTTAGAATCTCCTGAACTTTCTATTTATGAAATCCATTCTTTTGTATCAGATCATTTTCATCATAATTTTATCAGATTTCATCTTTTTCACATAATCATCTTCTATGCAAGTTTACTTGTTTCTTTTTTGGAATTGGTGACTTGTAAGGGCATCTAAGGAGCTAGAGCAGCATTGGCATCAACATTTACAACAATTTGGATAGTGAATTAACTAGGTGCAATCATTTCATCTCTTATCTTCTAATCTTGTTTGCAAACACATTTGGATTTTGGGCTTAAAACGAACAACTTGTTTGCTATCACATCAAAAATTGAGCATAAAATGAACCATTGTCTTCCAACACATTTGGATTTGGGTTTTAAAAGAACAAGTGCTTGAATTGTCTTCCACACATCTCATTTTTAAAGGGTCAATTAACAAGTGCGAGTGTGAATCAAGTGACAACTCACTTGGTTTGCTTTTGTATACCCTATCTAGGAGGCCTACTTGGAGACACACCACTCCAAGGGATGACCACAATTGAGGCTGAATCAAAAGACACCCTCATTGGGAGTTGGAATCTTGTCACTCTTAGCTACGCCCCAAAGAACTTTATACCTTTGGGAAGCAAAGGTGAAGGGTGGGTTACCCCTTTCTCCCATCTATGTGGCAGGATTTTGCTTTCAAATTCCTAGACAACCTCGTGTAAACATAGCCCAAAACCTAATTGGCCATACCTTATTTCAAACTAGATATTAGGCTTGTTGATGTGTCTTCCATGTGTTCTTGCATAATCATCACATTTCAATTTCAAGGTTAACTTGCTTATGTGTCTTGCATGAGTGATTCATGTGTGTATATGCATAATCATTTGTTTGGACATTTCCAAATCAAGCTATAAACACCAAACACATAAACAAATCAATCTAAACATTTATGCTAGTCAACACAAATCATATCCAACTCAATTTCATCCACAGCATCCAAACAATCCACATCATCATCCAAATCCCTAAACAAGCACTTGCCAAAAAGGACTTAAGACTTAAACACTTGTGTGACTTCATGTCAACCTTAGAGGACCTCCAAAAGCTCCTTCATATGCTTCACCACATGCATGCAAGTCAATCACCTTTAGAGTAGAAAACCTTTCAAAGCATTCAAGAACTAATTCAAATATGTCAAACAAACCAATCCTCACACATACAATGCCTCTTGGAAGAAATCCAACACCTCATGGCCACTTACAAAGTCCAACGACCATCCTATCTAGCACCTATCCCATCATATCTATCCACTCATCAACCCAATTCGATACCAACTTATTCCATTTCTTCAAATGTTATCCCTTATCCACATCAACATATCACATCACAACAACCCATTCAACAATTCCAACAACAACAAATCATATCACAACAACAAATCCAAACACCATCCCAACCTCAACAAATTCCACCTCAAACCTATGAACATCCACCTCAAGCTTATTCAATCCCTCATGCCACTATTCCAATGCACTACCAAGCACCATTGATAGACCTAAGTCCACCTTTCCAACAAGAATCATATCCAAATCCAAGTGGCCCCTTGTACATAAATCAAATCCCAAGTTATCCTATGCAAGATTTAATTACCTTTGACAAGGGAGATACCAATCTAGACTGGCCTCCACCATCCAATCCGATGCCAACACATGAGCCTACTAATCCTATCCCAAGACCACCATGTGATCCTACCCCTATTCCATTGGTCCACCAATCTTCATCACCTTCATCCCCATGTTTGACTAATCCTCCACCACAAGATCCCTTGGACATAACCCTACAACAATTGGTTCAAGCAAATTTGATTGAGCTGCCACCGATAGAACCTTTTGAACCAATCTTTAAACCCCATTCATATAATGAAAACCATTATTGTGCATACCATAGGTATAAGGGCCATACAACAACAAATTGTGTCAAACTTAAGAGATTGATCACAAACCTCATAAATTGTGGTAAGATTATCCCTTCATCTAGTCCAAATCCTAATCCACCCAATCCAATTATCCCTCAACCTAATCATAATCCTAAGCTTCCAACCCTATCCACCCTTATCATCCATCCCCTATATTGTCCTTATACCCATACACTTGCAAAGGATGTGATCCATTGGCTATTAGCTATGAATAAACTACCTCCCTGTCAAAAACCCATTCATGAGCCTACCCAAGAACTTCCAAAGGTCATGTCCAATCCTATAATCCCATCATGTGGTCTACCTATCCTTGAGACTATCCAAGAGCCTTCAATTAACATTCTTAACCCTTCAAGCCCATCATGTGACCTACAAGCCATCAAGCCTATTTGTGAACCTTCTATCATTAATCGAAGTCAAGAGTCATCATATTCTCATATTGTTGACCAAGAGCCTATCCAAGAGTCATCCACTTCCATTCAAGGAACCCAAGAGGTATGTCAAGAGTTTAATCCTAAGCATGTGGAAACATTAAACTCTAGTCCAACTCAAGATCAAAACACTTTTATGCAACCCATCCATAACATGTATCTTTTCCATGATCAAGATGATACCTATAAAGAAGCTATCCATGAGCACCTTGATCCTATCCATAATCCTATATCTATCCATGAGAAAGATATCCAAATTGCTCTTAATCATCCACCATCTAGCCCTATCCATAATGAGAAAACATCCACTTGTCATGATGAGACACTTGTCCCCAAGTAAGCATAAAAGATCAAACAAATAGCTTGGATCTTAGTGAACATAATCAAGATCTTAATGATCCTCCTTCCACATCCACCATCGATTCCATTTCAAAGCCATCATGTCCTAGTGGTCTTACCACCCTTATACATGAATGTTCTTCCTTAGGACAACAACAACCTTTATCCACTTCACCTTCTCCATCCAATAAAGAACTCAAGTCTAGTTACCTAAACACACCTAGTCCTATTGACCATCGCATACTCCAAAACATGAACTACCAAGGCAAAGGCCTAGGCATTTATGAATGAGGTATTTTGGAGCTAAACCATGTCAAGATCCCTCCATGCTCATATGGCCTTGGATACACACCCCATGATAAACAAGGCCAAGATGTTGGTAATCCCTTCATGCATCCTAAACCTATCACTTTCCATCACACCCCCCATCTACCCAAAACATATGTAGCCAATCCACCTCCATCAACTTACAAACCCCAAGAGCATGTGACCATACACCTTCTACCATCCACTTTGCCTCCACTTTTACCAACTCCAAATATCCCTCCATCCACCTTGCCACCATTGCTTCCAACACCTAGCATACATATCATTCATAAGTATCCTTACATCCCTAATCATGGCCAACAAAAGCACACATCATTTAAGCATAAAGCTTCCAATCATTTCATCCACTCCACCCACCCCATGGGATTCAAAAGCAAAAATTTTGATGCCTCTACTTATAAATCTAAAAATCCTACCAAAAACCCTAAAGGTCTTCATACCTTAGGACATAAAGAATCAAAATCAAAGCAAAGTTCATCTAAATAGGCATCTAAACCCTTACCTCCAAATGCAAAGCCCAAAAACAAAATGGTTTGGGTTCCTAAGCAAACAACTAGCAAAGTGAATGACGCATCCTCATCCACATCTAAGCAACCATCCAAACCCTTACCTCTAAAAGCAAAGCCCAAAAGCAAAATGGTTTGGGTTCCTAAGCAAATAGATAGCAAAGAAAATGAGGCATCCTCATCCACATCTCAAGAATCCCAACCACGTATATCCATCCAAAAGCCTACTTCCATTCAAAACTTCCATTCCCTTCAAAAATACCACAAGCAAAACAAAAGCAATAAAAATACTAAATCTATGTGGGTTCTTAAATCACTTCATCAACCATCTCCTAAGCAAAGATCTCCATTGCTTCCTACACCACCATCTCACCAAAAGCTTCAATGTTTATCACGGTGTGTGCAACCGTTGGTCATGGTTCCCTTCTACTCCACATCACCTCCACATAACTACATCTCCCCATCTTCCATCCATTATCCTACAAATCTTCCCCATCACCTTCCTATGGTCCATGCTTTTGCATAAGCCTTCTATCCATTCATTCTTGCATGACCCTTTCATAAATCCACACCATAAGCCACTAGCCTACCCTACCATAATTCCACATTATAATCCATTATCTACCTAATCCATCTCACTTCCACGCAATCCCTTATCAACATCTATGAGCATAATGGCATGGTCCATGCAAAGACATCATCCATCTCTAAATGGACAATATCATCTCTCATAGCACTAGCCACTTGATCTCTCCTATCCATTACCATGGTGAAAACCTGGCAAACAGGCGCCATGTGTAATTGTCAACCCATCTAAAAGCAAAAAAAAGAAAAAACCAAAAAAAAAAAATCAAAAAAGTAAAGAGAAATCCCTTCGTCCAACGGTGAAAACCTGGTAAACAGGTGCCTTGGATAAGTACCATGATGAAAACCTGGCAAACGGGCATCATGTGTAGGTTGATCTTCTATGTCACTTACACTTGGGGGCACATTGTCTCATCCATCTTATCATATCCAACCTATCCATTTCCAAACTATCTATCGCATTATATCATTTTCCATCTTATCATGTCCTACCATTACCATACCATCCTACCATCCTTAGCCATTACATAAACATGCCTATCCTATTGAACCCATTTATCCATCCTTCCGCCTTTTGATTTTGATGAAGACATAGGGGCAAAATGTTGAAACATGTTGGGATATTTCTTGACATACCTTCTTTCCAAACCAAGTCCTATCCATTGACCATTTATCCATCCCATTTAAACCAATCTATCATGTCATCCCATTGTCATGAACTTTATCATGTAAAAATCTTAAGCATTACCACATAGAATGGGGGCATGTTCTTCCTATGCAACATAGCCTTTGGAGATCACATCCTAGCTCCCTTATGATCCATCCACTATGGTGTATCCTTATCATGAGCTTTCCATCTTATAGCTTATCCCCATCTGTCTAGCATGAGCTTTCCACTATAGCCTACCTATCTGTTTATCATGAGGCATGCATCCATCCCTTATATGGCCTATCCTTTTTATCCACCCATTTATCATGAGCCTCCCATCCCTTGTTGCCCAACCTTTTATCCATTCAATCCCATTCATTCATCCTTGCACCTAAACTTGGTCTTCCCTTATCATTAGTATCAAGCACAAAGGCTACCCAAATTGTAAATGCATTGACATCCCAAAACATTCAAAAACACAAAAAAAAAAAAAAAAATCCCCAAAAAAAAAACACAACAAAAATAAAAACAAAAATAAAAAAATCCAAAAAATTAAATATCCAATGAAAAATCCAAGCAATAAAACCAATCATATCATTCAAAACAATCCACTCCATCAACATTCAATCAAAATCAAACCATCATCATCAATTCTTCCTATTAATAACATTCATTCGTCCATTTCAATCAATCACTTCTTCCAATCATATCAATCAAATCAATCTAAGCAATGATCTTAAATCCAAGTCACATTAATCCATATCAAGCAAGCTAATCAATCAAGGAACATTAGCCAATCAAATCAACAAGTTTTTGATCCTAATCTTGTCATGAGCCCAATCAATCATCATCAATCATCATTAATGGGATATATCATTCCCACATCCTTGTGTTGATCTAGGGATATAGCTTTCCCCACAATGGCAACACTATCTATCATTATCAATCAAACAATCAATTATTGGTTTATGACTTGACAAGAGCAATACCTTGTTTGTTTTTCATCCTTTGAGCACACTGAGAACACTTTCTTATGCTTAGATTGAGTGGACACTCTAATCATCACACCATCACTATCATCATTCAAAACAATCCAATCATCAAAACAATCAATCCAGCAATAGCAAACATCCAAACCAAAGCACATCAAGCCAACCATCAAAATAAATCCAATCACTTTAGCAAATCAAAAGAATCTCAATCCACCACATATCATCACATCAACAACATTTCATCAATCCCAATCAATCCATTTTCATCATCTCATCAATAAAACAATCAAAACTACATCTCATTTCCATCATTAAGTGCCTTGATCCCATGGATATAGGGTATGTAGGTAGTCTGGAGTATGAAGGAAGTGCCCAGATTCAGGTACAAATGATTTTCCTCTTTCTTCTCTCATCATTTCTTCTATCATCTATCTTCTACATCATCAATAAACAACTTCTTCCAATCAATCTATCATTCAATCAATCCATTTATAGCAATCCATCATCATCAAAATCATAGCACATCAATCCAATCATCAAATCAATTGGCCAAATCAATCTAATCATCCATTCATCAAATCAAATCAATCCAAAGAATCAAAGCAATGGTCCAAATGCAAGTCATCATTAAGCTATACCAATCAAGTTAATCAATCAAGCCAAGCTATCCAAATGCAATCCATGGTCTTGATCCTAGCCTTGTTGTAAGCCAAATCAATTAGCCAATTAGCCAACCAACTCAGCAAACAACCTTGTGTTGATCTAGGGATATAGCTTTCCCCGCCATGACAACACTCTCAACTATCATCATCAAAACAATCAACAATCAATCATTGGTTTATAGCTTGACAGTGGCAATACCTTGTTTGTTTTTGAATCATTTGTGCATGCTTGCTTTCTTGCTTGTGTGTGTTATCTTTTTATCTTGCATTTGCATCAAATCTGTATCATTGCTGGCTAATATTCATATCTTGTGTATGTTGGAATAGCTTTTTGTACTATCCTTTGCATCTAAGGTCATATCATACCTTCTATGCATTAGGACTTCAATGCTCTAAGTTTTCTTCCTCATACATCAGACAATGTTGTATTACGCTGGGGCACGAGACATAACGTCACCCTGGATCCTTATACCTTGGTGTATAACATCTAGTGCTATATCAAACATCATGGTTGCTCACTTTCATTGCAGCATAATGCATCATCATTTCTTCTATCTATCCCCTTATCTTTCTTTTGCAGCCAAGCCATTTGTTTTCGAGAGCCTACCCGTGTTTGTCCAACCCGCCTATCCTCTCGAGGGGGCATCATCATCCTATCTTATCATCATCATCAGCATCCCTATCAATTATCCATACCTTAACTTCTTTGAAATGATGTTACTTGACACAAATCTTATCATCTCGAACATCATCTCAAAGAGGGGCAAAATGTAGACACCCAAATTTGTCCATGTCTTGCAACACCTTGTCAAAAATATTATCTAGACATCATGTAGCATTTTGTCATAATCCCACTCTTAATCCCATTTATCCATTAGCTAATTAATTAAATAAATTTTATTTATTTAATTAAATCCCCATCTTAATTAAAAATCTCATCCTTATCCCACTTAGACAATTAATTAAATAAATTTTATTTATTTAATTAATTTCCAACTATATCCCAACTAATTCAAATATTTTATTTGAATTAAGTCACATGACCTTTAATCTCACCTTGACATTTGTCCATTTCCCCTTAATCATGTGTTGTAATACAACTTTTATCTTTCACATGCACAACTAATGGGACCTAATTTTAGCATTTATCTACACAAGCACACCTAAGCTTTATCTTCCCTTGCCACATGTCAATTGACTACAATTTCTTAATTTGCAAGATAACCAAATCAATCCTAGCCATCCATATCAACATGTAGCCTTTCAATCACAGCCATCCATTTGAACCAAGCCAAGCCTATAAATCAAGCCATCTACAAGACATTAGAGATGAGAGGAGAATTCAGGATTCTTCTTCATGCAACCTCACTCTGCTGAATTTTTATCTCAAACCATCATCCATCCTCTTTCAATCCATCTAGCTTGCATCTATCAACGATCAACCATCCATCATCTATCTCCTTATCAATGTTATGCTATAGAATCGAGCAATCAACACAACAAAGCGATCAATCAATCAAGCTCATCTTGCATCTTCGAGGTATTGAATTATTTGGGTTTAGGTTATGCATTTCAATTGTTTGATCATTTCCATTTGCAAATCCAAATTTTTTGATATACACATCCATTGTGTGCATAGGTCAAGCTACCTGATGCAGGGACTTCCGGAGGTCATAATTTTTGACTCGGATGTGGGTTTTCTACGAAATTTTATAGGTGGATGCGTTATGAGGTGGCCAGTGGTTTCCCAACCCGCCCTAGCGGGTTGGACCTCGTCTTGGCACTTTTTCAGGGCTTCAAACTTTCATCTTGGCCCTCAAAATGGCAAATTAGTGTTTTTTTCTAGTTTTTTAAAAGTTGCTTTTTTTAATAACTCGAAACTCATGTTTCGAATTTAGGATGTTAGTTGGTTTTTCGTCCTACCTTAGCTTTATGAGCTTTTTGGGAAAAAACTGGATTCTCAAGATATGATTGTAAAATTACCTAAAATGGCAAAATCTGACAATTGTCGAAATCTGCCAAAAAAAGGTAATTTTTTATTTTTTTTTGTTTTCTTAGATATAAGAGAGTTTTCTCTCATTGTAGCGGCAGAGTTGAGGAATAGAAATTTTGTTATGTTTCAGCTTCCAAATTTGTGTCTCTCATGTTTAATGGCACAATTCTGTTGAGTGTATGTTGTGTGCTGCATCATTTGGTATCAGAGCAGGAAGATGGCTGGGAGAGGAAGAGGAAGAGGTGGTCTTGCCCAGATGCATAGAGAAATGCAAAATCTGCAAAGGTAAATAGTAGAACTTACAACACGGATGGAAACCCAAAGACTAGGTAGAGGAGGAGATGAATCTGATGAAGAGATAGGTCAAGGAGGTGCAAATCAAGATACAGAACATGAAGAAGAAGAATTAGAAGGCATGAGTTTTGAAGAGAGGATGCTCAGGGCCTTAGAAGGGAAAAATGAAGGGATCAAGGTAGATGTTTCAGATTATGCAGGTAGTCTTAAACCAGAGGAGTTGATAGACTGGTTGAATGGCATGAGAAAATTTTTTGAATGGAAATCCATGACAAAGGAGAAGAAGGTAAAATTTACATGCACCAAATTAAAGGGTCATGCAATGATTTGGTGGGATCATCTTCAAAAGGAACGAACAAGGAAAGGTAAGGATAAGATCAGGACATGGAATAAAATGGAGAAGAAGTTGAGAGAAAATTTTTTGCCCATAGATTATGCGCAAACCCTTTTTCGTAGGTTTCAAAATTTAAAGCAGAACCTCTCTTCTGTGCAAGATTATACAAATGAGTTTTATACACTGTCTATATGTATAGAGCATCAAGAAACTAATGCACAAATGGCTGCTAGATATGTGAATGGCCTGAAATTTTCTATTCAAGATGAATTGAGCATGCATCGACTCAACAATATGGAAGAGGCTTACCAATTGGCTCTAAAGGTTGAAGAAAAACAAAACAGACAGTATCATCAGAGGAATAGAGGAGGAATAAGGGGTACATCAACCCCATTTTGAGGAGGTTCAAATTATGGTAGGGGAGAGTCATCCCATGGTGTGGAAAAACAAGTAGACACTCGGCAAGATCCTCCGAATCAAGAACGAGGAAGGGGATTTCAAAGAGGTAGAGGTTATGGTAGTGGTAGAGGATGGGAAAACCAGAGAAGGCCTTTCACTTGTTTCAGATGTGGAGAAGAAGGTCATAGGGCATTTGAATGCTCCAATTATAACATGCAAGAAAGAAATCAAGGAGGACAACCTAGGGTGAACATGATTCAAATGCAGCATGAAGTGGAAGGGACAGAACTGGAGGTTCCACCAGATGTGGGAGAAAGTCTCATGATGAGAAGAGCAATGGTAATTCCAGAGAAGGAGAAAACACAAGCCAAAAGCTCTGATGGTTCATGGCTTCGAACCAATATCTTCAGAACCAGATGCACTTCAGGTGGCAAGGTATGTCAAGTCATTGTTGATGGAGGTAGTTGTGAAAATATGGTTTCTAAAGAAATGGTAGACAAATTGAATTTACACTGTGAAAAACATCCTCATCCGTATCGCATTGCATGGTTTAAAAAGGGAAATGAAGTCACTGTTGATAAAAGATGCCTAATTAAGTTTAGCATAGGGAAGATCTATCAGGATGAGATATGGTGTGATGTTGTCCCAATGGATGCCTGTCATGTGTTATTGGGAAGGCCATGGCAGTATGATAGAAAAGTTGTGCATGATGGAGAGAAAAACACATACACCTTTTGGAAAGATGGCGCTAAGGTGATTCTATTGCCTCTCAAGGATGAAGGAAAAGGTGAGACCATGTTGTCTGAAAGAGATCTTGTTAAAGAAATGAAGGTGACAGGGTGTTGCTATGCATTAGTAGTGAAAAAAGGTGAAGAGGAAGACATTTCAGTTCCCCCAGAAGTAGCCGAGCTGTTGAAAGAATTTGTTGATGTTTTACCTAATGAATTGCCTGATGGTCTACCACCAAAGAGAGATATTCAGCATCATATTGATTTGATTCCAGGAGCAACTCTACCCAACCAAGCAGCTTATAGGATGAATCCAACACAACATGCAGAGATGAATAAGCAAGTAACATAACTCCTAAGTAAAGGTGTAGTGAGAGAGAGCATGAGCCCATGTGTTGTACCTGCATTGTTAACCCCAAAAAAAGATGGAACATGGAGGATGTGCACTGATAGCAGAGCAATTAATAAGATTACCATCAAGTATCGGTTTCCTATACCTCGTATGGAGGACATGATGGATGTCCTTGCAGGGGCTAAATATTTCAGCAAGATCGACCTACGAAGTGGCTACCACCAAATCCAGATTCGAGAAGGGGATGAGTGGAAGATAGCCTTTAAGACTGGAGATGGATTATATGAGTGGATGGTTATGCCATTTGGGTTGTCAAATGCACCTAGCACATTTATGAGATTGATGAACACTATACTACACCCTTACATTGGTAAGTTTGTGGTAGTTTATTTTGATGATATTTTGGTATTTAGTAACAGCAGAGAAGAGCATCTACAACACTTGAGGATCATCTTTGGTGTGTTAAGGAAGGAGAAGCTCTATGCCAATTTGAAAAAGTGTAGGTTCATGCAGGACAGTTTGGTTTTTTTGGGCTTTGTCATTTCTAAAGATGGTGTCAGAATGGATCCAGAAAAGGTCAGGGCAATCCTAGAATGGCCTAGTCCAAGTAGCATCACAGCGGTAAAACGTTTTCATGGCTTGGCCACTTTCTATCGAAAGTTTATTCGCAATTTCAGTAGTATTGTAGCTCCTATAACAGATTGCACCAAAGGGAGGGAGTTTGTATGGACCAAGGATGTTGAGGACAGCTTTAAGTACTTGAAGAAAAAGGTAACAGAAGCACCTATACTTGCATTGCCAAATTTTGATAAAGTATTTGAAGTAGAATGTGATGCCTCCCATGTAGGAATAGGTGTTGTACTTAGCCAAGCTAGCAAACCTATAGCTTTCTTTAGTGAAAAGCTGAATGCAGTGAGAAAGAATTATTCTACTTATGATTTGGAATTTTATGCAATTGTCCAAGCATTGAGGCATTGGAGACATTATCTAGTTCCCCAGGAGTTTGTATTGTTTACAGATCATATTGCACTGAGGTACTTGAACACACAAAAAAAGTTGAATAGTAGGCATGCCAAGTGGGTCTCTTTCTTGCAGGGTTACAACTTTGTGTTAAAGCATAAGTCTGGAAAACAAAATCAGGTTGCAGATGCGTTAAGTAGGCGTGTTGCACTTTTGACCACAATGGAAGCTGAGGTGATTGGTTTTGATGCCATCAAAAATTTGTATGAGTTTGATGATGATTTTTGGGAGATTGTGGAACAATTGAAGGCACCAATATCTGGTAACTTGGATCACTTTAGGGGTGAATATTTTATGCAAGATGGGTATCTATTTAAAGGAAAACAACTATGCATACCGACTGGCTCTATGAGGGACAACATTATCAAAGAATTTCATAGTAGTGGGTTGGTTGGACATTTTGGCAAGGACAAGACAATAGCCTTGATAGAAGATAAATATTACTGGCCAAAGATGAAAAGGGATATAACTAAGTATGTAACAAGGTGTAGAATCTGCCAAGTGGCTAAGGGACATTCACAGAATACAGGATTGTATATGCCCTTACCAATACCAGCTGCACCATGGACAGATTTGAGCATGGACTTTGTGTTGGGACTTCCACATACTCAACGAGGTAATGATTCCATTTTTGTAGTTGTTGATAGGTTCTCCAAGATGGTTCATTTTATTGCCTGTAAGAAGACTAATGATGCAATGAGGGTAGCAGAGTTATTTTTCTCAGAAGTTGTTAGACTACATGGTGTTCCAAAGACTATTACCTCTGACAGGGATACCAAATTCCTCAGTCATTTCTGGAGGACTTTATGGAAGAAAATGGGGACCAAGTTACAGTTTAGTAGTGCCTATCATCCTCAAATAGATGGGCAAATAGAGGTAGTTAATCGGAGTCTGGGAAATTTGCTGAGGTGTATTGTTGGAGAAAAGCCAAAACAATGGGATTTGGCATTACCCCAGGCCGAATTTGCCTATAATAGTTCTGTTAACCGATCAACAGGCAAGTCCCCTTTCCAGATTGTGTATGGCAGGAATCCTCAGGGTGTTCTAGATTTGGTATAGCTACCAATGAAAGATCGGGTCAGTGATGATGGGGAAGCATTTGCAGAACACCTTCAACAGTTGCAACAAGAAGTGAGACAGAAGTTGCAGGACAGTAATGAGAGGTATAAGAATTCAATGGATCCTAGTCGGTGACATCAGACATTCAGTGAAGGTGACTTAGTGATGGTATATTTGAGAAAAGAGCGGTTTCCTACTGGAGCATATCACAAGTTGAAGTACAAGAAAATTGGTCCTTGCAGCATTACAAAGAAGATCAATGATAATGCATATGAGGTCAGTTTACCAGATGATCTCGCTATTTCTCCCGTGTTTAATATTTTTGATTTATATGCATTCCATGGTGAGGATGATGCTGAAGATAGTCAACCAGAGGTGTCATGGCACAACCACATTCCCCATAAGAAGAAGGAAAAGATTGCACAGATTCTTGATAAGAACACTATCTCCACTCGGCACGGGCGTTACAACAAGTATTTAGTACAGTGGGAAGGATTGCCACCAACATATAGCACATGGATTACAGAGTGGGAAATGCAGAGGTTAGATCCCATCCAATGGCAGCAGTTTGAAGACACTCACTTGCAGGAGCTGCGTTCTTTTCAACCAGAGGAGAATGATGCAGGGACTTCCGGAGGTCATAACTTTTGACTCGGATGTGGGTTTTCTACGAAATTTTATAGGTGGATGCGTTATGAGGTGGCCAGTGGTTTCCCAACCTACCCTAGCGGGTTGGACCTCATCTTGGCACTTTTTCAGGGCTTCAAACTTTCATCTTGGCCCTCAAAATGGCAAATTAGTGTTTTTTTCTAGTTTTTTAAAAGTTGCTTTTTTTAATAACTCGAAACTCATGTTTTGAATTTAAGATGTTAGTTGGTTTTTCATCCTACCTTAGCTTTATGAGCTTTTTGGGAAAAAACTGGATTCTCAAGATATGATTGTAAAATTACCTAAAATGGCAAAATCTGACAATTGTCGAAATCTGCCAAAAAAGGTAATTTTTTGTTTTTTTTTTGTTTTCTTAGATATAAGAGAGTTTTCTCTCATTGTAGCGGCAGAGTTGAGGAATAGAAATTTTGTTATGTTTCAGCTTCCAAATTTGTGTCTCTCATGTTTAATGGCACAATTCTGTTGAGTGTATGTTGTGTGCTGCATCACTACCAATCAAGATATCCATTGCATAGTCTATTTTCCCATCTATTTTAAACATGTGACCCAAAGTTAAGGTGTGGTTTGCAGGAAAAATTTCAAGTGAACAGTCTCTCTAGAGGAATCTAATTTTTTCAATTTATATGTTTTAGTTGAAAATATGGTGGGAATTAGTAGAGATTAGACCCTGGGGCTTCTTTTATTTGTTTAGAGTTCTAATGGATTGAATAGTGTAGGCAGCTTCGCAGAGGTATGAGGAAGCTTATTTGGTTGCAATGGAAGCACTACAATAGGCATCTGCATCTCACTCTATTTCCTTTAGTTTGGTTTATGTTTTAATCAAAGAAGAAGGTAGCTTTTTCATTGTTGTTTTTTACCCTTAACAATGTTATCTTGGATGGTTGATTTCTACTAATTTCAAATGCTTTTTGATATTTATAGTAGTGTTTGAAATTTCCAGGTTTATGATTTATGCAACTTTTTTGCATAGGATGGAATGGAGTAGCAGTGGTAATTGTCATGTTGTCTTAACTTCCATCTTACATATTTCTTATGGTTGTCCATGTTATATTTTTGTTTTTTCTTCAGTTGATAAACTTTGTACCTATCATTCCAAGGACAACTATATGAAGTAGGTGGCTTCTTTCACAAAGCTTATCTATCAATAATTTAGTTGGTTAATTTAGTGTTTATATTAACTAGTGAATCTCTATCTCTGATCGCTTATTGTTGTTGTTCCACTTTGTTGTAAAGAGTGGAATGACATATGCATGTAGCGGTCTTGAAGGTTGTGCCTTTTTCTTATTATGGCTTTCAAACATGTCTTGTGTTACTATACCTGTTTGGTCAACAACCAATCTAGGCAAATCCAAAGCATTATGCAAATGCCAAATGCAAAAAGGAATGTTCAAATTGGTGTGCTTTGATACTGAAACAAGTCATTTCCACTATGAATGAATCTTTAGTCTAGGCAAAAGGCCACATAGACAAAGGTCATAATATCTTTGCTCTTTCTACAACATTTGCAACACATGTAACCAATTCTTCATCAGATTCTATCATCAGAAAATCTCCACATGTTTTGGAAACATTATGTTCCTTTGATTCTAATATATGGTCAACCAGAAGTGGTACATTCATCTGCAAGTAACATTGATGTCACAATGTCATGCCCACAACCAAGTCCACAAAAGTGTTGTCAACACCCTCTATCAAATCAGTATAGCAACCTGGAATGCAAGAGCCATAGACAAAGGCCCAAAACATTGTGCTCCTTAAAAGTTGTTATTAGTTCTAGAGACTAGTCAAAGATGTAAAACAGGGTGTGGAATCTGATTTTGCAAAGACTCTAAACCATTCTTTAGGGCTCATGCTGCAACAACCATGTACCACATTAAGCCCAATGTAATGTCCCTAAATTTTCCCTAATATGTCAATTTCAATTAATAAACCTTGTGTTTGAGAGAATTTATAACTTGATTGGATACCTGCAAGAAAGAGATAGAGAATATTTACAAGATAGTATTATATGATGCTTCTCATTGGAATAAATAAAGTGAACAAGGCAAGTAAGATCAGTGATACAGTTACCTATTTAAGACGGTCTACAATAAGAAACAAATATCATGTCAAATATATATTGAAGTCTTTTAGGTTCTCAATTTATTCTTCCCAGAGAAAAATGGTTTGATAGGGTGCCCAAGAAACCCTCTACCCTAGGACCAAGTGCAGGTGCTTCACCCCTCTTAGCCCCATGCGGCCTCTTGCCATCCATATGGGATGGTGTGCCTAGTGAGGCGTCCTATCATTGTACCCCTTATCAAAACCATTTTGTTTCCTCTTATGATTCAATTAATTTCCATTATGCAAGGTTAGGGATGCAAATACAACAAGGTGTCCTAGAAATCATTCCTTCTAAGCCTAAGAGTGGCCTCCCATGCCCCCTTCACCCACATGCGGGAGGCCTCAGCCATCCACCATGGGGTGGCATACTTAGAAGATGATCCCAATGCCATTTCTCCTCTCTGTAGGCCCTCCATTTCCTCATCTTGGTGATTTATCACTATTAGATAACGTTATATTATTTTTTTTTCATAATAAATTAGTAACATAGATTCTATATCATGTTTGGTAAGAAATGATGGATTCACTATTATCATGATCAACAAGTACTAAATTTTCTGCAACTATGTTGTGCATACAATTAATAAATAGATAACCTTTCAATCATATGCATTTGTCATTATTTATCATAAGAGAGATAGGGTTAGATACATCATACCAATAGGGTGATTCTTGCCTTAAGGACTCTTAAGGATTTCCTTCCTTTCAACCCAAAATACCGTTGTACCTTTATTTTCTAGATCTCAACTATGTTATTTTCCCCTTCAAATCTACATATTCTCATTATTCAAATCTGCTTAGTGAATGATCTTCTATATCTTCCTTATAAAATATATTTCATTATCCACTTATACTTTTCTAGATCTGCATACTCATATTCATGAGTCTGCTAGTATATATATGATTTATTCTTCCTCTCTTGATGAGTATATCAGCAAATATATATTTTATTCCCAATATATAAATAGATATCTCTACTCATATTTCTTACTGTTGTATATCGTATATGTTATTTTTTGAATATATATATATAACATATATCTTTACTCCACTATCTCTGCTCAAATCTAAATTATTCCCTTCTATATATGTAGATCTGAATATCAATTCAGATATATATTAAACTCAAAAGTGTTTCCTTCATTGCCTACCCTCCAAACCATCATTCATTCTCCTTTCATATATTCAATGGAGGCAATGGACCCACCTCTAAACAATAAAACTCTTCAAAAGATCATACCTTTTGTTAATACAACCTAAATATGGGTGGTTGCCTCTTATTTGCTAATCACTACATATATATTTGATTTCTTTCCTTATACACTCGCATCCTCTTCTAAATCGTACTATATATCTTATTGTTGTCATAACATATTTATTCAATCATGCTACTTAACTAATCACAACTCATGGAATATGATGAGGTCGAAGTAGTGTTTTGTTAATGTATCACCATTTACTTTTATCAATCCAGAGGTGTATGGAGCTATTTGCGATAAGACTTCTGAGAATGGGGGGTTTTAGTCAAGTGGTTTGGTGAATCGAACTTGGTTTGTCAGTCTTGCTAGAATTGAAAGTGCATGCAGAAATAAAGATCTATCTAATTGTTGAGAAATAAACACACTTGCTTGGAAGGAAACTATATTAATTTGCTGGAAAGGAAACACACTTGTAGGAAAGGAAATTATCTTAAATTGCTGGAAACAAATATACTTCCAATAAAACAAATTAATCTAACATGCTAAAAAAGTAAATGAAGATCATTTAAATCCACTGTTATTCTAGAGCAATGAAATACTCTGAATATGAAATTGCTGATAAAGACCATATCTATCTCTTTTTGGTATTTTAGAATTTTTAAAGAACAAACCTGTAGGGAACACTTAATAACAATCACATAAAAACATTAAGGAAAACTTAACAGAAATTCGAACAGAATTACACAAATGCTAAATTATCAAGAGATCTCCTCTTAGATGGGCAAGCATGGGCCCTACTTCCCCAACCAGAGATGATCCTCTTGCTTAACTAACTTCTTTCAATAGAAATTCCCCTTCATTTACATTAAATCATAGTCCAGAAATGGATGGAATTACAAGCATGAGGAGTTTTCCTCCTATTACAACAATTTGGTGATAACTATCTATGGAAACTTAGAAAACTTGGAACTAACTAGAAAGAAATGAATTTCTCTAACTTATAAAGTCGAGCATTATTGAAAGAAGAAAACTAATAGCAAGTCTAACTAGAATGAACTAGGACTAGAGCCAATTGCTTGGTTTATTACATTCATTATTCCTAAATAGAACTACAGATCAGAGATTTACATTAGTTCTAACTACATGGTGAACTAGATGATTCCCCTAAAATGGTGCGACACAAGATGGTAGCCACTTCAGTTGGAACTAAGGTTAGCTAATCGATATTTTAGTTAGTCACCAAGATTGTGGTGATATGGTGATGTTACCCTTCTCAGCTGCGTGATTGAAGCACAAGTTGATCATCGACTCAAGGGGAGGATGGTTCTAGGAAGGTTTTCATCATCTAGAGTTGTCTAGAGTTCAAGTTCTTCTTAGGACAAAGGGCTCTGGAGGAATTTAGAGACCATTGGTTGTTCCTATGGCTACAAGCCTTATACAAACATTCACAACTTTGCACCATAATACATAAGATATGCACTTTTGAAATGTACAATTCAGTAAAACAAAGCAAGAGATTTCACCAAAGGAAATGAAAACTAATCATATGCATAATCTAACAAAAAGACAAACATAATTATAATAATATGTAATTATATATGCCAAAGTGTCTGAGAAAGTTTTTAAGAGCAGAAATGACATGAAATAGATGAGTCAATTATATGGCTTATCAAAATATGAACCAAACCTCTTTGTTTTGTCTTATTCACAAGTCATCACATCTTTGTCTTATTCATGAAATCCTTGGATTTTCTCATTACTTAGCAACTATTACTTTTAAATGTAATGTAAGTAGATCATATAATGTTTTTAAATCCTCCTCTTTGAATCGTATGTCATCTAATATGAATTGCTACTTTTATAAGTATTTTTAAATATGACAAAGTCTTATATGGAGTTTCTTTGTAATTGCAATTATGTTTGTTTTTATATATTTATAATAAATGATGATTATAATAATATTTAAATTAATAATAATTATATTTATATTATTATTAATTATAGTTGTTATTTATATTTACCTTTAAGTAATATTTTATAAAATACAATATCATATCTGCATTAATATAATATATTATAATATCTAATAATGTCTTCACTTATATCTTTATTAATAGATTCTTGCAATAATAATCAATAGTAAATCATTCATAGCTTCATAGATAACAATGTTGTTATCTCATACCTTTATATATGTACCTTATTCTCGTGATGTCAATCTCCATTTGAATTTAAATCTCTAATTTAAATTCTCCAATCTATTATCAAGTCATCCCATAGGGGGAGGGGACATGACAGTCCACCCTTCCCAAGATTGCTTGTCCTCAAACAATTACACTCTAGGATGCTCTTGGAGTTATTAGGATCCCAAATCAATGACGGTTGTTCTTGAAGAATTGTTGTCAGTATACTTGTTTTAATCCCACATTTCTCCAAATTTGTAGGTTCCTAATTGAGTTGTCTTCATGACATTCTTTTTAAAATTGTTGTTTTGGCTTTTAAGAGATTGACCCTCATAGGTCGATATAATACCCAGTGGACCTAAATTTTTTTTTATGGTGTTTTAGATTTCTTTTCAAATGAAATGTTCTCCCCTTTCATACCTCAAGTTTGAAGGAGTCACTCTTTTCACTTCCCTAATTACAACTCTTCATTAGTTAATTTGTTAGTGCTTTTCAAACATTTGACAAAATAAAGATTGAGAGATTTGGCCTTTAGATAAAGTAATCTTAAACACACATAGAGTAAACTTTTGAGGAAGTACATAAGACATGAAGTATACTCCTAAATACATGCGAGGCATGAGCGCTACACATAAGTACATGTGATACACTTATGAAGCATATACATTGATGCAGAGCATCCACCACTCAAACCCTAACATACAATTGCAAATGTATGTCTATGCATTTCTTAATATGCATGCAAACTTCATTATATGTTTATTTGCCTATCAGCAAAACATAACACCATCGGCCACCTTCATACTTATCTCCCCGATGCTGAACTCACCCCGATTTATATCTTTTATGCTTGTATCTATCGCAAGATACATTCCTCGTTTATACATACAAACTCTTACCTGCTACACCCGCGACCCATTTGCATCTGTTGTTTCTCTTCCACTGAACATACAATAGTCGACCCACAATCACCGGTTTCTGCCACCCATTCTATTGGTCACCGCTTGCACATAACCCTTTGTATCGCGGAATGTATATTCCAATATACATTCACAATATACATACAACTCGCAACCTGCTCTTCTGGTACCCTTACCTCCTACTATCAGTTGCCCCTTGTATCTGTAGCCCAAAAACTCTTCGAACCTACATGTGAATTACCATCTCGACCAGTCACCTTTTGTATCAACCTTATGTACATTTTTGATGTACATTTATCACATACAACTCGAACATGCAACTGATGGATACACAGGGACTGTCTTCACATGTAACTAGTGTATACACACAAACTATCTTCGACATACAAAAGACATATACTCATAAATTGCATAACCTGATATACTTTTGCAACATACAAACTCTGATGTGCATATGCAGGATACGGGCACAACATTCATTTGTGGGATACACAAAAATTGTATCCGATATACATTTGCAGTATTTACAGGAATTGTATATCCGATATACTTAACCTTGTATATTTTCAACATGCATTTTCAAATATGCATTTGACTAAACCTTGACTTCCTTGTACATGCGATAGACTTGTATACTTCGATGTATATTTCAACATACAACAACAATTGACCAAAAGTGATATACTCACAATATGCGATAGCGATATACTCACAGATTGTATATCCTTCATGCAAAAGTGATATACACATAAAATGCATGTATGTTGAAAACTTCACGGATTTCATAGTTTTAACCCACCTAATCTCCAACAATGACCTGATCCACTTCCTAGATGGTTTCTCAAGCTCTTTTCAACCTACACAACCTAGCACATTCCCATGCTAGGGTTACTCAACACCTCTGACCTACGATCCTGCAACATGCATGCGAACAGAAACAGAAAATACAAAACTAAACCCTAAACTACTATACATAACCATTCCACCGATTCTGTAGGAATCAACCAGTGGAATGGGTAAACGAATCCATCCAACCTCAAGACAATAAAATTATTTACTTAGAAAAACCCGATGGCAGAGAGATGTATAAACTCAAAATAGGATTTTATTTGTACTTTTAGAAATGTTTTATAGATGCTCTATTTACACTTTCACAACTGAACTAAACTACAACTGATTACAACACATACTATATCTTCATTCGATCATCTGGGGGTATTTATCTACTCACAAAGAGTAGTACTGATTTGGATTCCTAGTGGCTGGGAATCACTTCTAGGCGGCTGGGAGATATAGTTGTCCAACAGACTCCAACTAACTCTAAACTAACAACCTAAAAATAGAATGTATTGGTCAAACTAACCTTATTACATTTAATGATCATTTGAGACCTTATAGAAAACATAAAAATAAACATAAAACAACTAAATGCCTCATGGAGGCCATCATGGGTTAGATGCACCTGTACCATACATAAAAACATGGAATATGCAAAGTATACACACACAAATATATGTGAAGCATGAATCGTACATGTGATATACACGTAATACATGGAGCATACACCAAGCTTATACACTTAAAACATAATACAAAAAAGTATATGAAGTATGAAGTGTGAACATAGTATGTAATACACAAGTACACACACGTAATACATGAAACATATAGCATACACGTTGATACACAAGGCATGAAGCATACATTTAACATGCAAAGTACACACAAATAATACACAAATGTGATGTATACACATGAATACAAGTAATGAAGTGTGAACTTGAACATACATAAGTCATGTAGTATACAAAGTCATGGAGTAAACACTTGAATACACGAAGTCATAAAGTATACAACTGAATACACAATGTCATGGTGTATACACTCGAATACATAGTCATAAAGTATACACTTGATGTGATGCCCCATCATGCAACCCTAGAGTGTTAGACTAGCAAGTGCAAAAAATTACAAAATATATATTTTTTTAAGCAACTAAATGCATTATTCATTAGATAAAATTACACTATTAACAATATTTAAACAAGTTGTACAACTTGTTGGGATAGGAAAATTTAAAATTTTCTTGTATTCTTGCTCATCCATACCTGACCAAACCAAAAATATTTTGCCCAAAATCAGAATAAAACAACTGATAAATCCCATAAAATCCTATGACTTTTATCACAAATAATGTAAAGGGCCTCAATTTATTACATCGGCAAGACCTCATGTTAGTTATACCAATCCATGGGAAACTTGTTAAAAAGGCTATCGGCATGAGAATAAGGGTCGGGGAGAAGATTTCAAAAGTCACCGATGGAGGAAATGATACTGATGACCTTTTATCGGAGAGAAAGCTACCAGTCACACCAATCGATATAACTAAAGACTATCAGCGAATACTCTACAAGGCCTCCCGATGATATAGATCATACCGATAAGAAATTTTGGTAAGACTCTCACCAATCATCCAGTGGAACGGAGGAGACTAGCAGTCATTGGCAGGAGACAAGCATCAAAAAGAAAGATCAAAGACTCTTTGATACTCTAATGTCTCATCGATTGAAGAAAAGTGCTTCGGCGTAACTTACACTGATAAGTGTGAAGAATAAGAACCATCGGAGAGAACCTTTTGATGATGTGTTTTATAATAGTTGAAATCCACATTTGTATATGTATATCGCAACACATGTATATCATATACAAACCCAATATACATTGGCAGATATCAAAAGGAATTCAAAACTAGTGTATAATTCTGTGAATCTACCACTTGTATACATTGCATACTCATGAGTGGACCCGAAAAGAAGATTCAATTGAATATAGAAGGTGAAAAGTGAACAGTTATATTTGTATCTTGTACACATGAATGAATGTATTTAATATACATATTCAAGTTTGGACCAGATTGGAAAATTAAATTTGAAGAACTTTACTTGATGTCCGTGGTTGTATATCGAATGTATGTATATAAGATACAGAAGAAAGAACACACAAATGCATAAAGCATTCGAAATACAAAATAGGCAAATGCATGTATGGGCCCCACCACAAACAGATATACAAATGCATTTGTATAAGACATATAGATATATTAAACACATGAATACCAATTTGGAACTAATGATTTTCATAGGTATACTTCATGATGTTTGAAACCCACGATTGTATATCGCGATGCATGTATTCATTATACAAATCCTAATTATACAAGCACGGACCTCAAACAATAATTCAATAGAGCTTAGAAGATGGAAGAAAAAAATTATATGTGTATGTATCAGTGTACACATAATTACATTTATGTGTATGTATTGGTGTTAAGGCTTTATGAATTTCAGGTGAGGTCTGAGTTTGTACATTTGTATGTATGTATCCAATATACAAAAAGGAAAATGCAGCTACGGGATATATATATACAATATGCAAAGAGTAAAATAAACATAAATGCATACAAAGGTGGATCCAAAGATAATTTCAATTTGTTTCATCAACCCAATAAAATCTGCGCTTGTATAACAAAGTGTATGGATACAATATACAAAAGGTGATACAAATGAATACATACAAGTCTTGACCCAATTAGAAAGTTTAAATTCTGAGAACTTTATGTGAGATTTGGGGCTGTATATTAAGAGGCATGAATTCGATTTACTAGGCAAGAGTATACATGATGGGATATGTAATTAATTCTAGTTTGTTTTATAGACCTGATGGAGTCCACATTTGTATGTATGTCCCAAATGTATATATGAAAGTTGATATGAAGGAATTTTTGATACATATATATTTATCGTATCTCTAAGATGAATTTGTTCTTTGCCAGAGCAATATGAAGAGGGTCGGGGAAAGCAAGAATGAAATTTTCTTGATATTTTGCAATATAAAGATCAATGTATTGCTTTCAGCAATGAGAATAGGCAAAGAACATTTTATTAGTTACTATAGTATTGGAGGAAAGATCTTGCTAGGCCATCAGTCAGGGGCCCCTCTACAAAGATTAACAGAGCCCAAAACATGAGCATTGCATTTTCCTTTGTCTATCGCTTGTTTCTTAATTATTATGCATTAGTTACCTGAAAGAGTGTAATTATGAATGGACTAACTATTTAAGGCCTGAAGTTTGTCTCCTTCACACATATATAAGGGAACCAAGGCAGAAAAGAAAAGGATCATCCACAGAATCATCAGCAGTAGAATATAATACATATAGTTTACAATGTTTCTCAAGGACCATGTTGCAAGTTTATTATTGAAGAAGTAACTTGAAGTTCTCTGATTCAGTGGTTCTATTATGGCATCAATTGTTTGTTAAGATTATTCAATTGTGTGGTTGTCTCCATTTCAGTATTTCCTTGTTATTCAAATTAATATATCAAGTATATAGTTAATTTATCAATGCACATTTGTTGTATCTATGTGATTGAATAAATTGGTTTCCATTAGAGGAATTAAAATCCTTCTGATCAATCATAGTAACCTAGAAGTGTTAGTCTGGATTACTAAGAAGAACCGTATAATTAGGATTGCCATTTTGTCTCCAAGTTAATATTATCTGTTATTCTTGCATATTTCATTCAATTGGTTCCTTCAAGAAAGGATTAAATTACCTTCTGGTGAATTACAAGAGATCTGATTATATTAGTTGGATTGTTAGGAAGAGTTTGTCCGTCATTTCCTTGCACGTTTATACAAGTTATAAACTAAAGTATTGTGCCAAACATTTAGAGTTACTGCCAACTATAAGCCACTAGTCTTAGTCTTCCATTTGACTCTATTACCCAACAAGGCACTGGTCTCATTTCAATTTATCACTTAAAAACCCTTTTATTAGTTAAGCATAGTCATAGAATTCACCTTGATATTCTTTATACAATTTCTACCAACCATTCATCAGATATTAGATATAGAATTAATTAGCAAGCTTTCATCTATCCTATACCATTTTCCACTATAGGTAGATCCATTTAATTAGTCAATACATTTGCATTCAGTCTGCTTTAATTTCCAAGGTTCACCTGCCTAGGTGTAGGACCTAAAGTGTAGGGAGTCATCAAACCTTAAGGGTTGATTTCGTCGCGTTAGTTCAAAAATGTTGTGAATCTAAGCATAGAGTCTGGCATTCTCTTAGGATTAGCAACCTACATTTTTTAAACCTAACAAATTGGTGACTCTACTAGTCAGATAAATAAAAGACCTTAGTAACAAACCATTCCTTTTATAGAGTCATTTCAGAAACTTTAATTTGGTAACTCTTTTGGCAACAAGAACCCAGAAAGATAAATTGCAAACTTTTTCCTATTTACAAAATAGGTGGCGACTCTAGTGACTGTTATAACAAAAAATAGATACCAAATGGATGGTAGGAGATCCAAGATGGAAGGAAAGAAATTGCAATCATCTCCACCAATTAGAAAGATCTCCAAAAGAAATGGAACATCAAATTATTCTCACCAAAATGATAACCAGGAGGCTCAAGAGGATAATGCATAGCAAACTATTGTAATTCACAATAAGTTCACACCTCTACATGATTCAAATGAAAAACTCAATGGAGTAACTGATGATATATTGGCAAAATACAGACCTGATCCTCAAGAACAACTTGAGTGTGAAGCACGGGCCATGAGGGAAATCAATCAAAGACAAGCTGAATATGATTTCAAAATGTCATTACATCAGGGAGAAGGGGTAAAACATGGATTCTCAACTCAAGAAGTAAATGATAGCCTAAAGACTTCAGGAGGTATGAATCAAGCACAACAAGATCTGCCTAGGCTCCAGGAAGAACTTGAAATGATCAAGATAGAGGAAACTAAGAGGTTGTTGCAACAAGAGATTCAACAAATAAAGAGTAGAGCTAAAACAACCCCCCCAAAAAATGTACCTCCACATAGGGGAAACACTTCAAGGAATCCACAGCAAAATCTACATCAAAATACAGGTGGTGCTTCAAATTCACAAGCATCTGGAAATCATCAGAATACTATTCCTAAAATTCCTAGAACACCTCCCATGCACAATACCTCTCAACATATGGTTAATCCTTACCCACCCCCTAGCCAACAATATTATAGACCACCAAATCCTTACATAAATCCCCACATAAACCCACAGTAGCAATATGCCTATCATTACCCTCCAGGTGGATATAATTACTATCCTAATCCACCACCCATGAATTTTCCACCTTAAAACCTCGCAAACATATATAGCCAATTTGATTTGACTGGGTATCAGTTGTATCCATATCCTATGGATAGTAATTGGAGAAATATAGTTCCTAATTTTACTAAGGACAATGCAATATCAGCTGAAGATCACATCAGAAGCTTCAATGCTTTTGTACAAGATATTGGTATGGACTGGGAAGATATTAGAATGAGGTTATTCATGATGTCCCTGACTAAAGATGCAAGAGACTGGTTCAACAGCTTACCTGATGCCTCAATTAGTTCAATAACTGATTTCCATAATCAATTTAAGGAGTAGTATGGTAATCAGTATGCCCCTGAATTTGTATTACATGAATTGATAAGTATCCAGAAATACCAAAATGAATCAGTGTATGACTTCAATCTAAAATTTTCCAAATTACACAACAGAGTACCACACAAATCCAAACTATCTGAACCAGTAGCATTGAGCATTTATATGAAAGCATGTGATCCCAAGATAGGGTACGAACTTAGAAATCGGTGCCCTACAACCCTGGCTGAAACATAGAAAGTGGAATTAACTATTGAGAACAATAGGAAAGCTATAGGTATGGTTAACAAGAGGGATAACCCTAGAAATCCTCAGAACCCAAACATTTAGCAGACTAAACAAGAAGGTCAACATCGGCATGAAAGGCCCAGGTTGCATGATATGCCATATAATACAAATTGGAAAGATGGGAGACCCATTGATAACAGCAGAAAACAACATTATGGCAAGGATACCCCTGACCCTCTAAAAAGAAATATGGCACATATGGTAGAAAATAAACCTTGGTATCTGGTATGCAATTTACCATATTCACCTGAGTATTATGAGGTGGCTAAAATAGTACAACAAGAAGAAATGTTATACAATTATAATAGAGACAATCACACTATAAACATGATACAAGATACACCATATTTACTGACTAAAGACTATTCTTCTACAGAGGAAGAGGGATATGAATATGATGTGGGAAACCAGAGACATCATATCAATATGGGAGAACAAGAAGTGTTCTCAGATCAGGAGGATGGTTATGAGGAACCTACTTATTATAATAATCAGCCATATAATCACTGGAGAAAGCCCACTGAAAATGAAAGAGAAGCTCTTACAATAGCTGCAATAGCTCAAGATAAACATGCTTATAACTTAAGGAATAGGACAGTGAATGTTGAACAAGGAACACCTAGGAGTGTATTCATAAAAGATCATAATTACAAAAAGAATAATGTAAAGTCATCATTCAAAGAACCAGAACAAGGTGGTAAGAGTAAAACAAAAGAAAAATCACAAAATCAAGAAAAAGAAAATATAAAGACAGAAAAGAAGGATCAGACTATGGCCCATTCTTTTGACATTGCTCATGCAATATCTCAAGTAAAAATATTAGTTCCACTTTTAGAAATGATGAAGATAGACAAATACAGGAATATAGTAGTTAAACTAATTTCAGATATACCAAGTCAAAAACATAAAGGATCTGAAAATAGAACAAACAATGTTCGTCAAGAAACATTCCAAATGCCTGAGGTATACCTAGGCGATACATTGACAAAGAATCCCTCACAGGTGGACCCTTTCTACACTACATTATTGATCAAAAATAGGATAGTGAGGAATTACATGATCGATTCAGGTGCTGCCATGAACATCATGCCAATAGCAGTTATGAAAGAACTGGGAATGTGGGTTGATACTACATTTGGTAGGTGTTATGCAATGGATAATAGATCCATCCCAGTCATTGGTATTATGAGGGATGTGGAGATAAAACTTGCCTCATACCCTGAAGCAACTTATAACATTGATATTACTATGGTTGACATCCCACCATATTATGGAATGCTTCTATCAAGACAATGGGTTGTAATGGCAGGAGGGAATGTCCAATTGGATTTATCATATGCCACAATACTAGTTGGAGGTAAAGAAATCAAGCTGTGCAGGGAGCCAAGGTATGAAAACATTATAGAACGCTTGGATCAACATCAAATAAATTTCTTTTGTGATACAGATTTGGGAGCCTTCACAGTTGAGAAAAGTCAGCCAGAATTGTAAAATACTGATCCAATACATATTGAATCTAAGAAAGAAGAAAATGATGTATGGAAGATGTATTTTGATGGTGCGTGCAGCAAAGTGGGAAATGGGGCTGGAGTAGTATTTATTTCACCAGGAGGTAAAACTTTCAAATACTCTTTTCTATTAACATTTGAATGCACAAACAATGTAGCAGAGTATGAAGCTTTGCTCATTGGTTTGAACATAGCCACCAAGCATAAGATAAAAAAGTTAGCAGTATATTGTGATTCTGAATTAGTTACTTCCCAAGTAAGAGAGAAATACCTGTCAAAAAACAAGAGGTTGAGATAGCATAGAAACACAGTCTGGGATGATATTGATTTATTTGATGCCTTTTCAATCAATTGGATTGATAGGTCAAAAAATATTATGGCAGATTTCTTAGCGAATATCGCATTAAAAAGGGATGATGTCACATTGGGAGGTATTATAGAAGTTGAGTTCAAAACTAGACCCACTATCCTAGATAATGTACATAATTGGCAAGTATTTGACAATGATGTTGATATAATCAACTTCCTGCATTGTGTTGATCATTATGAAAATCAAGAGATTGATTTTAATGCATTTGTAGAAGAACATGATGGGAAGAAAACCCTTTTTGGTCAAGAAATAGTTCAGTTGAAAACAAATAAAATACCTAAGGGACTTATAGCATTAGAAAAGGTATTTGATGGACATGATAGATTTAAAATGAAAGACACACTAGTGGTGTAGAATGACCTTGAAGAGATTAATTTGGGGACACAAGTAGCCCCAAAGAATGTGTATATTGGAAAAAATCTTAACCCAAAAATCAGGAGTAGAATCATCAACTTACTTAGGAAGTATAGACACATCTTTGCCTGGTCATATGATGATTTAAAAGCATATAGAGAAGATCTGTTTCAGTGTGAAATACCACTAAAACCAGATGCTAAACCGTTCAGGCAAAAATAGAGGCCTATCAATCCTACATTAGCTCCTAAGATGCTTGAAGAGCTTACAAAATTAAGAGATGGATCTATCATTAAACCCATCAGGCATTCTTCTTGGGTTTCTAATTTGGTGCCTATCAGGAAAAAGAATGGTGATATTAGATTATGTGTGGACTTCAGGAACTTAAACAAATCTTCCCTAAAAGACAACTATCCCCTCCCTAATATGGAAGTAATATTACAAAAGGTTACCAGATGTGAACTGTTATCAATGATGGATGGCTTCTCAAGATATAATCAGGTGAAGGTCAAAGAGTCAGAACAATTTAAAACTGCATTCACTGCCCCATGGGGAACATATGTGTATTTAAGGATGCCATTTGGACTCACCAATGCTGGAGCAACATTCCAAAGAGCAATGGATGTGGTATTTGCTGAATTGATTAACAAAATCATGATAGTATATCAGGATGATATGACAGCATATTCAAAAAGGGCTGAAGATCATTTTGCACATTTGGAATAAATATTTATCAAAGCCCTAGAATATGGGATTTCATTGAATCCTAAGAAATGTCATTTCGCAGTGACAGAGGGCAAGTTGCTTGGCCACATAGTCTCAAAAGATGGAGTGAAAATAGATCCTGAGAGAGTAAAAACAATTGACCAAGTTCCTATTCCTAAAAATGTGAAAGCCATATAGTCATTTTTTGGCCAAATTAACTTTGTCAGAAGATTTATATCAAATTTTGTAGAAATAGTTAGTCCCATATCAAGGATGTTGAAGAAAAACTCAGAAGTAAAGTGGACAACGGAAACAATAGAAGCATTTTCCACTTTTAAGAGAGCAATCAAAGAAGCTCCTGTCTTGATATGCCCTAATTTCAGTAAACCATTCCAATTGTTTTCATTTGCCTCTTATCATACTGTTGCAGTAGTATTATTGCAGAAAAATAATGAGGGACATGAAAAACCCATCTCATTTTTCAACAAATCTCTTCAAAATGCAGAGTTGAAATATGACAATATTGAGAAATAGGCATATGCATTAGTGAAGGTGGTTAAAAATTTTAGGTCATACTTGGTGGGAACTGAAATCATAGCATATGTGCCTAATGCTGCAGTAAAAGATGTATTGGTCCAAACTGAAGTCACAAGTAGAAGATGCAGATGGATCAATAGAATTCAGGAGTTCAATATTGAAATCTAGATCACTAAATTAGTGAGAGGACAAGGTTTTGCTAAATTAATGACTGAAAGTAATCTCGAGGCTTCTCAAATATGTAGTGCTAATGACATTGATAATACAAGTTCTAGCATTGAGCATACTCCATGGTATACTGACATCATATATTATCTAAAGCACATGAAATGTCCTAAGGGATATGATGATAACAAAAGAAGGACACTCAAATTACAATCCTTAAAATATGTATTTATTGACGGAGATCTTTACTGGAAGAATAGGGATGGAATTCTACTATTATGCCTAGATGAGCATGAATAAAAACATATTGTGAAAGAGCTACATGAAGGCATGTGTGGAGGTCATTTTTCAGCAAAGACAACAACCCACAAGATCTTGAGGGCTGGATACTATTGGCCTAAAGTTTTTAATGATTCATATCATTACACTAGGAAATGTGAAGCATATCAGAAGTTCTCAGGAAAGTTGAAATATCAAGGAGCATTGCCCTTGAAACCCATGCAGGTGGAGGCTCCATTCTATCAGTGGGGTATTGACTTCATAGGATAAATTACAGAGAAGTCAAGTGGTGGACACAAATGGATTTTAGTGGTGACAGATTACTTCACAAAGTGGGTGGAAGCAATCCCAACCAAGCAAGCAACAAGTAGGGTGGTGATTAATTTTCTGATGGAAAATATTATATTCAAATTTGGCAGTCTAGTAAGGTTAATCACAGACAATGGAATGTGTTTTAGGTCTGATGAATTTAAAAATTTCTGTAGTACACATGGCATCACTATGTCCTATGCTACCCCATATCATCCACAAGCAAACAGACAAGCAGAATCTAGCAACAAAAGCCTTCTGAAAATCATAAAAAAGAATGTTGGAGGGAAACAAGAAAGTATGGGATTCAAAGTTAAGAATGGTTGTATGGGCTGATAGGATTACTACAAAAAGAGCAATTGGGAGATCTCCATTTCAACTAGTATATGGAACACAAGAGAGAATACCATTAGAAAATCTCATGCCAGTTTACAAATTTATTCTTTAGGAAGATTTAAACATTCCTGAATCAATGGAGGAAAGATTAGAACATCTCGCAGAACTTGATGAAACAAGGAGACTAGCCCAAAGACAGAATATTAAGTTGCAATCACAAGTGAAATACCTATTCGACAAAAAGGCCAAAGATAGGAAATTTGAGATGAATGACTTAGTACTAATGTGGAATGCTAGGTGCCAGGACAAAGGAAAGCATGGAAAGTTTGAAGCTTTATGGTTAGGTCCTTTTGTTATAACTGGCAAAGGAGGTGATGATTCTTACTATTTCCAAAACATGTCCAGAGAAGAGAAGGAATTGCTTGTGCATGGGCAACATCTGAAGCCTTTCTTTTCATAGAAAATCATGCACAAAGAGAATTAAGTGTTGCCAGTGCATGGACAACCCTTAAAATTCTCAAAATATTTTTATTCTATGCACAGTAGTTTAGGGAAATCAAAAGAGATTAGGGTCTGCCAGTACATGGACAGTCCTATGAATCTCTATATACAAAAAAAAAATCTTCTCCATGTACAGTAGTATAGGATCATTCCCGTTCCCCATCATCATCACTCCCATTCCCATTTCTCATACAATTCTTTGAAACCGCAATCTCAAATAAATGAAACATATAGTCTACTTCCCCAAGAAATCTGAATTCTTGTTATACTCACAAGGAGTATACATCCCAAACAGAGTGACTATTGAGATAGGAAAATTTAAAATTTTCTTGTATTCTTGCTCATCCATACCCGACCAAACCAAAAATATTTCACCCAAAATCAGATTAAAACAACTGATAAATCCCATAAAATCCTATGACTTTTATCATAAATAATGTAAAGGGCCTCAATTTCTTACATCGGCAAGACCTCGTGTTAGTTATACCGATCCATGGGAAACTTGTTAAAAAGGCTATCAGCATGAGAATAAGGGTCAGGAAGAAGATTTCAAAAGTCACCGATGGAGGAAATGATATCGATGACCTTTCATCAGAGAGAAAGCTACCAATCACATCGATCAGTATAACTAAAGACTATCGGCGAATACTCTACAAGGCCTCCTGACAATATAGATCATACCGATAAGAAATTTTGGTAAGACTCTCACCGATCATCTAGTGGAATGGAGGAGACTAGCAGTCATCGGTAGGAGACAAGCATTAGAAAAAAAAGATTAAAGACTCTCTGATACTCTAATGTCTCACCGATTGAAGAAAAGTGCTTCGGCATAACTTACACTGATAAGTGTGAAGACTAAGAACCATTGGCGAGAACCTTTTGATGATGTGTTTTATAATGGTTGAAATCCACGTTTGTATATGTATATCGCAACACATGTATATCATATACAAACCCAATATACATTGGTGGATGTCAAAAGGAATTCAAAACTGGTGTATAATTCCGTGAATCTACCATTTGTATAGATTGCATACTCATGAGCGGACCCGAAAAGAAGATTCAATTGAATATGGAAGGTGAAAAGTGAATAGTTATATTTGTATCTTGTACACATGAATGAATGTATTTAATATACATATGCAAGTTCAGACCAGATTGGAAACTTAAATTTGAAGAACTTTACTTGATGTCTGTGGTTGTATATCGAATGTATGTATATAAGATACAGAAGAAAGAAGACACAAATGCATAAAGCATTTGAAATACAAAATAGGCAAATGCATGTATGGGCCCCACCACAAATGGATATACAAATGCATTTGTATAAGACATACATATATATTAAACACACGAATTTACCTATTCTGAACCAATGATTTTCATAGGTATACTTCATGATGTTTGAAACCCATGATTGTATATCGCAATGCATGTATTCAATATACAAATCCTAAATATACAAGCGCGGACCCGAAACAATAATTCAATGGAGCTTAGAAGACAGAAGAAAAAAATTATGTGTATGTATTGGTGTACACATAATTACATGTATCTAATATACAAAACTGGACATGATTGGAAAGTTAAGGCTTTATGAATTTCAGGTGAGGTTTGAGTTTGTACATTTGTATGTATGTATCCAATATACAAAAAGGAAAATGCAGCTGCGGGATATATATATACAATATGCAAAGAGTAAAACAAACATAAATGCATACAAAGGTGGATCCGAAGATAATTTCAATTTGTTTCATAAACCCAATAAAATCCGTGCTTGTATAACAAAGTGTATGGATACAATATACAAAAGGTGATACAAACAAATACATACAAGTCCGGACCAGATTAGAAAGTTTAAATACTGAGAACTTTATGTGAGATCTGGGGTTGTATATTAAGAGGCATGAATTTGATATACAAGGCAAGAGTATACATGATCGGATATGTAATTAATTCTAGTTTGTTTTATAGATCCGATGGAGTCCGCATTTGTATGTATGTCCCGAATGTATATACAAAAGTTGATACGAAGGAATTTCTGATACATATATATTTATCGTATCTCTGAGATGAATTTGTTCTTTGCCAGAGCAATATGAAGAGGGTCGGGGAAAGCAAGAATGAAATTTTCTTGATATTTTGCAATATATAGATCGATGTATTGCTTTCAGCAATGAGAATAGGCAAATCATATTTTATTAGTTACTGCAATATTGGAGGAAAGATCTTGCCAGGCCAGCAGTCACGGGCCCCTCTACGAAGATTAACAGAGCCCAAAACATGAGCATTGCATTTGCCTTTGTCTATCGCTTGTTTCTTAATTATTATGCATTAGTTAGCTGAAAGGGTGTAATTATGAATGGACACACTGTTTAAGGACTGAAGTTTGTCTCCTTCACACATATATAAGGGAACCAAGGCAGAAAAGAAAAGGATTATACACAGAGTCATTAGCAGTAAAATATAATACATATAGTTTATAATGTTTCTCAAGGACCATGTTGCAAGTGATGGTGTCAGATTGTCATTGATGTCAAAAAGGTCTTGCAGGATCTTGGGTTGATCTTAGTAAACATCTGATATCTAGGTGTATGATTGAATTTTTGAGGTGTTTGTTGTTTGACATTCTCTGCAATAAGGTTGGTATGAAATTGATCTACATTTGATAGGGTATGATCTCAATATTCAGTGGCATGGTCTTCATTTAATCTTGGTTTAAGTTGTGGCAGTTGTGATCTCTTGCAAAGTATTCATATGGTGTTCATCTATGTTTCTTGACAGTTTCAATTGACAAGACTCTTACAGTGGCATATGATAATTACTGTGGCATGACACATTTAGTGACATTTATCTCGTTATTGTGTCACATTTGAGGTGATTTGGTTTCCTAGCTTGATCAAGATCTTGGTGATGGTCTAACATTCAAGAACTTTTTGATGAGGACTGATACTCTAGTTTCCATATGAAATGTCTTTGAACCAAAATGTCCTCTTAGGGTTTATCAAGGGTCATGAGTTGGATCAAATATTTTCTAAAGCCAAACTCTAAATTCATAAGTCTTCTATGCCCATAATCTATATCATACACTTTATGTTATAAATTGCTGTTGACTTATAGTAGCAGGTGGATTCACTTACTCTTACTCAGTGTTGACCAGCCCTCACCTTATGAAACGGTCATCATATAAAGTAAGTTTTGTTTTTAAAACTTTATTAATACCAATCACCTTTTAAAAAAGCCCGAGCAGGAAAAAGATTTTTGAATGCCTTTTTTAAAGAGGAGCTCGTCTTAAATGGAATGTAGTAGTCGTAAAAGGAAAAAGGCATCTTTTTTCATTGGAATGCTTTATTTATATAAAGCATATGAGTGGGCATGAATTTGTATAAGTTTTATAAACTTTTGAAAGTTTTTATATGGATAAAAGGCTTCATTAATTAAAGTTTAGAAATTTTTTAATTTCTATTTTATTTGCTTTTTAAAAAGGCATGAGATCCAATATAGAAAGTATAGGAGTTTTTCAAGGAATTGGTTGATGCTTTTTAAAAGCAATTTTTTTGGAAAATTGATTCTAATTTCTTTCCCATTGAAGAAATAAGTGAAGATTTTTTTTTAAGGAGAATTTGAAAAGATGAAGGTATAGAGAAGTTGAAAGTCATTGGAATGAATTTTTTTTGAGAAGAATTTTAGAGATATTGAAGAAAATTTTCAAGGCAGATTGAGAGATATTTTTTTGTAAATTGATTGAAGATTGACAAAAATTGTGTAGAGTGTTTCTACAGATTGAAGTTGAAAAAGATTTTTGAAGAACACGGAACATGAAGAGTTGGAAGAAAATTAGTTGGAATTTTGTTGAAGAAATTCAACTTAATGAAGATGAAATATTTATGAAAGGGAAATTGAATAAGAATGTGAATGGTTTTGGGGATTAGATATATGTTTTTTATTTTTATTTTTGCAGGTGACTTGATAAGATGCATTGTTTTTGAAGACATGAAAGGAGAAGATGAAAGGACAAAATGATCTTCAGTGAGAGCAAATGAAGATGACTGTGCAGAATGTGAAAGGTCATCTAATATTTAATGACATCATAGGTGCTTTGATGTTAATTGTTTTTGTATGTAGATCAATGATGAAATAATACAGTTGAAATGGATGTGAATCGAAATGAAAATTTTAAGACAATTTGAATGACACTGATGGGATCAAATATAGATATAGAGATTGACAAGATCATGTAACCCCTCGCCTTGAACACCTTAAAGAAATTCACATTTATGCTATATGAACCAAGAATTTTTTTTTTAAATGATTAAGATAATAGGTAATGTTAACATAACTAATTACACCATTAAACTTACGACATGTTCTCCAAGGTTTCAAGGCTGCATTACTTAACAATTCAACTAACATAATTTAACATACATTACTAACATCAGTAACTGATCTAAATCTAATGCACAATTAATTAACATATTCTTATTCATTGCATGACATCGATTAATCTACATGATCAAATATATAATCTTACATATAAGTACATCATTGCGTTACTTACAATGCCATCTTCTGACTACATTAAAATTACATACATTATGAATGATCTGTTACACAAGTCTAGTACAAGATTATACACATACATCTTCATCAACTGATACAAGTACAATTGTCTGTAAACTAAGATAAATCTTTTCTGTACATGAACTTCAACAAGGAACAACCAATGGATAAGAAAGCTCTTCCACCCGACCATGTGGAACCCTAAGGTCCACCCCCCGAGCTAGGAGTTAACATGAGGTCCCAAACAACAACAGTCAGGTAGACAAAGACTAACATGAACAAAGGATGACCAGACTCCAATATAGCACATGGCAATAACATAAACAACACAACACAACTTCCAGAGGCAACACATAACATATGTGAAGAGACCATACAAGGGATGCTAGGTTGTAGTAGGAAGAGTGTCATCGCATGGTCCTAGCACGGGTTATCCTGACAGCCTCTCACTAGGCACCAGCCCCCATCTATGGTTATCCTGATAGCCTCTGACTAGGCGCCAGCCCCCATCTATGGTTATCCTGACAACCTCTCACTAGGCGCCGGCCCCACAGGGTGACACATGCGGAATCGACCTTCCTTTTGTAAGGACAAGGAAGTCAAACATGCCGACTAGGCCTTCTCAACCCATCTTTAGTCTAAACGAGCACTATAGGCCTGGGTGAGGAAATCCATTAATCTTGTTTAATGTGAAATCTACCCTTAACCCCCTAGTTCATTTTAGGTTATCACTTGATTAATCTACTTTCAACAGGTTATCCTAACTACCACCTTGGGTACCGGCCCCACATTGAAAGCCACTCTCCTTCCTAACACCTAGTAAACCTTAACCATCATACAAGGCATTATAATAGTACACATACATGTTCACTGCAAGGCATAGACCCTCTTGCATTACAAATAGAATCATAACACCAATTGTTATCCATCGCCTATAGCATTACAACACTTTACTCTTTTACAGATTCCAAGTCCCTCTCTCCATACGACAATTTCAACAAAACGGATACAAAATAGTCACAAGTGGTTAAATATCTCATCCCGAGAATATTAAATCCACAATATACATTAACAACTTTTGACAATTCTACATTCATAATAAATTGTACTTCATACTCAATTAGAATCACATGTTTAAAACACCACAACACTAGGACACCTATCCACATGTTGGTTGTACTCAAAACACGACATTCTATGCCTCTGGAATTTTGACCATTAACATTTTACCATATTATGACAACAAGAATTCTTAATTCATACAATTCAATTCAAGTTCTAGAATTACACTAAAATTCCTTCTTGTAAATAACTTTGTCATAAAATCAATAACAAATTACATTAACTCTTTTAACCGAACCAACTAATTTTAAATTTAATGCAACAATTATATTAATACATTACAACTTAAATTATCTAATTACTCTTCATACTATTTCTAAAAATAAACCACAAGATTTAACCAAACAAGCTTTTACAATCCATTCCAAGAGAATCTTTCGACTGAACTGCATTATTTAGTTTGTGTTATCCTTATTCAAGATATACGTTTACAACTGTTTACCCTATCATGTTTAACAACTAATACAAGGTATGTCTTCCGACTTGAGAATAATCTAACCAATGATGCTTCAACCAAAAACAAATTACGATAACAATTGTTTTACCGACCAAATTACCATTTCCAACAGTAGAATGAGTATTAATATTCTGACGGT
This sequence comes from Cunninghamia lanceolata, assembly GCA_027924645.1. NCBI lineage: Eukaryota > Viridiplantae > Streptophyta > Pinopsida > Cupressales > Cupressaceae > Cunninghamia > Cunninghamia lanceolata. Next base: position 13,785,018 of record BSBN01000237.1, on the reverse strand, counting down.
TCTCGTGATATAAACGTCTTTGGAAATAAATTTATCCACAATGATTTAGATCTAACGGTATGGTCGATCATCATTTGGTAGTTGTATAATCTACGTTTGTTTCCAAGGCATTCCTATTTTCATGTAAATGCTCCAACTACAACTATTACGAGCGTTAACCTATCGAATTGTAAGAGAGATCGTGAACGATTTGGCATATATTGTAGAGGAGGTGTAAAATTGTTATTGACTGTTTTATCATTGAAAAGGACAATATTTATTTTAACTAGAGTCCTCTGTCAGCGTCCCTCAAACTTGTCAAGTGGATAAAGTTTATGGCATCAAACTTTAAACAGTTTTTTCTTTCGCAATTGGAAGGCAATGATAACAGCAATTCTTTTGGATTAGTTGAATAGACTATGAGCAATCTCCATAGATAGTCTTCTTATACCCAATACCTAAATGATTTTCATTATAGTTGTGCAGATTTCCAAGTGTGACTACAGCATTAAATGATTGTAGAAGTTTATTTTTGATAGAATTTAATGAATTACAAACTCCTGCAAAATACAAACCACTGATTGTTGTGTGAGTGCATAACCATCTTGCTTGGCAATGCTTGCCTTCCAACATGCTAAGTCAATCATTGAGATAACTGTTAAATCTGCTCTGATTGTAAGGTTTGTTTTAAGGAAAACGTTGAACAGCATGGTGCGTCCCATCTAGTGAGGTCGCCATGATTAGGTAGATGTCCCTGAAATTCAAATGCATGTAGGTTATATACACTGTAGCTACAGATTCAAGGTGCAGCGTTAAACATCTCCTTGCACATACATTTTCTAGTGGCAAAGTAACTCCATGTTATCATTTATTGTCACAATTTTTCCAGCATCATTAAAGGAAGAATTGCAGATTTACAGTCATGAGCGTGAGTCATGAAGAACACAAGGGTTGTTTTTAGAGCACACGGGAGTTGTGGATAATAGAGGAAAACTTATAAGTGTAGGTTAAAAAGATTTAACACCATCTAACTGAATAGAGGTGTGACCTACTTAATTATACCATCAAGATGTGCACTCAGGTAAAAACAGCGATCTATAGAATGATTGCAAGAAAAATACAAAATGGATATGTTGCATAGACCTTAAAAACTTTCTATAATGCACACTATGGTTGTCATCTAAATCCTACAGAGAACTACTTGAGATGTATCGTATAGTGAATCTAATGTGATGCAATGGTCGCTGGTATACACAAATAGTGACTAGCTGAAAATAATGATCTAATGGGAATGGAACGATTTGCAGGATATGCAGCCAAAACTAAAAGGAATTTCAAATAATTGCAATTGATGCCAATTCTTGTGACTTAATACCAGTATCTGGCTAGTCTGAGTATGTGGCTGAGCAGGGAAAAAGACATAAGAGTTGTACATATTACGATCACATTTGTATCTTTATAGCATTGAACCTTTCTGCCCAGGCGATCTGCAAGAGTGAACCCTTTTAGATGTGCACCCAGATGTCTCTGTAAAGAGATTAAATGCAATTTATAAATGATGTGAAAATAGATTCTAGGGAGAGAGTGCAGCATTTGGTCATTGGTCATAAAATGTTGACCATCAGAAATAATATGACATCATCCCATAAGAGGATGGTATATATGCAATATACAAAAGATTGTATATAAATCTAGTCTCTAAACCCAGCGAATCTGCTATACTTGACTGTGTTATCATTTCATGGGATGGTCGATACATTATTGGCTTTAACTATGATTAAGCAATTGCAGATTATACACATCCGATCCCTTGACTATATCTATTCTCTTTCAACAAAACTAAGATTCGATGCCATTTTAGATCTGACAGCTATATATGTGCGGCCCCCCAACATTATATGCTCAGAGATCTCATTTGAAAGAAGCGTCATTTCATTGAATCCTACAGTAGTGGAGAACACAGCGATTGTTTTATAAAAACTTTGGAAGAATGTCTGATAAGAATTGTATTCACAGTTATAACAAATGTCCAGACTGCTGCAACAAGTATTATAACCCAGATTTCATTATCATGCCAAGACAATGCTAAATTTTATGCTTCCAAGTGATAGCGATTGGCTCTAAAGCTAGAGCAACTAGTCTAGAAGATACCTCCAAGGATCTATGCCTATGAAATGGCTCCAATTTCATTGATCTAATCTATATCAAACCTAAAATGATGTTATTCATACTCAAATTTCCTTTGAAGACCAAGATAAGAAAATAGAATTGAGAAGGCAAGTACAGCAGTGAACTTCTTGACAGAATTTCCTCAGAGAGATATAACACTATAAATAAACAATCAGCCAATCTTTATGGGATATCCTTCCAAATGTTATGGTATTAATTTCCTTCTAAATCTGAAGTCTATATGCAGAGGGTGGAAGATTGTGGTGAGGAGCTGCGGTTCTAAGTAATCAACAAAAGTGTTTGGGGTTGGACCTACGATACATATATTCAGTTGTGGCTCTTCTCAAACAAAGGGAGCAACAAAACCCTCTCTCAATGCCCAACAAAAAGCTTGTAGTAACCTGATATACCTAGATCATAAATGATGCCAGATAGGTTCCTAACACAGGGATATGGTTTCTCAAAGCAAATCCTAAAAGCTTATATTCTAAATTCGTTTGCTAATAGATTGTGAAACATTTAAGAAAATACAGATTATTATTCAATAAGTCTTGAAGCAGAAATTTCAATCTGAGAAATCCAAAAAGGACGATCAACACCATTATTGATAGTTTTCAGAATCAGAGGAAAGAAACCAAGTGTTTAGGGGAACCTGGTTGCGACGTCGAATCAAGAATTCTATTCCAACCGCTGCAGACCAAGCTTCTTTCTAGTCTTCTTTTCTGCTCTCCTCCTGCAATCCTTCCTCCTTGCAAATCCCCTTTTCTCTCTGCAAATTCCCTTTTTATCAAACAAACCATTCCACCTTGTAAGGATGCAACACGCGATCCTATGCCTCCTCCATCCTCAAACTATTTTTTAAAATTATTTTAATGATCCCAACAAGTTGATTTTTTTTTAATTAAAATTTATGATTTTTATTAATATAGATATATGATTCCAACCAAATTTATTCTTTTTATGAACAACCAACTATATTTTTTATTAATAAAATTGTAACATTACATCAATCTATAAATTTACAACTCTATTTTAATTTATTTTATCAATTAAATTGTAAATCACGAATTACAACATGACTTACAATTAATTTATTTATTTAAATATTCATTGTAGATAATTATCATATTAAACAATACAAAATTTCTTACAACTTTATTTAACAAATTTACTTCCCATAAAACTATAATTTATTTACAACAATTATACTCAATTATCGACAATTATAATTATGTTCAATTATCAACTTTTACAAATATATTTATTTATCAACATTATAATTTCTGTATAATGATTCTATTTCATGCACAACACTACCTTACACACTTAGACACCTTTGGACCTACTTAGACTTCAAAGTATAACATTACCTGTCTGCAAGTCATGATCAAATGACAGACAATGACCACAAGGGTAAACTGACCACTAGACAACACTGACAAGGGACCTCACGTTAACTCCAAACAACTGTTCAATTGGCGGAGGCACGCTCCAACCTAGTAAATCAGGTGGAGTCGGTGCCTAGTACTTGCATCCTGCAGCAAATGCACGGTTAAACATAACAAGATATATATCCAGATGCAGTCATATAATGAATGGAAATCGCAGTGGGGTAGGGTACTCGAGAGTGAGTAATATGACATTGTTCCATTCACATTTATGTATAAACAATTAACTATATTGAACAAGATATCTGATTACTAGTCAACAACATAAAACAATCAATTATCTTACAATCAAATATAGCAATTAACATCAAAACATCTATAACATCTAGTTTATTTATCAAATTCTAAAGCATAAAATAACAGAATCCAACATCAACAACTGTTATCATAATGATTAGGTCCATAATGAATTAACAAAATAACGAGGAATCCATCATCAAATGATCTAAGATACTGTCATAATGTCTAATACTACTAAGCAAACATCAATCTGATAGATGACAAGTTGAGCGCACTACAGATCATCAGAAAGACAATATGCAACTGATTGCATCAAGTGAATTCTTATGCAGAAATAATCAAGTGAATTGTTTATGTAGAGAGATAATCTGGACTAGTGTGAATTAATTGTGTATTAGGGGAATTCATTGTGTGAATTAATTGTGTATCAGGGGAATTGATTATGCAGAGATCATGAGATTAATATGCAGATCAGATTGAGTATAATTGCATAGAGATATGCAAAAGGGAAGACAACAATATAATGGTGCAAATCTAATTGAGTGGCAATCACTTCTTGCACACTTTGCAGTTTGTTCTGTATTAGGGGTTGGTACTCCTTCAAGTTGGTGCTTCTAAATGAATTAGGGGTTGGTGCTCCTTGAAGTTGGTGCTTCTAAACATTGTAATTGATGAGATTTTTAATAAAGCCAGTGAGGCAATTTTGGAGTGGTTTTTCTACCCCTGGAGGGTTTTCCACTCGTGTAAATCTTGTGTCATAATGTATATTGATCTTCTCTCTGTGTGTATGATTTACTCATGAGTTTTTGTTTTTCATTCTCATTCATGTGCATATGTGTTTGACAAATCAATGATAGATTTCTCTCCTTGTGTTTTGAAAGTTAAAGTTTGTAAAAGATTTGAAAATTCACACAACACTAATTCACCCCCCCTCTCAATGTTGTCCTTGACTCCTAAAGCAAGTTTATTATTGAAGAAGTAAATTGAAGTTATCTGATTCAGTGGTTGTATTCTGGCATCAATTGTTTGTTAAGATTATTCAATTGTGTGGTTGTCTCCATTTCAGTATTTCCTTTTTATTTAAATTAATATATCAAGTATATAGTTAATTTGTCAATGCACATTTGTTGTATCTGTGTGATTGAATAAATTGGTTTCCATTAGAGGAATTAAAATCCTTCTGATCAATCACAGTAACTTAGAAGTGTTAGTCTGGATTACTAAGAAGAACCATATAATTAGGATTGCCATTCTATCTCCATGTTAATATTATCTGTTATTCTTACATATTTCATTCAATTGGTTCCTTCAAGAAAGGATTAAATTACCTTCTGGTGAATTACAAGATATCTGATTATGTTAGTTGGATTGTTAAGAAGAGTTTGCTAGTCATTTCCTTACATGTTTATACAAGTTATAAACTAAAGTTTTATTCCAAACAGTTAGAGTTACTACCAACTGTAAGCCACTAGTCTTAGTCTTCCATTTGACTCTGTTACCCACCAAGGCACTGGTCTCATTTCAATTTATCACTTAAAAACCCTTTTATTAGTTAAGCACAGTCATAGAATTCACCTTGATATTGCTTATACAATTTCTACCAACCATTCATCAGATATTAGATATAGAATTAATTAGGAAGCTTTCATCTATCCTATACCATTTGCCACTATACGTAGATCCATTTAATTAGTCAATACATTTACATTTAGTCTGCTTTAATTTCCAAGGTTCACTTGCCTAGGTGTAGTAGGACCTAATGTGCAGGGAGTCATCAAACATTAAGGGTTGATTCTGTTGCATTAGTTCAAAAATGTTGCGAATCTAAGCATAGAGCTTGGCATTCTCTTAGGATTAGCAACCTGCATTTTTGAGACCTAACACAACTAACACCTCTAGGGAACATAACAACATCAGATAAACATGAAATCATAACAATACAAGTGATATACATTATAACACAAGAGAAGAGGATTACATCCTTTATTTGTGGAGATGAATAATTACAAATGTTCACATACAAGATTACATGATCGATCACATCAGTTTACAATATAGAACAATATAATACAATTATGAAATTATAATACAACTCTAGAGGATGCAAGTACAAGTCTGGAACTAGAGAATCATCTGCAGTGATCAAAAATTAGGTCGACCAAGAAAAACCAATGGATTATGCTCTTCCACCCAACCATGTGGAACCCTAAGGTCCACCCCCCAAGCTAGGAGATAACATTGATGTTCCACTAAGTCAAATGATACAAGCAAGTAGATACAGACTTGAAATAGACAAATTAGATCATCAAGACTACACAAATCATCAAGACAAGTCAATACTCTAGAGGCAACAAGAAAAGATAAAGAGGGAAGTAACTAAGCTGCAATAGGGAGAGTGTCATCGCATGGTCCTAGCATGGGTTATCTGGGCTATCTCTCACTACAAACTAGCCCCCATCTATGGCTACCCTGGCAGCCTCTCTCTAGGCACCGGCCCCATAGGGTGACACATGCGGAGCTGACATATCCTCTCATAGAGACAAGGAGGTCGAACTTGCCAACCAAGCCTTCTCATCCCATCGTTAGCCTATGAGAGCACTCAAGGCATGAGTGAGGCATCTTACTTATATTGTTATGTAAATTACTACCCAACCCACCTAAATAAATTCTAAAGTTATCACTTGATTACAACTTCCATGGGGTTACCCAGGTAGCCACTTTGGGCACCGGCCCTACCATAGAAGCCACTCTCCTACATGCAACTAGCAACCCCTAACCAACATCCAGAAACCAATTAAATAACATGCATGGACAAGGGACCAAAAGGCATCTATCTTTTTGCAAACCAATACATTACATAAACCATTTCAATTCAAAATCTCAAACAACACAATTTTCCCCTATCCACTTCAAAATCTCAAATCCATTAAAACATTAAAACAACATGACGTAATGTTGTACTGGAACCCAAGAAGCCTATCCTCTAAAGTAGGATAACTTTTAACACACAAAACTACTATCCATATATCCATTTCCCGATATAGAAAACAAGGGTTAAAACAACTTGACACTTAATTAGCACAATATGACTTAGAACTAAAGAATAATAAAACAATTACAACATTACTACTTGACGCCATTAACTGACAAAGAAATTTCAAGCAAGACCATATTTAAAATTGACTCAACATTACACCATTGAACAAATTAAACTAGAAAGTAGTATAAGGTTTTCACTCTCTTTTAAAATAAAATCCAAATATTATTCCACTCTAGAACTATAAATCCATCTAATATTTGTTTATTATTTATTTATTAAAATCACAGTTAATCTCTAATTTATTATTCATTTATTAAAATCAGAGTGCCACAGGATAGTATAAACTAAAAGAAAACTAAACAAATTTATAATTAATAAGATAAAATGAGTATAACTAATATTTAACTCAATATTTTTAAATTCTAGAATGTAATACCAAACATCTTTTATTTAATCACTATCATTACCAATTATAACCTATTAATACTCTAATAAAGTTTTAACTCAATATTTAATTCTATTTATCATTTATTTAATAACTAGTATCACCATAAAAATCTACTACACATTAAAAAATTCTAATTTATTCATTTAATCAAACTTGCATCTACTAAAGCAACTTTAAAAAAATAAAATAAATTAAAATAATACAAATCTATCCTAATATCTTATGAGATATCGTAATATTAACTTTATCACTATTGCCATTTAATGTGTTTGATTAAAAGAAAGTCAAATTAACAATTTTAATAAATCAAAACTAAAAGAAAACACAAAGCAAGATTTAATAAATTAAAACTAAAAAAAACATAAAGCAAGATTTACAAGTTGTTCAAGGAGTTACAAATAGAAGTTTTTCTAACTAAAAGGTTATAATTGCATACATTCTAATTAAATTTAATGGAAATCTCCCTATTTTATTTAAGGGAACTCATACTAAGTTTTTATTGCAGAAGAATAAACAATCCATATAATTTATTTGGGAGCTTTAAAATTCAGAGATATGAAGAATGAAAGAGTCTTCTAAGTTTTATGACAGAAAATGTTGAATGAGCTATCAGATGGAAGCCAAGAGAGAGAGATGGCAATATGGAATACAGAGAGAATGAATCCAACATAAATTTCCAGAGATTTAGAGGAATCAGGGGTTTTCAATTTGTCTGGCAGAGGAGGACTGGCAAGAAGATTCAGAGAAATCAGAGACGACTTAGGTAAAAGATAGATTTCATTATTATTATTATTTTTAAAGATTTTAGGATGAAAACTAACTTAGAGAAGGCTAGAATGAGGCTGTACAATGGTCAAGGGGAGACTCCAAATTTATTCCTGAGATTTCATCAGGCTATCATTCCTTAGCCATACAGTCAAACCAAGGTTTGCAGGTTTAAAAAAAATTTAAAAGCAGAAACTATGCATAGAGGTAGAAATGAAGAGGTTGTACGGTGGCCGTACGGCGAACAAGAGGAGATAGAAAGTGCAGAAAAAAAAAGTTGTAGTTGACCAAGAATCGACCCCCTTATCTGAACTAATTTATATTAGAGATTTTAGGAAAAAAAAAAGGAGAAGTAAGATAGTGGAGGTCGTACAATCAGTAGCTAGAGTAGGTTGAAAGTTGTAGATTAAACTTGGCGAAACAAATTGACCCAAATGATCATTGATATGATTTAGCAAATACAGGGAAATGATTGATGAGCAAGTCAATTAGAGGTAAAAGTTTTGATGAGATTCTATTGAGTTTCATTTCAATGCGTGAATTTAAAATAAAAGTCTCAATTTTTGGCAGTGGAGTCTCATGAAAGATTGAATTAGAACAATTTCAAATAATAATTTGTTTGATAAACCTTGTAGATTTCCATCTAGATCTACGGAGACTTCAACCAAAACAGGGAGAGAATCCCAAATTTCTCAAGAATGGAAAAAACAACAACTATCAAATACAGAGTTATTTGGAAAATTCCAAAGGTGACAGGAAGTAAGAATTTTATTGGGAAAAAGAGACAGGTTCAAATACACACAAGAGATACCTCAAGAATTTAAACTAATTTGTCTAAATTGCTACAGAAAACACAAGTAAGCATACTCAGATATTCGACCCAAGCTTCAAATTCTTTAGCTACCTCCAGTTCTTCCTCAATTTTTTGATAACCATTTCTTCCCCAAATTTTCTGTCTGACTTCTTCAGAACAACTCCCCCTCAAAATAATAACCCCCAGAAGCAAAAATAGCCAAGAGTCACAAATGTCCACTATCACCAATCTGTTATAGAGAATCCCACTACTCAGAAGAATTTAAAATTTTACTTTACATAGAGATTCCCCAAATTTGGAATCTTATTCGACAACTAACAAACATTAAATTATTGACTCATATTATTCTATAAATAACTATATACTAATTAACCATAATAAAAACTTATGACTCATATACTATTAAAACATTAATATTATTAATGTAAATTACTTAATGAATATTCCAAATTTCCTTAATACTCTACGACTAAGCAAAATACTATTATATTTGACATATTAATAACATTATTAATATAATATTAATTCATTAATGCATTACCTAAATACACATAGGCTTAACTAAACAAAACTTGACAATAACTCCACATACCACTTGACTACCAACAATCTAAAGACTGAAACTAACCTAGGGGAAATCTCATGTTATCTCCCATCAACTTTATCTATTAGTGCAAGGGCACACTTAGACCTACTAAGTTAGGTGGAGTCGATGTCCAATACGTGCAACCTGCATCAAAATGATAGGTTGTCTATGAACAAATGTATATATATATATCAAGACACATGTAGAGTCAGAGAATCGCAGTGTAGTAGGGTGCTCGAAATGAGTAGTACTACACCGTCCCTACTCTAAAACAAGACAATAACATAAACATTTCTATTTAACACCAAATCTCTACAAATCACATAAAACATGATACTATCAAACCATTACTGATGATGTCAATCACATCATAAACTGGAATATCACTAATGTCATCATAAAACTCATAACACATGTCAAAACCACATTAGTCAAACATAATCCATCATGATCATAATAAACATAAACCATAAGTCTAATAATTCAAATGTCTCAAACTGTCAAAGTGCAACATAAAAACTATCAACTGTCACAAGCCAAAATGAGGGGCATTACATCCTCCCTCCCATAATCAGGGTTACTCCTGGAAGTCTGCAAATAAGATAAGGATAGGGATCTCACATCCCGACCCTGACCTCGACCTCCAGGCATCCTCTTATAGATAACTTGAAATTAAGGAATACTTTAAAAAGGAAAAGAATTTAACTTACAAAGTTTAAGCACTAGGTTACATAATGGGCTAATTTATAACCAGAGTACCCAGTGTTTAAACTTGGCTCTGATACCAAATGTGATGCCCCGTCATGCAACCCTAGAGTGTTAGACTAGCAAGTGCAAAAAATTATAGAAATATTTTTTTTTTCGAAGCAAGTAAATGCATTATTCATTAGATAATATTACACTATTAACAACATTTAAACAAGTTGTACAACTACCACCTCTAGGGAACATAACTGCACCAGATAAACATGAAATCATAACAATACAAGTGATATACATTTTAACACAACAGAAGAGGATTACATCCTTTATTTACAGAGATGAATAATTACAAAGGTTCGCATACAAGATTACATGACTAATTACATCAGTTTACAATATGCAACAATATAATACAATTATGAAATTATAATATAACTCTAGAGGATGTAAGTACAAGTCTGGTACTGGAGAATCATCTATAGTGATCATGAATCAGGTTGACCAAGAAAAACCAATGGATTAAGCTCTTCCACCCAACCATGTGGAACCCTAAGGTCCATCCCCCAAGCTAGGAGATAACATTGAGGTTCCACTAAGTCAAAGGATACAAGCAAGCAGATACAGACTTGACATAGACAACTTAGATCATCAAGACTACACAAATCATCAAGATAAGTCAAATCATCAAGACAAGTCAATACTCTAGAGGCAACAAGAAAAGATAAAGAGGGAAGTAACTAAGCTGCAATAGGGAGAGTGTCATCGCATGGTCCTAGCATGGGTTACCCAGGCTATCTCTCACTAGAAACTGGCCCACATCTATGGTTACCCTGGCAGCCTCTCTCTAGGCACTGGCCCCATAGGGTGACACATGCGGAGCTGACATATCCTCTCATGGAGACAAGGAGGTCAACCTTGCCAACCAGGCCTTCTCATCCCATCCTTAGCCTGTGAGAGAACTCAAGGCATGGGTGAGGCATCTTACTTATCTTGTTATGTAAATTACTACCCAACCCACCTAAATAAATTATAAAGTTATCACTTGATTACAACATCCATGGGGTTACCCAGGTAGCCACTTTGGGCACCGGCCCCACCATAGAAGCCAGCCTCCTACATGCAACTAGCAACCCCTAACCAACATCCAGAAACCAATTAAATAACATGCATGGACAAGGGACCGAAAGGCATCTATCTTTTTGCAAACCAATACATTACATAAACCATTTCAATTCAAAACCTCAAACAACAAAACTTTCCCCTATCCACTTCAAAATATCAAATCCATTAAAACATTAAAACAACATGAGTTAATGTTGTATTGGAACCCAAGAAGCCTAACCTCTGGAGTCAGATAACTTTTAACACACAAAACTACAACTTGAGACTTAATTAGCACAATATGACTCAGAACTAAAGAATAATAAACCAATTACAACATTACTAATTGACGCCATTAACCAACAAAGAAATTTCAAGCAAGACCATATTTAAAATTGACTCAACATTACACCATTGAACAAATTAAACCGGAAAGCACTAAAAGGTTTTCACTCTCTTTTAAAATAAAATCCAAATATTATTCCACTCTAGAACTATAAATCCATCTAATATTTGTTTATTATTTATTTATTAAAATCACAATTAATCTCTAATTTATTATTCATTTATTAAAATGAGAGTGCCACAGGATAGTATAAACTAAAACAAAACTAAAAAAATTTATAATTAATATGATAAAATGAGTATAACTTATATTTAACTCAATATTTTTAAATTCTAGAATGTAATACCAAACATCTTTTATTTAATCACTATCATTACCAATTATAACCTATTAATACTCTAATAAAGTTTTAACTCAATATTTAATTCTATTTATCATTTATTTAATAACTAGTATCACCATAAAAATCTACTGCACATTAAAAAATCTAATTTATTCATTTAATCAAACTTGCGTCTACTAAAGCAACTTTATTTTTTTTTAAATAATTTTAAAATAATACAAATCTATCCTAATATCTTATGAGATATCCTAATATTAACTTTATCACTATTGCCATTTAATGTGTTTGATTAAACGAAAGTCAAATTAACAATTTTAATAAATCAAAACTAAAAAAACACAAAGCAAGATTTAATAAATCAAAACAAAAAAAAACACAAAGCAAGATTTATGAGTTGTTCAAGAAGTTACAAATAGAAGTTTTTCTAATTAAAAGATTATATTTGCATACATTCTAATTAAATTTAATGGAAATCTCCCTATTTTATTTAAGTGAACTCATGCTAAATTTTTATTGCAGAAGAAGAAACAATCCATATAATTTATTTGGGAGCTTTAAAATTTAGAGATATGAAGAATGAAAGAGTCTTCTAAGGTTTATGACAGAAAACGGTGAATGAGCTATCAGATGGAAGCCAAGAGAGAGAGAGAGATGGCAATACTAAATACAGAGAGAATGAATCCAACATAAATTTTTAGAGATTCAGAGGAAAAAAGGTTTTCAATTTGTCTGGCAGAGGAGGACTGACAAGAAGATTCAGAGAAATCAGAGACGACTCAGACAAAAGATAGATTTCATTATTATTTTTTTTTTCAAAGATTTTAGACTAAAAACTAACTCGGAGAAGGCCAGAATGAGGCCGTATGACGGTCAAGGGGAGACTCCAAATTTATTCTTGAGATTTCATCAGGCTATCATTCCTTAGCCATATGGTCAAACCATGGTTTGCAGGTTAAAAAAAATTAAAAGCAAAAACTATGCATAGAGGCAGAAATGAAGACGCTGTAAGGTGAACAAGAGGAGATAGAAGGTACCAAAAAAAAAGAAGTTGCAGTTGACCAAGAATCGACCCCCTTATCTGAACTAATTCATATCAGAGATTTCAAGCAAAAAAATTTAGGAGAATTAAGATAGGGGAGGTCGTACAATCGGTAGCTGGAGTAGGTTGAAAGTTGTAGATTAAACTTGGCAAAACAAATCAACCCAAATGATCATTGATATGATTTGGCAAATACAGGGAAATGATTGATGAGCAGGTCAATCAAAGGTAAACATTTTGATGAGATTCTATTGAGTTTCATTTCAATGTGTGAATTTAAAATAAAAGTCTCAATTTTTGGCAGTGGAGTCTGGTGAAAGATTGAATTAGAACAATTTCAAATAATAATTTGTTTGATAAACCTTGCAGATTTCCCATCTGGATCTATGCAGACTTCAACCAAAACACACACACACACACACACACACACACACACACACACACACACACACACACACACACACACACACAGAGAGAGAGAGAGAGAGAGAGAGAGAGAATCCTAAATTTCTCAAGAATGAAAAAAAAACAACTATCAAATACAAAGTTATTTGTAAAATTCCAAAGGTGACATGAAGTAAGAATTTTATTGGGAAAAAGAGACAGGTTCAAATACACATAAGAGACGCCTCAAGAATTTAAACTAATTTGTCTAAATTGCTTCAAAAAACACAAGTAAGCATACCCAAAATTTTAACCCAAGCTTCAAATTCTTCAGCTACCTCTAGTTCTTCCTCAATTTTTTAGTAACCATTTCTTCCCCAAATTTTCTGTCTGACTTCTTCAGAACAACTCCCCCTCAAAATAATAACCCCCAGAAGAAAAAATAGCCAAGAGTCATAAATGTCCACTATCACCAATCCGTTACAGAGAGTCCCACTACTCAGAAGAATTTAAAATTTTTACTTTACATAGAGATTTCCCAAATCTAGAATCTTATTCGACAACTAACAAACATTAAATTATTGACTCATATTATTCTATAAATAACTATATACTAATTAACCATAATAAAAACTTATGACTCATATACTATTAAAACATTAAAATAATTATTTTAAATTACTTAATGAATATTCCAAATTTCCTTAATACTATACGACTAAGCAACATACTATTATATTTGACATATTAATAACATTATTAATATAATATTAATTCATTAATGAATTACCTAAATACACATAGGCTTAACTAAACAAAACTCGACAATAATTCCACATACCACTTGATGACCAACAACCTGAAGACTGAAACTGACCTAGGGGAAACCTCATGTTATCTCCCATCAACTTTATCCATTGGTGCAAGGGTAGGCTCAGACCTACAAAGTCAGGTGGAGTCGATGCCTGTACCTGCAACCTACATCAAAACGATAGGTTGTCTACAAATAAATGTATATATATATATCAACACACAAGTAGAGTCAGAGAATCACAATGTAGTAGGGTGCTCAAAATGAGTAGTACTACACTGTCCCTGCTCTAAAACAAGACAATAACATAAACATTTCTATTTAACAATCAGATCTCTACAAAACACATAAAACATGATACTATCAAACCATTACTGATCATAAAACTAGAATATCACTAATGTCATCATAAAACTCATAACACATGTCAAAACCACATTAGTCAAACATAATCCATCATGATCATAATAAACATAAACCATAAGTCTAATAATTCAAATCTCTCAAACTGTCAAAGTGCAATATAAAAACTATCAACTGTGTAGTGCCCCCTCGTCGTTGGCTTGTGATAGCAGTGGTTCTGCATTGCTTTCTGTCAATCAGAGACAGTTGTTAGTCGTTCATTGCATTGATTCAATTCTGAGACATTTGATTTATAGGTTATAATTTACGTTTATTTTGATCTTGATGAAATACGTTCGACTGACATAATTGGGCATGTGTTATGAGTTATGATGGCATTACTATTACTCCAGTTATAATGCAATTTAATGTTATCATGTGTCATTTGATTTGTGGTATTTGAATTCTGATAAAAGTTGTTATGATATTATTTCAATAGTGGAGACGGTGTAGTACTACTTGCTTTGAGTACCCTACTACACCGCGATTCTCTGTCTCTGTGTGTGTGTTGACATATATGTATTTGATTTTATACAACCAATTGCTCAGATACAGGCTGTAGGTACCGAACCTTGACTCCACCTGATATAGCAGGCTTGAGTGGGTTCTTACACAAATGGGTATCAGTGATGGGAGATAATGTGAGGTCTATTCCACTAGGTCGGTCCTTGTCTTCAGTTGTGATCTCGATTCATGTGGTGTTGCTTGGTCCTTGCCTATATGTTTGGTAACCTGTGTTTTGGAGAATAGTCAAGTTGTGTTAATATGCTCATGCATAGTTGGTTAATACTATATTGATTTCTTATTAGAATAATAATTCTCCGATTATGTTTATTGGATATTATTTGTTTGGCATAGAATTTGGATTGTTACCTTGCTTGGATTTTAAAATAGCCTAGAATTAATTGTTTGTTGTCCAAGAGCATTTATGTCATATGTTGGAGTTATGAGTAATTAGTATATATATTTTGTGCAGAATAATTTTGATATGGGAAATAAATGCTTTGAGTTGTCACTCTGGAAATTAGATTTGGAATCTCTTGTTATAGTAAATTTTAAAATTTGTTTGAGGAGTGGGATGCGGAGTAACGGATGCATGTCTACATTCTTTGACCTGAACCTTTTTATAGGGAAGAAAATTGTTCTCTGAGGGGGGGATTTTTGTCTTGAAGAGGGAACCAGAGGAGGACTCGAAAGCTAGAAGATAATTCCCGGATATGTCCTTGAGATGGCTACATCATCAAATGTGAAATCTTTCTCTTTATAATTACTTGTTGTCTGAGTTTGAGATGGTGAGTGTTTGAGCTATTTGTGACTTTGTCTTCATCTTATTTGAATTCCTTTATATGTAAATTTGATCTGATTACTTCTCTGGGTTTTCAAATTTTCTCCATGATAGAGCTTTCCTTTATCACTGATTTCTCTTATATTCTCTGCAAAGTTTCCATCCTATTTCAATCTCTGTGCAATCTTAATGCTTTAGTTGTACCTTGTAAATACCTACCACAGTTTAAATGGTCAACCATGCCACAAAATGATCAAGCTTAGGTGTGTTGCTATAAGAATCAATTAGGCAGCTGAGGCATTTCCTGCCATCATCTTCTAAACCTGCATACCTGTAAGCAATTTTATCGCAAAAGAAACTTACTTTCCTGCCATCATCTTCTAAACCTGCATACTTGTAAGCAATTTTATCGCAAAAGAAACTTACTTTGGTTAGACAGTTTGAGGCATCCTTGTAGAAATATTTGTTATGCATATCTCGCAATCATGATTCCACATTTTTCATATATGACTATCACGAGATGGGCATCTACAATACCGACCCAAATCTATTTTCTATTATACTTTGATGAATGTGCATTCCCTATCCCTTGGCTCCCATGTTTAGTACTGACCGACCAAATGTTGATAAAGATTCTAATTAAACCTACCAATGGTATTTGCTTGATTGTCTCTGAGTCCTTCTCAACAAATTATTTTGTGCTTATCCTGAAATCATTACTTTCCAAACGATCACTTTTCCTTGTGGCAGTCTGTCGAGTGTCGAATGACACCGTGCCGAGTGTATTCTTCCACATTTCACACTCATGTTTACCATGGCACTTGCAACCGCAATATCTGACATTAGTTTGGACATTCAACCTCTTCTAACCCCCCCCAACTGCTACTTTATGCTGTCCATATGACGAGTACTCTTATTGCTAGCAAAGTCACTCAACGTAATCTTTATTATTCCTAGTAGCCATTAGTAGATACTTCAGAAAGAATTAATTTATCATTCAATACCTTCTTGAAATGAAATTGTGGATGCTAGATTGCTCAAGGAATTCTAATTTCTACCTTCATCACCATTCAACCATCAATGTTAAGTAAATCTACCTCCCAGAGCAATCGCTCCCTGTCATCTGGTTCTTGGAATTAGATAAAAGGAATAACTTGTTATTGTTTTTTTTATTTTCTTCTGAACAAAGATCTTACCAATATCTCATTTTAATTCCTTGAATCGAAACTTCCTTCTATTGCACTGGGTGCCATCGTACGGCCGTATACAGTTAGGATCATCAAAAAACCAATGTCTGAAAATATAAATTGTATTAGATTAGTTAAACAATAAGGGTTGCTTTTGTGTATCTGATCCTCTGAAGGCAGTTCATACCCTGCAAGTGCCGATGTTTTATGCCATCTTTGCAATTTTATGAGATTGGAGTTCTAGATCCCAATTGTTGATTACGCCATACTTTAATTCTGCCAATCTACAATTTGTTCTCTCTTTATCCTTGGGCGCAACTATGTACCACTCCTTTGAGAAATTTAAGCTAATATTTTTAATGACAGCCTTTGGGCATTAACTATTGCATATGCCAACAGTGCGTTCTTGAGATAAATTCTACTGACACTTCTCATCTTTGCTCTTACCATCTTTGTAATTGTCTATGGTTTTCTTCCTTATACTGGACTTCTTCTTATCTCCATAAGAATGCCACATTGAAAACATCTTGTGTAATCATGTCTCAGGTTGGATTCTTGGCAATATGACCTTCTCTTCATTAGAATCATGATTTATAGTAAGTCACTGTTAGGTCCGTTATAAGCAAGTACTATTGTGGTGTGTTGTCGTTTTGTTAGATCTCTCATAGGTTAGATTTTTAGTAACTTCTAATTGTTTTACTCCTTTCACCCAAGCACTAACAGAATGAAGTAAATTCCTGGGTAGAATGTTTTCACAATGATGGTATTAGGAAGTTTCTTTTTCTGTCTCTTAACTTGGAATGAAGGTATTTTATTAGCGGTGTCTATCTTTTAGACAACAAATTCCTATTTATTTCACTGTTGCTTCTTGCTAGGTTTGGTTCTAACTTAGTGGTGCAGGAGCACCTACCTGACAGCTGGTCTTGATAAGGCAGTTAGTAGTTTAGGTCTTGTTTGTGTTTCCAAGAAGGTCTGCTAAGACCAATTGCATGTAATAAGGTCATGTTGATCAGGATAAGATCATGCTGACCAGGCTTTTGCTATTTTTAGCTAGTTAGTTATAACAGCTGTCATGATGTATGTTCGGTGGGATCTCCCAGCCGCTTGGAGAGTTCCCAGCCGCTTGGAGTCGGGTCAGTAGTACTCGTAGGGAAATCTTTATAAGCATGAGATCGGTTGATTGTAGATCATCGATCGGCAGTGTAGTGTTGCATTAGGCAGAGGAGTCCGAGTGTTCTGTGTGAGGAACATCATATTGTATTGCATCTTTGAAATCAATAAAGAGCCTGTTTGTGTTCTTGCTCTGGTTGGATTCCTTTGTGTAATTGATTTGCTAGTTTGGTTGGCTTTATGGATGTACTGATCCATTCCACCGGTTGATCCGTCTGATCGGTGGAATGGTAATGTACAGTAGGGTAGGTTGTAGTTTGTTTGTTTGCATGCAGGTGTGCAGGATCGTGGTTGACAGATGCTGAGAAACCTAGCATCCTCATGTGCTAGGTCAAGTTGAGAAGTTTGAGTTGGAAGGTCACCCTGAGACTGGATCGGGTCATCCCAGGAGGATCGGCGAAGTGGAATTTCGCTGAGTGAAGAAGTTCGCTAAAACGGCATCATCAAGATATTTCTGCAAATATCCTGCAGACAGTTTGGACATCATCATCCGGATAAGTGAAGGAGAGCATGACGCTTTCGAGTGCATGAAGTGTGAGTTCGTCAGGGTGATCATCATCTGGAGGAGCCGAGGAGGAGTGCATCGGCATCAGGAAGAAGATCAGTTCATGAAACTGTTGGAGTTTTCATGTTGCGAGTGCATCAGGATGTTTAGGTCGGACATAGACTAAGTGCATGTATCGGCATCAGGATCATCATATCGGGAGTGCCAAACATCTGCGTATCGCGAGTAGATGCGGAAGAGAAAGTTTGTGTTTTTTTTAACTAAGTGTTGAAGAGGTCATCAGGATATCGGGTGACGTCATCGTCATCAGGATATGACGTCATCGTCATCAGGATATTGAGATATCCCCCTTGTGCGAGTTTATCCTGCCGTTGTTAAGTGGTTAAGTATCGGCATCGGCAGAAAGTGTATTAACATCATCAGGAGGTTTCGAAGAGGACCGGATGAAGCAGATCATGATGCTGTTGTTTGGATCGTCGGCTAGCGGAGCATCGAAGGGAAGGTGCTGAACTGATCGTCATCAGGATATTTGAGCAACCGGATATTTGGATATCCTGTTGACGAAGAGAGTGTTGAAGGTCATGATGAGGCCGATAGTGTTTCGAGCCCGATGAACAGTGCAACCGGAGGATGTGTGCGCCCGCTGAATATCATGATGATGATGTTAAGCGACTGGCGGAGGAGGTGAACAGTAGTCAGCAGGAGGATGTTTGCGATCGTCCGAAATATGATGATGCTAACCGTGTAACGCGAACATGATGATGCTGTTGGTAGTTTTAGGAAATATGATGATGATGGCGAAGATGATGATGATGAGGTTGGTCTGCAGACATTCATGCTATATGCGAAGGTTATAGTGTGGATGCCTCTGCATCACTTAGGCTATGCATGGAAACTTATTCGATTAGGGATCAAATCTATTTCTTCTTTTCTCATAAATATGTTAAATATAGTTGTTAATTAGTAGCCGTTACATAGGAATCTTGTCTTGGGAAAAGACGTGTATTATTTTATTTTGGAAGTGGTGATATGTCAGGAAATCATACATAGGTTTATAGTAGTTGATCTAAATTGTTTTCTTTTATCTAGTGACATGGGTTCATAGGAAGAAGTATAGAGACTTAATGTTGTTTTAGGAGATGTAAGTTAGTTTTATGAATTAATTGTTTACTCTTATATTACAATGTTGTTCATGCTATCCTAGGGAGCACTGATTTTAGTAATTATATCAGAAGTTAGAGTTTTTTGTATGTTCGTGTTATAATACTAGATTTATAGGGTGAAGTTCACGTAAATAATTTAGTATTTGTTAAAATCTTTCCTTTTCGATCAGAGTAAAGCCTTGTTAAGTTCGTCGGTTAACATCTTCCTTTTTGTGTTATGACAAGTTGTTTTCAATTATGGTTCTGTTGGAAAATTCTTGGTTGGGAGTAAGGTTGTCATGGGGTAGTTTTATTTCAAGACACATTATGTTAGTAAACATATATAGAGAGAAATTTAAGACTAATTTGGTTGAAGGTTCTAGTATTTGGGGTGACAATTTTGTGAGGATCCAGTATTATTACCTTGTTCATTATTAATTTGTTAGTCATGGTTGTAATGTATTATTCCAGGTGATGGGGATGGTTGATATCTTGGTTTATGTTATTTCACTTCTTTTAAGGGAGAGTAAAAACTTCGTGCCAACAATCAGTTTATGCCATCTTTTGTGGTTATCTTAGTACGGTCAAAAATTCTTATTTATCTCATGTCGGATTTCACATTGATGCAATCAAGTTGTTATGTTATTTGAGTCATATGATTATAAGACATGTCTAGTTTCATGTTGATAGAATATTGTATCTCTTATACTTGAATGTCCTTCTCACCTTTCTATATTGTTATGCTTATATAGGGTCATGGTATCTAGTTGGAGTTGAGTCCTTAGTTATTAGATTATGGATCTAGATTCTCTTGTATTTGTGCATTAGATCAAAATGAGATCTAGTAAGTTTATAATTAGGTCATATCAAATTAGATAAGTTTCATAAATCAAGGAATCATGTTCCGGTTAAATCAAGTAGAATTGAGGAACTTCTATCTTAAGATTGTTTAGTAGTGGATCTAGATTATAGCTTTTCATTGTGTTTGATTTAGTTAAGATGTCCATATGAAGATTCTCCATCCTTGTTTCATCATTCCTTGAGATTTATATGTCGCAACTTTGAAACATATAAGTTAGCTTATAGAAGTTGTTGGAAATAGTACATGATCTCTAGTGAATCATGTTTATAATTGAATCAATGATGCTTATAGTCGTTTATGTCAAAATTGCATTTGCCTAATAGAAGCTGGTAATTTATGTTCTTAAGAAATATGCTTGTGGTTAAAGCTATTTTAGAAATTGAGGAAGTTCAAATCTCTTAAGTTGTTTTCTTGATTGAATTAGGAGTACATTGTTTTTTGTATGATTGAATACCCTCCATGTCGTATCATCATGTTTGTATTAGATCATTATGTCTCTTCAGGATGGAGTTTGGTTTATGTTTTGGTTACTTGTGAAGTGGGAATCTTGAGGGGTGACATGTGTTTTTGGTGTCATGGCAGGAGTTGTCCATGTCAGTTAATGGTAACTTTATCTTTGGTTTGTACCTAACTCTAGAGGTGTGGTGTCTTGACCCTTGGTTCAGATTGTGGCATGCCAACGAAATGGGACATTTGGATTTTTGTGCCCTGTAATGAATGGGATCATGGTCTCTTGGATATAGTACTTATTTTCTAAATGGTATTGCTTTAAATTTTGATGGGTTTCTAAGGACCTTTTTGTTATGGCCTAGTGAATGGCGTAAGTTGTGGATCGGAACTGATTGGTGTCTTTACCCGAATGTTGTGGTATGTATGATGGTTCAGAGAATGCTAAGGGAGTGGCTTTCATGGTGGGGCCGGTGCCTAGTGAGAGGTCACCTGGGTAACCCCTTGGAAGTTGTAAGCATGTGGAAAACTTAATAACTTAATCAAGAGGGATGAGGTTTTAAAAAAAAACACTTAACAAGATAAGTAAGAGACCTCACCCATGCCTTGAGTGCTCTCACAGGCTAAGGATGGGATGAGAAGGCCTGGTTGGCAAGGCTGACCTCCTTGTCCCCACGAGAGGACCTGTTGGCTCCGCATGTGTCACCCTATGGGGCTGGTGCCTAGAGAGAGGCTGCCAGGGTAACCATAGATGGGGGTCAGCTTCTGGTGGTAGATAGCCTAGGTAACCCATGTTAGGACCATGCGATGACACTCTCCTTACGTAGTTTTATTGTTTCTTGGTAGTGCCTCTAGAGTGATGTCTTGGTTTGTGCAGTTATGTTGTCTTAGTCAGTTGTGTCAAGTCAGTTGTTGTTCTTTTATTTTTGGATGTTGGTTCTTGGCTTAGTGGAATCCTCGTCATTATCTCTTAGCTCGGAGGGGTGGACCTCAAGGTTCCACATGGTTGGGTGGCAGAGCTATCCATTGGCCTTTTTGGAGATTTAGTTCGAGTCTTGTGCAGAGGTGTTCTAGTTCCTAATGCTTCCACCCTCAGAGATGTTGTTTTCTTTCAGATATATTCTTTTGTAACCGACGCAATCGATCTTGTATTCTTGCTTTGTACTTTGTGTATATTCTATCTTGCTAATGTAAAAGTTGAACTTATTTGTAGAAGAAGTATAATGTATTTCACTTGTGTGGTTTTAATTTTATATTCTCTAATGCAGTTGTGTTTCCCTAGAGGAATTAGAAGTGCACCTTTCTTTATGTTGCATATTTTGTTATCTTGGTTTCTGTTATTGCATTTACTTGCTTAAAAAAAAATAAAAAATAAAAAAATATTTTTGTAAGTTTGCTCTTGCTGATCTGTCTCTCTAGGGTTTCATGACGGGGCATTACAAACTGTCACAAGCCAAAATGGGGGCCATTACACTTGAATACAAAGTCATAGAGTATATACACTTGAATACATAGTCATAAAGTATGCACTTGAATACAAAGTCATAGAGTATATAGAGTATACACTCGAATACATAGTCATGAAGTATACACTTGAATACAAATACAAAGTCATGGAATATACACTTGAATACGAATACAAAGTTATAGAGTATACACCCAAATACATAATCATGAAGTATACACTCGAGTACACTTGAATACACGTAAGTCATGAAGTATATGCTGGTCACAAAATATGAATACTCATAAGTTGCATTAATACATATAGGTAGACAATTGGGAAGGGGATTCGATGCATCCCATACTACACCTCGGGTCCATCCACCATCACAAGGTCACCAAGTATACACAACAAGCATGAAGCATACACATGAATAGACATAATACACAAAGTATTCACATGAACGTATGTTACAAATCATACACATAAGTCATAAAGTATAGCTTTGAATACACTTGAATACACATAAGCCATGAGGTATACACTTGAATACACATAAATCACAAGGTATACACTTGAATACACACAAGGCATACATCAATACATGCAATACATAAAACATACAAAGGATGGTAGGAAAGATGCTCTGATAGGTCACTTGTAATGTCCCTAAATTGAAAAAACCCTAAATTTTCCCTAATATGTCAATTTCAATTAATCAACCTTGTGTTTGAGATAATTTATAACTTGATTGGGTACCTGTAAGACAGAGTTAGAGAATATTTACAAGATAGTATTATATGATGCTTCTCATTGGAATAAATAAAGTGAACAACGCAAGTAAGATCAGTGATACAACTACATGTTTAAGACCTATAATCAAATTAGTAACATCTACAATAAGAAACAAATATCTTGTCAAATCTATATTGAAGTCTTTTAGGTTCTCAATTTATTCTTCCCAGAGTAAAATGGTTTGATAGGGTGCCCAAGAAACCCTCTACCCTAGGCCCAAGAATAGGTGCTTCACCCCTCTTGGCTCCATGTGGCCTCTTGCCATCCATATGGGGTGCTGTGCCTAGTGAGGCATACTATCACCATTCCCCTTATCAAAACCATTTTGTTTCCTCTTATGATTCAATTAATTTCCATGATGGAAGATTGGGGATGCAGCTACAATAGGGTGTCTTAGAAATCATTTCTTCTAAGCCCAAGAGTGGCCTCCCATGCCCCCTTGGCCCACATGTGGCATGTCTTAGCCATCCACCATGGGGTGGTGTACTTAGAAGATGATCCCAATGCTGTTTCCCCTCTCAGTAGGCCCTCCATTTCCTCATCTTGGTGATATATCACTATCAAATAACATTATATTATTGTTTTTTCATAATAAATCAGTAATACAAATTCTATATCATGTTTGGCAAGAAATGATGGATTCACTATTATCATGATCAGCAAGTACTGAATTTTTTGCAACTATGTTGTGCATACAATAAATAAATAGATAACCTTTCAATCATATGTATTTGTCATTATTTATCATAAGGCATTTATCATAAGAGATATAGGGTTAAATACATCATACAAATAGGGTGATTCTTGCCTTAAGGACTGGGTATGTGTAGGATCATGATGGACCAAACTATACCTCTAAGTGGCAATGAAAATACAAAAAATCAGACTTAATCAAGTTCATGTGAAATTTTGAATGGATTATCTACACAATTCGAAAAAGATGTAAGAATGAAATTTATAGAGAATTGAATCTAGTTTATGAGCTACTATTTAAAAAAAAAAAAACTAAATTTACTTAGTGAATTATGAATATTTCAATGAACAACTATTAAATTTTTTAGAAAAAAATAAAAAGGGGGTGTCTGTCTAGCCAACCTAACTATGAGCAAAAAATTAAAAAAAAATTGAAACTTTCAAAATAAGTAGAGAACTCATACTCAGATGTGATACATATTTTTTTGAAATATTTTTCCAATAAAATGCTTAGTTATGATTTTTTTACTGTGAATTTTTTTAAAAACTAAAGAGTAATTTCCAGCCAACCTAACTCAATAAAAAAAATCAGAATTCATTTTTTTAACCTATAGCGAATGGAGCATAGAGTGTGACGCATCTTTCGGATCTAAAAAAGGTGAAATAGTTTGAAAGTTACAGATGTTTTTCTGTCATGCCCACATTTCTCATGCGGTCACAACACACAACACATGTCATGTCCACATTTGTCATGTGGTCGTGACACATGTTGGTTCCCAAAAATGCAGGTTGCTAACCCTGAGAGGATGCCAGACTCTATGTTTGGATTTGCAACGTTTTTAGACCAATTGATAGAGCTATCAGCTCCCTACACTTCAGGTCCTGCAAACCTAGGCGGGTATACCTTCATAACTAAAGCAGACTTAACACTATATGACTTGATTGGATTAGTAAATCTATCACAATGGCATAAAATGTAATAGATGCAAGCTTCTAAACTACTACTCCTAATACTAAGATCTGAGATGTAATTGTTTGAATGAGATTTTATGGAATTCTAAAATGGAATTGGTTTGACTAGTGCCTATTTCTATTGGGCTAATGGAGTCAAAGTGTATATGATATATGATTTACTTACTGGTTACAATTCTAATTGTTTGGCACTTGTGTTTGTTTACACCTTGTATAAATGTGCAAGAATGTGATTGACAGACTCTACTTAGTGATCCACTCGAATCCTACCAGGTTACTGTGACTTATTGAAAGGATTTTAATCCTTCCTTGAAGGAACCAATCAACAGAATCACACAATGACAGCAAATGTGTATTGACAAATGGAGTTGATGCTTAATTTGAATAACAAGACAATATCGAGTTGGAGATAGTATGGCAATCTTTTCAATTATAGGGCTGCTCTTACCTATCCAAATGTTACTTCCAAGTTACTGTAATCAATCAGAAGGATTTTATATCTTTGATGGAAACCAATTAATTTGATTACACGAAAATAGCAAGTGTGTCTCGATGAAACTGAAATATCAACTTGGAAACTCAGGTTCAAATAATAGAGAAATAACAATGTGGAGACAGCTAAATAATTGCTCAGCTCAACAAACAATAGACACCAGTATTAAATCACTAATTTATGCATTTTCTCCATTATACAATTTCAAAAGATTTTACAATGTACAACATAATATTTTATTTTGGCAACTGGCCAATCCATCCAGTTATCTAACTGTTGTTTTTCCTAATCTACTTTACTCATCTTCCAATCTTTATTGCCGGGTTTGCACCTTCATATACATCTTGTAATCTTATGGTCATGACCCTTTACATTCCGGTGCATCTTTTACTACAGTTCATCAATTGTCTTTGGTAGAATAAAATATTTAATTAATTGCTATTGGCAAATTAAATATTTTAATTAAACTTCATGCGGACATAATTGTTCGCATTTCTGTCGGCTTGAGTTAAACCATCGATGTGAGAATATCATGTTGTCCCAATCTATCAAGTGTTACCGATATATTTATTGGAGAAAGTCTCGTTGGTGAATGTATTTCTATCAGAATAAGATGTGTGATCAGAGTGACTTATTTTAAGTCACCCGATCGTGGTTATCTCTCCAATAGCCTTCCTTTACACTTTCCATCGGAGTGAGATATTCCATCGGGGTAACCTTTTTCAAGTCACCCGATCCTATTTATCTCCCCGATGGCTGCTTTATATCTTTCATCAGAGAGAACCTCCTGAAGTGTCACCGACAATTTTATCGCTGTGACCTGTGAGTTGGTCAGACATATATATTTCATTTCGATCTATTTAGTTATACTGATATAACTATCGGTGAGAGTCTCACCAATATGTGTGACGATAATTGTTATCAGGGTGATCTATGCCATCAGGATAACATATTTATGTCTATCCGAGCGTTATTATCTTCCCGATAGCCCTTTGTATACTGGATCAGAAAGACCTTCGTAATGTGTTACCGATACACAATCTTCATTTTATCAGAGTGAGTCATACCATTGGGGTAATCCTTTTCAGATCACCTGATCACAATGATCTCCCCGATGGCCACTTTATATTTTTTATCAAAGAGAATCTGTCAAAGTGTCACTGACACCCTTTTCATCACTATGACTTGTGAGTTGGCAAGACATAATTACTTCATCCCGATATGTTAAGTTACTCTGATAGATATGTGCATCGTTGTGACTCACACCGAAAGTTCCTTTTATTGTTTCACCAAGACATTGGAATATCAGAGACTCATTAATTTTTCATCCCGATGTTCATTTCTTGCTGATGGCTATCATTTCCTCCATCCCCATAGGATGTTCGGTGAGACTTTTTCTGAGATGCTTCATCGGTATGATATATACCGTCGGGGTAATTTTCAAAGCACCACCCGATGACTATCTCTTACCGATCGGCATGACTTGGCAACTCTCCTTCTGACAAAATTCATCGGTAACCTTTGAGATTTTCTTCCCGATGATCAATCTTATGCTGATGCTTACTTCCTTTTGTGTATTTCTCGAAGCTCCGTCCGTGAGAGGTATAAGATCGGTATAAATTAAATTATCTTCACCGATAACAATGATCCCGCCAATATGTTATCTTTGCCCTCTTTCAGTGGTAACAATTAACTTGATATCCCATGTGTTATCTCCACCATTATGTCCATTGAAATAGGACTATTTAGTCTTGGAATGATGTTCTATAGCACTTTATCTTGGTCTTTTACTGGTGTAGCAATCAAACCTTTTATGATGGGAGCATAAAATTTTGACTAAAATTAGAACCAAATTTCAGTCCCAGCAACATGAAATATCAAAAAAATTTCCACGTGTCCCTAGAAACCCCCTCGCATGCATCTGTGTGCTCGGCAACAATACGCATAAGGTGTAAATATGTCAAGCATATTCAAGGAAGTGTGTCTACCTACGCAATCCCCTCCATGATGAAAGCTAACTAGGGGGTTATACGACGCAATGTGCGCCACTTCTAGGGTTAGAACGGATTTAATTCAAACCCCAAGTTTCCTAGGCGAAAGAGGTGATTTCAACTAAATTGAAATCAAACCTTAACTCTAATGCATAAAAAAAATGAATATAATAATGCGTCCAATGGTATGATGGTCGCATGGTAAAATGGAGTGGTAAAATGAAAGTCATAAAAATGCCATCAAAATAAAACCCTAGAACTTGGGAAAAAATCGACAGCATAACGCATTTTTAATAATTGAAATAAATATTTTAAAAAGGAAATCCCCAAGAAGTAATCATTGCAAAAATTAAAATAATTAAATATAAGGATAAATTAAATAAATTTCCAAGGTCAATTAAATTCAACCACTCAACAAAAATATAAAGTTTGAATTAAAATAAATGACCAAAATAAGACTAAAAAAAAATCAAGTCCATTAATAAATATAATTTTGTCAATTACATTTATTAATTAACTCAAGTTAAAATAATTAAAAAGAGAATAAATTAAAATATCCCCTCTGGGATAAAATTGATTAAAGTAGAGTTAAATTCAATAAAAAGATTTCCCACCACATTAATTTAAAATGCACTAGAAATTAAGATAAATGACCAAAAATAAATAACTTACTAAGGGATAAAGCATCCCATCTAAAATTAAAACAACTCATTCCCACTAATTAAATTTCCACATAGAATTAAAACCCAACCCCTCAACAATATAAAAAAATTAAAAAGAATTTAAAACTCAAGGGAAAGCAAAAATAAATCAAAAAGGTGAAAAGCAATAGAGAGGGAAGTTTAAACTTCCGTGCACATGAAAAAAGAATAAATCAAATAAATATAATAAATCCCCACTCAACTTGCAACCCTAAAATCTCTCCAATATTTTATTAATTTCCTTATGAAAAGCACTAACCCTAAAAATTTCTTTCTCATCTATTGTTTTCTTTTGTTTTAATTTCTCACTTTGCTTTCTTTTCTCTCTTTTTCCCTCTTGCCTCCATTTTTATTTTTTTTAGTTTGCAGGTTGGGGGTTTTGCTCATCCATGGCTACCATGGGAGTTCTTCTCATAGAGGTATATGTTTTTTTAATATACAATAAGGGTTTCCTTATATTTCAGTTTTAAATATATATATACTTATACATAAACAATATATTTATGTTATTTTATAGATCTGGGTGCATACTTATATTATATTTTTGTTTGAGAAATACAAGAAACTATATATATATATATATATATATATATATATATATATATATATATATATATATATATATATATATATATATATATATATATATTTCTTGATGATAAATATACACAAAAACCAAAAGGCACACATATATTTCAGATTGCAGGTGTGAAGTGCCAGACAGGGGAATCGGCGGACGAAATGGCACTGCCGTCATCGTGGAAGTAGTGATTTAAGGGTTTGAAGGAGGTATTGGTGTGGGGAGGGGGTCGAGTCCCCACCCACACCTATGCCAAGGAACAATAACAATGGGGCGGCGGCTGTGGCCGCCGTCCCCATTGCCTATAATTTTTTTTTGTAAAAAAAAGCCTTGATACCCCCGACAATGGAGGTTCGGCCCTTCACTTAAAACACAGGCCCTCTTCCATAGTTTCTGTGTATTGCAAGCAACATGGATAGTAATAAATATTGATTATTATTTTAAATCCATTTCGTTGTTGTGAAAAACATATATAACTATATATATGTGTGTGTGTGTATATATACACAACCACATATACTCTAGTTCATTCAGTTTTACCAGTAGGTGAAAGTATATTATTAAATCAGTAATGCATATATATATGTATGTATGTATGTATGTATTTATGTATGTATGTGTATATATTATACCATATGTATACACAGTCACTAATATAAAGAAATAGTAAGGATAGAATTACAAAAAAAATAATATATATATATATACCTTACTCAAATTTGCTCTCCATAAAAGAAATTTTACTAACTTAGAATCTATTAGTTAGGGGAGATTTTCTCTATTTTTTTTTTCTTTAACAGCAAGATAATTTTAACAGTTTCCTATATCTACATTTCTTTTGAAAACAAAAATTTAACATGAGGAATAACCACATTTTCCTTTCGTGTTTCTAAGAATCATATCAAGTAGAAGTGGTTTATTTTCTTTTTTTTTTTTACAGAAATAAATAAGGCAGAATAACATATTTTATTTTGACAACAACTTAAATATAACAGATTTCTTATTTTTCCTTCTTTGAAAAGCAAAATCATAACATAAGGATATTACTTTTTTTTATCTCCTAAAATGCATTTCAACAGAACTAATATATTTTCTTTTTTTGTTTATACATCCAACAGAGTCAAACTACAACATTTACATAATTTATTGGATGAAAGAAGACAACAACAAGTTATAAACATTTATTTCCTTTGAAATACATAACAACACTTTATATTTTCATTGACAAATTTCTATAAACACTTACACACAATAACATAGCATAGTGAACATCTTTTTGAAATAACATTAAAGAGTAACTCACATTAAAATGTTCCTCTCACACCAATACAATAAGGAGTACAAATTTTACAACTCCAAACATTAAGGCCTCCAAGGCGATGGCTCACACAACCATCTAAAATAATGCAAACAAGATGAAAATAGACTTCTCCAAGCTCCCTTTCTTCAACTAAGAACCTGCAATAATACAACACCAAAATGGGGAACCAAGCCACTAAGGAATGCCCTCCTCCCTATCATAGACCCGCTAGTGGGTCACCCCCGAGCTAGGGAGGTAGGATTCACAAGGTTTTACACACACGCACCACAACAAAGAAATTTTTCAAACACACAAAAGTTTACTCCCATGGATTTACACATAACAAAACTCAATAAATGACTTTAGAGGGGGTAGGGTAGTGGACCCCTCAACTCAAGAGGTCACCCCAAGAACTCTAAAAATCTCAAAATCTCAAGGCCTCAAGCCATAGCACAAATATACACATCTCCATAAATCTCAAACCCTCCTAGCACTCTTGCCATCCAAATTTCTCCCAAACACCATAGAATGCCCTCATGGCTATAAATAGTACACAATAAGGAGGTGACCTCGAGGAGGTTCACTCTCCCCCACCCCATACGAGTTGAGCCTTACCTCCAAACGGAAGTGCTCTTACCAACTCCCAACCCACAAAAAAATGAAAAAAACAACACCAAACATAAATTTCCTTCACAATCAAATAAATAAAACATACATAGGTAAATGGATATTGCCATTGAGCTTACCTTCAAAAGCCCTAAAAATGGAAGCACATTTGAAGAAGAGCTCCAAGCTTCTCCAAGTCTCCAAGCCTCCAAAATTTCTCCAACACTCCCAAAACCTCCAAAAAATAGAAAGAACTTGCAAAAAGAAAAGAATCCCCAACTCCTCTCCAAGAGGAGATAAAATAGGCCTTCAAATTTGGCCTTGAGGAATGAGAAGGTGACACTTGTCACAATCTCCTTCCTCATCCCATGCCACTTGCAAGGGAGAAGGAGTGTGAGGGAGACAAGTGTCACCCTCCAAATCATTCAAACCCTCACCTTATCCACCTGTGCTCTCACACATTTGTGAGAGACCAAGTGGAGAGGTGGCAACTTCCTTCAAGCCTCCATGAGGATAAGGGATGCCACATGGAATCCTCTTATTCTCCAAGAGAGCCATATCCCTCCAAGATGCTCTCACACATGTGTGAGAGTCTTGGAGGGAGATCCCACACACTTGGGAGTCTTGAAGACCTCCCAAGTCTTCTTGGTGAAGGGATCCCCAAACTTTGGGAAGGGAGATGGTTCTTTCCCAAAGCATGACTCATCTCCCACCCTTAGCCATTTCAAAATTCGTCATTTTTACTAAACCCTAGTTTAGAGTGACCAAAAGTGAGTTACCCTAGGGTCTAGTAAGTCCAAATTGACCCTAAACCCTAAGGTTACCACCCAGGGTAAGTTTGGGACACTAAAGCACACCTAGGGAGGCATAAAATCACGTTAAATGGCCCATAAATAAAAATAATACCAATTGGTGTAAAACCAATATAAATATAGAACACATAATATAAATCAATTTAAGAAGGGGTAACTAGTCCAAATTAATAAATCAAGCATGTACAAAAACATCATCCAATCAAATGTGATCCTCATCCCTCTTGGGAATGGATCAGTTTCATAGCGACTAACATATGTGTGAAAACTACCTTTGATTTCCCATGGCCTGGGAATATAACCTGCATGACTAGATCAAGCAGTCAATCACATCATGGATAAATCATAGCTGAAGCAACTGAAATTAAAGTCATGTCTTTGCATACAACATTAATTATCTCTAACATAATTAAGATTAAAATTGCATTTCCTATCTAATGTCTCATAATCATCATCAAATATTAAATCCACATAATGAACTTGAAATCACATCAATAATTAAATGTCTCACATGTCTAACATCATCATAACATCAAAATATGATGTAATCAAATCACCATATGTCTAATCAATGCTAATCTAAACATCAGGAGATATAGTCTAAGTCTGCATAACGGAACAATAGTTTCTAAATGTCTGATAATGTCACCAACTATAATGTAAAACGATCAAAATAGGGAAGTGAAATAAATTAGCCTCACATTTTCAATCAGTGTATCCATTAGAATTTTAGACACACACTATATAGAAAATTTTTAATAATTATTTAATAAAATGATAATCAAGAAAATCTTATATTTTTAGAAAGCTGACAATTTCCTCTATAAACCCTTTTCGTTTTATCAATTTTGCATGAAAAAAAGTCGTTAGCATGAAGGGTGAAGTTCGAAGAAGAGAATAAAACTAGTAAACATGATAGAATTTAGGGAAAGTCAACTATGACAGTCCCAAACCTAAATACAAGGAAAAACTAAAGCAAAACGGATATCCGTTACTAACAGATATCCATTAATAACGGATATCCATTTTGTGGAGCGGGAAAATGATTTTCAAGGTTCTAGAAATGGATATCCATTTTCCAGAAATGGATATCCATTTTGAAAAATGGATATCCATTTCTAGAACCTTAGAAAAATTGGTTATTAATATATTTTTATAAAATAATTAGAAAATTTGATGAAAATTGCATGATTTAAGGGTTTTTCACTAGCTTTTCATTGCTTATCTTCACAAGACTACTCTACAAGAATTTTGTAACATAATTTGTAACTTTATCAGACTTATATCAGACCTATTTACTTCTGTTCTCAGTCACATCCTTTACAACACCCTTTTTTTGACAAAAAAATTGCATGTTTTTAGGCTTTTTCACTAGGTTTGACTAGTCAACTCTCTACAAACACTCTAAAGGCGTGTTGTGTCTGATTTTTTATCACAAGGTTACTGATTACATGGTTATTATCTGATATCCATCATAAAATTTCACACAACACCATTTCTATCAGTTGTTTGCATGCTTTTATTGTGAAAAAATTATATATTTTTCTTGATTTTTACTAAGGTTTGACTTGCAAACTTGTTAAACTTGCATGGCATGCATGTTGTGAGGGATATTATTGATCTAATTGACTGATATCCATGACATACTCTTTTGTACATCTTAAATTTCATTACAACACTCTTTATTTGGACATTTACATTCACATTTTGTGAAAAATTTGCATATTTTTGCATAATTTCACTAGTTTTTGGACTTACAATCATTTAGGATTGCATTCAAAAGTGCGTTGTGAAGCATAACTCTGATTGAAAGGACTGATATTGATATTATTTACTTCTTCACCTCATAAATTTGATCACAACACCTTTTTTTTTACATAATTCGCATTGAAAAAAAGGCATAAAAATCTAGCATCTTTAGTTCATTTACATTCATATTTCAAGCATTTGATTGCTTGCATATTTCATGGATTCCCATTTTGATTAAATGGAATCTTTAATTACATACATTAGGGACCCAGAGACCTTTTGCAAACTCATCAACATGAATCCTTGGGTCCTGCAACAAATATCATCCATCCATAACAAAGATATGACGATAGATTATACACATGGCATTCTTAAATTTGAAAAATTTCTTACTATCTTTGGTATGTTCCCTTCAATATTGGATGATCTTACTAATTTCATGAATAGCTAAGAGGAGAGTATTGAAAAAAATGACAATCCTTCATTTCATTATGATAAAATGAACATTCTCTCTATGACACATAAAGCTGAAATTGATCAAGACAATCCATGTGATACTAGGGATCCTTTAGAGAAAAACATCATTGAGACATCCCTTGAATCTACTTTTCCCTCCTTACATGTTCTTCCTTATGAGGATGAAGCATTAGTGACTAAGCAAAGATCTCCTACACCAACACCTTTAGGGATTGATGTTGGGTATAATCAAGAGAACAACAATGTTAATTCAATCTTCACTAATATACTTTGTAGCAATATTTCTAACATGATGGTGCGAGGGGCACCTAGTGTACCTCCTTGCTTAGAACATGTAAAACTGAAGATATTTGCCACTCTGCACTCAGATCTCTCTCTCTCTCTATCCATTTCCATGCACATACCCAAATTAGTCCCAATGATCAAAACCCTTTCCCCCATTTTCTTTGTCAATAAGGGAGACAGATAGGGATGAAGAGGAAGAGAGGGTGGAGATGGAGGGGAGAGATAGGGTGATAGAGAGAGAGAGAGAGTTTCTTGGGGTTAGGGGTTAGGGTTTAGGGGAATTATATAGGGTTTATGAGTTTAGCATTGGTCAAGTTTAGGGTTTAGGGGTTTGGGGTTTAGGGTTTAAAGAGAGATAGAGAGACGGGACTGATAGAGATTGGGAGAGATAGAGGAGACAAAGGGGAGAGATAGGGAGATAGAGAGTGAGAGACATGTCCAGAGACATAGAGAGAGAGATTGAGAGGTAGAAGGATGATACAGATAGGGAGATAGGGAGAGATAGGGAGATAGAGGTTTAGGGTTGCTTGGTTTTAGTGCCATTTTTTAGGGTTTAGGATTAATGGTTTTGGGGTTAGGGGTTAAGGTTTAGAGGTTTAGGTTTTAGGGTTTAGGGTTTAGAGAGAGATAGAGGACCAATAGGGAGATATAGAGACCGAGAGGAGAGATAGGGAGATAGAGAATAATGCCCCTAAACCCTAATCCTATACCCCCTAAACCCTAAATAATGCTCCTAAACCCTAATCCCTAACCCCTAAACCATAAACCCAACAAACCCCAAACATTTATCTCCCTATCTGTCTCTATCTCCCTAAATCTATCATCCCTCTACCTCTCAAATTCTCTCTCTATGTATCTATACATGTCTCTCACTCTCTATCTCCCTATCTCTTCCAATCTCTATC